>OX375810.1:2500000-3750000 GCA_947359405.1 Antitype chi | reverse complement strand
TACCTTCGAGATATTCAAGTGTTTATATGAATAAGTACGGCTGTATCAATATGAATAATTATATATGTTTGTGTCTCGTGCGATTACTTCCTTGTCTAAAATTGTAATATGCACGTATGATGCAGGCTGGATATATTATTTATAATCGTTATTATTCTATATGTAGGTAAACAAGGTGACATCGACGTGCAAAATGAAACCATGAATATAGCACATGATTTTAGAGACCCTATGTCGGAGGAATTTTTCGTCAATTATCAACAAAAAAATCTGTTAATTACGTACACTAGTCTACAGCCAAAATGCAACTGAGTGGTTATTGGAGTTTTTATGTTGATTAATGTGTACTTAAGGTGAATGCGCAGTGGTAGAGCGCGAAATTCAAATTTTGTTACGTTTTTTGCAATTTTCAGGTGAGTGTCAGCTTGTTACTTGATCAAAATATGATCCGGGGCGCCCCGCGGACTCTCCGTCCGCTTACCGGCCCATCGTGCTGCTCGACGAGGTGGGCAAGCTCTTTGAAAGAGTAATTGCAGACCGCCTCGTCGGGCGGCTGGTGCGGGTGGGGCCGGATTTGGCGGAGAGCCAGTTCGGTTTCCGCAGGGGGCGCTCCACGGTGGACGCCATCATGCGCGTGCGAGCCCTCACGACGGGGGATGCTGTGGCCCGGGGTGGGGTCGTCTTGGCGGTGTCTCTAGACATCGCCAATGCCTTTAACACCCTGCCCTGGAGTTGCATAAGGGAGGCACTCCGGTATCACC
Organism: Antitype chi; assembly: GCA_947359405.1. Taxonomy (NCBI): domain Eukaryota; kingdom Metazoa; phylum Arthropoda; class Insecta; order Lepidoptera; family Noctuidae; genus Antitype; species Antitype chi. Next base: position 3,749,239 of record OX375810.1, on the reverse strand, counting down.
GGATGCCGACCTACCTCTGTCGTGTGGTCGAGGCCTATTTGACGGACAGGGCCGTCATCTACCCCGGTCACCAAGGAGAGTGGAACCGGCGAGAGATGTCGTGCGGTGTCCCACAGGGATCGGTTCTGGGGCCGCATCTGTGGGACATCGGATACGACTGGGTGCTGCGCGCCGACCTCCCTAGCGGCGTCAGCGTAGTCTGCTACGCTGACGACACGCTGGTCCTGGCGCAAGGGAGGTCGTACCAGGCGGCGGCCGACTTAGCGGCAGACGGGGTTGCGACAATCGTCGATAGGATCCGGCAACTGGGACTCGAGGTGGCCTTGCACAAGTCCGACGCCATGTGTTTTCATGGTCCTCGGAATGCGCCACCGGCGGGTTCCCAGATAACGGCGGGAGGGGTTCACATCGGCGTCGAGTCGACGATGAAGTACCTGGGACTCGTCCTCGACAGCCGGTGGAACTTCGCGGAACACTTCCGACGTTTGGCTCCCAGACTGGAGCGGGCCGGGGCTGCTTTGAAGCGGCTCTTGCCCAATCTAGGGGGGCCAAACGCCTCCTGCCGGAGGCTCTACGCGGGGGTCGTGCGGTCCATGGCCCTATACGGGGCGCCGGTGTGGGCGCCTACATTGAGGCGCCAACCAGCGCGAAAGCTGAAGGCGTCCCATAGGGTCATGGCGATCAGAATGATCCGGGGATACCGCACGATCTCAGGTGAGGCGGCGGGCCTCCTTGCCGGATTACCGCCATGGGATCTGGAGGCAAAGGTCCTCGCGCATATCTGGGAGTGGCGCGAGGAGGCCAAACGCCGGGGCGTTACTCCGCTGCCGCGAGAAATCGAGGTGCAGCGGACAGAGCTCCGGCGGGATCTCATGGCGACATGGAGAGCGCGATTGTCGCAACCCAGTGCTGGGCACGCCACGATAGCGGCGGTAAGTCCCCTCTTTGAGGAGTGGCTTGAGAGGCGGCATGGCGTCCTCACCTTCCGCCTGACGCAGGTCCTCACCGGACACGGTTGTTTCGGGAGGTTCCTGTTTCGTATAAGGCGGGAGGAAACGCCCGGGTGCTTCCATTGCGAAGATCGCCCTGAGGACACGGTGGAGCATACGGTGGCGGTCTGCCCGGCTTGGGCGGAGCACCGCCGTGTCCTCGTGGAGGCGATCGGCGGCGGCGATCTCTCGCATCCGGCCCTGGTGCAGGCCATGGTACGGAGCGAGAGTGAATGGTTAGCCGTCACCTCCTTCTGCGAAGCAGTAATGCTCGCAAAGAGGGAGGCGGCGCACGTGAGGGAGAGGCAGTATATGCGCCCTCACGGCCGTAGTCGCCGCGGGAGAAGCCCTGGGCGTCGGGAATCCCAGGCTGATTCCCGGCCACCGTAGGCGCGGGCTTGCGGACGGCGAGTAATGGGTAGCTCGCTGTCCGGTAAGGACCAAGCCCGGGTCGACGGCGCGTTGTGTTCCACGCGCGCCTCAAAGAGTTGTCAGCACCAATAGGTGGGGTTCGCAAGGACCGATGCCTGCCAGGGGTGCGGGTTGTTCGAAAGAGATACCGCGGCCCCTGGCACACAGGCAACTGAGGGAACACGGGTGGGTTTTAGTCAGTAAAAGTCTGACACGCCCTCCCGCTCCACCCAGAGCGGGAGAAGTTATTTGATGATTTCCCACCCAAAAAAAAAAAAAAAAAATCAAAATATGATTTGCGACTATAACATGTACGTATTTACAGATTTATAATCACTAGAATCAATAATAAGTACATCTTTCTAAGTTAGATTTGTTCCATAAGAACAAATTTCTTATGGAAAAGTGCTTGTGAAAGAAATCTAACTTAGAAAGATGTATTATTGATTCTAGTGATTATAAATCTGTAAATACGTACATGTTATAGTCGCAAATCATATTTTGATCAAGTAACAAGCTGACACTCACCTGAAAATTGCAAAAAACGTAACAAAATTTGAATTTCGCGCTCTACCACTGCGCATTCACCTTAATGCCAATTCATAGTTAACAATGCTGTACCACGTAAGGTTTTTGAGTTTTTTTTAACTTGTTTTTTTTTTACAAAATATCAGTAATTTTTTTGTTCTATTTGCAACGAATCAGTATTAAATTTAATGTTATCTGCTATTTGGGGGTACTTATAACAAATTTCACATGTGTAGTCTGTGTTCTTTGATTTTCATTAATTCAACAGTTTCTTGAGGAATTTTCGTTGGACCACAAATCCGACAAGTTCTGAAAGACGAAAATTTCGAAGAGAAACTAAATCTTGTTCAATTTCAAGCCTGGAGATCATTTAAAAGCGTTGTCACCGACTTTTTGGGAAACAAAAAATATGACGCATTATGAGGAATTGATTGAAAAACTACCAAAGAATGGATGTAGAATGTCACAAAAAATCCTTTTTAACATTCACATTTGAGTTTTTTTCCACAAAATTTAGGTTCTGTTAGTGATGAGCAGGTAGAGAGGTTCCATCAAGATATTTTAACCATGGAACAGAGACATCAAGGCCGCTGGGATCCTGCAATGATGGGGGATTATTTTTGCTTCCTAATAAGAGAAAGAATACAAGAAATTATCGCCATTTGCAAAAAAAAAATCCACAAATCAGTTACAATACTTACATATCATTGCCTCAAAAATAAACATCTTGAATTAAAAACAAACTCTATTTATTTTAAAATTGTATCGTTATATTAGCCAAATATGTTAGGAAATTTTTCACACATTTTTTTTAACTTTATTTTCGTATAACTCGAAATCTCTATGTGATGGACATTTTTTGTTTCTAACTGAAACTTAGTACCGATATAGTTTATATCAGTTACATTATTTTTTTTGTAGACTTTAATCATACAGCCAGTTGCAGAAACTAACTTTTACTTTTAAAGCCGTCATTAAATATTAATCTTCCATTAACTTGTTGCAGAAAGCAATATTAGACTCGATTTTAACGGTTCTTTAATTTTAAACAATGAAGTGTCAAAAGAGGCAATCTGGCACAGTTTTTATTGCACAAACAACACCATTAGCGCCTTAAAGTTGTTTTGTGCAATTTTTTTTTTTTTTTTTTTTTAGCTTATAGCGTCCCACTGCTGGGCAAAGGCCTCCCTACTCTCTTTCCACCTCTCTCTATCCAAAGCTGACAAGGACCAATCTTTATTAAAAGAGTCCAGCTCATCCCGCCATCTCCGTCTGGGCCTGCCGCGATGTCGTTTGCCACTAAGCGGGACCCACTGGGTCGTAAGTTTGGGCCATTGATCGTTTTGTGCAATATCATTAAATTAATGAATTCATTAGCGTTAATGATCCATAATGTAATGTGGCATTAATTTTTATCTTTGTGCAACTGGGTGATAGCGATCCAGGTATTATTAATAATAGTTGAAAGGGAAATATAAAAAATAGTGAAGTAAAACATCGTGAAGAAACTGGACTGTGTCCTCGAATTAAATAATCAAAGACATGTAAGAAGAAAGAAAAGAAAGGAAAATTGATTCTTTTGTCACAGAAACACGTGCATAAAAAAACATTAAATCCACCAACCCGCACTGGGACAGCGTGGTGGATTACGGCCCACTCCCTCTCTCAAATAGGAGAGCCTGTGTCTCAGCAATGAGAACATTATAGGATGAATATGCATACAGATGTCACGATATATACAACAGTGTATAAAACCTATTCTTTTATAACTGCGAAAGTTTGTATGTTTGAATTTTGGTTATGCAATCACGCAAAAACGGTCGGACGGATTTGGATGGAATTTGGCGCAAAAATAGTTTATAACCTGGATTAACACATAAGATACTGTTAATCGCGGATGTACAATCCCTTGGAATAATTTCCAACCTTCACACGGGCGAAGCTAATACTGAATATACCGGCCGTCCCTGTGGTTGTTCAGTGTAACATTCAGACTATTGATTTTTGGTGACTTCCTTCTAAGGAGATCTTATAATTCTTGAAACAGATTAATAGCTTTATAAAATATATAGACTTATTAATGGCCATTGTCATTTCAGGTTGCATGGCTTCCGTGAAATAATCAAGGCTCTGTTGTCTCCCTCAACCCTGAAACCGTTCACCATTCTGGCTATCTACTTCTTCGTGTATCAGTGGTGCGGTGTCAACACCATCACTTTCTACGCTATTGAAGTTTTTGAGGTAAGTACTCTAAAATCTGGATGAAGAAATATATACTCCAGAAATTATACGCCCATGACATTTTTTTCGAATATGTCTCAGCAACAGTAATTTGGCGTCAATTTGAGTTTTTAAAATATCATCATCTGTTTAGCCTTTTCCCAACTATGTTAGATTGGCTAGTTTTACGAATATGGTTAAATAAAATATTAGAAGAACATCAATCCTGATCATCAATCATCGATAAATTCTGCGTTCACAATTTAGTTTACAAACATGTGTAAACAAATATGTTTAAAAAAAATATGCACATCAAGCCCAAACTGGCAAATTTTCCCATTTGAACATGAACCTTATTGTTTTGCAATAAAGTTGAAAAACTATCAAAGAAATTTGACAGATTGGGGGTAGCTAGATATGCTGGCCTCTGTACCCTCACATAAAGTTCAGTTTGTTCAACTTTTATGACCTTATTAATTTACACCGTTTTATGTTGAAATTTGTTTAAGTAAAAATTATTTGAATATAGCAGTGGCGAAAGCACCATATTACACGATTCCTACCGGATTCCCTTCGTGGATTCGCATCGGCAACTCTATCGCTATTAAAAAATGGCACACTAATAGTGGCAAATATTCAAACAACAAAAACGGTTATTTTTAGCTTCGTATTACAGTAAAATAAAATAAATTCTAAGCCACTGTACAATGGGTTAGGACAGAGACGGATATAGAAAAATCCGTCAGCGAGAACGAGATGGAGGAATTTTGCACATTTTATTTGGTTTTCAGCTGTTCAATTTTATTGTATTTAATTCTTTACATTCTTATATTAATTTTAGTACGTATTCTTTATTGATAAGTCAGTAAGTTAAAGCCGACTTCGCTTCGGCTCTCCTCTCTTAGAAAAATTTACACCTCGTCGCTGGATGAGTAAATATCACATCAAAATGACGCCACGTTGCATTTGGTAAGCAATCTCCTTGATGGAAGGCATTGCCATTTTTCGCGATTGAACTAAAGCTCTTTTCTTCAAAAGTCTTATTTAATGTTTCGGCTTGCAGGCATCTGGCGCCTTGGCTGACAAGTACTGGCTGACAATATCCATGGGCATAGTTCGAGTAATATTCACCGTCGTTGGTTGTATCCTCTGTCGGAAGTGCGGGAGGAGAACGCTTACCTTCATATCTGGTGAGTACCTACCTAAAACCATAGCCATAAAAAACTAAACTTCCAAGGTTAAAGATAAATGTGAAAGTTTGTATGTTTGGATGTTTAGATGTTTGTTACAATCACGCAAAAATGCCTTAACGGATTTGGTTGAAATTTGGCACACAGATAGATTACAACCTGGATTAACATATTTGATACTTTTTATCCCGGTAGTACGTTCCCACGGGTTAATTTTCGACGTCCACGCGGGCGAAGCCGCTGAAAAAAGTGTGTATAGTTGTTTAGATCATTTTGAACAGTCTGTTCGTCCCGATATTATTGACGCTGACTGTACCTGCAATAAATAAAAAATTATAAAGCACTTTTTAATGACTCACCTTTTTGCCATAAAAATAGTAGTTTGGTAAGGTTCAGCATTTGACGGGGTTTGTAATGTATGCCTTCCGAGGTTATGGATATTTTGAATATTTAGTATCTTTATGTACCTGTATTTTTTTTTATTAAGTCTGGTTTAGTTGTTTTTATTTTTAAAGATTCTAACTGGTTCGGTAAATGCAAGTTTCTTTTTTTTTACACCAGATTTTTAAAATTTTCCCTATTTTTTTTTCCAGCTCTGGGCTGCGGCATCACAATGATAATCCTGGCGATATACATGTACTTTGTCAAGTTCTGGAAGCTCAACGACCTTCCACCACAGCACTCCTGGATTCCAGTGGTCACTATCTTCATCTTCGTCATCTCCTGCACGCTGGGATACTTAATCGTACCCTGGGTTATGATTGGTGAAGTTTATCCGACGCAGGTAACTTTATTTTTCTAGAACATTAATTAATTATTTCCTAATGAAGATAAAGTTAAGATTTCGAAATTAGATTATAAATAAGCAAATAGAAGTGGTAATGTGGCGGCCATATTAGCTATAAAACCAAATACCAATTTATACAGGATAGATGGTTGACTGAAGAATGCTTGAATTTAATTTCATAATTGTTATTTTATTTTTGTTTATAACACGGCCTCTTTTTACATCGTTCTCCCATGTACAATTTCTATATTAAATAAATATATTTTTTTTGTAAAAAAATAATAATTTAAAAGAGTGTCCGTGGAGTTACTTTCTTGCCCGTTCTTCTCCATAAGTACCAACTAGGCTTTGGAACGGGCAACTAGCTTCATCTTTCTGATATACCGAATCCTAGAAAATTTAAAAGTACTTGTAATTAATTGGTTTATTTGAAATCAATGCTTTGAGTTTAAAAAAAAATTACTGCAAATCATCTAGACTGATGTAGGCCTTGCTGTACTACCATACTACGTTTGGCTACCTGAAACAGACTCAATATGTCAACTTGAAAAATTGTTTTAAATATGACCTATCTTTTGAATGTTTAACCATTACTCTAGCAATAAAACTCTCTTAGTTATTAGAGGTTGAAATCTTACATGTTTTTGTCGGTCAGAAATATTGAACTTATTACCAGTGGCCCTAGTCTGAGTTTCTTTTAACCATCTCGACTTAACGCATCAACCGCGAATGGCACTCCAAAAGGCACTGCATTAGTGAAGGTGTCACATACCGTATGGTGCCAAACGTAAAGAATAGCACCATCGCATTTCTTCTCGTGGGTGTCATAAAAGGCGACTAAGGAACTTACTGAGCATGGGCAGCAGCGTTCTCTATGCATTTTACCACCGTACTGCAATCGCCTGCCAAGAGTGGCAATTATGGCAAGCCCCCCAAAATTGGCGGAGGCCTAAGTCCATCAGTGGACGTCTTTCGGTTGAAATGATGATGCCGATGATAATGACACTAGGACTACTACCACAGTGCACCGAGGGACGTTTTAACGTCAAAAATTGTAAGTAGGTACTTAATAATATTTGTAACAATATTCATGTTACCCTGTAACAATATTCATGTTACCTTCAGGTGCGCGGTATCGTGGGTGGTATGACCACGTGCGTGGCTCACATGTCGGTGTTCTCCGTGGTGAAGACCTTCCCTTTCCTCAAGGACCACCTCAACGACTATGGCGTCTTCGGCCTGTACGGGTCCATGTCTTTGATTGGTGAGTTTTTTTTTATCTAGTCTCTACAAAAATATGTCCCAAATGCTGGGACACAGACCTGCCCTCAGTGAGAGGGAGTGGGCCGTAATCCACTACGCAGGCCCAGTGCGGGTTGGTAGATGTCACAAGAATATGAAGATGGTGTTTTCGTATTGAGCAACAATTATACGTGTCGTTTAAACGGCGCCAGTCAATTGTTGCTTCAATTTGTTGGTATACCACAAGCAGTTATTGTTTCTCATGTTAATGCAAGAATGGGCAATATTGAAAAAAAGGAGCAGTGATGGCCCAGTGGTAATGGCCGCGACTTACGCGACGCCAGTTGTAGGTCGTGGGTTCGAACCCAAGCAAGTACTTTTCTTTGCGTAATTTATTACATCATCTTTGCTCTCTTCAAACGGTGAAAAACATCGTGACGAGATCGGCATGTCCTAGAATCAAAAATTCGCATGCTGGGTCACGGCCCACTCCATCTCACTGAGAGAAGGCCTGTGTTCCAGCAGTGGGAACAGTCATTATAAGCTGATTATGTACCTACCTACCTTGTTATTGATAAACATGCACACAAAGCAGATTGTATTTTTTTACCGTTTCGCCAAGTTGTATTGTGACATCCAGTAGCTGGATTATGTAGGTCAGATATGCAGTCGCCCCATGTAAAATACTTGTATTCTGTAACTGCCATCCCTTTAGACTAAAAGGTTACCCTACAATTGTTGAACAAAGGCTGGTCAGATGAAAATGGTGATGATGACCTGCGGCAAAAAGGGGTTTAAAAAAATAAAGTTCACTACCCATCCCGCAAGTTTGGTTTTTTGATGAAGAAAGTGACTTCTCCCAATTGTGAAACATGCGGAACGGTTGAAGATGTTCACCATCTACTTATGGAGTGTACCAAGACTAAGAAAGAAAGAGAGACACTGTGGAGCAGAATAAAAGTAAACGAATCGGATATTGGTCCGTATGTTAAAGTTTTAGCGCAACCTTCATCTGAGATAGCAAACCTACTTACTAATTTGTTTAAAAATTAATAATGTATAGAAAAGTTTAAGGTATGATGAGGCTGACATGCCATTGTGGATAAAAGCCTCCAACAAAAACTTAGAATAAAAAAAAAAAAAAAAAAAAAAGTTGTCCTCCTCGCTGTGTGTACTAGTAGCTGCTCAACTGATGAACCGATTTCAATGAAGTTTGTTTAAACTTTTGATGAGAAAATCAAAATATTTTATTTCACATAAACCTATATTATGGGCACTTATTAAACGTCAGAAGATAGGTGCATGGCTCCATGCTTGGTGTCGTTTCATAAGAAACTCCACGGTTAAAAGAACTAGACTAACAGTCATTGATAAAAAATATTCATACTTACGTACCTAATTGTTCTTTTTGTTTCAGCAATAATTTTCTTCTACTTCTGCCTCCCAGAAACAAAAGGCAGAACTCTACAAGAGATAGAAGATTACTTCAGCGGCAGAACGAAATCTTTGACGAGACGCAACACGCAGTGTGAAGCAACAACAGCGTGATCGGATATAAGATGGTGATGGTGATGATGTGATGTTATGATGATGTGTGATGAGGTGCGCACTGTTTTCGTATGAGTTGATGAGCTCTGATATTAGTATATTTTTATCTGAGTCAGGTTAGCGTACTTGAACAGAATAAGACTTGTCAGTCTCAAACTTCTGTTTGGGAAATATTTTATCACGGCATGAACTACTTAATGTCAAATCAATCAATAGCATTTGCTCTTCCGGGAGAAGAAAAACTTCTCCTTTACAAACATTGGTTCAAATATTGGAAAGATGATATTGTAATATAAAGGACGCGACACAATTTAGACATCAAACTTTTTCTGTATGCTTTATACTACCGTCTACGTAGTCTCAAACTTGTTTAATTTGGTAAATATAAAAGTGATTTTAGGCCTCTTCAATTTATACGAAAGTTTGCAGTATGATAGTGTGATGCTTTAACATAATCGTTAAATTGTACATACATACTCTTCGGAGTTACCTATTACCATGTAGTTCAGCAAAGCTGCTATATATTTGATATTTTATATATAACAAACTAAAATCAGAAAGAGATTTTTTTTACATATATTTTTATTGTAAGTACAGTATTAACTCATTGAACATATAAATACATAATTTGATTCAGATGACTAAAATGTAAAAACGTGTCATAATATTTTTTCCAAATATTTTTATAATTGTAACGTTTTTAAGCAAGAGATATCAAATGTAACTACGATTGTCTGAATTATGTAAAACTTAAAGATACTGAGAAACAAAGTGCCTTTGATTTTGAGGCATTTTATTTACTTAAATGGTGTGTTTGATTGGTTCCTATTATGTTGTAAATTGTTAAGACCCATTTTTACGTGTCCTATTTATCTGCCAATGGCTGTTGCAATCCATTCTAATATAGGTAATAATACCAGTTACCTTTAAGGCCCATAGTATCCTCATCTCCCATTTGTATGCTAAAGCACGACTGCCGCCCGGGCCCGCGCAGGGCACCTCTGAGCCTTTATCTCAAAATGGGGATATTCCTTTGATTAATTTACAATTGTGCTTCGGCGATTCTGTGGTACCTCTAACTATCTATTTTTCAGTGTATTTTTTTTTTCAAATAACGAAGCCGTTTAGTAGGAGTATGGAATAGAAGCCAAAATATCGTTGGAAGTTGGAAAATATTTTTTTACAGCAAAAGTATTAACCATACAAAAAAAGTACTTGCGGCAAAATGATCTATATGAATCTATAGCAAAATCCTATATTTTTCAAATCTTCAAGACAAGCCGTTAATGAGCAGTACGGTTCATAAAGTGACCGTGTTACGCTACCAAACGGGACGTAGGCCCATAACGTCTTATTGGATTTCGATGAAATTTGGCACAGACCAGCTGGGTAATTGTAAAACACACTAACAGACGGAATGGCTTTAATTTCTACATTTCAACAACATTTATTACGTCGTTTACGTTGTTGAGAAGACAAATTTTTCGAACATCATGAAGCAGTTGATTAGCACTTTCAAAATGCTTTAGATTCAGATTGATAGTGTGTTACGAACTTAGGTGTTGTGTCAGGATACTTTTATCCCGGTAGTACCTACGTTCCTTTGGGATAATTTCTGACATGCATACGGGGGAAGCTGCGGGTGAAAGCTAGTTAGTCATAATGAGTCAAAAAGGAATTTCCTCGTTTCTCGTAGGTGTGGTGTTGATTGCTGAGGCACGGTCTTGGATTCTATCCTTATTAGGAAATTCTCTCAGTAGCAGGTTAAAGAGTCTGGAACTGTGCCCTTTTAAAATGGGAAACAGCTTTTTTACATTTGGGCTGTGGAAAACTGAGTGTACTATGCGCACGATTACTTACTCTTTCAGGAATACTGGCACGTCACGTGACCTTATTTTTCTACCCACATTATTCCTGAATTATTGTTTCAACAATGAAAATAGATACATTCTTTTGGTTATATATGTAGATGCTAGAACGTCTTCATTGCTTGTCTTGCCCATACTAAACTATTAGTTTCCTCCACTGATAATAATCATTTAAAGTTGTCTCTTAGCTTCGGCCCCTTATACGCCTTCCAAAAGACCGGGCCCCATAGTCCTGAGATACTTATGTAAAAAAACAGTCTACTAATAATGTGTAAAAGGGTTTTAACAAGAGTTGTGATTTGTATGTGATGCGATATGTTGTATATTTTGTGAAAGTATTATACTGTAGTTTGCGCTAAGATTAGTCTAAATAATTCTATTTTTGTAAACATTGGTGATGATTATCTTGTGCACCAACTATACTTAATTTAGGCTATTGCCATCTTTTTTCTTCTAATGAGATAAGTAAGAGACGGAAATAAATCAGAGATAAAAAAATTTGTTGAACTAAGATTGTCTTTGACGCACGTACAACGATCTAAATTCATTATGCTTAACATCACGCCAAATTCTAGGCAATCGTCGAGATGTCACTTAGTTTGGCAGTTCTAAAGAGTCACTTATATTTTTCTGTCACGGTATTTCAGTGAGAGATAGCAATACCCTAGGATAAATTAATTTAGGTGGTGAACAAAATAATCTGCACCATTATACGGATAAATGTGCCATTTTATAAATATTTGAGTCACAAAAATGTGGTCACAAATAATTTTGTTATGGAGAGGACACAACATTTTAGCAATAAAAAGTAAGAGACTATCAATACTTACTAGAATAAGTAGGGGGCAAATACAGAAAAAAAAGCTGTTCTCTGAGAAATTATCTTATTCAGCAAAATAATATCGATCTTAGTATGTCTGTATCTATTGTAAATCGTGTACAAAAAGATTGCGATTTGCTAAAAATATGAAGTTTCTGTCATTCATATATTTTTTTATCGTTAAATTTTTGCTTGTGTCTCATCATTCTCACCATATTTTAAGCAAGTTTTTATTTACGAAAAAGACCGAAAAGTGTCGTTGTCCTTTCCAATTTAGGTATATTTAAATAATACGTAAAATAATTAAAGTTACCTTTTTTCTCTGTCGTCAGCATACAATGCATTTTATTTATTGTTTAATTTATTATAATTTAAATAGTGAAGCATTTTGTGATAGTGGTTTAGTGTAGAAATAGTCTAAATGTAAAGCAAATGTTGAACATATCTGATTTATTGAAAATAAAGTGAAAAATCATGATTTTGTCGTTTTATGTACTACCTACCTATAAAGTTCCCAATCTATTTGCTTCATTTTTAAACAGTTGCTCTAAGTCAACGAGTGAATGAATAAATCCCCTACTAATGATAGTGAGTGTGTGTGACTCATATACATTTGTTAACTACAATTTTATTCAAGAAGATAATGACGAGGAACAAACTAATGCCAAACCACATTTATTTATATATTTATTTACACATAAAATTATGTTGATGTTAAAAAAAAAGTGATGAAAGCCACTGAAAAGCAAATTTTATCGGTTTTTGATTAAGGCTTGTGTCAGACGTGTTGTCGACATGTCAAATCATTCGAAAGGTATCGCCGGATGCTCAAGCACGAATGCACTACGTAAGAATAACGAAGGACGTTCGAAAGATTTTTTATGGAAAATACAGCTAATATACATATATAGCATTTCGACAAGCACAAATTCGTATTAACAAATAATTTTTCAATTTTGAAATCGTTCGTATTTAAGTTGTTAGTTGTTACATTTGTTACCGGCCAAACACAATTTCAGGCCAAACTAGTTTGTCCTAGGCCAAACAGACTTATCCTACGCGTGATATGTCATTTCGTTAACAGTTTTTGGAAGTAACGCTCGCCGGCCGCTGCTGCGGCGCCGCGCGCCGCTCGCTACGCTCGCTCGGCTCGCGCGCTTTTGGTCAAAGTTCTAACCTAACCTAACCTAACTCATTTAATCGGCGTACCCCGGCTTAATAAACCAGTTTGGCCTAGGACAAACTAGTTTGGCCTGAAATCGGGTTTGGCCGGTAACATATTTACTTCAATCGTTCGTGCTACGCCCACAGATCGGCGAAAACAAATCGAGTTACCGAAAGTAGGAGCTAAAATGTTATCAGGACTGATAACACCCATTGAACACTCCAGTCTGAAATGCGTATTCGTTCAACAAAGTCATGAAATTGGTCCTGATGTTGTGTTGTCTCATCTTATTCTGTGAGGCGATCGTCAATTTGAAGAGTAAACTGCAAAAAGGTTGGTTGAAAATGAGTCTAAGAAAATGAGACTAATCATAAGCATTATGAGCAGGTCTGAGCAAGTACTAATATTATAAATGTGAAAGTTTGTATGTTTGGTTGTTTGTAACCTACTCAACCACGCGGAACGGATTTGGATGAAATTTTGCACACAAATAGTTTATAACCTGGATTAATACATAAGATACTTTTTATCCCGGTAGTACGTTCCGGTGGGATAGTTTCCGATCTCCACGCGCCGCTGACAAAACCTACTTAAGGCGGTGATTACTTTAAAACGCTCAAAAAGGTGGTTTTTTAAACCAGTGTATCTCTTTAACCGTTAATAATTTTGGCATAGAGTGATGGAACTCGAAACATAATTAAATATACTTTAAAGCATCAAAAAAATAATCAAAGTCACCTCTTAATTATCCTTAAAACCAGTTTATCCCTTCAATAAAAATTATAATTAAAAATATACCATAAAATTTCAAATTTTAAACTGCATCCAGTGATAGATTATTTATTATTTAATATCTAATTTTATACGATTTTATTTGCATTTTTACGACAATGCTTGCTCATTTATTATTCGAATTTATTAAGTACAACAGATTTTAACCCGTATCGGATTGCACAATAAGAACTATTATCGCTCATAACGACAATATTTAAAGCTACCAGGGCCTTAAGAAAATAAAGAAAGGTAAGGTACGAACCGACCACCCTTTAAATGTTGCGTCAGTGTGTGCTGAGAGGGCCCCCCCGGTGGGTTCCCGCATTGTCGTTGCGGGGGGGCTCAGTAGCCGTGGTTTTCCCCACCCACGGTGAAGCGAAGAGGAACCCGAGGAGGGGCCGCTCGTCAGGGCTTTGTCCGCTAAGCCGACGACGTAGCGGCCAACCAGTTGCGGTGCCGCGGGGCGGCATAGCAACTGGTGCTGGGGGTAGTGGGCCGCGGCGGGAGAGGAGTGGTGTATGGAGATCGCCACTTTCCTCACCTTCCGCGGTCTGGACGGAGCTGCCATCGTTAGATGGCGGACGCGGTGGGGCCGCAGGGGAGGAGGAGTGTCGGTATTGCGTAGGCCGCTCTCCCTATCCCTGAATCTGACCTGACCCGCCGCAGGGGGACCAAGGGTGCCATACACGGGGTCGTTTGGCACCCATGCGCTGTCTGGTGCCCGGGGTGGTCCGGCGTGCCGTGTGTTCTGGTGCGCCGGTGATGGGGGTCATTCCCCTAAGAGGAGGGTCCGGTGACGGACAGCCGCGGCGGGTTCGCGGATGGCTTTCGCGTTCCCGTGTTCCCGCCATAAGCGGCACTGGAGGACACCGTGGAGTTTTAGTGGGTTAGAGTCCCACATAACTGCGCTATCTCCCCGTGGTAGCGTAGTATGCATGAGCATTTCTCCACGTAAAAAAAAAAAAAAAAAGTGTGTGTTGAGAACATTTGCTGGTGTTATTAAAGTAATTAACTTGGAATCCCCTTTTTGAGAAGATCTGGCATCGTCTTCGCCACGCCAGCCAGGTCTTGACTGAGTCTAAACTACTAAGGCCAAATTCTATACGTTTGCCACATCCAAATGCATTCAGCCGTTTAAGCGTTAAAAGTAACAGACAAACAGGCATAGAGAAAGAGTTTCTTCTGCATCTATACATATAATAATATTGTAACAGGCCGATGTCTGTACATTAAAGATATTGAAGAAAAAATAGTATGGGGGTCTTTATTAGAGCAACAGAAGCCAAAACAACGGTTTTTCGAATTTTTGTCTGTCTGTATGTTTGTTACCGCATCACGCAAAAACCACTGCATGGAATTGAATGCAGTTTTCAATGATGTATTCCGAGAGGTCTAACTTAAAAAATAGGCTATATATTATAAAAAAAATTTATTATCTACTTGATTCTAAAGTCCACGCGTATGAAGTCGCGGGCAAAACCTAGTTTATAATATTAGTATGCATAGATTATAAACTGACGACGAAAAATTGTACATCTAGGTCTAAAGAAAAAGAAATTCACCGATGGCGTGGAATTCAACCAAATATCCCGATCAACTCTGCTGAAAATCCTGTCAGCTTTCGAAGAAAACATTCACAAGAACCTGAAGAAGAAGAAAATGAAGCCAGTTTTTACGGCACAGTTCGCTAATAATCGTTATACGAGACCGTTTATCTATCCAAATGTCTTCGAAAAAGCTAAAAGCTAAATTCGTTCACATTAAATCAAATGTCTCGTTTCTCTATCATGAATCTCATACACATAATTTAATTGATTATTTATTTTATTAAAGAAGTAATAAACACTAGGAAATTCTTACAAGATATTGTTAACATATTATATTTTTTTAATGTTTTCTGTCGAATTATTTATTGAATAAACTACTCGCCTATGCTTCACACGGTTTTTACGACCGGCTAAAACATCAAGATTTCTTTATCTCTCTCTCTTCTTCAAACCTTGGCCACCCAATGCCGAGTGTAGGTCTCTTCCAAATCTCTCCACTTTTGGCGGTTTTGTATCATGGCTATCCAGTTTCTTCCGGCCACTTTAATGAGAACGTCTGTCCACCTAGTCGGTTGTTTTCCCACATTCCTCCGTCCCGTACGTTTTCTCCACTCCCGCATTTTCTTCCCCCATCTTCCATCCTGTCTACGGCATATATGGCCCGCCCACTTCCACTTTCTTTTTGCTACCACTTCCGCTATGTCCGTGAGTCTCGTCTCTCTCGTGAGTCGTAAGTTTTATATTGATATACTATACTCATACATTTTCCAAATGACGGTGGAAATCCGTTGCTTAGATTATAAGAACAACGCGGTCACTCACAGACGCCAAAAGCGACCTGAATTTATAATAGGTACTTATTTGTAGATGAATACCTGATACCTACCTACCTGATACCTGATGACATATTAAAAAAAATGGTCTGCTCAACAACGTAAATAACGCAATGAATGTTTTGGAACTGTCAGAATGAAAGTCATTCCTACAGTTAGTGTGATAAGATTCTGATCAGACGGATCGTATAAGTATGGTGTAATTGAAAGAGAAACACCGACTAAACATTTTAAAAGCTTAGATCGTTTGTAAATATTTATTAGCTTCGGCAACTGAATGTGTGTTCATTTTCAGGTTTATTTGGGTAGGTTAAAAGAAAATAGAACCAAGTTATGAGATGACGGTGAAATGTAGCTACTTGTTGTTAAATAAGAGATGACGGTGAAATGTAGCCATTTGACAGTTTAGACTCATTACTCTCTCTCCCATTACGCTGGCCGAGAATCATCAGCCTGGGATTCCCAACGCCCAGGGCGTCTCCTGTGGCGACTAGAGCCGTGAGGGCGCATAAACTGTTTTTCCCTACGTGCGCGCCTCCCTCTCCGCGAGCGTTAGGTCTAAACAGTGCAGAAAACAGTTAGATTGAAAAACCTGCAATAATGGACCAAGATATTATATAATCATTGTTCATTTCCAATCTTAACATTATAATTTGAGTAGTGCAAGGAGGTGGACTGGTTAACAGCATAATTAATCATCTACCTTTCGAAGTTCATTTGCCAGGATACAATTATTGCGGACCAGGCACCAAACTTCACAAACGCTTAGCGCGAGGTGACCGAGGTGTAAATAAGCTAGACGAAGCTTGCATACAACACGACACTGCGTATAAAAACCATATCTTATCAAATCGTCACAAAGTCGATTTAAAACTACTTAATTAACATGGCTAAACAAAGACTTAAATCAAAAGATGCAGGGAAAGGTGAAAAACTAAGCTCTTGACTAGTGAACAAAGTTATGAAAGCGATACTAAAGTCTGGATCCGGCATTAAAACATTTAAAAGCTTATTTAAAAAAAAAAATAAGAAACTCAAACGAAGACTTTAATAAAAGCAGCATACTTAACCGTAAAAAAAGTTATTTCCAAACATTCATCATCGAATTCGAGTACCCCGAGAAATACTATGGGTAGACCAAAGACTGGAGGATTTCTACCTTAATAGACAATTTATCGCTCCTTCATTACAAATCGTTACAAAAACTGCTTGCTTGTATGCTTGATGTCCGTTCACAGTTATGTTACCTCTGGCAGCAGCAACCTAACAGTAACCTTATCATTTAAAAAAATAAAGATCACTTTGATGTGGACAATAACGCAAAATCAGAGGTACCGTGGACCGTGAACGGACTGTATCATCATGACGCAGATTCTGTCAAAAATGACAAAGAATGTTGATGACATGACGTTGACATGCTAAAATACTTCCAAGTTGTTTGCATAAGTGATAAAGTAAAAATCACAGAGGTTAATAAAGTCCTGCGCTTGATGGCTTTACGGCATATTGGCAAAATTGTGTTGGCACCTCTCCAAATATATTTGTCAACACTTAAAGATGAACCGACTTAGACAAAGTTATATGTCTACCAAAGCAGTCAAGAAAATACAACTTGACCCTGGATTTTGGACAAGAACTTCCCGAATTCAGCTGCTGTATGGAGCTTGGGTGAACATAGCATATATAGCTATCGGCTTAGGCTTTGGATTCGCCTTGGTACAGGATTCGCAACTAGCGAGTCCTGACTCTGAAATACCTATCACACAGAGTGACGCATCTTGGAGCGGTAAGTGTAACTACTCAAGTAGAAATTTTTGTTCTGTTAGCCCACATCATCCTAATGATGGGCAAAAGTCACTTCCAGCTCTTTCGATCCCGGGCTAAAGTTGACCACTGGTCGTTGGTTTTTTCCGGCTCGTCCTGACATCTTTTACAAGATCTGCCGGGACACCTTCTGGTTGGGTCAGGGCTCCAAATTTTGGCTCATTGAGCAAACAGCAGATGTGGCCAGCCCAGCCTTAAGCCTTCGTAGACAAAATTTATTTACTGAATTTTGTCTCAATTTTAGGGGACATCAAGTACTGTTTCAATGCATATTTATTATTTGTATGAGACCTAAAGTTAGCAGCTAGTGCTATAGCTATTGGCTATAGATTATTCTGATTAGGCAAAGAACGATGGTTATGATTATATTTCAACTCTACAAACGTAAGGTAAAACATCGATAAGAGGGTGAGAGTTAAAATGGCGGGTGTACCATAGCGAATCAAATTATACCAATTACCAAAAAAAAAAAATCCTAAAACATACTATTTTTTACCTAGTTCTAAAAAGTCTGTACCTCCTTCAGAACGAAATTATTTCGAATTTAAGGTACGCCCGCCATATTGACATCAAGATGGCGGGTGTTCTATAATATTTTATTGTTTAACCATTATTCATAAAATATAATTACACCAAAAAATTATACCTAAAAAGTATCTCAACTAAAAAAAACACACGCTTGATCAGTTGGATAGTTCCTGAAAAATAAAACAACCGTGTCTTGTGTATAAGTAAACACGATAATTATCATGTTATATTGATATAGTTAAATAAACACTTATATTTTACGGATATTTTTTAATAACGGATTATATGCACACGAATAATTATTATATTAATAAGTTACTAGCTACCGTCCGCAACTAGCAACTAGCTTTTTTTTTTTTTTGGGTGGGAAATCATCAAATAACTTCTCCCGTTCTGGGTGGAGCGGGAGGGCGTGTCAGACTTTTACTGACTAAAACCCACCCGTGTTCCCTCAGTTGCCTGTGTGCCAGGGGCCGCGGTATCTCTTTCGAACAACCCGCACCCCAGCTTCATAAATGCATATTCATGATGAAGTATGATGGTGGTAGTTGATAAACAATTAGCAATTTGCACTCTGTTTCCTGATTAATCATACAAGCTTCATAGTTTACAATACGCAGATAAGTTTATTATCATTCATATAATTTTTATTGCGATCATGTAGAATTAATCAATATGAAACGCGGAAAAAATAATGTTGTTGATTTAAACGAACAGAAAACGCTTTGATGATCTTAATAATTTTACCAAAACTCCAAATTCACGTATTGCTAATTGCATTATGTATGGACGAAAAAAAAGAGGTACCGAATAACTTTGACGCGTTATTAACATTCATGATTTATAATTTAATAATTATCCCTTAAATATATATAAATACGTATCTAGATCAATAATTCATAATAATAATAAAGTTAATAGTTAGGATAAGCGCATTTATCGCATTGGGTTACCCTGTAATGGTAGATGTAAGAAGAGAATAAAATAAATAAGTAAACGAGACACGGTTGTTTTATTTTTCAGGAACTATCAAACAGATCAAGCGTGTTTTTTTAGTTGAGGTACTTTTTAGGTATAATTTTTTGGTGTAATTATATTTTACGAATAATGGTTAAACAATAAAATATTATAGAACACCCGCCATCTTGACGCCAATATGGCAGGTGTACCTTAAATTCGAAATAATTTAGTTCTGAAGGAGGTACAGATTTTTTAGAGCTGGGTACAAAATAGTATGTTTTAGGTACATTTTTTTGGTAATCGGTATCATTTGATTCGCTTTGGTATACCCGCCATTTTGACTCTCATATAAGAAGCACTCCTTTGGCCGAAGATCAAGTATAATTGCGTGCGATTGGAGAAGCCTTTGTCCAGCAGTGGACTGCTATGATGATGATAATTTTCTTTAAAAGCTAAGGATGGTTACAGTACTTCACCGATCGTCGGTGCGTATGTCGATCGCGTTCGGTCGTTACACTGCTATACTAACCGTACGCACGCGCAAGATGCTAAGCATGCCATACGTCAGTCGATCATCCGACGCGTTATGAAATAATGAGGGACGTTTAGTGCTCCCCTGGCATGTGCACCCAGTGTACACATACGCCCATTGTAATAACGTCGTGTGTCGAGGAGAGCACTGGATAATCTGGCGTTTGGTTAATGTGTATCGTAACGATCACACATCCGATGCTACGCACCGATGCCGACGGTCGGTGAAGCACCGTAAGCCGGGCCTATTACATCTTCCTAATGCTTTATTTTTTTTATTTCATGATTCAGCCAGTGTGTTGCTGTTATATTTACCTATTGGCTGTATTATCAGTGGCTTCATCACTGACTGTTCTGGACGTCGAATCATGATCATTTTCTGTCTAGTACCAATGTTCATTGGATGGCTTTACACCAGCTTAGCGAAAACTTTAAAACAACTTATTATAGGTTTGTAATTTATTTCAGTTTTTGGGACATTTTGTAACTTTGATCTTTTTAGCATCTTTTACTCAGATTTTTAACTATATTTATTTAAATGCATTAGTTGAATGCATACTGTGAAAATTCAGGCGTGATGTTATGACCAAATCTCATTTTTGCAATTATTTTGCGCAACTGTCCTTTCGCGCAAGTTTCTGTCGCCCAAATGACCGTTCGCGCCAAAGTCCATTCGCGGAAATATCTTTTCGCCCAAGAATACCAGATCCTACTAGAATGAATCACGTTTAGGTAATTGTTTTGACTCTTATTATTGTAATTTTATTTTACAGCAAGAGCAGTAACTGGCGTAGGATGTGGCATGGCCATGATCCCTTCGAGAATTTACTGCACTGAAATATCGTTGCCAAACATTCGAGGAGTTCTAGGGTCGTTCCCACTTATAGCCTTATCCATAGGAATGTCTGCGCAGGTATTGTTTATCTGTAGTCTGTATATAATATATATTCATAATATAATGAAATCGTAGCGAAGTCAAAACTGTACATTGAATATATTTTTTTTTTGTATTTTTTGCGAGGTCTGGCAACGATTCTAATGCCGAAAATATATTTTTCAAATATTTTTTCCGGACAGTTAAATGTTATACGTAATATCTTACTAAAACAAAACACTTATTAATCTACTAGCAACATTATCTACTTTTAACTAATTTGTTGATTGTTAATGCTACTTGAGATAAAAAAAAAAACAGAATACATGAGTGAAAAAGTAAATGATTGATTGATTGAATTAATGCTTTCTAGTAACGAAATTTATGGTATAGTTTTCTGACAGAAAAAAAAGAAGAATACACCACTTAATAATTCATAAAGCTAAGATAAAATCAACCAAAGATTTCCTAAATTGATATACTGTTAGATTAAAAATGTCGATGTTTTCAAATTTAGCATTTTAGGTAGAAATCCACAAGTTGGCACAGAGGAGCGCGAAAGCCAGCATTGGAATTACAGACGTGCCTGATGATGATGGGACTCCCTCTTCCGCACGTAGACTCCCATTCGGTCCGTTGTGCGTGGGGATTCTGGCTAACAAAGCCAGCCTAGCTCCGCCCAAAAGCACAGAAGCTTCCTGGGAGCTTCACAGGCTTCGCGGAGCGACCTCACTGTTCCGAGGATTTCTTCACGTTGAGAAGCCACGGCCTCGCATTCCCGGATGACGTGGGCGGCTGATTCCTCGGCGTCAAGGCAGCCTCTGCAAAGCGGGCTGTCTGTGGTGCCTATATTATGAAGATGTTTGTTAAGGGGGTTATGGCCCGTAATTGTTCCTATGATTATTCTAAGGTTATTTCTACTCAGGCTGAGAAGCTTTTTGGTTAATCGCGGGTTTAGAGTCGGCAAAGCCAATTTTGACTGTCTACAGTCTGTAGCCCGTGACCATCGGTTATTATGAAGTTCGGTTGATCTTTGGCGAATCCACGCACGAAATTGTGAGAAAGGCAGGGGGAGAAGTGGGTACGGGCCTAGCACGTTCGTATCTGAACCTCTCTTCGAGAGGCCTGATGTTAATAGAAAGTGAGCGGTATGGACGCACTTGTCTACGAACTATGTACTGTCCTCGGCACGATGTAACAAAGTTTATCTATTAAGTCGGAACAATCATATTTGTTATGGGACAATACCATAAAAAAACATTGTTCCGAGAAGCCGTTTTCTAGCATAATGTCATGCGACCCATGGCTGTGTGATAGCATCAGAATACAGAGCATTTAGGAATTTACGTTGAAAAGTCTCAATAGAGTCAATGTATTTTGCTTAATAAGGATTCCACACGATAGTAGCAACTCCAGGAGAAGGCCTAACAAGCTGTCTGTAGGTTGAAGGACGCTTGAAATATTTACAAAACCGTACATTTCAAGGGCTTTGTTCAGAGCAGAGTTGTTATTGATGAACCTACCAGAAACTCTTGGTAGAGTAGTTCCCGCATAAGAAGATCACATTCATCTGGTGTACGAGGACATCAGTCCAATACCGTACCATGATAGTTCTTGGATGTATGAACGGGCTATTTTGATGCCCAAAAATGATCAAGCTGCAGCGAACAACCACAGTATTCTCTAGCAAATTGAAGGACCATGGCCATTAGACCAGTGAGCAAATGTCGACCTCAGGACAAGTTGCTTCTCACATGGACAACTAACCAAAACTACAAACGTAGTATACAGGAGAGTTTTATAAATTGTAGCTGTGATTTTAGTAAATTGTGGTGACTTACGACTTCCTCGCGAACGAAGTTGCGGGCAGAAGTTAGTTACTAATGTTATAGAGAGGAAAAATGTGTAAATTTGTTAAAAAGACGGACGTAATGTTATCTACACTAAAACGATGTGAAGCTTGCAAGGTCCTATAAATTCGTTTGTTTAAAATAACCTACACTTACACATCGGTGTGATTGTTCAGTGACATTATGTATATTGCTTACATTGCCCCACTGCTGAGGAAAGGCTTCCCCAAAATACTTCCAGGCATCTTTACCTAAGGTCACAGCATTTTTTGTTTTACTACCGACGAAAATTTTGTAGCTTCTAGAATCATGTGCTGAATTCATGTTTACAGTTTCTCGTGTCGATGTCCCTGCCACCCAGTAACATAATATGTGTTTTTTATACCGCTTTACCTCTTTCAGGCTGCAGCCAACATATTCTTTCATTGGAAATTTCTCTGCTACGTCTGCTGTATCTTCATATTTGCATGCTTCTGTTCATTTATCTTTTTAACTGAAACACCTTACTTCAGACTGAAAACTAAAAGTGCGCAGGTCACACGAGCCAGTCTAGTGAAGTTCAGGGGTCGGAATTATAACATTGATAGAGAAATGGAGCAACTTATAGATTTTAGAGATGTTAACCACATTCGTAAGTAGGTTGTAGTTTGTTATTATTTGTTAAGGGGGCGTCCATTCATTACGTGAGGCAATTTTGGCGACTTTTCGACCCCCACCCCCGCTCTGGTGAGATGTCGTGATATTCGGCTCGACCCTCCCCCCCTCCCCATAATCTCACGTGAGATAATTCAAATACGTGGCTTTAGTGTAAAAACGTTAATCTGTGCTTATTTGCGTTGGATTTATGCGTTGCATTTGGCTGGCTTGGCTGGCTGGTGGTGGTTTAACCATCGAGGAGCTACTGTGCTACTTTGTGGCGTTCGCGTAACCGCGATAAATATTATTTTGTTGGATTTAGCCATATTGGCGGAAAAACATGTTTGACATCATTTAACCCGGTTTTCTCGTAATGTTACATTGTTTCTTTGCGGAAAAAAATATAAACTACGTGATATTTGCCGAGAACCTTCCTCCCCCCACGTGAGATTGGGTGAGATTCGACTCGACCCCCTCGCCCCCCTAAACGCCTAACGTAGTTAATGAACGCCCCCTAAATATTTTGAAAACTGCTAAATGCAGTGGTATTGTTAGCACAGTACCGATTTCGGTCGAAATGAAAAACGCATTCATAATAATAACTTCGATAATTATTCCTACATTTCAGTCTACAATATTTTACATTATGACATCGTCTGTCAGCTCATTGAGCTGACTCCTAATTATTTTGAATATTCGAAATATTAATACATAAAACAATAGCTTACACTAATACGAATTAGTGGTTGTCTCATGTTATGTCATCACCTTATTATAAACTACTAGCTTTTGCCCGCGGCTTCGTGGTGGTCTGAAATTGTCACGGGAACGTAATACCGGGATAAAATGTATTCTATATCCTAACTCAGGTTGTGGTCTACCCATGTGCCAAATTTCAGCCAAATCCGTTCAGCCGTTTTAAGCTATCTGCAGACAGGCGCGAAGCGACGCGATTCTGGTAGAACAATTTGAATGAAGTTTTCACGCAAATTGTTCTAATAGAGCCGTACTGCGCTGTCGCGTCGCGCCTGTCTGCGAGAGCTTTCAGCTTGAAAGCATAACAAACAACCCTAAGTTCGAAGGTTTTTGAAAACATTAATACCCACATGAATCATCAAAAATTCTTGAATGCAAGTTTGTATGGAACTTCGGCATTTTTCCGGTGGGAAATCCCATCGGGCCAGGACTTGGCTCTCTTAAATAAAACATTTATTTTTGGTCTAACATTCTTGTACAGGATAACATTTATGGAAAATATTGGAGAGCTGTTAAGTAAAGCGTCGTGCAAGCCTTTCTTTTTGATTGTCACTTATCTTTTCATCGGACAACTTGCCGGCAACTCCTGCATTATGTTTTGGTCTATAGAACTGTTGACGGTAATAACATTTTCTTTGTGACTAGGTTTTATCGCAATTAGATTTGATTTAAATTCGTGCATGAGGAGAGTTATTTCGCCGTACAGGGTCTACTTAAATTAGCTGGCAATATTTAACCCACGTGTTGGGTATCGAAATTGAAAACAAATGAAACAAAAAAAAATCGTTCTACAACGTGTAACGGAAAGGGTATATACATACCAAGGGCACGGCTTCTTTGGGTGATATCAAATGATATTGGAAGGGTTTTTTAAACCTATCTCTACATGTTGGGAAGTTATGAGAATTTTTAATACATTGATACCAGTCGGCTTAGCAACCGGCTTAGCACGAGCACCGATTTGTTGACGGAAGAATAGACATGACTATTAACTAAATGATGTACAATAATAGGAGAAGATAGCTATGTTTTTCTATTAATTATCACAGTTATGCGTTCTAAACGAATAATGATTTTGTAGATAATCGATAAGTTTGGTTCCAGTGTGATTTTGACAGATTGGCAAGAAATATTTTTCTGAAATAGTCTACATCTATAAGGACCTAGATAAAGATCGTTAGAAATGAAAGACTAAATGGCAAAGTGGAGAAGGATATCTACGGTGCGATGTCAAACATGGAGAAAAAGCACTGTCTATTCTTCGTAGACATAGAAAGCGAAACCTGCAGAAACCGAAATTTTCAAATTGAAATAAACACATCACTCGGAAGAGATTTATTGTGATATTAGCAAGTAACGTGGAAAGTTATTGATCTACGTAGTGCGGTGACACGTTTGTTATGATTTGAATCTATGAAACATTTCTTAGAGTATTTTATTTTGAGTTGAAACTATGTATAGTGATTCTATGCCAGCTTATATCTTTAGTGCTTTAGGATAGCAATAGGGTTTCTGTTACACCCTGTGTAGGCGAAGCCCGTAATTGGTCGGCAAAGCACATCAGCCGGAAACGCGTAGATCGCTAAGCTGTTTTGTATTTTTACACGCTTTATATTAGCTTCACTTGTATGTTTGTTTGTTTGTAACCGACTCCTCTGGACGCTATTTTGACCCACTTTAAACGGTCAGATTTCATTGAAACTTTGTAAACTTATCGAGGACCGATGACTATTCAATAATAAAAAAAAAATGAGAGAAATTAAAAAAAAATAAAAAACTAAAAAACACGCTTTAAAAACCAAACTAAAAAAGGAGAAAATAATTTAATTCAATTAAAAAGCGTGGGGTGCTTGACATTAAGTGATTATAAAAATACCTCAAAAAGCACCCCACGCTTTTTAATTGAATTAAATTATTTTCTCCTTTTTTAGTTTGGTTTTTAAAGCGTGTTTTTTAGTTTTGTAAACTATTATTTATTTTCTATTTTTTAGTTCTGCTAACTACAAAAACGTGTTTTTTTTTCTCATTTTTTTTATAAATTATTGAATTGTCATCAGTCCTCGACAAGTTTACAAAGTTTCAATGAAATCTGACCGTTTAAAGTGGGTCAAAATCGCTCTCAAAGGAGTCGGTTACATACAAACAAACAAACATACAAGTGAAGCTAATATAAAGCGTGTTAAAAAAACAATACATGTAGCAGTAGCCGTAGTTGCTCGCGTTGGTTCCAAAAATACATTCGAAAGATTGAATGATTTAAAGATGTTTAACAATCTGCTACTATTTGAATTATTTTCCAAAATATTAATATTAAAGTCCCCACAAATAATTACTGATTTATTACTAGTTGCAAGTTTCGCCAAAACATCTTTCATTACTGCATCCATTACTAACTGAAATAGAAAGTAGTTTTGATAATTAGGAGGTCTGTAAACGCACACTATACAATGCTTATCGAGCTCAACACAGGACAGTTCAATGCTATGTTCCACTGATAGTTTAACTATGTCTGTACGAGTCTTAGATTTTATACAATATTTAATTAAGATTAGTGAACCTCCACGAAGCATGGATTTTCGGTTTAAACAACTGTCCACACTATAGTTCTCATAAATAATTAACATTACATAATCTTTCAACCAGTGTACAGTTATACAAATATATATCAAACATTGTTTTTTCAAGAAAAAAAAAACAATTTCCAATTGTTTGAAAATTGAATTTGGACGAAAACCCTTGAATATTTTCAAGGAATTCTGCTTAGCCCCTTTTTTACAATTAAGTAATTGAATGCCAGAAGATACCTTGTTCATGGTGGGATTTAAAAACATTGTCACTGGTACCTTCTGTTGTCGTACTGACTAGTTTAAATCAGTATTACTAACCACCTTAATATTAGTATTATTACTAATTTTTGTGGTGCTAATTATAGTAGACTTTGACATACTACTTATGTCTGAGTTTATATTAATAGTTAATAGCCATGCTAATAGACGGCTAAAACTAATATGCAGATACGCAGTATCCCTAGTCGATTTTAATTTCACAACAAAAGTGTTGGTGTCAAAAAATATAAGTTTGTCACTATAACAATTAGCTGATAAATGCATATGGTTATTTAGCATAATATGTATATTATGATTTTGCCTACTTGACAAGTGCTCAAAGTATGGAAAAGCACACAATATATGGCTTGTCGTAAATTACCTTACTTTTGTACTGATAGCTGTAAGCCGCCCAAACAATAAAATAAAAAAATAAATATTATTTTCTGGCAATTAATCTTCAAGATTTCAGTGACACTATCAGTGATGTCATCTTGTTTTAGTTTAGTACTATTACCTCCTAATACAGAAATAATGGCCTTTGGATCATATTTATTCCCAATTATTGATGACATTATCTCTTTGTAGGATTTTCTAGGCATTCAATAATTAACAGCAGATTGACTCAGGTTGTTACTCAATAATTTACCTAACCCTCTCCCTAAATTATCTGAAAACATAGCAATAACAAATTTTACTAGAACAAGCGAGGCCACAAGTCTCTGTCTGTGCTACTTGAGACGAACCTTGTGTAACCTGTGGTGTATCTTGAATGGTAAAACAGTCTCGAGCCCCTCCTGACCAGGACGGCTCCTCCGTTGCCTCAGGTTGGAGAGTCTCAAGGTTGGATTCCCTTTGACAAGAACACAGAGTAGAGACCAGAGTCATCGGGTCCACTCTAGCTGGGTCATCCTTACACATTTGCACTAACTCATTTGCTGGATGTGTTCATTTATTTGTTTTTGAGAGCTCACATACTTAATATAAAGTGAATGTAGTGACTCTTCAAGTACCTCAATTTCAGCCTGTAATCTTTGAGTGTCAAATTGATATTTTTTTTTACTATCTTCTAATTTAATTTCATAGTTTTTCAATTTATTTAATAGACAAACACGTTCTCACGAAATTTTTTGTTTCATTCGTTTTTTATATCGATACCCAACACGCGGGTACAGTTTTACCAGCTAGTTTTATTTGACTCTGTATACTGTAATCCATACTTTTACCCCTGTTTAAAACTGCATTGAATTATGAAGCTATTTTTCTGTTTTTTTTTTTAGGAGGCAAAATCATCTCTAGATGTGCAAACTAGCTACATACTGCTGGCCCTGACTAGAATATTTATGGGCATCATCACTGCTATACTCCTTTATAGAGTAGGCAGGAGAAAAGTCTTGGCTTTAATTTCAGGTTTTTATTTTTTATATATTATTTTTAATCGACTTCAAAAAGTAGGAGGTTATCAATTCGACATGTTTATATATATATTTATTTATTTAACCATTTACGCACACACAAATAAACAGACAAGAAGAAAGGAACATAAAAATACATACATAGGTAATGCTTATTTCTACAGAAATCTCTTCCAGCACACCTGCGATAGGAGAGAAGACAATAGAGATGTAGAGAAATTAAACTTTAATTTAAATATACACACATAATATGAGAATATACAAACATACATACATACTTCTAAAATAAATATCACTAAAATATATATAAATAATGTAATTTAAATAATAAATACATAAGTAATTATGACAAAGTGGAGAGATAGTGTTCTTTCACTCTTCTTTTGAATACTGCTACAGTTTTGCAGTCCCTAATGTCAGGCGGAAGTGAATTCCATAACCGGACCGCGTGCACAGTGAAGGAATAGGAGTAGAAGTCGTTTGAGTGGGGAGGAGACTTGAGAAGATTTCTAAGATGCGACCTGCAAGGCGCATCAAAAAAAAGGACGGGCGTAGGAGAAGCGATCCCGCAGATAGGATGGGGTTTTAGGGTTGTGAAGAATGTTAAATAGCTAACACAATGTCCGAGAGTTTCTGCGAAGTTAAATAGAGAGCCACTTGAGGATCTTGCGAAAGTTAGAAACGTGATCGTATTTTTTATTGAGGATAAAAACAAAACGAATGCAGATATTTTGCAATTTTTTTTTTACTGTATGTTCGGGAATAACTCCGCCATATATAGACGGATTTGCAACATTCTTTTTTGTTCGAAAGGAGTTAATTTCGAAATGGTCCCATTTAAATTTCATATAGATGATGCGTTTTGAAGACAGACAACGGAGCTCTTCAAAAAATGACAGCAAATCAACCGCGATTGATGGTATCGCATAAATATGCATTGTTTTGAACCCAAGGATGATGAAATTTCGAATTGGTGCAGGGGCCTTAGGACTTTCACGCGAACGAAAGCTGGTTTTCTTCACTAGCTTTTACCAGCTTTTGTTTGCGTAAAAGTGCTAAGGCACAACATCAACCACATTTTTATAAAACTTACATGTATACTACATTTGTAGTTTTGGTCTCAGCCGCCTAAATTAACCAAGTACAGTTGTCCGTGTAAGAAGCAGCTCGTCCTGAAGTTGAGTCGAGTAGCAATTTTACAGAGTTAGCAAAGGCTTTACTGAACTCATGAAATGACCAACAGACTCCGTATTCATAGCGCACCCTGCGCTACTTGCGCTTACTTGCGCCTAGATGCACAGATAGTGTCTCGTTGCCGACAATACTATATTATATTAGTTACCTAGTATACATCAGTATTTTTTCACCATTGAACAACCAGACTCAAATTATTTAGTGGGACCAATGGCAATTCAAAATAAAATAATACATTATTCCCGTTCGTCCCACCAATGGGAAAACACGATATTTTCTAATCAATCTAATTCTATTGCATGTCATTTTCAGCTATCGGAGTGACCCTCACTTGCTTCACATTAGGAGCGTTCTTAATACACCGTGATGGACCAAGCATGTTACCAATAATATGTTTTATACTGTATGATGTCTTCGCTAGTTTAGGATACTACATCTTACCAAATCTAATGATTTTTGAATTATTGCCGTTAAATGTAAGTATTCAGGTTCAACAACATAGAGGAAAAAAGTACTTTGAATATTGAGACAGATAAAATTTTCTTGAATTAAAACTAATTTACAAAATGATTAGAATAAGTGCCTAACCATGGCGATGAGACGCTCTGTATGAGGTATTTACCCAAGATGAATGTTAGAGCTGATCAGGTAGCATAATAGTAGTCGGTTAAAATTTGAGTAAATATAACGGAAAAAACAAGAAGATAAGGCGAAGGTTTCACGGCCAAACACGGCCCCCTCAATGGAGTCAACAATGAATCCTCAAAGAACAATCAGCCATAATCATCACCTTGCATACAGGGATGAATGGACATCAACGCGCAAACTGCAACCATGGAACTAACCACTTCATCATAACGTGTCGATGGCAAAAATAACACGAAAAACTGTGTAGCTATTTAAATTCGTTTGGCCCAAAATTCAGCAACGCAAATACCGTTCGCTCATGCAGCCATTACGTCCTCACGTGTGCAGGTAATAGGGCATGCGATGCAATATGGGAGGTGAGCCATTGTCTGTGGAGAGACGCAGCACACACACCGGACATCTTAGCCGTCCATGAATCCTCACTTGTGGAGGTTGTCCTTGCTGTGAATTACTTGGGTTCGAAGTCTATTTAAAGTTAGCAAACACTGAATCCATGGTAAGAGGTTGAGCGTCGATGTCCCTCCGCCCTGTATTGCATTTGGTGCAGTTTGGCGATTCCGTCAGTAGCGACAAGCTACGAGCTAGAATACTCGATAAACTCTAGCAATAACAACTGCCTAGCCGTGATCGGTTATTACGATTTTTTCTCGATTTCCGCTTATATCTAAACGTACGCGGTACGTTTCGAATCATGGATTCAGAGATTTTGCCTATCCTATCCTAATACAAAGTTATGTAGTATGAATTTATTTTATTGAAGACCATTGAGTTATCAACTGAAATATTGTGATTGCAAAATTCAGGTTCGAGGGATGCTCGGTGGCACATTCGTTTCTATTCATTGCCTTATGATGTTTGCCAGTACTAAGGCGGGACCCTGTATGGTGGACTTTTTAGGCGTGGGATACATGTTTCTAATTTTTGGTGGATTTTCCTTAGCGGGTAAGGGCATGACCAGAGAATACGTGAGTTTGGCCTCTATCAAACACTAATTTGTGTAATTTTTACCTACTAATTTACAGGTTTTGTATTCCTCTGCTTTTATTTGCCAGAAACAAGAGACTTGACGTTACAAGAAATGGAAGAGTACTACAAAGAAATACGACCCACACTGATTTCCCAGAGGCGTATTATGTCATTGGCCCTGTTAGTAATGCAGAGTACCCCCAAATCTAGTTCGAAAAAACTTATTCACGAAGATCCCAACTTAATGACCTCCAATAGCTCTATGCTTGCTAAATTAGAGGCAAAGAGACAACTACTAATGCATAAAAGACCACAAGAAAGCCGTACAGAATATAAAAGTAACAAAAGTACAAAATCATCAAAATCATCGGCTAGTTCAAAATCATCGGGCAGTAAAAAATCAATGGGTAGTAGTAGATCAGTTGTAATATTTGAGGACCAGGATAAAGATGTTGATAGTGTTAAAAGTATAAAATTAATGACCAGAGAAACATCACCAAAAGATGGAGAAAGCGAAGAGCTTAAAGAAAGAAGTAAAGATGACGAGGAGACTCCAAAAGAAAGTACCAGTAAGAAGAAAACTTAATAGGCACGAGGGCTACCAAATATATTTTCTTATACAAATGAGTGGAATTTCCTGTGTATCACTTACCGAGCGTGGTTTCAAAGCATTTGTTGCCTGCCTGTGCCTACTCAACACAAGACCCACTGGACTGCAGAGGATAGTCTGCGGTGATAAGGTTTGGGTTCTTGCGAAATGTCTGATATGAAATTTGCATATAAAATAGTGGTTAGTTTATTATTTAGCAACTAAGTTGTTTTATTGTAAGAAAAGTTTGTATGAATTTAAATAAATCTGTTTGGTTTCATGCGCGTTTTTTTCATACGAGATCCCAATAGGTCAGTCATGTATATTATTAGTTTTCTCTAGGAATAGAAACTAGTTGAAACATTTAATTTCCCGGCTGCCTTAGCGCATTGCTTTATATTGCTGGGAGCTCTACTTGTCTTCTTCACCACACTTGCATAGATAAAGTTTTTCCATTCCCACTTATGGTTAGGTAATAGGTAATACGGGCTGTTATCCGCAACTCCACGTCAAAGCGCGTATTTTGCGTACGGGTGGGAGAATCGGTCATTCGATCCACCCCAGCACCTCGAGAAAGGCCAGCAACGCCTCGGTGTTGCTGACAATCTCACGTAGGGTACCTTGGTTACCGAAGTATTTAGCCCTGTAAGTGGTGACCACCGGGCAGTTTAACAGCACGTGCGCTGCTGTCTCGTCATCCTCCATGCAGGCCCTGCACAGCGGACTGTCTGTTACTCCTATGAGAAAGAGATGTTTGTTAAATGACCCATGGCCAGTTCAGCTGCTGTAACTGTACGTAGCTGTGGTTTAGTTAGACGGAGAACCTGTTTTGTGAGGCGGGCATCGATCGCAGGAAGTGCTTCCTTAGCCTGCCTGCACTCACCTAGATCCAGCCATATCTTGTGAAGTTGGTCTCTGGTTCGTTTCCTTACCAGAGTGCGTAGATACTCGAAGGGGAGAGGCGCGATGGGTTCTGGTCCCACCGGTGCCATACTCGACCCCCTCCTGGCAAGTTCATCGGCTGCATCGTTACCTAGCGAACCGCTGCGTCCTTTGATCCATTGAACGGTAATATTATTGAGGCTACCTACCTGGTTTAGGCGCTAGTGGCACTCGTATATCAACCCAGAGTCAACTGTGTGACTGTTCAGCGCTTGCAGAACAGCCATGCTATCTGAGAGTATGCGGATCGAGTAGTCTGTAACTTCCCTGGCCATGATAGCAGACGCGGCAAGGGAGATGCCCATGCACTCGGCCTGGAACACTGTGTTATGGACCCCCAATGTTGTGGCCATATGTATGTTGAGGTCCTCCGAGAAGACTCTAGCACCTGTGCCACTACCTGTTTTTGATCCGTCCGTGAAGATCCGTAGATCTGCGGGACGCAAGCCTTCGCATCGTCGATCCTCGTGCAGTTGGATTCTGTATTTTTTATCGAAGATAAATTGTTTGGGCACCCGGTCATTAATTGCCTTCGTAATGGGGAACTCACTGTTGAGTTCCTTAAGCAGTGCGGTGTGTTGTGTGTCTCTCTTAGTCCAGAGATGTGTAGCCTTAAGACGCGCCGCCGCCATCGTTGCTTCCTGCTGTAGGAACAGGTGGAGCGGCGGTAGTTCGAGCATGGCTTCGATAGCTGCAGTCTGGAGTGGTCCTCATGCAGCCCGTGGTAGCCATGCAGGCTAGCCTTTGCATGCGCTGTAGTTTGTTG
This sequence comes from Antitype chi, assembly GCA_947359405.1. Lineage (NCBI taxonomy): Eukaryota > Metazoa > Arthropoda > Insecta > Lepidoptera > Noctuidae > Antitype > Antitype chi. The sequence continues at coordinate 3,716,013 of OX375810.1, read as the reverse complement.
GAGGCTGTAGCTAGCTTGGTGCGGGCCCACTAGACCACGGCCCCGTAGGTGATCATGGGGCGGATTACTGCGGTGTACAGCCATAGTATAATTTTGGGGGTAGGCCCCACTTCTTACCTATCATTTTCCTGCACTGCCAGAAGGTGATGCAGGCCCTGTTTAGCTTGGTGTCCAAATGACTGCTCCAGTTTAGTTTACTGTCTAAAGTAACCCCGAGATACTTAACTTCATTGGCCAACTGAAGTTCCGTGTTGAACAGTTTCGGTTGGCGGAAAGGGCCTAATGCTCGTTTATGGGTGAACATGACCAGTTCAGTTTTGGAGGGGTTAACTGATAGCTCGAAATCCCCACACCATCTCTCTACGACACGAAGTGCTTGTTGTGTGAATAGAATAGAATAGAATAGGTGTGAGGTTACAGATCGTTCCCGTCACCTTCCCCGAAACACGAATTGCGAGATCGTCTGCATAACCTATTGTAAAATAATGGTTGGCGTTGAGTTTGGTGATAAGATCATTAATCACCAGATTCCATAGAAGGGGGGACAGTACCCCTCCTTAGGGGCAGCCTCTAGCTATCATGGCCAGCTGCTGCTCGTCCTCCAAGCGAACCACTCGTTTGCTAAGCATGTTTGTAATCCAGTCCGTCAGTACCTGATCTGCCCCATGTCTGGAGAGGGCGCTGCCGATGCTGGAGAAGCTTGTTTTGTCGAAGGCTCCTTCGATGTCTATGAAGGTGACCAGGCAGGTGCCTTTTTGGTGTATTGCTTCTTCTATCTAACTGACCACTTGATGGAGAGCAGATTCGGTCGACTTACCTGAGCTATACGCGTGTTGGTTACCGTGTAGCGGTATGGTTTTGAGGGCGCCGTCTCTCAGCTCCCTATCACATAGCCTTTCCAGTGTTTTCAGTAGAAAAGAAGTCAGGCTGATTGGTCGGTGGGATTTGGCGTTAGTGTAGTCACCTTTACCTGGCTTAGGGTTATGGTAGTACCTATTTAACGTAACTAGTGTCCATGTCCAGAGGGGTATTATTTTAGTAAACTATCAATAGGAATCGTTTTCATTTTGACATTTCCACAATATTCAAATTGTTTACGTTGCTAAGCAGACAAATAACTTTCAAAATTATTCAGATTATATTTAATAGAGTGTTACGCAATTAGGGTGCAGTTCTCAGTTTAGTCTAGTAAAAAGTTTAGTCGTACATTTGGGCCGGCGCGGTCCACGAGCGACCCGTCCGCCATTTTTGAGCGCACGAGTGTTTCGTAGCGAATGTACCTATTATATTATGTTCTAGAAACATAAACTGCTGCATTCACTTTATTTGTTAATTTATTCATGGATGCAAGCACATACAAGAAAAATATAAAATTCACGACTTCTTCTTCCCATGGAGGTAGGTAGGTAGTAAGTACAGAACGCCACCTGCTACGATCCTAACAAACTAATTTTGCCTCTTTTACGTTCATACACCTAGTCATACACGCAAGCTGGTTGTGAGTACTACACGCCTGACCACACAGACACTGATAGAAGATAAATATACATAATTATTTTATTAAGATAGAATAAGCACAAAGATACAACTAGCATTTCAACGAATGATACTTTCGGTCTTCGGTCACACGTGTTTCCCGCAGCCAAGGTCTGGCCCGTTGTGAAGTCACAAATCCCCATTAAATCAATTTAGTTAGAGATTAGCAACAGCTTGAACAACTTTCTCAATAATATCAATTCCTTTCATAAAGATGTCGATATGTATTTTCTCGTCGTGGGCGTGTAGTAGCATCGGTGAGTCCATGAGCGGAGAAAAGCTGATGGCTGGAATACCTTGACGGCGTACGTAACGCAAGTCTGTAGCACCTGGGCAGGTCACACAGCGTATTGAGAAGCCCCTGAGGAGATGAATTTGGACATGAAAATGATGATCATCTATATCGTTGATATATTTTCAACTTTATTCCATGAGCATTTTAAAAGGTTCATGTTCAATTGGGAACATTTGACAGTTTAGGGTAGCTTGATGTGCTGGCGTCTGTACTACTACATTTTTTTTAGAATAATAGAGTATAGAATAATATTAAATATTAATGAATGTGTATAGAATGGAGACGGGGATTTCTGGGCCTAATTGTAATAAGTTGAGGTATGGTTTAAAAAAGGGTTATATTTTTCTATTTCGAAATGTGAAAAATCGGCGCAATTTAAAATCTGGAAAATGAGAAATCCAAAAATTAAGATAAGGTGACGAATAAAATTAAAATCTAATAAATTATAATCTATTAACGTGACAGAGCTCATGGTATTTAAAATAATGCTTTTACCAGATGATTAATTCAATTACAATAATCAAATCTATTAGAATTAACGTATTGTATAATTTAAACAAATTAAATATTTACATAATAAAGATAAATCTTAAAATCGATTTACGTTTGTTAATCGATTATTGTATTTTTAGTCTGTGCTGTCATGAAATCCATGACACTGACAGACGAATAATTGAAGATTAATAAAAAATACTAATAAAAAACTATTATTATTTTTAACATCATCTCCTTATCTATAATTTTTAAATCTTTATGTTTCCTAACTTTCTCTAAATATAATTAACATCCTATTTTAAATAACAAATGACAGTCGCACTTCAAAAATCAGATGTTAAGATTGTTACATAACCTCACTTTTACTAAATCTCTTTTAACTCAGCTCTCAGATTGCCAAAATCCGCAAAATTTTCAGCGATGGTTTGATAATAATGTAGCTATCATATGACACCAATTTCATATTTTTACATCTACGCCCAAGATTGTGTGAAAGCGTAATCCGTCTCCTTTACATAATTAGAAAAATACTGGTCTTAAACTAATAATATGTAAAAGTATAGGAAAAGAAAATAATCATAAGGCATCAAAAAGTTCGTCCGCATCGTTGTCAACGGTAAAAGTGCCCAAAGGCTAGCATAATTGCCATGTTGTATGGCAATGCTGATTCTTTGGCCAAAAAATAGAGAAATTGACACTCTATGTCAATTTGCCGTGTTATGTTATTGCCAGAATATTGCATGCTGTATGCTGTCAAAGAATGACAGTTATGATTTGAATATACAGACAATTGAAGTTGGTCGTCGATGTGGTAGATAACTAATTTCCCAGACTTTACCAGGCCACTAGTCCAACTTACATGTCAGCGACTACTTTCTTCATGACGTCCCAGAAAGGCATGCTGCCATCTATTTTGGTACTCTTCACTTGTGGGTTTTTGACCACGTACTCGAAGCTCACGCCTTCACCCGCCTCCTCGCACCATCTCGATATCTACAGATATTAAATTATTTTTTAAGAAATTAAAAAGAGGGGTTTGGGTACTAAAATTGGTAATGCCTCTGTGGCGGCAACTACACAGCCACGTGCAAGCTACGCATCATGCTGATGTCACGCAAAGTCCTGCTTCGCGGAAGCAGAGTTTACCGCGAAACTAGCATATATGTATACAACATCCCGACATCCATCGTCGAACAATTGCCCACTAGACGCGACAGCCATCTGGTCGGAAGATCCTCCCATTTCTGTGGAGTTTGAGGTAAGTTTATACCCTGTTCCTCATTCATACGTCTATAAGTCTTCGAAGGTGGTCCATAAAGCGAAGCTCACATTACAGCCGCAACGCAGTCTGCCTGTAGTATACGTTAGTTCATAGAAAATGTACGAAAGTGTTATTGGTGGATTTTTGCAATGCGTTGCGGCGCGCGGTTCTCCTATCTGCTTAGCCTGTCTATAAAGGATGACTCGCTGTATGATGTCTTAGGTTTACACGTATCGTTAATATCGATTAATAAACTACATGCCTACTTACCATTCTCTCAAATTCATCGTGGTCTACGTCTGGAGCGATTCTTATGTCAAATGATACTGATAGCGTCTCTGGCAAGACATTAATTTGGACTCCACCCTAAAAAGGAAAAAAAGTTCTATAAAATAACACGATTCATTAATTAATTTCACAATTACGAGCATTACTAATTCCCTTTGGTGCATGAGCAGTTTTGTAAATGCTTTTGGGCGAGTAACACAATTATTAGGATTGGCAGGATTTGACACAGCCTGGCAGCATAATATATATTCGATGCCACAAATTATCTGGTCGGCAGTTTCTATCAGTATTGGCAGTGTGAAACAGGGCGTACTTAAGTAATAATACCTTTCATTTTGACAATTCCACAGCATTCATTGCGTCGTTAACATTGTTGAGCAAACGAATTTTTGAAACATAATTATGAATCGATGGATTCGCAGTTTCTTTCGAAATCCTTCGGATCATGATTGAAAGTGTTACGCATTTGGGATGCAGGTTCTTATTGTAAAAACTTACCGATAACTGTGTCAAATTGATGGTTGTGACGTCACCGAACCAGACAGTCCCGGCTGCCTTCTTCATCTCTTCGGCACGGAGAGTCATAAACTTATCGATTATGTAATGTAACTGTGAATAGAAAGTGATAGAAAGACTTGCATTTTAGTAGGAAATAAAAAATAAAAAATGCCCGGGTCGACGCACGGCGCGTTGTGTACCACGCGCGCCGTCAGAGATGTCAGCACCAACTGGTGGGGTCCGCAAGGGTCGATGCTTGCCAGGGGTGCGGGTTGTTCGAAAGAGATACCGTCGCCTCTGGCACACAGGCAACTGAGGGATTACTTACATTTTTTTTATGCATAGTTGGTCCAATTTTGACAATGTACCGAGTTGAGAAGGTACATATCTCGAACCAAAAAACGATTCATATCCAATCCAAAAAGATTCAGGTAATTTTTATTTTTAACCGACTTAAAAAGAGGCGATGATTCTCAATTTTGCTATTTTGTTAGCTCAGAACTCCGTGGATTATAAACGATTTTGAAAAAAATCTTCTTTGGTTTAAAGGGTACCACGTGGCGTACCACCGGCGTGGTCCCATATAAATGTATATAAGACCATGCCGCCAAATCGCACCGGGATTTTTTCGCGGATTGGATTTTGAACTCTCTGTGTTGAACCGAGCATTGAAAATCCAACATAGTGCACCACGAGTGAGTCACGGCGCGTCGAAAAAATAGTGTTCGATTTTCAACTCTCGGCTCTGAGCAGGAAGATACGTGGGCTTATACGTATTTTTTGTTTTCACTTAGCTTATGTTGATGATGCTATAATAATTTCCTGTCACTATTATTTTACTTAGCAAGCTAAGCTATACGAATTTATGTATTTTGGGGTAGGTACCACAACGAAAAAACTATATCTAATTTCGGAAGTGGGTGGCAGAAAAAAAATAAAAAACAAAACCAAAGACATCATTTTCACGTCGGTTCTTTTTTTTTTATAAAGTAGGACTAAAACTTTTTTATTATATATGTTCTCTTAAACTGAATTGCTACTGACCTTTTCACCAGCAGTGCCGGAGTGCAGTAGTGAGCCATGTCCGGGCTCACCCCGACACGTTACAATGATTTCTGTAACACAATAGCAAATACATTGACATACTTCCTTAATAACATCTTGCAGCAAAAACTCGTTGCATTAATCTTATCATTGGTATCTGCCTAGCCTCTTACCCATAATGTTGGAGTCGGCATCCGATTAAACCGGCTGCAGTTGAATACCAGAATTTTACAAGGAGCGAGAAATCAGTTAATCGCACTATGGTTGCCCCTTATTTTAATAAGGATGCGCTTAGGTAGCTAGCGTAGCTACCCTGGCGGGGACTTGAACATAACTAGCGAAACAAAGTGTGATGTTAATTCATTGCACATCTTTCACACAACAAGCAGCAGTTACCAAACGCAGCACATACATTAGTTTCTTAAGCAGAAACTCTGCCTAGGATTTATGACAGTATTTTACCGTTGCCACACAGACGTTATCTCAAATAATTATATGTATATTTCACACACTTAGACCATTTCAATGGAGACACACCGAGCAATAAAATACTGATTGCCATCTAGGAAAAGAGCTAACGCGACGAATTGAGCAACCTTCTCCTTATGATGTTGTTTCAAAAGAACGGTTTGTTTCGATTAAATATCTGTAGGTTAACAATATCAGGCGCTTTACTTATTGTAAATTATTTCATCACCACTGCTCTCAAAACGGTGAAGGAATACGTCGTGAGGAAACCGAAGTCGAAAGAAGAAGAAAATGAAGAAGACATGTGTGACATCTACCAACCCGGACTAGGCCTGCGTGGTGGATTACGGCCCATTCCCTCACACCGAGAGGAGGCCTGTGTCTTAGCTGTAGGGATATTATATGCTGATTATGTATGTATGTTATAAAAAATAATATCACAGTTACTTTATAGCACTATGGGACCTTAAGTCACGCTTTTCTGTGACTTAAGTTGTAAATTTTTACACATCGTCGGTCACGGTCAGCGGTTGGTCAGATAAGCTCCAGCCTAAATGAGCCGCACAGTAACGTGCGTGGTATAAGGTATTTCCGTGAACATCCTACGCATTAGGGGAATTCCGCCAAACTTACGTCTAGATGTTCTTTCTCCGTGAAAAGCAATGATCTCCTTAGGATTTGGGTTCGGTGCACTCTCGTCTAACGCAAAACCAATGTTCAATTCCATAAACTCAGGTGATTCTGAAAATGCGCACATGCCGTCTACGCCACCAATTTCTTCGTCTGAAAAAGAAATACATAATATGAATACTAGGCTCTCAAAGTTTATGTGTAAAATACATTATAATTAAACATATCGACTATATCCATAGATCGCTGGTGCATATCCGGCTCGAAGGACCGACCACAAGGGAAGTAGAAGTTAACTGCATCGTAAAAGTTTGTAAGTTCATGGCAGAGAAACATGTTGCACTAAGATGAACTTAGTAGTTAAGTTTATTTAAGTTAACAGTAAGTAACAGTAAGATTGGAAGACAATAATTTATCTCAGTTGTTGATAACTGCACAGTTATAAGTTCACTATCTTTTCATTCGTTGGTCATGTTATTTTATTATGCTAAATTATGACGCAAATTATGGCCTGGGCCAAAGAGTCGCGTAGGCAGAAAAATGTACCCCTATGAGACCGTTCACATATAATAAAGAAATCTCTATGATGCTAGTCGTAACAGCAGTGCCAAGCAGGGGTGGGACGCTATTAGTAGTAGATAATGCAGTTTGCTGAACACACAACCAATTCCATCTCATCCAATACTAACCAGGTACAAAAGAAATATGGACAGTCCTCTTCAGCCTGACTGCAGCGGCTTTCAGTTTTCTAACGGCTTCTAGGTGCATCATACCTACGCTTTTCATGTCTTGAGTGCCTCTCGCGTAGATGAACCCATCGTCTGTTAAGACAGCGTCGAATGGAGGGTAGGTCCATTTTTCCTGGAACATTATAAAATCATCATAATCATTTTTCTGCCATTGTCCCATGTTAGTTAGATTTGCCGCAATACGTTTTCTTATAACTTTTTCCCTGACAGCCGTTACTTTATCATTCACTACTTTTTCATTCATATCTTCACTTACGTAATGCATCCATCTTTTCTTTGGAATTCCTGTCCCTCTCCACCCATCAGCATTTATGTTCATTACACGACTCTCGTAGACGCGACTCTCGTAGAATAATTTCTATGAAAATGGTTCTACAAATGTCGCGTCGCGCCTGTCTGAAGAAACCTTTAGTGTAACATGCGTTTATTATAACCATAAAGAATTCAGCACATAAATAAAGACCCCCTAGTTTAGAAAGTATTCGACGGTTATAAAAAAATCTGCTTTTTAAATTAAAAAATGCAATACCTACGCGGTCAAAATGTATGGAACAGTTAGTTTTTTTTTAACAACCGGCGACAGATTTAAATGCAAAGTTGAGAATCATGTACCTACTGAATCTATGTTAACAGGTTGCACGTCTATATCTCAGCCACCTGTAAAGTCATACATTCGTTCTATGACCAGAGGCTGAAAACTACGAGCATTGCTAAATTCTGCAAACGTCTAAATCCTTACAATTCCGATTGCGCTAAAACCGTCGTCACAAGTCTGCAGAATATCTTGAGTGACACTTTCTTCGAACATTTTCAAACAGAATTTATTCGAATTGTTCGAAAATGTCCGTAACCTAGTTCCCAAGTTCATAACACGGATCAATCGGAGCGCCGAACGCGCTCGATGTGTTTGAACGAGATGGTTAAATGAAACTCACACTAGGGCCTCTAGTCATACACGCACGCTGTTTTACGTGTACTACACACCTGACCTTTCTAAAGTACATCACCAATAAGGTCTTTCGTTTTCATGATAATAATATGTCATTATCACATTATATTTTACATATCTGGCTAACTTAGGAACTGGGTACGATTCCAAGGTCAGGCAAAGTGTTATTGTGTTTTCCATTTCTCGGAGTCTGGATTTGTTCCCGATTGATGGGAATAGGGTCGCCCCCATTACATAGGACATATTAGAGATGGCACAAGGTGTTATATTATGTTATTTGAATTTGGAAAATTTATGTCGCAATCGAGTCGTATCCGGTTCGCCAGTGCCATCTGGTGGCGCTCGATGGAGTTGGAGAAATGCGCGCCGTCGATCGAGTCTTGAGTCTCTTTTCTGTTGGCGGTCGGCGCGTGCAGACATCACCGAACCATCACGAGTTCTGCGATACCTACCTAGCTATATGTGCCTGCCTAACCATCTACTGTGTTGTAACTGTTGGATTGGAATTACAATTTGATTGAGTATACGGATCTGTTTTCTTCATCCAACACTTCCCACCGATGCCCACAGTTAAGAGCACCAACGACGAGTACTAATGATGATGAAAGGGGTCCTCCTTCGTCATATATAACTTTATTATTATTTATATAACATTAATCTTTGTTGTAAACATAGTATTTAACTGAAGTACTTTGTGCTCACCTGGATGTTATCTCTGTCGATAACAAAATTATTTACAAGCTAATAATGTTAGGATTACTCTGTCGAGATAAAGTAATTTGTATATCGCAGATGTCCTCTATGTAAGATATGATCGTTTCGTGTTATCTACGTAGAGACTATCCCGTTACTATGGTATCCAATCAATCTACCTAGCCTTTATCTAACTATGTTGGGGTCAGCTTTAAGTCTAACCGGATGCAGCTGTGCCATCAGTAATTTATATGAAGCGATTGCGTATCAGACATCCACAACCCAGTTACTGGGTAACACAATACCCACCGTGCCTTTGATATCCGTGAGGTGAATAGGCAATTAATTTCTCTGACTACTAGATATTTTGATCTGGTTGAATTTAAACTTAGGAACAGTTATAATTCATCTACAGAGTGGGGTTTCCACATGTTACCTAATGAAATATGGACTGTCTCTTAATTAAATATAGAATTTCTTTTTTTTATTAAAAAGTTAAAATAAATTAAAAAGACGAGAAGACCCATATAGAGTTTTATAATTAGTTAAATTAAAATATTTTATAATAAAAATTAAGATTTAATTAATTAATTATTTAATTATTAATTAATTTATTAATTATAATGGGGCATTTCTGCAGCAACAAGACACAATTTTGGCGATTGATGATGATCATGTTTGCGAATGAATGGACGATAATTTTACTGGCATGGATTGTATGTTTTACTTCTTCTTAACGTGACGATGGCAATCCTATCCTGCTATAATATATAATAAATGTGAAAGTTTGTATGTTTGGATGTTCGTTACTCAATCACGCAAAAACGGATGCAGGGATTTGGATGAAAAATAGTTTATAACCTGCATTAACACATAGGATACTTCCCGAACGACGAAGAATGAGGTAACTACTTACATGTCGTGAGAAAAGTTTGCGTATTCAGAGCGTGGCCTATTACGGGTATAGAGGATAATCATAGACACGAATGATAAATTGTGTATTATGGAAAAACCGACCGCAACATATTCGAATTCGCGAAATCGTTGAAGTTTACTTTCAACGATTTCCTCAATAAATTACATTACCTCATTAACAGGAACAACATCCATATGAGAGTTCAACAGTATGGAGGGTAGTTCTGGCTGCAAACCTTCCCATGTTATCACCACCACTGGTTTCTTCGGCACAAACTCGTGAACGACAACAGGCAAGTCTAAGAGGCTTGCTTGTTTCTTCAAGAATTTTACACAGTCACCTGAAAAGGAAAAATGTATGTACTTCTTAGTTTGTCTACTAATCCCTCCTAATATTATAAATGCGAAAGTAACTCTGTCTGTCTGTCTGTTACGCTTTCACGACCAAACCGATGAACCGATCGTCATTAAATTTGGCAGAGATATAATAGCCTATTGAGAAGGACATAGGCTTCTTTTTACGCGATAACCGACATCCACGCGGGCGGGCAAAAGCCAGTCTTAACTAACATTATTGTAGCGATTGATTGATTGATTTTGCGTGACGTCAGTGTGATGCGTAGCTCGCATGTAGATGCCACTACATTATAAATGCGAAAGTAAGTGTGCTGGTTTGTTACGCTTTCTCGCGAATACGGCTGAATGGATTTGGATGGAAGTTGGTACATAGATAGACCATGACCTGCGTAAGGATATAGGCTACTTTTCATTCTGGATTGCAGACGAAGTCACGGGCAACAGCTTGTTTCAAAAACAAGTTATTGAACGACGAAAATTTATTTATTCTTAAACAAAATGTGATTTAATTGTGTAACATTATTTTATTTTAGATGAGTTATTAGGTATTGTTTAACATCTATCTACCGAATTTATAAAATATTTATTTTCCCTATGACGCTTGTTGAAATTACTTATGTAAATAATGGGAAAAACTTACGTACAAAAAATATAGGGAAATCAGTTGAATTTAACACAAATTTCGTACTATTTATAGGTCATATTTTATTACACACTAGATTTTGCCAGCGGATTCGCTCGCGGGGCGGTCGAAAATTATTCCACGGGAACGTACTTTCAAGATAAAAAGTATTCTATGTGTTAATCCAGGCTATAATCTATATATGTGCCAAATTTCATGCAAATCCGTTCAGCCGTTTTTGCGTGATTGAGTAACAAACATCCAAACATACAAACTTTCACATTCATAATATTAGTAGGATACATACTCAGCCTATAACGTTCCCACTGCTGGGACACAGGCCTCCGGTCCGTGAGAGGGATAGTACGATTATAAATGCGGAAGTAACTCTGTGAGTCTGTTACACTTTCACGCCTAGAACGCTGAACCGATCGTCATGAAATTTGGCGGAGATATATCCTGGGATATGGAGAAGGACATAAGCTACTTTTTTACGCGATAACTAACATCCTCGCGGGCGGAGCCGAGAGCAAAAGCTAGTTTATAATATAATTAAGATTACCTACAAGTTTATCCTCTAAAACTCACCGTAATCAACATCTGGATGAACACTGGGAATTCTCAAATATTCCCTAAACCTCTGTATGACTTCGTCGTTATCCCATTTTGAACTCATTGTACGCGTTATTTTTTAAATTCACTCCTATTTTAATGAGAACAGAACGCGTGCTGTTCTTCCCGTTTATAAAATGATACTAACGAGTCAAGTGATCGAGTTTGCAAATAGTGTGTTATCGGTGATATTATTTGTCTCACGCTTAAGTGCGAATTACACAATCCAATTTGTAGGAAAGCTAATTAGAAAATCGGAAGATGTAATCGAAGTTAGAACAGTTGGATCCGATTTAGTGCGATTGGAAGGCCCCGACCGCACTGTTTTGACTGAATTGTTGCATCCCAATGTAGTTCTACTTCTTCATAAGCACATAAAGAGTCATCTGTCCGATTTAAAATTCGATTTCGATCAGTGTGATCAGTAGCTTCCAATTTCCTTGTTCCTAGTTAGTTTCTACAAATTGGATAGTGTAATACGCACTTAAGTTTGATTAGTTATGTTTATCTCCTCAGTGCGCTCCTACTAGCTACATGGTATTGAGATATTATCATTCAAGATTAAACTAGTTTCATATTATTTGTGCAATAACGAACTATATTTTTGTGAGTTTATTTTATTAGGGAAGTAGATAGAAGTTTTTCAGAATGTACTCACCTAATTATGTAAGGTTTTCAGTGTAGAGGCAGTCTATTTGACTAAAATTTTCATGATTTCGATCTATTACTGGCACATTAGCAATTGCAACAAGATTGCAACTTTGTCTCTTGGTGACAATATTAAGCGAAGAGAAGAGAATTTTAGTAAGGTACACAAACACGACAAAATCATCTGCCAAGCCATTTCACTACTACATATACATATTAGGTCTTTACCTATGAAATTGCCGTTTTGCAGTACTGGCCATTTCAAATCAAAATAATTTTTGTTTGGGTAAGAATTCTAATTTCAAATTAATTTTATTTTAAAAACATGGATTTTTTTTTCCAAAAGTAGTCATTTGTTTATTGATTAGTGTTACATTTTCATCGCATTTCAATCTTTTTCGTCATCATGGATACGTTAAAAATTCGAGTAATTATGGAATATGAGTACCGTCGTGGCAGCAACGCGGCACAAGCGGTACGCAACATCAACGACGTTTACGGAGCTAACACTACAAACCAACGCACCACCTGTTATTGGTTTGCTCGCTTCCGTTCTGGAAATTTCGACCTGAAAAATGAACCTCGCGGTCGTCCGAAGACTTTGGTCGACAATGACGAATTAAAGGCGATTGTGGAAGCTGATGATACACAATCTACGGCTGAATTAGCAGCAGCTTTCGACGTTAGCGTCAAAACAATATTGGTCCATTTGCGTCAAATTGGCAAGGTAAAAAAGCTTGACAAATGGGTGCCCCACGAACTCAATGATCGTCAGCGCGAAGTACGCGTCGAGACGTGCCTTGCACTGCTCAACAGACACACAAATGAAGGAATTTTGAACCGCATTGTTACTGCGATGAAAAATGGATTCTGTTTGATAACCGCAAGCGCTCAGCAAGTTGGTTGGATCCTGGTTCAGCACCTAAACAATGCCCTAAACGAAAACTTACCCCTAGAAAAGTGATGGTCACTGTTTGGTGGTCTAGCGCCGGTGTGATTCATCACAGCTTCTTACCAAACGGGGTGAGCATTACTGCAGATGTGTACTGTGAAGAACTGAACACAATGATGGAGATGCTGGCACATCTCCAACCAGCATTGGTCAATCGCTCGTCCCCGCTGCTCCTGCACGACAACGCGCGACCTCATACTGCACAGCAGACGGTCTCCAAGTTGCAAGAACTGGGGTTGGAAGCTCTCCGTCATCCGCCCTACTCACCAGACCTTGCGCCTACAGACTACTACTTTTTCCAGAATTTGGATAACTTCTTGGCGGGAAAAAAATTCAATACCCGAGAGGCAGTACAAAATGCCTTTGAAGAATTTGTTGCCTCCCGTCCAGCTGATTTCTTTAAGAAGGGCATCAATAAACTGCCACTGCGATGGCAAAGATGCATTGATTGCATGGGTGATTACTTCGATTAATACAAATAAAAAATACATGAAAAAAATTCGTTTAAATTTTTTCATACAAAACGGCAATTTCATAGGTAAAGACCTATTATATGTATGTTAGGGTCGGCCTTCACAAACTCGGGTCGGCTTTCACTTGAAAATGAACATGAAATTGATGAAAGATTATGATGCTTATAAGGTGTATGTCCCTAAGTTTAAGCTGGATACGTTTTTGACTGATGACTTTTGGCCAGAGGGAGTATTATATCGCCCTTTTGTGGAATTTAGTCGACGTACCGCCTCCGAGACAAATTGAGATTATGGCTAATTGAACACCCTCACAAAATTATTAATGGATAACACAAATACACTCATTAGCTTTAATTGTAAAAATGTCAAAAGATCCGTTGAATGCGTGAGAAAACTCTGTCGCTCGGCGGACATTGTGGCACTGCAGGAGACCTGGCTTCTTCCTCACGACTTGCCTTTTCTGGGGGAAATTGACGTCGCTTTTTCATACGCGGGAAAGTCCGCTGTTGATACGTCTGAAGGAGTCCTAACTGGGAGGCCATACGGAGGAGTAGCTCTGCTGTGGAGAAAATCTGCCTTCCCGTCGGTGTCTGTTGTACAGTGTCGTAGTGTGCGTCTCGCGGCGATTAAGGTGAAACTTGACCATGAGCGCACAATTATAGTGTTTTCGATATATATGCCTACAAACAAAAGTGAAAACCTGCCATTGTTTTCGGAGTGTCTCGGTGAAATATGTGCAATAATTGAAAGCAATAATGTGGAATCTGTGTTTTTGCTGGGTGACTTTAACTCGCACCCTGGCGGGTTATTTGCGAAAGAATTATTATATTTCTGTGCGGAACAATCTTGGTCGTGTGTAGATATGGAGTTGTTGCCGAGTGACTCACATACATTCGTGTGCCAGGTGAGCGGTACACAGTCGTGGCTAGACCACTGTTTAATAACAAGCGCTGCGCGATCATCTGTACTCAATGTGTCCGTCATATATGATACCTACTGGTCAGATCATTATCCCATATCAGTTCAATGTAATTTTAATGTTATTTTGCCTAAACGTATTAATCTTAGTAAAGTTTGTAGTCGGGTAAAGTGGGGGGAAAGGGATCAAACTCAGATACAAAAATATTTTGATTATTGTCATTCAAATCTTAGAGAGCTAGATTTTCCTTCGGAATTTGTTAATTGTGCAGATACATTATGTAATAATCAAGACCATAGGTTGTTATTAAACAAAATGTACCTTGACATTGTTGGTATATTATCTAAGGGCGCGGAACTAAGTTATAGTATACCTAAACGGAAGTACAATACATATGTACCTGGCTGGAACAAATATGTGAGTAGTGCCCACAGGGAGGCTCGACTTTGTTTCCAGACGTGGCTATTACAGGGTAAACCTAAATCTGGACATATTTATGATGAAATGTGTAAGTCTAGAAAATTATTTAAATCAAAATTAAAATACTGTCAAATCAATGAGGATCAGATCAGAATGGACATTATTGCAAAACATCACACTAAGAAGGAATTCAATAAATTTTGGCAGTCAACAAATAAACTAAACCCAAGGTCGAGCCTTCCGGTGAGTGTAGGTGACGCTCATGACCCATGTGACATTGCTGGTCTCTTCCAACGCCATTTCAAGGTGGAGTCGCCGCTTGGGCCGGCGGCGCAGGTGCTTGATGCTGAGTGTCGGCATGGAGACGTTACTATTAGCTTTACAGCCAAGGATGTCGCTGTCATTATTAAGAAGATGGTGAGAGGTAAGTCTCCTGGTCATGATGACCTTAGCATCGAGCACTTGAAGCACGCTGGTGTGCATTTACCGAGGGTACTGGCAATGCTGTTTAATCTGTGCATCAGCCATAATTACTTACCTGATGATCTCATGTACACGGTGGTAGTTCCGATCGTTAAAAACAAAACGGGTGATGCGTCGGATGTATCTAACTACAGGCCTATCTCGCTCGCTACTGTCATAGCCAAGGTGCTGGATAGGCTGCTTGATAGACAGCTGGAGAAGCACCTTCATATACATGATGCTCAGTTTGGCTTCACGCCTGGTTTGTCTACTGAGAGTGCTATCCTCTGTCTCAAGCAGACTGTTCAGTACTACACGGCTAGAAATACGCCTGTTTACGCTTGTTACCTAGACCTCTCGAAGGCTTTCGACCTAGTAAATTATGACATGCTGTGGCATAAGCTGCATAGTGAGACACAGGTGCCGAGTGAGATAGTGTCGATATTTAGGTATTGGTACAGTCACCAGCGGAACAGTGTGAGATGGGCGGGAGTATATTCCGACGTGTACGGGTTGGATTGCGGTGTGAGGCAGGGGGGGTTAACATCGCCCCGCTTGTTCAACCTGTACATGAACCAGCTAATCGGCCAGCTCAGCAGTGCTAATGCGGGTTGCTCAATAGGCGGAGTGCCTATTAATAACATCAGCTACGCGGATGACATGGTGCTGCTGAGCCCGTCGGTTGGGGGGTTGCGGAAACTCCTGCGCATGTGTGAGACATATGCTGGGGCTCATGGGCTCAGGTACAACCCTAAGAAGAGTGAGTACATGATTTTCAAAGCTGGTACCAAATGTGTCTCTTTTACACCTCCGATCACTCTTTGCGGTGCTAGTCTGAATAGGGTTTACCATTTTAAGTACCTGGGCCACTGGGTCACAGATAACTTGTCTGACAATGAGGACATCGAGCGGGAGCGTAGGGCGCTGTCGGTTCGCTGTAACATGTTGGCACGTAGGTTTTCACGCTGTACTGAACAAGTAAAGGTGACATTATTTAAAGCTTATTGTCAGTCTTTTTATACGTGCAGCCTATGGGCCAACTATGTGCAGCGAGCGTACAGCGCCTTGCGCGTACAGTACAACAATGCGTTTAGGGTGCTGCTAGGGCTGCCGCGATTTTGCAGCGCTTCTACGATGTTCGCGCAGGCGCAAACCGATGACTTTTTTGCTATTATTAGGAAGCGGAGTGCCTCGCTACTAAGTCGCTTCCAACGCAGCACTAACAGTATCCTGAGCGTATTGTCCGAGCGGTGGGACTCGGTGTTGCTGGAGAGGTGGATGCACCTGCATGCCAGTTCGTCACCATTTATTAAGTGATTATTGTTTTGATCGAATTAATTTTAACCTTAGACCATAATTGTGAATGTGATGTAACTTTATTTTTTATTAACTTTAATTTATTATTTTTTATTAACTTGAATTTTTTATTTTTTTATTTTATTAATTTTAATTTATTATTTTGTATTAAATTTGATTTATTATTTATTTGTTAATGTGTATTGTAATTTATATGGGATAAATTCCTGAAATAAATGATTATTTAATTTAATTTAATTTAATTCACAACCACAACCCAATTATATTGGTCATTGGTTGTACGATATCTCTTGATCGTCAGACTTTTGGACTTCTTACTACCCAAAACGACACAACTAACACACATTTTTAACCGACTTCAAAAAGGAGGAGGTTATCAATTCGTCGGAACCTTTTTTTTTTTTTTATGTATGTTCCCCGATTACTCGAAGATGGCTGGACCGATTTGGATTTTGTTTTTTTTGTTTGAAAGGGTATACTTCCCAGGTGGTCCCATGATCATCAAGTCAGGATCTGATGATGGGATCCTGGAGAAATAGAGAGAACTCTTCAAATTTTATAGGCACACGAAGCGATTTAGCAATTTTTTGAAAGAGTATTTTCTCGTAGTAGTCTCATTTCAATTTGGTGAAGATCTGATGAAGAACTTTGGAGATAGGCAACGGAACTCCTCAATAAATGATAGCAAATGGACTGGGATTGCTGAAATCTCATGTCTGTCTATTGCTTACAGCAGTTCATAACATAACATCACGCCGGTACGCTGTGAAGGGGTAAGCACATGTGAACCACTAAAAAGTGAAAAATAAAAACTTTTTCCAAAAAAAAACAACCGACTTCCAAAAAAACACTACAAAGTGAAAAATAACTTTAATTTCGGAAGGCGGTGACAAAACATTCAAATACAGCTCCAAAGACACCGACTTCCGAAATTAAAGTTATTTTTCACTTTGTAGTGTTTTTTTGGAAGTCGGTTGTTTTTTACGACACAAGTACATATCGAACATTACAACCGTAGGTACAGCCCTATGCAGACTTTATGGTGGCTCTGGGGGTCTACTCATTAAGTTTGTCATGTTCAATGAAGATACGGGCCCGTCAGTAGTTGATCCGTCAAAACAAGTTTCAAATTATTATTTTCCGACACGCGTCGGGCCTAGGAACGACTATCAACATCGTGTAGTCATTCATCCATAATACTAGGGGTGTTCAATAAAAAGTGATAATGAGTATGAAGCAGTTGTAAACTATTTATTGTTATTTTATTTTTCGACATATTCACCTTTGAGGTTTATACACTTGGTATATCGTTTTTCTAATCCTAAGATTCCCTTCTTGAAAAAATCTTCATCTTGACGCTTATAATATCATGTACGGCGGCAATCACTTCCTCATCATTGCCATATTTGTGACCTCTCAGTTGTTCTTTTAACCGCGGGAACATGTAGAAATCATTAGGCGCAAGGTCAGGTGAGTATGGAGGATGTTCCATCAATTCAAATCGCAAATTTTTTTAGGCAGAGATATTTTATTACGGCGCGAATTTCAATTTTATCCATTTTGCGTACCACGCTCCGCCACGACGAAAATAAATGACTTCTGTTTTTAAAATAAGAAAAGATAATAAATAATTTTGATTTTTTTATTTTACCAAATGTCTGGGCTTTACCTGCCAGTTTTTACTTTTTTGTTGTTCAAGGAGTTTACATGCCATTATCACTTTTTATAGAACACCCCTCGTAGTGCGGAAACTGAAAATCTTATGTCTGTAAGTAAGGGATACGGAGGAAACGCACGTAACTTCGGGCAGAACTATAAACTTTGGGAGTAGACCTACTGAAGTGGGTTACTCGCTTCGCTGTACCCTACCCCCCACCCCCGCTGTCACATGAATTTGTTACTGCGCAGCGTATCCCCTTGTGTTCAAAGCCGCTATAAAGTTTGCATCGAGCTGTGAGCGTCAACATAGTTAGTGTTTAGTAAGATTAGTTAGCAAACATTTCGAGTTCGTTGCCGTCTAGACGTCTTGCTAATCAAATAACGTTCTAGTATTCAAGTAAGTAGTAATCTAGATTAAACATAGATGCTCTATTTTACCTTCCTATGTAAAGTCAGGTAAATTAATTGTTTAGCGAAATGACAACCTACCTATCACCCGTGTATTCAAAATTTCAAATCACAGCTGTCATTATTTGACAGTTTGAATTTTAAATGGATAAAGACTGCTAATAGGGTATTTTCCAATTTATTAAAAACTACTATTTTAATTTGAAGATTGGGACGAAATATGTAGGTAACAGAAAAATAAATTCATTTATATCCCTTTTTCAATTAAAAACGATTTAAATCAAAGTCATCGTAAGGAGCGTTTTAGCGGTAAATTCAAAACAACGAAAAATTTATTTGCTATGAATCGTTTTTAATTGAGAAAATGGATATAAATCAATTTATTTATATTTTTCTGTAACATTATTTCGTCCCTATCTTCAAATTAAAATAGTTTTTAAAAATTGGAAAATACCCTATTGATGAAGTAACATCCCTGACTGCAATTATGTCATATTTATCTACTATTTTAGTTTGCTTATGATATCTTGTAGATCTTTAATGATACAACCGTCTGCAAGATGTTTGCCAAAGTATATCAAGTTGATTTATTGCGGCAATATAGCCATACCTAAGAAGGTAAACCATTAAACTAGTTATTACATTCAGATTCCTAGCTGCCTAATGGTGAACGTCATTTTGTTAGATTTCTCGCAGGACAGATGACCAAGGTGTGTATTGGCGATGATTAGGGAACGCTTACGACCAGCACTAGACGTCGTTCAGCTGAAGGCCGATGATAATGTATCAGGAGACGATTTAGGGATAGTCCTGCCAGGAATGACTAAAGAAGGTAGTGTCGACTAGTTGTTAAGCAGGTAGGCACCATACAGCATGGACAGATAGTCAAGAAAAATAAACAACAATAGCATCTTTTGAGTTCTATGGGCTTTTGGCTAAGCTTTACCAGCTGCACGGGTCCATCGATCAGGTTAAGCTACGCTTGCCGTGGTTGGTCCATAGATGGCTGACCGTCTTTACATACCAAGACCCCTCCGTGCCTCGGAAAGCACGATAAGTTCCGGCTGTACTTCGTGGATTGTTGACAGTCGTTACGGGTTGGACGTCAGACAGGCAGTTGCTTCAAATAAAATATTGTTATCTACTCAGCTGCATGCATGCGGTTGAACTGGAAGCCAGCCCCAACATTGGTGGGAAAAGACTAAACAGATGATGAGCATCTTTTGATCTAACGCAGATTGGCGGGCCGTGTTGCATTGAAAAAATCCTCCTCACCTACATCACTTTCGTAAATGAAATAAATGCACCATGACACCCAAATGCGACTTTTTCTCATGCAATACGTTGCGCTGCGCCGCCCACGCGTCAGTAATAGCGCTTAGCTTTTGAAATTCGGTAACGTCGCAAGTTTCTGTCAAATAATCGATATTTTAATTAATTTTATTAATCAATAGTACTAAATTAAATATGCAATAGGTACTTCTCGCTTTCAAATACCACTCTGTGTTGTTATAAATTATTGGTTATGAATTGCAATAACTAATGCTGTGACACTGGCCCCTATATTTATAAACGTTGCTTAAAGTTAAGTAATTATTAGCGACTGTCTAACTATAAACTTTTGACGTTTTAAAAGCGTCTCTTAACTTTAAGCAAAATTTGTGCGCAAGCAGGAATTTCAATGATATATGCAAGGAATTTAATTTTTATCCATTCACAATTAGTGTGAATTCGGCCAGAAGGTGCTTGAATTAAATTTCTCAAGTAGCGGTAGTTTATATTATTTGTTTTTATTATTTTGTTTATTGTTTTAGTCATATAATTGCATAATTAGTATTTATATTATTCTTCTCTATTTATTAAGGCGATGTGTTTTTTCTTTTCTTTGTTTTTGTGCTCACACCATACATTTTTATTATGATACTTCTATACGTGAGGATTTGTAATTGGTTTTCTGGTGACTATAGTTTCCTTTCTTTTGTCTGTTTTTATTAGCTGTAAGTCCTCCATGTTCTTAAATAAATAAATTTATAAATAAAACCCTAAGTTTAAGATGTAATAAAAAAAGGACTTGGAAACCTTTAAAATGGATTCTTTTAACAATGAAAACAGTTACAACACCTAATGTAGTGTTATTTTTGCAATTCACAACCAGTGTGTTAATGCACCAAGAACCGATATTTTATCATTTAAATTTAGTTATATTGATTAATCCAGTCTGCCCCATCGATCTTTTTATGATCGTCGGTCCAAATAGCTGGGGGCAGTCCCAAACTACGTTTGCCGATACGCTGTCTCCACTCCAGGACTAGTCTGCTCCACTGACCATTGGTTCTTCGACAAACATAGCCAGACAACTGCTGAAGGATAACTAGTGAGTTGTGGCTTAGCTTGGGAGAAACCTATCGCAGTCCATTGCTGGATGTCCAGCAGTGGACTGTGATAGGCTGAGTTGATTGAATATTGATTAATAAAGACAGCGAAATTTGACAGCTATTTGCGACATTGCCGACTTTCAGAATGCACAGGTTTCAAACTAAGGCTACCAGTCACTTATATGCTCGGTTCTTATAAACAAAAACAGATCGTTTTCCTTACCAATGCAATGGTAGCATTTTTTTTTCAAACTGGGCAAATAAATAGTTTCGTCAGCTAATTTTACTTGTGGTAGCTTCTTCCAAATAGAGGGTCTGCTATGGGAAGATCTTAGCTTCATTATTTGTAACGATACAAGAGTCTTAATTTTAACCTACAACTGTCGGTAAATTATAGGAATCGGCCATTAGACAGCATTCTTGTTATTATAACGCTTGCCGAAGTTAGTCCCTGGTGGGTGCCCATCCATAATATACCGAGACCCCTCCGTGCTCCAGTCTGGTTAACCAGTCAGGTCTCGTCTTCGACGGTTGTTACGGTCGGAAACCATGAAAAGTATCACGATCAGTCCTGCCAGGGGGTTTAGTGTTACCCAGTAACTGGTTTGTGGAAGTGACATAGGCTGTCGCTCCATTTAAATTAGATAACTAACTACATTACTAGACACACAAAACTGACAGTGTTACCTACTACTACAATGCACCTAGTAGACGCCTAGAAAGAGTAAATAGTTTGTGCTCACGTGAAACACTGCGGTGCAAATAACGGACGGCGCAGCATTCATGAATTTTTGATTATCTATACCTTTTGATTCAGCGTGTTAAGTTTTCATCAGGCGTTGGTTGGCTGCGTAGCAGACGGCGAGGGCGGCTGCGCGGGTCCAGCAAACTTCATTAGCGAGAGCAACTGACGACACACGCGCGCCTTCTATTTCTAATATTGTAAATTTCTTTTGGATATCCCTTAACAATTTATACAGTCCACTGCTTTTATTTCAAAGTCCATATTAAGACCCTTACATTTTGGTCCTTCAACGCGGATCCGGCTCGAAGGAACAAAATGTAAGGGACTTTAATTTGTGGTAAGCTATTATTTAGGTTATATGTTTTTTTTTACGCTGTTTTTTTCTAATATGGCACTCTCACTTATCATTTTAACGCAACGGGAACAATGGGCATAATTCGAAAAGTATAAATTACAATATATTAACAAAGGGAAGGATTTATTTTAATTTTTATTAAATTCCCTTTGTTAACGGGGAAAGGGCCTACGGGGACATCGGGAATACACGCAGCAATTAGGGTGCTGACTACAGACACTAATACAAGATTAATATACATCATTTATTGAGATATAATAGCGCAAAGGTACACACGGCTACACATCAAGCTATACATTTCCAGTTTACGCTGATCTCGCACTGTACGGAAATCCAGTTCACTGATCTCGCATTGTATACAATGTGAGATCAGCTTATACTAGAACTGTATAGCTTGATGTATGGCCGTTTGTACAAGTGACATTTCAACGGCCGATACTTTCGGTCTTCGGTCACGCGTATTTCTCGCGGCCAAGGTCCCGGTCCGTTGTAGTCACAAATGCCCTTACATTAATTTAGTTACACATTAGCAACAGCTTGAACAACTTTCTCAATAATATCAATTCCTTTCATAAAGATGTCGATATGTATTTTCTCGTCGTGGGCGTGTAGTAGCATCGGAGAGTCCATGAGCGGAGAGAAGTTGATGGCTGGAATACCTTGACGGCGCACGTAACGCAAGTCCGTGGCGCCTGGGCAGATCACACAGCGTATTGAGAAGCCCCTGAGGAGATGAATTTGGACATGAAAATGATGATAATCTATTGGCAAATGAAGTATTTTTTACTTCCGAATATGGCGAAGCAAAAAGGAGAGTTATGATATTTACTTGTACCAGTATATTTGAGAAGGCATGTTCATCTGTTTCCTCATAACTTCTAAAGTGCTTTTCATAATTTGACAAATGAGGTATCATTGGGAGCTTCTTGATGATACGCTGGTTTTAGGCTATGTGTGTGCACATTTTTTTAATATGGTGCCCTCTTGAGGACACAACATGATGAACTAAAAACACGTTAAAGTCGTGGTATAAACTGGCCATACTTTTTAAAGCGTAATTTTTCAGTAAACGGGTTTTAGGTTTTTTATTGGACATGACAGAACAATAATCGTGGATTAATTCTTACTACTTATTTAGAAACGTGCGGTATAAAAAAGGGAGTTATCCAAGAAAGTATACCTGCATAGTCAAAAGAAAACTTTCACAAAATCTTGTGCACAACCACAATGTTACTGCCATAATTTCTCATGATATCAAAGAATAACAGTTATGATTTGAATATACGGACAATTATTGAAGTTGGTCATCAATGTGGTAGTTAACTAATTTCCCTAACTTTACCAGGCCACTAGTCCAACTTACATGTCAGCGACTACTTTCTTCATGACGTCCCAGAAAGGCATGCTTCCATCTATTTTGGTACTCTTCACTTGTGGGTTTTTGACCACGTACTCGAAGCTCACGCCTTCACCCGCCTCCTCGCACCATCTCGATATCTACAAATATTCAAGTATTTTTTTTGGGAAATTAAAAAGAGGGGTTTTTTTTGGATGGGAAATCATCAAATAACTTCTGTCGTTTCTGTCGCTTGGGTGGAGCAGGAGGGCATGTCAGATTTTTACTGACTAAAACCCACCCGTGTTTCCTCAGTTGCTTGTGTTGTTTACTAAAATTGGTAATAAATGCCTCTATGGCGGCAATTACACAGCCACGTGCAAACTACGCAAAATACTGACGTGACGCAAAGTCATGCTTCGCGGAAGCAGAGTTTACCGCGCAACTATCATGTATATGTTACCGTATGATTGTAAGCACCGTTAGTTTATAATCTATCTCGCGAGATTATAAACTGTCGATAAATTGTGAACTGCATACTGACCGAATAGGTTAGGTTAGGTTAGAATTGCGACCAACCGCGCGCGAGCCGAGCGAGCGCTATTTCCAAGTTAGTGGGAGTTACTATTTAATAATAGCGCAAGGTTACTATCCGTCTATCCGTCAATTTGACGGTTTCACTTCGATAGATTATAATCTACCGAAAAATTATGCGTTAAATTGTAAGCAGTAGGTATTTAAGCTACGGTTCACAATCGTTCGACAGTTCACAATCTCGAGAGATAGATTATAAACTAACGGTAGATATTATGTACAATTTTACGGTTACATATACAATGTCCCGATATCAATCGTCGAACAGTTGCCCACCAGACGCAACACCCGTCTGATTGGAAGATCCTCCCTTTTCTGTGGAGTTTGAGTTCCCCAATCATACCTACGTCTTATTATTCATATCTTCAAAGTCGCACATTACAGCCGCAGCGGGCCGCAGCACAATGCAATTTTATACAAAAATTGCTGGCCGCCGCCGCCTCGTGTGTTGATAGAAATTTGCGAATGTGCTGAAGCAGGATTTTTGCAATGCGTTGCGTTGCGGCGCGCAGTTCTCCTATGTGCTTTAGTTAGCCTGTCTATAAAAGTAATGACTCGCTGTATGATGTCTTAGCTTTATACGTATCGATGAATAAACTACATGCCTACTCACCATTCTCTCAAATTCATCGTGGTCTACGTCTGGAGCGATTCTTATGTCAAATGATACTGATAGCGTCTCTGGCAAGATATTAATTTGGACTCCGCCCTAGAAAGGAAGAAAAGTTCTATATAATGACACGATTCATTATTTGATTTCACAATTACGAGCAATACTAATTCCCTTTGGTGCATGAGCAGTTTTGTAAATGCTCTTAGGCGTGTTACACAATTGTTATGAGCGGAATGGTTCGGCACCATTTGGGGTGATGGTTCTTATTGTAAAAACTTAATCAAATCAAATCAAATCAGTTATTTGCTTAAATATGGGTAGTTACATGAGGTGATACATACAATAATAAAAGTTCTTATGACCATATCCTACCTTAATAGGTGTGCAAATATCTATTGTACTAAAATATACACATTATCATAGGTTAATTAAATTAAAATACCGATATCTGTGTCAAATTGATGCTTGTGACGTCAGCGAACCAGTCATTCCCGACTACCTTCTTCATCTCTTTGGCACGGAGAGTCATAAACTTATCGATTATGTAATGTAACTGTGAATAGAAGGAGATAAAAAACATACGTTTTAGTAGGTACCTAAAGCATAGATGGCCCAATAAAAAAAAAAACAACATATGCAATCCATCCTGATTCCTGATTCAGGTAGTTTGTACCACAGAGTACATTGAATATATAGGTTTGTACGTTTACCGACTTAAAAATAATCCGGAGTTTCTCAATTCGGTTATTTAAAAAAAAAAATTGTTTGCAAAGAACTCGGTCAACTCTGAACAGTTTTGAAAAATTCAGCTTTGGTTTGAAGGATAGCAAGAGTCATGTTCTGATTAGGAAGTGGCCTTTGAGCTAGCTTCAATAAGTCGACATTCACGCGGACGTATTAAAACCGCGCCGGGATGTTTTTGCGCACTGGATTTTAAACTCTCGGTGTTAAACCGAGCATTGAGAATCCAACAGAGTGCAGAGCGAGTCAGTCTCAGTGTGTCGAAAAACCACAGTGTTTTGAAGATGCACTGTGATTTGCAGTGCCTTGAAGATACAGTGCGCAAAAAACCCGCTGCAATTTTATTACGCCTGTGGGAACGTGGGCTTATACTTATTTTTTTCCTACTTAGTTAATGTAGATGATGCTATAATCATTTTCCGTCACTGTTATTTTACTTTTCAAGCAGGGATACGAATTTATTTTGGGGTAGGTACCACAACCAAAAAGTGAAAAATAACCCTAATTTCGGAAGTCAGTGTTCTTGGTTTTGTCTTTTCGTTTTTTTTGCCACCGACTTCCAAAATAAGGGTTATTTTTAAATTTATAGTTCATTTTGAAAGTCTGACGTTCTTTTTAAATAAACTTTTTTATGTTAAGTTCTTTTAAGCTGAATTGCTACTGACCTTTTCACCAGCAGTGCCGGAGTGCAGTAGTGAGCCATGTCCGGGCTCACCCCGACACGTTACAATGACTTCTGTAACACAATAGCAAATACATTGACATACTTCCTTAATAACATCTTGCAGCAAAAACTCTTTGCGAAAACCTTATCATTGGTATCTGCTTAGCCTTTTCCCCACTATGTTGGAGTCGGATCCCATCAAACCAGCTGCAGCTGAATACCAGAATTGTACATGGAGAGAGAAATCAGCTAATGGCATTATGGTTGCCCCCTATTTTAATATGGATGCGCTGGTGGGGACTTAAAAATAACTAGCGAAACAAAGTGTGATGCACATCACTCATTGCACATCTTTCACACAACAAGCAGCAGTTACCAAACGCAGCACATAAATTAGTTTCTTAAGCAGAAACTCTTCCTAGGATTTATGACAGTATTTTACCGTTGCCACACAGACGTTATCTCAAATAATTATATGTATATTTCACACACTTAGACCATTTAAATGGAGACACACCGAGCATTAAAATACTGATTGCCATCTAGGAAAAGAGCTAACGCGACGAATTGTGCAACCTGCTCCTTATGATGTTGTTTCAAAAGAGCGGTTTGTTTCGAATAAATATCTGTAGGTTAATAATATCAGGCGCTTAACTTTGTGTAAATTATTTCATCACCACGCTCTCAAAACGGTGAAGGTGAAAAATTCGAAGACGTGTGATATCCATCAAGCCGTACTGCGCCTGCGTGGTGGGTGACGGGCCACTCCCTCTCACAGAGAGCAGTCTGTAGTCCAGCAGTGGGAATATTCTGGGCTGATTTGATAATGTATGTATATTATGTAAATAATATCAAAGTTACTGAATAGCACTATGTGTAAATTTTTACACACATCTGTCACCGTCGTCGGTGATGGTCGGCTAGACATCGTCGGTCACGGTCAGCGTTTAGTCAGATAGACCCCAGCCTAAACGAGCTGCACAATAAATGAACATCCTACGTATCAGCGTAATTCCGCCAAACTTACGCCTACATGTTCTTTCTCCGTGAAAAGCCATGATCTCCTTAGGATTCGAATTCGGTAAACTCTCGTCTAACGCAAAACCAATGTTCAGTTTCTTGAACTCAGGTGATTCTGAAAATGGGCGCATTCCGTCTACGCCGCCGATTTCTTCGTCTGAAAAAGAAATACATAATAGCAATACCAGGTTGTCAAAGTTTATGAGTAAAATAAATTATTATTTAACATATCGACCATATCCATAGATCGCTGGTGCATATCCGGCTCGAAGGACCATAAGGGAAGTAGAAATTAACTCCGTACACCGATATGTCATAAAGGTTTATAAGTTCATGGCAGAAAGATGCACCAAGTAGTTAGGTTTATTTAAGTTAGCAGTAAGTTACAGTATTAGATTGGAATTCAATTATTTCTTTCAGTTGTTGATAGCTACAAAGTTATAAGTTCACTATATTTTAATTTGTTGGTCATGTTATTTTATTATGCTAAATTATGACACGAATTGTGGCCAGGGCCAACGATGCGCGTAAGCGGAAAAATGTACGGCGATGACACCGTACACATATATACATATGTACGGTGTCATCGCCGTATATGATAAAGAAATCTCGATGATGCTTGTCGTAAAAGTAGTGCCAAGCAGGGGTGGGTCGCTACTAGTAGTAGTTAATGCAGTTTGCTGAACACACAACCAATTCTACCTCATCCAATACTAACCAGGTACAAACGTTAAATGAACAGTCCTCTTCAGTCTGACTCCAGCGGCTTTTAGTTTCCTAACGGCTTCTAGGTGCATCATACTTATGCTTTTCATGTCTTGAGTGCCTCTCGCGTAGATAAACCCATCGTCTGTTACGACAGCGTCGAATGGAGGGTAGGTCCATTTTTCCTGTGACATTATAAAATCACCATAATCTTTTTATGCCATTGTCCCATGTTAGTTAGATTTGCCGCAATACGTTTTTTTATAACTTTTTCCCTGTCAGCCGTTACTTTATCATTCACTACTTTTTCTTTCATATCATCACTTACATAATGCATCCATCTTTTCTTTGGACTTCCTGTCTCTCACCACCCATCAGCATTTATGTTCATTACACGACTCTTGTAAACGCGACTCTCGTAGACGCGACTCTTGTAGAACAATTTCTATGAAAACTTCATGAAAATTGTTCTACAAATGTCGCGTCGCACCTGTCTGAAGAATCAAGAAGCCTTTGTAGTAACATGATTTTATTATAACCATAGTTAATTCAGCATAATGATTCTAGACGCGACCCCTACTTTAGAAAGTATCTTTCGTCTGTCTTTAATCATCGTTGATTTCTCAGCGATCAATTTAAGTTAATCAATAATTTCCATTAGACAGTACTCAGGAGAGTGTGCGCAGGAGCGACACGACCTGAGCCCACCATGGCCCTTTTACTACCGGACTACCAGACGTACTACAGGGTACCATCCGCACTTGGTTGATATCCCGACCTGTCATACTCAGCGCTTCTCCTCTACATTCATTATGCGCACAGCCAAATATGAAAGTCTCTGCCAGCGTCTGTTTTCCCATCACATTTTAACCGTCTGCCTTGAAAGGAATGGTGAACAGGCATCTTCTGGGCACGCTCATTCCATCATAGACTGAGGTCTATGATGGAACGAGCGTGCCCAGAAGATGGATGAGTCCATAACTTTCCATCAGGCGAGAACGAGGTCAAGAGCAGGCCGATTCAGCAATAAATAAATAATGTTCAACTTTCCTAACGACGATTGTTTTCGTACTTTGTTTTGTTACTTACTTACATGTCGTGAGTTAATAAGTTTGCTTATTCAGAGCGTGGCCTATTACAGGAATAGAGGATAATCATAGACACGAGTGATAAATTGTGTATTATGGAAGATCCGACCACAACATATTGGGTAAAACAAGAGTTTTAATGAAATTTACTTTCAACGATTGCTTCAATGAATTACATTACCTCATTAACAGGAACAACATCCATATGAGAGTTCAACAGTATGGAGGGTAGTTCTGGCTGCAAACCTTCCCATGTTATCACCACCACTGGTTTCTTCGGCACAAACTCGTGAACGACTACAGGCAAGTCTAAGAGGCTTGCTTGTTTCTTCCAGAATTTTACACAGTCACCTGAAAAGGAAAAATGTACTTCTTAGTTTGTCTACTAATCCGTACTTCCCTATTAATATTATAAATAATGCAACAGTAATTCTGTCTGTCTGTCTGTTACGCTTTCACGCCTAAACCGCTGAGGCGATCGTCATGAAATTTGGCAGAGATATAGCCTGGGACATGGAGAAGGACATAGGTTTCTCTTTTTTGCGATAACCTACATCCACGCGGGCGGAGCCGCGGGAAAGAGCTAGTCTTAACTAATATTATTGTTGTGATTGATTGATTGATTTTGCGTGACGTCAGTGTGATGCGTAGTTCGCATGTAGATGCCATTACATTATAAATGCGAAAGTAATTGTGCTTGTTTGTTACGCTTTCCCGCTAATATGGCTGAACGGATTTGGATGGAAGTTCCAACAAACATACAAACTTTCACATTCATAATATTAGTAAGACTAACTTATGCTAGCGTCAGCGTCAGCGCCCACATGGAGGTTGGATCCCACGAGAACGTATAAATTACTGTGTGCCAAATTTCATCCAAGTCCGTTCACCCGTTTATTGAGTGACGAAGTGACAAACATACAAACTTACACATCCTTACTAATACTATTAACGCGAAGGTTTGTTTACATGGATGTATGGATGTTTGTTACTCTTTCACGCAAAAACTCCTTAATGGATTTAGATGAAAATTTTACACACAGATAATCTATCTGTGTGTAAAATTCTCCTATGTGTTAATCTAGATTATAATCATAATCTAGATTAACACATAGGATAATTTTTATTCCGGTAGTATGTTTCCGCGGGATAATTTACAACTTCCACGCGGGCGAAGCCGCAGGCGGAAGCTAGTTTATAATATTAGTAAGATAGTAGGACGCCTCAAGCCTATATTTCCCGAAGGGGTAGGCAGAAGTGTAACTAACAGTCCTACATTTCATAATCTCGTCGATAAAATTGTTACATTTAGCTGCTATTTTTTTCAAGGTACACCCACATTTCAAAAAAAAAAAAACAAAATCAAAATATTTTATTTCACATAAGCCTGCATGGGCACTTATGAAACGTCAGAAGCTAGGTGCACGGTTCCAATTTGTCGTTTCCTATGGAGAAGAGCCGGCAAGAAACTCCACGGTTACTCTTTTAAAAATAATTGGCTTTTAC
This sequence comes from Antitype chi, assembly GCA_947359405.1. NCBI lineage: Eukaryota > Metazoa > Arthropoda > Insecta > Lepidoptera > Noctuidae > Antitype > Antitype chi. The sequence goes on along the minus strand of OX375810.1, from coordinate 3,685,601 downwards.
AATGTTTTCAAATTACAGTGATAATAGGTATGGGAGGACAGTGCAGGCCAGTCAATAAGTACCAGGTACTTAGAGGAATGAAAATACAGAATAGAAAAACGTCTACAAATCTAGTCTCTAAGGCCTACAACGTTCTCTCATTCACAATATGTAAAAGAATCTACCTATATAAAATGAATCTATTTGAACCAAGTGACATGATTTTCGCCAGTTATGCTTAATGTTTAAGTGGCACGTTTATTAAGGGGTAACCTTAGTGCCATCAACCGGTCACAAATCCAGAGCCCGGCCTGCTACTGAGAAATCCCTGGTGAAATACCCCAATAAAACTTCGCCCGACCGGAAATCGAACCCAGGACCTCATTATCAGCAGTAGCCCTTGCGACCAACAATAAAGTCAAGCGTATTTTATTAGTAACAAGCTTTGGCCAGCGGCTACACTCGAGTGGAGGTCGAAAATTATCCCTCGGGAATAAATCGGAATAAAAAGTATCCTGTGTTATATAATACATAGGATACTGTTACGAGCTTGGGGTTCGTGGTAATTAAAAACTGCCAATATAAATTATCAAAAATGACAATTTAATTAAACAACCTAATAACAACTCAAACACACTAATTGCAAAACACACTTGCACTACTGATCACTCTAAGTCGCACTCGAGGATCGCTTTCGATTTTCTCGCTTGTATCGCTTGTCCAATACTGGTTGGGTCACGGGTAATCGCAGCGACCCCGTAAGGGGGCGTGTGGCAGGCGGTATCGGGGCATCGCCCCCTGACCGCGGCAGCTATACAGTGGCCCGTAAAGACGGGCCAATCATTGGGATTGCCTTCCACGGGGCATCCGGCTTCCGTAGCTGCTGCTCCTCACTCCCATGGTGCAGGCGTCGTCCCAGGCGGCAGTCGTCATCCCAGCAGGTGACCGTCACGCAACGGGGGATCCGGGCACCACCCCAGTTCAACCCCTGCGGTCGGTCTCCCGCTGTTGGGCGGTCCCGCTTGGGGTCCTGAAGTCGACCGCCAGCCCGGTGACGCCTCGAGCAGCAGCTGTGGTCTATCAAATTGAAGCGGCCCAGCTCGGGCCAGCTTCTGTGTCCCTTCCAGTGTTGGTGGCTTCGGTCGCGGGCGGCGACGCGGAGCGGTGCGGCACGCGCGGCGAGGCGGCGCGCGGCGCGACAGAGCGCACAGCGGGCGCGCCGATGGCGCGAGGCGGCGCGTGCGGGGGCCGCGCGATGCGTGTACGCACCGCGCGGCGACCGCACAAGCTCTTGGTCCAGTTTGTGCAGGGGCTTCGGTAGCGTCCGGCGCGGCAGAGCGCGCGCGGCTCCGAAGCTTGCGGGGGGAGCGAAGGGGGAGGCACATGGTGCGCCGCCTCCCGTCCGTCCGGTCTTCTTCGTTGCGAAGCGCCCCAGGTCATATCAGGTGGGGGCTGCTGTTCGTGGACTCGGCACCCCCGGCGGTCAAGTCACCGCCGGATGAGACCCCCATCCCTCAATAGGGGAGGCCCAGTGGATGACGACCAGCGACAGGGGGTGCCGTGCGTGGCGGCGCCGGCGGGCGCAGCGATAGGGGCTGCGGCACGCGAGGCGGCGCCACATACACGAACAGCAGCAGGCAGCTCCGGGAGTGTCGGGCTGACCCAGCTTGGGTCAGCTTCGGCCGTATTGCCATCGCACGCGGGCGCACGGGCAGCGCGAGGGGGCGCAGGCACCATGCGGGGCGCGGGCGGCGCGGTGGTGCGCGGCATCGGTGGGTGCGCGGGCGGCGTGCGGTGCGGGATCGGCGTATCGCACGGGCGGCGTGGGTCGGTCCGGGCAGCGCAACGGTGCGCGCATCGGCGCAGCGGAGCGCACAATAGCGACGGGGACGCGACGGGCGGCGCTGCGGCGCGCGCTTGCGGTGCCGGAACGCCTCGGGGCGGACGGGCACCGCGTGCCGGCTCGACGGCGGCGTCGACGCAACGCGCGCAGGCGCCAACGACGACGGCGGGCCGGCAGTCGCAGCTGGCTCGGCGCTCCCCATCTCTCCAGTCTTCTCCCTTCTTCAACGGGGGGGGCGTCACTTCCGGGTGGAGTGGGCCGGGCGACGTGCCGCCGATTGCTCAGCAGCACCGTCGCCCGGCGCAGCGTCTGGTCCTTTTCAGGCCCGGCATCGCAGCCCTAGGGCCGCGCATGCCGGGGCGGCTTCGGTGGGGGTATGGCTTCTGCGACCACAGGCGGCGAGTGGATGCTCGCCGGGCAGCTTCCGGTGCCCCCCCTGCGCTCACACGGCCTGCTATGCAACCCGTGCAAGCACAGAGGGAGCACAGCTGGTTGGGTCGCGATCCGTTTCGGCCTTTTATGGGGCCCTCGGATAGTTCCAGATTCTTCTACTGTAGAAGCATCTAGAATATTCGAGTACATACCGGCCCCGACAGAACAGATGTCGATAGTTCTAGCATCGAAATTTCTTGAAATATCTTGACTCTATTAATTCTGCTACTCGATACTAGATGGCGCTAGTGGGAACTAATATTACCATGTATCAGACATTAATTGTTGCGCGCAAGAATACTTTTTATCCCGATTTACCCGATTTACTTGGATTAACATCCAGGTTATCCCTACAGAGTTACTTTCGCATTTATAATATTAGTAGGGACTAATATTATAAATGCGAAAGTAACTCTGTCTGTTTGTCTGTTACGCTTTCACGCCTAGACCGCTGAACCAATCGTCATGAAATTTGGCGGAGATATATCCTGGGATATGGAGAAGGACATAAGCTACTTTTTTACACAGTAACCAACATCCTTGCGGGCGGGGCCGCGGGCAAAAGCTAGTTTATAATATAAGTAGGATTACAAGTTTATCCTCTAAAACTCACCGTAATCAATATCTGGATGGACACTGGGAATTCTCAAATACTCCCTAAACCTCTGTATGATTTCATCGTTATCCCATTTTGAACTCATTATACACGTTCTTTTTAAATTCTTTTTATTTGAATGAGAATAGAACGCGTGCTGTTCTTTCCGTTTATAAAATGATACTAACGAGTCTAGTGATCGAGTTTTCAAATTGTTTGTTATCTGTGATATTATTTGTCTCCCGCTTAGGTGCGTATTAAACTATCGGATTTGTCGAAAAGCTAATTAGCAAATCGGAAGATGTAATCGAAGTTAGAACAGTTTTTATTTATTTTTGGGTGGGAAATCATCAAATAACTTCTCCCGCTCTGGGTGGAGCAGGAGGGCGTGTCAGACTTTTACTGACTAAAACCCACCCGAATTCCCTCAGTTGCCTGTGTGCCAGGGGCCGCGATATCTCTTTCGAACAACCCGCACCCCTGGCAGGCATCCGCCCTTGCGGACCCCACCAGTTGGTGCTGACATCTCTTTGAGGGGCGCGTGGAACACAACCCGCCGTCTACCCTGGCTTAGTCCTTACTGGACAGCGAGCTACCCATAATTCACCGTCCGCAAGCCCGCGCCTACGGTGGCCGGGAATCAGCCTGGGATTCCCGACGCCCAGGGCGTCTCCCGCGGTGACTACGGCCGTTAGGGCGCATATATTGCTTCTCCCTTACGTGCGCCGCCTCCCTCTTCGCGAGCATTACTGCTTCGAAGAAGGAGGTGCCGGCTACCCATGCACTCTCGCTCCGTACCATGGCCTGGACCAGGGCCGAACGCGAGAGATCGACGCCGCCGATCGCCTCCACGAGGACACGGCGGTGCTCCGCCCAAGCCGGGCAGACCTCCACCGTATGCTCCATCGTGTCCTTAGGGCGATCTTCGCAGTGGAAACACCAGGGCGTTTCCTCTCGCCTTATACGAAAGAGGAACCTCCCGAAACAGACGTGACCGGTGAGGACCTGCGTCAAGTGGAAGGTGAGGACGCCGTGCCACCTCTCAAGCCACTCCTCAAAGAGCGGGCTTACCGCCGCTATCGTAGCGTGCCCAAAGTTAGAACAGTTGGATCCAATTTAGTGCGATTGGAAGGCCCCGGCAGCTTAATAGATAAATCTCTAAGCCCTCGAAAAGCGACCTCCACCGCTTTAATATGGAACGTATTAAAGATGCAATAGAGCGGATTAAAGGCTCCAAGGTATTTTCTAGGGACCTGTATAATGGACAGAGCCAGCTTACGAAACTGAAGACCGATGGAGGCAGGATCGTATCCACCAAGCCTAAGCTGTTGAGAGAGATTGAGAGGTTCTATGGACAGTTATGCACGTCAACAAGAAACCACGTTAAGAATTTGGCAAACGACCCAAGGTCCAGATTGACCCGACACTATACTAAAGACATCTCGGACGTCAGCTTGTACGAGAGCAGGATGGCTCTGAAGCAGCTCAAAAACAACAACGGGTGATGACGGAATCATGGCCGAACTCCTAAAGGCCGGTGGGAAACCCGTTCTTAAGGCCCTCCAGAAGCTGTTTGATTGCGTCATACTAGAGAGCGTGGTGGCATAACAGAGGTGTGGTGCAATTTTCTTTCAGAAGGGTGACAATGTCCTTCTTCAGAATTATAGGCCCATCTCAACACAACACAAGTTACACAACAACAAGTAACACAAGTTAAATCTTACATTGGGTGCCAGAGTTCATCGAAAACACTCTTTCCCCTAGTTGTAACGCTGCATAGTGTTTATTTTATAAGTGTTTTTTGTACACCTGAATAAAAAAAAAAAAAAAAAAAAAAAAAAAAAAAAAAACTTCTGAACTATGTCTACAAGTTGTTTTCCAGAGTAACCGTGGAGTTTCTCGCCGGCTCTTCTCCATAGGAAGCGACAAATTGGAACCGTGCACATAGCTTCTGACGTTTCATAAGTGTCCATGCAGGTTTATGTGAAATAAAATATTTCGATTTTGATTTTAATTTTTCGAGAGTCATCACGATCCGCCTTGCGCGCAGGTTTAACGACTTCTAGCCTCCGGAACAAGCCGGGTTCTATAAAGGCTTTATCACCGTAGACCACATACATACGCTGCGGCAGGTTATACAGAAGACCAAAGACCTGCCTCTCTGTTTAGCGTTTGTGGACTACGAAAAAGCCTTCGATTTGATCGAGACGAGGGCTATTCTGCAGCCCCTCCAACGGGGCCAGATCGACTATCAGTACATCGAGGTGACGAAGTGTCTGTACGAAAACGTCACTATGTCAGTCCGACTGCAGGACCAGACCTTGCAACCTATCGTTCTGCAGCGAGGTGTTAGACAAGGAGACGTTATCTCTTCGATACTGTTCACCGCTGCACTGGAGGAAGTTTTTAAGGTTCTGGACTGAAAAGGGGCTGGCATCAACATCAATGGCGAGAGTATATCACTCACCTTCGGTTTGCTGATGATATAGTTGTCATGGCTGAGACCATGGAGGACCTCAGTACAATGCTCAATGACCTCAGTAGAGCTTCGAAAGCGTGGGTCTTAAAATGAACATGGACAAGACAAAAGTCATGTCCAATGCCCATGTAACACCCACTCTCATAAAGTCATAACGGTCGGAGGCGCTGCACTCACCGTTGTGGACGAGTATGTTTACCTAGGACAAACTGTCCAGCTAAGTAGGTCCAACTTCGAGAAAGAGGTCAATCGTCGAATCCAATTCGACTCGGTTGGGCTGCGTTCGGGAAGCTACACAATAATTATCTTCTCGTCCTACATACCGCAGTGTCTCAAGACGAAAGTCTTTGACCAGTGCGTGTTGCCAGTGATGACATATGGCACTGAAACGTGGTCGCTCACAATGGGCCTCATAAGAAGGCTTAAAGTCACCCAAAGGGTAATGGAGAGGGCTATGCTTGGAGTTTCCCTACGTGATCGAATCAGGATTGAAGAGATCCGTAGGAGAACTAAGGTAACCGACATACTCCAAAGAATTGCCAAACTTAAGTGGCAGTGGGCAGGGCACATTGCTGGCAAATGGCCGATGGGCCGGAAGTTTCTGAATTGGCGACCGCGTACCGGAAGAGGTAACGATGGAAGGCCTCCCACAAGGTGGACCGACGACTTTGTGAGGGCCGCAGGAGTCCGCTGGATGCGACAAGCACAGAACCGGTCGAAGTGGCGGAGCTTGGGGGAGGTCTACGTCCAGCAGTCGACGTCTTTCGGCTGAAATGATGAATGATGATGATGATGATAGAAGGCCCCGACCGCACTACTTTTACTAAATTGTTGCATACTAATAAAGTACTAGTTCATAAGCGCTTAAAAGTTATCTGTCCGATTTAGAAATCGCATTAGATCAGTGTGATCAGTAGCTTCCAATTTCCTAATTAGTGTTCTTAGTTAGAGTGTAATACGCACTTAAGCTTGATTAGTTATGTTTATCTCCTCAGTGCGCTGCTACTAGCTACTAGATATTGAGATATCATTGAAGATGAAACTGGCAACACTAGCCACGGTGAAATCGATCCGTGTTTTTTTCAACTAATTTAATTTTGTTATTGTACATGAAAAGCTCAATTCTTGATGTTTTAGCTTTTCAAGTAATACGCGTAGTTTTCGACAAAAACAACGGGAGATTGTTATCTCTGTATAAAGTGGTTTAGTGAACAGTTCAATAATTCATAACCAATGACTGTTGGAGATTGTGGACTACAAACAAGTTATAACTTCGAATTTTGTGCATGGAAAAGGATTAATACATCTACAATATCCAAACATGAGTGTAAATTGTTAACATTATAACAATAACATTAAAAGTGCTGCACAGAATTGGAAACAGTTACTAATTTAAATTGGTGATACCTTGTTAATGTAAACAAACCACAGCTCACTCATTGTTACTCAAAACTTGACAGTGACTTGACCAATCAGAAACTCACCACGAAATCTATGACACAAAAATTGTCGTTCGGAAATCAACTCGTAACAAAATTTCAAGACTGCACACCAGCCTTTTGAGACTGTGCTCCGTTACACGGTTTCTATGCAACTCGAGTTTTGAATAGTATAGTAATACTGTACAGACGCCAGCTTATCAAGCTACCCCAAACTGTCAAAATTTCCCATTCGAACATGAACCTTATGAACTATGTCATAAAGTTGAAAATCTATCAAAGAAATTTGACAGATTGACTAGCTTGATGTGCTAGCGTCTATATATTATAGTGCCTAAATTACAAATTTAAAACACCGCACAGTGAAAGAAAGTAATATAACAATTCGTCGACCTAAGACCACTATAAACGACGCCCTAGATATTTCTTTTGAATCCTCAAACTCTGAAATTAGAAAATATAGTTTAACAGACTTGTCGACTGCATATGACAGTGACATAGACGATCTAAAAGCAAAAATAAAACAGCTTAAAAGTGAGTTAGAAATGCACATGCGGAATCGTACATGATCCCTCACGGCCTTAGTCACCGCGGGAGACGCCCTGGGCGTCGGGAATCTCAGGCTGATTCCTGGCCACCGTAGGCGCGGGCTTGTGGATGGCGAGTAATGGGTAGCTCGCTGTCCGGTAAGGACCAAGCCCAGGTCGACGGTGCGTTGTGTTCCACGCGCGCCTCAAAGAGATGTCAGCACGAACTAGTGGGGTCCGCAAGGGCCGATGCCTGCCAGGGGTGCAGGTTGTTCGAAAGAGATACCGCGGCCCCTGGCACACAAGCAACTGAGGGAACACGGGTGGGTTTTAGTCAGTAAAAGTCTGACACGCCCTCGCGCTCCGCCCAGAGCGGGAGAAGTCATTTGATGTTATCCCATACAAAAAAAGGGGTAAGTATGTGGCTGAACAGCAGCAGCCACTCGAGTCGATCTTCAAGCTTGTTTTGAGAGCCAGAATAAAAGTAACCGATGTCTTGTCCAGAATTGACCAGCTAAAGTGTAGATGGACAGGCCACATGATGAGAGAAAATAGAGAGAAATAGTTTAAAGTCGTAAAGGATTGATGCCCTAGGAACTACAAATGAAGCAGAAGAAAACAGAAAAGGAGATGCGAGGACGAGCTCAAACTCACAGCGGGTCCTAATTGGAAGACAGTGGCTTGTGATAGAATACAATGAATATTATTGGAGGAATCCTTTGCCAAGACTCAAGAGGCATGCTGAATTGAGGGATACACTGTTACTTGAATAATTGTAAAAACCATAAATGGTTTTCTCTAATGAGTAAAGGAGCATTCTTGTTATTATAACATTTAAAACGCTTGCCGAAGTTGGTCCCTGGTGGGTGCCCATCCATAATATACCGAGACTTCTCCATGCTACACACGTTAACTAGGCTGGATAACCAATCAGGTCTCGTCTTTGACAGTTATTACTGGTAGTCGGAAACCATAAAAAGTATCACTGTCAGGGGGTATAGTGCTACCCAGTAACTGGGTTGTGGAAGTGACATAGGTTGTCGCTCCATTTAAATTAGATAACTAACAACTAACTACATTACTAGAAACACAAAACTGACAATGTTACCTACTACTACAATGCCAAATACTTTTTTTAGTAGACGCCTAGAAAAAGTAAATATTGTAGTTTGTGCTCACGTGAAACACTGCGGTGCAAATAACTGACGGCACAGCATTCAAGAATTTCTGATTATTTATACCTTTTGATTCAAAGTGTGTAAAGTTTTCAATAAATATAAACACACACGAAAAAAAAACTTATGACCAAAACTAACAAAGACAAAGATTAAAAATAAAACGGCAGCGCACACACGTATTATCAGCCAGTAAAAAAAAAAACAACAACAAAAGAGGTTTTCTTCAAGGAGCAGCGGTAAATTATATGCTTGTTAAATAAAATCATATGTTACGCAAATATTCACACATAATCGATTTTCCTCTCATATTAAGATTACTGTAAACCAGTTAGCAGACGCAGGTTCAATGTTTGCGGTAGGTAATGCTTACTTAATCTTTTTTGGCTGATTAATGAACGCTCCTTATGAACGACTAACAAGGTAGTTAGTTTCTACATCGATGTTTTTTTTAATATTGTAAGGGTATTTCGGTGTAGGTAATATAAAATACATGTTGCACCGGGGAGTGATATGTAGATTTGGATGACGTTATTGCGACGCACGCTATTTTGAAAAACTTTACGAGTGGATACGCCATCGCCACTTCGAAAACACATTGAGTCTAAAACTGCTACCTATATCGAATGACGTTATATAGGATATTGCAAGGAAATTATGGTGATACTGCATATTCTATCTATATTTAAGTGATATTTGTAATACCTACCGAATTTGTTTATATGTCAAAACAGTATTATCTTGATAACTTCCATGAACTTTCACAATTTTTATAGGGCTGTAAAATAATTGCTTGGTTGAAAGACAAACACAAATACTCTCTGGTTCTTACATCACCTTACCACCATGAATGAAACGGAACGCAAGCAGAAATCGGCGCGAAACCCTCCTACGCGGGCCTTTCAAAAATCGTCACATTCGCGAGTTACGTTCCATACCGCGACCGGCCGTGCACCTTTCGCCGCTCGCCGTAAACACTGATTAAAAAAAAAAACATTTCGAATTTCGAACGAAGACCCAAGCTCGCATTTTAAAATAAATTATATCTTTTTCCAAGCGAGATTATTGGCCGCTATTATAATTAAATATTTTTGTTTATTTTAATTGAAAAGAAATAAGTGTTTGTGTTAAAATGGTTCGCAAAATCGGTGGACTCCTGTGTTGCCTCTGCGTTTTCGGTATTTCATTGAGTGATAGCGCTATATCAGCTGATACTGTAAGTACTCAAAATTATTCATAAAATTGTAAGACCCGTGTTGCCTGCATTGGCGAATATTGGGTTTTACATCCACTGACAGTTTAATACCTAAATACTGCATTCGGTGTTCTATCAATGAATGAATGGATGGTTGCTTCTCTAATGTATTTTCGTAAATCAAATCGCATAATGTGTGAGTACAAGACTTTAAAATGATTGATTGCCAGTAATTAAACTACCTACTTAATTATAAATCAATGCAGGAAATTGGCTTAATAATAACACCAGAATTGGATTTACGCGTAGCAATTTACTTAATAAATTATGAGTATGCTTTCGACTGACCACATTTTACTATTTCATGAAATAGTCTTAAAATTATAGATTGATTTTTTATTAATATTCATAATAATATTATATTATTAATATGAACTTAGAGCGTTATATTGCTGATTCTAATGATTATATTATTTAGACGTATTGGTTCAGAACACGAATTATATTTTGATCATTTTACAACCTGACAATTGCCAAACATGTAAATTAATTTGAATTTCGCGGGATATCCTGGCGCTTCTTCTATACGTATAGGCGCCAGCACATCAAGCTACCCCAATCTGTCAAATTTCTTTGATAGATTTTCAACTTTATTACAATAAGATAAGGTTCATGTTCAATTGGGAAAATTTTACAGTTTGGGATAGCTTGACCTGCTGGCGTCTGTACGTAATTATATCATGAATCATGATGCATGGAAATGATTAAAAAGTGGTTATTCGAAATTAATTAATTATAAGTTTGTTATAGGTCAATGAATACTACAGAAAACTATATTCTAACTTTAAAATAGAATATTTATTTATTGGAGTAACCAAGACTCAACAAGATTGTTAGTAAAACTTCGACTAAGTTAGTAAGCACAGACTATACACAACACAAGGATAGCAATGCAAGAAATAACGGTTGGTCACCGTTGCGACATTCCATGAGAGACGCCACAACAGTGTCCCACGTATACACGGTCCAGGGACACACCCAGGGCACCAGGGAAGCGCACCTTTTACGCATTGTTGCGTAAAAGCAATCTACATGCGCATCTGCAAACATCCCTAACGCACTACAGAAATGTGGCAGCCCCACCAGTATCCTAAATGCATTGTTGTTTGAAATGACCTATCCATATTTTTTATATAAAAAAAATGTAGTAAGGTTTTAATCTGATTCCCAATATACAGGGTGAAATTGAAAACATGCGACAAACCGAAATGGGAGATTGTACTCATCATTATGAACAACTTTTACTAAGGGACCAAAGATGCAATCGCGAAAAAAAAACATCTGTTCCCTACATTTATGTTCGCATGACTCGTCAAAATGTAGGGAACACCTGTTTTTTTTTTGCGATTGCATTTTTGGTCCCTTAGTAAAAGTTGTTCATAATGATGAGTACAATCTCCCATTACGGTTTGTCGCATGTTTTCAATTTCAACCTGTATTAATCTTTAAATTAAATAAAACTTAGCTCAGGTATCTAATACGACCTTAGTTTGGCACATATAAAACTGCTCTAGTTACTAAGCCGGCCTTGAGTATTGAATGTAACTTGTCGTACTGGTGGACACTATTATTACAAGCCACAACATAATATTATCTATAGGTACTTTAATTTAATTCCTACTCAGTTTTTTCCTTGTATTTGAGTGACCTTTATTTTTTCTAAGTCGACATGTGTAGTGGTCTAGATAGTATTAAATATTTGGCGCCAATGCGAATAAAATCACATTTATTAAAATGTTATTATGAAATTTCTATGACAGAAACATCGGTGGCAGAAACATCGATGCACAACCGGCTATCACGAATTCAGAACATGATTCTGGAACCATGCGCTGAAAGTTTTTGTAGATTATCAAAAATATAAATCTACTGTTACATGGAAAAGTGCAATACATACTCGGTCATAATGTACCTATAGCTAGCCATTTTTTTTTATATAACCAAGAATTTCAACTCAGTTGGTCCATAATCATGTACTGCAGGCTTAACATGACGCTTTCTATTTCTACTCTACCGTAGAATAGAAATCGCTTATCTACATTTCTCGGTTAAAAAATGTAAACTGTCTACACGGAAACGTCATTTTTGTCTACTCTTCCGTCGACAAAACGCTTATCTACGGTTCTCGTGCTAAGCTTGCTGATCCCATGGTAACAGGTTGTGCGTCGATGTACTATTGCTACTCTATATTTTTTCATTCTCTCGGAACCCCGGGGTCCCGGACCTTTGGAAAACGTACGAGGGGCCAAAGCCAATTCGCAGAGGTCAGTTAGACGCTTTTAAAGAAATGAGATACCAATTAATATTATAATTGTAAAAAAAAATACTGGCATAAGTAATTCTTACAATGAAACAGTGTCACACCTGAAAACAGGTAAATTTTATACAGGAAATCTTATCTTAGCAGGTACATACATAAGTACCTACCATAATGTAGATCGCAAGGCGTTAAACATGGCTATTGCACAGTACCAGTGATTCACACACGATACATATTCAAAGATACATAGGTAGGTAAAACGTACCTAGCATAAACCTTGAATGGGCTATGTCTGATTAGTTTTACAATTAGCTCAATTGTGTAAATTGAGCAAGATAGGCATTGCCTTATTCTGCGGACAAAAAAGTTAGATCAACGGCTAGCTTTTTTTTTGGTTAGGAAATCATCAAATAACTTCTCCCGTTTTGAGTGCAGCAGGAGAGCGTGTCAGACTTTTACTGACTATAACCCACCCGTGTTCCCTCAGTTGCCTGTGTGCCAGGGGCTGCGGTATCTCTTTCGAACAACCTGCACCCCTGGCAGGCATTGGCCCTTGCGGACCCCACTAGTTCGTGCTGACATCTCTTTGAGGCGCGCCTGGAACACAACGAATCGTCGATTCGGGCTTGGTCCTTACCGGACAGCGAGGTACCTATTACTCGCCGTCCGCAAAAAAGCCCGCGCCTGCGGTGGCTGGGAATCAGCCTGGGATTCCCGACACCCAGGGCGTCTCCCGTGGCGACTACGGCCGTGCGGGCGCATATACAGCCTCTCCCTCACGTGCGCCGCCTCCCTCTTCGGGAGCATTACTGCTTCGCAGAAGGATCAACGGCTAGTAATGTCCTCAATGGCCTCCTCGCTATGTGACAAAAGACATCTAATCAATATTCATAATTTGCCTATAATGTTCCCACTGCTGGGACACAGACCTCGTCTCTTTGAGAGGGAGTGGGCTCTAATCGACCATGCGGGCTCAATGCGGTTTGGTAGATGACACATGTCTTCGCATTTTTGGTTCTAGGATAGACCGGTAACCAATATTGTAATAGAACTCCATTTCAAGGCTCATATTCAAACAACACGAATTATTCAAATAAATTCAAAGACCCGTTTAATTAATAATGAAATTGAAGGAAACACGCGTAATGCAACTTGTATGCAAACGCTTACCAATAGCAGGTGTCGTCAACAATTGGTGCGTGCAAATGAAGCAAGGTGAAAGTGCTCAGTCAACGCACTCAAAATGTTATGGCATATGCTAATTATGGAGCTGCCGTTCTGAAAGCAACGCAATTAGAAATGAAGGTAATGAGTAAGGAAGGTAATATTCTACAGAAACAATAGATATTGTTATAGATACAATTTTAAGAAAGTAATGGATTTTGATATGCTTTCACGTTGAAACGGATTAACCGGTTACGATAATTCTTGTAATGGTTGTGTTTCGACTTTCTTGGTTTCGGTGGGTTAGTAAAAACGCTTCAGCAATTTACAAAAATGAATATAGATGCAATCTTTCTCCAAACAATGAAATTGTTTTGTTTATTTAGCTGATCGTATCGGGCTCTACATTCAGTGCATACATAGCAAAACTAATATAAAGATGTCTGCTTTTATTATGTGGTAAACCAATCTTTGCTAATTAGTTTACGAAATGATGCCGGCAGGTTCCTGGTATGATCAATTTCAACTGCATTTCGTCAAGCTAATAAAAGTTGAATTTAGACCACAGTGACTGTAATCCAACCAATAAAGTTATATTGGCATCAGGCATGTGATTTCAAATACCAATAAGACCCTTCACTTAGTGTAAATTTCATGAGAATGAAGGATTTCTCAACATGACGTAACAATTTGATGGTATACACCTAAACTCGTGTATATTTTGGTTTGCATTTGATAGAAGAGATAAACAATATCGTCCAATATGCAATGAGTTTACTTGTTATAACCTTATTAGTACTTCTCAAAGATACAGGCGTACGTATTTTTTGGAGATTACTCTATAAACAGATTGAGAGATTTCCCTTTAAAAAGTTCGACGTACGATTACATAATGTTGTTGCTCCAATGCCGGCTGTGGCCTCCTTATTACCGTGGTAAATGGTAATCCGCAGTAACCGAGCTACAAATCAATTACTTTACACCACAAGCTATGCAACTTGTTACAAGATTACCTTCTACATTAAGATGCGCAAAAGTGTTTAAGTAAAACCGTTGCATGATACATAAGCATCAATTACTTATTATTACACTTTATTTTTGTAAAAAAAAAAGAATTGTTTTCACCAATCAAGTAAGCAGATAACATCTCTGCATATGTAAGTTTATCTTCCTCTTTTTATAACTTCTGGTTCTGTTTACTTTGCGATGATACGTATTATACCGTAATACATTACCAGCTGACGACGACCAATGGTTTGACATCTCTGACGTAACAAGACGACTGCTGTTAATTGAATGTAATGTAATTTTATTTTCATTTGCAATAAAGTAATGAATTAATAATTTCCACGTTATTATTCACATATTTTATTAAAGGAAACGTTTTATGATTATGATTCTTGAAGTAAATATCTTCTAAGCGTTGCTTAGATTTGATCGGACATACCTCTCTAAGCATTGATAGTCTTCGTGTATTATTGGATCTCTAGCCATGGATGGCGTGCATATGCCCAACAGTGGACTGTTGTAGGCTGATGATGGTGGTTAGCCAATCCGTGCCGGTCTGAGGTGTAGCATGTTCTTAGGCCCAGCACCGTCTGCCATATACTTATGGCTACAGTAATTTGAATTTTATTGTTTTATCAGTGTCTTCTATGATCAAATTGTAGTAACTATACCGGGTGGCAGGAACATCGACCCGCAACCATTTATGATGGATTCTGTACTTGACTCTGAACCCCCAGCGTTGAAAGATTTCGTCGATTATTAAAAACCACTGCTTTTCCTTAATTTAGACCACATAGATTTTTCACTTTTCTATGAAACAACAGATTTTTTTTTATAACCGACGAAACTTTTCTACGCTAGAGCAGTCTACAATCATAATTATGCTGAATTCATGGTTACGGTTCGCTCGTCGATGTCCCATATGTAACCCTATTTAGACTTATTTTAAGTTGTATCCTATTTGAATCTGATGCTGCTGCATTTTATACACGGACCTGAATATCGATACCTGTTCCAATAAATAATTTGCAAACTGTCTTCCAATTAAGGCGAATGGAATTCATAACAATAATAAGAAATTGGCTAAAACACCGTTAAACGATTAAAAACTCGCTTTTACGTCAGCAAAATAGATTTTATGTTTCATGGTGATTGGTGAAATTATTAAATCAATCAAAAGGTGTTTCTAAATGGCCCATTTCTGAGATGGTTCTAATTAAGAGAAAATACATAGGTAAAGTTAAAAAAAGCACAAAAATGACTGCTATATTTGTTTAATAAAACTTTGTGCCAAGTAAAAAAACTATAAGAAGGCGGACTTAATGCCTGAGGCATTACTTACCAGAGTTACCAGTCACAGAAATGCAAAGACAAAGCATGGCAGGTGCAACATAAGGGATAGATTACTCGAAAAATAATACCTCCCTAATAATAAACTGTAAATTTAAATTAAACTGTAAGTTTTATTACGATAATGATATAAATGAGATGACATTGATGTATTCTCATTATAATATTATGCACGTACTAAAAATATTTGCACGACTGATAAGTCGAATATAGTGAGACTAAAATTATTTTACCATGTCACTATATACGTTTGTACTCATATTCTGGCAAATAAATACATTTAAATTTTAATGGGTACATAGATATATAAACAGAATAAACTCTGATCATCAAAATTAACTAAACTAAACGAAAGTATATCTTCTATTAACCAAGGGCTAGGTCGGTAGGTCAGACAATAAATCTGCCTTCAAATATGCTATCAGTAGGTTCACCTATCGACTATTTTCAAACACATCAATACAAATAAGGTACCTTGATACTGCAAAGAACGTCAATGTCCAGGGTCAGTCAGCTGTCACTCCTTATGTTAGCAAGAATTGGTGACGACTATAAATAATGTAGGTAGTATGAATCGAAATCTAGGCAATGATGTTACGGACAATATTGTGGATTTTCATATTCTCAAGATCCACGTTTTTGTTAAACCTAAATTCGATATAAAACGCTTCACTTGAGTAAATGGTTCACTCAAGTGATGGTTTTTTTTTGTATCACATTCACCGACAGAATTAGGTATGTATATAGAAATTAACATTCATATATTCATTTCAGTTTATTTTCCGATCGATTTGGTAGGCGATTGAAGATGTCGGGTAATCCATGAAGTTTGATCGGTTCACTAATGAATTAATTTTTCTTGAGTTCGGACTTTTCATTTCAAGTGAACTGTTATCGGTTTCACGAATATCGCAGTATATCTTGCTGTCATCTCAGTGTATATTTCACCTAGTCATCTTCACACAGTCCTTTTATCTTTCATGAGATCTCCCCTCCGCCTACAGTCGTTCTTGAAAGTGCCTGCATTAAATGTTTTGCTACTTTTCTAAAACTAGTTAATAAAGTTAACATCAATCCTTACACCAAATGTTATTCAAATACCGTTTATGACTAATATAAGGTTTAAAACTGTCTTGTAAGTCCGTCATTGCGGCCCACACAATGCCTTATAAAGCGAGCAGATAGTCTACGTAGCAAGGCCGCACCCACTCGGGCCAAGGTGACTGATTCACATGCGCCTTTTGTTAGAGAATTTACACCAAAATTTTATCTTGAACATTGCTTGAGAATATTTGAAGAATTTAAAATTTGTGTGAGGCTTCAGACTGCATCCATCACGTTCCTTAAGATTTCAATCATAGAAGTTTTGAGTATTAAAGTGGATTGGTACACAAGTAGGGAAAGACCAACGTAACGATGGGAGGCTGTGTGAAAGATGACAATGTGGCCCGAAAGGGCTGACTGAAATAACTCCTAAGTTATAGAAGAAAAGTAGGCATGGAAGATGAAATGTTGCACAAGAGAATGATGATTGATGATGAGTTGAATCCATGCAGCAGTACTTAGTTTTGTACTTGAAATTAGATATAAAAAAGTATCTTGTTTTTTTATCATGATTAAAACTGAACTTGTCAGTCAATCCTTGACAATGGTATGTTATTGGTATGCCGCCCATTTTTATTGTCACGACCACACTGAAACTACATAATTATATTTATTTTCAATTAGGTCTTTGGTACTTGGTAACAAAATGTTCAGTAAATTTAAAAACAATCATGTACAAACAGCAAACCTTATTTCGCCTTGAATAAGCCAGTAGAAGCAAATGATCTTACTTAATGCTGCACTATCGACCGTCACGGAACATTTTGCAAGAGACAATGTTTCGATCGCTTAAGTTGCACATAGTAAGTGCACAGCGATGAGCACAGCATACTTATTGAAAAATATCCTGTAAGGTTTGTGTAACTGAAAATACGTTGTATTCGGTAGATAACGTAGACATAAAAGAACAAATACCCTTCAAACCAGAGGAGATTTGCGGACGGCGAGTAATGGGTAGCTCGCTGTCCGGTAAGGACCAAGCCCGGGTCGACGGCGCGTTGTGTTCCACGCGCGCCTCAAAGAGATGTCAGCACCAAAGGGTGGGGTCCGCAAGGGCCGATGCCTGCCAGGGGTGCGGGTTGTTCGAAAGAGATACCGTCGCCCCTGGCACACAGGCAACTGAGGGAACACGGGTGGGTTTTAGTCAGTAAAAGTCTGACACGCCCTCCTGCTCCACCCAGAGCGGGAGAAGTTATTTGATAATTTCCCATCCTCAAAAAAAAAAAAAAACCAGAGGAGATTTATAAAAGGGGATTTAAA
This sequence comes from Antitype chi, assembly GCA_947359405.1. Taxonomy (NCBI): domain Eukaryota; kingdom Metazoa; phylum Arthropoda; class Insecta; order Lepidoptera; family Noctuidae; genus Antitype; species Antitype chi. The sequence goes on along the minus strand of OX375810.1, from coordinate 3,667,731 downwards.
TATTTGTCAGGATGGCCACTGGGTAGTTCAGGGGTCGCCCTGTATTCTCCTAGCTAAGCTAAACGTGATAACAGCTACTAATATTGTTGATTACCATACTAAGACCGGAGAATCAGAGTGAACTGGTACCTATAACAGCAAACCGATAAAGTTTGTATAGGAACCTAATAATTTAATCATCATTAAACCGGTAACTTGTGAGACAAGCGCGGAATGTTAAGCACTTTATAATATCTTACCACTTTACCTTTATGCTTGCCGGGATGCAAGCTAAGATCGATTACAAAAATACAATTTACACTATCATAAAAATTCATAGCTAAGTATTCTCAAACCAATAAAAACTTAGTTGATAATAAACCATTAGCATCAACGTTCCGCTAGTTACATAAGTAGTCGTTCAGGCTGCTGTTGCGCCTGCGCCGGCAATTGGTCTCAAGTTGGACCTATTTGCTAAGAGGCAGAGTTCAGTGTCTTGCATCATGACTGCATGGCTATACGGAGTTGGGCAATTAGGATATAGGATTAGAATTGATACAAGATGCTAAAGGTTGTTATGGCATTATTACCGGTTAAGTACGGGGCGGAACCTATCGGTTCGAATACAATAGAAAATTAATCGTGTCTCATTAACTGGGATTGACAGATGCTAAAATTTTCTGCATAAGGCTCTCTAGTGAGAATGTCTTATAAAAACCAGAGAGAGTACGACAGAAATAATACTTAGCTGGAGATTAAATAAGGCATACTTGTAACGCAGCAGTAATATGTAAATACGATGGATTGTCTGAAACTATGAAATAATTTATTGAATAATTCCTACTAATCCTAGAAAATTTGGATGTTGAGATGTTTGTTACTTAATCACGCACAAAACGGCTAAACAGATTTGGATGAAATTTGGAAAACTCGGTGGTATGTTCCCGTGGTATAGTTTCCGACCTCCATGCGGGCGAAACCGCTAGCTAAGGCTAGTAAATAATAATCGAAGTTAAGGTATGATGCCCAGTTTATGTATGAACCATTTTTTCCATCCGTGTAAATGTACTAGTTTTTGAAAGTAGCCATATACTGTATCAAATCAATCATGCAAATCGCACTTCAAGTTCATGTTTCTAGCAAGCGTGATAGATAATTACACACTAATCGAATTTTCACTTTCCACCGGTTGCACCTTATAGCAATTTTGCTAAATACACCAGTTACTTGACAGCATATAAAACCTCTTGAAATGACAACTTTCTACAACTAGCACTTATAAGGGCAGGCACAGATTGAGCCAGTATCTAATCGTCAATGTCTTATGATTTCACATCGTTATTTCGCCTACATGCGTCTTGTGTCTTGAATATTGGTAGTGTTGAATGTTGATGGTCATGTAATAAAGAATATGTCTTGCTTCGTAAGGTTACCTGCTATTTCATATTTTGACCCAGATCCAGTTGTTTGTTTAGCTGATGAAGTATGAGTAGATTTTTAGAGATCTTATTCTTTTCGTATTTTTTATGGGTTGTATTTTAAAATATTATTTTTAATTGGGCATTCATGGTTATCTAACTAAACTATATCCATTGTTGGTAAAATTTTTGGAGGACACTTTACATAATGTACCTCAGATTTTAATCAAATTCTTTGGAAACCATAGCTATATTTCTCACCAAATCCATTAAAGTTTTGACTTAAGATCTGTATCCATTTATAACCGCATTCTCACGCTCACAATGTTCTAATGTTCACTATATTTTAGCAACAATATTATGTTCTATGACGTAAACATTGGCTAAACGTAGCATGTCCTAGACGTGACAAAAATCTGCGCAAACAACAACATTTGTAACAATTTCAAAATATCTCATTTGCATATTAATCATAATTATATTTTAGTCTTTTACTTTGTGGAGTAACTTCTAATTTCGGAGCCTAGCTTACGAAAAGTTTTTTTGCAATTTATATGACATTTCTTTCGAAATTGCTGTAGTTATGGATTGGTCGAGATGCTTTGGAAATATTTCGATATCTGATAGTATACTTGTGCTAAGATTGAGTGTGTTTGTATGCTTTGATTTCATATCTTTAGGGCTGGTCCACTGAGGAAGTCAAACTCGTATATTTGCAGACCTACTTTTTACTTTTTCCTCATGATCAGTTACCTCATTTCTTATTTCTCAACTCTTGCTGATTTTTATTTGCACATCATTCTTTCTTGATGTCCGGTTTTTTTGTTGTTTTTCCAAGGGATTTGTACGGCTTTTCGCGAATTACATTTTTTATTTGTTTAGATTACTATACGTATTAGCTCAAGACTTGACGACTTAATCATTTAAATAAAAGCAATGCCTGGTTAATGACCGACCAATTGGACCAAACATTCGAGTATTGCTCGTATTACTTATGTAATCCTAAATTATTTCATAACTTGACGAACTTATTGTTCAGCAAGTATAGCTAACTTAACGCATCAATAGGTGTTAAGTGACATTGATAACTTGCACAGTGTGACGATGGTATTATATTTTATTCTCACAAACTCGACACTGAAGATTCCACTCTAATAATTTCTGAATGTCAAAGTAAATGCCACTTGAATTGTTTTATATGTTTGTATAAATAAATACCTACAAGATTTTATAATTCAGGATACAAACTAAGCAAAGTAAGTTTCGAATCAATACGATGAATTACCATCCTTTTGCTTTGATTTGGGTCTTCACTTACCGGTTTGGAAGTAGCCGTTTAGTGGTAATGAACTTAGCGGTCATGTAACATTACACGTTAGTTTACGTTTTTTAAATAACTTCTTCACTTCTTATGCTTGGGCTCATATAACATCTGTGTCATGTGGGGTGGCGCCATGATTGTTTTATTTTCTTCGATTATCTCCGTCCCTGTCAAATGCCATTTTAAAATTCACCATTACCTCCCTTTCCCATATACATAAGGTATAAGAATCTTACTAGTTACTTATCAATATTTAAATATTCTAACGAACACTCTTTTAGTAAAATTTCTTTTTTTATAAGTGAGCAAAAAGCTAGATGCTTAACCAATCTTAAGATAGTCAAAATTAAGGAGAGGTTTAGCTCATTATACCTCATTCTCCCACGTCTTACAAACCTGTGCACCCACATAAAGATCCTTGACACACCGACGCTAAACAAACGGTCATTCAATATCCGATTAGTGTAATCTATTGTCTTTCGATCGTTAGAACAATAGGGAAAAGCTCAGATTGTTTCGTTAGTTTGTAGCACGAGCATTGACCATGTCTAATCTTCCGTATCTGTGCCAAAATTTTTGCGACTAGCAGATTTTTTTTCTGGATGGGCGTATTTTACCTCCATCTTGCTGAAATTGGAAGAAATTGCTCTCTTAGCATGGATGCTGAAAAGTACAATTTTGAGTTAAGTTACACTGGAATGAAACTACCTACTTATTAAAATTGGACCTAATCCAACGGTCTAAATGTCACGCAAAACTTTTCTATAAAAATGAAAAAATAACCGACTTCCAAGAAAAACACTAGGTACAACGTGAAAAATAACTCTAATTTTGGAAGTCGGTGTCTTTGGATCTGTATTTTAGTTTTTGCCACCGACTTCCGAAATAAAAGTTATTTAATTAACTCTGTAATGGTTTGTTAAGTCCGTTGTTTTTTTTACGATCAAAGCGTTTTAATTTTCACTTTTAAAAATTGTGCTTATCCCATACCAATTCGTATACCACTACTTGCTATGTAAATAATAGTGACGGAAAGCATTTTTGAAGTCGGTTTATCAGCTCGGTTTTTTTCTTCAACCTTCTACTTCTTCTATTCTTCTCCATATGAAACTACCCTCTGGATGGGGCGCCTAGAATCAATTTTATTTACTTTTAAACGTTAAAAAGTGTCTATAATGGCTTAAAATAAGTACACTATTTGAATTTGAATATTATCATAAATACGGGCTTTTTGTATGAACTTACAATGCAAGATAACTGTAATCCATATACTTATTTATGTCTAGGTATACCACATTTTTTTAACCTGCGTTTTTCTCGGTCCACAAAAAAAAACTCTCCTGTATTTATGGCCCCAGAAACACATTAATTTATGAGTGCTCAAGCCTTAAGATATGCCTCATGCTTTCTACTAATAAAAATTTGAAAGTGTAACAAATACATTTTAAGAATTTCTTTGTTTCTCCTGTTTGTAGATGATTTTTACGCATTAGAGTTAATTTGGATGAGTATACGCAATTTGAATGTCTTATACGATTGTTGGATTCATATTTTTTGTTAATATAATAAACTTTATTTAAAAAATGTGGCCGTGAATTACGCTTAAATAATTGCTGTCGAAATCGTCAAATTTGTCCACTATTTAATTGACAATAATCGGAATCTTCAAGCTCCGACTTCAAAACGTGCTTTGAAATATTTTCCAAGATATAAATCAAAAGTAACTACTATACTCATTTCCCATGACAATTGCATACATATCCACATGACATGACATGACATGGCGTGCATAGAAACAATAGAGAAATAAAGATTTTCTGCCACAATTGTAGTGGCAAGTGAAAGTGGAGAGTTCCCATGCGTACGCGCAGTGTTCAACACAGGCAACACTATAGATCTACACACTGACGTTTTGTAACTGCTAGTGTTATCTGTTGTCTATTTAGGTATATTGGCCCTAACGTAATAGGTTGTAGAGTTTATGGCTGGCATCTTTGGTTCATTTGTACGTATGAAGACATTTGTAGCATCCGCGTTCATTGTTGTTCTAAATGTTATGTTCTGAAATGTAACATACCTGTTAGGTACTTACTCAGTTCTTTGTACACAAAACTGAAGATTAAACACCACGTAGAAACTTATCAGCATAGCAGTTCAAAGTTCAAACCCAAGTTAGGTTGAGCAAAAAGTGAATACTATTATTGTTTAAATATCTCAATATCAACAAAAGAGCTCCAATTTAAATGCATGTTTACATAATTTTATATCGAAGTCGTGACATTTAAAACAAAGAAACAAGTTTATATTAGTTAATTAAGTTAACGTGACCTCTAATTTTTGGATATCTAATTAGAAACATGTTTTAGTTATGTCTAGGCGTGAAATAATAAATACAAAGTAGAAGATAGTTGTTGCTACTCCTCTTTTTTTTTTTGTTCTCAACTCGGTCTATTGGCATTCTTTAATTCTGGTTATAGCAGGAATGTTTATTAGAGAACAATTTGTTCAAGCATCAAAAAATATTATGGAGCTTTTGTTTAGTTAGTAATACCGACTAAAAATAAGTTTATTGGCGTTATATGAAACTCAAATGTTACTAAGGAAGTTTGCATAATAATTGCTGAAACTGTTTTAACAATTATTTTCTACCTCATTTGTTTTCTGTGCTTAATTTTTTTTCATTTGGTTATTTTTTATCTCTTTATCCAGGAGTCAAGATGCCGAAACCCACCCACCGCACCTCAGAAGATAGAACGAGTCATAACTCTGTGCCAGGATGAAATTAAACTCTCCATACTTAGAGGTAAGATAATATTAAATACTATATTTTGGAGAATTATACTGCCTTCTCAATATCACCTTATTCATTATCGACTTGTTTTGACCGGTTGTTATAAACCCCATTAAAACACGCACAAGACATCTAGATACGGATCTACTGAAAAATGAATTGGAGAGTGGAGTGTGAGTAGGTAATTACTCATGTTGTTACAAACTCTCTTCGACTTTTAATAATTGTATTCAGTAACTTGACAGTTGAAGGGGTAAACCAGATTTTGACAAAAAAAGATAGTGAGGTGGTGTAAGAATGAACAAAATTGAATGAACTTGAAATAATGTAGGTAAGTACTTATATGCATTTTTTTTTAATTTTAATAACTTGTCTTAAAAACATGTCATGTACTATTAAAAATTGTACATTTTGTTTTATATTTTGTTTTTCAGTAGTTAGGTAATTTATTTATAGTTTGTTCCTATTAGAAGAAAAAAACATTACTTTTATTAATAAATTATGAATTATTCATCTATTCCACATCTTACAAACGATTTTTTAAAGTTTCATAACGAATGATAAAAATGATTTAATTTAAAACTAAACCATTTTTATCATTCGTTCTTTACGCAAAATCGTTCACTACCCCAACACTATTAGTTTTAGTTTCATAACGAATGATAAAAATTATTTAATTTAAAACTAAACCATTTTTATCATTCGTTCTTTACGCAAAATCTTTCACTACCCCAACACTATTAGTTTTAGTGTGGTAGTTAACATTATTTTTCTTTGAACTGTCAAGTCACTGAATACAATTAAAAGTCGAACTATAGTTACGTGTGACAAATAAGATGTAGTTAATGTTTTAATTACTGTTTTTGCATAACATCACACCTTGTTTACCCGAAGGGTTGGACAGAAGTTTATCTATAACACACCCACATTTCGCCAGATAAGTTTAAGTCCCATGTAATAGGGGCGAGCCTATTGCCATCAGCCGGGCTCAAATCCAGACCCCAGGCTGCTACTAAGAAATTCCATGTAGAAAAACCCAATAACATTTTGCCCGACCTGGGAATCGAACCCAAGACATCATGCTCAGCGGTAGCGCTTGCAATTACACGATCAATAAGGCAGTCAAATTACTAATTGAATCACACTTTTTATGCCATAAGAAGCCCAGAGTTTCCTTTAATGTCATCCTTTGAAAAGAAAGACTAAAACAAACTCCACTTAGGTTTTTTAAGTCCAAATATACATAATTATGATACGAACGGATTATGTGAGACCAATGTAGGGTAATGCCTAGAAAGAGACATGCAGATTTGCTACGACCAGCTGGTAAAAAACCTATTTAATTGCTTCAGGAATTATCATCAATTCAAGTGTGTTTACGAATGATGATGTCTGCACGCACGATTTATAAATTGAGTTCTTTGTTCATGCAATAATTTACAAAAACAATCATTTTTATTAGTCTTTTAGAATCAAAAGCTATTTTCTCACAATTTAATGGAACCTTGTGCATACTGCACTCATAACAACACTTTTAAAGCCTTATCGTAATTCGAGTGAAGGGGACGATCGGCAATCGTAATACTAACATACCTAGTACAACTGAATGGGTATAGGTAGGTATAATCTCACGTTTGATCTTTGTTTTAGAGAAACAGATAGTTTGTTGGTGTAAAAATGGTTTAATTAGTAACACTAATTCATAGAATAACGGTCGGTTTCGTGAAAATGAAGTATTCCCGTTTGAGCACCAAGAGCACCAAAGGTATGGGATAAGGTACCTTGGTGCTCAATGTATTAGGGACTCTAAAAATTGGTGCTCAAACGGGAATACTCCGTGACAATTGAATCATTTGCAGAGATAAAACTGAACATAATGAGGCTACAATTTGCTCACTGCTGTGACACAGGCTACCTTTTTTCGAGAGAGAGTGGGCTCCACTACGCTGCCGTCCACAGGCTATAATGCCGTTAACCAACAAAATCATATTTCGAGTTATGGCCAAAAAAACGCAGAAAAATATGAAATGCATGCTATTTAGTTATGCAACGGATGGTTAAAATTGTAGTAGAAATGTAAATTATAAGTCCTTAGTCATTTTTTAGTTTAGTAATGTTGCTTACCTAAGTTTTAGCGTAGTAAACATATCAAACAAGGCAAGTTAACGGCGCTTTTTTACATCTCGTTATCCATAAATAGTAGAAAAATACTGCTTACACAGAAAGATAGAGAATTTTTTTCTGATATACAAGGTGTAACTTAAATAACGCACAACCTCTTAAGGGGTCATTGTACTCATCATTATAGACAACTTTTACTATGGGACCAAACCTGAAATCGTAAAAAAAAAATCAGCTGTTCCCTACATTTTGACGATTTATGCGAATACAAGTGTATGGAACAGCTGATTTTGTTTCGCGATTTCAGGTTTGGTCCCATAGTAAAAGTTGTTGATAATGATGAGCACGATAACCCCTTAACAGGTTGTGCGCTATTTAAGTTACATCTTGTATATGGTGGAAGTACGCAGGCCTAGTGCGGATTGATAGGTGACACAATGTCTTCGAAGTTTCGGTTGGTTCTAGGACATGCCAGTTTCCTCGCGATGTTTGGCTTCACCGTTTTGAGAGCAGTGGTGATGAAATAATTTACACCAAGTAAAGCGCCTGTTTGGGTTCGAACCTAGGACTCACACGTTGCGGTCGTTAGCACTGGGCTACCACTGCTCTTCACCAAACTTATTTGCTAAACTAGCTTCAACTTTCTGACAATTCAAAAGTGCCTGAAAATGGTTTAATTGAAATAAATGCTTTGAGTTTTTGAACTTTATTGATTAGGAAAATTTAGACAAGGTTTCGAAAACATTGAACCAGCAGTACCTATACATATTTTTAATTTATTTTTATACTGATTTTATAGAATAGTAAAAGCATTTACCTTTATAAACTTTTTTTTTTTACAAATAAAAATAATTTTACCCGCTGTGATGATTGTTGTGTGAATCTCACTTATTAATTAACACAAAATATTTATGCGTCAATCATTCATGCTTTACTTCCAAGCTTCGTTGTATCGCAGCTAGTTACTAGAATCAAAACTCGATCAGTCGCGGTCACGCGTTGTCAAGGTCGGCGCATGCGCAGTGAAAGTAAACGCTCACCATAGATACGTAACAAGACTTACTCGACACACGGTTCTACATTTAAATACGATCTGTTACGTATTTACACTAGTATATACATATATCAGATCTTATCTTAGATATGTTTGAGGGGCTTGTGGCTAAATAATAAAAGCCGCATGGGTCGACCGATCAGATTAAGCTACGCATGCCGTGGTTGGTCCATGGACCATCTTTATATACCAAGATCCTTCCGTGCCTCGGAAAGCAAAATGAACATCCAAGATGGAAAATTCGAAAATTTTCTTGTCCGCCACCTTGGATTTTAATTTAGATCCCACCATCGGCTTTAGAACCCTCCAAAACCCTGAAAACGACACCCATAATGGAAAATTCGAAAATTTTCTTGGCCGCCATCTTGGATTTTCATTTTGTCCCCACCATCGGGTTTAGATCCCCCAAAAACCCTGAAAACGACACCCATGATGAAAATTTCGAAAATATAAGTACCTACCTACACAATATTTAAAGAAAAACAATGTGCTGTAAAAAAACGATTGTTTATTTCTAGTCTGCTACATCCCTGCCCAACCCTTTGATAGAATACAGACGTGATGTTATGAAGAAATTGCATTTCCGCAACATTTTCGCGCAACTGTCCGTTCGCGCATGTGGATTCGCGCAAATGTCTTTCGCGCAAGCGGATTCGCGCAAGTGTCGTTCGCGCACGTGTCTATCGCGCATATATCCGTTCGCGCAAAAGTACAGTCGCGCAAAAGTCCAGTCGCGTAAACGCACATTCGCGAAAATGTCTTGTCGCGCAAGTGTCCCTTCGCGCAAAAGTCCAAGCGCGGAAATGTCTTTTCGCGCATGTAGGTTCGCGCAAGTGTCTTTCGCGCAAATGTCTTTCGCGCAAGTGTCCTGATGCCCCTGTGGAGGTCAGATAGGCAGTCGGACCATGTAAAATACTGGTATTCAGCTGCATCCGGTTAAACAGGAAGCCGACCCCCACATAGTTGGCTAAGCAGATGATGATCATAGATATGTAAACAAAGAGGATGCCTTCCTAGGCCTGAAACGGATCAAATGTTTGGCATTGCTTGTGAAATGAGGATGCAACGCTCACCAATTTATTTGCAGCTACATTGGCTTTGCAATTGCATTTTAACTCCTGCTTCAATACAACAGTTAAAATACTGTCATATGATTGGTTAAGTATAGTGTTTAACCGACTTCAAAACAGGAGGTCGTTATCAATAGGAATGTTTAAAAAAAACGGTAAGGATAAATTCAGAGTTTGTATAGAACTTAAAAAGTCTCACCCACATGATGAAAAGGTGCAATTCCTAATTCTTGGGTAATTAATATATATAATTACGCCAAATTTAGTAAAATATAATGTGGAAAATGAATACTTTTGCTTGTAGCAAAATCTTAAATAAATAAGACCTTCAGATCGCTTTCTGAACTATTATCTGAAAAAAGGACTTTTCTTTTTCTGACTTCTACGGTAACATATATGAATTTACCTCAATAATAATGTAGATCACGCACATATTAGGAGATGCACACAAAACCGAGAGATGAATGTTTAAAAAGAACTTTCTAGTTCCATGCTCTGTTCAATATTTGAATGCTCTTTTGTGCATAACGTACGCTTGCCGACTGCTAATGATTTCGTTCAATTAGCTCTTACAGTTGATGCTAGTCGTGCATTGCATTGTTTTGTGACCTCGGTTTTAGAGTTTTAGTATCTGCATTTAAGTCTTTTGTTACTTCAGAGTGCTATATTTAGTGAGCTAGAAAGACGCAGTGAAGGCGGTTCCAAAATATTTTTTGGACTTTCAGAATATGAATGAGATGCATTTCTTTTCTCTGTCATTCAAAGGTTTCAAAGATAGGTGCTATCCAAAAATGTAATTGATAAATTACTTCTAAGACTATATTGGCAGATAACGCAAAAACCGGTGGATTTAGAAGCATTATTTTTTGCAAATTGTTTCATGTTATAAACGAATGTGAGCACTAAGTAAGAATTTCTCCCCTAAAGGGGTAAATAAGTGATGAAAGTTTGTATCGAAGTTCGATATTTTTGCCGATGAAGAATCCACGGCTTGTTGAATAATTTATTGATTGCGGAACTAAAATTAAATAAAAAAACGATACAATTAATACTAGATTTATGAATGATCTACATTTTAATGAACTTATACATAAAATTAACATTAAGATTTGCCACAAAATAGATCTAGGTAATTGAATTCTTACACAAGTGACCTTATATGAAATTATCAGATAGGTATGTTCTAAAGGTTATAAGTATTTTCAAGATCGAATTAAAATGCGTGTATAAGGAACTGTTTTACTGAAAGCCTTGATATTTATCTCTATACTGTACCTACTTAGTTTTATGAAGACGCTAGCACTTAGATCATATATATATATATATATAATTGAATTTATTGTTTGTTGCACCCAAATTATTAGCCTGTGCTGCTTCCTATATTTACGGATACAAATCCTGTAGCTGACTTTGTAATTTTAATAGATCTTATTTTGGAAGGTTTCTGACAAATTGTGTTTCAGGAAAAGGTTTATAACCGAATAAATCATAGCACGAAAGTTTTATTGACCATTTAACAATTGCATTGCTACTGTAATTGCTAGAATTAACACCATATTTACCAGTATCGTCGTCATAGATCATTTGACCAGACAAATATCTCATCTTTTCCCAAGTTCATTGGAGTCGGCTTCAAGCTCATCAAGATGCCTGATCAACATATTTACAGCAATTCTCATAGGCCAATAAGCTGTGCTGGGCCAGTGGGCAATGATGGACCAATGGTTACGGTGCTGACTTACGTGTAGTAGGTCGTGGGTTCGAACTAAGGCAGGTGCTTAAGTTTACGGAATTTATATCATCGCCACTGCTCTCAAAACGGTGAAGGAAAACGTCGTAAGGAAACCGGCATGTCTTAGAATCAAAACTTTGAACACATGTGACATCTACCAACCCGCACTGGGCCCGCGTGGTGGATTACAGCCCCCTCCCGTTCACACAGAGAGAAGAGGCCTGTGTCCCAGGTATAACCCCTGTAACAGTGGCATCATTATAGGCTCATTATGGTTATGCAGTACGCTGATTTACTTCAAATTCTCAATGGGCTTGAGACCTTTAGGAACCAGTTCCTTGATGCATGCACCCGAACCAAATGCCAAAGCCTCATTGTCTGCCACAAAACAAGTAAAACAGGGCTAATACCCCACATCAATGAGGTTAACTCACTATAACGGCATATGGTTGAAATCTGTAAGGCCTACATACGTGGCGTGTCCTCGATGCATATTGACAAGTATTGCAATACAAAAACTTATGAGAAGCTAGTTTGTATAGTGGTGTGGAAAAATGCGGAAAATTATGTAAATAGCGTTGTGGCGAAAGAGCCTGCTAAGTTAGCATAATCGGCTTATAATGTTCCCACTGCTGGGACATAGGCCTTCTGTCGAAGAGAGGGATTGGGCTGTAATTTACCACGTGGGCCCAGTGCGGGTTGGTAGATGTCACATGTCTCCAAATTATTGATTCTAGGACGTGCCAGTTTCTTTACGATGTTTTCCTTAACCGTTTTGAGAGCAGTCGGGATGAAATTATTTACACAAAGTATAGCGCCTACTTGCCGAACCTACGATCTACAACTCGTCGAAGCCGATAGCACTGGGCAACCACTGCTCCTATACAAAGTACATTACCAACTGTAGTGCTATTCTGTAACCATCTCACCGTGTGAAGTGAGCCGAGTGAGCGTGGAGTGAGCTGTCAGTGTCATTCTACTGATGCTAGGGATTGACCAAGCAATACATTTACAATCATAATCTAGATTAAATCTCGATTATGATGACTACGACGTGCGTGACGCGCTCGCGCCTCAGTCAATATAAGGACTAGTCTAGGAAAAAAATAGACGGAAACAACATTGAGTTTGTGACTGAGTGTTTGTTTTGCTACTTTATTTGAAAAACCTACCAAAATGATGCACACTTAAATACTAGCTTTGAAATTGTAATAAAATGATCAATAGAATCAGCATAAAAAATATTATTTAAATCTCGATTATGATTGTGAATGTAATGCTTGGGCATCCCTAGCAGCAGATGGAATGACACTGACAACTCACTCCACGCTCACTTCACCCGGTGAGATGGTTACAAAATAGCATAGTTGATTATGAATGTAATGTCATTATTAGCTTCACAATCAAATACGACGTCATTATAACAATATGAATGTCTGCTATGGTGTTAACGCAATGTCCTGTTTGGTTGGTCACTTTTTAAATGCTCACATTGATCACGCAATTATCATATAGGTTATTGACATCTAAGGACCTATATGATAGAGGAGTATCCTGAACGCGTTCTTCCTAAAACTACAAGAAATGCTATATTTTAATCACAGTTAGTAGGGGTTTTTACTTAATATACACAATCATTTTAATGATAAAGGATTTTATAAGGAAAACGTTAAAAAACTTTACCAGATTAAAATCCAGCCAATTACTACATGCTTATTAAATCGAATAATATTCGAAATATTGCTTCTGCCGTTTACCTGTGCAAAGATACTGTGTAGGCACGTCACCAGTAACGAATAAGGAAGGTTGAAACCCGCAACAGTAAAACTGAGATCATTTTCTGACTCATAAGTCCATTCTGAACAAAAATAGCCATACTTTGAAAATAAACGCTAGTTTTGTTATGACATATTGTCTACATACGACATCGTTAAAGCACACCTGAACTAATATTGAGAGGTTTTTGAGACGAATTGTTCAAGAACATGAATTACTTAGTGGAGATAATTGAGTCACGCTCATGAGCAAACCATATACAGTGTGATTTGTAATTCTGGACGTGATAGTGCGACCGACTTCCAACAAATAAGCACCCTATAAAGCCAGTTTCTCAGTATCGACTGCTTCACAGACACCTCCTTTGTACCTTGTTACATAGCTGATTAAATGAAGATGTCTTCCCGGTAATTTGTACGCTTAATTCCTCAATAAAAATAAGAGATAACTGATGTCAAAGTTTATGTTCGAAGGTGATTTTTGAAAAAAAAAACAAATGGCTAATAAACTTCTTCCTTTTAGTTTCAACTGTTTGATGTTTGAGAAAATCGAAAAATTCCTATAAAGTATTTGGTACGTCATGGAACATAACAATGTGCGCCATTCAATTTCAGAGTTTAGAGAAAAGTGATATCTAGTGACGAATTCTGTAAAATTTCCAGAAATACATAAAAAATGGGTTTTTTCGAATTCGAGTTTTATGGGGTTGCTTTATTTTTGCAAATAGGTGGTCCTATCACGTTCTGGAAGAAATCCGTCAAATTAAAAGTCAGCCTGTGAAGCTCCCAGGAAGCTTCTGTGCTTTTGGGCGGAGCTAGGCTAACTTTGTTAGCCAGAATCCCCACGCACAACGGACCGAATGGGAGTCTACGTGCGGAAAAGGGAATCCCATCATCATCATCATCATCATCATCAAGTCAGCCTGTATGCATATTTAAGTACCTACTGATACAGAACGTGACAGTTCATTTCCTGATTGATTTATAAAGATATGCTTAATTTAAACGTAATATAGAGTTCAAATCGTTGTTTGCATAAGATTTTCATCGGAATGAATATCGCCAACCGGAAATGACTACTAACATTTAAATTTTAGATCAATTCCGAATTTAAGTTTTATTACTCGATAATAACTACTAGTGGTCGCCCAGTGGTCGAAATTTGACCATAATTTATTTTAATTTTTTAAATAATCATAAAAATAATAAGAATTATTAAAAATATTGTGTTTCTGCTCTAACTCGTCAAAATCCGTCCGCGAAATTTTTGTAAAGAGGGGTATAAAATTTTTGCTTCACGTATTATTATATAGATTTTATCAAGTAGGTACGTGGGATACTCAGAAAGTTTTGTGAAAATTAAATAAAATGTTCTATAAGTAAATATTTTTTATTAAAACTTTTCAAAGTACCTACTCTTCACTAACTAGCCTCTATACAAAGTTTCATGCGTCTGAACCAGTTCCGGAAACAATTTTTCCAGTCCGCCGCAGACACCTCTTTTACAGCCTGCTCGAATGCTCGAACGCTGACAGCGCATCTTCCAGCGACGAAAACTGTATCCCTTTGAGCAGATTTTTTATTTTCGGGAATAAAAAGTCACACGGTGCTAGATCAAGGCTGTAAGGAGCCGGGTCACCCTCCTTACAGCCCTGATCTAGCACCGGGTGACTACTATATATTTAATAAATATACTGAGTTAGTCGACCGCGCTTGAATTCGTTATACCAACGATACGCAGTTACCTTAGAAGGGCCTTCATCCATGAATACCATTTGAAGTCTAACGTACGTTTCCTCCGGTTTCAGGCGACACTTGAAATCGTAAAAAATCATAGCGCGAAAATATTCCCGACGCAGATCCATTTTTATATGAGACACGTTATTTTAAATTAGCTCGCAAACAATGTGGAGGGAAATTTTGAAATTGGAACTTACTTATTTTTACTTACAAATAATCATATTTTCAAAATAGACTGGCCAGTCTCTGATACATAAAAACTATTTTTCGCAATACTTTCTGAGTGGCCTGGTAGCTGTTATAAATTAATTATGTTTATCCACATGAATATTCAATACCTACGAAACCATAATGTCACAACTTTTCGTGATCCGATTCTGAGGTCAAACACAAGTACAACATCGGCATGATTATTGACCACCATATATGGTGCGATGGTCGTCTGGCACTCTTACGGCACCACCAAATATTTTCGCATTACTTCGCGTTATTTTGCGTTATTAGCGCGTAATTAGCTTGTGTAATACGCCATTTCCCAAAACTCCCGGTCACCTTTTGAAAAAAGAATGCTGCAACAGAATTTAAACGGCTTTTTTCTTTTCTTAATTTTGTTGTCATAAGTTGTTACGTTTATTTTTAAGCGGAAAACGTTTATTTTAACGTGTTTTCTTTATTTCCTCTTAATATCTTCAGCGACATTCTAGGAATAGCTTTTGGAGGAACTATTTTAAATATTTGGTTAAACGGAAAAAAAAACGTTTTAAATATATAAAATACATGCAGATATTAACATAATATACTCGACCTTCGTCCACTTACATATAATTAATATTAATAGTGCATACGTTTATATTACGCTCTGTGTTTGCTCACGATTTTTGGAGAGGGAAATATCCTCATATTCTGTTCAGCCTTCATATACTTAGTTTTATTTATTAAAAGGCCCGAACACCAACCACGACTATAAGTACACGATATTTAGGTACCTGCCAGCTTAGTAAAAAGAGCAATACTGGATGTACTTACTTTAAATATACTTACTTTAACACAAATCCTAACTAACAGAAATAAGGTACAAAATGATTATGGCCAATTAAAAAAAAGAATATGTTTCTCTGTACATTGCCGTCAAAACTAAAGGATAGTGTCCAGTTCTGATAAGAGCGAATGGTTTTCTTTGAAGGTGATTTTATTTATTTTCAAGCATGAACTCTATTTATTTGTGCCTACTAACAAATCTTCCAATTACATCCACAGAACAATTTCCCAACTCAAAGATCCTATAATAACTCAGCTCAGTAACTGACCCATAAACCAACAACATTCTAAACCGGCATGTGAACAACTGACCCATATAGTTCCGTTGCGTCACATTGCATAAGTCACAGTCGCAGGCTGCTGCGCCGCAGGACATGCGATGTGCACTCGACTGTACCTGAGTTGTGCATTTGCGAAAGTGTGCAAATTGTTGAGTATAGACCGCTGTGTTAATTGGGTACCCCTCACGTTGAAAAGGGGGTAACTAGTTTTGTGCAATTGTCTCTACGCGTACCTGTTAATTAGTTTAATGCAATATACGGTCACCAAAAGAGATAGTAAACCAGGTCGTCGGATGTAGTTGAAGTTTAGTAAGAAGCCGATTAGTAGATGTTTTCGAATAAAATTTACTTATCTCTTTTGGTGACTGTACATATTTGGCGTAGTATCTTTATTTGAAACTATCGAACAACGCAGAATATAATCGCAGTTTATTTATTAAGGGTTTGTTTATTTTAACGTTAAAAGTAGTTTTTGATTAGTGCAAGTGTAGTGCAGAGCGACTGTCCGTCGCCTAGGTGCTTTATGTACTTGAGTATTGCTATGAAAAAATATTTAAAAGTCGTATCTCGCATCACCAATTGCACCACACTATGCAATTACTAATGAGGAAAATGTTTTTTTTTTTCGGAATCAATTGTATAATTGGGAAATGTATCGATTCTCTCAAAGTGAGGTAAAATATGACGAATATAAACAGCTTTTAGTTAATACTCTTACTTAATTCAGTAAATGTGAGCTTACTGCCAAAGTATGCTTACTCCGCTTAACGTTGTCAACATGGTGAGATCCACCACCATTTTCAGTCTCACCTGTTTTTCCCAACATATGGCTAAAACCAGCTCCATTAGATTCTCTAGAATGGAGTATTAAAACCAGTATTACAATGGTGAATACCACGAGCCTTAAAAAACCTACAGGTGGTTTAGTTAACCAACCATTGGCGGTGATAGCATATCATTGGTGGTGTTATATAAGACATATTATGATCGTAAGCCCAGATACATCTCGGGATTTTTATAACGTGAAGATTTTTATCACGCACTAGATTTTGAATTTACGGTGTTGAGCCGAGCATTGAGAATCGAACAGAGTGCATCACACGTGGCAAAACAATGTACCGTTGGATTTTAAAGTCTTCGCACTAAGCGGTAAGTTGAAAATCTATTGCGCTATAAATAATCGCCCGTGGAAACGAGAGCCTGGTCTTCATACAGAAGTCTGTTACTACATAGTGCTCTTTTGTATTCTTTTGTTTTTCTTTATACGTGACTGTATTATCAATTGCTGCCATTTAATCCTTGGGTAGTAATCACTCGAAGATCTAGGGCTATCCAAACAATCTTGGAGTCATTGCCAACAATTCTTCAGATATTACATAAGGAAGATGAGTAAATTGTATGCTTTTTACCCGAATGCGTGACAGCATAGGCGAGACAACAGTACAGCTAGAAATAAATAACTGCCACCAGTTAGATTCACGTTCAATTTTTGATGAGAGTAGTTGTGTTATATGCGATCGCGCCCGTACCACAGTGTAAAAGTGCCTACGCATCAAAACAACGCCGTCGAGTCGGCTGCACCGCAATGACCTAGTTATTGCGTAATGCTGACGGCTGTCAGCGAATATTATTGTTAAGGCGAAGTTAATACTCGCTAACTTCTATAATGGGTTCGGAAAAGCCATCACCGAACATTATTAGCGTAAACTTAAAAACAGAAACTGAACATCTGTTGTACAAGCACCTTTGTGAAGAACAAAAACAGCGTGAAGAGCTGCAAAAAAACCTAAATGACTTAAAAAGTCAAATAAAAAACCTACAGCAACAGCTGAAACTTCAAGCGGAAAACCCACCGAAATCAGCTACTACAACCGCCACTGAGACTTCTCCTCCGCGTGTTGAATATGCCACGGACGAAGAAGAACTAGCTCGAGAAACAGGATGGATACGGCAAAAAAGCAGGAAGAAAAGAAGATTGAACACCTCTCCCGCCCAACCCAATCTGAATGAACACGGAAATGAAGAGAATAAAGGTAAGGAAAAAACAATTAAAACTCCTTTGCCACCACCTATTGTAGTAGATGGTATTCAGAACTACCAGAAATTTTATGATTTTTTATCTGAGAGTCAATCAGCTGACGCGTTTAGTATCAAAATGATGAACGGTGATACAGTTAAAGTAAATGCCAAAAACGAAGATTCGTACAGGGCAATAACAAAGGCTCTCTCACTCAACAACTGCCTTTGGCACTCCTATGAGAACAAGCAAGAGAGACCAATTAGAGTAATGGCAAAAAAATTGCATTTCTCATGTATTCCGGAGAGAATTGTTGAAGACTTGCGTGGCAAAGGCTACAAAATACTAGAAGCAGTCAACAAATTGAGTTGGAAAACCAAAGAGCCACTCAATATGTTCATGCTAGCATTTTCAAATGATGAAGAAACTAGCAAAATATATAGCATAAAAACTGTGTTGGGATGTAATGTGGAAATACAACCGCTGAAATCCACAAAACTAGTACCTCAGTGTAAAAGATGCCAGGCGTACGGCCATACTCAAAAGTACTGCTCCAAAGAACCGAGGTGTGTAAAGTGCACAGGTAAACATCTCACTAAGGATTGCAGAAAATCAAAAGAAGAAAAGCCAAAGTGTGTCCATTGTGGAGCTCCCCATCCGGCGAACTACAGGGGATGTATCGTAGCTAAAGAAATACAGCAGATTCGAAACAATAAATCGAAAGGCAATAATACAACCCCTCAACAAAACACACCTACTGGAAGAGTTGAAATCACCAGCCAGTATAAAGGAAGTCAAAGCACAATAAAAACTACAGCTAAAAACGTCTCTTATGCCAAAGTAGCTACAAGCGGCATAGCGAAGACGCCTTTGGCTGATATGGACAGTGACAAAAAGTTAAATGAAATCTTAAAGTTCATGTCATCATTTGACGAGAGATTGAAAAAAATTGAAAATAGCAACAAAGCTGCTACTTCTAAGCCAAAAAAATGAATACTACAGTGAAACTTATGGCGTGGAACTCAAATGGGTTACAAAAACATCAGAATGAGTTGCAAGTAATATTAGACATAGAAAAAATTGATGTGTGCCTGATATCAGAAACTCACTTCACAAAGCAATCTCACATTAAGTTTAAAGGGTACAAAGTATACCATGCACTACACCCAGACAATTCTGCAAGAGGCGGTAGTGCAATTATTGTAAAAGAAAACCTTCAGCACTATGAAGAGTTTAAATACGAAGAGAAAGAGATCCAAGCAGTCGCTATTTGTCTACAAACCAAAAAATATCCTGTTACAGTATCTGCCATCTACTGTCCACCACGGTATACGATAAAAAAAGACCACTTTATGAGCTTTCTAACCCGCCTTGGAAGTAGATTCATCTTAGGAGGTGACTTCAATGCTAAAAATACGTATTGGGGCTCCAGACTAACAACTACGAAAGGCAAAGAACTACTTAGTGCCATAAAAGAGCTGAAATGTGATGTCATGTCAACTGGAAAGCCCACCTATTGGCCAACAGATCCAAATAAAATCCCGGACTTAATAGATTTTTTCGTAACCAAGGATATAGCAACCGGTTATATAAAATTGGAACAAAGCTATGACATGAACTCGGATCATTCTGCAATTTATTTAGAAATTAGTGAGACCATTTTGTTTAAAGACAATAGTCCCACTCTTGCCAATAAGTGTACAGACTGGGAGGGCTTCAAGATCAGATTGAATGATCAAATAGACCTTAAAGTCCCATTAAAAACACCCGAAAACCTAAACATTGAAGTAGAGAATTTCATAATGCATATCCAGCAAGCAGCGTGGGAAAATACACCTGACTTCAACAAGAGGACGAAGGGAAAAACATACCCCTTCAGAATCAAGCAGCTCATTATGGAAAAAAGAAGTCAGAGAAAAACATGGCATCAATCTAGGTGCCCTGATGACAAACGAAAACTCAATAACCTGACGAAAAAAATAAGAAGACTTATCCAGAACTTTAAAGACGAAGCAACCAACACCTATATCCAGAATCTAAGTAACAACCAAAAGACAGACTATTCCTTATGGAAGGCTACTAAGTACCTAAAAAGGCCGGTTACCCAAGTCCCACCTATTAAGTGTGAAAACGGGCATTGGGCCATTACTAATGAGCAAAAAGCTAAGAGGTTTGCAGAGCATCTAGAAAATATATTTCAACCAACCGACGAGGAACTCATTGAAGATCACACTTTGGCTAATATGGTGACATCTGAAAATGAAGTAACTATAAAACTAGTAACACCGAGAGAAGTTGCACGAGAAATAAAACGTAATATAAGTACACGAAAATCACCAGGTTACGATTTAATAACAGGAGAAATACTACATAACCTACCAAGAAAAGGTCTGGTTAAGTTAACAACCCTTATCAATGCTGCACTAAGGCTAAAATTTGTACCAGACGTATGGAAGGTGGCTGAAGTAATAATGATAGCCAAGCCAGGAAAACCGGCTCACGAAACATCATCATATAGGCCCATTTCCTTACTACCAATCATGTCCAAGCTGTTTGAAAAGCTGTTACTCAAACAGCTTAATCCAATAATAGATAATAAAAACATCATACCAGAGCACCAATTTGGTTTTCGAGAAAAACACTCTACCATCGATCAAGTGCATAGGATCACAAATGTAATAGAAAACGCCCTTGAAGACAAGAAAGTATGTGCTACTGTATTCTTAGACGTGGCACAAGCGTTTGACAAAGTATGGCATGAAGGCCTTATAAATAAATTGAAAAGTCTGTTACCAAAGCAGTTTGCAGATATATTAGAATCCTACATTCTGAACAGAGCCTTTAGAATAAGACAAGAAGACGCCTACTCAGAACTGAAACAAATTAATGCTGGCATACCGCAAGGAAGTGTATTAGGTCCGATCCTGTACCTACTATACACTTGCGATATTCCTGAATTAGAGCAAAACACGATTGGGACCTTTGCTGATGATACAGCCATAATGGCTGTGGGTAACAGCCACGAAGAAGCAGTGGAAAAGGTCCAAATGGCTGTAAATCAAGTTTATAACTGGACCAAAAAATGGAAGATTAAACTAAATGAATCCAAATCTGTTCACATAGACTTTTCCAACAAAAAACATCAGTATTCTCCAGTTTACATTAACAATAAACTAGTACCATACGAGAATACAGCTAAGTATCTCGGGATTACCCTTGACGCAAAGTTACGCTGGAAAGCCCACGTTAAGAAGAAAAAAGATGAACTCGACCACCGATTCAAAAGAATGTATTGGCTGCTTGGAAGAAACTCCATGCTGTCCGTGCAAAACAAATTATTGCTATACAGACAAGTCCTGATGCCAGTTTGGACTTATGGTATCCAGCTGTGGGGCTGCACCAAACAGACCAATATATTAACTATACAACGATTCCAGAACAAAGTGCTAAGGGAAATTGTAAATGCACCTTGGTACATACGAAATGATGACCTCCATCGGGATCTAAAAGTTGAGTTCATCGATAAAGTGATCCAGAAATTTGCAGAAGCTCACGAAAAGAGGCTTCATCAGCATGTGAACGTCGAAGCAATCCAGCTTCTCGATCACACAAATATAGTAAGAAGACTAAAAAGAACAAAACCGTTCGAGTTAGTGTTTAGTGTTAGTGAATAGTGTAAAGTACAAAAGTGCCAAACAAACACAAGAATGAAGTGTATTCGCCTTAATAGAGACAATAAGAAAAGTGCTATTGGACACATTCTTAGTAAAGACAATTTAGTAGTTTAGGTTATAATTTAATTACTTATTAGTCTATTTAAAAGGCTAGATTGTAATAAGATTAGGGTTCATTCTATTGATGAACCTTAGGACAAGGGAAAAAAAAAAAAAAAAAAAAAAAAAAAAAAAAAAAAGTAGTTTTTGATTAGTGCAAGTGTAGTGCAGAGCGACTGTCCGTCGCCTAGGTGCTTTATGTACTTGAGTATTGCTATGAAAAAATATTTAAAAGTCGTATCTCGCATCACCAATTGCACCACACTATGCAATTACTAATGAGGAAAATGTTTTTTTTTTTTCGGAATCAATTGTATAATTGGGAAATGTATCGATTCTCTCAAAGTGAGGTAAAATATGACGAATATAAACAGCTTTTAGTTAATACTCTTACTTAATTCAGTAAATGTGAGCTTACTGCCAAAGTATGCTTACTCCGCTTAACGTTGTCAACATGGTGAGATCCACCACCATTTTCAGTCTCACCTGTTTTTCCCAACATATGGCTAAAACCAGCTCCATTAGATTCTCTAGAATGGAGTATTAAAACCAGTATTACAATGGTGAATACCACGAGCCTTAAAAAACCTACAGGTGGTTTAGTTAACCAACCATTGGCGGTGATAGCATATCATTGGTGGTGTTATATAAGACATATTATGATCGTAAGCCCAGATACATCTCGGGATTTTTATAACGTGAAGATTTTTATCACGCACTAGATTTTGAATTTACGGTGTTGAGCCGAGCATTGAGAATCGAACAGAGTGCATCACACGTGGCAAAACAATGTACCGTTGGATTTTAAAGTCTTCGCACTAAGCGGTAAGTTGAAAATCTATTGCGCTATAAATAATCGCCCGTGGAAACGAGAGCCTGGTCTTCATACAGAAGTCTGTTACTACATAGTGCTCTTTTGTATTCTTTTGTTTTTCTTTATACGTGACTGTATTATCAATTGCTGCCATTTAATCCTTGGGTAGTAATCACTCGAAGATCTAGGGCTATCCAAACAATCTTGGAGTCATTGCCAACAATTCTTCAGATATTACATAAGGAAGATGAGTAAATTGTATGCTTTTTACCCGAATGCGTGACAGCATAGGCGAGACAACAGTACAGCTAGAAATAAATAACTGCCACCAGTTAGTATAACAGTTCTTTCAGAAAGTTATTTCCAAATAGATCACCTTTAGAGCGGTCAGATGTAGTTGCATCAGACTGCTTTTTTAGATGCAGTCGGGTTTTTTGTTTATTTAATATTTATTCTTCATAACGTTTACTTATTTACAAATCAGAAGAACTCATATTTTACAAGATAGGTACTTACTACACTAAGTTCTGCTAGAAACAGAGATACAGAGACAGAGACAAAGACTTGACGGCTTGGTTTCTATGCGAAATTATTATGAACTTTAAAAACAGACAGATAGATTTCGTGTTGCTGTCATTTTAGCAGCGCAGCAGTGGCAAGCTGTTTCAGCTTGATACTGGCATGAGAAACACTAGGAATGTATAAAGGATGTTGAACTACAAATATTAGTGCGGTAGATTATCTTAATAAATTGCTTTACAATTTCAAACATATTTTCTCGCACTATATCTATCTTTTATGACTTCCAACCACTTAAAAAAGCATTAATAATTAAATAAAACTGGACTGAAACTATTAATTTGTTTTATTCGTCCGTTTTATTAACTCCGTTCTACATATTTTTAATTTGCAGTTGACCTCAAACATTTACGATATAACATATTATGATGAGCTGCTGCAATAACTGGTTTGTAACGTTAAATTGCATTATTAGATTCTAGGACTGCACACTGAAATTACACAAAGCACTAGCTATTAGGCAGGTAGGCTGTGTTTAGTTTGCTAAAGATAGAGATTACAGAGCAATAAACTATGTACGATGAAATGAATTGGTTATTTAGGTATATAAGTGGATCTTTTAAGGCACTTTTAGTCCCCGACCGACCCTTGCTCGTTGAAGCGCCAGCCCGCGCCGCAGCTGAGCCAGTAGCTTTAAATTCCCCGATCAATAATAATGCCAATATTTTTATCCAGCCTGTCCCCAATGATAGCTGTCCCCCTATCAGTGACGCCCTGAGCCGAGGCCCGTACCCCACAGGGGGTGCCCTCAACGTGCAGTCGCTTAGTATATAAAATTTTGTTTGTAAGCCCTGGCTGGAGGCGTTAAGATTAACTTCTTAATGGCAGCCCCAGGAAAGCCCGGTTGAGCAGTCACGGCCTCACAAGGCCAAATGCGAGATGCCCAACAAAAAAAAAAAAAAACACTTTTAGTCAACGTTCACAAGGATGCGGCAAATCGCGGCGGGTTATTTTGCGCATTGGATTTTTACAGAAAAGTAATGTCGTCAACCTATCTGGAAAAGCAAACCGACGAAAATACTCTTCATGTAAAATGCAAGAGCTTTTCAAAATAAAACAAGATTGATTAAAAACCTCATTAATACTCAAATAAATACCTAATCAAATTCAAAACTTTACCGGAGCTGCCGTTCGGCACAAAAACTAGTGGTTGTGAAGAAGGAAGCTTGCGGTAATTGAGTTTCCTTTGATTTGCAGGATATTGTAACATACATAAGTGGCCAATCATTATTGGTTTACTAACATTTCATATGGAGGCCAATTACTGTATGATTATTATGCTTACACAATCTTTTAACTTAATTTATCCGGTTCTGCTACTTGCAGATCTTGAGTTTGATTGGTTTGATGATACGATTTGATTATTATCAAGCCGAAAATTATAAACAAATCATCATTATCATCATCATCTGTCAAACGTTTTTTCTACTATGTTGGGATAGAACTGCAGTTTAACTAGCCGAATATTGCGAGATTTTGATCGCTGGAGCTTGTTGAATGAAAAAACGAGTAGTAGTAGAAAAACGAGTAGTAGTGTTGTACGGTGAACGTACATGGGTTTTAAAATATATTTATTACAATAAGTTAGCCAGTAGGCTCGCGTATTTGCACTTTGAACGCGACCTACATTTGGCAGTGCATTGACACTGACATATTGCATTGTTCTATGCATTTTATGTATATTACATTTTTAGTGTTCAATTAGACGTGGTTTGAGTCGGACAACTTGCATTTTTATTTAGATTCATCCCGTTGAGCATTCACTGACATTTTCTGCATTTAAGTTTAAATGTGACATTTTACATTTGCATTGACATTACTTATGTTAGGGAACCATCCTACATAGTTTTTTGGTCCTTCGTAACTATTGCAAGTACCATACAGTCCGATACGTCGGTCGATAAGTCGCCGCGCGGGATCTGTGTCGTGTCGTGTCATACCGTGCCACGTGTGTTGCCGTGCAGGAGCATTCGGGGAGGTGGCAGCGATCCAGGTTCCAGAGCGTCACATTGCATTGCATTGCATACAGGGAGAGTTCCTGAATTTCAAGTAAGATCGTTCATTATTTATCTTACGGCTTTATAATGGAGGGTTTAATCGTGCGTCAAGCTGAGATCCTCGAGGAAGTGAAGGGAATCCATTCTAATTTTAAGAAGGATTCAGCGAGCAGGAAGACCACCGATTACATTCGTAAAAGGCTTGAGAGGTTAGATATACTATGGGCGGAATGTGAAGAGAAGAACCGGGAGCTGAGTGCAGTAGAGGAGAAAGATCATCAATATTTCACCGGTAACATTTATGAGGTCATTAAAAGCTGGTACCATGGAACGCGTCAGGAGATTGCAGCGTTCGAGATGAAGACTCTTGCTGGACCCAGTAACGCCGGCCATAGTAAGTTAAACGTTGAGTTTGACAAAACCATGTTCGAGACATCTGTAGGAGCAGAGGACAAGCTACTCGAGTTACAGCAGTTGCAACAAGCTAACTTCCGTGCATTCACTAGGTTAGTAAATCGAAGCCTACACGAGGTTAAGGAGAAATGGGAAATTGAGGATATGCTTAAGACTGTAGAGTTTCGGTGGACTGCGATTGACAAATTACATTTACAAATTGATGGCATATTAGAGGGGAATTCACAGGACTACTATGACGAGTTCTGTCGTCACGAAAAGGCATTTACAAATATGAAACGGGCGTTGAACACGAAATTAAACGCTTCTCTACATCAACAGCAAACATTGCCTAAAATTGACATACCTATCTTTAACGGCAACTATACTTTATGGCCTACTTTTATGGATCTCTACGTAGAAGCGATTCATAATAATTCGGCGATCGCAAAAACACAAAAAATGCAACATCTAAAGGGTAGACTTCGCGGTGAAGCGGAAAAGCTCGTGCAGCATTTACACATTGCACCCGAAAATTATGACACGTGTTGGGAAATTTTGAACCATAGATATAATAATAAGTTTCTGTTATTTACCAGAAATTTCCAGGCATTTATGCGTCAACCTAATTTGCAAAAACAATCTGCATTCGACCTCAAGCGGTTATATGACACTAGCAACGAAACCATAAACGCCATACACAACTTGGGCGTTGATACAAGCTCATGGGATCCGATTCTAGTTTACGTGTTATGCGAAAAATTAGACTCCGAAACGTATACGGAATACATGCAGTCCAGGTCGGATCCGCGCGAGATACCAACATACAATCATTTTATGGATTTCGTCGAAAACAAGTTTATGGCATTAGAACCATTGCACAGGAAAAAGCCAGAAAATTTTGATAAACCTGCATCAAAACCACATTTTAAGACGCAACACCTGTTCGGCAATAATCCCAAGTCATCAAATTCACAACCCAATAAAGGTTCAGCAAACTATTCTCGCAATTTTCATGCGTCAAACGCTGGACAATACAGCAAGACTATTTGTCCATTGTGCAATACGAATCATGCATTATTTCAATGTTCTAAATTCGCTGACATGCTGAGTCCGGAAAAAATAGCATTTATAGAAAACAATCAAATATGCAAAAATTGTTTGTATGTGCATACTAAGGGTTACTGTGCGTCGCAGAAAAGATGCAGAGATTGCAACGAACAACATAACACACTTCTGCACAGCGATATTGTAAAGTCAGCGCAAACGCCCTCAGCAACACAAACAGCACCTAAACCGTCACCGTCGTCATCGACTTCATCTAGGTCAAATAAAAATATGCAAAACAACTTCGCGTCAAATAATAATGATGAAATATTATTACCAACAGCATTACTGCAAGTAGCCACAGCTGGAGGTGACTACATTACACTAAGGGCTCTAGTTGATCAAGGCTCACAAATTACGTTGATCACGGAGAATGCAGCTCAAAGATTGGGCATAAAGCGTCAACAGCTGAATGCAAACATAAGTGGCATCGGTACTTTATCCAACAGGAGTAAAGGAAAGGTCCATTTATCCTGCAAGTCCTTATATAACGATTTCCAGTTTACAACGGAAGCGTTAATCATGACACGGGTAGTAAACAGTCTGCCTAACGTCACATTTGCAAAGAAACCTTGGGATCATGTGACAGACATCACACTAGCCGACCCAGATTACAACTTATCTAGGCCCATTGACATACTTCTGGATGCACACGTATTTTCCGAAATACTCATGAATGGCTTAGTCAAAGGGGAGGTTAATGAACCCATGGCTCAACAAACACGGTTGGGGTGGATATTGTCAGGCAATGTCACCAAAACATTTAATTGCAGCGTCGTAGTTAATGAAGTTAACGACTTGACAAAATACTGGGAAATTGAAGACATCAATGGAGATGCATGCAATTCTATGACGTCAGAGGAACGATATTGTGAGGAGCTCTACACTGCAACAACCAAGCGATTAGGTAATGGCAGATATGCAGTTCGTTTGCCAATGAAGCCTAATTTTAATCAGCTGCTGGGCAAGTCAAAGCCACGAGCGGTAGCACAGTTTATGCAATTAGAAAGGAGATTAGGCAGGGATGACAAATTATCAGATAGTTACATCAAATTTATGCAAGAGTACCTGGAAATGGGACATATGAAGGAGAGCAAACCTGACTGCAACACGGCATGCTACTTACCTCATCATGGAGTCCTAAAACAGGACTCAGTGACATCAAAATTGAGGGTGGTTTTTAATGCCTCCCAGAAAACTGACACAGGTTACAGCCTGAATGACTTGATGGAGTGTGGCCCTAAGCTACATCAAGACCTATTGACATTATTATTAGGATGGCGGCTATACAAGTAC
The DNA here is from genome assembly GCA_947359405.1 of Antitype chi. NCBI lineage: Eukaryota > Metazoa > Arthropoda > Insecta > Lepidoptera > Noctuidae > Antitype > Antitype chi. Next base: position 3,639,435 of record OX375810.1, on the reverse strand, counting down.
GTCTTTACTGCAGATTGTGAGAAGATGTACCGCATGATCCTTGTCCATGACGAAGACCAACGCTTGCAAAAGATCCTGTGGAGAGAATCCAACCAAGGTCCTTTAAAGGAGTTCCAGTTATGCACAGTGACGTATGGAACCAAGGCAGCACCATTCCTAGCTCTCCGAACGCTGAAACAGCTTGCAGAGGATGATGCACAGAAATATCCGTTAGCAGCGGATGTCATCGCTAACGAAATGTACGTTGATGATGTCCTAAGTGGCAGCAACTCCGTCGCACGAGCACAAGAAATTCAAAAGCAACTCATTGACATGCTGAGTGGAGCTGGCCTTACACTACGGAAGTGGTCAAGCAACGACCAGACCTTGATTGAAAGCTTATTTTCTTCAGATCTTAACCAAACGACAATGCATTTTACAAACGATGGCATGACAAAAGCCCTGGGGGTCCAGTGGAATCCTACAACTGACACATTTTCATTTACAAACAAAATACAATTTGACAATAAAAACCAATTGACAAAAAGGAAGCTACTATCGGAAATCTCGAAAATTTTCGACCCGCTGGGCTGGCTGACACCTTTGACAGTAAAAGCAAAACTGCTGTTCCAAAGCGTCTGGCTATCGGGATGCAAGTGGGATGAAACCTTACCTGACAGCGTGCAAGAGGAATGGAAGCAGTTTACTAGCGACTTACACAACATAACCGAATACCAAATACCAAGGTGGCTGGGAGATATTACTAAACCATTCCAAGTACATGGGTTCTGCGATGCATCCGAAAAGGCCTACGCATGCGCTATATACCTGCTGACAACAAATGACAAAAACGAGCCTACGATTAGACTTATCGCTGCAAAGTCGAGGTTATCGCCAATCAACAAAAAATTGACACTACCGCGACTCGAATTATGTGGAGCGCTACTACTTTCACGGCTCATGAAAAAGGTCCTGACAGCCTTTAAATGGGACAATGTGCACAAAAATACATACGCCTGGACGGACTCTATGATTGTATTAGGCTGGCTGCACGGGGACGTCACAAAATGGAAGTCGTTCGTCAGCAACAGAGTACAGCAAGTGCATGACGTAATCCCAAAACAGCACTGGAGTTATGTCAAGTCCGAGGAAAATGCTGCAGACTGCGCGTCACGCGGAATCAGTTGTTCCCAACTATTGCAACATCCTTTGTGGTGGCAAGGCCCCTACTGGATGAAAAATTACAGTGAAGATACCTTTGACAAAATTACAATTACACCGACAACATGCGAATCAAAACAAAAACAAATGCAAACGTATGTTGTGAAATGTGAACCGTCTTCAATAGTAATTGAGTTATTAGACAGACACAGCGATTTGACTCGTATTACAAGGGTCATTGCTTGGATGAAACGTTTCATTAACAGCTGTTCGAACACCGACACTCATCGTACTACTACTTACTTGACATCTACGGAACTAAAAGGCGCTGAAAACCTAATAATGAAACATATTCAACTGCATGCTTTCAATGACGAGATTATGAGATTGAAGGAAAACAAAGGTTTGAGCACAAAAAGTAACCTTTTGAGTTTAAATCCATTCCTTGACAAAAATGACATTCTGCGAGTGGGTGGAAGGTTACGTAACTCAAGCCTACCCGAAGACACTAAACATCCAATTCTACTACCACATGACAACCAACTGACAGAGTTATTAATTTGGCAAGCTCACAGAAGAACATTACACGGAGGTCCTAAGTTAACCCTGACACATCTTCGACAAAGAGTTTGGATCGTAGGAGGACATCGCGCCGTCAAAAAGGTCTTACACAAATGCGTAACATGTCGCCGATTTAATGCTAAACAAACAAACCAGATTATGGCGGACCTACCAGAGCCGAGAGTGACAGTATCTCGCCCTTTTACACATACAGGTGTCGATTTTACTGGACACGTTGAGATCCAGGCAAGTAAAGGCAGAGGCGTCAGAACATTGCTGGCGTACGTTGCAGTATTTGTTTGTCTAGCAACAAAAGCCATCCACCTAGAACTGGTTTCAGAACTATCCAGTACAGCATTCCTATCGGCTTTCAAGCGCTTCTGCGCACGTCGAGGTACACCACGGGACATGTACAGCGACAACGGTACGAACTTTGTGGGTGCAAATCGGATCCTATTGCAACAATACAAATGCATTGTAGAAAACATTGACAACTTCTTCTTGGGGAAAATATCAGAGATGGGAGTTCAATGGCACTTCAATGCCCCGGTCTGGCCAAGCGCAGGCGGACTGTGGGAAGCAGCTGTGAAGAGCATGAAATATCATCTCAAACGGGTCATTGGAGACCAACGTCTAACATACGAAGAATTTACCACTCTGCTATGTCAGATAGAAGCTTGCTTGAACTCACGACCACTATGCACTGTTTCAGAGAACGCCGAAGAGATTAACTGTTTAACTCCAGGACATTTCTTAACCGGCACATCACTCATGACAATTCCAGAACCCGACATGGACAATACGTACCGTTTAAACACGAGATGGCAAATTGTACAACAACTTAGCAAGGATTTCTGGAAGAAGTGGTCGCAAGAGTACCTCCAACAACTACAAGCAAGACTAAAGTGGAAACGACAGAATACTGACATAAAGAAAAATGACATTGTATGCATTAAAGATGAAAGGTTACCTGCAGGAAAATGGGCACTGGGTCGTGTAGCGGATTTACACCCTGGAAAAGACGGCCACACTAGAGTTGTGACATTACAAACTGCAAAAGGCGAAACTAAACGACCTATTACAAAACTGGTACCACTAGTGGAGGCTGAGGAAAAAACCAACACTGACACTGACAAACTACCCAAAAACAGGCGAAACCGAGCTAAAGGACTTACCTGGAACAGCTTGGTATGTTATATGCTGATGCTAGTTATGACATTAATAACACCCACTGTTCAGCAAGATATGAAATTTGCTCAACTGACAAAAAATCAAACAGTTTTCTTTGACAAGATTGCAGATCTACAAGAAATTAGAGATGAATGGAAACTGGTATTCTATTACAATATGACAAATTATTGGCGCAACGTGGACACTCTGCAAGCATTCGTATCGCATATAAAGCAAGCTCGTTGCGAAGAGTGGTTGATGCAATTTCATGTTCTGATTAACCAACTTGAACAAAGCACGAGTGAACTAAATTATTACAACGAATTACTGAGGTCCCAGCGGATAATTCAACACAGGTCCAAAAGAGGAATGATCGACGGAGTAGGGTATGTTGCAAATTCGTTATTTGGAGTGTTAGATCAACATTTTGCAGAAAAATATGAACAGGATATCGACACAATCCAACACAATGAAAATCACCTATTCCAACTGCTTAAAAACCAGACAAGTGTTCTGGAAACCGAGAACAACATTGTACAGCGTAATGAAGCAACAATGGTGAAGCAGTTCACTTTTATCAACGATCACCTCACGTCCCTAGAAAACAAGACGCTCAAAGATAAACTTGAGAGTTCAAATGCATTCTACATCATTAAATCGGCCATAGCTGCAGACAGAATGGCCCAAAACTTAAAAGATATCCAAGAATCACTCATCAACACACTGACAAATATGTACCAAGGACATATGGACGTACATCTATTATCACCAACCCAAATGCAAAGCGAACTAGATAGAGTAGCTCGACTACTACCTCGCGACTCTACACTACCTGAAGTTCGTAATGACATAAGAGACATCTACAGGCTGTTCAGAATACATGCACGCATAACACAACACTACCTGTTGATGGAAATAAAAGTACCGATCTTGAGTGATGCCCTATACGAACTTAACAGACTTATCAGCATTCCTCAACGTATTGACATAAATCGGGTAATGTACGTTATTCCCAACTCTGCATTAATGGCATTTAATGCCAACCAATACTCATTTATACCCCTAGAACAATATGACATTAACGAATGCCAAAAATTACATGACCAAACTCTACTGTGCAAACTAAATCACCCTATATACAACACCGGTGATCGTCACAAATCTATTTGCGATGTACAGCTGATTCGAGACAACGAAGAACACAGCGTTTATTGCCATACGGAAATAAAATTATGCGCCGACAAATGGGTCAAATTACATAAACAAAACACCTGGTTTTATTATTGTTGTAACACGTGCGAAGTACAATTAGTGTGCGGCACTCAAATGACATCGGAGACGATACGTCACTCGGGTCTGATAACGCTGAAACAAGGATGCAACTTGCAAGGCGACTCATTCACACTGCACGCATATATGGAACATACAAGTGACATTTTAGTCAATGTACCATATGCGATGATCGTGCCCACGATCTCTTCAATCAACAACATAATCAATACCTCGATTCGTAACTCAACGTTGCATATTGAAACGCACGAAGAGACGTTCAAGAAGATTGACACGCAACTACGCTCTATAGAAGCACAGTCTAAGCTAGACACCTTATCCTCTCACGACGTTCATCACTACATTGCAATTTATGTGGTTGTTGCGATTAGCATTGCACTGTTTGTAACATCGGTGTACTTTTGGCGAAAGATGGCAACCCAAAGACAGGGGGAGGGTCCGCAAGACGCGAGAAGTAGAAGCAGACGAGAAGAAGATCATGACATCGAGGACAGGAACAGCAAGATCGACAAACGGGACTCAAAAGTGAATAAAGTGTCGTGTGCTAACCCTACCTCAAGTGAAGTGAAATTTGACACTGAAAAACATAGTGATGTGTGCTAATTTATTATTATGGTGACATTCTATTTATAGACTTTAGTTATATTTCTTCATAGTAGTCGTAGATCAATCATATTTACATTGGAGTCCTTCATTTTTACATTGTTTTTTACATTCTTATTTTAGTTTTTTTACATATTTTGGGATTGTTATTTAATTATTCTCTTTCTGTGTTGTGGCAATATGTACGGTGAACGTACATGGGTTTTAAAATATATTTATTACAATAAGTCAGCCAGTAGGCTCGCGTATTTGCACTTTGAACGCGACCTACATTTGGCAGTGCATTGACACTGACATATTGCATTGTTCTATGCATTTTATGTATATTACATTTTTAGTGTTCAATTAGACGTGGTTTGAGTCGGACAACTTGCATTTTTATTTAGATTCATCCCGTTGAGCATTCACTGACATTTTCTGCATTTAAGTTTAAATGTGACATTTTACATTTGCATTGACATTACTTATGTTAGGGAACCATCCTACAAGTGTAATAATTAGAAAACAAACATACAAACAAACAGTGCCTATGGCTAAGTAATAAAAGCCGCACGGGTCGATCTATAAGTTTAAGCTACGCTTACCGCGGTTGGTCCGTGGATGGATGACCATCTTTACATACCAAGACCCCTCCTTGCCTCGGAAAACACGTTAATCCGTTGGTCCCCGTTGCCATTCGTGGATCTTTGACAGTCGGTACAGCACCCTAATTGCGTAACACGCGATTAATCATAATCGGTTTCATTTTGACAGTTCAACATTATTCATTGCGTTATTTACGTTGTTGAGCAGACACATTTTTCGAACATATTAAGCAATGGTTTAGCCATCCGTTTCAAAACGAAACAAATTATGATTAATCGTGAGTTACGCAATTAGGGTGCGGGTCTACAGCAGCACGAAAGTCTGACAACCAGTCTTATCAAGGGGTATCGTATTACCCAGTAACTGAGTTGTGGAGGTCAGATAAGCAGTAGCTCCATGTAAAATACTGGTGTTCAGCTGCATCCAGTTAGACTGACAGTCGAATACAGCATAGTTGGGACAAGGCTAAGCAGATAATGAAATGGATACAAACACAGAATCGACTCAACTAAGTAACTTAGGAAACTTACTGGTCACACAGTGGACGGACAGCTCTGCCTACTTTTAAAATAAGTAAATAACCATCAACACTAGTTTTGTAAATAGCAATGAGTGAATTCCATCATCAGGAACTTCAAATTGTGACAAATATGGGATTTACAGAACACATACCACCATGCAGAGTTCACTGACTTGCTAACTAAGTATGTTATATTAATTAATCTTAGTACTTTTACTCACATAGCTATACGAACAACATGTAATAGGTACCCAGTTTCCCTTACAAGGATTAAAGTAGATATTCCAGTTTCCATTTAAGGATTGCCATAGCGACTTTGTGATGGATTACTGACAATTACTTTGCTCGCTTTTACACGCGAAAATATTACTACTTTGGTGAATGTGCATTAGTGATATATTATCGCATTTGTTATGTGGTGGTGTTAACTGTATTGTTGGTGTGAAAGAGAATCGTGCATGAACTTTGTAACTTAATTAGTATTTTTGATCAGTTGTAGTTTGCCGCGTATAAAACCATAACGCATTAAGGCCATGGTAACTTAAAATAGTGTCGGTATAAGCGATAATAGTTCTTATTGCAATCCGATACGGGTTAAAATCTGTTGTAAAAATTAGAATAATAAATGAGCAAGCATATGTCGTAAAAATACGAATAAAATCGTATAAAATTACGTATTAACTATTTATTAATAAATAATCCATCACTGAATGCAGTTTGGCATTTTGAATTTTATGATACAGGTATTTATTTATTTATTTGCATAAAACATGGTATACAAGCATGGTATATAATTATAATTGTTATTGAAGGGATAAACTGCTTTTAAAGATAGGACTTTTCTAAAAAAAAAATATTTTTTTACGATAAATAATCCTGCATCTCACTCAATAAGGTTGTGCGTGTAGACTAGCGTCTAACTGATCATCACTGATACTATCTCTGTTGGACACGAAGTCTGGTGAGACAGCGTGATTTTTAGCCAGGCCCACCAGTGAGTTCGAGCCGCGACTAGGTTCCCCTTAACTCTCTCTCTGTTGCAAAAAAAAAATGCAATTACCATAATCGCCTAAATGTAGCCGTAAGGTAGCCTTGATTGCTAGTAGCACTGGTAAAGTTTAAAACGTAGCCTGCCACTATAGGTACCTTCATAACACCAGGGATATGGTAAATATATTGCAACCATATTTACCATATCCCTGGTGTTATGCGTAGCGATGAAATCTTAATTTATTTTATTTGTTTCCTTGATAATTGAAGATTGACGCTAGGGGTGAAGATTTAAAATTTAATTTTCCAGTTTTAACTTCTTTTTTTCAGGAAAGTACAGTTTTGCCAATAATAAATTAATGGACATCCTATTAAATCAAATTAAATATAATCAAAATAAAACAAATTAAATACATCCAAACATCGAACTAAAATTCGAATATCTTCGAATATCTTCGAATAATTCGAAATATCGAATCAAACTTAAATTTAAAAAAAATATGAATAAGTAGGTTAGCTTAGCCTACTCTTACATAATTAATATATTCTCCCCCTTATTTATAAACGTTCATTAAAGTTAAATAGCGACTGTTTAACCATACATTTTTGACGTTTAAACATCTCTTAACTTCAAGCAACCTTTATAAATAAGAGGGTCTATCTATAAAACTATTGTATTCCTAAAAACCAAGTTATATCTCCAAATCCAGAAACACCTTAGTACTTGCAAACCTATCGAAAGTGAGCGTTGGTTAACTTGCGGCTGGATCGTGACCCGCCTGGCCTACATACTACAGTACCTACGTACTACTTGATAAATACTAACGCAACACAATTTACGAGTTTCTACGGCTAAGTGACGCGTTTCTTCCTGATGAAGAAATATGCGCATAAAACATTTGATCTCTTATAACTGGATAAAATGGCAGTGTTTGCAAGGTTGTTGAAATACCAGGCACACAGTAAAGGCTAACGTTTTGGTGTCGTAACATCACCATCATCACGGTTAGCCTGTTATATTCCCACTGCTGGGACACCGGCCTCTGCTCTGTGAGAGCGAGTGGGCCATGATGAGAGCGAGTGGGATGTCACATGTCTTCGAATTTTTGTTTGGTTTCCTCACAATGTTTTCCTTCACCGTTTTGAGAACAGTTGATAAAATAAAATACACAAAGTAATGTGCCTGCCTAGGTTCAAACTCACGTACCTACTTGTAAGGCGGAGCTGATACCACGTGGCCACCTCTGCTCTTGGTTTAGTGGTCGTAAATGCTACTGCTGACCGTGAGGTCTTGGCCGATTCCCATGTCGGTCAAAGAGTAATTGGGTTTTTCCTTCAAAAACTTCTCATTACCATTACGGATTACGGACTTGTCATTACGGATTTGTGCCCGATAGATGGCAATAGGCTCGGCCTTAATTACAAGGGACTTAAACGTAACTGGCGGAATGTGGGTAGGTATTACTGGGACTTAGGCGTCATGTGTTGCAAAAGCATTTTGTTTAGAACTAGGTAAACCTGTCTCAAAAACAATGATTCGTTCTGGCCACTGCATGCACCACTGTATGATGTGTCTATCTTTGTTCTTATGTATTATTTGGTAGCATCAAATCTTTGACAACTGTAGTAATCTTTGAATAATGTCACGTGTGTCGGTAATAAGACGAAGATTTTCTACAGCTGATAATGCAAATGTGCATCGGGTTTTAAACTGCTTTTCTTTTCTGCTCGTCTAGATGGTGATGTACCAAATAAAGCATTGAGCGTTCATCGACCTACGAATATATGTAGGTACTGTAAAGGTTATCTGTTGAAGACGACCTTACGTTGTACAAGCTGGCTTCTTCTTCTTCTTAGTTCTTAGCGTTTCGATAGCAATCTAAATACAGTCAGCCCAACATGTTGGCCTAGGTTTCTTGTTTCGGAAAGAAAACCTTGCATGGTAGGCGCGGTGCTGTAAACACGATAGCGTAGAACAAAGTATCAGTTTTCATTTCTCGATCCTGGTACGGAGGACCTCAGGTTCACTCACGTGGTGGAGGCGCCGGGTAGTCTCCCAGTAGATTACTTTCTGGAATTAGGGCGTGTGCAGAGCCAGCCCAAAGCGAATACTGCACAATTAAAAAAAAGCTAAATTGATTAGCTAGGAACACGTCGGTTCAGCGATGCGCAAGAAGACCGAAGCAGACTTTAAGTATAGGTTTATAAAAGATCGCCTGTGCCTTAAAAAATGCCTCAGAGATTATGAAGTAGAAATAATACAACCATTTTCCTCAATTCTCCATCCGAAACTATAAAACTATTGTTTTATTTTTGGATTCCATTGAAAAATCGCGCCATAAAGCGCCAGAAAACAAACAAACATGCCCTCACCCTCCAATTCTCCTCAGCGATCGTTTATTGCGTAAAATAATCATACACTACTTTACTTCGACGTGGTATTAAAACAATTATGGTCGCCATGGTAACTCGTTAATTTGATTTAAACGAGTGCCTACCCTGTATTCGTCTTGCGCTTGGAACATTTTTTAAGGAGAAATGTGAGCTTGTGTAAATGTTGAGATGAATATAAAGAGAAAAAATACTATCGAAAATATACTAGAAAACCGATGTATCGGGAAGTTTCACAGACATGATAGGTTCGGCATAACAGGAATGACTTCAAAATGATAATGTCATGGTATCTACGCGCAACACGAGAACGTAGACCCCGTAATCAGTTGTTTTAGTTAGGTAAATTAAGATGTTGAGGCTCCCACAGACCGGCACGCCACGACTATGCAACTCGTCACTAGTAGATCAATTTCATGCAGTTTTCATAGAAAATTTTATTTTAGAGTCTGGTCGCGCCTGTCTGCGGGAGCCTTTAAGAAATCGTTTAATACCCTTAAAGTCTGTGAAATAATTAGTTTGAAAAATCTGTATTATTTATGAAAGTGCGCCGCGTCAAGTTATTGTTTATTTCGTTTTCTCTATCTGTACTATAATAAAATTTGAACTATCTCTTTTTCCAGAGGCCTTAGATGTGATCAAAGAAGAGCACACGATGCCGGCACAGAGGCGGCGAGACAAGAGAGAGGTGCCGTTCACTCATGACGAGAAGAGAATCGCTGGGGTGAGTGTACTACTCTCATAACTGCAAGAATTTTAACCAAAATTACATTTCGATGTTAGATCCTCAAGATTTAACCAACAATGTAGTCCGGCTTCCCGTTGGTTGGAGAACATTAGGAGAGTTGGAGAAGAGTGTGACGATATTGAACTTAAGTACATTTACTTACTGAATTATCACACTGCTAACAGAATAAAAATACAAAGTGTGGGGTCCGGGAGACCGCTGTCAGGAACAAAGCCTTTCCTTACGGTTTTTCTTCCATTTCTAATGTTAGTAAACACGTTTATCTTTAAAATACTCAAAATTTATTTTGATCCAACTATCAGCACCCTCAAAAACCATGAAAACGAACCCACGATGAAAATTTTTAAGATTTTCGCAGTCGTCGTTTTGGATTTTCATTTTGGCTTCAGCACCCTCCTGTTAAATAACTTCGTTCCAAAAACGACTCTTTATCCAATTAACCTGGCATTTTACTACTATTTAAGGTAGATTTTTCAATAGTCAGATAAATTATCTCTAAGGATTAAATAATGCCAGTTTGTCGGCTTTTGTATAGAAAATATGTCAAATTGACATACTTATTTTCCAGATAAAAGTTATCTGACTATTGAAAAATGAGACCTTAATAACGGTATTGTTTTGTTTTCCATAAAATAATGTGTACTATTATTGTTTTCCATAATCGTCCCTCATAATATTTACTTGCACTATTATCATTTATACTAATAACGCTTGTTATATCAACTTATTAGTCATAACTTTTATTTGCAATAAAATAAGTTTCCTTAATAACATGTAATATAATCATTAGTTTCTTTAAGTCACACATTACATAATCGATACTTGACAAAAGCAATATTTAATATCATTTAGAAACGTTTATTGTTTTGTACAAAAAATAATATAATTAAGGCCTTTGGTCTGCCATCAATGAATTTATTACAGCAACAATCTTTAGACAATAAACAGTTTGTTAAATTCGAAACGGCTAGGTTAGGTTAGAACTGTGACCACATAACGTGCGAAGGGGAGCGAGCGGAGCGAGCGTGCCGTGGCAGCGGCCGCCGAGCGCTAGATTTCCTCTTTTGCAAAGCACTGTATTTATGTCACACTTATTTGGTTTTACCCACATACTACAGTATTAACTGTGAATATGTTAATAGCAAAATTATTCATTCTAACATGACCACAACATCAAAATGCAGGCGCTTGTACTGAACTAGCATTGTTGTGTTAGTATGGGCAAATGAATATAATGGTGAATAAATGTAAATAATGAATAAACGACATTATTGAAAATGAAAAATATAGCAAATAAATTTATGGATTTAAATTAATATGATACTTGATCGATTATGATTTACGACCAATGAAATTAGTGAAAATTATTTTATGTAATTTCACGATTATGGCAACTGAAGCGTTATTTCTAATGAAATTATGGCAAATACAAGTATTTATACTAATATTAAAAGTAAAGAGGAAAGATTGATTGTTTGTTTGTTTGCATTGAATAGGCTCCGAAACTACTGAACCGATTTGAAAAATTCTATTACTGTTGGGAAGCTACACTATCCCCGGGTGACATAGGCATTTTATCCCCGTATTCCCACGGGAACGGGAACTACGCGGATGAAACCGCGGAGCGCTGCTAGTGGTATATACAATTATTGCACTTTAAATTATGGCAAATATTAGTAAACCCTTAATAATATACTGCCAAAAACACGACTAAACTAGTCTTTACCTACGTAAAAAAGGCTGAGGGCTGAATAGATAATGAATAGGTGAGATGGTAGCAGTCAAGTTCATCCGGCAATCTCCGCTTTATATCGGTGTCTGTTTATTATCAAATACCGAATTTGAAGACCTGTTTTTCGAAGTGGCATACTGAAAGTCCTTTCGAGTTATTTACAGTCACTTCAAACGGAAATACCATGTGAACGTATTTAATGCAATATCGATTTTGTTCTTTTACTTTAATCCTGAGTGTGTCCTAAATATAACTTGTTTCTACTTACCTTTCGTTATTACGAGATTGTCTTTAGTTTTTTTATTATTTATTTACAAACAATACCTACATTCTTTTTATTTGTTTTTACAATTTTACTCGCCGAACTTTGCAGTTTGATGGCGAAAAGCGCTTGTTAATTTTTGTATTGTTTTTAAACTTGTAGATAAAGTAATCTTAGAAGGCTCTGAGTGAGTTAATTTCTTGACTTGATAATGGCTGAATCCTCGCTATCGAGAAATTACTATCTGTGTGTGTGTGTGTGTTTGTCTGTGTCCATAACTAATCAACCATTATGTTTCTTACTTCCAGTGTCTACTGCAGTGCGTGTACCGGAAAGTGAAAGCTGTAAGTATTAACCCACTGTCCCACTGCATCCATCTATTTTTATCTAAGTAACTGCTAACTCGTTTACACCGATTAAACTGATAACAAGTAGGGCTGTCACTGACTCGAAAAAAAAACGAATGGGTACATAACTAACAAATCTGAGTTCTCTGACACCACCGTAAAGTTGATGTTAGCTTAAATTATGCATTAACTTTTCAGACATAACTTAAACAAATAAACTTGATATAGAATTCACAAAAAGATAATAATCTTCTCCATATATGAAACGAAAAAGGTGTGCCATTTCAAATATTACCTTCTGAATCTTTGTTGACAAGCTCTACTATATGCCAAGAAAAACGCCATGAAACCCTAATAAAAATTATTCTGTGAATTATCATTATTTGTTTGAATTTCAAAACCTTACGAAGCATTCATCGTCTTCATTTCGAAACGAAATGGTATGCACATGCAACCCTGATTGTCATCGACGCAATTCACTTTTTGTAGAGCAAAGAATGATCAAATGAACTTTCTGTTACGACGAGTATGAAGCACTTTTTATTTACCTCAATATGGAGAGAAATTCATATTGTTTGTCGTGGATTCTGGGTTTAGGGACCACATACCACATGTCAAGTCTGATGAAATAGTTGAGACTTCACGCTTTTTTAATCTTGATGAAAATTATGCCACGGTGTTAGAGAATTGTCACGGAAAAGTTGCATATTAATCTGTGACAGAGAATTGTGCAGAAAGTGGTGCCTAACTACTTGTTTAAAAGCTGCTTGGTGGAAAATATTGACTGCGTAATAAAATCGACTGAGTTTGAGCATAATTGCTTCATTTAAATTAATGATTATTGGTCAGTTCCTATTTAAATCACTGACATTTAAATTCAACTGAACTTTCGGCCAATAAGTCGTTTAAACATCAAACAACATTGTGAAATTTCCGTACGTGCCCATTCCGAACTCATCAAGCAATTACCTGTATGTGCAACACAACAACATAAACAAGAATAAATTAAATAATATTATGAAAATCTCCGCTTAATGTTAGGCGGCTATTCCTACACGAGAACCGAGGTCAACCCTACTCGTAAACGAAAAATAAAATAATTTGAAATCGAGTTTTAATGCTTTATAGTTCTGTCACGAACTGATTGCTCCAATTTGTTAAGGTGAACCTAGTCCACATTTTTTGCATACAAACTTCGGGAGTGTTTTACTCCACTGTCTGACATGGCACATCCAAAGTAAAATATGATATCGTTTTGTCTTATTATTGATATTGTCTATACGGAAACAGAATACTAAAATAAAAACCCATAAAAAAGTTAGGAGCCAACAAAGATTAGTTTTTCTTGCTAATTTTACTTAACTTTGAGCGTGTTTAAGTAATAAAAGAAGTGTAAAATCTCAAAAACCAAGTCGGTACCGACAAAGTTCAATTATCAAAAAGTTCAATAAACTTTATTGGTAATTGATTTATGCATTAGCTTTTTCATAAAACCCGATCTTCCAAAGACCTTTTCTTAATTTTTTCACGAATTTTTTACTCTAAATGATCCTGCATCTCACTCAATAACGTTGTGCGTGTAGACTAGTGTCTAACTGTTCATCGCTGATACTATCTCTGTCGGACGCGAAGCCTGGTGAGACAGCGTGATTTTTAGCCAGGCCCACCAGTGAGTAGGTTCCCCTTAACTATAAAACATGAGGGTTGAGATCGTAAATCTGAAAAAGAAAAATTCGTTGCTTATTTATTATACTTGAAATCCTTTGAGCAGGAATATTACGGCAATAAAAGATCTTCGGTATACGCTGTAATTTGTATTTTATTTGTGTTATATTAAAAAAAGCGGTATTGAATTTAATAGTCGGGGGTCGGGCCCATCAGTTTGTGCTTGTCATACCTTTTTTCTATATAAAATTATTTTGTGTGAAATATTTTATTGCAAGTATTACACTAGTTAGGATCGTCCTATAAAATCTCGAACGACTTGCTATGAATTGGTTTCAATAAATGGTATTTTTATCCTCGCAGTCATAATCGTATTTTTATTATTTAAGTGGGCTAGGTTTTCGCTGGGATCTTTCGATTTCGGGTTTATGAGAAAAGGAAATAAATCTGTAATCCTTCTTCGAATATGACAGGTTTTGTGGAGTGGTGGAGAGAAATCAATGATATCCATTTTGTATAGCTATTTAGAGTTTGTTCGTAATATTTGATCATAATTTATCTGTTTATAGTATACTTGTAGCATTTAATTTGATACTCTGTTTATAGGATACTTACTTTTAGCATTAAACAAGGTTTTTCACTAATTTCCAAACTGTTATATTTCCAGGTTGATGGCTACGGATTCCCAACACTGGAAGGTCTGGTGGGCTTATACTCTGATGGCGTCAACGAGCGCGGCTACTTCATGGCGGTGCTGGAGGCCTCGAGAGAGTGTCTCATGAAGAACCACGACAAGTTCTCTAGAACTATGCCTATGGGTGAGTTTCGTGCAAACATTTCTCTTGTCTTTTATGGGTGTGAGTTATACGAAGATAGATTATGAAAAATAATTTAACATGCAGCCAGCAAGTGGCACGTTCGGTACGTAATTAATGGATTTGATTCGAACTCATCAACTATGGTACATTTTTACAAGCGCTTCAAAAATGTACGATATAAACTCAAACTCAATGCATTTGTTTCAATTAAACCATTTACAGGCATGCGGGTTGTTCGAAAGAGATACCGCGGCCTCTGGCACACAGGCAACTGAGGGAACTCGGTTTTAGTCAGTAAAAGTCTGACACGCCCTCCCGCTCCACCCAGAGCGGGAGAAGTTATTTGATGAATTCCCACCCAAAAAAAAAAAAACCATTTACAGGCACTTTTGAATTGTCAAAAAGTCGATCAGTTAGAATGTTGAAGCTAGTTGAAGCATGTAGCAAGTGAAGCCATGCCAACTTTACGAGACGTATAACATTTAAGATAAATGAGTAGAAACGTTTAATTGTTATCATCTCCTATGAAGATTTACGATTGCTTTGAAGTACTAATGCGAAATTAGATTGATTTTTGTTAATGCATCAAAAAACGTTTTGGTGATTTCGGTTCTTGAAGAAATTCAGAGAACTTTAATCGTAAACATAAAATGATTGAGAGGGTAAGCATGGCACCAAATAGGGCCATAACTCAGCACTGGGTGGATTAGGACTAATTATCATGATGAATGATAAATCCATAGAAAAGGCAGGATCCTCTGGCCAGACGGATGCTGCGTCTAGTGGGCAACTGCCCGACGGTGTTTTTTTTTTGAGGGTGGGAAATCATCAAATAACTTTTCCCGCTCTTGGTAGAGCAGGAGGGCGTGTTAAACTTTTACTGACTAAAACCCACCCATGTTCCTTCAGTTGCCTGTGTGCCAGGGGCCGCGGTATCTCTTTAAAACAACCCGCACCCCTGGCAGGCATCGGCCCTTGCGGACCCCACCAATTGGTGCTGACATATCTTCGAGGCACGTGGGGAACACAATGCGCCGTCGACCTGGGCTTGGTCCTTACCCGACAGCGAGCTACCCATTACTCGCCATCCACAAGCCCGCGCCTACGGTGGCCGGGAATCAGCCTGAGATTCCCGATGCCCAGGGTGTCTCCCGCGGTGACTAAGGCCGTGAGGCAGCATATACTGCTCTCCCTCACGTGCGCCGCCTCCTTCTTCGCAAGCATTACTGCTTCGCAGAAGGAGGAGACGGCTACCCATGCACTCTCGCTCCGTACCATGGCCTGCACCAGGACCGGACGCGAGAGATCGCCGCCGCCAATCGCCTCCACGAGGACACGGCGGTGCTCCACCCAAGCCGGGCAGACCTCCACCGTATGCTTGACCGTGTCCTCTGGGCGATCTTCACGGTGGAAACACCCGGGCGTTTCCTCCCGCTTTATTCGAAACAGGAACCTCTCGAAACAGCCGGGTCCGGTGAGGACCTGCGTCAGGCGGAAGGTGAGGACGCCGTGGCGCCTCTCAATTCACTCCTCATAGAGGGGATTTACCGCCGCCATCGTGGCGTGCCCAGGCTGCCCGACGGTTGATGTCGCGTCGTTGTACGATGTAGGATTTTGTGTGAAGTCAGTATGATGCGTTGTTCATATGTGGCGATGTAGATGGCGCCACAAGTAGGTAATTATTTTTGCTAGCAACTTGAAAATATGTTTATATTCTTTTTTCTGTTTTCAGATAACGGTCAAAACTGTGACATATCTTTCGACATATTCGAGTGTATTTCGGACCGCATCGGCGAGTACTGCGGTACCTCGGGACTGTAATGTAGTACATTGACGCACCAGCACACTGCCTTCTTTATAATGTCCTAATAAAACTGTCGATGTAGGTTTAACTATTGAAATTAACCGTTTGAATAACCATTTAAAATTCTTTAAATTGTGATGATCATGTTTGAAGATTTTTTTTTTACTTAGTCGCCACACACGTTACTTAGCACGTACTTTAGCTCAGCGTTATTTCTGTCTCTGACGCACATTTGTCAAACTATAACTGCAAGATAGAGACGGGAATAGGTATGTCTAAGTCAAAGCACGAGCTAAATAGCGTTTATAGCTCTCGGCCTAAGATTTGTAACAAGTTATACAGGGTCAAATTAAATTAGCTCGCAATACTTTATCTACGTGTTAGGTATCGATGTCCAAAAGTAATAAAACAACACAACTCATTCGACGGGCTAAGGTCGTAATGCCCGTAATCGGTCAGTGAACCGTGTCGGCCGGGCGCACGTAGATCGCTCAGCTGTTTTTGTTTTGTAATTTTTCGTGGAACTAAGATATTTTTTACGAACTTCCAAAAACCATAAAATAACAGTCGTTTGGTTTCTTAATGTACAGTCACGAGCACTAATTATGTATGCACTTACCAACTTTTAAAAGTGATTTTCTCCTCTTGTACTGATTGTAATTTTATGTTATTATGATAATAATGTTTTGGAACCCACACTTTAATGAAATACCTAGATTTTCTCAAGGTTGCAATCGTTATTTAAGAGAAAATCACTTTTGAATTTCGCTATGTGTATACAAATTAATGCTCGTGACTGTACATGTCACAATGTCATCTAAAGTTTTGAACAAAGTTCAGATGTTGTTTTTTTAATTCTTGATTCATTAGTATTCTACGAGTATATCAATACCTAACACGTGGTCAAAGTATGGCCAGCTAATTAAGTTTGATCCTGTATTTCGTTACTTTAATCAAAAGGATAACATAACATGCAATAATTTTGTCAAGGATATTTTTCCCTAGAGGGAACCTATCCTAACTTTTACCAATTTCAATGTATCTTTTGTACTTACTTAAAATTCTTCTAAAGTTACCAACACGAAACAAACCACTAGAATTAAGGTACATGTACATAGATTGTAATTAACTATACTAAAATGTGATGCTCAATAATTTTAGTAGTAAGGTAGCTCCATAGATTTCCCACGAAGAATTTTTATATTACACAGCTCCATGATTTTAAGGCTTGATTTACACCTCTGGATAGGTACTATCTGCCAGACATATAAATATGTTTACGAAGTTATTGATTAAATTACCTTGAGGTAGTTAAGAAGGCCGCCATTTTTACGTAATAGATGCGAACAATATTTTATGTTTTTATTTTTTCCAAAATGAATTTCACGAAACTCTGTGCAAATGCTACTATGACTACTTTTACTTCTTAAATTAGCTGATCCTTAACGAACTGATAGATTTAACATAGCTTTAAGTTTTATGTAATAAAGTTCTGTATATATCTACAACCTGTTTTATTTTTTAACCTATTACCTACTTAAGTCATGGGTCATAATATTGACCGTTATTTGGAGAAGACTTTTCATTAGATATACTTGAAAGTAATTACCAAAAAGTTTGTCTTGCCATCTTTGATATACAAAGTTTGGTTTTTTGTATATCAATGCGATCAGATGGCTAATCTAAAATGAAATAAAAACTAAAATCAAAAACATCAATGTCGGAAGGAAGATCAAAGATGAAAATTCCAGAGAGGGGAACCTCCTATTAAAAAGAAAATAATCTACTGATTCACTGCCTATCGAGCCTCCTTGTTTACTTTTACTTTACTACAATCATTTATAATGAAGTCACGCAAAAGGACTTTTGAAGAAATAAAACCACGACAAAGCCAATAGTTACGTACCATGTGGTTTGACGCAGCAAGATATCTAAGAAACTAACCAAAACCCTGAAAATCGTTTTGTGCACCGGCAACGGCAGAAAAACTAAAAACGGACACACTCAAAAAACGAAGTAGGTATGTATAGTTTGTACTAGCTTCCGCCCGTGGCTTCGCCCGCGTGGAAGTCGGAAATTATCCCGCGGGAACGTACTACTGGGATAAGAAGTATTCTATGTGTTAATCTAGGTTATAATCTATCTGTGTGCCAAATTTCATTCAAATCCGTTCAGCCGTTTTTGCGTGAATGAGTAACAAACATCATACATACAAACTTTCGCGTTTATAATATCGGTAAGGATATCTGTAACAATATTCAGACACATAGACTACATAATACGAATCTTCTGCCCGCCTAAGGGGGAAGGGACATCTATAAAAATTTCCACACAAAATAAAGGATGACTGATATTCTTGCTTTAGATATCTGGAAACCATTTCACAAAGAATTGTCAATCAACTGTATTTTGAAATTTTGACGTGAAATCGTGTTTTCGCTCTGAGTACTCCGAGTACTGGTAGTAAGTTAACTATTTCTGACTGACAAAAACATGTAAGATTTCAACCACTAATAACTACGACAGTTTTAGTGTTAGAGTAATGTTTAAGCATCCAAATGATAGGTCATATTTATGACAATTTTCAAGCACGATCTCAATTGTAGTGTTGCCCAAATGCAAGAACAAGACGAGAGTTAGCCAGTCTTGGTCTTGGTCTTGCGCCAATACACCTGGTCTTGGTCTTGGTCTTGGTCTTGCGCTCCCAGTCTTGGTCTTGGTCTTGGTCTTGCAGCAAGAGTCTTGCAAGTCTTGCAATTACTTATTAGTCTATTACTATTTATTAAAGTTTACTTTAAATCTTAGAAAAACGTATTAGAATTGGAACATTGTGAGCTTGAATTAACATAGCCATAGTAAAGATAAAGCAGATTAATAAATAACTGAAGATTTGATAAGAAATTCGAAAAATCAACTGAACTATATGTCGTTTTCCATGGAAGTAACTGTTTCTTAATAAACATTTATGATTTATAAGCTTACATTTGCTAAAACATGTAAAAAAACAAATTAATTACAATAACTTGACTGTATTT
This sequence comes from Antitype chi, assembly GCA_947359405.1. Classification (NCBI taxonomy): domain Eukaryota; kingdom Metazoa; phylum Arthropoda; class Insecta; order Lepidoptera; family Noctuidae; genus Antitype; species Antitype chi. The sequence goes on along the minus strand of OX375810.1, from coordinate 3,619,774 downwards.
TAAAGAACAATACTTATCTGTCTAGAAAGAGATTGAACCCTCAACTTATAAGAAATTTAATAAAAGAGTTTTACGGTTTATCATTTATTTGACATATGACATTTAATATGACATCTACTACCTATCCTTACCATTTTATCCTAATCATAATACTACTTGCGTGATCAGTATAATGTATTCATTTTCATTCTAAGCACTCTGAAACTTATTTATTCTTTGGAACACCTGTAGGTACTCTTAAAAAAATTCGAAATTATTTTGCATGAGTATACCTACGCCCTATGGCGGCAATCAAATAGTGTCACAAATGTTATGATTTCGGCGTGGCGGCAACGATTGTTTTAGATTTCAAAAGAAGCCGCCGGCGCGTGTATCATAACCATGTACTTCCGAAAAGCGGCAAATTTCTTTGAGAAGTAAGTACAAAACCTTTGATGCCGCATTATCAAAGTGCCGATGGTTAAAACATAACTATGCATGCACTCAGTTTGATTTTAATAGATATTTTTTTATTCGCTATGTTTATGGTATTAGTCGTAATGCGCATAGGTCCAGTTTTTCATATTCTTTGATACAGTTTTTTGCGTCTCATAGAATTCCTAAGCGTACCTACCTATACACCGAACTGTTACACCTAACTACTCAGTGAAATAGCGCTAAGTCCTAGCTGCAAGACGCAAGAGTCTTGCAGGCTATGTCTTGTTCTTGCTCAAGTCTTGCACGGTCAGTCTTGGTCTTGGTCTTGCTAAAAATACGCGGTCTTGTTCTTGGTCTTGGTCTTGCAAAAACGCAAGAACAAGACCAAGACTGCAAGACCAAGACTGAATTTGGGCAACACTACTCAATTGCCTATGACGTTACATTGTGTATGCATACGCATGCGCGCGACCCTCTATTTTTTTCATTACATCAGCACATCAGGCGAAATGCCCTTTACAGAATAATTGTTTAAGAACACATTACCTAAATGTATATATGGCACTCTAAATAAACAATAAGCTGCTGGAAATGGGCTATTTAAGTAACTAAAAGTCTGTTACAATGTAGAATTTTGTGGACCGTATAAAAGTTTTACAAAAAAACAGCAACCGACTTCCAAAAAAAAGACAACAATGTGTAAAATAACTTTAACTTTGGAAGTCAGTGTCTTTAGATTATGTATTTTAATCTTTTGCCACCAACTTCCAAAATTAAAGTTATTTTTCACATATTAGTTTTGGTACCTACCGTCCAATTCGTATACCACTACTTGCTATGTAAACAACAGTGTCAGGTAGTATCAGAAAATCATCAAGCTATAGATAAAAGTGGATTAAAAACGTACTATTGAAGCTAACGCAAAGACTACCCAAGCAAAGTGAAAAAAAGGAACCACCCCTGAGGCATACCCTATCAATTAAACTCCTATCCTGTCCAAAAAGAATTTGCGAAATCGCGAAAGATCCAAAACTTTTGAAAAAATTACGAATTAAGAACCTGTTCTTTTTTGAAGTTGGTTTAAAACCCTCATAATAAACTGAGTGCTATGCTTCAACTGAAAGGCGGCATGACAAGAAAGAAGGTAGGTACCGTACCGCCTGTTCAAAGTCGGATAGCATATTGTAGCAGCAGTGCTCGTTAGAATCAAACGCACTTATGCCAGGCAAACAAAAATATAAACAACAAACAATTACACAATTTAACAAAAAAAAATTGTTATATTAGTTTTTTACTACTGGGCTTTGGGTAGTTAACTAGAAGTCGTAAATCATTCGACTTCAAACCAACACTTTACCCAGTAACTGGGTTGTAAAGGTCAGATAGGCAGTCGCTCCATGTAAAATGCTGGTATTTAGCTGCTTTCTGTTTGACTCCAGTAGCCATAGTAGAATAAATCCAATAGAAATAACAATAGAATAGAGCCAATCCATCAGAATACTATTTTTTGTAAGTAGTTTCAGAAGGGACTCAATAAATAGTAGCGATGCTCTGCATCGTTAAGGAAATTATTTTGGTAGATATTCGAGATTTCTAGTAACGAAACGATGTCTATACCTCTCTGTTCTGTATCTGTCTCTCTGTTCTGTTTTTATTCTATAAATTAATTTATGAATAATGCTAAATAATCTGTCATAAAATAATGTGACGATAATTAATAATTAATATTAAATGTATTGTAAAAATGAATGATAGAAAGCATGCCATTGAGCGTAATATACTTATAATAAAAGTAACATATTGTTTTGCATGTCAAATTATGTCTGACTATGTGTTAGGACCTCAATTGCCTACTTTAAGACCCTACTGTACCAATACTTAGATATTGCAAATAAATGATTATGATTACAAAAAACGTACCGTGACTAATTGAATATTCCTTCCAAGCAATCGTTGTACTTGTAACGCTGAGACAGTGGTCGTCATTAAGAAGACAAAATGTTCAGCAGATGTATATCAGATAATGTGATGAGGATGTGAGTAGTTACTGAAGGTAAAGCATTAAATTTTACGTAACTAGTATAGCTGTATCACCTTTAATTCGAATTAAGATAATATTTCGAAACAAGCCACTAATAACCATAATTCGTCTCCCACGGGTTTTTGTTTCCTGATTCAATAAAATTTAACTTTATCAGCTTAGAAATATCTATTGCGTGTTAAAATATAAATTATTGTTAGGCTACGACTGTTCAGATCGTGAGAGATCTTAGAAACTACGGCCAATTAGCTTGGCTTATCGCCAATTTCAAACAATAACAGTTGATTGGTGGAACTCCTGAAAGGACTGTTTACACAAGAATTTGTGCTTTATAGGACAAGAAATATAATGTGTTCTGCCTACCCTTAAGGGAATAAAGCGCGCGTTTATGTATGTACTCGCTTTACCTATTGTTGACAAACAAGAAGCCTAAAATGTATTCAAGACTTAATCAATTGTATCAAATTCTAGAGTACCGACATTGATAGAAATAATAAAGTGCATGATTTGATTGTCAAATTAAAGAGTATTACTATAAGATAGTTTTCAAGACTTTTGTCGTCACTGCTTGGTATAAGTGCGAGGAACGAATTTTCCGCCTCGTTCCTACATACGAAATGTGGTGGTTCATACTGGCCACCGAAATAGTCAGCTTATAGTCAAAACGCCATACTTTTAGCCAAGCTGAGTTTTATACTGAGACATGAGCCATTATTGTAAGCACAATCAGCCTATGACGTTCTCACAGCTGGGACAAGGGCCTCCTTTTTGTGAGAGGGAGTGGGCCGTAAGTCCTAATACACCACGCGGGCCCAGTTCATAGATGTCAAAATATCTTAAAATTTTTGGAAGCTTGCCGGTTTCCTTACCATGTTTTCTTCACCATTTTGAGAGCAGTGGTGATGAAATAATTTACATAATTATAGTAAGCCGCCTGTCAGAGTTCGAACCTAGGACCTAAAACTAGAAAGTTGCGGCAGTTTACTTTGCGTCACCACTGCTCCCTCACTGATTATTGTCTTGCTATTGTCAACTGTGCGCTCTAGAGAAGAATTATTGCTGAAAAACACACCGATGTTTATCCAATCCTAGACAACATCCAACTCCTTTCACGCCGCGCTAGCAGCAACACTTTATACATAGGAAAAACCTACATTTATGATAATTAAACAAACGCAAAAGGTGAACCTTATCACGCTTGTACAATTGAATTTTGTATTTAAGCAGATTCGTATTTAGTAGTTAAGGTCGTGGGACATACTGACAGACACAATGACTGATAGTGATCACCAATTTTACTCAAGCTTTGTGTTTCACGAGGCATTATGAGTAGGAAACGTATACTATTATATATGCTGATTGAGTATGTAATACTTCAAACAGGAATTTGTTTAAATTATGGCTTGTAGGGATGAATATTGTAATGATGAGGTTGGAGGTTGAATATAAATAGCGAACCAGAAGTATTTAAAAAAATATATTTGTTACTTAAAAACTACGTCATTAATTATAAATTGATTTGAAAAATTCTTCTTTGGTTTGAAAGGATTAGGTATAAGTATACACTCAGAGTCAATTCCTTCTGCACATGTGGCTTCCCTGGTACCTCATTAACACCAAAACTGTGTGAAAGTCTATTAACTGCTCCCAAATTGCAATGTTAATTTTTATTCTTTTTATTTTTTTTACAATGTCTGACATATTCTCGTCATTATTTGACATTATACATAAATTTTACTAATATTTATTATTAGTGATTGTCATCGAAATCATGTCACTTGGTTCAAATAGATTCATTTTATATAGGTAGATTCTTTTACATATTGTGAATGAGAGAACGTTGTAGGCCTTAGAGACTAGATTTGTAGACGTTTTTCTATTCTGTATTTTAATTCCTCTAAGTACCTGGTACTTATTGACTGGCCTGCACTGTCCTCCCATACCTATTATCACTGTAATTTGAAAACATTGTAAAAGCCAATTATTTTTAAAAGAGTAACCGTGGAGTTTCTTGCCGGCTCTTCTCCATAGGAAACGACAAATTGGAACCGTGCACCTAGCTTCTGACGTTTCATAAGTGCCCATGCAGGCTTATGTGAAATAAAATATTTTGATTTTGATTTTGATTTTTTGAGTGGTCCCATATAAATTTGGTCAAGTTCTGATTAGTGCTTTTTAAGTTTAATAATACGTATTTTTCCAGTAGCGTATTTTGATGTTTTATAATAATTACCTGGCACTGTTATTTACTTAAATGAAGGTAAACGAATTTGTGATATCTAAAAAAACGAAAAATAAACAGGTTATTTAAAAAAAAAACAACCGATTTCCAAAAAAAACACTCCAAAGTGAAAAGTAAAATAAACTTTTCAGTGTAGGTAATAAAACAGGTCTTACTGACTTTTCTTCTGTATTCTTAGTTTGTTATAATTTAGCCTCTCGACTTCTTCAGTACCTTCACTCCTCAATGGCCTAAAACATGAAACGATTGAGGTAAATAGTTAATAACATAATGGACATGGTAGAATACCTACCTAATGTACTATATGTTTGTTCGTCGATGTACTGACCGCCCCAGCCAGGGACATCGACGCATAGTCGATATTACCATAGATTCAGTACACGATACTAAACCCCAGTTATTAAAAGAAAATTTGCTGTTCCATGCATTTTTCCGCGTACTGGTATTGCAGTTTATAACTGACGAAAAACTTCTAATTTAGGGGGTCTAGAATCATGTGTTCGCATCGCAACTGTTTGTGCGTCAAATGTCCATGGCACCTTGCATGTATGAATTAACAAGATCCAAGAAGAAGAAGAAGATATGAAGCAACCAAGCCAAAATGCCTTGTAAACTCAACATTTCTCTAAATAGCTTACCTAATTAACAAGTTTTTCTAAGTAAGAATCACGTGGAAATCTAGACACTCATTACAAAAACACTTAATTTTTTTTGCAGCAATGTGAACAGGATCCTGCTTATCTGTCTATCTTTTGAGGAAGTTATGTTAAAAGAACATTTTAACACGCAAAGGAAGTGGATGTTCAGAGCGACTTTAATACCAAGTAAGTATAGAAAAAAAAACATACTGATGAAGAGATAAACTTTATTAAGTTTTTCAAATGCCTGAACCAATCCTGCAAAATGGATCGACAGAATTCAGAGCGAAATTGAATTTTGTTTTATTTTCGACTCTTAAAATCTAGCAAGAAAGAAAATAAGTTTAAGTTAACCACGATCAGCTTATAATCTTCCCACTGCTTGAACACAGCCCCCCCCCCCCCTCGAGAGGGACTAATCTACCACGCGGGCCCAGTGCGGGTTGGTAGATGTCACATGTCTTCGATTTTTTGGTTCTAGTACATGCCGGTTTCCACACAATGTTTTCCTTCACCGTTTTGAGAGCAGTGGTGATGAAATTATTTACCGGCCTGACAGAGTTTGAACCCACGACCTACCATTAGTAAGTCGGGGCCCATACCTACCTATACCACTGCGCGACCACAGCTCTTGAAACATGCTTAGTTGATTCATGAAAACGATGATGGCAATAAAGATAAAAAGTAGAATCCTTATTAAAATTCTCTTTTGAAGAACTACAACTCGTAAGTCGGGGCCAATGTAATCGGCCCCCACTGCTCCCTGGGCCAACACAGCAAATATTTTATTTGTGCCTAATATCACGCATAAAAATAAAGAAAAAACTTGGAGTGAACTACTCTAATAAACCTTTCTGTAAAAGGCATCAATGTTAGAACTTGTTTTCGAAATTGAAGCTTAATCTAGGTATCACTAAGGAAGCCAACCTATTTATGCGCAAACGTAAACATTATAAGAGGCCTAGCTAGATGCATCTCTACGTATGTACCGAATTTCAGTCATAGCGGCTAATCTCAGTGGAGTCTAGCCATAAACACAGGATAGCAGGATAACAGGGTAGCAGGGATCGACGCGGAAATTTATTATTTTGTAGGTATAAGGAATTTAAAGTGGATAATTATGAGAGTGAGGAAAGAGAGACCGCACCTGTGTGCTGGGCACAGACTTGTGAATAGTAAACCACTTTCAACAAAACTTGAAGGTCTTCAACAAAATTTCCCAACATGATTGAATATCGGCTGAGGAGGACGGAGGTCGTAGGGCACAATGGCCGGTCTCGAAGGGCATCTCGCATCTTCACGGTGGGCGGGCACCGGCGCGGGCGCCGCTTGTCCGTCCGAAGGCAGTTGTCAAAACAAATTCTTAAATGAGGCGGGTACTTATGTGATTGTGGTACGTGCAATCATGTGCTGAGATAAATATTAGGTATCTTCGTCCATCTATTTAGATTGTTGTTAACTTGAAATAACCGTATGTTCTTTAAGACCATAATTTAGCTTAAGTTACTTAATCTACTCTGAATTGACGAAGTAGGAAACTTGGCAAGTCATAAATTTAGGATTAGGAACCTGAAGTTTATCTATGTAAGTCTACTATATTGAATGCTTTAGAACGGTAACAAAAATAATAAATGTTAAGTTGCCAATATAAAAAGCACACGAAAGCATTCCGATCAATTTCCAAGTCAGACTAGAGACTAACAAAATATTGGTTATCGCACCGTACAAATATCTAAGCATAAACTTCTTATAGCTATGGGAATAAACAATAACAAGACTACAAGGTATTTATTCAAAGAAACATGCTAAAACTAAAGAAAATATTGGTATGATTTCTTTAGAAAATGTGCCCTTGTTAAAACCCTATAATTGGGCACTCAACACACAGATTTTTTTTATTTTTAGACAATCAAGAAAATCCAGGTCAGAAGGTTATACCAACCAATTTCAATATCAGATACCCACCTACACAGCCGAACCACCGAAGCGTTCAGCAGTTGGTTTAACATTGAATGGAGGGTAGAAACGGTAGGATGTTGCCAAACCAATCCGAATATGATGCTGATACATTAGTGATAACTTCGACCAGGCTGCTACCATTGTGTGAAGCCACGCATTGTTTTTGTTAAGAACAAGAAGTTGAATATTATAATTGAGCTGAATATACGTATAACTAATTAATCTTTCAATTAGATTGTGTCCGGTTAGGTGAGAAGTTGAACAGGATCTTGAAATCTTGCTGGTTTTTCCAGACTACACAAACATGAAATCTGATGTCAGATTAATCAAAGTTACATTTCCCTAGTTGGATAGGTATTAAGCCAATTTAACCAGATAATCCTGCTCTCGAAACCGGCATATCCTAGAACATAAAAAAAGTCATGTGACTGGGCCCGCGTGGTAGATTACGGCCCAGTCCCTCTCACAGAGAGGAGGCCTGTGTCCCAGCAGTGGGAACGTCACAGGCTGATTGTATATGTTATGTAACCAGATAATCAAAACAGCTTTGATATTTTATTTCATACATTTGCTTGCATTGCATTTGGATTATAGAGAGAGACGACAGCAAATTCATCGTCGATCTGACCATATCCACCAATGAAGCTTACATGTTATCCTTTGTTCTCCTATAATATGTGTAAGAGATAAAATTGTTACTTATTTCTTTATTTAAGGTAATCCAGCTGACTAACTAACCATCAAAGCTTCCACCTTAATTATGCCTACTGACCAGCAAATCGCTATTGTGCTCCTACCTGTCATTATAAATCTTCGGGGCAAACCAAACTTATATATCGCACAAAACAATAGTACGGCGGAAGGACACATGCAAATGCGCCACAAAAGACCAGTTTATCTTGAGCTCTGTGATTAAAAGTGGCTAGAACAATTAGGTGTAGCATGTGAGGTCAAGTTAGATGTTCGCTTCACAAGTCAGCGAGTACAATTCGACACTATAATCCGAGATGATCGCACCGGAACGAGCATCGGAGATACTGTTTTCATTGTAACACGTATTGCTATAAGTTTGCGAATTAGTACTACTGTATTTCTCATTATTAAGCAATGTCATGCTGATCTGAATGCACATATTTTTGGAATCTGATATGGTAAATGGTTTTTATTTCCATGGCTCGGGGACTTTACCATATCCAAAAATAAAATACGTTCATACATGGTTAATTTTAAATTAATTGAAGCTTTGTCTTCATTATATTCCATTACCAACCATTCAGAATTAGAGCCCGACACTACTATTAACTATAGCTATAGCTTTACCTTCTCACCAAGCAATGCATCTCATCCGACATCTCGTGATGCCATGCAATCACTCCTAACAAAGGTCTCTCATCAGAATTAGACATTTATTATAGCATTGTGCTACATCCACAAGGCTCGTCGGACAGGGAAGTGAAACAAACGCCGGACGCTAATATTAATTAAGTCGATAATGAATAGAGACCATTGGCGATGGTCCCAGTGTACATCCTTGGGGAATACGCTAAAAAGTGACGCTTCAGGGAAAGAAGAATTGAAGGAAATATGTTTATCATTCATTGTTATCATTCAATTATGAATTGGTTATACCTAAAAGAAAAGTTATTATTACTTTGTATTATAAAATACATTAGTCCTTGAAAAAATCACGTGTTGACGACACCAAAAGCATAGCAGTAAATTCGATTAAATAAAATCATTAGCTAAAAATATCTGACAGAAAATTTGTATGTGAATCTCGCTAAGTAGTATCTTATTCAAATAGATGCATACATAGGTGACTATATTATTTCTGTAGGTGTCTTTTAATTAACTAAAATGTTAATAATGCTCATTGTTAGCATACATGGAGTTATTGTCTGAATTAATGCCAGTCTGTAAGAGCATTTAAAGCTTGAGAACTTTAGTTATTCCAGCAGTTATTCTGGATACGCATATGTTGGTGCATTCAGTATTTATCAGCTGCCAATTATAAGTATAAATAGTTCTTTAGATATGATAATTTTGTAAAGTATTCCATCGTATTATATTTTTATGAGCGGAATTTTTAAAAGCATATTTATAGCAGTAATATTCCCTAAAAAGTAAGGCACGTTCCTCCTTATTAAAGTTGTTTGTTGACCTAATTTGGGTGAATTTTTCAATTTTCTTTACTTAATTTCTTGCCAAGTAGAACTTGTCATGTTTTTTTTTCGACCAAAGTCAAGCACTTCATTTTTGTGGAAGATGTAGGTCCGCTGCACTCGATCGTATAGTGGTTCTACATAATAATATTAAAAATATGTTATTAAGCATTAGAATCTTTAGTTGGCATTCATCAGAATAAACCAGCTATTGTACAATATAAAACTTATTTTACCTATTCTATTTCAGCCTATCCAGTCCTAGTACCACAATCTAGTCTAGAAAAAGATAAGTCTTTATTACGTTTTTGTTTCAGTTGCATTGGTGTTAGTTACAGAATTTAATAGCCTATTATGAACGTATATTACATGAATTATCAAATCATTAGTGCATTGTCTGGTTAGTAAGTGTTTAATGGTCTGAATGACTTTGAAGTGGTTCTGGATTCAGTTGGGTATTACCGGACTTTCTGTTTTTTGGTAATATGTCGCCCACTAATGTCTCTTGACTTAGGTATACATAATGAAGACATTGTCGTATTCTGATATCATATATTATTATGTTTGTAGTTAGTTTTTAGTACAATTGGTAGTTGGATACGTGTAGTTCACGTAGTGTATACAGGGTGGTAGGAACTTCAACGCGCACACTGTAACCAAGAAGTCAGCGCATGATTCTAGACCCTATAGTGTAAAAATATTCGTCAGTTATAAAAAAAACTGCTGTTTCATAGAAAAGTACAATATCTACGTGGTCAAAATGCAGGGAACAGCAAATGTTTTTCTTAATAACCGGTGAAAATTTTCAAAGCAGGCGCGTTCAAAATGATGTACCTACTGTATCTATATTAACAGGTTGCGCGTCGATGGCTCTGCCGCCCTCTTTAAATAGATCTTAGTTAAGTTAATAAAGCTTGTTTACAAGATATTCTACAATAACATTGCGACTACTTTTTGTAGTCAAGTTTTCATTTCTGGGTTCAGTTTCTACAAAGAATAACTGCCGTCTCGAACCTTTAATCTGTAAAGGCTAGATCCAGAACCTTAACGTTTTGTACGCCTTAATCTAGACAGTTCCAATCATCAAGCTTTGAGAATTGTTTTCAGTGCATATAAGATCGCGAATAATAAAACTATCCAGGAGCCTTAGGTCTGGTCAACCTGGATCTACTTAAAGTATACCAAATCATTACAATACTTAGGTAGGTACTTCTAATAGCAACAAGAAATAACCACTAAGCACCATATCATTTAAGTTCACACAATCCGCCTAAAACTCTTATCTTGTGGGCTCTAAAGACGCGTTATTAATTTCTGAGCAGATAATTACCACCTTATGGGCGAGTATTATAATGATCGTAAACGATTTGTTCCTGGTTGGTTCTATAGAGGATGTGGCCCCTGTATCTCGCGGCGCTGCATCTTGTTTAGGATTTGGCATACTGAAAAATATGCTATGGAGGAAATATATGGAGTAACGTTTGTATTCACTAGAGAAATTATTTGTTTGGTAAAAACAATGCGTGAAATTCACTTAAGAAAATAAAAGAAAACTCGGTAAAATCATTTTTCTTTGAACTCCAATTACACCTAATCCTAGATTTTAGATATGTTAGTTCACATAAGAGATTTTTTTTTAATTACTATGAAGTTTTTACCAACCTCCAATTATATAAATTGGGTGGCAAAATCTGGATCGGATTCTGTTATTTCTGTTATTCTGTGCAATTATATAAATTGTTTTCCTTTGAGCCAAGTTTTCTTCTAAACTATAAGCAATCACTGAACATACATGTGGTTGTTGTAAGCATAAACCTCTAGTGACCTCTACAGCTTTGTAAGCCAACCAGCTTTTCCAGGCTTTTGCACCAACTGTCGAATTACCTACGTGTATAATCTCCTCTAAAAAATTAGCGTATAACCCTTAGCTGTATATAACCATAAAGAAAACGAATCTTTCCAGACACATCTAAAGAAGCTTTACAAGACGTTTCAACAAAGCACCAAGCGATATTTCATAGCTTCCACTACCACACGACCCTAATATTAATAACAATGACGTCCGGTCGTTTTCACGCGCTATGCCTCCACTGGACGCTCATTTTTACCGCCATATATAAGTGAAGCCATGTTTTTTACCTCCACAGTTACCCCGAATTTGAACGAATCAACATATAGTGTGTGATGCAATAGTAAAATAATAATACACAGTGAAAATGTATTGGACTTATAGAAGTGTGTTTGTAGTGTGTTTTTGTGCGGGAGTAAGGACTCAAGTTATTCCCGGGAAAGCTCGAGCCAGTGATGGAGATTACAACAATGTGAATCCCGATGGATCGTTCGATTTTGGGTAATTATTGCAGTTTATTGATTGGATTTGGGTTAATTTTATGGATTCATTTTAAATAGTTTAAGAATTAACGACATTTTCATCAGTCATGTTAAGAAACTGAGGTGTCTTTTTGTGCTTTGTACGAAAAATTGTTAGTAATTTTGTTTGCAAGTTGAATTTTTAAAATATTAGTAGTTGGGTACCCATAAATTAATAAAGTATATAAACAATGATTTGAAGGTGAACTTTATTTTAACAGAAATATTTTTTATTTAGAAATACAGCAGCTCTGCTATATTTTTTTTTGTTGAAAATTTCTTATCTATCTCTTCTTTCAATTAGACTGCGCGGCATTTTTTTTTCCTTTCTAAACTATGTGTGTCCCAACATATTGGGTCTCATTAGTTAAATAAAACTTTTATCTGAAGCTAATGAAGTTCAGAAAGCTTCTCGATACTTTCTTATAATTTTAAATTTAATAGCTCAATTTTTACAATAAATTAATCATTTTACTAACATAGTTTTAAGTATTTTTTACAGACAATTTATGGAATGTGTTAATGAATTCTGAATTAAAATGATTAATAATAATTAAAGAAAACACCACATCACCTCGTAATATGGGGTTACCTACTTACTTTTAGTACAGAAAAAAAAATCTAAAAAAAAAAACGATAAATTATCTACAAATTAAAATCCAAGGATTCCCAAACGGTCTATTGTCAGCAGTATTTAGGTAGTTTTTTAGAAACATTAACTTTATCGCTTTACCGCATACAAAGCTGCGAATTAAGGCCGTTGCAAGTGAATGATATCTGATCGCAGGTACGCCAACAAGGACCGAGGGGCTAGCTATCATTTGGCACATGCCAACACTAATGGCGTCGTCGGTGGGAGGTTCGGAGCTAAGGACCCGGCGACTGATACAGTGAAGGAGACTGTTTATACTGCTGGGCCAAGAGGGTGAGTAGATTTAGTATAAGTTTATTTAGAAACCACTGAACGCGCTTATTATTGAATTAGTTCGTTCTTTGTTGAAATTATTTGCAAAGATTAGCATAATACTTAATAGGCTAATTAAAAGGCACTCTTTCATTTGTGCGATCTCATCTGCTATTCTGAAAAATAACAATATACAGTGAAAAACCCTTTTACACTGACTCTACTACTAAGAATTACAGCAGAAGTGAGTTTATAATAGAAGTGTTAATCGACCAAAATAATTCATTACAAATATTTGGTGACTAACTGAGATATCTTTAATTTCGAACAAGATCTATTGGATCAAGTGAAATTAATAAATAACAATATCACTTTGATAAAAATCAAACTGGTCAAACTAACTTCAATCATCTATAGACGCCTATTTCACCGCCATAACACTCTCATTCACACAGATTCCGTGCAAAAGGACCAAATGTGCACAGAAACATGGACCTAGACCAAAGACCAAGAGGGAACATTGGTAACAAGGATGACCCCTACTTTGACCCTAGTGAAGACCCCAGCTACTCCTTCAAGATCGACACACGGACTTACACGAAAAATGAGAATGCCGACAGCAGAGGGGATGTTACGGGTTTGTAGATCACTTTCCTACTCATTAACAAATTAATCGAATTAGGTACCTATTTACTTACACTAGGTACCTAATTTTAATAGCAACACTTGCAAAAACCAAGACATAACACATATCATCACGCCTGTAATCCCCGAAATGTAAGGCAGTAATGTCTAATTGCCCAAGTATAGGGGGCGAGCCTATTGCCATCAGACGGTCATAAATCTACACTGAAAACTGATACATTCCTAATGGAAAACCCAATAGATAACAAAACAACAAAACAACTTTCTGGGTAAAAAAAAAACAGTGGCACTCCGGGAGTGCCGACAGAAGTGAAAGCTGTAGTGTAGTGTAGTGTGTATTTTTTGAATCGTCAATACAGGATTTCATATTGGGTTATTGGGTCCTGATTGCTTTCGGTAAAAAATGATAAACGCGCTATCGACTTCAGCCATTAAAGGTATCAGCACAGATTTTTAAGATAAAATACAAAGGGAAAGAAAGGGATAAAAGAATTACAATTTTCTAATGAAAAAAAGGGACTTTTCCAAATGACATCAACGCGCGACTCATTCGTGTGCTCAAGCGTTCGGTGATGATGACGCGAGTTCTATGATTTTTGTTCACCCGAAAAGTGCTCAACGCGCCTAAAGAAGTTTTCACTTAAAAAAACTAGGAATAAATTGTCTCTAATTACTAAAACGTGGTCGCTCACAATGGGCCTCATTAGAAAGGCTGAAAGTCTCAGGGAGCTATGATTAGAGTTTCCCTACGTGATCGAATCAGAAGTGAAGAGAACTAAGGTAACCGAAATAGACCGAAACATTGCCAAACTTGAGCCTACTTGCCACTGCCAAGTAGGCAGGGCATATTGCTCGCAGAACAGATGGTCGATGAGGTCAAAAGCTTCAGGATTGACGACCGCGATCCGGAAGACGTAGCGTCGGCAGGCCTCCCACAAGACCGATAACCTGGTGAAGATCGCATTCGAATTCAAATTCGCTGGATGTGAGAATCACAGAACCGCACCCTAATTGCGTAATACGCGATTAATCATAATCGGTTTCATTTTGACAGTTCAACAATATTCATTGCGTTATTTACATTGCTGAGCAGACACATTTTTCGAACATTCATATGTTCGAAAAATGTGTGTGTTCGAAAAGCAAGCACCCCACGCTTTTTAATTGAATTAAATTATTTTCTTCTTTTTTACTTTGTTTTTTAAAGCGTGTTTTTTAGTTTTCAAACTATTATTTATTTTCAATTTTTTAGTTCTGCTAACTACAAAAACGTGTTTTTTTTTGTTTTTTTTTTCTCAAAATTTTTTTTTAATTATTGAGTTGTCATCGATCCTCGACAAGTTTACAAAGTTTCAATGAAATCTGACCGTTTCAAGTGGGTCAAAATCGCGCTCAAAGGAGTCGGTTACATACAAACAAACAAACCAACAAACAAACATACAAGTGAAGCTAATATATAAAGCGTGTAAAAAAGATTGAAATTCTGAAAATATGTAATAAAAATAACTACTTTCTATGATTCCCAACTTCCTAGTTTCAGTATATATAACATGAATATGTGTGTGTGTGCGTGTGTGTGTATTTAAAATTCTTTAAAACATAAATCTACTCACCAGGTCACTACTCCTTCGTCGACGATGTGGGCGAACGTCACGAGGTGTCCTACATAGCTGGTAGGGATACTGGCTTCCACGTATCCTCAGCTGTTCCTGACAACCCCAGCATCATCGGCTCGCCCTTCCACCGGGTCCCTCTTGTCAGGGGGGAGACTAAGGCCAGGGGAAGAACTGCTGTACAGAGGGGTAGGGATGGGTCTTATAGGTATGTTTCCTCTTTCATTAATGAGATATCTAGTTAGGTGAAAACGAGTAACACTGGTGCTGATTCTTTTGTTCACCACCTAAACTAAAATAAGAGTATTGCTATCTCTTACTGACATACCGTGAAAGAAAAAGACAAGTGACGCTTTAGAACCGTCAAACTGAATGAAGTCCCGATTGTCTTGAATTTGGCGTGATTTTAAGCATGATGAATAAATAGTTCGTCGTAGTTGCGTCAAAGAAAATCTTAGTTCAACTAATTCTGACAGCTCTACTTTATTTGCGTCTCTTTCTTGTTGCTTTAGAAAGAAAAATATAGCAATAGGCTAAATTTTCGATAATTTGGAAGATCAAGAAAAGAATGAGATCGAAAGAAAATCGGAAAAAAAAAACTCAGGCACATAAGCTATTTTGGCTTTGTTTCTAGGATGGCTACGCATAATACCACGATGACCAGGTGGTGGTGGCAACTTACCATCAGATTCGCCGTCGACTTCTTTTGCTTTTAAGAAATTGAACAAACAGGATTGCAATCGCTATATGATTGCATTTCTTTAAAAAAATGGGCGTGTTACTGTTCATATTATTTCTCCATCAGGTTTATATCAGCGGGTCCTGACCAGAGAAGGACAGAAAGCAGTGACTCGCAAGGAAACGTCAGAGGATCGTACACTTTCTTAGATGACAAAGGTGTTCAAAGGTATGTTGTCTTCCAACCAGCTTTAGAGGGTCAAGAAGAAGAATAATGGATGCAAAGGATAGAACTTCAGTTTATCTTTGCGAGACTCCGACAATTCTTTATGGCAATGAGGGTTCAGTTTTGATGAAAATACTTTCTGTTAGATTGTCAGACTCATGCCCTTGACAAGTGACCAGCTAATTATGTGTTGTTGTTTTAATCAGTTAGTCACAGCCGTTAATGTGACTGTGAAAATCAGTAAGCAAGTTTTTGCCATACTTTGCCTCTCAGAAACCTGTTCCAGTTTTACCACACCACTTTTTGCAAATTTAATTATACATTTTCTCATCTCCACCTTATTCTCTACAGGACAGTAAACTATATAGCAGGTCCCGGCATCGGTTACCGCATAGTTAAGAACAGTAATGACCCTTACATTCCGCCATACTTCCCCACGATCCCCAGTCAATATGACCCTGAGTTCGTCAACGCTGGCTCCAAATATGGTGCTGGAAGCCCACCTGCTGCTGCTGCTGATGATGTATTTAAAGGTATAGTGCAATA
Source organism: Antitype chi (assembly GCA_947359405.1). NCBI lineage: Eukaryota > Metazoa > Arthropoda > Insecta > Lepidoptera > Noctuidae > Antitype > Antitype chi. Next base: position 3,603,333 of record OX375810.1, on the reverse strand, counting down.
TTTATTAACTAGTTAACTTGGTGCGCTGGTCCGGTGGCATAGGTACACACTGCATATAATATTAGGTACCGTATGTAACTCAAGCGCGTGGCTCGCCCATGTAGCTCACACATGCGACATTTTCAAGTAACTTGGACCATGTAGAAGTACCATTAGATGCTTAGACAGTCATATAGTTTAAACTAGCTGCTGGCCGCCGCTTTGCCCGCTTGATGTCGGAAATTATCCCACGGGAACGTGAAATCAGAACAAAAAATAGCCTTTATTAGTCCTTATAACATCAGCTATCTGCCAGTAAAAGTCCCGGCAAAATGCGTCCAGACGTTTCGGAGTTTAGCCAAAACAAACAGACAGGCAAAACAATCAAACATTGATTTCTTTGTTATATGTACCGTATATACTTTTATATGCATTTAGTAAAAAGCACTCATTTTGACATTACAAACAGAGAGACAACAAAAAAAAAATGTGGTGTACATTTTTTTAAATTAAATTCGTAGGTAGATATGCGTTCTCTATCAGACTCACTCCGACACAGCAGTTAATAAAATCCTCACTTACAGGACCAGATGGTACCGCAGCATCAGGTCATGTCAAACCGCCTCCATTCCCAGTCAGCGACTCAGACAGACCTAGCAACAGTGTCCCAGCATCAGGACCAGAACCCCCAGACGCTAGCCCCGCCGATGGTAGGGAACCCCAGTACAACCCGCCCCCAAGCTTCACTCAAAATGCAGGTGCCGATGACACTTCAAGCTTCATAGACGAAGACCAAACACCCACAGGACCATTCGGACCCCCTCCTCAGTCGACGAAAGGACCAGGTGATGAATAGCACCGGCAATGATTGATGTTAGTGATCTTGTTTATAATTGTAATATTTATCGCTCGAATTCACGGTCTTCAAAAATGACGTGGTGTGAAGGACCAAGATATTGTTGAAGCCGGCCCTTCAGCACTACGTCATTTGGGAAGTATGAGGTTCGAGCGGTTGTATCGACTTTTTGGACAAAACGTTTTACGGAATTTTCAACTTGTAGGTTGGCTTGTAATTTGAAAATTCTGTTGAAACTTTTGATTCTTGGTTACTGAAATAGACTTGCGATTTTCAAATGAAAATTCGACGCATATTTTCTAGAAAAAAGCTAACCAAAATCCCAAAAAGTCGATCGTAGTCAGGTGACACAAGATCACAAGTTTCAATCCGCTTGCGACGCCTGAAGATGCACTCGAATATTATTTATTATATTTGCTTGAACGCAATAAATATTATTCACAACCAATTTGGTTTTTATTACACCAACACCTTACGGCACGCAGCACATACAGCACAGATCGTAATACTAAACAAGGAAATTTGAAATTATTAAAAAATTGCAGGCAAACCGGGCCGACCGTCGAGCGTACCGTATAGGCCGGCGAAGAAACCGTATGTCCCACTAAAACCTTTCCAGACACCAAACGATATAAGCGACGAAGTTGTAGATGAAGTTATACATGATAAAAACACACCAGAGTTTGCTATAGGATTTAATATAAACCATCATAAGCCCGGTACAACGATAATTAGGAATTTAGGGAGAGACTACTTTGGCGTCCCTCCCGGGGTTTCAGTAAGGGCTCATGTGCAAAGTATTGACTTATACCCTTTCGGTTCTAAGCCCATATCGCCTGCTGAAGCGCTGGAAAATGATCAAACGTAACCATTACAAAGTATACGGTTTCTCTACATCGAAGTATTAATTTAAAACTGTAAGGATTGTAACATAAGTAATAAAGATTTCTATAAATTGTGTAGTGTTTGATTTTTAGACATCTTGGTCCTTTAGGGCGATAAGCAAATCAATACAAAGATCTCTCATGAAAATATCTTGCTTTAAATTCTATTGAATGTCCGAACTAATAAAACAAGTACACACAAACCGAATTTTTAAACTCTCTTGACTAATAAAAAAATAAACTTTAGCCTCTAGACCAAATCATTCTTGAATATTTTGAATACTTCAGACTAACGAGCTACACCAATACCAACACAACACCAACCATTAGTCTTCTGAAAACAGTATTAAAATAAGAATAAATAAAACACATCCGAAATAATTTTTAAAAAATTTATTCGAACAACACGACTGTAATAACAAAATGCAAAATAGTAACTGTTACAAGGAGTCGGGTTGTATGTATGTGTGTGTGCGTGACGTCATTCCATGCCCCACTCCCGCAGTCCCCCAAAAGTCATAACGATTTAGGAAATATGCAAAAAGGTGTAACAAAGATAACAAGAATAAGATATTTGGAAGGGTTAAATTTGGCAATCTCAAGTAGTGAAATAGTAACAGGAAAGTTATTGGTGTTTTAAATTAATTTATACTAAATAGATATAATTTTTTTATATATAATAAAGTACCTAACTACCCGATTGTGAAATTGATCAAACAATGTCTAATATATTTTTCCTTAATAATTTAAAAAATGTATTATTATTGATTACAGTTCACTAGGATATTCAAATTAATTTAATACTAATGTGTAAATATTGTAAGACTTTTTTTAATAAATAAATTACTATAGATATATACGTTTGCATAATTTAAATAAACTATTTTTAAACAGAATTTGTGAGTATTACCTAAATTAAATGTGTGCGATATTATACACGACCAACATTTTTATTAACCCGCATCTGCTTACTGTACTCACATGAGCACATCTATGGAATCCCAGCATGAGTACGCTAAGTGTGTGTGGGCTACAAACTTCACCATCAGAATTTTATAATAACTAACTATGACTCTACAACAGACGATTTCTAACTATTTTCCTTTATTAGAACTAGAAGATTTTTAGAACTTTGTGAACATTATAATAACTTAAGTAATAAAAACATTATCACTTATTCGAAAAATACAGACACATAACTAAGATACCGATATACATAATATAAGTAAATGTAATTTATTTGATACTACAGTAAATAAACTTCAATTATCAGAAGCTTTGCTCCTTAACCTTATCGCTAGGGATGTATATAAAAATCTATTTATTTATAGATAGAAAAACATTATATAGAAAAAGACTATAAAAGGCAAATCAGCAAATCACGAGAAGAAGCCGTTATTGAGCGAATAATTTTATGTGCGTGCTTAAGATTAGATACAAGGGCTATTTACAAAGAATTTTAGACCGTATTCTCAAGGCCTTAATAGTCACAATACCTTTCATTGCATTCTTACCATACCTACCCGACAAATGGAAAAAGCACTTTTTAGCACACTGTTGGTTAGACAATCGCAGACAGTGTACTTAATGAAGTATTTTTACTCACTTAATATATTTATTTATAGTTATTAATATATATACGATGATTTAGATGATAAACGTTCTACAGATGAAATATTAGACCTTAAGGTGCAAAGCTACGGAATCTGAAAATCTACCTTTATGATGTCAATGTATTTGAGACTCATGTCTCTAATACATTATTGGGCCCAAGGCTTTATAATGTAATCTAGGCGCTAAACTTGGTCAAATATTTTCATCCGTAGAAGTACACAACGCTATACTTACGCTACTATCGTGCTATTTCTATCTTTATCACTTTTAATCTAGTGTGAAAGAGACAGACGTAGAAACTTTTATCTCTCAGCTGGAGTAACAAAAGTTGTTGTGATAACTCACTTTTGCATAGCTTAACTTACCTGTTATTCAGATCTGGTGTTATTTAATATTGATGTTGTTAATAAAAACGACATCAACCTAATTTAACCGATTGTGTACGCCTTTGAACTTCTCATATTGTCTAAACAAATCGTTTGTTCACACTTTGAATGATAACTGTCTTAAAGTGTCACCCTCATCTACCTAGCATTTTCCAAACAATGTTCGCGTTGGCTTCCAGTCCAACATGCAGCTGAATACCAGTATTTTACATGGAACGACTGCCCATCTGACCTCCACAACCCAGTTACTGGGTAACACGATACCCATTGGTCAGACTGGTTGTCAGACTTTCGGGCGTCTGACTTACCGTAACGACTCTCTTATGATCGGTTACATTGTGTGAGATATTGAAATAAAATAAAATATGCAAATTTTTCACTTCGATGTATTAATACAAGATCATTTACGTAGTTTAACGGTTACTTTATTAATTCATCTAAATGTATCCAATAAGTATATTATAATGGTACCTATTATTTTCTATGGACTGAATAATGCTTGTTACACATTAATTTCACAGCCAATATTTATCCTACCGAATTTACTAGTTTTAATATTAGACGAAATTTATGCAAATTATGAAGCACAAGCTACTCGTATTATGTTAATTATATAACGAATAAGCTAGGGTATATGAGCAGAATTGTTTTATACAGCTTAAATAACACGGTATTTGGATGAAACATAAATGCCTTTTTAACAGGTTATGCTCGATTAAATAATATTTTTTACGCCGGAGTTTTTAACATAGACTAATTTATCCTGGCTGGAGGCGTTAAGTTAACTCTTAATGGCAGCCCCAGGAAAGCCCGGTTAAGCAGTCACGGCTTCTCAAGGCCAACTGCGAGATGCGCGACAAAAAATTTTTGATTAATTTGTGTTTTTTTTTTTACTGAGAACAACCTAAAGTAGAGATAAATCAATAAAATCTTGGATTGATAATATTTCAATCATGCTCTGATCCTTTAATTCCGCGTGTACTCAAATAAGAACAAAACGAATTAGCACTATTATTACTGCTTTTCGCAGCCATGTTTTTTCTTTTAAACATTTCAGGATTTAGTCGAAAACCTACTAAACCATCATGTTAATTACTTATACTTTCAGTTATTACATAGATTTGGGAAAATTAGTACTTTATGGACATGTTAGCCACTAAATACACGGCATATTAAATACATTTTATTTAAAACAATTGGCAACATTATGCAATCAAAAAAAGTCACTAACTAAACAAAACTATTTGTGCAATTACTTTACTTAAAACTAAGAAAAATAAGTATTTATGTAAAAAATTTATGAATATTTATATTGATTTTATACATTAAAATAATGTACTTGGAAGGGTTAGTTATAATCAATAAGACAATCATTTTTATTTGTAACACTAGCGTGGATTAACATAAGCGAAAATGAAAAGTTTGCTAAGAAATATATTAAATGAACTTATAAAAAATCAAATCTACCCTACTTGGTTTTATCTGGGTTGTAGCATAAGTCAAATTTTAATAACAGGCTTTTTAATACTGCAAGAAAAACTAAATATTTCAGCATAATTATTTTTCTGTGGTTTTCATAACCCATAGGTGCTAAATGCTTTGCTGACCATCAACGCCAAATATTACGTTCTCGTTTCTTTTACCATTGTGCTTTTTGCGCGTTTAACGATCTACAAAGAACATTAGTTAAAAGACTAGATTTCATAAAACTATGTTACAACTTAAAACATATCCCCTGAAATTTAAAATTTGAACATCTAATTCATTGGCACCTATAATATTGTGTTAGTTTATTGCACATTCTCAAACAAAGACGCTAAAATCAATATTATGTTACTAAATAAATAAATATTAATTAAATTAGGAAACCATTTTCTGAGCATAGGTATATCAAACTAGTAAAAACCTAAATGTATATGTAACTAACAGTTTAAATAGAACTAAGCCTTTTTTGTATATTTTACTAACTGAAATTAAGGCAAGAGAATATTTTTACTTTGGTTCGTAAGGGACGAATAACTGGTTCTATGGACTTTGTATTCTTAGTAAATAACATGTACGTTCGTGAAAAAGGAATCAACAACTATTTCAGTACGATTTTACAACAGATTTACTTACAAAAAAAAAAAAACAAAATGCTCGTGTGTGTGTCAGAGCGTTGATCACTTACATTTAAAAAAAAAATGTGAAGAAAGGTATGTATCTGAAGTTAACAACCATACTATTATTTTAAGATACACAGTCTTGCTAAATTACAACACATTTGTGTAGTTTTGATTTAAAAAACAAAAACAAAACTATCGGCATTGCTTGAACAAAACGAACTAGAAAAAAACCAAAAACTATATACCACTTCAACGGGCCCTATCGCACACGAGCAAGCGAGTTACAATACATTTATCAACAAGCATTATATTATCCCTATACAACCGTAGTACCGCGCCTTACCGTTTGGTGCCCAGGCGCAGGAAGTTCAGCCAATATTACGTGATTTTCATCTTCTTACTGGTCTCCTCCAGCATGTCCTTGATTTTCGTGAGAGGGGAGCGCTTATTATCTGCCCCCTTTCCCACAGGAGGCGGGAGGTGGATGTGGAGGGGGTCGCGGAGACGGCCGAGGTCCTTTTCTAATTTTGCTACCTGGAATAGAAAAGATTGTAGTATTTAATCATAATCTTCAACATCATTATCAGCCTATAATGTCGCCACTGCTGGGATACATGCCTACTCCCTGTCGGAGAGAGTGGGTTGTAATCCACCACGATGATGTCACATGTTTTCGTCTTTGGTTCTAGGAGATGCCGGTTTCCGCACGATGTTTTCCTTCACCGTTTTGACAGCAGTGGTGATGAAATCATTTACACAAAGTAAAACGCCTGTCTGAGTTCGAACCTCCGGCCTATAACACGTAAGGCGCGGCTGTTTCCACTGCTCTCAAGTGGTATGTAAAAGGTGCTCAAATTTAAAAGATCGCACAGTGTCCTCAGACGAGACAGCTCGGCATAAGGACAGTGTTCAGACATTTATAATACTCTCACACGCACTTACACCACACACTTATCTTAACTGTTTTTGTATGTATAACTAATATGTTATTGTCAAACACACTCAATTATTAACTTCGTGTGGTGTCACCAATATATAGGCTGTGCCTAGTTTGGGACGCGCTGTTTAATTTGATTAAGTCTTCTGTTCGTTAATTTCATACCATGATGCTTGCATATTTAAAAACGTGTGAGCTACATACTTAAATGAATGAAATTGAAATTTGGTTTATTAAGGGGTTAACAAATGTCTCACACAGCCTGAAACTTAAAATGGAACAAGTTCAACTGCTCTATCTTACTAAAAGTAGGCATCACGTAAAAAAAAAGATTATTACTAGCATAAAAAGGACCTCGTATTTTAAAATTAAAATATGCCGGACATCTACCAAGGTTCCTTTAAATAATAACTGTCCTAAAAAAACTCAAGGGAAGCATAGTAATTAAGATTAAAGAGATATTAGGGTCATGCTCACCTCATCCTTGAGATTATTATAGTGGTTGATGTCAAGTCCGATCTTTTTCGCCTTTTTGTGCAGAGTCAACAGGTGCTGTCTGTCCTTGACATCGGGTAACACGTACTCCTGGAAAGATAAGTTATATTTTAAGAAAAAAAAACTGATACTAGCTTTACGCAAACGTAATTATTTTAAATAAAATATTGCTGGCAATCTATCGCAGCCAAACTTTCATCAACATCATCATCATTGAAAAACGTCCACTGCTAGACATAGGCCCCAAGCACCGCCACTTCGATCGGTTCTATGCTTCTCATATCAAGCGGATTCCTGCAACTTCCACCAGGTTCATAGACCCACCTTGTGGGAGGTCTTCCAACACTGCGTCTCACAGTACGCGGTCGCCACTACAAAACCCCTCGGCCTCATCGGCCATCTGTTCTGCGAGCAGCGAAACTTGCCATACTTTGCAGTCAACTTATTATTAGTTTGGAAGTGCCCTATTATCATCTTCCTGTCCTTATATTAATTTGTTTGGGGTCGGCGCAAACCGTGCTTTCTTCCACACATCTCTATTAGTCCTGACCCAGAATCAGCATATAGTCCTCCAGACCGTATTTCGACCATGGCGGCTAATCTCAATGGAGACTAGCCATCGGCGCGGGAGATAATAGAGTGCACAAGTGTGTGCGCAGACACAAGGGCATTCACCCAGAATGAGTAGCGCCGTAGAAGTATGCTCAACAAAAACCTCACCTGTTTAGTCAAAACGAAGTAAGCATAAGTGGCCATCGCGGTGCCGTAGGTTACGAAGTAGGTGACCGGTTCCATGATGTCCCAGGAGTACTCCCACCAGGTCAGGCGGGCCAGCACCCCGAACTGCACGCCCATCAGTCCTAGGCCAATCCACGTTAGAGCTGAGGTACGACGGCTGGTCTCCATTTCGAGGCTCAAGCGTTTCTGCAAAGTTGGTAAGGAATACGTGAGAATTATTTTAAAATACGTGTTTTATGTTCGAGAAAGAAAAAAAATACATTTATTTAGCGCAGACTAGAGCGATATTAAAAGGCAGAAAATAATGTACTACGGAATTAGATATCTTAAAAAGGTTTACAGAAAAGTCCACGATGGTATACCCCAGGTTTTATGGAATATAACAATTTTCTAAAATTTTCTAGATAATGTGAGTGCGAAACCTAGATGTTTTTAGCAATAAAATTTCATTAGGTTCAAGGGGATTTAAGTTAAAAAACACACAATTTGCCCTATTTTCACTGGTATATTTTAAGATGTGGGTGCTGGCAGGATTATTTTCATGTCAATGTGGTTTTTCGGCAAGCATATCACCCAGGCCGTCGCATAGTATAACTTCTAAATCCACTACCTAATAATTTGAGAACTTAAAATTCGAGTGAAAAAATATAAACACCACTTTATCTGGGAATGAACCGTTCCCATTTACAAAGGCAAACTTGGTACGTAATAAAATCGCGCCGGATTTTTTCGCGCATTGAATCTTAAACGCACTGCTTAGCGCCGAGAATTGAAAATCGAATATTGTGTTTTATCGACCCGCTGGGACCACTCTGTTGGATTCTAAATGCTCGGTTTAACAAAATCCAGTGCGGACCTTAGGACCAGTAAGGACCTTACCTCCTCCAGCGGCTGCAGCTCAGTGGATAGCTTCTCAAGCTGCGCTTTCAGCTCCCTTTCCTTCCTTATTTGGTGTTCGCGCACGTTCAGTGCTTCATACAGCTGGTTCACTAAGTTCCGCACGTCGCTGAGTCGCGTCACCTCCTCTTGACTCAGGCGCTCCTGGAAATAAAAGTTTTTTTTTAATGAAATGGAAATGGAACAAGTTGACGTCACGATTACTGGTCCGTGGATGGGTGACCTCTCTCTCATATTTACATACCAAGACCCCTCCGTGCCTTGGAAATAACTTCACGCCATTGGTCTCAACTGTCTTTCGTGGATCTTTGACAGTCGTTACGGGTCGTCAGAAGCCCGAAAGTCTGACAACCAGCCTTACTAAGGGATATCGTATTACACAGTAACTGGGTTGTGGAGGTCAGATAGACAGTCGCTCCATATAAAATACTGGTATTCAGCTGCATCCGGTTAGACTGGAAGCCGACCGCAACATACTTGGGAAAAGCTAGTTATTCTTTACAAAATATTTCGTCGGTAAAAGTAATAAAATATTATAGATAATTCGTTGGTAAGATTAGGCAGATGCGTTGGGAAAAATAATGTTCTTACCTATTAGACTAAGTATACATACGTAAAATCCCCTACGAAGATGAGTATCGTGCCCTTTCACGTTCTCATATAAGGACAAATAATGAACTAATAAAAAACCAAACGTATCACTTGACTCTCAGCGTAAACAATGCCTCCGAAACGACGTAAACACAATAAAACGTAAGTAATTTAATGCAGCTGACGTTTACGATCTTCCTAAGGAAAATGTATTGAGACTCAAAGGTCATGGAACATGTTGCTTCTATAAGTTCTTGTGAACGAAGGTACCAATTTGTAAGGAGGAGACGGAAGAAACCATTTTGTTTGCTAACACGGAACGTCTCATGTATTATGGAGAGATGACGTGTGGGTTAGAAGGAGCATACGCTCGAGTTTAGATAGTTACCATTGAGGTTGTGTTATAATGGTGTTGCATTATTTATACAAGGTGTAACAGAATGGACGCAAGACCTGAAAGTAGTTTGTTCCTAATTGACTACTGAATCAATTTCAGTAACTTTTAATGTAAGTATTTTTTTTTATTATGTATTGCCATACCTACTACTGATTGAGCCAAAGAAAATTCAATCTTATATAAGAAGCAATAATACTCAATTTTAAATGCATAAAGTAGTGCTTGGGTCGACACGTTTTTCTTAGTAATATCAGCTAGCTTTAAAAAAAAGTTTTGGTCATCATATTATGCTTTTAACTCAATACTCTAATTGGGCCGCACTGGGCCCGCGTGGGATTACGGCCCACTCCCTCTCATCGAGAGGAAGCCTGTGTCCCAGCAGTGGGAAAATTATAGGCTGATTATGTATTTATATTGTGTCTAAATCAGGAACATCTTGTACCTGTTTTCTAAAACGATAAGTTCAGTCTAAAAGTTAAGTCGTTTAATAACAGTCCTTCATCTGTCTCTCATCTTTGCCACTAAATGTTTTATATGTATTAAGTATATAAATACTATATATGTATAGGTGTTAATTTTATGTAATCTTAAAAAGCACGATGGGTTTGGCGTATCTGTTTAGATAAAAAACCCTAAACAAATAAAGAGAGAACAATACACTGATGAAATGCAAAGCCAGTCTAGGTAACAAAACAATGGCACCATAAAGTTATTGTTTGTGCTAATATCACGGACCACAAGACCAATTAAAAATAATCTCATTTACACTATGATAAAGCGAGCTGGTTTACTACCGGATTGATGAAAAATATTCACTATCAGGTAGCTCAAAATATCCCATATCAAATAACAGGGATTACGCCAATTTTTTTTGGGTTTCATTTCAATATTTTTGCAGTACGACATTTTTCACACGACATAGCGGATTTAAAACCACTTTGACATGAAATCAATGCGGCAGTACCTACTGTGCTATTGCTAAAGCGACGCCCACAGATTGCATTGAAACGTTGACAAACAAACCCACCCGGTTTGGTTTCAATCAAATCTGAATTCAGAGCTGGCATGGTATAGCTGTTGGCTCCATTTTGACGAATAGTTATTGAGAGTATTTAGACTAACGACGTACAAATTGTGTCATAGCAGTGCAATGGGAATCAGAGAAAGAGGTTTGATCACAAAATTTGCTACAAAACGTGCAGACAGGTGCAATGCGATAACGTGATGCGACTTAAATAGAACAATTAATGTGAAAACTTCATGGAAATTGATCTACTAGAGTAACGTATAATTGCAGATTTCAGACCTACCAGTCCAGCTGAAGTATTGCGTTACACATTAAAAATGGCAACGCCATTAGTTAGGTATAATAATTAATTGCGTCATTTACGTTGGCGAAGACGATTTTTTCAAGCAAATGAAGCAGTGGATTAGTAATCCCCTCCAAAACGTTTCGAACGAACGATTGTGATTGAAAGTGCGTTACCAGTTTTCTCCTGAAGTTTATTTCAACGTAGGTAAATCAGAAGTGTCCCACAGAAAAAGCAGCTTCAGAATGAAGAGCCTATCGGTTTGACCAGTATAGCACGCTTGACTATGGTTCACAGAGTAGGTAATTATCTATAACCCTTTTGTTAGAAGACAGGCTTCTTGCAACCTCAATAGTAGGCTTCCATTCATTGATTACAACATGCTTTGTGTATGCAAATGGAGCAACGAATTAAAAAACGTCTTCTTTCCAACGTCAGTATCGATGGCAAAAAGTGCAAACATTGGCTTTAGATTAAGCTGCGCGAATACCGCTCACTGACGCAGTGATAAAAAAAAATACTAAACACCTAGATAATAATAACCGTTGAGTGCAATCAGCTTCAAAATTAACTAACCAATTCTAAGTTACTTTACGTTCATTAATAATTAACCTAATGCTGACTGTACAAAGCCTCACTTTCAAGATTATCCGACGAGTAGACGTGTGTGTACAAATTTATGTACCCTAATGCATTTAGTGCTTGCACTTAGCACTTAGAACTCAAGTGGGATCGTCTTGTGGTGGCATTAGCGGTATTACGTATTAGCTGTTACACAAGCTCAAGTTGTAAGTAATACATATGTATTACTTACAACTTTTCGCGAACAACTACAATCCTGTTTAAATTTTAAGTAAATGTAAATCTTGATGGATACGCTTATATCTTTGTGCATGCATATTCATCCTATAATGTTCCCACTGCTGGGAGATAGGGCTCCTCTCTGTGAGAGGTAGTAGGTCTTTTCAGTGCCCTAAGTGGAATACCTCGTTGTCCACCACGCGGGCCCAGTCCGGTTTGTTAAATGTCACAAATCTTCGAATTTTTGGTTCTAGGACATGCCGGTTTCCTTACGATGTTTTCCTTCACCGTTTAGAGGGTAGTGGTGATGAAATAATTTAGAAAAAGTTAAGTGCCTGACTGGGGTCGAACCTATCACCTACAAATCGTAAGTCGCGGCCGTTACAACTGGGCCACCACTGCTCAATCCATATAGCATATTTATAATAACACTTGAAGAAATACCCTCAACGAAGCCCAGACTTAGAAGTTCTTTCCGTAATTGTGTTTTTTTTTTGTACTGGACAACCCCGGGATTTTTTAGTGACGGAGGTTTTGACAACATTTTTTAACGTTTTTTTTTTTTTAAGAAATCACGTTCTTAACACACACAACACAGCAGACACAATATAAATTTTATTGTTATCGGAACACATGGTGTGCACACGAGAGGTTAATGTTATAACTTAACGTTGCGGGCCTAACATTGCGCATCACTGACAGTGAATTGTCCCACCAAAAATAAAGTTTGTTTGTCAGCAATTATTTTTGCACAAAGTTACACAGTTTGATGTACAAAAGAAGACTTCGTGAACGGTCATTTTCCACCCTGTAAGTATCTGAAAGAAATGGAAGATTAAAAAATCAAGATCCATAAAAAATTATAGGCTCGAGAAGAAAAACTTTGACCTTCGCTCCGTAAAAATTTATAGGTGTTACACGCACCATTAAACCCTTTGAGGCGATACAATTTAAATATTTATATTTGCGCTTAGAAATGTGTGTAAGTTAAGGTTTGTAGAGTAGTTTTACCAGCGATGATATTATTATTTTTGATAGTATTTTGTCTAGGTACTAGGTATAATATGATGAGTCAGATAGGAGCCTTAGGGGTTTTCTGTTCCAGATCGAGTAATAAAACACATTCGTTGTGCAACTTTGATAATATTATTCTTAGAAAATCATTATAGTCTATTCGCTTGTCAGCCGAATCACCCGCTTTTTTTTCTGCTATTCCATTTCTAAATTAGCTTGACTGTTTGAATGTGTTTAAAGTTATTTTATCGCCAGCCTGTACAGCATGAGGTCGTCTTTTGCAGATAATCTCTACAGTGCCTACATTCAGTAAAAACTAAGCACCATCTGCTTGAAGATAATCGAAAACATAGTAGGTACTCCAAAATAAAAAGAGAGCTTATTAAAATAAATGTTATTAATGTTAAAAGAAAAGCTAAATTTATTATCAAAAATGTAAACACTGCAGAATGAAATTACCTTAAAATTTTGGTACTGCAGCAAAAAAATATTCTTGTTTTACAAAAGCTCGTCTGGCATTTTTCTTTATTGCATAGAAGAGCACTCTCGTCTAGAAATAGCATACGTTGATTGGTAATATACAATATCGGGTCAAGAAACAACTGGTCCACAGCAAAACTTACTTGTTTTACAGAAAATATTTGAAACTAAAATATATTTACAATGTAGAAAACAATCTACATAAAATTGAAAATGTAGTCGACTTTGTCTTGACCAAAACTGCATAGTCTGAACAGGTTCTGAATTACTGGCTGAATTTTTCACTATCAAAATAAATAACGTACACACACAACATCACGCTTTGTTGCCTCGAAGGGTTAAGTTGAGGCTGTACCTATAGTGTACCCACATATCACCAGAAGTCCCATGATTCAAGGGGCGAGCGTAGTGCCATTCATCGGCTACAAATCCAGACACCAAACAGCTAATGTAAAAACCAAATATAACTTACCCTACCTGGAAATCGAACACAGCAGAACCGCTAGCGACATATAGACGAACGACTAACAAATAATATTATAGCTCGATTTTATTTATGAATCTTTTGAAAGAATATCATTTCGTTTCATGTAAGCCATTTGACTGTGTCTATCAAATAATCCCTAAACGATCTATTTTCAAGGATCGATTTTTAAATAAATGTGATCTAAACTGGAATTCCAATATGTAGTAAAATGCTCTAGAAATCGTCAAAGACATTTTAAAGAAAATGGGATAAGATGCCTTTTTGAGACAAGAATATTATTTTAGTTAAAGCACACAATCATTATCTGTAACAGTCGCCTGAAGGATTCGATTTCGATATTTTCTCAGCGCACCACGCCTATAGTCTAGAATATTAAACCTATTATCTAAGTAACCTTTTGGAACAAAAAAGCAATAGTGTCATTATGAAAAAGGTATTATAATTTTCTTTGTTTGGAAAACTTTGCAATTTTTTCCGTTTTATTACACATTATGCCTCGTTTTCGGTAAGCGATCTTTATGATTTTTTTATCTTTTTGCTTGGCTCCTTAAGGTCTATAGACTTCTTCAAGAATCGTCGATTGTCACGTCACATCCAACTGGAACGTCCAGAGATAGGCGCGTTTAAACTAACTAACTCTTTATTCGAATAGATTTTCTTTTTTTTTCAAAGCTCTATGTTTGCTAGTTGTGCAAATTGACAAGTTTCAAGTCTTATAATGTTTTGGTCTTATCTATTCATATTTTACCTTTTACGTACCCGGAAGAAGTAACTTTTCCTTATAGGTAAGCAATCGTGCCAACTGAAGTTTTCTTGTAAGTTGGCGAGAGGGTCGAAAGGCCGACAACTTCTATCGTATTTTAATTTACTTCCCAACTTGGACAAATTACTGAGAACTTGCTGGCTGATACGATCTTCATTTATTTTATACGGATTAGTGAAGGTTCAGCAAATAGCTTTGTTTTTTTCGTTGGCATCAGTGTCGTAGACATACGTAATATGTATGGTGTAAGCAATGTAATTCTCTCTTTTGGCAAAGAACATCAAAAACAGAGACATCGAGAAGAATACGGCTTGGGTGGGCCGCATTTATAAAACTAGACGACATTTTGAGATGACAGCCAAAATTCCACAATGCATGAAGTCCCTCCTCTACAACCAGTGTGTTCTGTCCACCATGACGTCGGCGCTGAGACGAGGACGCTCATGCAGGAGGCTGTGTACAGACTGAGAGTTACACAGAGAGCCGTGGAGTGTTCCATGCTTGGCATAAGGCCAATAGACCGAGTTCCAAATATCGAGACAGGAAGACGTACGAAAGTCCTTTCAAAGTTTAAGGTTCCCTTCAAAATGGTTGCGCTGAAGGGTGCTGATCCATACGTCAAGTTAGTGAATGGGCGCCCCCAGCAGAGACTGGTCATCTCTTAGCTGCCACGGCTTATTTTAATTTCTGAATTGTTATTTTATTTTAGTTTTAATTACGGACACTTTTAATTTGCACATCTTTTTGCATCGTTCTCACATAACCAATCCCACCTCCCAGAAGACCAATCTAGAACCCTCTCTATGCAACGCTTGTTAGGGCACATCTCTTGGGGTACTGTAAAGGGGTCTCCTCGAAATCTAGGTCTGTGTAAGGCAGCACGTAACCACTGTGCGCTCTTTTCCTTGACGTCACTCACTGGGCGCCCGCGACCCCAAATTCGGTTTTGGCATTATAGGCGTCGAGGCGGATCCGAACGGGATCAGCCCTCTCGCGATCCCGCTCAGGTGCCTCCTTCTGGACCATCACAGTCCCACAGAAGGAAGCCATTTCCCTCCAGCTATCCGACTCAACTACTGCTGGTAGAGACCAATCCCCCCCCGATCCTGGCGACCAGGACCTGTCTTTCAGAAGTCCACGCCGATCACTCCTCCAGCGTGTGCTGTGCAGAATCCAAGCCGCCGCCGCAGTGGTGGCTATTTACCGTGGCCTCTCGCCCAATCCTATTCAGGTACTCACCAAAGCAACCGTGCCCGGTCACCACTTGAGTGAGCCTATACGCTCTCCTCGTTTCAGCCAGGCATCGAGTAGTGCAAGTGCAATGGGACGGCTTCAACAACACGCTTACATGAACATTGCGGCTGTTGCAGCCGGTGACGCTACCGCACGAGCGCGTGTCGCCGTTCCTCCCGCGTCAGCCGAATAAAAACGATACCTGGCACGCCATTGCCACGTTGGTGGATAGCACGGATTCGGTTATAGACCCTCGCGTCCATGTTCGCTAAGATGTCCAGTGGCGGAAAGCATGCAAGGAGAGTTGCCGCCTCAAAGAATACAGTTTGATATCCTCGTGCGATACGAATAGCCATTTTTCGTTGCAGGCTGTTGATTTTAGTCCTGCAGCGCCGGACGCCTAAAACCCTCTTTGACCAAACAGGTGCCCCATAAAGGGCCATCGATCGCACTACATCCGCATCGAGGCGTGTAAGATTACCTAAGCTCTGTGGTAGTTACAGGATTGATTACACATTCTTATGTTCCTTAAATGCCTATCAAAAACGTCGGAAAACTCTGTTTTTCCTCACTGGTAATCTACACAAGCCATTAGACTTTTTTTTAAATACAATTATGGGCGTGTTTTTCGCCACATAATGCAGTGCTCCTTTATGAGAACAACCTTATCTTAACAAAAGCTCGCTGTACAAAAAACAAAGCCATTCATAAAGCGTTCCAAGGCTACCGAATTTTCCTCCCTTAATGATGTCAAGGACTCTAATAATATACACATTTAAGCTAAGTCAAGGCAACCACCATTTTCCTTAAGACCCCACATAACAATTTGGTGGAAGAGATAATCAGGTGACACCGTATTACGACCTGAAATCACGCGGTTTTATATCAAATTCTTTACATTTTTACGCGCGTATGCCTTTCCGAATACCAATGTGTTTTTTTTTTATGAAAAAAAAAATGACGGCCAATTCTCATAACTTTAAGAACGTTCACAGGCAGTGGGGCAATTCTCTTAATAAAATTATAAGAACGTTAACAGTCTGACCTCAGTCGCAATCTGCCATACATTTTTGACAAGCTTTTGACATTTTATTTTCGCCGAGATAAGACTGCAGCTAGATTTTGAACGTTTTAATTACAAGAATTGGTCTTCAAGTATGTCTTATTCCTGGATTTAAAAGAGCTTTTAAAAAAACCGGCCAAGTTTGAGTGGAGCGGGAGACCATTTAATGTTTTACTTTGTTTTTATTTATATAGCGGCAACAGAAATACACATTCTGTGAACATTTCCACTGTCTATCTATTGCGGATCATGAGATACAGCCCGCTGACAGACAGATGCACGAACGGACGGCGAAGGCTTAGTAACAGGCTACCCATCGGGTACGGAACCCTAGAATGAAACAATTCAGTTTTATTCTTCTTTAAAATCGTGCTCATAGTTTTTTTGACCACTTTGCTCTATTCTATATCTTACTTACAGTTTTCGCCCTGAAAACCTGTCTCACAAAATTCATCCAGTACCTATATAGGTAGGTAAGGTTTAATTTAAATTCACCTTGCTGTTAACAGAAAAATCTCGTCGCCAAATATGCAAACAGCAGATTGTTTCATTTTGTGTCGACATGTTTCATAAAGGGTTTGTGGATTGTTTACATGTCAAACGATATTAAATCTCCAGAGTTTTGATGAAAACCGAGATGTTTTGAAGTTTATGAACGGGCCCAAAATTGGGGTTGAAAATAAACGGGGTGAATGTGTTGCTGCTCGATTTTTGATGGGTTGTTAGTTTATTTGAACGGGTACGCAAATGAGAGGTGTTTTCAGCGTTTTATTTGTTTTCTTGCCCAAATGCGTAGGTTATGTTTATATATCACATATTTTTTAAGGAACTGTTATTGTAATAAATAAGTAAAGCTGTTCCATCTGTAAAAGGGGTGCAAGGAATATAAAAATATGTTTATTAGGAACTATGTAGCTGAACCGACAGAAGTTGTGTCCAAATTTCATACAAAAATCCCACAGGTGAAAGTTCACTATTTCCTGAATTGTATAATTTTCCATAAATCTTATCCAATTATTATTTCCGTAAAAATCAAATTCCGACTTTTTTACGAACATAAAAAAAAATCTAATTAGCCCAGCCGTTCCCAGGTGTTGGGCTTACCAACGAATGAAATTTCATTTTTATTTATATAGAAGATAGATGCTAACAGATAATCACACGTTGCAAGTAAATTTCCATTTTATTGTATACATATTTCGTACCACATCCAAGTATAGAAGTATCCAAATAAAAACCTAATCGTATACCTAACTTTATCTTTTGAATAATCAACCCCAACTCTTCCGCCATACCACAACCCTCCAATGATATTGAAAACCGACCCCTGCCACGTCCGCTAACTCAGTGAAACTCAATGCATATTCTACGGCCACTTAAAGTGATCATAATGATCACAAAGTCTGGTCGAATCCAACCCTTCTTGCGGGGGATGTAAAGAGGCTATCGAGTTCCACCATTAAGGAACGATCAAGTATTCATGGTGCTTCCAAATAAGGGTGCCGGGGGATGGGGGTAAGTAGACTCATTGTTGCGTGATTGAGTAACAAACAACAAGCATCTAAATAACCAAACATCTAAACGTCCGTACTTTCACATTTATAATATAAGTAAGATATGATTCTTGGGTGTTATGAAATTGTATTAATTCTTATGGCGATTTTCGTATTTCGGGCTGACTTTTAAAAACTGTTTGGGGTTTATTTATACTTTAAAGCCTTAACCGCCTCCATGTTACCGTCCTATAAAATTCGTTTAAAGTAGGGACTTTTGCGTACAGCTATTTATGGTATGGTTTTCTCACGACTGATTCTAAAAAGGTTTGCGTGATTTTGATCACTTAATTTAGGAAAATTCTTAGGAATATTTGCATCAAACAAAAAAAAAACTTTAATTCAGACGTAAATTAGTCCATAAGTTATTAGTAATAAGTACTTGAGTTAATTCGTTTAATTTAGCAGAAACCTATTGCTATTTTTACCCATTGCCTTTGGATGGGATGCAGTTCGGTCTGCCAGCAATCATTTTCTGGATACCGTTACGAGTGTTACGCAAGCGTTATAGGAAACCGCTTTCTTGCACATGATGGCGTGAAAGCCACGCGTGCGAGCTGCAGCAAACATTCTAAAGTAACCTGATAATCTCTTAAAAAGCTACATTCTGAAACCTTACAATGTTCAGGTTAACAAACCAAAAAGAACGAAACTGCAGACCACGTAACCACCAAAGCAACTTCCACTATATACTCTTTACGACTTCCTACAATGTTAGCATCAAACTACTCTACACGAAGAGTAGTAAACTAACAAGCAGAGCGAGCTACTTAGTTAGGATCAAATATTCAGTCGCAGAGGCAGGTGCACCGACACGTGATATCACGTGATAGCAGCAGAAGTTCTACACGTGTTAACTTGTGGTAAGGGAGGAGGGCGGAAAGTATTGCGACGGAGAGAGGTGTTGACAATTCTTTAATTGCTTTAGCAGTCAGTAGCATCTATTTATTTAAGTAGACTGTTTCGGGTGCGCAGATTTTTGTAACTAAGTTCTTTAAGGCAGCTTTTGGTAGGTTTAAAATCGTAGAAATCGTCACGTAACAAAAAATGCTCATGTTACAAATAAGCTTTATGCCCCCTCCATGCGACTTTTCATTTAATACCTTAAAGCGAGCAATTCTTGTACATAATATGTATTTTTATATACAATATATATATAATCTGAATCTCGGAAACGGCTCCAACGATTTTCATGAAATTTTGTATGCAGGGGATTTCGGGACCGATCGATCTAGCTAGGTTTCATTTTTAGAAAACGAAAAAAAAATTAAAAATACCGAGCTAAGCTCGGTCATTCAGATATTTATTAATAATAATAGAAGGAGCCAGAGAGAGAGTGAGATAGTATTCATGGTTTTCGAAGGTGCTGAAACCGATAGTGAGGTTAAATGAAATTCTGAGAGGTGGCTGCGACAATTTGCAACTTCTACCGGTCTAGTTTAAGGTCACATAATACCATGAAGCAATCGAGACAGGCGAGTGTTTTAGTGTATCTGTGTACTTTTAAATAGCGCGGGTTCTCTTCCCAGTACAAATGTTTTCTTTTTAAGGTTTATATACTCGTACATTGTTAATAATTTGTATGTAAACGATTGCTAATCTAGCTTATCGTTCAGTAATAACAAGTAGGGGCTTGTGGCTAAGTAGTAACAGCTGCACGGGTCGATCGATTAGGTTAAACTGCACTTACCGCGGTTGGTCCGTGGATGGATGATGATCTTACATATGAAAGACCCCTCCGTGCCCCGGAAAGCACGTTAACCCGTTGGTCCCGACTGTCATTTGCCATTTTGCCATGCGGATTTTTGACAGTCGTTACCGATGCTCTGAAGTCCGAAAGTCTGACAAACCAGTCTTACCAAAGGATACCTATCGTATTACCAATAACTGGGTTGTGGAGGTCAGTAAGGCAGTATCTCCATGAAAAATACTGGTATTCAGCTGCTTTCAGTTAGACTAAAAGCCAACCCCAACATAGTTGGGAAAAGGCTAGGTAGATTGATTTAGGTTCAAAAAGAAAGATTTGTAGTATCGATGGGGGTATGGATAATAGAGCTCACTGAAACTTCTGTTAGTATTTTATCACGACTAGCCTCAACAGCTTTCGAGTGACGTCACAATATACGGTGTCGACAGCACGTCAAATATCAGTCTAATAAGCTGGCAAGTGACGGGCTTTATGAAACCAGCGACTTTCCTATACAGGAAAAGTTTTTATTCACTGCGCAAACTGTAACCATGAATTCAGCATATCATTCTAGACGAAAAAAAAAATCAGTTGTTCCAAATATATTGACTGCGTAGGTATTGCACTTTTCTGAAACAGCTGATTCTTTTTTGTATAATCGATAAAAAATCTCTCGGCGGGGGGTCTAGAATGATATGCTGAATTCATGGTTAAAGTTTAAGAACTGAATAAAAACTTTACCTGTATTTAATTTATATTTCTTACGGATTATAAAGATTATGAAGGTTTTGAGTTTTCGTTGAATTACCTGTCATGAAGGTACATAAGCGAAACTATTAAAAAATAACAATTATATAAGCTCACACCAGTATTCCCCGATGGGTTTTTTTTTTTATTTTTCCTGATTCCTGGTATAACTTTATTCTGTGTTTAATAGTTAGAGGGCTAGTGTTTTGGCCAGTACCTAGCTGCTGAGATCCATGCAAAGGCTTTGTATATTTTGACTTTTCTTTACAGTTTGTTAGGAAAGCTTAGATTTAGAAGAATTTCAGTTTTTACGAAGGAACCGCAAGCGCCACTGCTGAGCATGAGGTCCCGGGTTCGATTCCCAGGTCAGGCAGTGTTATTGGGGATTTTTATCTGGAATTTCTCAGTAACAGTCCGGAGTCTGGATTTAGGCCCGGTTGATGGCAATAGGCTCGCCCCCTACTACATGAGGCTTAAACATAACTGGCGAAATATGGGTGTACACCACTGCCCAACCCTTCGGGTAAACAAGGCATGATGTTATGTTATTTTACAAGTACCTCATACCTACGTTTCAATACTATTAACCTAGCCCTATAAATACCCTCCCAGGAATACTAATGATCACTTCAACGTAGATACTCGAAGCAAATAATACACTTCGCGTGTCAGAGCTATGTTAACGTTCAGGGTATAATTTTTAACGCAATAATTGCATGTCAACATGTAGGCATGTACATTCAAACAAGCTATTTGATATACAGGGAAAAATAATCATTTTTTCGCAGCAATCTTCAATTTTATTCTGAATTACTTACTTACTACATATTGGCGAGATGGAAAATAATTAACTACTCAGCACACTCACAACATCAAAATCAAAAGTCATTTTAGTATTCAAATTAGGCTAAGAATCAGCAATTTTTGGACGTCAAAATCACATACGATAGTCCCCCAAAACGTCCGCCCTTCACCACGTCGTGGTGCTTTAGCTGGGAAGAAGTAGCGTAACTAACTCCCCAGTAGCACAGCTATCTGGTTATTTAGACAACCATGAATCTATACAATACATGATTGTATAATTTTTGATTCTATACAATACAATAGTAGTACACACCTTTGTTTAAAATAAGTTGTAAGTTAGCGACCTGCGGGAGCAGTGGTGGCCCGATAGTACCTAACGGCTCCGAACCAGACAGGCGTTTTACTTTGTGTAAATAATTTCATCACCACTGCTCTCCAAACGGTGAACGAAAACATCGTGCGGTAACCGGCACGAACTATTTACCAAAAAATCGAAAACATGTGACAGCTACCAACTCGCATTGGGCCCATGTGGTGGATTACGGCCCCCTGCCAGTACCAAATAGGAGGCCTGTGTCCCAGCAGTGGGAACATTATAGGCTTATTATGCTAGCGGCCTGTATACCGAGTAGATTGTTCGACTGTAGGTACGTGCCATTACATTATTTCATCGTCTATCATGTGAAAGGGAAATTGTTTATTAATAGTAAAACGTAAACATATTTTCATGTAATACCTTGACATTGGTGCATTGATAAAATGTATCATTAATTGTTGGATTGTCGACCCAACGTAAGCATGAAACTATGTAGTTTCAGGTTAACGTTAGGTTATGTTATTTTATGATGGGGCCCTGACTACCATAACACATGTGCATGTGTTATGGTAGTCAGGGCCCCATCATAAAATTACCTAGGGGTTACCTAGGGGTGCCCCTAGGTAACCTAAATACCCCAACTGAACGATTCTGTATAAATCTCACCGTGAAAACTTAGGTAAAATGAACTGTAAATAGTATCAATTGCTATTAAATGAGCTGTCAAAAATGACAGCTCATGTCAAGCTCATTTCACCAAAAATATTAGAGAGACTTACAAAGACTGGTCATTACCCATGACCAGTCTGACTGGTCATGGCTAATGTTTTGACGATACAATCATATTCAAAACCCTCATGTATATAGGCTGACTGGTAATGAGGGACCGATATTTATACACATGATTGTACTCTTCATAACAAACAACTTTCCCAATAAAACGATTTTTTCAAATGTATTTTATTGACCCCAATTTTATTACCCCAATAGAATATTGGGTAGGTACCTAACATAACAAGAATAATACACCATCAGCTGTAATTTAATTTAATTACCTACAAACAAAAATAAATTATCCACTTTTACCATGCGTTATTCCTTTGTCATTGATAAATTATAAATGATTTTATTTCTGTAAGTAGGTTTGTACAAACACTTTTACACGTCAATAAATTCATTTAACTAACGTACGGATCGCTCGCGGGCATCAGCTGTGAGTTGCTTGACCCCGGGATCAGGTGATGCGCGCGCGCGATCCGTTGATAAATTAAAAAAAATGCATGTTAAGAGGTTTTTTTTTTATTTGTAGGTCAACTAAATTATATTACAGCTAATGGTGTGTTATTTTTGTTAGGTATTCAATATTCTATTGGGGTAATATAATTGGGGTCAAGAAAATAGATTTTTAAAGAAATCGTCTCTTTGGGAAAGTTATTTGTTATGATGAGTAGAATCATGTGTTTAAATATCGGTCACTAATTACCAGTCACCCTATATACTGAGTTAGATGCCCACTTGCAATTACCCGAAACATAAGACCCGACTTAGGAACTGAATTGAGTCATAATTATCACCTGCCTAGCCTTTTATCAACTATGTTCATTGGGGTCGGCTTGCAGTCTAACTGGATGCAGCTGAGCGATTGGCTATCTGACCTCCACAAACCAGCTACTGGGTTACACGATACCCCTTGGTAAGACTGGTTGTGCGACTTTTGGGTTTCTGACAACCCGTAACGACTGCTAAATATTGAATGACAGCCGAGACCAACAGCTTAACGTACTTTCCAAGGCACGGAGGAGCCTGGATATGTAATAAATGGTCACCCATCCATTAGACATACCTTCCATCGACCCGTGCGGGTATTGTTATTTAGCCAGTCAGTAGAAGAATTAAGCACGGGCAGTATTTCCTCGGATTAATCTATGAAATTCTACCACTAACAATATTCTTACACACATATTTTGTTTATGACCTGCATCTAAACCTACATCACAATTTACATTATTCTCTCTCATGATCCCTAACGGGGTAGGCCATATACTTTGGTTAAAGTATTACCATCTACCATACTTTCGTAAAATATAAAAAGTAATGGAAATATGTAGAACATTATTACTCTGACGTGATTTAATTCATGCTTCATATGAAGATGGATAGACATCGTTTACAAGATTGATCGTGTAAAGAGAAAATTGAAATGAAAGAGTTTTCGCACGCAAAAATCTTGTCGATTTAAGAACGGTTTAAAACATGCTTAGACACATAATCAGCCTATATATTCCCACTACTGGGATGTATAGGCCTCTTCTGTTTGAGAGGAAGTGGGCTATAATCCACCACGCGGGTCCAGTGCGGGTTGGTGAGTGCAACATGTTTACGAATGTTTGGTGCAAGGACATGCTGGTTTCCTCCGTATATTTTCCTTCACCGTTTTGACAGCAGTGGTGGTGAAATAATTTACACAAACTAAAGCGCCTGCCTGAGTTCGAACTCACGACCTACAACTTGTAAGTCGAGGGCGATACCACGGGGCCACCACTGCTCTTGAAACATGCAAAAACGTGCACATTCATGAAAACGATGCTGGCAATAACGACAAAATTAGGTAGAATATTTAATAAAATTCCCTTTTAAAGAACATAGATATAGGAGACGACAGTGTGTGTGTAAAATCAAACTTTCATTTGTTTAAATCATTGAGATCAAGACGACGCAACAAAGAGATATGTGCTATTTCACACAAAACTGCGCTATATTTGAAAAGGTTTTTAGGAAAGGTACCCAAGATATACAAAATACCCAATTCAATAAAAGATCTTGACATACACAATTTCAAAAAGGCTGTCCTTAATTTAATAAACACTAGCTGCCCGGCCCGGCTCCGCATGGGTGGGATCTCGATTTTAATTCGTTCGACCGTTTTTTTTTTTTTCAGGTTAATATATAGCCTATGACACGCACAAATAACGTGGCTTTCTATTGGTAAAATAATTTTCAAAATCGGTTCAGTAGATCCAGAGATTACCCCCTACAACCTCACAAACTTTACCTCTTTATAATATTAAGTATAGATAAAAGCATATTACACAATTAATTAGTACCTTGACGACCTTGTAATCTATTGACATTTTTTTTATTAATTTTATTGTTATGATTTCGTTTTATTTATTTTGTTGTAATGTTGAGTGATTGTTTTGTCCTATTTATTACGAATTAATAAATTATAATCAAAATATTTGTGCGCCGTTGACATAGCGTTCATTCTTATTAACAATATATTGACATCTGTACTTTACCTGTGTTCTACAAATAAAACTATTTGAATTTGAACATTTAATACTGTACCTTAAAATTCAAGTATTTTGGTATCGAAGATTTTTGGAGATAATTCACTACACCTACAGTTTTTCAAGAATCCAGACATTTTCTTCAACACTATCCTACAGAAAGCACGCTTTAAAAACAGAATCCCCCAAAACAAAAACCGTATCCACAGTCCGTAGTCAGGGTTACAAAAGCCACGCTACCGAAATAACGAGCGGTAGTAACCAGCCCCGTAAAAGAAGGCTTTGTCAGCTGTCGTACCGTATACTTTCACTTTATGCTGTAAAAAGGTGCTTTAAGGCTTATTTACACTAGGAGAGTTAATCGCGTGTGGACACATGAGACTAGCCAAGCAATTATTGCACTCGTGTTAGATCTCCGTAGAGCAGTAATCGGCTAGCGAGTAGCAAAAATAAATAGGAAACGAAAAGAAACAAAAAGAGCGATACACAAACTCGAGTAGGTGACATTATGCCATACGAGAGTCTTTAGGCGAGTTTCTCAAACTGTATTTCGACAATTCAGCATGATCAGCCCCCACTGCTGGGACATAGTCCTCCTTTCTGTGAGAGGGAGCGGGCCGTAATGTACCTCGCGGGTAGAGTGCGGGTTGGTTGATGTCACATGTCTTCGAATTTTTGGTTCTTGATCATGCCGATTTTCCTCACGATGTTTTCCTTCACCGTTTTGAGACGGTATGAAATAATATACACATAGAAAAGCGCCTGTCTGGGTTCGGACGTTCGACCTGTAAGTACTGGGACACCACTGCTCTGGCTTAACACCTTGAAATATGATTATTTGTTTGTACCTTCATGGTTTGTACAGACGCTCCCAATTTCGAAAAGGTAGGCAAGTCTCGCATGCAATCGTACGTAGGTACCGTTTACACAATTATCATTTTATCTTTTCTCAAAAATCGCCTAATCGAAGCGAGAAACTCTCCCTATGCAATTGAGCCTTTATGCTGCAAAGGATCCTTTACAGGGAAACTCATTAAAGCCAGACACTCATTACCGCCGAACAGGTGAGAATGAAGGGCACTATTAAAGTTTTGCGCTGTTTATCCTGCAATTTTCTTTTTAAATTTTCTTTTGTTTGGGTTGCACTCGGAATTTATGTTGTATCTTGTACACACAGCGTCCATATGTGCTAACCCCTTCAAGTTTTAAAATGTTACACTGCTACAACATTGAATTCGTTACGAATACGTTTCGACTTGAATTCAAACCATCGCATCACCGAACTTCGTCATATTCATATCGGCAGTTTGACGAACTAGCCAGCGAGCCCACATGAATTGCGATGAAATTGTTATCGACTATCGTCCGAGTCACTTCATCTTTAGGTCTCTGTCTAATCGATAGATTATGTTATTTCAGGGTATCCATTAATTTATTACGTTTTCTTTATAAAATTAATCGCTACCCTCAAGTTATAACTACAACGTTTGATGTATACGTTCACTTCAAACGTCTGTATAGAGACGACATGATAGATCACGTGACATTTCGTTAGTCAACCTAAAATATTTCTAGCGCTTCCTATTCTATCGTTTGCTTTTAAAGGATATCAATTGTCTACTGCCCCGTTTGTGTCAGTTGGTAAAATATACATAATTAGTTATCTGTTAATTTTCAAATACAATTGTAAAATCTTTGTAGTAAAATAAGATGAAAGTTTTTTTAAATGATAGCAATAGTAAATAATAGGTCTTTACCTATGAAATTGCCGTTTTGTATGAAAAAAATTAAACGAATTTTTTTCATGTATTTTTTATTTGTATTAATCGAAGTAATCACCCATGCAATCAATGCATCTTTGCCATCGCAGTGGCAGTTTATTGATGCCCTTCTTAAAGAAATCAGCTGGACGGGAGGCAACAAATTCTTCAAAGGCATTTTGTACTGCCTCTCGGGTATTGAATTTTTTTCCCGCCAAGAAGTTATCCAAATTCTGGGAAAAGTAGTAGTCTGTAGGCGCAAGGTCTGGTGAGTAGGGCGGATGACGGAGAGCTTCCAACCCCAGTTCTTGCAACTTGGAGACCGTCTGCTGTGCAGTATGAGGTCGCGCGTTGTCGTGCAGGAGCAGCGGAGACGAGCGATTGACCAATGCTGGTTGGAGATGTGCCAGCTTCTCCATAATTGTGTTCAGTTCTTCACAGTACACATCTGCAGTAATGCTCACCCCGTTTGGTAAGAAGCTGTGATGAATCACACCGGCGCTAGACCACCAAACAGTGACCATCACTTTTCTAGGGGTAAGTTTTCGTTTAGGGCATTGTTTAGGTGCTGAACCAGGATCCAACCAACTTGCTGAGCGCTTGCGGTTATCAAACAGAATCCATTTTTCATCGCAGGTAACAATGCGGTTCAAAATTCCTTCATTTGTGTGTCTGTTGAGCAGTGCAAGGCACGTCTCGACGCGTACTTCGCGCTGACGATCATTGAGTTCGTGGGGCACCCATTTGTCAAGCTTTTTTACCTTGCCAATTTGACGCAAATGGACCAATATTGTTTTGACGCTAACGTCGAAAGCTGCTGCTAATTCAGCCGTAGATTGTGTATCATCAGCTTCCACAATCGCCTTTAATTCGTCATTGTCGACCAAAGTCTTCGGACGACCGCGAGGTTCATTTTTCAGGTCGAAATTTCCAGAACGGAAGCGAGCAAACCAATAACAGGTGGTGCGTTGGTTTGTAGTGTTAGCTCCGTAAACGTCGTTGATGTTGCGTGCCGCTTGTGCCGCGTTGCTGCCACGACGGTACTCATATTCCATAATTACTCGAATTTTTAACGTATCCATGATGACGAAAAAGATTGAAATGCGATGAAAATGTAACACTAATCAATAAACAAATGACTACTTTTGGAAAAAAAAAAATCCATGTTTTTAAAATAAAATTAATTTGAAATTAGAATTCTTACCCAAACAAAAATTATTTTGATTTGAAATGGCCAGTACTGCAAAACGGCATAATATTACTTAAACAAAATAGAAAAATACTTTATATTATAGTATCGAGGCGTACTTAAAAGATCATTTAATTTTATATACATTCAAATCAAATAATATTTACATTTACAATACACAACCGTTGATTCTAAGAAATTAATAAAATTATAGTAAAATAATCCATTGAGCCGTTGACGTAAATTAACAGCATGAGCAGCATTTTATTTTCAACTGGTTTTATTTAGAACTGAATAAAATAATGACTATTTAACTAATGCATATTGTGCGTTGTCGTAAATTAACAGCTAATATTTTCAACCTGTTTTTTTATTGATGATTAACAGTTATCTCGTTAACAAGTGAAAAATCGTAAAAAAAAAACAGTTTATTGATTCAACGACGACCTCTAGTGCTTACGGACTGCATCCTGCAAAAGCTGGCATGTTGATATGCCATCATTTTGCAATTTGTCTAGTTGCACGATTGTCTAGTAATGACATCAGACCGATAGTTTCAGTGGTAGATCAAATACAGCTGCAATGCGGTGTCTTGTTTTAGTATGACCGGCGGATTGATGGTCGCTGTATAATTTGAATATTGCAAAGACTGCAACATAGCATCTGCAGAATTTTGATGGCGTTCATTGTTTATTTTTAGTGTCTATGATACATTTATGATACATTTACGTTGAATTGTTTGGAAATAAGTTACTATTTTATTGAGTACCTGGTACTTGTTGACAGGCCTAAAATGTCCTCTCATACCTTTTAACACTGTAATTTGACATCATAAATACCAGTATAGTTTATTTTTAACTAGTTTTTGCTCGATGTATTAAACATATAAATCTTCCTCTTGACTCTGTCTAATTGATGAAAACATTTACGCATTAAAATCCACTGCGTAGTAGAAAAGATCTAAGCGTACAAACACGAAAAGCAACTTTGTTAAATACCAAGTAAAGAAGAATAAACGTGGAGTTTCATACCGGCTCTTCTCCACAGAAATCCGTGGACCTGGCTTCTGACGTTTCATAAGTGCCCATGTAGGTTTATGTGTTTTTTTTTACATTGTGCTGTTATTGAGTTGCAGTTATTCATTAATGTTAAATGTTTTTTTTTGTTTCGTAGTAGCTTTTACAGACCAACCTTACAAATGTAAGCACCGAGAGACTCAACACAAATATGTTTAGTAAAACAATATAATCTGTTGGAAGTAGGCTATTGCCAAATTAATTTTAGATCACATTTTTCCCACAGTTTAGTGACATTCACCTTTACACATGATCTACCTAACTATAGATTTTACATGAAAACTTTCAATTGAATCTATTCTTTAGCTTCCGATACAAAATCGTATAAAAAACAAAGCAATCACATTACAAACGCTTCCAAATAAAATTACTACCGCCACGAGTAGATTTACAGGTAACCGACGAACCTTATTAGTCGGTTTGTGGTCATTAGCGCTGTTCATTTATTCAGTAAAGTACTCTGGTTTTGTCCAGAAATAAATAAATCGTTCGAGTTACTAATGGGAATCTGATATGGGATCTGGTATTCAATTTCGTTATGCCATAATGAAGGTTTTTGTGTATTTTTATACCTACCCAGCTTAATTCAAAATCAAATAGTTCCGATAAACGAATTAGAAAGAAAGAAAAATGCGTTTAATGGTATTATATCATTAATCAAAAACCTTCATTATTTAAAAAGAAAAAACAGAAAAAAATTATAATAACGCCAAAAGGGCCTCAGCTCAGCATAATCTCAGATGGCAACACAGTACGCACCACCTGTCGCTGATTTTCAGGTGTAACCCACGAGTTATAACTATATATTAAAACTGAATTTCATAAGTTTTTGCAATTTTCAGGTAAGTGTCATGTTGTATGATTGGCGACCGTAAGTAACGTATCTTTACAAAATGATCATCATCAAAACCATCAATACAACCCTCTGAGTTCATTTAATCCCATTTAATGACTATTTAATGTAAAAGTCATTGAATTGGATTAAAATACGCTGACCCGCAAATTGCAAAAAAAAAATGAAAAAATGTTAATTTTGCTGGCGCTTCCACTTTAAGGATATTTCATACGTTTCATGCAAATCATCAAAGTAAAATGGAAATAATTTTAGTTTTTTACCTATATCAACAGCACGTGAGATAACTCTTGAGTTCAAAAGCCATGGAGGCACCTACCCACTGGCCCGGAACAATTAAAATTTCAGCTAACACAGAAACAACTTTGCTAATGAGATTCCATAGTTACCGTACACTCGTAATTAAGGAAGTTAGAAGCTTATGTCAGTAACATGATCTGGGCCAGAAAGTTGTTGATCGCCCTACTTGGGTTTCATTCTAGTCTTTCCTTGTTTGTAATGCCTATCTCGATCAATTTTGGTGACCTATGGCACCGATACGTTGTCGCTCACAATGGGCGTCATTAAAAGGCTGAGAGTCACCCAAAGGGCAATGGAGAGAGATTATGCTTGGAGTTTCCCTTCATGGTCGGATCAGAAATGAAGATATCTGCAGGATTTCCAAGGTAGGTAACTGACTTAGTCCGAAGAATTGGCAAACTTAGGAAGGTCTTGCATTGCTTGCAGAACAGACGATGGGGCCGAAATTTCTGGATTGGCGACTGTGTACCGAAAGACGTTAGTGGCGTTTGAAGGCCGTATTCCTTCACCTTGTGAGGAACGAAGGAATCCCCTGGATGTAAAAACTTCAGTACCGGTCGAATTGGTGACGCTTGGGGGACGTCTATGTTCAGCAGTGGACATCTTTCGGCTGATAAATTAGATTTGATACTAATCGAAACAACATGTGACGGAATGGATGAACCCTATAACCGATTGTTCGCATACGAAGGGACAAGAATTGATCACAAACTTTGTTCAACTGTATCTTAGTTAGGTACCAAATTTAATAATCATTTGTGAGGAATCTGAATGTTCTGGGTCTGAACCTCAAACTGTGAATATCCTGATTTTATTACGGTTTTCCTTAATCAGTGCCGAAGTTTCTGCATCAAACAAGGATGTTTTAATTTTTTTGCTTTAAATGATAAATTTTGTTATTTCTGTAAGAAGGTTTGTACCATAGATATAGGTTTGTACAGACAGTTTTACTCAGAGTCACAGTCTTTTTTAAAGTCCAGACATAATCTTTGTCAGATCGTGTGAAGACTATGTAGATTTGTGTCCGAATTGGTCTTTTGAGGAAAGAACCACACAGATTGAGTGGATCTGTCCAGCCTGTGCTCGTCGTGTTTGTTGAGGCAAGCACTTAATATTACGTTCAAATGAAATACCTATAGCTTTAAGTACCACACACATTATATATGAACTTGCAGAATATTACGTTCAAATATGTAATACAGCTTTAAGGACCAAGCACACCCCAATCCCTGGCAATTCGCGCCTCGTTACCCCAAAGACTGTAACTTGTGTCAAATTGCCGGATACCATATATCGAAGTTAGCAAGATGTTCGGTTCTGTGCAATGAAGCGAAAAGGTACTCTGTGGGGACTCCAGTTAACATACATAAGTACAGCTAATGTATTGAAAATTGAACGAGATATTAGTACTTACATAATAAGCCTATAAATCATCAACCCCTCTTTGAGAGGGAGTGGGCTGTAATCTACCCCGCGGGCCCAGTGAGGGTTGGTCACATGTCTTCGATTTTTTCGGTTCTAGGACAAGCCGGTTTCCTCACGATGTTTTCCTTCACCGTTTCGAGGTAATTAATTAATTTACACAAAGTAAAGCGCCAGTCTGGATCCGAACCTACAACTCGTAAGTCGCGACCGTTACCACTGGACCACCAGTGCGTGTGTACAATGATACATACATACATAATCAGCCTATAATGTTCCCACTGCTGGGACATAGGCCTCCTCTCTGTGAGAGGAAGCGGGCCGTAATCCACCACGCGGGCCCAGTGCGGTTTGTTAGGTACAATTATGAGTACTTAACATTGCAATAATGTAGAAGTAAAGACTGCTTCCAGCGGCGGTGGTTAAAAAGAGATACCGTGGCCTCTGGCACACAGGCAACTGAGGGAACACGTGTGGGTTTTAGTCACGTGGTGGGTAAAAGTCTGACACGCCGTCCTGCTTCACCCAGAGCGGGAGAAGTTATTTGATGATTTCCTACCCTCAAAAAAGACTGCTTCGTTGGTCTAGTGGTCACAAAAGCTACTGCTGATCATGAGGTCCTAGGTTTGAGTTCCAGGTTGAGCAAAATTTTCTTTGGTTTTCTATCTGAAATTTCTCAGTCGCAGTCCGGGTTCTGGATTTGTGCTCGGTTGGTGGCAATGGGCTCGGCCCCTAGTACATGGGACTTTAGTGACCCTTTAGTGAATACAGGCGTGGTGCTATGTTATGTTTTGTCAAGAGACTGAGAGTCGCTTTAGTGAAAAGATTCAAAAGATTAGTGACAACTGTACCTATGTAGACACAGCGTTTGTATTCACGATACACGATGTTTGTCGCGCAATACGTCATTAGTTCTGTGGATAGTTATGCTCTGTGCTGTGTTCTGTGCTCTGATCCCCTCTATTTAAACCGGCGTCATGTCACACTGGGAAACCTACAAAGCCTGCGTTTTGATGTACTGTTAAATTACGTGCATTAAAATATTGATAGAAAGAATACCTTTTTTATGTCTGTCATATATATACACGACCAAAGGCATAATACATGGTAAATATTTAAAACCTTTTGAATCTCTATAAGTATATGTACCTATATTTAGCAAAATTTAAAGCGATTTTCTCGTGATATCTTTATGATAAGACCTATTTCAAGTAGTACGGGTTCCAAAATAACAATTACCATCAAACTGTCTAGCCTTTGCCCAACAATGTTGGGATCGGCTCCAGTTGCTGGGCAACACGATACCCCTTGATAAGGCTGGTTGTCAGACTTTCAGGCTTCTGAGGACCCGTAACGACTATCATAAGTCCACGAACGACAGATGGGACCAACGGCTTCACCTGCTTTCCGAGGTTCAGATGGGACTTGGTAAGTAAAGATGGTCACCCATCCACGGACTAACCACGGCAAGCGTAGCTTAACCTGATCGATGGACCCGTGCGACTGCTATTCTGTATATAGCCACAAGCCCCGCAACCGATTTATTACTACCGTAGGTAATTAGGTAGTAAATCAGGCGATGTATTCAGCAACATCTGGGAATACAAGCCCGGTGTGAGTAACTGAACTAATTATTATTGAGGCTTCGCCAAGTCCTGGTTTATTGGCAAATTGGGAAGCGAGTACTTTCAGAAAGTTTCGTGCACGCCAGGTTGTGCTATTATTCATTTGAAAGGAATGATTTGTGGAAGAAGTTTTGTTCGTTAAAGTTTTATTGTAAATGGTTTCTTCAAATTATCTTTTGACTGCAGGCTTATGACGCAATTCCAATGCCATATCAATATTTTGCATGAACAAGGCATTATGTTCCCGCTGGAGGGAGATATGTCTCCTCTCTATAAGAGAGAGTGGACTGAAATCCACGGGGGTACAGTGCAAGTTGATGTATAAAAATACCGACTCCTCATTCATAAACTTTCGTCATAAGACCACTCGTATGCTCTATAACTTTTATAGCAGGTGAAGTCACATAGGTACATCTGAAAATACATAGGTGCTTACATAAAGAATCAATATTACAAAGAGGCAGTCTAGAAATATTCAGTAGGTACTTGTCTTACCTATTGAATATTTCTCGACAAGTTTGAAAGCATACTACTTAAGTATAGAATTATGAGAACGCAAAGTCGAGCAGAGGTACCTCAAACTGACCTTACATTGGGTGCCTCTCAAGGCCAAAAAAATTGCTAGTAAATATCTAGGGCTACCTCCACAGTCAGGGTTTACCAACTAACTAACATCCTAATTTATTAAGTTACACATTTTCAATCACCGAAGATTTTAAAAGAAATTCAAATGAATGGCATTTCTATTTGGTCGTACGATCGCTCTATGGTAGGAGCGTAGAATGAGAATGATTCATGTGTAAATAAAGTTCTATTTAGAGTAGAAATTTCTACTAAATATAGGCGTAATTAAACTTCGATTTGATCAACTACTTTAGTAGCTACGTACATTTGTTTTCTATAGACCGTCAGGATTGACGAGCCACATACAATGTATTGTATTGCCGAAATTATGAAGCTTGTGCATTTTATTTTCATACTACAAATTAAAACGAACTTACTACTAAATTATACTAAAAATCTGTTTTAATTGCTTCATCGGTATCCAAGTAACGGCGCGGCGTGGGGAAATTTATGGATTTTTCAGATAAATCAAACCATTGTCGCTATTTCAAATTTTGCCGTACAGAAACTTTTTTCATTTTTTTTTTGTACAGATTACGCATAAACACTACTAATGTCTACCATTTTTTTAGAAATATCCATCAGGTAGTTTTCAAGTCCTAAGGTGGCTCCTCAATCCAGACGTCTGTATTGAGGAGCCAACTTAAACTACCTGTAACTGAAAGGGTTTTACTACAAATTCCAGGATCTGGCCTACAAATTCGGATAATTTAAAACTAAATATTGGTAGTACCCGCGTTTTAATATGAGACATAGCTCCTCAATCCATACGGACACCTTTTGGGACAGTCCCCAAAAACGCCCGCCCTTTGCCACTTCCTAGTGCTTTAGCTGGGAAGAAGAAGTGGCGCAACAAACTCCCCAGCAGCACAGCTGTCTATTAAGTTAGAAGAACTTGATTCTCACATAAAACACAAAACATAAAATTAAATTAATTGCAATATGTCAGCTAGCACACGCCAATATACCAACAAAACTCAAGCAGAAACAAGTAAATAATCAAAACAAAACAATAAGCGTAAACAGAACTCAATACCCATATAAAAGCCCCCAGGCATAAAGGGTGTGCCCGCTTACATATGCGATGCTGCATTATGTTCATTTAGATATAACTTGTAGTAACAAATGTTAAGCTAGGACCTTCGGAGTAAAAGCTACGCTGTGTTCCTAATATGTTTAAACACCAAGGCGTAAACCCGGAAATGACCAAAGATAACTAAGGGCATTAGGGACTTGGGACTTAACGAGCTTACACAGTCCAAATATTTGGTTGAAATTGATATCTATATTGCCATGGACTGAAAGTGAAGAGAAGTTTGCTAAGTAATTATTTTGATCAAATTGATCCGGATTACGCATTTTTTTACCGGACTGCGCGACGTGAAGGGCAGTAATGTGTTTATCAGCTTATGTATGTTTGTTCCTATGTGGCATTCTAGATACCAAATGCGTGGGCCAATTTTGATGATTCTTACGTCAATAGATTTGTCTTAATCTTGGGAGTGTCGCCAAAGACATGCCAGTAGTCAACATTGCGGACTTTAGAACCCAATAAAAAACGTGAAAAAAAAATGTATGTTAAAATAAAGAGCTTGAAGAGACGATTTCCAAAATTGGACTTATGACACTGGGCCAGGGTTATTTGTTTATTTTTATTGGTTCACTTACAGTTGTTTAATACTTAAAGGTAACATGCAAAAGTGTATATGAAACAGTGCAATCATACTGCCTACTTATATTATATATGTGAAAGTTTGAATGTTTAGATGTTTGGGTATTTAGATGATTAGATGTTTGTTACTTAATCACGCAAAAACGGCAGAACGGATTTGGATGAAATTTGGCACACAGATACTTTATAACCTGGATTAACATATAGGATACTTTTTATCCCGGTAGTACGTTCCCGTGGGAAAATATTCGTCCACCACGC
This sequence comes from Antitype chi, assembly GCA_947359405.1. Taxonomy (NCBI): domain Eukaryota; kingdom Metazoa; phylum Arthropoda; class Insecta; order Lepidoptera; family Noctuidae; genus Antitype; species Antitype chi. The sequence continues at coordinate 3,567,124 of OX375810.1, read as the reverse complement.
AGGTGAAGCCGCTGGCAAAGGCTAGTAATCACATAAGGTCATAAGTAATTTTCCATAACTATCAACATCGGCTTAGCTTTTTCCCAATTATGTCGGGTCGGCTTCCAGTCTAACCGGATGCAGCTGAATACTAGTATTTTAAATGGAGCGACTGTCTATCTGACCTCGACAACCCAGTTATATGGGTCCTTGGTAAGACTAGTTGTCATATTTTCGGGTTTCCGATGACGCCATAACGACTGTCAAAAATTCGCGAATGACAGCTGGGACCAACGGGGTAACGTGCTTTCCGGGGCACGGAGAAGTCTTGGTATGTAAAGATGGTGACCCATCCACGGAGCAACCGCGGCTAGCGTAGCTTAACCTGATCGATCGGCCCGTTCGGCTGTTATTACTTAGCCATAGCCAACTATATATACCTATCTGTATTGATTGAATATACTAAGAATCTCAGGGTTTCAATGAAAATAAACTCTTTCCAAGTACACATTACTGTCATACGCCTTGGAATGTCGATTCCAAGGTTAATTTCGATTATTAATAGATAGTTATTTCATATTCAGATTAACCGATTATAAATAATGATGAGCCATGATTTTATTACTTTTATTTTTTTATTCCCTAGTTTTAATTTACTTTTACCTTAAACAGATTGTTAATTTATTACATTAAGTATTCATGCACTTCATAGCCTGAAACACAGGTTCAACCTAGTTCAGGCAATAAGCAACTGTGTTCTATTTTAATTGTTAAGATACTTTGTAAATGTGCTCCTTTTTATAAATAAACGATTATTATATTATTATTATGATCATTCCGCCTTTAATTCGCTAAGTTTTTCAATTAAGTAGATCGTTGCAATTAATTGTTTTAATCGATTTCAATCAACCAAGACACCTACGACATACATACATACCAAGACCCCTCCGTGTCTCGGAAAGCATGTCAAGCTGCTTGTCCCGGCTGTCATTCGTAGATCTTTGGCAGTCGTTATGGGTCGTCAGAAGCCTGAAAGTCTGAGAACCAGCCTTAACAAATGGTATCGTATTACACAGTAACTGGGTTATGTAGGTCAGATAGGCAATTGATCCATATAAAATACTGGTATTCAGCTGCATTCGGTTTGACTGGAAGCCAATCTCAACATAGTTGTGAATAGGCTAGGCAGATGATGACAGATGTATACGGTCTATGGTTGAATGAGTAGGTAGGTAGGTACCTACATACAGCCACGAGCCTGAAAGTGTTTCAGCATGACTACGTGTTTTCGTAAACGTGACCTTTGCTAGACAGAATTAATGGAACCTTGTCAATAGGTTTTGCTAAGAAAACATTATTCCATATCAAAGGGATATTTTACTTACCTAATTACTTATTATAAGAATTATCTTTTCTTTGAAATATTAAACAAATTTTTGATCAGCAATACTTTTAGGAAAACGCACTATCGAATCTGATTATTAGTAATTTTAAAAGTAAAAACAAAACTCAATTTTCAAGTAAAATACGTGAGGTACCTGCTAAGTTCACGGTTCTAAGTTTTTGCAGCATAGCTCAGCAATTTGTATTTTTTTTTTGGATGGGCAATCATCAAATAACTTCACCCGCTCTGGGCGGAGCGGGAGGGCGTGTCAGACTTTTACTGACTAAAACCCACCCGTGTTCCTTCAGTTGCCTGTGTGCCCGTGGGTGGCCCCTGGCACACAGGCAACTGAAGGAATCGCTGTGTATCTCTTTCGAACAACCCGCACTCCTGGCAGGCATCGGCCCTTGTCGACCCCACTAATTGGTGCTCACATCACTTTGAGGCGCGCATGGTACACAACGCGCCGTCGACCCGGGCTTGGTCCTTACCGGACAGCGAGCTACCCATTACTCGCCATCCGCTAGCCCACGCCTACGGTGGCCGGGAATCAGCCTGGGATTCCCGACGCCCAGGGCGTCTCCTGCGGCGGCAACTAGGGCCGTGAGGGTGCATATACTGCCTTTCCCTCACGTGCGCCGCCTCCCTCTTCGCGAGCATTACTGCTTCGCAGGAGGTGATGGCTACCCATGGACTACAACTGTGTCCGAAACAACTGTGTCCGGTGAGGACCTGCGTCAGGCGGAAGGTGAGGACGCCGTGGCGCCTCTCAATCCACTCCTCCAAGAGGGGACTTACCGCCGCAATCGTGGCGTGCCCATAGCTCAGCAGTGTAATGATATTTAGTCTGACTTCGCCAGATACCAACACAAAATCAATTATAAATCATAATTTATTTCACACCACCTCCAAACCTCCCATCGTCTTTCCTAAGTCTTCAAGAGCTTAACCTAACGTATGTTCTCGCCATTCGAGAGCACAGCTTAATTCACTGCGCTCCAAGTAGGGTTACCATTTCAAAATTAGAAAAGCTCGAACGAAAAACCGGAAATTTGCAAAAAAGTCGGGACATTTCACTTTTTAAACATTTTTTCCATTATTTACTAGTTCGCGCCAGCGGCTTCGCCCGCGTAGAGGTCGGAAATTATCCCACGGAAACGTACTACAGGGATAAAAAGTACCCTATGTGTTAATCCGGGTTACAAATTATCTGTGTACCAAATGTCATCTAAATCCGTTTGGCCGTTTTTGCTTGATTGTGTAACAAACATCCATCTATCTATCCATTTAAAATATTAGTAAAATAGGATAGGATTAGTAGGATTTAATTTTTTTATTTGGTTAGTAAAATTTCTTAACTTGAAAAGTGCGGACAAATGACAAAGCCGGAAAAGCCCGGAATAATCGGGATGGAAGGTAACCCTAGGTACACGCCACTTAAACGCCATCCAACTGACAGCCGGATTACAGATGGTTTAATCTGCTCAGCGAGAGGTATACGCAAGGATTAGACGATGTTCTATGAGTGGTATCAGTTTATGAAATAGCGAAGGAAGAATATGAGTGGGTTGTGGAAATTAATTTTTAGTTTGAGTGGAAAACTAGAGCCCATCAGTCAGTTTGTTTTCGTACAAAGCTGTTTATTCAACTGTGTAGTTTCTTGCCGGATCTTCTACATAGGAATCGACCAATTAGAACCGTGCACCTAGTTTCTAGCGTTTCATAAGTTTTCCAACTAAGCTTAAATAAAAAGAAATTTTGCATTTGAAATAATAATTCCAAAAATAAATCTTCTTACTGTTTTTATAAGGACATAGCTTCAGACTCAATTAAGTAAAATTTTATAGCAAAAAGAGTAATTAAAAAGACTCCAAACACACCCAGAATACTTTAAGGTAATTAACAAAAAAGCTCTTTTTTAAAATCCTGCCCAAACGCAGTAAATTGCTCCCACTCCCAGTGTCCCAAACAAATAGAAAAGCCGGGCACAAAAGTGACCAGGCACAATTACAGGGGGGTACTTAAGCAAATTAATTGCACCATTGGGCCCCAGATACGGTAATTAACTAACTGGTGTGCACGTAGCACGAAATGCAGGTGACATGTAAATAAACCTTCTAGTTTGAATGGATAAGTACTACGAAAGATCCCTGGTTGTAAATTATTTTTGTTTGCAGACACTTGATTGGCTGCAAGCCAAATCTTTTTTTTTACAAATAATTAATTGGCTTATTGCAAGTAGAATGGATAGCCAATAGGGCAGAAAATTTCACGAGTGAGGTCCATGTATTGGAACGCATAGCATGTGTCAAGGAGGCAGGGACATTGACGCGCAAACGGAAACCATGAAATCAGCACATGGTTCTAGAACCCTGAGGTATTTTTTTTTCTTACATTTAATGGTTTCATTATTTGCGTCGATGACCCTCCTTGCCCACATGGTGGAACGACGAACTAGTCAAATCGTGGGAAACCGCTAGATGAAGGCGACGGAAGATCGGTTGTTGTGGCAATGGCTACTGTCCAGCCGTGGACTCGTATGTTCCCTATGAGAAAAGGTCATAACCCTAAGTTATAACAGTTACCTACCTACAGGCCGATAAACTATCTACTAAATCTTCTTAAGTAGTTACAATGACATAAGTTGGTTATTTATTATGGGTACAATAAAGGTTTTATGTGCTTCTTTACGGAGTGAGAGGGATTGTGGCTTTGTTAGGCCAGATTTATTTGGTCCTCTTCCTTTTAGGTATTTGTCTCGTTTGTACGAGTAGAGGATAGTCGTAGATTAGAAAAAGGTCAGAAATATATATGTACGAAGGCAATGAGATCATCCGTCTGACACTGTTTGTTTATTTGCAGGTCATAGCCCTCTTTTCAAGCAAGTACTGGTTTTATTCAAACTAGGCTGAGAGTCAGCACTTTTTGAACTTTAAAACTACATGACAGTCCCCCAAAACGCCCGCCCTTCACCACTTCCGAGTGCTTTAGCTGGGAAGAAGAAGTGACGCAACAAACTCCCCAGCAGCACAGCTGTCTGTTACGTTAGAAGAACTTGATTCTAAACAAAATCAAAATAAAATTAATTCAAACTAGGCTGAGAGTACTTTTTACAGCACTTTTAGAACTTCAAAAATATAACCCTCCTTTTGTATCCCGCCACAGTTGGGCATAAAATAGTCCAGGTATCTCAGTAATTATGTCAATTATTAAGGTTCACCTAACATTTAAAAATGTCTCCAAACTTCCCAGTTAAAATCTCGCGACCCGCTGGTTCAGAAGTAAGTTCACCCTCCAGTCAACACGAAAGTATTCTCGCCAAATAATATCTCATTTCAAAAGTTTTATTACTTTAGCACTTCGGACTTTAACTAATTAATCAAAAAAGTGATTAACGACGACGATGATTGCCAAATTGTAGTCTCCACAATTAATCAAGATTGTTTTTTGTCAAGGACGTATTTGTTAAGTTCTTGGAGAAAAGCGAACTCTATTATTTTTCTTTTATTGGCTTATCAAGATAGCAGCCTATGTAAAATTTACCTTGACCTATATTTTACCGACTATTTCTATTTGGTAAATAACTTTTTCTGTTACCTTTCATAATGTATTAATATTTTATTTTAGAACTTTATTTTGTTTTGCGCTATTTAAATCGAATAATTATTAATTAAAATATAAATACAAATAATTTAAAACGAATCTAAACACGATATATCTGCTATATTTTTTTTCAGGAATGTAGGTACTAGTGTGTTGAATATTCTGGCTGCAGCTTCAGACCAAAAATTCCATAATCTTGCATAGTTAAATAGCATACATGGGTGTTTAAAATTTTAGGTCACACGTATGTTTGAAAGTAAAGTAAATACACATTATGTGTCTAAAAACCCAGCCGCAACTAACAAAACAGCTGATCGCCTTGAAACAGCTAAATCGATTTTGATAAAACATGTCTAAGAACCACCGCTAAAAAACCTGCTTTCAAATAAAAAAAATCGCACCCAAATCGGTTCACCCGTTTAAGAGCTACGGTGCCACAGACAGACACACAGACCGACACACATAGCGGTCAAACTTATAACACCCCTCTTTTTGCGTCGGGGGTAAAAAATCCATGATAGTCGGCGGCATTCAACTCCTTCTGAATCCATCAGATTGGGTTAGGTCCTTAGTCAAACCATCCTTCACTTAGCCAGTCGCTATATCCCTTAAGCCCCGCACACACTAAATCACATCTACGCTATGGGCACGTTAATCAAAGTGGTATTGAATAATGACATCTAAGGGCTGTTCACACAAGCCGAGCTGGCTCGCCGCCAGTCGCCAATTAGACCGTATGACAAACACGGACGTAAGCTTGACAGAATATCAATTAAATTGGTTTATATACATGTATTTAGGAGTATGTAGTTGTTGAACATAGCTTTAGAGTAGGTCAATGTTTAGATATTGTGTCTACATAGTGTACGTCCACATTATTTAACATTGCTAACCTCTCTATAAAAACATGTTAAATAACTGTTTTATAGAGTGGACAGAAAAAAGTTTTAGACAAAAACGACTGCATTAATTGGGTAACCATAAACCAAACAAAACCTTAAACAAGTACATACTACAAATGATTCAAAATAGATGCTGCAAATAAAAATGCATATATACCTATGTTTGATGTTTTTAGATCATATTGATAGAAAATCTTCACTGATCCTTAGAAATTTTATGAAAAGCTTTCTAGTTATGAAAACGGAAACACTGTATTTATAAATTTATAACTGAAAATATTAACTTTGAAAGTTTCAGACTGTTTCAAGGAATTATAAAACAAGTTTCCTGACCGCAACGGTTCGGTCAGGCTTGCCACTACTTAGCACGATTTCCAAACAACGTTTTATTATGCAAAGCTGACCACGGGTTCAGCGCCTGGCCAGCTTTCAGTGGGACTGACGCAAAATATGATAATTTTCGCATTCAGACGAGCGCAAATCTTTAATATCTAAAGATATTTATTCTCACGTTGTTAGATCGTCCGTTTTTCGAATTCAAATCTGTCTGACTAGCCTTATAGCCTACTTTTCCACGGTAAAATTGAATATAGCAATTGACTACTAAACCACAAAATACAGAGAGTACAGAAGTCAATCTACATACAAAGTGCGCTCGAGCAACGCACACATAGACACCGCTCACGGACACGATATCTCGGATGGGTTGGGACCAGTGCAAGCGCGAGTGCCATCCCCTGAGACACGCGTCTGTGAAGTGCAAAAATGGAGCAACTAAAAAAAAGTTATTATAACTGTTCAGTGGACGGTTGTTTAAATTCAACATTTAACTGTGAATTGTCGTTTTTTAAGCTACCAGTTGTTTCAGAGAGGTAAGTACCTAGGTATTTGCTTGTGTTTTGATGGTTCGTTTTAAAGTAACACAGAATAGTTAGTTGTAGATAAGCGAACATGACTTTGTGGCCTTATTGTAGTACATATAAGCTAAAAAAAGAGGTTCCGACGAATTGCAAACCTCCTCCTTTTTGAATTCGGTAAAACAATACGCTCATCTTCCTCATTATAAATAGTTAAGAGAACTGCTCGGCGAGTCGGCCGGGCCGCCCGCGTAGCCACCCGCCGCCGATCTATCGAACTATTAGAGTTGATAATAAACAAACACATTGAAAGCTTTACTGTTGAGCCCGTTGAGCCTTCCTACTTCATAACCTCCGACTATATCACAACACTAACGACAGTGAAGAATCTTAAGGTATATTTAGAGGCATGAGTAACAAGGTTCACTCAACCTCCATAGAAAAGGGAGTATCCTCCGACCGGACGGTCTGGTGGGCAACTGTCCGACGATTGATGTGTAACGTTGTATACAGGTTGAAATTGAAAACATGCGACAAACCGAAATGGAAGATTGTACTCATCATTATGAACATCTTTTACTGAGGGACCAAAGATGCAATCGCAAAAAAAAAAAACAGCTGTTCCCTACATTTTGACGAGTTATGCGAACATAAATGTAGGGAACAGATGTTTTTTTTTTCGCGATTGCATCATTGGTCCCTTAGTAAAAGTTGTTCATAATGATGAGTACAATCTCCCATTTCGGTTTGTCGCATGTTTTCAATTTCAACCTGTATATGCGCGATGCAGGATTTGGCATGAAGGCTTCATGACTACTCACTATGTATGTATGTAGGAACTGACCTGAGGTGGAGTCTTGACATAATACTCTGTATCGTTGATGATGAGCCGGAAGTCAGTCTCAAGCAGCGCCTCGATGGTGTCGCTCGCGGCGATGCGCACGCGCTCGTCCGCCGCCAGCGCAGCCGCACGCTCCACGCCGCGGTCTTCGGCCTTCACCTGTACATAAACAGAGAAATTAGTGATACAGTGCAAAATCACAATAGCAGAAGAGTAATAAGATTGCATTTTCTAGGTTTATAGGGGATTTAAAGTCTGGGAATTTGATTTATAAGTAAATTGACTATCAACTTAAATGTTTGTTAATGCAAAACAACTGTTATTCTTTTCAGTCGCATGAAATTGCTATGTCTTAGATTTGCGAAAGTCCTAGGATTTTTTTAAACGGCCGGATTTTAGTAAACTGAGGAAGATTTTCGTAATAATACGACCAAATTTCAGATATTTCTTTTCAATTACCTTTCGACAGCTTTCACTCTGGAAATTTATGTAGTCTCCGTGTACATAGACAGTTACTACTTGTGCATAAAGTTTCAAATAATAGCCGCAGCACATTTTTAATTTTAAAGCTTTGGTCGGTCTGGGAATGAGCTGAATATTTTTAGTTTTTTGCTGGTCTTCCACAAAAGATGACGGAAAAAAATTGTTCAGGGAATGAAAACATCCAAATTTTAGTTCGTATGTGAAGAACTAATTGGGACCTCTTTAGAAAGATTGTAACACGTATACTAATGTGTGTGCAAACTGTTTGTAGTAGGTATGGCATAAAAACGATTGCAGTGGCGGCCCAGTGGTAATGACCACGGCTTACGAGTTGTAGATCGTAAGTCCTAACCTAGACAGGTGCCTTACTTTTGCGAATTATTTCATGCCCACTGCTCTTAAAACGGTGAAGGTGAACGGTAAAGTCCTAGAAACAAATATTCGAAGACATGACATCTACCAACCCGCACTGGGCCCGCGTGGTGGACTCCCTCTCAGCGAGGTCGCCTGTGTGGAACGTTTTATGCTGTTTATGTATGTATGTATGACATAAAAACTTTTTTATTGATCTCACACCACATTCCAATCAACCCTTATGAGTCCCACTTATTCTATTCAATTAAATCACGCACAAATCCCGGCCACGATGGTAAGTTCGCTCATTACTCAAGATGGTCGAACTCGGGCTGAGTTACAAACGTAATTATCGATAGTATCGGACTATAATCCGGTGCCTTTTAAGTTACTGTGATTCTATTGACCAGTGGAGGTTTTGGGACGGATTAATCAATTGGTAATCAATCTGGATCGTCAGGGACTTGTGTGGGATGTGTTTATTTAGTAAATTCACACTAGCATATTTTATGCTCTTAGGTTAACTACGAGTTGTGATTGAAAGAGAGTTCTGCATCAAAGCATTTATTTCAACTATTTACAAGCACTTTTGCATTGTTAATGAGTCGCTCAGTAAGTAAGTTGAAGCTTATTCTTTCAAAATCAGACGGTAACTAATTTCGAAAAACAAATTCACAACTAGGTACTTATTTATTGTTCGGCGATTGCAGTTCTTATCATATCAATCACCATTATGTCTGCAGATTTTGCAGGAATTTAACTGAATCAGAAATTAAAATAAAGTTACAAAATTGGTATAGTTTTTAATACAACCGCTAAGCACTCCTGCTTCTAAAAATGGCAGCAGCACATATCGATTGCTCTTCAAACATTGCAGGTAAACTGGAGTCTAATCATCTATACACTCTACCTAAGTTTAACGGGTCGAAGATAGACGTCGTCGTATGCAAATAAGGGCCTCTCAACAACGTATACAACGCGCAATTGTGTCTAGAGTGGCAACTGAGGGCCTATTATATGCGTCTGATGGGCACTTGTAGCGAGCATCTGTGTCTATAAGGATATATGACTATATCCTGTTTGGTAGTGGATTTTGAGGAGTATCTGACAATCGCGAAACATTTATCCGGTGAGGATTTAGAAGTTTTAGGAAAACATGATTTTAGCCAAGATTCTGAGACGAGAATAAGCTATAAATACCTACAATCTACTTTGTGAAACGAAGGCGTAGGACGGAGAGTTATAGTACTATTGAAAATTAATAACTTTTTCTATGGGATCATCATTGAAATAAATAAAAATTAATAAAACAATAAAATATAATAAAGTAACTGATTGCTTTAATATGGCTGGATCCTTGCCAGCAGGTCCTCGGATAATGAATATTACAGTTTGCAAAGGTGAACGCTAATGACTGCCCATCCACCTGTTGAAGCTTCGATCCCAAGAATTACTTGAAGGGTAGTGAATAAGTTAAAAGGTAATAAACTGATTGATAATTCACTGCCGTCCGGCGGCAGTGAAAATGCCAAGGATTCTTAGGTTAAGCGTTGTGATGACCTACTATTGTTGCACAACTGTATTTGCTTACTCTATCGGGTTAAATACTAACGGGGACCAAGTCTATTAATTTACACACGTTGCATTGGTCTATCTATTGTGAGTTCTTGGCACATTTGCCATCAAATAAACAACAAAGACCATACACTGACCACAAAAACACACACAACGACCACACTGTTGCATTGGGTACATACACCTGTATTGATAGTTGTAAGGAAGATGTAAATCCTTACTAATATTGTAAAGGCGAAAGTTTGTACCTATACATGGATGTATGGATGTTTGTTACTGTTTCACGCAAAAACTTGGATGGATTTAGATGAAATTTGGCATACAGATAGATTACAACCTAGATTAACACTTAGTACTTTTATCCCGTTAGTACGTTCCCGCGGGATAATATCCGACACCCACGCGGGCGAAGCAGCGGGCGGAAGCTAGTAAATAAATAAATAAAATAGAGAGACCATTGCAACGTTTGTAAATTAGTTTACTAAAGTCGGTGTTCATACGGACGTAATCAAATTTCAGTGGGATTCTTTCTTGCCCTGGAATTCCATTTCTCGGTATTGAACCGAGCATTGAGAATACAACAGAGTGCAGCGGGACTGGGGGCCTCAGCGCGTCTAAAACACAATGTTCGATTTTTAATTCTCGGCGAAAAGCAGTGCGTTGAAGATTTCATTATCATCCATAATACGGACCCTGTTCTTCTCACTTGCAGATATTATTTAAAAAGAGTTCTCACCTGTTCTAGCAGATCGCCAACGGTCTGAGAGACGGGACGGAGTGTGAAGCGACATCTCTCGCGCCGGGACGGCAGCGGTACGGTGATCACCGGCAGGCCGCGCCGGTACGTTACCGTCACCTCTGGAACAAAAGAACGAGAATATAAGGCAATGTTTTATTTAGAACCGGTAGCAGCAGAACTTAAAATACCGTACTATTCTGCATCTCAAGGGCTGTAACGATAGGAGTTTCCAAAAGCAGATAAAAATCCTACTGATATTATACATGTGAAAGTTTGTATGTTTGGTTATAAAATCGCGCAAAAACGGCGGAACGGATCTAGGTAAAATTTGGCACACAGATAGATTGTAACCTGTAATAAACACATAGAATACTTTCTATCCCGAAAGTATGTTTCCGTGGGTTAATTTTCGAGCTCCATGCCGGCGAAACCGCTGGCACAAGGTAGCGTAACAATAAAAAAAATATTAACATTTTCTTCAGTAGATACACAATGACAAAAAATGTATATTCGGCTCAGCAAATCTTTTATTGAATTATTATTTACATAAATAAGCATATACGTTATTAATTTTTCTAGTTGTAAAAAAATAAGCTGAATTATTTCGGCGTCAAATAAGATATAAGATCAAGAATCACTTCATCACTTCACTAATTTCAGTTCAGTTTTCATCAAAGCACATACAACTCTACCTACAAAACATCAACATTCAAGTCTTTCATATCCTGCCCAAGCATCCATTGGCTGCTGCTCAAACATCCTCATCTCTACAGCGTCTTGTGAGAAGCACCCTCAGGCTTATTGCCGTCTTTGTCTATGTGAGGCTCAAACACTTTAGCAAAGAGGTGGTGGAGTGAACGTGAGTAGTAGTTTTGAGGTTATTAAAATATGAGGGTGAAGTTCCATTGATTTGAAAGGCCTTTTATCTTATGCCAATAATAAACGAATTTTCAAGAAAGGAGCATTGTGATTAAATAACGAACATAAGGAATGTTATGACAATACGTTGGGTTCTGTATAAATACAGTTAAGAGGGATGCGCGAGCGAAGGTAACCCACGAAATTAAACTTTTCTTACGTTGTTTGCAAGTTCCAGGTCAGGTTTTATATTGATTAAAATATGATTCGTGACAATAACAGTAATTATACATTCAATTGGATGATATTTAAAGGGTTTTATTGATGATTTTAATTATTACAATTCTGTAAGTAATCACGTTCCGAGTGGTGCCGGACGTAAAGAATAGCACCGTCCCATTTCTTCCCATGGGTGTCGTAGAAGGCGACTAAGGGACTTACTAGAGAATGGGCAGCAGCGTTCTCTATGCATTTTACCAAAACCCCCCCAAATTGGGAGAGGCCTATCTCCAGCCGTGGACGTCTTTCGGCTGAAATTATGAATGATGATGAAATACACACGTGTTACGGTCGAGAATCATGCTTTGTTCAACATACAACCTACAACCTCGCATTGACTTGCAAATTGCGAAAAACCTAAGAAAGTTTTATTTCGTGTTCTACCCTGGCACTTCCCCCTTAAACAGGATTACTATAAAATCTAGCAAAGCCTACATCTTAGGCTATAGGCCGCCAGCTTTTTCCCATTTTACGACCAATCAAATAAATGTGGCCTTTTGTAACTTTTTATGTGTTTTGCTGACTTTAGTGTTTCCGTTTGGATGTAATGGAGTGTAAACACACTACCCAATTTCGCAGGTTAAACGGATTCAGTAGATTATTTAATGTGAGCTTTCGGCTCCGACTTACAAATTGTAGGTCGTTCGAACCCCGGCAAGTAGTTTACTTTGTGTATTCATTTTTATCATCACTGCTCCCAAAACGGTGAAGGAAAATATCGTCAGGAAACCGGCATGTCCGAGAACTAAAACTTCGAAGACATGTGGATTATGGCCCACTACCTCTCACAGAGAGGAAGCCTGTGTCCCAGCAGTGGGAACATTATCTAGGCAGATCGTGATTGAATGTGAAACATTTCCAACAGTTTAGTTATCCACTTTGTGACATGTCTTAACTAAACAGTATTACAACGAGGTATTAAACGGATTACAAGGGAACGAAGAGAAACTCATTTACACTTGAGCGGAATGAAAGCGGAACTTTTTTACGGAACCATTTTCCGAGTCGGTTTTCAATAAAACCTTCGTTTTTGGTACCTACACGCGTTAAAAGCGTTTCTTCGTAAGGGAATTTTGGGATACCGTCTCGTTTTCCGGACACCGTTCGGGAATTATCGGGACGACGAACTGCTGTTCGGATTTTTCCGGATACTGATTAGTGGTTTTTTTATTACTTGGGTTTGGATGATGATGTATTTGAATGATGTATGCGTTGACCTGAGTTGACACCTTTAAGATAACTTATACTTAGTCCTATACATGTCCTATGTAAACAATAATGAAACACACTCGCTATTGTTTCGTTTTGGCAGAACACGACTTCCGTCTGTCTACCAAATAGAAAACTGTTTTGAGTTTTTGACTCGGTGTGTATTCTGCATGCAGTTTCTAAGACACTTGAATAGTTTAAAAATCACATAACATAACGTTACGACGTGTTTCCCCGAAGGGTTCGGCAGAACACCCACATTTCGCTAGTTATGTTTAAGTCACATGTAATAAGGGCGAGCCAATTGCGATCAACCGGGCACAAATTCAGACTTCGAGCTGCTACTGAGAATTTCAAGATAGAAAAACCCAGTAACACTTTTCCCGACCTGGGAATCGAACCCAGGATCTCATGCTCAGCAGTCGCGCTTGCGACCACTAGACCTAGAAATTAGAAGAAGTGACTTACATTTTTCTATAAATAGTCATATGGATCCATTGTTAATGGTGTAGACTGGTCTAAAGTAAATTGTTTCATTATACGCGAACGGACATAACCTGATTGTCTGCACGCTCCACTTACCGCGTACACTGATGCGCGAAAGTGTTAAACGATATGAGAATTTATTAATTTACAAGTATCGGCATTGAATACTGCTGTTTTTTGTCGATCCTCACACTGACGCATTGTGTATTTCAACATTGATGTACCTACTAACAGGCATATTTATGGCACTAGGAATGTTCAAAATATTAATGTTACAATAACATGTCATTAAAGTGTTAAAATAACATTTTTTTGCGACAGAGATATCAAACTTAAGACGGAGTAAATTCAACACGTTTCTATGAATTGTTTTTATCAGACTTTATTTCATAACCTACAATGCTCTAAAGCTTTAAAATAATTATTATAAACAACGTATTATGTCCGAAGCTCATAAGTAGATAAGCTACAGGAAGAACAATTAATTATTTCGCCTTACACCGCACAATAGGGATTTCTAACCCTAAGCTACAGAACCAACTGTTGCGAGCCTGGCGATTTTCATATTTATGACACATTAACATTTAAATGTATGATGTCTCACAGTGTACGACAAATAACATATAAACGGGAAATCTTCTTGAGCGTGTGAAGTAGACGATCCTTGTCATAAATTCAGAACAATTAATATTTTCTGTATTGTCAATTTACAACGGTGGATACAGGAAGATTAAACAACAACGTTCCGTTAAAATAAATAGTGAACGAAAGTAACAAAAATTTCGTTATATTCTGACTTTTCTTCAAAATGAATGGTGAATTAATTTAAACGTTTCCGCACGCAACTGTACAAAATACCTACTTTGTTAAACTTTCAAGCAGATTAATCGTTAGAAAGAGACGTACGATAATTATTTTTGGTTAAAGTTACAAGCGACGGCGGGAAATGCTAATTAGATCGCTTCTAAAGTTTCTGGTAATTATTCCAACTGACTGCGAAGAACATTTGCGTAAGTGCATAATTAGTGAAATTAAATTCTGAAGTAACTCATCTGCCAATGTAACTCAGGACTTGGGAGTATGAAGTTATTGCTTTCTGAGAATTAACTTGGGATATACGTACACGTGTAATAATGTAGTTAAGTAATTAAAAGTCATTTTGTCTGCCATTTTGATGAACTGGGCCTTTTTGGTGAGGCACCCTTTAATGTCAGTTTCTGACATCGCAATCCTCACTTTTTATTTGATTTTTATTTTACTTTTTTACGCTGTACCTATGTTATGTATCTTTAGTCTGTACTAAATTAATGTATTTTCTTTCTTTCTTTATTCATTTTAGGTTGTTACCTCAAATGTTTTACAATTGGCTACACAAAATGATGTGGGAACTTAATTAATATTTTCTTTCATTCTATCCTTCTTTATCATGTAGTATATGTAAGTTTTCCAGTTCATACCATCAAATAAATATTTTACAGAGGCTACTTTTACCATATCTTCTTTAAGTCAATGCTTCCGTTATAATAATTATTCAGGCGTTTAATAATAAACGCCATCGCCATGATGCCAAAACCCCATAAATATGGCCCTAGTAAGCCAGAAAGCAGTGACAAGCCCTTAAATAAATAAGTAAATTACTTAGTACCCACAGGTGGTCGGTACTCGAAGACCCTTAACGCCGACTTTGTGGTGTATTTACTTAATATCTCGGTCAAAATCACATTAAATTTCCTTTAGGGCTCCTTATGGCCATGTTTTTATTGAATAAAATACAGTGGGCTTCCCCCGGGGAAGCTGATCCTAACACCAATATTAACATAATTAGGAAACAACATAGGATTAACGTAGGATTAGGATTGCCTCGATGGTCTAGTGGTCGCAAGCGCTACAGTTGAGCATGAGGTCCTGTATTCGGTTGTCAGGTGACAAAGTGTTATTCGATTTTTCTATCAGGAATTTCTCAGTAGCAGCCCGGAGTCTGGATATGTGTCTGGTTGATGGCAATAGGCTCACCTCTATAACATGGAACTTAACCATAACTGGCAAAACACATTTTGGGCAGAGATGTACCACACAGAGTGCACTTCTGCCCAACCCTTCGGGGAAACAAAGCGTGATGTTATGATGTTCCGAAAATTATCCCCTACCAAACTCACAATGTCTGTAAATAAAATATGTATAGCTAAGGTAAGTCACTATTTTTAAGGGAGCTCGATAGTACCTACTCATTTTTTTTTCTGACTAGAAGACTGATTTTAATACTTTTTTTTTATATTTATACGCAAGCTAAAATACTTTATGCTAATGCTTTCAACACGATAATCCCATTGCGACATTAATACCAGCTTTATCATATTACCTCCTACACAGATAGTAAAATGATATTACTATAGACTACTGCATTCCGCACGTCGGAAGGTACTAGCAAGTAAGACAGATGGTTGAAATCTTGAAGCAACAATAGATCCTGGTGATGACTTTATTTAATCATTTAGATAGAGTGTGATTTTTTCTGATGTCATTTGAAGTTGATCTTTCTCAAAATATTTACATAGCGTTTGGATTGCTTTTGTTATTGATTCCCTACCCGCTACCGCTACCTCTTATGATTTACGCCGGCATATTTAGAATGCGCGTACGCAGCATAAAGCAACGCCCGCACAGTGGGCAGACGTTGTAATTGCCCTGTCACTTTCCTAATTATCATCACGTTGTCCAGCGTTTCTCTCCAATGTTTGATTTATAGATATCACTTTTGCATGCGACGATACACATTACTCTTTTTACTACCCTCGTTTTATTTATCTAATAAACTTTTGATTTAGATTGTACTTTTTTTCCTGTGACACAATTTATGCGAAGTTCTATTATACGTACAATGAAATGTTAATTATGTTTATTGCATGCGATTCGTTAAAGATTCATTAATGTGTTTTGTTTGACAACCTTGTTTGCGTTTTGCGTACAATAATTAGTCGCATTATTATGAATATTTCAATCATCGCAGATTTTTGCTTTGGCAAGTGTGGCTTATCAGCTACGCTTGATGCGGTTGGTCCGCGGATGGGTGACCATTTTTACATACCAAGACCACTCCGTGCCTCGGAAAGCGTTTTAAGCCATTGGTCGCGGCTGTCATTCGTGAATCTATGACAGTTCTTAGAATCCCGAAAGTCTAACAACCAGTCTTACCTTACTAAAGTATCGTACTAACCAGTAACTGGGTTGTGTAGGTCAGATAGGCAGTCGCTCCATGTAAAGTACTGGTATTCAGTTGCATGCGGTTAAACTGGAATCTGACCCCAACATCGAAAAGGCTAGGCAGATTGATTTGATTGTGTTTGCTTTGGTAAATCACGCTACCAAAATATAGCATTTTATATTTATTTATTCCATATTATGTTAATTTATTTAAAACTTATGTATTTCTAATGCATTAATAAATAAAAATATTAGCTTTCTGCTCTCATTCTCCAAATAAACTTTAACTGAGCCAAATGTCATAGGTACTCCTCCGACCCAGTAATTTTCTTAAAAAGGGTAACAAAGTTTTTGCTTCATGTATTAATACACAGGAAAAGCTTTTATCCAATGCGCAAACTGTAACCATGAATTCAGCATATCATTCTAGACCCCCCAGCGCAGAAATTTTTCGTCGGTATTACAAAAAAAAATTTGCTCTTCCATACATTTTGACCGCGTAGGTATTGCACTTTTCTATGAAACAGCTGATTTTTTTATTTAAAACAGACGAAAAATTTCTGCGCTGGGGGGTCTAGAATGATATGCTGAATTCATGGTTACAGTTTGCGCACTGAATTAAAACTTTACTTGTATACGAGTATATAATATTGCTTCATTTCATTTATCGAGAAGGATTTTATCGATAAAAATTCTCAGGTCTAACCACTGATACAATCAGCAAACCGATTTGCATTTTCATTCATTTACACGGTGACATAATATCGATACATTCGATGTGGATGCGATCATCCTTTGTTGTCGACGGTATCTATTGTAACCTTTGTTCGGCAAACGTGAATTTAAAATATGTAAACATAATTGTTTATTTGGATGTTTTCATAAAGCAGTTTAATTTTGAATTTGGTTATAATATTGATAATTATTAATAGTTTGACCTCGTGAAATAAAAAATAGGCCCTACCTACTATTATTAGTTTCGGAGGTAGGTTACGCATACCTACACCTAAGCTGAAATCCTGAAGATTTTAATTAATTAATTTTATTTTATTTAACCATTTATGCACACACATTATAAACAGACAAGATGAAAGAAACATAAGAAAAATACGTACAAAGGTAATGCTTATTTCTACAGAAATCTCTTCCAGCACACCTGCGATAGGAGAGTAGATAAAAAGAGATGTAGACAACGTGTGTAAATTAAAAGGGAAAACATACAATCAAAAATTATAAGTAGGTACTCTAAATTAGTAACTGATTTCATATACATACATACTTACTCAACCTATAACGTTCCCACTGCTGGGACACAGGCCTCCTCTCCCTGAGAGGCAGTGGGCCTAATCCACCACGCGGGCCCAGTGCGGATTGGTAGATGTCATATGTCTTCAAATTTTTGATTCTAGGACATGCCGGTTTCCTCACGATGTTTTCCTTCACCGTTTGAGAGCAGTGGTGATGAAATTATTTACATAAAGTAATGCGCCTGGCTGGGTTCAAATGCACGACCTACAACTCATAAGTCGCGGCCGTTACCACTGTGCCACCACTACACAACATATAACTTTCTTATAAAAAAGGAAATCCTGCTTTGGCTTGAAACCTATAGCTATGATGATACTGAAAACGTTGATAGTAATCTAACCTAGTGGACAGACTCAGGCGACACACATTCACACACCTACATCCACACACCCATCACACATCTCACCACAAACATGCTACCCCTATTCTTATCTGGTACTGAATATGTTTTAGAGTTATTAATGGGTACGGTCAACTGTGGCCATCTTTACTTTCCACAGCAACTTTACCCATGAGTACTATACTTAAATTTCTCTCGATAACTAAATATCTGTTGCCGCCATTTAATATCAAAGAGATACAAAAGTAGAATAATCTACTATTTGTAACAATTTTTAGTAATCGAGAGATATTTTATTACAGTACCTACTCATCGGTAAAGTTGCTCATGGAAAGTAAAGATGACGGTAATTATTTTTTTTTCTTTCGCTCAGACTTTTCATTTTTTTCTTCAATTTAATTACTCTGTTAATTATTGTAAAAACTAAGTGTAAATTGTTTAAAATTTAAGCTTTCTCATGCTGAGCCATGTAACTAGAGAAACCTCGACCCCTGTCATACAGGATAACTTAGTTCAGGGGTCGACACTCATTGATGTAACGTATACCGAATTTTGGAATTGAATTACTATTACTTTCTTACCAGCCAGCATTCTAGCTTACTTAAAACACATCATCTTATTGAGACGTTTTAAGGCATAGATAATATTTGTAGAAAACGGCTAAACCAACATAATATGTTTTAAAAGTAATGTCGTCAGAATAAACGCCTCTATATTTTCACGAAGACATGTTTTGAATATCTTATTTTTAAACATACCTAAGTCGATCTCAATATCCTGAACAAACTAAGATTATACCCTTTTCCGATATTTACGCGTATCTTTATGTTGACATTTGAATATGACATATTTGTTGAAGGATAAAGATAGATAAAAGTATTCTAGTCAAACGCATTTTCATTTGGGTAAACAAATTGTTATCTGTTTTTTTTTTGTTGTATATATGGGCTTATTAGTTGATTCGCAAGAATTTTATTTATTGATGGGCGAATGGACAACTCCTAAAATACGTATTATGCAATTGGCATGTATTGAATTTTAAAGTAATAAAATTAGTTCCAATTTTTTTCCTATTATCTAGTAAGAAAAATACTTTTTTTAGTAACTATGTTAAGCTGGGTGTCTTACTATGGTACTTAGTAATGAGTCTGAATTATTCAAACAACGAAAGTGCTGAGGGCTCCATCAACAAACTATTTGTATTAGATAGAAAGAAACATTCATGATCTTGAACATCAGCAAAATTCCCGCACATCAAGAATAATGTTCTCTAATACTTCTCTATCGCTTTTCGGTTTCACCCACTTTCCTGATTACCTCCATTTCGGCGTGTGGTGAAACAGATTGAGGTAATCTGTCATTATTTGTAAATCTCGACCTTGCGGCTCTCCGTATAAGGGAACAAATCATTTGTCAAAGTGTTCCTTTTGTACGCAATGCTATGAAAGGGACGTGAAAGTTTTTGGGAGAAAAATAACGGTATCTTTCCTGAAAGTTAGAGTGATTTTTTTCGTTAGAAAGCAAACTTCAGCTGAAAAAATAACATTATTTCAGCACATCGACATCGAAACATTATTGCTACAGATCGTTATAACTGTTTCAATACCTTCGTTCAGTTAGCTTTATAGAATAAGTTAACTCAACTCAAACTCAAAGCATTTATTTCAAATAAACCAATTACAGGCACTTTTGATTTGTCAAGGGGTCTGTCAGTCAAAAAGACGAAGTTAGTTGCCCATTCTAAAGCGTAGTATGTACCTATGGAGAAGAAAGGGCAAGACCCCGAACTGCCTGACTTCCACACTTCCACAGTATGAAATTATCCCAGTGTGATGTTTGCTGACTCTTAGTCCTTTACGAGACAAGGGTTATGTCTCCGTGATATTTTAAAATTGGGTTTCTTTGTAGAAATCCTCATTTCAGCTGTACAGTGCTCAATGATACTCACAGATAGGTAACATTATTAGTTACTAGCACTTCGCCCACGACTTCGAACACGTGAAATTTATAGCTCATGTTACTCAGGAATAATGTATCTTTCCATAGATGAAAGAATTTTAAAAATCGGTTACCTATGTACTTTTTGAGATTATCCATTACAAACAATCAAATCTTAACTCTTTATAACATTAGTGTAAATAATAGTGTAGATCAGAGCTATGGTTTTCCGGACACCGTTCGGGAATTCTCGATACTACGAAAATCTGTTCGGATTTTACCGGATACTGAATAATGTTTTTTTTATTATTTAGATTTGGATGAAATTTGAACTGGATCACTTTAGGCTTTGCATTGACCTGAGGAAGGGCTAGTGCTCAGCACGAGGTGCTAGGTTCGATTCAAGTTTGGCGCAGAGTGTTATTGTGTTTTTTCACCAGGAATTGGTGCCCGGCTGATGGCAATAGGCTCGCCCCTATTACATGGGTCTTAAACATAACTGGCCAAATATGGGTGTACCTTATTTTTCACCCACATTTCGCCATTTCACCGCTGCCTCACCCTTTGGGGATTACAGGCGTGATGTTACATTATGGTATGCTAAATGATGCTTACAGGTTCAAGTATTAACTTAAAATCTTTACTAAAGTTATCAGAGCAAATCCGTCAGATGAACGGTTTTAAACTTATTAAGTCAAGCTATTTCTAGAACAGATACTATCGGAACATTAAAATTCAGCCGCGAAATAAACCGTGAGTTGAACGAGCTGAAACTCATTCAGTTAGCAAATCGGAAGAACATTACTTTAGCATCGACTAACTTTGAATTAGTTTGTAGCTTTTGATAACTTTGAATTTGTTTGTTGCTTTTGATATTTCGAGTAATAAAACAAGCGACTATAAAAATCCCACCAAAATATAAAAGATCTCAACCCACAGCCATAAAAAAGACTAGATTACTTTGTTTTTTTTTTTGTACATAATTTGGCCTACGTAGGGGACCTTCTAACTCATTAAGTAGGATACGCAAACGAAGCCCGTAAAATTCAAATTCTCTTACCTTTTTTACAATTTGCAGAACACTGTCAGGTTATATGTTGAACTAAATATAATTCGCGACCATAACAAAAGTGTATTTACAGAATTATAATCATTATAATCTCCATTACAACCCTCAACGTTCATTTAATTCTATTGAATGGTTATTTCACGAATAATAGGGTATTTTCCAATTTAATAAAAACTATTTTAGTTTGAAGATTGGAACGACATATTTGACAGAAAAAGAAAAATAAATTTATTTACATCCATTTTCTCAATTAAAATTATTTTATTTTTGGTTGTTTTGTATTTACCGTCAAAACGCTCCTTACGATGACTTTTTTATCACGTGATATCGTGACGTCAGCTTTGTGTAAACGGCACCGGTACAAAAACTTAGTTTGGCGTAGTTTTACAAGTATTTGTGCACAGAGACACGGCACACCAGAAATATCACTTTCTATCCATTAAAAATCTTGTTAATTATAAACTCGATATTCACTTGTTTACTAACTAGGTACTTTAGTTTACACAAAGTTGACGTCACGTGTGGTCACGTGATAAAAAGTCATCGTAAGGAGCGTCTTGGCGGTAAGTTCAAAACAACGAAAGATAAATTTGGTTTTAATCGTTTTTAATTGAGAAAACGGATATAAATCATTTTACTTTTATTTTTCTGGTACTTATTTTGTCGCAATCTTTAAATTAGAATAGTTTTTAAATAAATTGGAAAATACCCTATTGTAGCCAGTATACAGCCTGACACTGACCTGTACTTGAAAAAAACGTAAGAAAATTAGAATTTCGCGGGCTATGCTCACGCCTCCCCCTTATAGTGAATCTAGTCAACATTTTTTCCATACAAACTTCGGGAGTATATTACTCCACTGTTCGACAAAGTACATCAAAAATTAAACATGGTATGGTTTTGTCTCATTACTAATATTGTCCGTACGGAAACAGAATACTAAAATGAAAAGCCACTAAAAAAATATGAGCCAACAAAGATTCGTTTTTCTTGCTAATTTAACCTAACTTTGGGCGTGTTAAAGTAATAAAAGAAGTGTAAAATCTCCAAAACTAGCTCAAATATCGAAAAATTCAATAAACTTTATTGTTCATTGATTTATGCAGTGGTTTTTTCAGAAAACCCGATGCTCTGAAGGACTTTAAAAAAAAATACGCGCCTGTTTTACTATAAATGATCCTGTATCTCACTCAATAACGCTGTACGTGTAGACTAGCGTCTAACTGCTCATAATTGATACTACCTCTGTCGGACACGATGCCTGGTGAGACAGCATGCTTTTTAGCCAGGCCCACCTGTGAGTTCGAGCTAGCGTCTAGATTCCCCTTAATGAACAAATTTGTTGTAAGGATGTACCTATTATTATGTTGTATTATTCTGTAAATTCATTATAACCTCAACACGAAGTCAACCATTTCTTGCTTTAATAACATAAAATACAAAATCCTTACTACCCCGCTGCCTACTAAATACCAGAAGTAGCGAACTAAATACGAATGGTAAGCGATGCCGGTACAATAACAACAGGCTTATATTAAACCTCCCGGCGGATATCAAGCCAGTTCCTTTAGGGCGCGTTTATATTGAGCAAGTAGCTAGTCTAGTACAGTAAGTCGTTAAAGTTCGGTAAGTAGGAGTCGTGAATTTAGAATCGTCAGCTCAGTAATTTAAAAGCTACATTTTACATTATTCACCCAGGATGTGTCTTAAAAAATTCAAGGAAATGCATACGTGGAGTGTCGTATATAAAACTAAAAGTCTTAACACAGAATAATAAAAGAGCAATAACTGGAAAATTGAAACTGGAAGGCGAAGAAGGTGGAACGAGCTTGACTCCTACGGTTAAGTTAAGGCTTCTGCCTTCTGATAGTGCAGAGAATTGTGTGGAACACGGAGAAGAAGCCATTTGCCCTGCATTCAGACAATAGCCTGTATTGTCCAAATGCAGGTTAGATTAGAACAGAAAAACAGTAAAAATATATTGGATGGTATCTATTGTATGTGCTTCGACAAACACTAATTAATGGCTTAAAAACATCCTGCGTAAAAGGATTGTGTCCATGATGCACCCAGTGCGTGGCAGCGGCTATGGCATTCTGCAGGTCATCAGTGATAAGCCTTGTTGCGCCATTATGGCAGGTGGTCCGTCAGGTGAGCGCAACAGATATATAAATAAAAATTTTGTATTATATTTTCATACTAACCTAACGTATAAGTAGTGTGCATTACTAACACCATATGGATGAAGGTCGGCATTTTTTTCACTCCAAACAGTTAGGTATTCATTTGGAGGCAATTGTATGACTTACGAAAACAAAAGGTCTCAGGAGTTTTCCTTTGCAAAATAAAGCCCATTAAAATACTTCCAACAAGTCAGATCCGTTTACCAACTACTGAAAAATGAAAATGGCAGTCCAGTAAATTACATTCACTTATTCTTCAAAATATAAACGCACCCTTACTTACCGTTTCTCGGTTCACAAAATGGGATGTATTTTGTGTATTATTATTTACTCCGTATTTTAATGAGGTTTGTATGTAACGAAGTCGGGAACACGTAATGGGAACTCGTGAAGACTGAAAGTTTGCCCACGACCCCATGTAATTGGAAAATGAGAACCAATGGAGCTATGGAATTTGTTGGAAAAGTTTAAATTAGCCCAAAACGAGATATTTTAGAAGATAATATATAAGATAAGATAATACATAACATCACGCAAGTATTAGTTAAAAGGTTAGGCAGTGCTGTGTGGATGTGAGGATCGACATTGTAGCAGTAAAAATGTAGTTAACAGTAGATTTTAAATTTTAATAGAAAAAGACGCAACCTGCGAAAGCTAGGTTCGAGGTAGCGCAGGAAAAGAGTTGCTGGATGGATTTTCGGGATGCCTTTGCCCAGCAGTGCGGTAGTAAAGGCTAACAAAAAACAATTTACGTATTTTCATTAACTAGGCTTTAACAAAGAAGCTTCATAATAATCGACATAATAAGGCTTATCAGGGCTATTTTGATAATAATTACAAGAAGATGATAAACAATAGACCTTTATAAATACCTACCTACTTGTAATAATAGGTAATAATAAGCAAACTATAGATATTATAAACAAAAGCTCCTATTGACTACTTACAACACCGAAGTATTTTAGTTTAATAAATATCCGTAATTACACCCAATAAATTATTAATTAATTCCCCAGTACACAATCAGTGTTAAGAACAACAAAAGCTTTAATCACTATTGTGTGGGGATTATTGCTTCGCCATACTGCTGGTATCCATTATTCATGAGCGTGATAATACGACGATAAAGGACACGCCACACCAATGAGCGTATTGTTCGCGCATTTTGGTGGAAAATCGACGAAATAATGCAATGGATATAAAATCTGATTTCTGAAATTAAAAGGGGTTTGGGAGCCACCTTAATAATGTTAAGTTCTTAAACCATATTATTTTGTTATTTTCTTGTTAGCTTTTGCCCGCAGCGTCGCTCGCGTTAATTTAGAATCTGACAATCAATTCGGGTTGCACTTTGCTTGTAATAATATAATTCAATCATGATTCGAAAGACACACGGCGCCATCTATTATCATAAGAACGTTGATGTTGTTTTTCTCGGGAACCGTACGTTTATTCGGGACGAAAGGTACCCTATGTCCGTTTCTGTATACCTGACAGCGTATATGCAAAATTTCAGGATGATTGGTTTAGGCATGAAAAGGTTACAAACAAACATACTTTCGCATTTATAATATTAGTTAGGATTAGGTAGATTATTAAGGCGGTGTTTTCTTGAAAACGCTCAAAAAGGTGGTTTTTTAAACCAGTGTATCTCTTTAACCGTAAATAATTTAGAAAGCAAAAAAATATATGATATTTTCATGTCTCTTTTGCATAAAGTGATGGAACTCAAAACATAATTAAACATACTTTAATACATCAAAAAAATCATCAAACTCACCTCTTAATTATCTTTAAAACCAGTTTATCCCTTCAATAACAATTATAATTATAATTAAAAATATAACATAAAATTTCAAATGCCAAACTGCATCCAGTGATGGATTATTTATTATTAAATAGTTAATATCTAATTTTATACGATTTTATTTGCATTTTTACGACAATGCTTGCTCATTTATTATTCGAATTTATTACAACAGATTTTAACCCGTATCGGATTGCAATAAGAACTATTATCGCTCATAACAGCAATATTTTAAGTTACCAGGGCCTTAAGTAACAACCGTCATCTCAAGTTTTGATTTATAGTTATTTTATGTTTCGTTAGCTCACCCGTGCGCTCGGCTCCACATTGTTACGCAATTACTTGTAACCGACTTGTTAAGGTATTAATTATTAAACAAATTGACACCCTACGTCAATTTGTTTATTCATTTATTATTGGCTCACCAACAATTGAATACACTGATACAAAGATATGAGATACATCCAATATACTTATAGACTAGTGTACCAATTAGTGTGTGTTTGTGTGTGTTTATGTGTGTGTGTGTGTGTGTGTGTGTGTGTGTGTGTGTGTGTGTGTTTGTGTGTGTGTGTGTTGTTGTTGTTGTGTGTGTATTTATATAGTAGTTGTGTTTAGTACTTCGTTTATTTATTTTCATTGTATTTTCAACCGATTGAAACTGAGATTAGAATACAAATGTTCTCAAAATACGAAAATTGCCCTTTTGGTATTTTACGGACATTTTTATATTCGTCTTATCTTGGCTCAATTTCGTCTCAAAATACTAACAAAACCCTAAGACCTATTTATATTGGGCACAAAGCCTTTCTTACTACCTTATCCGGATGAGGACCGGTAAGTAATCCGGATCCCGGCTCTCTGACAAACGAACCTTCGTCACTGTCCCGCTGATTATGACGTCAATGGACACCCGTTTCAGGAGTTACTTCTTGGTAAGGAATGAGATGTGAGTTAGGGAATATGTAACCTAATCTGATGAGTTCTAGAATATAGGAAACTAGTTTCTGCTCGAGATTTCGCTCACTCACGTTATTCGTTTTAACACAAAACGTACCTATCATATGGTACTCAGGGATAATGTAGTAACAATAAAAGGAATTGAATCAGGGAGTATGTAAGAGGTACCTACATCCTATGTACGAGTTTCGTAGTTTCGACCGAAGTTACGGGTGTTTCCATCTTCGTATCACCTACGGACATAAGATTAGTCCGGAGCCCGAACTTAGAATGGATGACAACACAATTTGACAGTTTTCCGTACTCGCAGTGTGTTTTTCCCATTCAAAATATTTAATTTGTCACTTGTTTTGACAGATCAACTACTTTCTTCGTTGACGGACTTAGGCCTTTAGTAGTTCCAAAGATTATCCTCTACATACAAACTCACAAATGTTATACACCTCTTTGAAATATTAAAAGTATTAATTAGGATAAGTAAGCTAATAAAACGAACTTCTCAAATTATTATAGTAAGAAATTATAATCACGGTTAGGTACCTACTCAGGGATCGAGCCTCTGAAACGGTAATACGCCAGGGATGATGAAACGGTGTAGTTTACATTATACAGGTTTTCAACAATTACTTAATTATGCTTAATTAACGAACAGCATTATTAATTTGAACTATTTTGATTTGATAAATAAATAACCCATGTAAATCCCTCATTATCATCATCTGCCTGTCTTGTTCAAATTACGTTGGGATAGACCAACTGCTTGACGTGGTTTAAGGCACGGGAGAGTCTCGGTATGTAAAGATGGTCATTCATCTACGGACTAACTGGATCTACCAACCAGTGCGGGTATTATTACGTACGCACAAACCCCTCCCGTAAATAACTTCCTATGTTCACGTAATACCTACATTCTATTACATCATTATCATTTTTTCCAAAGACCCTGTCATACCAACAGACCAATGAATGGTCGTTCACTCAAGAGGCGAGGGCGGTACAACTTCATTCCCGGACACGACCCCGGGAATTTACTCATCCGCTTCACGGGAATGAAAAATGTCCGGCATTCCGTCACGTACAGGGACCTAACCCGGAATGAGTTCAAATTAAAAAATGTTCCCTGTAATTTTTAGGACTTATTTATTAGGATAAAGATTTAACACGTATTTCGTGTGTGGTTAAAATTATTTGTTGCCTACAAACTCATAATTTTAAATTTTGTGATGATTTGGATTTTCAGTTAGGGATGGCAGTGTGGTTTTAAAACCAGTGATTAATAAATAGGTACGCCAGA
Source organism: Antitype chi (assembly GCA_947359405.1). Classification (NCBI taxonomy): domain Eukaryota; kingdom Metazoa; phylum Arthropoda; class Insecta; order Lepidoptera; family Noctuidae; genus Antitype; species Antitype chi. Next base: position 3,539,475 of record OX375810.1, on the reverse strand, counting down.
GTTTTAAAGGAAAAAAAAACGTGTAGCGTCGGAGAGACCCCTCCCATGAACTAAGTTCCTTACGCTTCTATCTTCAAAATACTCAGACTTTATTTTCACTTCACTATCGGCTTTAGCACCCTCGAAAGCCATGATTAAAAATATTGAAAACTTTCGCAGCCGCCATCTTGGATTTGCATTTTGACTGTATCTCTTTCTATTACATAAAATCAAAAGTCCCTGGGAGAGGGCGAAACGCATTAAGTTACGTGACGATTTCTACAATTTTACTCCTACCGCAAACTACGTTATAGAACTTCGTTACAAAGAAAAAACTGTTAAATAGAAATGAGGCACAAAATGTAGCTTATATGTAAACCACCATTGATGAAGATAATTTAGGTATACGGGCTATGTTTACTATCTGGAAGAGATAATCAATTTTCTATTCAAACCATCACTTCTTACCAAGTGGTGGGGTCCGCAAGGGCCGATGCCTGCCAGGGGTGCGGGTTGTTCGAAAGAGATACCGCGGCCCCTGACACACAGGCAACTGAGGGAACACGGGTAGGTTTTAGTCAGTAAAAGTCTGACACGCCCTCCTGCTCCACCCAGAGCGGGAGAAGTTATTTGGTGATTTCCCACCCAAAAAAAAACATCACTTCTTAAGAAAACCAAAAAGTTTTGTTTCGGTTTCCTCGAACAGGTATTAACAGAGAAAGCCTGAGCCACCTCTATTAAGAGTAAGTTATTATTTAAGGGCTGGTTCGAGTGAAATAGAGCCAATCCCGGTGTACACGGAACATCACTTTTTTACCGTTCCTTTTATGTGCTTTGTTGAACAAACCCGTAAATCTTTAGACTTTTTATGAAGTATGACTTTTACTGTTCGAGGGAAGGATTGCTCGGTCAGGTTAGTTAATGAGGCTTCAGCTTTTTTAGGACAACATAACATCACACCTGTTATCCTCGTAGGGTGTGGCAGAGGTGTACCAAGTTATGTAAAATTATGTTTAAGTCCGACGTAATAGGGTGCGAGCGTTTTAAATAATCGTTTTAAATAAACGAATCATTGCATTACTTACATGAGCATACCAACCTGCACTGGGTTCGTGTAGTAGATCCCACTACCTTTAACAGATAAGAAGCCTGTGTCCCAAAAATCAATCAATCAAACTGCCTATCCTTTTCCTAACTATGTTGGGGTCAGCTTCCAGTCTAACCGGATGAAGCTCAATACCAGTATTTACATGGAGCGACTGCCTATCTTACCTTCTCAACCTTGTTACTAGGTAATACGATACTCTTTGGTAAGACTGCTTGGGAGACTTTCGGGCTTCTGACAACCCGTTACGACTGTAAATGATTCACGAATGATAGCCAAAACGAACGGCTTCGCGTGCTTTCCGAGGCACAGAGGGGGTCTTGGTATTTAAAGATGGTCACCCATCCACGTACCAACCACGGCAAAGGTAGCCAGCATACCTGTCTCCCAACCAGACCGTACAGTGAGAACATTATAGCCTGATTATGCTACTAAACATATCTAACATTTAAGTTTCTTTTATCAGCTGATCTCTTCAATTTTTCCAAGTTTCACATAAATAAACTCACAGCCTGAATAACCCATATTTCTTACAAATATCATAGCATTGTCAATAATATTTATGTATTTGGCACTAACATTTATGGTGTGAAGATTCTCACAATTTCTGTACCAGTAAATAAAGATCTGTGTTAAGTATTTTCCAATGGCGGCATACAAGAGATGCACTTAATCATCGCTTCGATACATCAATCATACTTCAGTTAACGTGTGATTAAGTCCGTAGTTTCCATTGTGGAGCTCTTCTTCGGATCGCTTGTTTGAAAGTCGGCCATTGCAAATACCAAATCGTTGCCAAAGTTTTGTTTAATTTTAGGATTTATAAGACGATTTTAAGCAACAGAGTAAAGTTGAAAAATCTTTTTTCTGGATTCTATTTGCTAGTGACAACACTAGTTTTTGCTATCTAGAAGGATAATTGCGTAATAGTAGGCGTGCCTTTCATTTTGACACTACAACAACATTCATTGCTTTATCTACGCTGTATAGCAGACACATTTTTTTAACATATGAAGCAATGGATTAGCAATGTCCTTCAAATTCTGATTGATAGTGTGATACGCAATGAAGGTACCGATCACTGCGACCCTTTCATAAATACAACACTGAGAAATGACATGCCACTGGTTCCTGAAAAGCTGATGTTTTTGAGAAAAAAAAACAATTAAAAATCATACGATTTTGCTAAGATTTGGGCAGTAAAAGTAGAGCAAGGTTTCAGCTGTGGTGGCCCAGTGGTAACGGCCGCGACTCACGAGTTGTAGGTCGAGGGTTCAAACCCAGACAGGTGTTTTACTTTGTGTAAACTATTTCAACACCACTGCTCTCAAAACGGTGAAGGAAAACATCGTGAGGAAACCGATATGTCCTACAACCAAAAACTCCAACACCGGGCCGCGTGGACGATAACGGTCCGCTTCCTCTCACAGAGGCCTGTATCCCAGCAGTGGGAATATTATAAGCTGATTATGCTTAGTTTTCAGCTACCATTTTCGTTTTCAGTAACCACTTCAGTAATTCAGAACAACTTCATAACGGCACCAATCATTCATTCCGGAACTGAAGCGCTAAGTGGTCATTCATTAAGAACCATTCCCGCTCCACTGGCCAGATATAGTCATAAGGTTAATCAGTCACCGTGGCAACTAAATGGCCATGTGGACAGTCGGCTCTCGGTTCCTTCCGGTGGCACATGCGACGTTTCCATCGGGAAAGCAACCGTTCGTGTAATTAGAAGAAACGAGAGCGAAGCGATTTCCGAGGCGGATCGCGCAACAATTAGTAGCCCGTGGAGGGTGGAATGTGAGGTGTAAGCGGATAGCGGGTTATGGATTCGGTGTTGCTTAATAAAACACGTACGCCCGTAGGTATTATAAATAAACGTGAGTTAAAAATGTTCGTCAGTTTAAACAAAAAATTGCACTCCCATTCATTTTGACCGCGCAGGTATTTACCACTTTTCTATGAAACAGCTGATTTTCATGGAGTGATGAATATGAAGTCCAATGTTATGAAATAGCTTTCAACTTTAAAAAATCAAAATGTCTGAATGAAGTTCAATGTTTTTGATTGTCACGAAGGTTCTGCGCAGAAATAGTAAACAAGTAAAAAGCAAATAAGCAATTTTTATTACGTTATATCCGTATGTATGTATTTTACTGTGTGTACATAAATAATAATATAAATAAATACGCTTTTTAAAAAGCTTTAATCTTGATTCACTCGTTTAGTCGCTTAAGTAAAACCTAAGTTATCTTTCACCACGAAACCATTTCATGATTCAACATTTCAAAAAAAAAACTGTCTCTAGGATCAATCAACCGCTCATAACCTACACCCAACAAAACCGCCATCAGCTTCTAACACAAACTAATTAACAATAACGTAGATCTTGCGCGTGCGCTGCGCATGCGACGCTACGCTTCACATTCGCGCCGCGAGCCGCCCGGTCAATACGTTGCGGGCTATCGTCAGCACCACGACACCCTGAACCTTCCACCTTGAACCTCACCATAGTAAATAAAATCACGCGCGCTTGATAGCCTACACGAGTCATAAAAGTCGGAGAAGTCGGAAAGTCGGAAAAGTCATCGTCACTGTTTCAGTGTGGGGTGTCGTTGGTGGCGTGTGTCATCAGTGACGGTGTGTGTTGTGGAATGGGGTAGCAATGGGGGCAGGACACAGCGCTGAGGGCGAGGGCTGCGCGTACGCAAGCGACCCGCCCGCCCACGATCGGCGCAAGACACATAGTAGGAGGCGGAGGTGAGTTTACACTTAAGTTTCTTTGTGAATGTTTTATGATAATTATGGTATAACATATTTGCTATACATGGTGTATTAAAATTGAATTTAGTGTTCATGTATTTTTTTACAATAAAGAACACTTGATTTGGGATCAACTTTACAGGTAGTTTCTAAAAACACTTTTAATCATAATTACTGTGAAACCGTAAAGACCGTACAAAGCAATTTTAATTAAAGACGTACATAATTACGAGACATAAAACTAGGGCAAACTAGAGATTACCAAGTCCAACGCTATTTCAGTCGCATTTTTATCGCCATCTCGGCTGTACACATAAAAAAATCTTCTAAACAACGTGCTCCATACACACATAAATATTTAAAAACATGCAAATATCATTGAAGCGTTTCATAACGGAACATTTTGCGTTCTTAAATGTCATAAAATGTCTATCACGAACACATGAGCGTGAAATTTTTTTACGCATTCATACTGCCTAAGCCGCATTGGTAGGCTAGATTTAAGATTACAAGAAGCTTAAACTTTACTTCATTATACACCTTAGCTATTTAGTCATAAGGCTCAAAATTGATAAGCTAAGTTTTCTTACTAGAATACGGTTTTAAGATGACAAGAACCTTAAATCTAGCTTCATTACACACCTTAGCAGTTTAGTCATAAGGTTCGAAATTATTAAGCAAGTTTGAGTAACTTAGAATACGTTTTCATTGCTTTGGACTATTAAAGTGGGCTAAGTGATTTAGTCTTTAATCATGCTTTCGTAAATATCGAGCGAATGGCCGATGGAATGTGAAACGGTGTACAACTGTCAAAATAATGTAAACACGTGAACTTGTAAACTATGCGACAGTACAGTGTAAACAATGTTTTTGTTTAGAAATAGTCAAATATATAGTTTAGGGGCTTGTAGCTAAGAAATAACTAGTAAGCATGCAGCCGTACGAATCGATCGATCAGGTTAAGCAACACTTGCCGCGGTTGGTCCGTGGATGGGTGACCATCTTTATATATAAATTTTTTTTAAGGGGATGGCCCCGGCTGTCATTCGCGAATTTTCACCAGTCGTTACGGGTCGTTAAAAGCCGGAAAATGTGTCAACCAGTCTTACCAAGGGGTAACGTATTACCCAGTAACTGGGTTGTGGAGGTCAGATAGACAGTCGCTCTATGTAAAATACTGCATCCAGTGAGACTGGAAGCCGACTTCAACATAGTTGGGAAAAGACTAGACATAATAGTAGTATTTTTGCTACGTCTGTTGATTTATCTCGTGTTGAGTTTTTAGGAAGGAACTGAACAAAGCTCAGCTTGTAACGAGCATGGACCATATTAGTTCTAGGCATAACTTATTTGTTTGTATCAAAATATGTAGGAAACGAATGGACGATGAGTTTGTGCCACTTTTGGCACAACATTTTGCGGCAAGTTCAAGTTTTGTGCCAAAGTGGGTGGGTACTACCGTTTTTTTTTTTTTATGTCAGTAAGTATTCACATATAGTTACGGTACCAGCATAATTAGACAACAATTCAAAAGGATATTGTGCGAAATTATTCTCTATTACTATCTATATATTAATACGTGAAGCAAGAAATTTGTCCCTCTGTTTATGAAAAATATCTGGTATTACAGAGCTTTGCTAGGTTTTTTTATGTTTTGGTTTGACATTTTCTAAAAATGAAACCTAGCTAGATCGATTCATCACCCCCGAAGGCCGCGCGAATCCGCTAGATGTGGGAAGCACAAGACCGGTCAAAGTGGAGGAGCTTGGGGGAGGCCGATGTCCAGCAGTGGACGTCTTTCGGCTGAAATGATGATGGTGACCCTAAAGATAACATCATTGATAAATTACAAACGATTAAGGTGAATGCGTTGAGCTAGCCCGCAAAATTCAGTTCAGTGTCAGATTGTATGTTGATTATATTATGATTCGTGTCCGTAACAAATGTGAATTTACAGAATTTTAATCATTAAAATCATCAATAAAACCCTCTAAGTTAATTTAATCCCATTGAATGACTTTTCATAAAATAGTATACAATAGTAGCGAAAAAGTATACAACGTGTAACATAAATAACGCCAGATCTCATACTCCCCAATTGAGTGTTGAGTAAGCATTGCAATAATATAATGACCAAAAAAAGGTTTTTTAAAAGCAAACCGGTATTATGCATTATTTTATGCATTTAAAATTAAACCTTAAAACCTTGAAATAAGATGGAATTTTCTTAGGCTTGATCGGCAAGGTAAATTCATAATAAAAAAATTAATACCTACTTATATAATAAAAAGTTACTGAAATCAATTCAGTAGTCAATCATGAACAAACTACTTTCAGGACTTGCGTTTATTCTGTAACAACTTGTATTTAATAAATAGTTCAACATACAGCCGTCCACTGACCGGAAAATTGCAAAAAACATTAGAAAACTTCAGTTTCGCTGTAACCCTGGCGCTTCCCCCTTAATCTAATATTTCACACAAACACGTTTGACCTAATAAACAAGTCAAAGAACCTGAACTATTAACATCTTCACAACATTACGTGAGCAAAGAGATACGTAAATCATCAATACAACCGACAGTGACAGGTCAAGGATTGAGTCTGGACTCAGTCTAGACTATTATAAGTCTTGGCATCTACCCAAGGTGTTTTGTTACACTACATCACACAAAATCGAACCTAAAACTGTGTTAGTCAGAGATCAATATAGTCTGACAATTTTGTTTCAATTATAGACAATCCAAAAGCAACATAAAAGTGACGAGGATAGAGATCGAAATTGTTTGAAGAGTATGTTAAGTGACAATAAGTGAAAATGAAATGATGATAAGTTATTCTATTACTTTTTGGAAAGGTTTTCATATAGGTACAATAGATTTAAAATTAATGAAAATATTTTTGTAGGCTTATCTTTTGTTATGGATTTCCCACGTGGAAAAAGAAAATCATTAATATTCTATAGTTTTATATTGATGGTCATTTTATATAACTAGGTCAGTTTTTCATAACATCGTGGTACACATTGAAACTAAGACAATCAACCAATACGTTTTTGAGTGTGAATTTCGATGGCTATTGTAGGATATCTCAGAAATAACCACAGTTAACCTCCAAAACGTATTTATTATTCTCTTAACTTATTTTTATCAAAACTTATATCCTAAAATTAATCACACAATAACAAAACTTATTGTGGTATTTAAACTAAACTTATTGCGGTGTTTAAAACTAAACTTATTGCGAACCAAAACTTATTTGATCTTACGACCGTTCGCTGCCAACCCCCATCGAAAAAAAATGCTCGATGCGTACCAAACCACTCCAACGATCACCACCAGTGTGCCCAGTGCAATAAATGAAGTCTCCCGGTTTTATTTGAATACGTATTTCCGCCGTCAGTATGGCCAGTATAAAACTTTAAACCGTGGATCGATTTGATTAGTAAATTTTCAATCGTGTAGTTTCAGTCATATTAATGAAACCTTACACTCGACCATCCTGACGACATGTATGTCCTCATACATGTATCTGGTGAAACCTTACACTCGGCAAAAATCAAGCACACTTCGAAAGAATCACAATAACTAGTGGTCGCCTAGTGGTCAAAACTCGAACATAATTCATTTCAAACCAAAAGTATTTCCAATGCATTGTTATATAAAAATATTAGCCTTCTGGACTCTTTCTATATAAAAACTTTAACTGCGCTGAATTTTATAGTCCTCAGTCCGCATTATTTTCTTAAAAAGAAGAACCTACAACTTTATTTTATTTTTATGCTTCATTTAATAGATGCGTAAACAGGACAATTTTTAAATCAAAATATTAAATAACATTGCTTTAAATATTTGATTACGAACTCAAATCTATCCCAACAAAAACAAATGATCCTTAGAACAAATTGTCCTTTGAACTAATTATACTTAGAACCAAATATTCCTTAGAACCAATTATCCTAACAACTAATTATCCTTAGAACTCGTTATCCTTAGAACCAAATATTCCTTAGAACCAATTATCCTAACAACAAATTATCATTAGAACTAATTATCCTTAGAACTAATAACCTTAAAAAAATATTATCATTATCCAATTATCTTTATAAGTTAATATCCTTATCAAAAATATCGTTTAATATTAAATAACATTGATTGAAATATCAGATTACACACACAAATCTATCTCAAAAATATTTCTAACAATTATCCTCCGAACAATTATCATTAGAACAAATTATTCTTAGTACCAATTATCCTAACAACAAATTATCTTTAGAGCCAATTATCATTAGATCTAATTATCCTTAGAAATTAATATCTTTATAATGTATTATCCTTATCCAATTATTTTTATAATTAACTATCTTCGTAACCAAGTATCCTCATAACGAAATATTCCTGTAAGCAAGTATCCTTGTAAGCAAGTATCCTTGTTACCAAGTATCTTTGTCACCTAGTATTCTTGTAACCAAGTAGCCTTCTAAACCAGTATCCCTCTAACCAAGAATTCTTGTAACCAAGTATCCTTGTATCCGATTATCCTCTTGTAACTAGGTATCTTTGGAATACTTGTCACCAATTATCCTTGTAACTCCTTGTAGCCAATTATCCTTGTAGCCAATTATCCTTGTAGCCAATTATCCTTGTAGCCAATTATCCTTGTAGCCAATTATCCTTGTAGCCAATTATCCTTGTAACCAATTGTATATCCATTTATCCAACCATAAATCTGTAAACCAATCCGTCTCTTAGGATATTACGGTTTAACAGATCAACCATGTGTTTTGCCATTTTTCAGGTCAAGGCGCAAAACCTTTCCGCGATTTATTTTGCCTGACCTGAAAAGAAAAACAACAGCATGTAAATAAACACTATTAGTTAATAATTTTATCAATGTAGGTACAATGAACAGTTTGAGCGAGCGTTACCACCAAATTAAATATTTTGTCATTGTATACATAATCTTATCATTCTGGCATAATCGTCATCAATTACATCATTATCATTATAGATTTTTAAAAATTTAACATGGATCCATGGTCGCATCCGGTCAGCGGCAATGGTAGTCTTTAGCGATTTCTTCAGTCTCTCAAATCCCGAAATTGGTGCCACTTTATACCTATTGTTACCTATATGATTCTAAAAGGACCTTCATACGAGGGACCTTCATATGAGTTTAGCTAAGTCACTATTTTTGTAAATACAGATAGGTCGTCCTTGGTTGTAATATCGTTTTTGTGCTGCCTGCCGTCTTTTGTACCTTATTATTTAAGTCCCATTGAACTATTCCTAATTTGCTATCCCAGTCTTTTTAATCAGCTCCAAAGTTCTGTGCCATCAATGAGTTGAGGACGGTCCTGTTGTTGCATTAAACTTGACCGCTGGCCCTTGGGCATGCAACTACAACAATTTGGATTAACTAAAGCTAGCAAGTCATTGCTCATATATAGTATTCGCCTCTATAACAAGTTTCCAAAGTTAATAACAGAACTTAACGATGGAAAGTTCAAAACCCGCATCAGATATATTTATTAACAAGAAAACATATTGAGAAATGACTACGTTGAAGACAAGGAAACTGGCAATAATTCCTTTTGCACGTGTGGCTTCCCTGGTACCTCATTAACAGCATGACCATGTAAATGTCTATTAAATACTCCCAAATAACAATGTTTTTTTTTTTTTAGTTTTATCTTTTTACATACTTGAAATTATATACCTACAATTCTAATTTCAACTATTTATTAGTGGCTGTCATGGCAATCGTGTCATTCGGTTTAAATAGGTTCTTTTTTAATATATATTGTATTCATCTAACATTTAATTTATGTAGTCTTTTATGTTTTGTGAATGTAAGCACGCTGTAGGCCTTTTAGACCAGTTTATATTTTAGTAAGGACCTGTTACTTGTTGACAGGCCTGCACTGTCCTCACTTATTTTAAATCATCAATTTGAAACCATTGTAAAAGTCAATATTTTTTTTTAACGGGTAACTGTGGCGTTTCTTGCCGTCTCTTTTCCATAGGAATTAACTAATTGTAAAAACGCAACATCGATCACTGATATCTCAGTCACAATTTTAAACAGCTCTCTAGACAACCTAACGGCCTTATTTATAAAATAAGCTTACCGAAGGTAAAGACATTCATTAGTTAAACTGCTCGATAAACTTATAAAACCTTAGATACAATTTTGTATTCATAAACGTTCTATAACTAGTGTCGTTTATAAATCAAAATGTTGCCATTTTAATGAGGTCATCCAACAAATTGACCAACACATCGAATCGTCAAATAAGGATGTCTGCCTACTCGCCGAATAATTGTAACCATAAACATTATTACGTACTGCCAACTATTTAATTGTCTACAGTTTCGACACGGTTTCTGACGCGGTGACGTCTTTGATAATTAAATTTGACAAATAATTTGAAATTTTAACTGTCATTGTTGCTTGAAAAATGACATTTGGTGACACACATTATTATTGTGTGTCAATATTTGTATGTCAAATGATCAAATGTCATTTTCTTTGCAATCAGTCAGCTGCTTTAGAGATTCGGCCATTTTTTTTCTTAATATACTGTTAAAGTAGGGTTAGGGGGGCATAGAATGTGTTTCTGCTAAAAACTAGACTTTATCAACTGTTTAGATGTTCGACAACTTTTGATGAATAAGACCGTGGATAAGGTCTAATTAATGTCTATATTTTAGCCCTTATAATACTCGCAATACCAGAAATACTATTATAACCTTTTAAGTGTTCTACAAGCTCTTATACATCTGGAAACTCGATTCCGATGTGCAGAAACTGTAGTTTATTTGCATCTTTAGATACAACAACTAGCTTCTGCCCGCGTGGTGTGTTCATAAAAAATAGTCTATATCCTTCCACAGGCTTCAGACTATCAGTATCAAGGCAACCGGCAGTTACATGGTAGGCAAGGCTTTAATGGCGCTCCGCTCAAACCAATCTTATCGTGGTAACTTGTAAACTATTCATCAAAATTACTTACTGTGAAAGACAAAGTGTATCACTGAATACTGAAAGCGATAAATGTATTTAATTTTGATACTTATTAACAGAATACTTTTAAGTGCGCTTTGTAAAAAATATATAAAAGGCACATAAATATTCTGTCGCGGACTTTTATTAAAAACTGTTTAAATCAAACAATCCCACGATATATTTATCTTCGTGTAACTAATACAGTCTAGGCAACGCACGCCAAAATAGCTCTCAGAGGGCTGGAATTTTATCGACTTCCTTGATTCTTATTCTTATCTCATTATACGAGTATTATGGCCAAATCACACAAAATCTTTATGAATTGTATAACCTATGAGGTATTCTGATAACTGTTAGGTTTCATCAAAATCCGTTCAGTACTTTTTTTTGCGTGAAAATGAGTAACAAAAATTCATCCAACCTTCCTAAAAACCTTCAAGTGTCAAGTAATTAACACAATTACTTTTCTATTGTTATCAGATTCAATGAGTCTGCCTAACAGTTGAAAAACGTCTAACAAACTTTCGCGTATATAATATTACTAGCTTTTTAAAGTCGATTGATTTGATAATTCGATAGATAGACAGTTTATCAGTGGAAACTTGTAAATGGCTTTCAGCTTCATATTTTTTTTTATAACATTGTTTATGTTAGCTGTAAGTTTCCATCCATTTTAACCAACTAAACCATTTCGTACTGAGACTTCATACCAAGTCTTACAAACCAGCCAGCTTTTACATAGCAAAATCAGCTACAGTCTTCTCGTCCCAGCCATAAACTTCGCACATTTGTTGACTTTTTGAGCCATATAACTATGCATTGATTTTGTCTGAAGGACTTAACTCATATTTTTAAGATCCCAGCTTCTATTAGTAGAAACAGTGCTCAATTTTTGAGGCTGTTATGCCAAAACATCTGAAATGGATTGTATTAAATCTGTAGAAGAAAAGGTAGGACTACATGACCTTTTGGTGTGATGATCCACGCTCGTAGTAACTCGATCTTTTCTATTGCATCTACCCGGCAGCCATCTGCACCTGCGCTTGCAGCTCGTCCCAACTTGAGGTGAACCCCGTCGACCACTTCACCGCCGTTGCTTGATGTCGCGTTCCTTTTGTTGATTCATCTTCTTCCAGCGAATCCGCTGCTGCTCCCGCAACAAAGCTTGCTCTTGTTCCATCAGGCGCCGACTACGGCTGCGGCTTCGTTTGCAGCGTATGGCTGCGGCTTCGGCTGTGGCCATGGCTGCGGCTTCGGCCGCGGCTATGGCTGCGGCTTCGGCTGCGTGGGCTATATCTGGAGCGTGAGCGATCCCGCCTAGGAGTATCCATATTCTGATGGGTACCATTTTCTCCGTCCATAAACTGAAACTCGCCACCAGAAAAAAAAGAGCATTAACTAATTATCTCGAAAACGGTGCGTCCTAGAGCAAAATTAATGAACATTTTCAACCCCTTTTAACAACCCCACACTCATTGTGTGACATACCAAAGAAACCAATAAAATATGAAATTTAATTGGATTCCATAGTCCTGGTACCCTTATTATCCATCATCGTATCGTCTATATACGACTAAAAAGTCAGCAACACGAGTTCAATCACCCAGGTTTTGCAACCTCGTTGCACAAACCGTTACAATTTCAATCAGGTTGAAAATTTCAACAGCCGTTAAGATTTAAAATCATATGATGCATATTACTTTACCCAACGTGGTGCAATAGAAAATTAACCCAGTCAGTGAAACTTCGAATTAATTAAGATTTAACATCATATCATACATATTACTATTCCCAACGTGGTACAATAGAAAATTAAACCAGTCAATGATACTTCGAATAAATGACAACGTCCCGCAATCCCGTGCAATTTAAAATTAACATGGAAGACTACCAGTAAGAGACTAAAATTATGCTTTTAATGAGTAGTATTTATATATACTTTATTGTACGCCACAAAAATAAATAACAAAAAGAAAAACAAGGTACACTACAAAATAACCAATGGGCGGTATCGCTTTCCGCGATCTCTTCCAGGCAACCTTGGCGAACCTTGTAGAACGACTTTAATAGATAATTTGCTTGAAATTAAAAAGGTAAACAAAACCACTTGGTATTAGTTAAAATGAGAAAACCACGAATAACGGATTATTACGTTAACTGAGTAAAATTATAATTTTAGGTTGGTAGGTACGTATAAAAATATAGTGTGTAGGCGTGTACTTACGGATCTTGATCCCACTTCTGAGATGTAGGATATCTCAGAAATAACCACAGTTAACCTCCAAAACGTATTTATTATTCTCTTAACTTATTTTTATCAAAACTTATATCCTAAAATTAATCACACAATAACAAAACTTATTGTGGTATTTAAACTAAACTTATTGCGGTGTTTAAAACTAAACTTATTGCGAACCAAAACTTATTTGATCTTACGACCGTTCGCTGCCAACCCCCATCGAAAAAAAATGCTCGATGCGTACCAAACCACTCCAACGATCACCACCAGTGTGCCCAGTGCAATAAATGAAGTCTCCCGGTTTTATTTGAATACGTATTTCCGCCGTCAGTATGGCCAGTATAAAACTTTAAACCGTGGATCGATTTGATTAGTAAATTTTCAATCGTGTAGTTTCAGTCATATTAATGAAACCTTACACTATAAAGAGTAGGGCAAGACCAAAATATCGAGGGATGGACTGGGTGATAGATGGTATTGTTAGAAAGCGAGTGAATACCGAGGTGACGACTAATAGAGAAGCATGGAAAAGTTGACATGTTGCGCCGACCCCAAATGAATTAATATTACTACCAGCGATAGTCCGATGATAGTCGCTGTGACTACCAGCTCCTGTAATTCAAATATTACTAAGACCCCACTGACCAAGTCATTCCAAAAGGGTCGTAGCCTACTCAAATACTTACCAGCCTACTTAATTTATTTGAGTAAGCTATCACGGACTCATCCCAGAGGCCACACGCCGTACCTACTTACATTTCGTATTTACTATTTCTATTATTATTTTTATTATTTCGTATTTACTGATGAACCCAACGAATTTAATTACGGGCCTAAAACTGTTTGTAATTAGTTTTAAATAAAATATCTTATTTACCGACCCGGTTCAAACGCATTTATAAATACCTAGAAATGTTCATTGTAATATTTTCCGGTAATGATATAATTTATAATAAGTGTAACTAGCTCAAACAAGTGCGCGGAAGAATGTTAATATTTCGAAAAAAGCAAATGATATAATAGCCAAGTAAATACTCGTATAATTGCGAAGAATGCAATATGGTGAAATAAAAAGGAGGAAACTGGTAACAGACCGAAATAACGCTTCAAAGGAGCAGTTACCAAACTGTAAAGTTGAAACAAAAATACATTACGAAAAATAATTAAAAAGTCGAAAGTGTGTCGTAATGAGGAACGCCAAGTTCCTCCCATCTCTCCCCGGAGCTCTTTCATTAATGAGGAAAAAGTATGCGCCAGATTTCATGAATTTTGCCCCAAGGAAGCCAAGAATGGTAGCAACTTCGTCCTTGGTCTTAAATGCATTCATAACAATTATAAAGTTAATTTAGAACCATTTTATAATAGTAACTGTGGTCTTGTTCGTGTCTAATAGAGATATTAATGGAAGAAAATACAAAGGCAAGTGTAAAATATTTTCGAAGCACGAGGGCAAATGTATTAAAATTATATCAGAAAAATTTTGCAGCGAAGTCCCTCCGAAGTTGGGTGTAAAGCTCCAATTACGGAGGTTTAAGAGGCCGAACGAAGCTCGAAATATAATATTTTTTTAAGGCGACAAACGACACAAATCTGGCCATCTTTTCCAGATAGTAAAGTTTTGAAATATGTTCGCAGGAATGCTGTATAGCAGTTGCTGTATGGCAGTTACATGCACATGTTCCGTGCTGGTAACTTAAAGTTTCGTCATTTAGAGCTAAATGGTTGACATTGTTTCTAGATTCTGTTGGTATTTCCGTAGTTTACTGGACAAAGAAGTGTTGCACCAGTTATAATAATATGCTGTTTAGTGTCATTTGTGTAGTAAACTAAAAACTAAAAAACACGCTTTAAAAACCAAACTAAAAAAGGAGAAAATAATTTAATTCAATTAAAAAGCGTGGGGTGCTTTTTGAGGTATTTTTATAATCAATTAATGTCAAGCGCCCCACGCTTTTTAATTGAATTAAATTATTTTCTCCTTTTTTAGTTTGGTTTTTAAAGCGTGTTTTTTAGTTTTTTAAACTATTATTTATTTTCTATTTTTTAGTTCTGCTAACTACAAAAACGTGTTTCTTTTTCTCATTTTTTTTTAAATTATTGAATTGTCATCGGTCCTCGACAAGTTTACAAAGTTTCAATGAAATCTGACCGTTTAAAGTGGGTCAAAATCGCGCTCAAAGGAGTCGGTTACATACAAACATACAAACAAACCAACAAACATACAAGTGAAGCTAAAATAAAGCGTGTAAAAACATACTTCAACGACAGGTATTCCTTCCTTCAAAGAGTCGTCTAAAACTTGGCTGGTAACTTTGTTTTGGTAACCTTTTCATTGATTTAGTATTATTGAGAGAAATCATGAATCTAAGGAGTGATTGCGTAACACCCTAAACGTAAGAATGGCTTTCACTATGACAGTTCAACAACATTCATTGCGTTTTTTACGTTCTTGAGCGGACAATTTTTTGAAAATATAAAGCAATGGATAAGCTATACTTAGACTTCAAAATGATTCAGATCCTGATTGAAAGTGTGTTACACAACTAGGGTGCAGGTATTAGGTCCCATTCAAGTCAAGAAAGAATTTGTTTGTTATTTGAAATACGCCTTTAAAGACAATTCGTGTAAAAAAAACTGTTAATCAGATTCGTATTCACAATGAACTATTCTTATTAATCATGTATGATCAGTGATCAAGTCATCGATTGTTCGTAACAACATGCTCTTACATATTTATATTAATAGCACCTGTCTAGTCTACATGAGAGATTCGCGTGTTTTGTTTACTTACAAGTTATTTTCACAAGACTTCGCACTTTTTCAGACAAATATCGTGTGCTTAGATGATGCATGATTAAAATTCTATGGAATACTTGTGTATTAGCATACTGCAATGAACGAATAGATTATATCGTGATGTTCAATGACTGAGTATTTTTTTTAGTAACGTGGGTATTGTCAGCGATCATTGAATGGTAATGATGTCATTCATATATTCTCGGTGCTGTGGGAGAAATTATTTACCAACCAAATTCTCACCCTACGTCAAAAAAGATTGGCAATTGTGAAATGAAATTGTTTATTTTTTTTAATAGGATAAGTAACGGAATCACCTTCACATGGTTTATTATAAATCAAATAAAAAAAGCTAGATGTAGTCATTCTATGTGACTGAATCCTACTTCTCGACTTCCTGTTTTTATTGTAATTTTACTTCTATTTATTTTTCGTTAAGTTTGTGATATTTTTCGTTAAGTTTGTGATATTCCTGTTTGTGTCCCAATAAATCAATCATCTTTCTTTCTTTATTTGAATTTAGTTAACAATTTGCGTAAAACTCTATTTACCTGGCTTAACCTTCAAAAATCAGTTCTTTTTCTCAGTTCAAATCAAATAGAAAGAAAGAAAGAAAAAACGTTTAATTGTGGTAAACATGACGCAGAAAAGAACAGGAACACAAAAAAAATATAAGAAAAGGTTGAGGGAAACATGCCTCACATTCACGCAAAACGGCTAGCGCTCAGCATTATGCTGCGACCCTATGCAAGACAGAGCCCCAGCGCTGGTTTTCAGCGACAGCCGGCTTTGACGTAATGACGTCGCCCGGTGCATACAATTATTAGGACACTGTACTTGTACAGCGAACTCATAGAAAAATTATATAATTTAATGTAAATGTTATAGAATACAACAGGAATACAAAAAAAAAGGAAATAGACATACGTGCTACGAAAATATCATCCTCAATAAACATTTTACTCTTTATGTAGTGGCAACATTTCGAAAAGACATACATGAAAAAAAAAACAGAAATGTTAGGTCATTAATCAGTTGTAATGGATAGTGAAAATAGGCCCTGTGAAAGGTCTCTTTCGGCTATGGCTGCCTGTACCTCATTTTGTTGAAAACCGGCATTGCAGTTTTCCCGCTTTAACAATGCTCATAACCCGAGGGTATTTCAACCTTGTCTCTAAAATTGGCAATGCAAAAGCTTATTACCCTTTGCTAGAACAGCCGATCTATTCTGTAAAAATATCACTGTAACTTAGGTGAAGTGGGTCTGAAATGAACTGTCATTTCACTTGATCAGCTCACTTCACCTAATTTTTGTTCATTTAAAACCAACGTTCGTATAAACTACAGCAATTACAGGAAGCAATAGAAAATAAATAACTAAATGTAACAAACAATAATTATAAGTAAAAACAGCATTTTCTAGGTGAACAATCTTGAAATAGAGAAGTTTCCACGTTAGATTTCACGGAATAGGTCGACTACGTGGTGCAACGGTAATTATGTACATTTTTATATGGTAGCTTATCTGGGAGTTAGCGAAAATGATAAAAAATCTCTAATACGGAAGTTTTTTAGATTAACTTTCATCTGTCAAGAAACATCCGATAAATCATAATGTATTTATTTAAACTAGGCTGATAATCAGCATTTTCCAAACGTCAACATTACATAAGACAGTCCCCCACACAGCCCGCCCATCACCATTTCCGTTTTTTTGAAGAAGTGTCGCTATTATACAAACCCCAGCAGCACAGCTGTTTAAGAAACCACATAACCCCTCAAATATCTCAGCAGTTTTACTCAACAAACGTTTCCTGATAAAAATAATAGTTTAATTATCATCGGAGCATAGTCGATCTGAGCGATCTTAACGACGTCCAGTGTGATGCGCCCGCGCACCGGTACAGCAACAATTGGAGCATAGCCTAACTGAACGTGTTCAGTGCTCCGTTATCAACGTTTTTTAGCTATCAATATGGAAAAATGCTACCGTATATAGTGATTAAATACGTGTTGGGTACTTTCTAGTGTTAATTGTAATGTGGTAACTATGTAAAAACTTACAAGTAATCACATGGCAAACATGTAGGAGGAAAACGCCACTGCAAAGTTATGTCAAGTCAGGTTTTTTTCTTCTTAATATTGTACACCCAAAGGCCATGTTTCTGACTCACTTTTCTTAATTTTGACCCAATTATTTTTTTATTACCTGCTCAACAATAAATGTAACAATGATTGTATACTTTGTTCTAAAGTGCCTTCTCAATAACGGTTGTAGTTTTAGGTACCTATACAGGAAAAGTTTTTTTTTTTCAGTGCACAAACTGTAAGCATTCAGCATATCATTGTAGACCCACCAGCGCAGAAATATTTCGTCGGTTATACAAAAAAAAATCTGCTGTTTAATAGAAAAGTGCAATACCTACGCTGTCAAAATTTCTGCACTGGGGGGTCTAGAATGATATGCTGAATTCATGGTTACAGTTTGCGCACTAAATAAAAACTTTTCCTGTATAATATAGAGAATGTTCCTGTGCCCGAAATACGCCCACATAAAGATTTGGAACCTAAAAGAGGTTTGGCAAATGGGGACACAAACCTTAGTTTTTATTATCAGCATGCCCCATAGGACTCCTCTTTTAAGTGTCGCGATAACTGCCAGTATGAAAAAATAATAAAAATAAATTACATTTTTGTAAATATTAGAGGGGAGAGGGATTGGGAGAGACCTATGACAAGCATTGGACGTCTTTCGGCTGAAATGATGATGATGATGATGATGAAATATAAGAATGTAAAAAATACAAAAAAGTTTAAAAAGAGCAGCCCACAGGTATCGGGTACAGGGTCCAAGCCACCAGCGGTCAGGGTTCCAGAGAAAGGAACCTCCTAACAATAGGAGCCGTGTCCAGAAATCCCGCTTTTGGTCTCCTTAGGAGTTAGTAGACGCACATAGCTATTAAGCCATTGTCTGTCACGACTATCAGCACAGCAATCACCGAGTCCAGTTAATTATCTCATTATTATTGCTAACATAAACAAGGAAACATCAACAGCTGTAAATACTAGAAAATCTTGGCAATATATAACAGAAACTATCATAAAGACAATCCAGTGTAACGGTATAGTGGCAATTAAACCTAATTCACATTCCGCCAGCGTTTTCATCTGAACATAAATCGTATCTACTTATACTTAGCATTATTTCCGATATTAATTATGTATGAATGTTTGATTACTGCCTGTGTTTTCATAATCACAAAAACTCGTAGTAGAATTAACGTGTACTCATGATCGCAGTCTTCATGACTTGTGTCGACGTGGGGCCTACCCTGTTCCAAAACTTTTGATTAATAAAAGTGTAAATAAACTTGTTCGGTCTAATTCTTACACAATCACTCATAATAAGTAACACATTCATTTGTATTTAGGTTTCAATTTGTGCCAAAAAAGAATTGTTTGTATTATTATTTTCGTCGACGAAAATTGAGGTTATGAAAATAACCGCAAATTGTCAAATGTAATAGAATTAATGAATTTAGGGTTCCAGAATTCAAGAAACTACTACTAATGAAATCAAATCACTCTATTCGTAAGTGGGACCACAATTTCCGATCAGGTTCGTTTTGGTCATCAACAAATGGGTCAGCCAGTTATTTACATTTTCATTCAATTGTTTTGGAACAGCGTAAACCTATACGAGAATATTTACTCATGCCGCGGTAAAAATGTTGGTTACTCATAACTCATAGTCATAAGCTTACCATGTCATCGTTTTTAATAAAAGTGTACGAAGCTCTAACAAGTTAATTAATTACGTTTCACGACAATAAAGCTTCATATGCGCTAGATAATGGATTTCTAACGTTATACTTTATTACTGTAAACTGAATTTCAACGGGTCACGCCGCGGTGTGTTTTTTTTTATATATTTTTCAGAATTATTGCATTGCAGTTTGCCGTTTTTCCTTCCGAATTTCTCTGCCTCGTTCATATCTACGCTTAACAACAATTAAATGAAATCGACATACCTTTACCAACTAGTCTTTAAAAAAACCAACCTAGTGCGAGTCGGACTCGAAGGACTTCGTACCATCGTACAATATTTAACACATTATTTTTCTTTTTATACACGTTTCTTGCATGGGGACCGTTTTCTTTTAATTAATTTTTTGTTGTAATTGTGGCAATAGAAATGCACACTCTGCGAAATTTCACCTGTCTACAATTCACTATTACGGTTCATGAGATGACCGCGCGCTGACAAACTGACGGATGGGCGCCCTTTGGGTATGGAGAAAAGGGTACCAATATACCTCTATAGTATCAGTTTTCGTTCTTTGTTTTTTCTAGTAAAAACCTTTCCCCTTTTAAATAAAGAAGCCTACTTTTCCTGAAAAAAAAAACCATATTAAACCAAAAACTTTACGTCGAATACGTACACACTAGGTGGCGCCACATCACCACGTGTGAGTACTGTTTGGACACGACGGGAAGAGAGCGTGACGGATCGTACATACATAATAAGTGAGTATGATAACGCATGAAGGCCCACAAAGTAACATTAATAACATTAGACGAAACAGATCTAACAGTTTGTTGTTAAACTTCAAGAATTCAGTATTACTTGAAATATATTTGTCGAAGATTTCTCTAAACAACTCCTGTAGATCTTGACTTACAATTAAGATCTGGATACCACAAAAGGCAATGCATAATCAGCCTATGATTTTCCCACTGCTGAGACAGGGAGAGGGAGTGGGCCGTAATCTACGACGCGGACCCAGTTCATGGAGTCGATTGTTGAGTCGGTAGCTAGATATCACATGTCTTCGATATTTTTTAGGACATCACTATATTTTTTTTTACAATTTTGAGAGCAGTGGTGATTAATGTATACAAAGTAAAGCGCCTGGCTGGGGTTCGAACCTACGACAAACAACTCGTAAGTCTTGAACGTTACCACTGCTCTGTAGTTTCTTTGCGTGTATTTATTCCAGGCGACACGACGTATAACGGTGTAAATGGTTATATTTATATTGTATACAGTTTTTTATAAAACACAATTTTGCATAATCATGCTCAAACAGTTCCACTGAAGAGAGAAAAACGTATTTTTCTTCAGCAAAGTTTTTCTGTAGAAATAATGAGTCATAGACACTGTCTATGTCACTGTGTGTGTAAAAAATTCAGGATTTCCTGAATATTATGAAAATATTCGGAATTCAAGAGCTAGGGTAAGTTCTATAACAGTTATTATTAACATAAATAGGGTATTTTTATGATTTATTTATTTAAAACTAGCTTGGCCCACGTGGAGGTCTCAAATTATCCCACGGAAACGTTTTATCGGTATAAAAAGTACCCTATGTGTTAATCCAGGTTATAAACTATCTGTATGCCAAATTTCATCCAAATCCGTTCAGCCGTTTTTGCGTGATTGAAGAACAAACATCATTAGTAGGAAGTAGGATAAATCTTTTAACGAAGTTTGTTATGTTTATGATTCCAAAAAAAAGCTGAGCAAAACAATCAATTCCAACATAGATTTTTATAAGCCCACCTCGGGCATTTCTCAACTATTACCATTTTTTTTTTGTCAATGTCGATTTATTGCTTATAAATTCGCTGGTAAAACGGCTATAAATATCAAAACAACATTAGCAAAGCAACAAAACAACAATAAAACGAAACTAGTTTTTGATGAAAATCATCTTCACAATGATCTATAAAGTTTTACGATCTTACGGCTTAGATTTATAGGAATATTTTTCCTAAAAGAGAATTTCATAGCCCACTGATTGCTGGTGTCAGGGCTCTTAAATAACGATGTATTTGCCATTTCCCCGCCCTTACCAAATTGGCGGTAATGCGGCAAAGATGGTGATTTTTCTTGCCTTATCGCAATTTCCCTTCCTTATTTTTCGTGTCTGTGATTTGACTGCTATTTGCTATAAAAATAGGTGTTTACCTACCTTTTTAACCGACTTCAAAAAGGAGGAGGTTATCAATTCGTCGGAACCTTTTTTTTTTTTTTTTTTTTTTTTATTTTTTTTTATGTATGTTCCCCGATTACTCGAAGATGGCTGGACCGATTTGGATTTTGTTTTTTTTGTTTGAAAGGGTATACTTCCCAGGTGGTCCCATGATCATCAAGTCAGGATCTGATGATGGGATCCTGGAGAAATAGAGAGAACTCTTCAAATTTTATAGGCACACAAAGCGATTTAGGTATTTTTTGGAAGAGTACTTTCTCGTAGTGGTCCCATTTCAATTTGGTGAAGATCTGATGAAGAACTTCGGAGATAGGCAACAGAACTCCTCAATAAATGATAGCAAATGGACTGGGATTGCCGAAATCGCATGTCTGTCTATTGTTTACACCAGTTCATAACATAACATCACGCCGGTACGCTGTGAAGGGGTAAGCACATGTGAACCACTAAAAAGTGAAAAATAAAAACTTTTTCCAAAAAAAAACAACCGACTTCCAAAAAAACACTACAAAGTGAAAAATAACTTTTTTCGGAAGGCGGTGACAAAAAACTCAAATACAGCTCCAAAGACACCGACTTCCGAAAAAAGTTATTTTTCACTTTGTAGTGTTTTTTTGGAAGTCGGTTGTTTTTTTTTTGGAAAAAGTTTTTTATTTTCTATAAAACTTAGATCTGACACTTTGAAAAAGTATTGCTCTTTGCAATCAGCCAAAGCTCCATTATAGTTTCAGCCAGGACTTTCTTTACCTACTAACCAACTTCCGTCATTCCACGGTCTCTGATTGTGTAATAAATCATTATCTATATTTCCTTTTATGAGACCAAAAGCAGTGGCCCAGTGGTATGAACCCTAACTTAAGAGTTATAGGTCGCGGGTTCGAACCCAGAGAGGAAGCTTTTGTCCCAGCAGTATGGATACATTATATTCTAATTATGCATGTGAGCAACTACAAACAAGAGGGAGGCGGCGCACGTGAGGGAGAGGCAGTATATGCGCCCTCACGGCCGTAGTCGCCGCGGGAGAAGCCCTGGGCGTCGGGAATCCCAGGCTGATTCCCGGCCACCGTAGGCGCGGGCTTGCGGACGGCGAGTAATGGGTAGCTCGCTGTCCGGTAAGGACCAAGCCCGGGTCGACGGCGCGTTGTGTTCCACGCGCGCCTCAAAGAGATGTCAGCACCAATAGGTGGGGTTCGCAAGGACCAATGCCTGCCAGGGGTGCAGGTTGTTCGAAAGAGATACCGCGGCCCCTGGCACACAGGCAACTGAGGGAACACGGGTGGGTTTTAGTTAGTAAAAGTCTGACACGCTCTCCCGCTCCACCCAGAGCGGGAAAAGTTATTTGATGATTTCCCACCCAAAAAAAAAAGGAACTACAAACAATTAGTGATGTTATTTTTGGGTGTTTCCATTAATGATATAGGTAAGTCTAATTTTTACTTAATATGTTGTATTTTTGCTGTAACTGTCAAACAGAAGTTATTTGACAGCTAAAAACGTCAAAATATAGCAATATTCGAGTACAGTATCTATAATATGTACAGTCCATTCGCAGTTTTGTTACCTCTGATTCTGCGTCACTGTCAAAATCAAAGTTATGTTTATTCTCTTTGCAAGAAGGTTGCTGCTACTAACAAGTCTGTCAATATCACAGTGATCTTTATTGTAGTTATAATATGGTTGCGGTTGGGTTGCTGCTGTCAGAGATAAAATAACTGTGAGAACGGACTTTAAGCGAATCGGGATTAAGTTTTTATTAAAATCGAAAAGTATAACACATTGTTTATTTTTCTTAATACCTACCTAACAGCAATCAGTCAGATAGGCAGTCGTTCCATGTAAAATACTGGTAATCAGCTGCATCCGGTTTGACTGGAACCGAACCTAAGAAATTTGGGAAATGGTTAGGCAAATGATGATGACTATGAATGACCTACCTAACATAAACATATTTTTTAATTGATTAGAATTTATCAACCTTCTAAAATAAAGAGTAGAATTCAGAAATAGAAACAAATATTTCTGCCTAGATCCCGGGGTTTCTGCCAATCTAGGTGGGATAAAGCGAGCTTCTACCGCGACGCGAGGTGCCTGTAAAATTCAACATTCAGACTGCAGTGTGCAGAATTTTGATAAAAAGCAAAGTTTTTTCTGAATTTATAAAATTAGGTACGTGGAGTCTTGTCTATTTGTATCTGAAGGATTTGAATTGTTGTAATCTGAATCTGTGAAGAAAATAACGAATAAAAAAATCAAAATCTAATACGTGAAGTTAACGTTTATATGTAGAATGGGTGCAGAAAGCTATTATTTTCATATAATAATAATGCATTAGTTCAAACTTAAAATTTTAATGTATTAAGTATGTCAAAAATCTGCTTATACTAGTGGTCGTCACCAGTAGTATACGAAGATTTGTGATTCTCCTGAAAATGTCTAGTCAAAAGGTACCATGATAAGATACTACTCTTCTACTCCAAAATCATACCTCAAACCAAACAGTATCCCGGCGGCGGCGATCTCTCGCGTCCGGCCCTGGTCCAGGCCATGGTTCGGAGCGAGAGTGCATGGGTAGCCGTCACCTCCTTCTGCGAAGCAGTAATGCTCGCGGAGAGGGAGGCGGCGCACGTGAGGGAGAGGCAGTACATGCGCCCTCAGGCCTCTGCCTCGAATTTTGCGGGCAGCGGGACGACGGAGCGGCAGGATCTTATGCGTAAAATCAAATGGACCTTCTCGAAAACAGCGGCGTGGCAGCGGCGCGGGGGCGGGCAACGAGCGGTGCACTCCAGTCACGCCGCGCCGCCGCCGCCGCCGCCGCCCCGCTGCCCGCAAAATTCGAGGCAGAGGCCTCACGGCCGTAGTCACCGCGGGAGACGCCCTGGGCGTCGGGAATCAGCCTGGGCTGATTCCCGACCACCGTAGGCGCGGGCTTGCGGACGGCGAGAAATGGGTAGCTCGCTGTCCGGTAAGGACCAAGCCCTGGTCGAAGGTGCGTTGTGTTCCACGCGCGCCTCAAAGAGATGTCAGCATCAACTGTTGGGGTCCGCAAGGGCCGATGCCTGCACGAGGTGCGGGTTGTTCAAAAGAAATACCGTGGCCCCTGGCACACAGGCAACTGAAGGAACTCAGGTGGGTTTTAGGCAGTCAAACAGTATCTGGGTTTAATTTTAGCTAATTTCATTACTGCACCAAATTACTGTTTTTCCAAAATAAATATGTCGGAACCACTTTACTTTAACGCATGGGGCTTTTATGCACCAGCAATAATTTTTTGACATTTTTTTCATATCTTAATGTGGGAAAAACCTTAGGAGCCGAGAAGTCTTTTTTTCAACCATAGGTATTCCTGTTCTCCTCAAACCCCTAACTTTTCACTTCTAGAACAAACACAAGTAATTTAAATGGCCGTCGCGCAGAGGTGTTTAATTAAGTGTTTTTGCGTACCGTAAGCCAAGTGCGCTGACTCTGCTGCTATCACTACGTGGTCTGTGGTCCCTTTGCAAGCGAGGATTTCGTTCGAGACGCTAGTTCTGTTCAACGTGATCGCCGTACCTACATGTTTTTTGGCAAAATTACGTAAGTCGGTGATGTTCTTCAGAAAGATCAGGAGCGCAGTACTCGCGATCGGGGTGTGTGTAAAACCAAAGCAAAAAGAGTATGTAAGGATCTTAGCTTGTGGCTTTCTGTAGTTTCTGCCTACCCTCCTTGGGAAAAAGGCGTGGGTTTATGTCTTTGTACGTTGATTGGTACACGAAGGTTTTATTTTATGTGTATCATGATTTATTCCAAATCGTGTACCAAGAAATTACACGTCCGAATATTGTATAACTAATGTTACATATGCTACTCGGACAATGCACGTAAAAAGGTGGAAACAGTTCACTGAAAACTAAATTTTTACACCACAATCAATCTTTGCACTATTTCTATACTAGAAATAGTGCAAAGACTAATACCATGTTTCAAACAATAATACCAGCCAGCACAACCGGTAGATTTAATGCTTATTGTAATCAGAAAAGCAAACAAAAGCATGACATAACAACGCTTACAAAGCGCTACCCGCTAACATTGTGACCACTTGCCACTTAATATTATGTGTAAAAAAGCGTTCAGCGGAGCGTGATCGCCTCTCTCGCGTTTCTCCACACCACATACTTCTCAATGACATACATGTAATGTTGAATCGCTTCACGCTAGGCGGCGGAGGCTGGCAATATCGGATCTTTATCGAAACTAAGATATGTTGTTGTGTTTTCACTTGCACTGATGTCGTATCAAAGCTTATTGGTTGGAGATATCATGACATAACATCACGCCTATATTCCTTGAGGAGTAATGCAGAGGTATACCTAGCACACCCACATGTTGCCAGTTATGTTTAATTACCATGTAACAGGGGCCAAACCTATTTCTATCAATCAGATTTAGTTCCGGAATCCGAGCTGCTACTGAGAAATTTCTGATAAAAAAACCCAATAAAACCTTGTCCGACCTGGGAATTGAATCCATGACCACATGCTTAACAGTAGCGTTTGCGACGAACAAGGCAGTCGAGTTTGAAGATATTATGGACGAATCATATTTTCATTACAATCTACACTTTTAATGTAGTAACCTACATTTAGGGCGTTCCCTACCCGTAGAAATCCCTCAGGACGATGACGAGATGGTTTGTTTATAAAGATACCTCTGAAACGAGGAAATATTTAAAACCAATTCCTTTTGGAATGATTCATTTTCATTACGGAATTTGTTTTCCAAAAGGTTGTAATTTAAGAAAATATTGTAGTAGGTACCTATACACCGTGAAATTGTAGTCGTCTTACAACGGCAGCCCTCTTTATGTACCTATCCGATTCTTCAATGACTACTAATCAATTACAAAAAAAAAATAAGATAATTTTAAAAATATCATTCACTAAGATGCATGACGTAGTTTGAAATATCCTGTTATTGAGATAGAATGAATGATGGAATGTAATGAAGATGGAATGATCTGCTCGACTCGTGTGGTGGGTAGATATCTTCTACCATTTGATACGTAAACATTATTAACAGGGAGGTTGTTTCATAATTCTAAAGCATTATTTATTTTTGTTTGTACCTAGTATCTTAATTAATGGTAACAATTTTTTTTTATCGCGGTTTGAGGTATTTTATGTCGGATCCATTGAGTGCACCACTTTTGTAAGACGACTAAAATGTCTCGGTGTACATGAGAAGAGGGATCAGAAAGATTCAACATTTTATTGAAATAATTATAGCCTGTTGTGGCCTAGTGGTACCGGTGGTGACTTACGAGATGCACGTCGGTAGGTTCAAACTCAGACAGGCGTTTTTAACATCTACCAACCCACAATAGGATTGCCTGGTGCATCACAGCCAAATCCCTCTCATCATGAGTAGGCCTGTGTCTCAGCAGTGAGTACATTAAAGGCTGATTATACTACATCTCCGTTCAGGAGATACTTAATTCAAGTAGAGCAATTTCTTTGCAGTCTGTTAGATTAAATTCTGAGTTATGTCGCTTTAAAGTTTTATATTTATAACTGAACATCTTTGTACGCTTTCCCATGTCTGAACTGAACCTTTTATTGCTTTCTACAGCTATCGGCATACCATCAATGCCATATCCATCCAATCTATTTCCATATTTTAAAATTTTCCCGAAATAGCTTGCCTACATAAAATCGAATATTTCCCGACTGCAACATCAGACTTCCGACATAAATACATAATAAAAACTTTTTAACAAAAAAATTAACCACCAAAAAAACTGAAAAGCAAAAAACTATAAAACTTTTTTGTTTAACCGTAATAACTAAGTTCGGAAGGCGGTGACATAAAATTAAAATACATATCCATAGATAAAGTTTTTATTTTAAGATTTTATGTGGCTATAATCTACTAATTATTAATAGTCATCGAAATCATGTCACTTGGTTCAAATAGATTCATTTTATATAGGTAGATTATTTTACATATTGTGAATGAGAGAACGTTGTAGGCCTTAGAGACTAGATTTGTAGACGTTTTTCTAGTCTGTATTTTAATTCCTCTAAGTACCTGGTACTTATTGACTGGCCTGCACTGTCCTCCCATACCTATTATCACTGTAATTTGAAAACATTGTAAAAGCCAATTATTTTTAAAAGAGTAACCGTGGAGTTTCTTGCCGGCTCTTCTCCATAGGAAACGACAAATTGGAACCGTGCACCTAGCTTCTGACGTTTCATAAGTGCCCATGCAGGCTTATGTGAAATAAAATATTTTGATTTTGAATTACTACATGCTTCATTTTTGGTTACTTTTTGTAATACACAACTCAGCATTAAAATCTGTTAGTAAACAATCAATCATCCCCTGTGTTTCTACCCCTAGGGTAGGATTTTTTTTCCAAATTTATATGGGACCAACTTTGGTTCCCTTGAACTCCCTTTCCAACAAAAAAATAATTTTCCAAATCGGACTACATACTCTGTAAAAAGTTATGTGTGTATACATAAAAAAATATATACACGTTGACTTGAGAACCTCCTCCGTTATTTCATCAGTTTAAAATCCTCAACGTACATTACACTAGCAGGTATACATCGTGTAACTGGTACCACACGCATCCATCACGGCACACAATTACAGTTACATTTATGCTAATACAGCCTTCTAATTGTTTCCATAAACAGTCTGACGTTTTCACTTTCAAACGTAACTGCTTTTATATCATATAAGATTGGAACTAACCCATAAGTAATGTGGAGGTATGTAAATAGGTATATGTAGGTGGAGGTGCGCTTCCATGGTTTAAACTTGGACTAGGCCACCCCCTCTATGTTTTCTGGCTTTGATTTTGTGCTAACTCCTGTTTAAGGTTCTTACTTCCTTATCTTTCTTGTTATCTTTCTTGGTATCACTAAAAAACTTTTTCCAAAAAAAAAACAACCGACTTCCAAAAAAAACACTACAAAGTGAAAAATAACTTTAATTTCGGAAGTCGGTGTCTTTGGTGCTGTATTTGAATTTTTTGCCACCGCCTTCCGAAATTAAAGTTATTTTTCACTTTGTAGTGTTTTTTTTGGAAGTCGGTTGTTTTTTTTTTTGGAAAAAGTTTTTATTTTTCACTTTTTAGTGGTTCACATGTGCTTACCCCTTCACAGCATACCGGCGTGATGTTATGTTATGAACTGGTGTAAGCAATAGACAGAGATGAGATTTCAGCAATCCCAGTCCATTTGCTATCATTTATTGAGGAGTTCCGTTGTCTATCTCCAAATTTCTTCATCAAATCTTCACCAAATTGAAATGAAATCACTACGAGAAAGTACTCTTCCAAAAAATACCTAAATCGCTTTGGGTGCCTATAAAATTTGAAGAGTTCTCTCTATTTCTCCAGGATCCCATCATCAGATCCTGACTTGATGATCATGGGACTACCTGGGAAGTATACCCTTTCAAACAAAAAAAACAAAATCCAAATCGGTCCAGCCATCTTCGAGTAATCGGGGAACATACATAAAAAAAAAAAACAAAAAAAAAAAAAAAAAGGTTCCGACGAATTGATAACCTCCTCCTTTTTGAAGTCGGTTAAAAAGTGGTTCGATGTGATATTTGGGTTAAATAAGCTAGTCTATCTATGGTATGGAGGAGCTCGTAGCTAAAAAATAACAATCGAAGGTTATAAAATAAGATTTTATTATTTGAAAAATAAATTATTTGATATAAGCTACGGTTGCCGCAGTCGGCCCGTGGATTAAAGCACGTTAAACAGTTGGTTTCAGCTTTCATTCGTAGATCTTCGACAGTCGTTACAGGTAGTCAGTGGCCCGAAATTCTGACAACCAGTCTGACCAAGGTTTACAAAAAAAATCTCGCTAATACTTACTTTCTTCGATTGATAATCACGACTAATTTCAACGCAATAGCGTGGTGCAGCTCGTGAAATATAAACCTAGGATTTTTTATGTATTTTTTAAAATGTTTACAAATTCAAATCTAGGTTTTACAAAGCTTCAGACCTTTGCGATGCTTTTTTTTTTCAATTCAATCTATTATACTATACCTATATTCTATTTTATTTGTTGGTATATTGGCATGGCTGGCTGACATATGTATGACTAATTATATAATTAATGTTCTGTGTCTCGTAATGTTCATTACTTTGCCTATATATGTATAGAATCAAGCCTATCCAACTAAACAGGCTGGGGAGTTTGTTGCGCCACTTCTTCTTCCCAGCTAAAGCACTAGGAAGTGGTGAAGGGTGGGCATTTTTGGGGGACTGTCTTATGTATTTTAATATTTTGACGTTCGAAAAGTACTGATTCTCAGCCTAATTTAAATAAATGACTTTTGACTTTGATTACTTATCTAAATTTCAGGGCTCTGCAACGCTTAGTTGCAGTAAGTAAGTAAGTAGATCTCCGTGGCCGCGCAGTTTCAATTGCGCGGCCACGTTCAAACCCTTATAACTTTTAACCATAACTTTGACAAATTTATGGTTTTGGTATTTAACTTTTACAAATTTTTACAAAATCTTGAAAAAGTTTTTTTTTTTATCGCCGTGGTCGCGCCATTGAAACGCACACGTTTTACACGAGTCGCGTCGCGTCTGTTTGCAGAAGCCTTTACCTATCAATCAATATTAGCAATAGAAGGCATTCCCAAAATAATGTAGACACTTTCAAAACTTTAACATCTGTAACCATACATAAAAACCATGTGTAAATCTAAACGACTGTTAAAACACTGTATTGTGGTGGTAAAGAACGGTATTTCGATGATTTCATCACATAAGATAAGGCAGTAATTTTATTAAAAAGACTACGTACGTATATTTATTTAAAATACTACGTTTATGCATATTAACATAGATAATGTAGGATATGGTGTGTTTCCGTATGGTGTCTGGTGTAGATTAAGCAACACCCTTTCCTGACGCCGTTTCGTAAGAGGCCATTAGTAGATTATATCGGTTATGTGACTGCCATTTGATGAACAGAGTGAGAGTTTTTTTAAACCATCTCAACTTTACGCATTGACCACGTTCGGCGCTCTGGTTGGCTCTGGATTGGTGAGTGGCCAATCGAAGCGCCGAACGGTTGAGATGGTTAAAAGAAACTCACACTAGAGCCGCTGTACTGCGTTTCACTGGAGTTTTCGTAGAAGTTTAATATTCTTTCTCACTAGCTGGACTTCCTTCATTTCAAATTGAGTCTTATTACTTCTGCTATAAGATTGTTTTTTTTTCTCGCTCAATCAGTGATAGGTATGGCAAAATACATTAAAAAAAAATACTTATATTAAAAGTTACTGAAATCGATTCAGTTGTCAATTAGGAACAAACTACTTTCAGGTCTTGCCTCCATTCTGTTACACCTTGTATATTATTTTTAAGTTGTTTTGCAAGGCAATTTTTAACTGAGGCCCTCACTCAAGACTCTAGCGAGTTTCCCTATGTGATGGAATCAGAAACGATGAGATCCGCATCAGCAGGAGAACCAAGGCAACTGACGTGGTCAGAAGAATAGTCAAACATGAGTGGCAGTGACAAGGGCACATTGTTCGCAGAACAGATGGCCATCGGCGCCGAAAGTTTCTGAAGTGGCGAACGCGTACTGGAAGACGTAGCGTTGGGACCCTCCACACAAGGTGGACTGATGACCTTGTGAAGGCCGCAAGCGCGACTGCTGAGCATGATGTTATAGGTTCTATTCCCATGTCGAGCAAATTATAGGGTTTTCCATCTGGAATTCCTCCGTTGCAGCTCGGAGTCTGAAATTGTTCCCGGTTGATGGTAATAGGGTCGCCTCCTATTACGAGGGACTTAAACATACCTGGCGATGTGGGTTTACTACGTAATGTAGGCCCTGCACCTGTGCTTATTCCTTCAGGAAAAACAGGAGTTATATTATATTCTCACTTTCTCTGGCCAACGAGAGTTTAGATTAATAGGTTCTTCGAAAGAAGATGAATCGCGTGTCGTTTATTTTAGCAACTTACAACTAAGTAACCAGACTTTACGAAATAGTAGCCAAGATTATAAACATATCTATATCCTACGATAATATTATAAACGTGAAAGTTTGTGAAGATGTTTGAATGTTTGTTACTCAATCTCGCAAAAACGGCTGAACGGATTTGGATGAAATTTGGCAGACAGATAGATTATAACCTAGATTAACACATGGGATACTTCTTATCCCGGTATTACGTCCCCGTAGAATAATTACTGATCTCCACGCGGGTGAAGCCGCGAGCGGAAGCTAGTATTTTATAAATATTTGAAGCAAAAAAGTTGTTCCACTTTTTACGAAAATTGCGCAGACCGAAAAATATGAATCTGGCACAGTTAAAGTTTATATGGCGAAGTAGTGCAGAAACCTTATATTTTTATGTAATAATGCATTAGGTTAAGTTTTAATGAATTATGGTCGAATTTCGGCCTCTGGGCGACCTCTAGTAATATTAATTTAAGACCCGCTTCTCAGCGAGTTTTAAGCACATACAGGATAAGTTTTTAACCAGTGCGCAAACTATAACCATGAATTCAGCATATCATTCTAGACCCCCCCCCCCCCAGTGCAGACATTTAACGTAACGTAACGTAAAATATCAGCTGTTCCATACATTTTGACCGCGTAGGTATTACACTTTTATATGAAACAGCTGACTTTTTATATAACCGACGAAAAATTTCTGCGCTAGCCCCCTAGCGCTAGTCTAGAATGATATGCTGAACTCATGGTTACAGTTTGCGCACTGGTTAAAAAAATCCTGTATACAGAGTGGCAAAGACATGACGCGCAAACTGTAACCATGAATTCAGCTCATACTTCTAGGCCCCCAGCGTAGAAATGTTTCGTTGTTTATCAAACATAAAATCTGCTGTTTCATATAAAAGTAAATACTATTGAGGTATGTCAGATGTGGTGCAGCGCCGGGTTGAGCCGACTGCTGGCGTCGACCAGGATTCTCTGGGCTGGGGCTTAATGGCTCTGTTCACAAGCCCACAGGCCGAAACTGCCGTGTGCTGTGCCAAGGTTGCTGGTGAGGCTGAGGGTGATGACCAGGAATGTGTCTACAATCAATACCATACACAACTATTTCTGTCGAAAACTACAGTCGGTCACCAAAACTAGATAACACAAGAGTGGAATCTGAGTTTAGTTTAACAGTGGTTCCATATTTTGCTTGCAAAAATGACTAAAATAATATATGAGACTCAAGCAAAGTTACTTAGTGATGTACCTGCATATTTTATAAGTCTAGAACAAGTAAATTGCTTTTAAAAATAGAAGTTGTTAGTCTCGGAGAGAAAATGAAAAGAATTTCTTCGTCGCAATAAAATTCTTAGAAACTGAAGTAAACAAAACTAAGTGGAATAGAATGAGGGAAGCTATATTTAACCTAAACTACAACGTTTTGTATAAAGGCGGCAGGGACATCGACACGTGACCTTTTGACATGGATTCAGTACATGATTTTGACTGAACTCTAAACGATGTTTTAGAATTATGTGTATATTTCATGGTTACTGTTTGCATGTCGATGTCCTTACCACCCTGTATATTAAGTGCATAAAACTTGCTGAAAGAGTCCTAAATTAATTATTACCCACCTTTGATGTCGTTTCACGTTTCTTTTATACAAAATAATTCTATACAACTTCTTTTTTTTGCTCAAAAAGTAAGGCCACATTTAAATAAACATTTATGTGAATGCCGAATCCCCGAAATTGCCCGATTATAGCCGAAACATTTTGCCAGACGTTAGGCTTAAATAAAGAGTTCCTAAATCTAGAGAAAATGGCTGAAAATGGAACGTCCTAACATTATCTAAAGTGCTGAAGCTCTAAAATGATTAGGCGTACTTTTTTTGCAATTTATCTAAGTAACTGTACCTAAGTCAGCTTGGGTTGGGTAACCACAATAACATTTACTATATGCCCGATTCAGTAAAACTAAGGGAGACTTAGGCCGGCCTTACACGGACTGTTCGAGCTGTTAGCCAGTGATCAACATACGCGGACCGCTCTTGCAGTCAGAGTCAACAGCTTGAAGCTGCCATCGATAACTGCTGGAGCAGCAACAAGTTACAAAAAGAAGAGTCATAAATGAAGAGCGCAGGCGGAGAGACTGCGCGAGAGCAGTCGACAGCTCGAGCAGTCAGTGTATGCCTGGCGACTGCTTAACCGCACGATGTTTCACCGCGCTGCCGAACGCCCGATGCAGTCGCGACTGCTCGAGCGGTTTCGTGTATGTGTGTACGTAGAAGACTGTAGGTTGCTATGCAGTCACAGCTTGAATTAGTCGATACTGGCTGCTTCAAGCTGTCCGAGTATGGGCGGCCTTAAATATAAATGCACTGCTGGATTTTCAACTTTCGGCACGGAGCCACAATGTTAAAAATGTAACAGTTTGCTTTTATAGGCATTACATTTACGTGTCGCCTACTGTTAGTAGGCTAGATCTGAATGGTATTTTATTACATAAATACATACATACATTCAGGCCTTCTTCACATAAGTATGCGTAGAAACTACAGAACCTGCTAAGATCCCAAAAACATAGTCTTTTTGGTTCGTTGACGTTCATACATCCGGTCATATACGTACACCGGTTGCGAGTACTACGAATCTGACCTTTCTAAAGAACAATAAGATCACAATATGTCCTCCGAGGGCGTCTCAGCGTTTCCACTCACATCTGCCTTGTGAATATATCACCGCAAAATTGTAAATATCGTTAGATTATAATCTATCTCGCGAGATTGTGAACTGTCGAAAGATTGTGAACCGTAACATACTGTTTAAAATTTAACGCATTATTTTTCGGCAGATTATAATCTATCGAAGTGAAACCGTCATATTGTGAACTGGTATCAAGACAGATAGTATCTGGCGCTATTACTAAATAGTCAAGTAACCGCCACTAATATGGAAGCAGCGTTCGCCGGCCGCTATGCCGCGGCACCGCACGCTTCGCTCGCTCGGCTCACGCGCGGTTGGTCGCAATTCTAACCTAACCTAACCTATTCGGTCGGTAAGCAGTATGGTGCAGTTCGGAATTTATCGACTCGTGAGATAGATTATAAAATTTATAAACTAACGGTGTTCACAATCATACGGTGACAAATATATACCTTTTGTTAGGCGCCTTTCTTCCATCTTCTCAACATGACCACACGTACACATACAGATAAGCAGTCTATAATGTTCCCACTGCTGGGACACAGGCCTGCTCTCTGTGCGAGGGTGTGGGCCTAGTGCGAGTTGGTCACATGTCTTTTAATTTATGGTTCTAAGGCATGCCGGCTACCTCATGATGTTCTTCACCGTTTTGAAAATTAATGGAGATTATATAATCCTACTAAAATATTATAAATGTGAAAGTTTGTGAAGATGTTTGGATGTTTGTTACTCAATCACGTAAAAACGGCTGAACGGATTTGGATGAAATTTGGCAAACAGATCGTTTGTACCCTGGATTAACATATAGGAAACTTTTAATCACGGTAATACGTTCCCGTGGGATAAATTTCGAGCTCCACGAGGGCGAAGCCGCGGGCAGCGACTAGTTTTAAATAAACACAAAGTAAACCGGCTGTTGGGGTTCGAACCTATGACCTATCTATAACTAGTAAGTCGCAGCCGATTCCAGTGGTGGCCACCACTGCTCTCACATGACCAAACCATCTAAACATACCGACCGACTGTTTAATTTTTTTGTCACGAAATCTTCTTTAAAACCGCACCGTTCGTTGCCTTGTATTTTTACTTTATCAGTTCACACCAAAACCCAGTTTGTAACACTAATTGGCTTCAACAATCTATTAGAACCACCCCTACCTTAGTCGGTGTATAATCACTTGTTAAGTCAATTGTCCGACACCCAATGACATTTGAATGTATTCACCGTTTCCGACCCCTTTCCACACGTCCCAAATTGGTCATATTACCTTGACATACAACACCCTTTCACGAACATGCTTCAGCGAATTAATGATAATGAAAAGTAAGGACAATGAAATAGTAGGGTAATTTATTAAATGGGCTAGAAAAACAGTCGTATTTCATTTTGAGTTATTGTTACTTACATGAAAATAAGTTTGTTAGTGTAGTGGCTATTTACCTCGTAATGGAGTTTTTCATAATTATTTATTGCTGAGAAATTATGGCTAAGTTCTGCACAAAATATTTATTCTACCGTTTGTTGGAAATAGTTAACATAACATCACGTCTTTATGTTTAAGTCCTATGTAACAGAGGGTGAGCTTATTGCCATGAAACAGGCACAAATTACACTTTGCCCGACCTAGGAATCAAACCCCGGACCTACCTAGACCAACGAGACAGTTTTTTTTTTGCGTGTGATATCAAATAACTTCTCCCGCTCTAGGTGGAGCAGGAGAGCGTGTCAGACTATTACTGACTAAAACCCACCCGTTTTCCTTCAGTTGCGTGTGTCAGAGGCTACGGTACCTCTTTCGAACAGCCCGCACCCCTGGCAGGCATCGGCCCTTGCGGACCCCACCAGTTGGTGCTGACATCTCTTTGAGGCGCGCGTGGAACACAACGCGCCGACTCCCAAGGCATCTCCTGCGGCGACTAGGGCCGGGATATCTAGAACAGTTGTGTTATATAATTCACATATTAGCACTTGCAAGTAGTTACTAACTGGCTCGTTGGTCTAGTAGTCGCAAAACTACTGCTGAGCATGATGTCCTGGGTTCGATCCCCGGGTCGGTTAATACCATCCAGATTTTCTCACTAGCAGGCAGCAGCCCGTACCCCGTAGTCTGGATTTGTGCCCGGTTGATGCTCGCCCCTATTACTTGGGACTTATGAGTAAATGTCTCAATACCTTTTCAGTAGATACATTTAAGTAAAAAAAATATGCTCAATTCTGTATAAGGTTTTATTTATTTATTTTCTTCTTACATCTAACATTACAGGGTAACCCAATGCGATAAATGCGCTTATCCTAACTTAATTATCTTAAATACTAACAATCATGTACCTACATATAACAAATTACAAACAATGCATTCCTTGTGAATTCACTCAGAGAACAACAGAATAAGTCCGTTATATGTTTTCGTGTATACCTACTGCCATTGGTAGGCAGAAAAGTTTAATTGTAGCATTAAATTGCTGATTGCTGTTGTGATTACCAAATAATTTTAACGAAAAAACAGAAACACAAAATGTGAAGTATGTTGTTGTTTTTTTTTATGAATTTTAATAAAAGTTTTCGTATTATATTTAACCCCAATGTCTTTTTATTGCCCCTGTATTTTAAAACACCTAAGTTACAAAAAAGCTTTTTAATTTTTTTACTTCTGTGTCTTATATTTCCCCAGTGTTGCGGAAAAAAATTAAACACATACTTTGTACACAAAACTACACATCTAGTTATTATTATCTTCAATTTAATGATATCATCTGAAAGATATCAATGGAAAGTATAATATAATCTGTTCTAAGACTTACAAATAATCGTTCACAGCGTCATTTTAAAGATTTCTTTTTCGTCTCATATTTACCCCATCGTGACCATACTGGTCAAAATCATAACTCTCCTTTTTGCTGAACCGTAGTTGGGTAAAAATAACCCTCAAACCCACCAGCTGATATAAAAACCCACAAGACAAACATATATAGTGGTTCCCAAAGCGTGCGATTAAATTAGCGTAAGGTCGCGAACACACAAGTGGGGTCGGGGGTCGCGGTCGTACGATGTCGTTCCAGACTTAGTACCAGCAAAAAAAAGAATTGCAGAAGGTTTGTGCTGTTCTTTTTTACTTTCGAGTAGATGGATGTTTATTTATGTCCAATAGAACTACATATAATTTCGAGTCTTCTAACAGGGGATTTTGAGTACCGCGGGACATAGTCGGTATTATAAAAATCAAATCAAATCAAATCAAATGTTTATTTGCGAGAAATACATTGTTGGTGAAGGTGAGATATTATAATATATAATTAATAATTAATAGATCGAACAACAACGGAACGGGTATTTTAATTTTATTGAAGCACTCTTTATTCATATTTTTTACTGTGGACAGCCATGAACCTGCATCAGCTATTAAATTAAGCAATTTGCCTTCTCCAGTCCAACCGCAAATAAATGCGTCTGACTACAAACAAATGGGAATAAAAACAAGAAAATATTGATGATTGTGATGATAAAAGACACACATACCATCAAAAAGTTTTTAGACTAGGTATAACTTTTTACATAATGCTTGCTATTGATTGCATAATAAATGACAAAGAATTTTATTTCTGTTAGTAGGTTATTATATTTCATACGAGCTGACCCGGCAAACTTCGTACCGCCAATAAAATTTGTCTGAACTTTTTGTGGGACTAACAAACATCAATTCATTTTTAGATATATAGATAAATAATCAAAAGGCATACAATCTGGTAGTAAAATCTACTAGATGCTAGTAAAAGGATAATCTTGACTTGACCTTCTGATCTACACATATTAATTTTATGTAACCGTTTTGTTCAAATAGCTCCAGTTCTGACCTTAGCAAATTAATGCTATGTGCGGCTCTGGCGACTGGCCTCATACGCACTCGTAATTTTATCCCTGACGTAGTCCTAAGCGATGAGTGCGAGAAGCAACATGTGGTTGAAATGAGGGGTAGCAGTAATATTGAAAAGGTTATTTTTATGCCAACTAGAAAATTAGCAATAAGACAGCTCTTTTGTGATTTTTTATTGCGAATGAAACTATTCAAGACCTGCTTGAGTAACAGAAGTAAGTATGTAATGTTGCAACTTTTCACCACTTTTCTGCTCATTGGAATCCAGTTAATATTTCCGAGGTTTCGCAACGTATTTGTCAATTAAAGGCACAATTAAGTAACTATTCACTACTGTTCCCCTAACAGGTCCAAACATTCTCCCGATTAACGTTTTTCTCAGTATGAATCAAGGAAAATCCGCTACAAAAGGGAAATGTAACCACCAGTATCTTAATATCATTAGCAATCTTGCTCACTTATGTCACATCGTGTCCCATTATCGAGAAACATGGAAAGGTTAATGACCGCAAAACGTTCTGGAACTAAGATGGCGTCTTGATGGATTAGCGCGAAAAACATCGTACGATAAAAGATGGCCGCCTTCCATTCTTTATTTATGGTATTCTAACTCAAAAAACGTTTATGATAGCACCCATTTCACGTACAGGTAGATATGAAAGTAATAGATTTCCATAAATCATTCGAATTTCGGAGGTTGATTTAACAGGGTTTGCAAATGGTGCAAATAATGTAGAGGATCCATATCCGGGCCTTTGTGAAAGGAAAAGTAATATAGTGTTCCTGAAAAGGGTTCCTTTAAATCATTTTTGTTGAACTATAGATAGTGGAAAATCATACGCGATCGGCGAATACATTCCACCTTAGTACAAAACAAGGTTTTTCTTTAAATCAGGTTAAAACCACCTTAGCAGTTATTGAATATAGAACCTAACTGTTTTAGAAATTTAGTTCTTTATACAAACATGACGGCTCAGACGGATTGAGTCATAAATACAATTAAATAATATCGGACCGAAACCGTCCAATACACGCCCATCCTTTTCATAGACAGCGAAAAATGGTTTTTTAAAACTCATTCATAATTACGTATAAAATTGTACAGTACAGCCCGAAAATACCAGAAAAAGAGGTGACATTCGAATATTTTTTTAAGACAAAAGCCATCTCAATTTATCTAAGGGTTAAGTTTCAGCTTTTCACAGTTTACCTTGATTGTGGCAGTCCTGAAGTAAAAACAAATCAACTTTTAGATGTATAAACAAAAATTTAGTTTCCTTCCGAATTTTCCTTTTTTATTTTCACATACATACACATATTAAATACACTCACGACTTCTTTCCATGGGGGTAGGCAGAAACTACAAGACACCATCTACTACGATCGTAACATACTCCTTTTGCCGTACGACGTTCAGACATTAGATCTTACACCTGACCTTTTTGAAGAACATCACCTGAAAGGTCACATGTCCTCCTAAGACGTCCCCTGCCGGCGTTTACAACAGGTAGCACAGAATGTACTATCTTAAAGCAAAAATTTAAAAAAAAAACTCAAGAACATGTGTTTCCTTATAGTTGTAAAGAGGATCATCCAACTTAATTTACGTACAGACTAGAGGAACTAACCCTTTGTCACGTACCTCAGTTTCAAGGGTCATTAATTAGTTCGAGTTCAACTTAGGGAAACAAGTGAAGGGTGCTCGAAACTTTAAATGTTATTTAGTTTTGTGAAAATGTACCTATAAGATGGATGAACTCAGTAAGTTTAACACACGTGTTCTTTCGGGAAGTGCTTAGCAAGTCTAGATAAACATTGAACTTCGAGAAACAAAGGTTTTTTGGTTTCTTTATCTATCACTGGATTAAGAATTACCCCACGTTCGCAGGGACGTAAAAATAACGCGGCGGGAAGTTTACGCGCACTGGATCTTCGACGCACTGCGTAATGCCGAGAGTTGAAAATAGTACAGTGCATTTTTGACGCGCTGAGATACACTCTGTTGGATTCTTAACGTTCGATTCATCACCGAATGTTGAAAATTCTGTGTGCAATAAAACCCCGCCGCGATATTTTTACGTCAGTACGAACGTGATCTAAGATTCATTTTCAAAGTACAATATTCCTCCTAATGAACAGAAAACAAACAAAAGAAAGTTAATGTCATTCTTTGTTCATCATCCCCTTTCATCCCCTTTCATACATTCTACGTACACTTTCGCATCATTACCTAAGTATCTTGTGGTTCTAAACTAATATAGCTACATTTGCTTTTAAAGCAAAA
The DNA here is from genome assembly GCA_947359405.1 of Antitype chi. NCBI lineage: Eukaryota > Metazoa > Arthropoda > Insecta > Lepidoptera > Noctuidae > Antitype > Antitype chi. Next base: position 3,498,742 of record OX375810.1, on the reverse strand, counting down.
CTTCCATTATGAAGAAATATTAAGGAAGCCGCACTCAAACAAGTTTTGAGAGTTTATTTTTTTATAATCTTTCCGTGAAAATGTAGCTGAAATGAGCTTGAAGTAAGCTATCATTCCAGCTGATGGGAGCAGTGGTGGTTCAGTGGTAACGGCCGAGAATTACGAGTTGTAGGTCGTAGGTACGAACCCAGGCAGGCGCTTTACTATTTGTAAATAATTTAATCACCACTGCTCTCAAAACGGTGACGGAAAACTTCGTGAGGAAACCGGCATATTCTAGAACCAAAAATTCAGAGACTTGTGACATCTACCAACCCGCACTAGGCCCGCGTGGTGGATTACGGCCTGCTCCCTGAAACAGAGAGCAGGCCTGTATCACAGCAATGGGAACATTATAGGCTGATTATGTATTCCATCTGGTGATAGGGAGTGACCATAATGACAACTTCCAAAAGCTCACTTCAACTACTCGTACGTGTAATCGGTTTTTTTTTTAAAGAACAGAATGGCTGATAAAATTCAAGTCTATTCAATAACATACGTATATCTTTATTTGAAAATCGTTCGAAACAAAAGCTTGCGTATAAAACCGAACCACATAAAAACCACAATCTATTTTTAAGAACATAATATAAAGAATAAAAATGCATCACGTTTAATAAATGAACATTGGAAAGCAATCAACCGTTGTCGCTGAGCTAATAAAGTATCTATTTATACATGAATAAAAGCGAAAGGTCACTAGGTCACTCATTCATTCACTCACTCACTGATTAAACACGAAATCTCAAAAACTACTGGATCCACGAAGATGAAATTTACCACAGTAGATTATGAGTATAAGACGTCAGCTAAGAAAGGATTAAAAAAATACTCCCGCCGTAAAGGGTTGAAATAGGGGGTGGACATATGTATCAAAAATTTCAATACTGAATACTCAATCATTTATTGCATTCCACAATGTATATGCTTAGGTGGTAAGTAAACAATGACCCGGGCGGACCCGCGGGCAGCAGCTAGTTGCATCGAAGTTGCTTTTCGTGTCTGTCTGTGTCCCAGCGTTGTATTTCTAAAGTACAAAACGGATTAAAATGCGGGTTGTCACCATCATTTAGAGAATTTATTCCGGAAGGTCCATGTGTATACAAGAAAAGTTTTTATCCAGTGCGCAAACTGTAACCATGAATTCATCATATCATTCTAGACGCCCCAGCGCAGAATTTTTTCGTCTGTTAAACAAAAAAATCAGCTGTTTCATAGATACACCTACAAACAACAAACAAGACATACCTACGCGGTCAAAATGTATGGAACAGCTGATTTTTTTTTTTGTATAACTGACGAAAAATTTCTGCGCTGGGGGGTTTAGAATGATATGCTGAATTCATGGTTACAGTTTGCGCACTGAATAAAAACTTTTAAAATACATTTATATGTAAATAGCTTTTGCCAGCAGTTTCGCTCGCGTAGTGTTCGGAAATTATCCCAAGGGAAGGTACTGCCGGGATAATTCTGTAATTTACTTATTGACTTTTTTCTTAACTGATCTTGCATGTTGGAAATTGATAGGTACAAAAAATACGCTGCAAAATTTTCTATCTTACCTGTAAATTATGCCAAGTGCCTCTACACTACTAGTACGTTATAGATAAACCCTGAGAGGTTTTCGTTGTGTGGCTTAAATCACGTTTGTAATACTCAAAGTGTTTTGGAAATAAAATAAATAAATAATAATAAATAAAATATACCGCCTCGGTTTATTTTATTTATTTATTTATTTTATTATTTATGTACACACAGTAAAATACATACAAATACAGCATAAAAAACAATTGAGTACAAAGGTACTGCTTATTTCTATAGAAATTTCTTCCAGCAGACCTGCGAAAGGAGAAATGAAAAAGAAATGTAGACAATAGTGTGTGAGAACAAGAAGAGAAAATATGAACATGTGACGTCTTAAACTAAAATATAATATACTTACACATATTATAATGCAGGAAATTAACATATACTTAAATAAATACATACTGATAAAATATATAAACAATTATTATAATACATAAACAATCAAGAGGAAAGGTAATGCTCTTTTACTCGACATTTAAATAGTGAAATGGTTTTCAAGTCACGAATGCTAGGCGGAAGTGAGTTCCACAATCTTACAGCATGGACAGAGAAAGAATAAGAATAATAACTAGTTTTATGGGGATGGGCTTTAAGGAGGGATCTAAGATGAGATCTACACGGTGCGTCGCTAGGACGAGCGTAAGAAAAACGCTCACGCAGGTAGGAAGGATAAGAAGGGTTATGTAAGATGTTGAAAAGGAGACATAAAATCCGAGTGTTCCTGCGAAGGCGGATAGGGAGCCACTTGAGTTCCTTACGAAGGTGAGAAACGTGGTCATACTTTCGAAGACCGAAAACAAAGCGAATGCACAGGTTTTGCAGGCGCTCAAGCTTGTTTAATAGCTCCTCAGTAGCAACCAAATAGCAGGCGTCGGCATAATCTATAATCGGCTGAATAAGTGTTTGTGCCAAAGAAATTTTAGTCTTCAAAGGCAGGAGACTTTGAAGGCATTTCAACGAATGAAATGAGAAATTTACCTTTCGACTGACCTCATTGACCTGAGCACGCCACGAAAGATTGGAGTCGATAACTACACCCAGATCTTTAGCGGTTTCGGTATAGTCAATACGAATACCATCGAGATATAAAGGCATCAGAGATGCAACATCAGCCGCATTGCGAACGAATCTGCTACCTATGATCATGGCCTGGGATTTAGCAGGGTTAATTTGCAAACCAAATGATTTAGCCCAGACGCTGATGCAAGCCAGGTCAAGATTCATTGCAGCAAGTGCAGAGCCCGCGTCAGCTAAAGTAAAATGCCGGTAAAGCTGCAAGTCATCTGCGTAGAGATGAAAACTAGAGGAAATTACTGTGGTAACAAGGTTTATGAAAATTGAAAACAGAAGAGGAGAGAGAACGCTACCCTGAGGAACACCCTCAGTGAGGCTACACCAATCAGAGAAGGACTCCTCCAGGCGAACACACTGAGAGCGTCCTCGAAGATAAGAACTGAACCAGGCTAAAGTGGAAGAAGAGAAATTGATAGATTGGAGGATACCTAGTAAAATGTCGAAATCCACTGAGTTGAAGGCGCTACTAAAGTCCAGCAATACAAGGACAGTAAGGGATTTATTCTCCATTGCCCAGCGGATGTCGTCAGTTACTTTAAGAAGCGCGGTTACAGTACTGTGACCCGAGCGAAAACCGGATTGAAAAGGGGAAATCAACGAGTTTGACGCCAGGAAACATGATAGTTGTCTATGAACAATGTGCTCAAGAACTTTAGATAGAAATGGAAGAATAGAAATAGGTCTAAAGTGGGTTAATAAAGTAGGATTATTAGTTTTAGGTAAAGGTATAATATGAGCCTGTTTCCAAACTGACGGAAAGGAGCAAGAGGAAAATGAGTGGTTGAAAATGTGAGTGAGAACAGGAAGTAACGAGGAAAGGATAAGAGTTATCATTCTTGAACACAACTTATCATTACCGACTGCTGAAGACGTAATTGCAAGAATAGATTTCTTAACGTCATCCTCAGTAACATCGTTAAGCTTAAAATGAGAACATTGTGGTAACGGCAAACTAGCAAGACCTAGTTAGCTTAGTTTCTATAATCTGACCGCGCGATTGGACTATACAGGGTTGAAATATACAGGGTGGTGGGCGAAGTCTGTTATTATGTTACTGTGGCATCGTTTGATAGGTCATTCGATAGGTCGGCTCTCGTATCGGTACTAATTACAACTGTCGGATAATGTATGGTTTTACACATTCATAAACGGATACAGGATAATATTTTGTTGTTTGTGACGTTTTTATTGTGTTTCTTTTGTTTTAATTACTGAACCCTTGATTTTCATTCATTAATGTAGAAAGTTATCTACCTTTCTTATTCAGAAAAAAAATTAGCTTAATCACCAACTGGCTCAGTGCGGGTTGATGTCAAACCGAAGTCCACGGTTGCCTCACGATGTTTCTTTTCACTGCCAGTCAGAGATATCTACGAAAATTAACCAACTTAGAAAGTACGCACCTAAAACTCTGCAAAAGTCACATTGGTACTTGCTGGGCTTGAACTCGTTACTTCGCGGATCAGATACGAAACGGGCCACCACCCGCACTCGGCCCGCGTGGTGGATTACGGCCCACTCCCTCTCACAGAGAGGACGCCTGGGTCCCAGCAGTGGGAAGAGCATAGGTTATGGCTAATATAAAAAAAAAAACTACTTAAAAAAAGTCGATCGAGCCTCGCCGTACGGCTGTGAAGACGCACGGAACAATTTTTGTTAGTGATCAAAGGACTTACAAATACGGTATTAAAATTATAACGAAAACACTCTCTTCGTTACCTTAACAAGGTTGGGCGAGGAGAAATAAACACAGAAAAAACAAAAACATCGTCTACCTACGCTAGGTTTTTTACACTCATCTTTTCTGATCAAAGAACGAAGCTGAAAAACATAAACAAAAATAAAACCTCGCGATCTACTTATTTTTCCTTGATATCAATAGAATTTGGTATGGTAAAAATGTAAATGGAGAAATATCTCAAGTAGATTCCATTTTTTATTTGAATTATTCCGAACTGATGAGGTCACTGGTTCTTAGAATAATTCGACTCATTTACACACTTTTTATAAAAACTTCTGAAGGTTCTTGAAGTGTAAGACAAACACTGAAACTCACTGAATACAATTATGCGAATCGGACAGATTGGACCTTAAGGACCTTGTCAACGAGATATTTGAAAAATTCATAAGCTGTACTTGAATCTACTGCCAATAATAATACTAATATTATAAATGTGAAAGTTTGGATGTTTGTTAGTCAATCATCATCATGCAAAAATGGCTGAACGGGTTTTAATGTAGGACACACAGATAGTATATAACCTGGATTAACAATAACTTGTACCCGGTAGTAAGTCCGCGTGGGTTATGATGATTTTGATGCTGCTGAAATGCACTTACCTGTCTTTCATGTATGTATTATGAACTCCTAATACATTGTGAGGTATGGAATCATATGACATCTACCAAACCGTACTGGGCCTGCGTGGTGGATTACGGCCCACTCCCTCTCTCCGAGAAGTGTGTGCCTGTATCCCATTAGTGAGATCAAGCCTGATCATGCAATGCAATGCATGATCATATTCATATGTGATATACAGGTTGAAATTGAAAACATGCGACAAACCGAAATGGGAGATTGTACTCATCATTATGAACAACTTTTACTAAGGGACCAAAGATGCAATCGCAAAAAAAAAAACAGCTGTTCCCTACATTTTGACGATTCATGCGAACATAAATGTAGGGAACAGATGTTTTTTTTTTCGCGATTGCATCTTTGGTCCCTTAGTAAAAGTTGTTCATAATGATGAGTACAATCTCCCATTTCGGTTTGTCGCATGTTTTCAATTTCACCCTGTAGAATCAGATACATGGAAATGGCATGTAAAAAGTTACCCTAGCGGCCGCCCTGAAAAACTAAATGCAAAAAAACGTACCACCAAAAAGTAGTTTAAATTGGTCTGTTAAAACTACAGCGGAATCCGAAGTTCAATTAACTAGTGTCCACTACGTGCTATCGCTGTTAAGGAGTGAGAGGAACCAATTTTAACATCTTTTTATCTTTTTCATAATTGTAAGTAACGGAGAAACTCATTGGATTATAGACCCACGTTCCACTTTATTCATTCTACACTAAAATGAGCAAATAAACCTTTATAACTAGCCTCTATTGACCCACAGCAGGGCAAAACCATCTAAATAATAATTAACTTTAAGTACTAAGTGAAAGAAAAACATTTAATATGTATTGAATTATTCAATAAATAACACTTGGTTCAGTAAAAAATATATATTTAAATAATACTAACTAAACCTATTCACAAATTAAAAAATGGCGTCGAAAAATTCTTCCACAGGGCTGTCGGCTGGTAATGCTCCCAAGAGTGGTAGCATTACCACGTTGTATGGCAATGCTTAGCCGCTGGCCAAGGTGTCAACCAGCCTTTTCGAGATTTCCTTGAAAAGAACATGAGTACTAAGTTTATTGAGTGTATTGAGACTCACCGACCCCACAGTCAAACCACTACTACGGTTTTGTACTTAGTTTATAAGTTATACTTACCATATGTGATATATTCACTTAAGGTAAGTATAACATAAACAAATAAATGAAAATAAAAGGCCTCCCTCTCCGTATTCCACACAATGCTGTCCGTTCCTAGCTACTATTAAAATACAGAATTGTGTGGAAAACTTTTACCATGTTAAAAGAAAAGTCAGCAATGTCATTGTTTTTTATCTCGAACCAGCTGAAGTGCAACTAATAAAGATAAATTATCGTTTAACTTACAAATTCGTACTTACTGTTATACTTTCAACTAGGACCAGCAAGTTTAATAAATAATCTTACCTGAAACAAAAATTAAACACAATTAATAAAAGTCATCACGTTTTCCGACTCACATCTTAGCTGAAGAAATAAAAACAGGAACAAAAATAAATCTTATCGCTTTCCTAATTAGCCACAACTATAAATAACTCTCATGTACGTCTGTATTTCCTTGTATCAACAAATATCCACTTAAGAGAAGTAAAGAGGAACTCCCGTTTACAGAAGACTAATTAGTTTAGTCCGATCGCCTGTCTCGAGCACTCATCGGCTTCGCTTTTGTTAATAGTTAAATTCTAACAGCCAATATTAATTGATACTGCCTGTGTTTATCAGTGGTTTCAATAAACCAGTTAACAGATATATTTGTAGAAGTAATTCACCCCTGGTGAAAATATTAGCTATTCAGCAATGTTGGCAGAGAAGTGTCCAAAACTGTGTCATAGTGCCTCATCATGCCTTTAAATTGCAAAATATACCAAATATAATTCTAATCCCATATTTTTTTAAACATGTATACCACCCAAATCAATGAACGTCTTCACCTCTTCACATATGCGATTCGATAACCCAAAGAAAGCCTTAAAAATGAATGCTTAAAATCTGAAATTTCCGTAATCATTCTGCCATAGAAGGGATTTTTTTTTTGGATGGGAAATCATCAAATAACTTCTCCCGCTCTGGGTGGAGCGGGAGGGCGTGTCAGACTTTTACTGACTAAAACCCACCCGTATTCCCTCAGTTGCCTGTGTGCCAGGGGCGACGGTATCTCTTTCGAACAACATTAGGTGTAAATATGGAATATGACAGAGGATTTGTGTGTACAGTTTGTACCCAAAAAATAAACCCATTCTACATCAATCATTTAATGCGAATTAGTTTTACCACATTCCTAAAGAAGTTATAATAATCCAGTTCAAAGCTATATTATTGGCCATTAATCTAAATAACCGATAAGTGACGATGAAGAAACTACAGGAAATTGAGAAGATTGTGGATAACAAGACCTTGCGCCCGCTGTGCTTAGAGCGAAACGTAACCATAACGTAACTATACAAGTTTATGTAAACAAAGTCATACAAAATCTGATGATGATGCATCGTTCAGACTACACCGGTAACGGTTTAATTGGATGAGTGCTCTGCGAAGGAAATTGTGCAATTCAGCCAGTACATCTCTAGGGGTTTGACTGTGATTAAATTCGAACCAACATTTTTTATCACAATTTAATCATGGTTATCTGCTCCAAAATGAACTAGATTCAATTGTGTAAGGCTTATTTCTTTACGGTATTCCGGAATTCGGAATTCCCTCGGAATTTCGAACATCATCGAATTCGAAATTCAAAGGCGTAATCAGTTGCTACAATAATGCAAAACCAGGAGAGGGCCTTTCTAATATTTTCTCGAGCATCCAAGGGAAATCGCCTCAGGGAATCATTTGGGAACATTTATATACCGAAATTGGTAAGGTAAATCTAAAAAAATATCCCGTGGATTTTCTCTATACAGGGTGAGGGTATAATCAAATTTTAATCTTGTGGTCGGTGGGTAGTTAAGACGGTATCGGTAATTTTAACGATCTCATTACAGCACAAGTGTTTGCATAAAAATACACTTTGGAGAATCAAAACATACGGTCTCGGTTATTTTGCTGGCTTCAGCTCGGATTAATTTGTCGAGGGTATAATTAATTGTAAGTCAGACCTTTGATGCTAAACTACCTAGCTACATATTTTTATTTTTTTTTACTTTCAGACATACGGTAGTAGAACATTAATTGGTAGCCAGGCTTATTTCCAAGAGAACTTTTCTCTTTATTTTTCAACCGCACAATAATTTTGCTTAGGTACCCTAAAAACCCTTTTTTCCTTCCTTTTTTCCTCTTTCCTTTCCTTCCTTTCCTTTTTTCCATACACATCTTAACATCAATTTTCACTTAACCCCCTAAAAGGGGTACCTATTATTAAAAGTAGTTTTATCGCATGCCTTCACAAATCTGGTGCTACGAATAAATCACGTCTTTGCATAGAAATTGAGTTAATGCTCACTGGCGATGGCTTAATGGGTTCTTCCATTCATAAATTACCACAGAACTGCTCATAACTCATAGTAAATAACTATTTTCATACCATAAAAAAATATTGCTGATATTTTATTTACCTGAATATGGAAGTGCTAACTTTTTATACTACATACATTTTTGTTCGCACCGTTGTATGTTGCCTTATTATTTTTCAGTGACGCACTAACTTTTTATTTAGTCAAATGTTTGAACAAAATTTGCAACAACAACAATAATTACAGTATGAGCAAATGCACTAACACAAACATACCAAAGCTGTTGACAAACCTATGCAGTGAACTTACACTAAGTTTATCATTCTCTGACACTACGTCGACTGGCAGTATGAACAACTTCATACAAACCAAATACATACGCGCTCCTCAAAATCCGTACCTGACGTGTATCTGTTGAAACGTCGACACACAGCGGGTCGTTAATCTGAACGGCAGTGTACGCCGAATGTGAAGGGACAATTCCTGAAAACCGACACTTCCCTAAAACCAACTGTGTGTCAATGCAGGAAGGTACAATTTTGGTTGGTGTAAGTTTTTGTGTATAGTGATGAGGGCTAGAGCAGTAAAATGACTTTCGTGTTACGTTTGCTCGAATAAAATTAAATGGTGTTACTTTTTGGTTACGTCACATTCAATTGTTTTGCGTATTTTCATTCAATTTTGAATGTAACACGGAGAAATATTATTTTAAATTAATATAAATTGAAATTAATGGATGAAATTATTGGACTATCTGGAGAGAATAGCGATCTTTTATTCAACGCGTCGTAACCAAATTGATGCATTGTTGTTTGTGTTGAATGCACAATGCAACGTAGGTAAATAAGAATTTCCTATTTTACAACCCGTAACGTTTTTTCCATCAAGCGCATTAAGCCGTTGGTCCAAGCTGTCATTTGTAGATCTTTGACAGTAGTTATGGTGTCACAAGCCTGAAAGTCTGACCAGTCTTACTAAAGGGTATCGTATTACCCAGTAACTAGGTTACGGAGGTCAGATAGGCACGCTCCATGTAAAATACTGGTACTCAGCTTTAAACGACAGATGGTGATAACTTTTCCACCAAGCTACTTCATCCTCATAATCATTCTCTTACACTTATTCCAATTTATTTGAGGCCGGCGCAACATTTATTTTTCTCCCATACTTCCTGCATTAGTCGTCATTTTGGTAGTCACTCCCTTTATAGCTATATGAAGTTTCCTACAGTCGTTGGTTCCATCACACTTTATTTTTTTAAACCCATCATTTTATTTGAATTACTTTAAACTTAAACAAAATGTTACCCTGTATAACCCTCTAACACTAGATGTGAATTTATGATCTAACAACGTCATTTAAATTTCATCTTCGGTACAAACACTTCACATAAAAACGCTTGACATACAAAGCCAGGGTTTCACAAGATGACAGTGAGATCGTTCAAGCACGTCACCAGCTAAAACCCGCTGAAAACTGACGGAATATGAGCTAAGTTCACGAATAATATTACATTCAAATAACATTAAGATGAGGTAGGATAATATTGACACTTTGTGTGTAGGAGTGTAAGTGTTATTTTTGTAACTTAAAGTACACTTTGCATAATACCTACTGTTATACATAGGCACGTAATAAGATTATGTAAAAGCGCGAAAGTTTAGCGTTATGTACTGGGTAGCACAGACATCAATGCGCAAACTGAAATCACTAATTCAGCACAATTTCTAAACGTAGAAATTTTTCGTCACTTTTCTATGAAACAGCTGATTTTATTTACAGCAGACTAATTTCAATTAACATGTTGCGGTAAGGAATCATGTAGGTAGGTACTTAATCCGTGGTTACTGGTTATGCATCGATGTTTCTGCCAACCCGTATATAAATATTACGCTAAGTTTTAGTATGGATTCACGTTTAAAGTAGGTTCGATTGAATAAGCTGGGTTAGGAACCTAATCGTAGGTATCGCTAACTAACAGAATAGTTGCTGTAAAGGTTAGAGCTTCCTTGGGTTTACCATGCAACTTTCCGGAGTATTTTGTAAGTTGATGGCATGTTTAATATGATATTTAAACATTAGGTATTTCCTACTTGGAAAGATTGATAAGAAGGCGTCATGATGTAAAATGAGTAACATAGTTTTATAACATAATATAAGATAATTAATATATTAATACAAACACGCCTTTATAATGTCGGTCCCTGTCAAAAACAGAGTATTCATTTCGATAAGTAGGTAAGTACTGTGGGGGCGCGGAACCCTCATAGTACTTCACACACTATAGCTATACCTTACCTATTACATCCGCTTCACAATATCTAATCAAGAGCTAATTAAAGATTAGCTAAATCCAGCTCATTTCGATGGTAAAATTTTCGGTTACGACAACACAATGAATATTCATCTAACGAACTTATAACGCGACTACGCATACTGAATAATTAAATAAATACTCCACGCAGCTTATGAAATTTGACATGTAATTAATTAATTTTATATGTGGTTAATTAATTTTAATTTCTTTGAGCAAACGGTTATTAAAATAGTTGAGAATATTTAGTTGTAATAAAAATAATCTAATAAATCTAACGGTGGTTATTAAAATAGTTGAGAATATTTAGTTGTAATAAAAATAATCTAATAAATCTAACGATGGTTAATATTGTTTGTGGAGTAATGTTTTATTCTAAATGCTCACTGGGTGCAGTAGAATATCCAATTAAATATTTACGCACCTATGTTCAAGTTCGATAATTACTTTCTAATTATATAAAAGCATGACCAAGGTATGTAATCAATCACTCAATTTATTTAATAACTAGTCGTTACCAGCAGCTTCGCCCGCGTGAAGTTCAAAAATTATCCCACGGGGACGTAATACGGGAACAAAAAGCATCCTATGTGTTAATCCAGGTTATATATTATCTGTGAGCTCAATTTCATACAAATCCGTTCAGCCGTTTTGCGAAACCTCCAAACATAAAATCCTTCACATTTACAACACAAGTAAGATTCAATTAATGACAATTATTTGATTATTTCATAAAAGTTTGCTAGATTATTGAAACATCTAGTTAACAAAAATTAAAATGGAACTCGTAACAAAAAAATACTTTCTTAATATTTTCCGGAATGAATTAGCAATACCAAACTCGGCAACTAATTTAATCTTAACCCTCAAAAAGCCCCTGGATTTTATTGAAAGCGTACGCCATGAATTAATTAGGAGTAAATTTCTTGCCGATTTCCTCGTAATTTCAAAGAAGCGAGCTAATTCTGATGTTGAGTAAGACGCTAAGATTAATACAAACTTGATTAATTTTTAATTGCGAACGTGTCTATGAATTATTGCGTAAGTTTCAAACAATTATCCTTACTAATATTATAAACGCGAAAGTTTGTATGTATGGATGTATGATGTTTGTTACTCTTTCACGCAAAAACGGCCGAACGGATTTGGATGAAATTTGGCATACAGATAGATTATAACCTAGATTAACACATAGAATACTTTTTATCCTGGTAGTACGTTCCCGGGGGATAATAGTTTAAAATATAGAAACAAATAAAAAATAAAAATAAAATAAAATTCGTTTATTTCAGACTATTAATTGTCCATATTTTGTTAGTATAACATTATCTTAAAAAACTATGTTAGTCGCGAGGAAATCAGTTGTATTTAAATTAAATTGAAAGAAGTTAATTAAAATTAAATTGAAATAAATTAGTAGACATTAAATTAAAATAAATTAGAATTGAATTAAAATAAATTGAAATTAATTAAAATGAAAAATTTAATTGAAATTAATTAAGATAAAATTGAAATAATTTGTTGTGCATAAGTTAAACAAAAATTTAAATAAATGACTAAATTAAAATATAAACAAAAAAAAAAAAAAACGTAGAATCAGGTAACATGCAGCCTGATCAGCCTTCCCACAGCTGCCGATATTGGCCTGTCTGCAATCATCCTTAGGATTCTGTTGCTACTCCCTCGCATTCGGCGAATGAGTGAGGCTGACTTTTTGCGCATTATAGCGTAAAAGTCATCCATCCTCGCGTCGGCAAACATGCCCGAGGCACTGCAAAATCGAGGTAGTCGCATCAGAATCCTAAAAACGTTGTTATACTGTACTCTGAGAGCATTGTAGGCCCGCTGCGTGTAGTTGGTCCACAGGGCACTGGTGTAAAAACTTTGGCAGTAGGCTTTGAACAAAGTTATCTTTACCTGTGCTGTGCACTTTGCAAACCTATGTACCAACATGTTAGCGCGCACCGACAATGCTCTCCGCTCTCTCTCAATGTCTGCGTCATCATGCAGGGTTTCGGTCACAATATGCCCTAGATACCTGAACTGAGAGACCCGACTCAAAGATACCCCGTTGAGATAGACTGGTGGTATACTCATAAGAAATGTTTACTTAAATAAGTAGATCTTTTGTAAATTGGTAGTCTGAACAAAGTACCAGGTTGTCATAAGTTGGTAGGAGCTCACCTAACATAGTTGTGTCAGCTAGAAAACGCTTTATGCCTTCGAAGTACCAGGTTGGCAGAAACCGGTAGGAACACACTTAACATAATTGTGTCAGCTAGAAAATGCTTAATGCCTTCGAAGTACTAGGTTGTGATAACTCAGTAGGAGCACACTTAACATATTTATGTCAGCTAGAAAAGGCTTTATGCCTTCGAAGTGTTCTCGTGGGATAATTTCCGACTACCGCGCGGGCGAAGCCGCTGGAAAAAGCTAGTTAACTATAATTCTGGATTGCCTAACCTAAGTATAGAAATTGTATGTATAGAACATGAAAAAAAAAAGAAAGTGTTTGTTCACAGAACACAGAACACTGGGTATTTTCGACTAGTTCTAACGACTATTTCTAAAACAAAGTTTCAAAAAACTACGAGAATTCGGAACTAAAGGTACGGTAGATGTCGAAGTTAATACAATTGTACTTCACAGTGATTTTGAGTTGCTCGACCGGCGACCTGTCATGGATTGACTGGCATAACGCTTTTCCCCTCAGGGTTTATAGACGTGCGTGGAATATTAAGTAGCTAAAATATTCTGTTTTTCTTTTACTTAAAGATAAGGAAGTGAAGATGTAGAAACTATATAGATATAGAGATACTGCAGCATCCTTTGTTGAGATATTCTACAAATTATTAGAAAAATTCTGGCGCAGAAAAATAAGTCGGTCACACTGTGACAAAGGACATAAAATTAAGACCTAAATTAAATAGAATCAATTAGTTTGTTAGTCCAAAGCTATATTTTGACAAAAAATCCTGTGAAATACAAACTATAAAAGGTTCAACGCGGAAGTAGAGAGTTTAAGTTCGAGGCAGGAAGTGCGTACGGAGCCCCCTTCCCCCTTTTCAGTTTCCGCATTGCGTCTCGTTTTAACATAATGTTAGTTAACTGTAGTGTGCGTTTTAGTAGTTAATTATACGAGTAGCTGATAGTGTTCTTAGAAACGTTCTTCAAGTACGCTTTTAGTTTAATTTGATTTTAAGTACTGAATAAATGATGGTCGGAAAAATAGGTTTACTTAGTGGCTCTAGATTTCTAGAATATTGTACAAGTAATGACATCAAAGAGGGTTTTCTGTAAATATTACGGTAATCTTTTTATTTCCTATCATTGATGACGTCTGCCAAGACGGGTATCCCTGAACCTTGACCGAATGTGTAACTTGTACGAGCGATAAATGGTAATAAAAACAGCTACTATGCATTAATCTCTATCTAAACATAGTATATAAAACTAAGTCGCTTTTCGTGTGAAAGGTCTGATCTAAGCAGTCGCTTAGATCTTCTAAACGCCACACTGAATCTTGATGCACATATCAGCTTAATTGAGAGCATTTATTTCGGAAGATTTGCATGTATAATTCATTAATATTTAACTTGAATATGCTGTATCCATAAGCCTCAATGTTTTGACATGTCGTGTTTGGAAAGCTGCAAGCGTGCAAAGCTGGGGCGGGTCGCTATCCATACTAACATTATAAGTGCGAAAGTAACTCTGTCTGTTTGTGTGTCTGTTACCTTTTCACGCCTAAACGGCTAATCGGGTGGAACTTACACAGGTGGACCATGACTTGGGTTAGGACTTATGATATTTTTTATCCCGGTAGAACCCACGGGAATGTACCCGTGGGATAAATTCCGACAGCCACGCGGGCGATACTGCGCAAAACTAACATTATGAAGACAAACGTTTTTTTTTAAATGTTTTATTGTTACTCTTTAACACCAAAACGGCTGAACGGATTTGGATAAAATTTAGCTCATTGGTAGACCATAACCTGGATTAGGACACAGGATACTTTTTATCCCGATATCCCCACGGGATCGAAACTTATACGGGTGAAACAGCGGGGCGCAGCTAGTAAGAAGTGTGCCATAATTATACATTTATCGATTAAATAACTACTAAGTATTATGAACTTCACTAGTTCAACGTATAGCGTATCGCGAAGGACGATCGATCCGTTTGAAGGCCATTATCGCAATTTATAGCCATTGCCAACGCACCATGGGGAGTTTCTTTTTGTAAGTAACATCCTGAAACACCCCCATGGGTCTATAGCCTATGCTATCAAGGTTATTCAAGAAATAGAGATCTTGTCTATTTATTTTCCGCCAAAACAATTATTTTGTGCTGCGGCTTTTGATAGTAAGAAAAATACATCAAGACAAAACATTATTTTGTAGTAAATATTTTTTGTCAAAGATGTATTTTTTAAGACTTAATTTCTTTATCATTTTAAATAAAATCACGCCAATATTCCTCAAAGGGGTAGGCAAAGGTGATCTTCCATTTTTCACCAGATGCCAGACAACTTTTACAAAAAAAAAATAGCGCCTTTTTCAAAATGATTTGTCCCCAAGTCACAGTTCTTACTCAAAGAAATCATTATGTTTAATGATTAAACGTCTCACCTTACACCTTGCAAGCATTAATATACAAAAAACCCAAGATATACAATCAGCGTCTCGAAAACGTCCGCATAAATAGGGCGCAATATGCGCTGGTCTCAAATAGTATCAGTCAGTCACCTGTCAGTCAGTCTTTTGGGATATTGCTTTGTAAAAACCACTTTAAGACGTGCGGGTTAGGTTGAATTTGCAGAAAAATGTGTTTTATCATAACTATAACCATTATTGGGGACAGTTGTGAGTGTCACTTTTGTTCAAGACTGTGCATTTCGGTTTTTGTTTATCAACGCTTGCGGATATTACAGAAATAATCCTTTCTATGAACCATAACATACTTATGCGGTAAATCGTAAATATCCCATGTTCCATTATTCGTTCATATAGGAAGGTACATGTTGGTGTGCAATGTTTTCTTTCCATGTAGGTGTACATGTAGGTATTTACTCTCGGAACTCGTAAGTTAATTGCGAATTCATTAAATTAACGAACTTTGGATCGATGTTCGTTTTGTTTGTTGTTTTAACACAGTTGCGTAATGTTTCAGTGAATTGTAAATTGGTGAAATGCAGTGGTGTTTTTTAATGATAACTTAATATAAAACCATATACCTATATCACATCGAGCTCTTGTAAGCAAAAAGCAAGGTAAATATGACATAACAAAACGTAGTACGTATCACATAGCATTTTAATTCTCTTTTTAGGACTTTAAAATAACTATTTAACACTAGATGTACCGCTGCGCGGCCATGTTGATCATTTATATTCGTTCAGCCGACGAACCGTTACTGCTCCATCCAAACAAACACCGATACATAAATATATACTAAATCAACCAATTAAAAAAGTGTTTTAAATAATATTAAAATTCAACAAAAAAAACTACGCAAGATAGCAGGGATATCACAAACTGTAACCATGAATTCAGCACATGATTCTACACTTCCGACGTAGAAATTTTTAGTCGGTCGGAAATCTGCTGTTTTGCAGAAAAGTGTAAAACTTACGCCAGAATGTATGGAGCAGCAATTGTTTTTTAAATAACCAACGACAATTTAGGTACAACGCAGAAGCTTCATAATCTATATCAAAAGGTTCGGCGTCAATGTTCCTGCCACCCTTAAATTAACAGCCTTTTTAAAGCAGCCCTGTTTATACCATCCTCCTTTATACTAACGCCATCACAAAGATGCCACAGTATAGTCTCAACAGAGGGACAAGGATAGTGAGTCATTGCCATACACATGCATCTTTCAAGTCCCCATCAATATTGTAAGGGTTTTCGCTCAATCTCTGAAGGTTTTAGTTGGGCCCATCGTCCACGACGCTATCCAAAGGTACCGTGCTGGAGAGTTTGTTTGTTTTATGTTTGTTTATTTGAACGCGCTAATAACAAGAACTATCGATCGGATTTGATAAATTAGGTTTGCATTTCATAGCCTATTTCTTGAAGAAGGTTTTAACATCACGCTATGACCCTTAGGAGCTTAGCAAAAAGTAAAAAACTCAGAAAGACCGCAAAACAAAAACGAAGTGAACACTCGGGTAGGTGCTGCGATGCGATAGATTGAGTTGGGGGAACACTACATTTTACGTAGACGAAATCGCGGGCAGAAGCTAGTGAGTATATAAAATGATAATATAGGTATTACATAGGTACTGTAAAGGTTTGTTGCTTATAGAATGCAACCTTTATGTTAATACAGGCCGGTAATGGAATGACTGTCACATTTGAACGATTAAGATGATGAGACTAGGATTCTATCCGTCAATGCGAATAGGATTAGTTTTATCCTAAGAATATATTTAATTAATATATTAGGCGCGGCCTTGTTATAGTCTTAACTTATTCAAATACACAAAGTTAAACTATATTAACTATTTTATTCATAGTTAGAACCTATCGGTTCCTATAGTACACATACTTCTGCTTAACCTCTCGAGGAAAACAAGCGAGATATTATTTTATTTTAAACTAGCTTTCGCTAGAGGCTTCGCCCGCGTGAAGGTAGAAAATTATCCCACGGAAACGTACTACCGAGATAAAAAGAATCCTATGTGTTAATCCAGGTTCAGCGATTTTTGCGTGATTGAGTAACAAACATCTAAACTTCCACATAAATAATATTAGTAGGATAACATTATCCTCTTCACGGTACCCGATGACAGCGACCCAGACTAATTTTCTGTCCTTCAATATTTCAATAGTGGCCCATACACAAGGCGACTTACAATTATATACTTGCTTGTGATTGGTGACATCATGTACAGACCGCTATTGAAGTACTAGCGCAATGCTGTGACATTCTGGACACTCATCAGTGATTTGAGAGTGTAACTGATTACTTATGACGAGCGTCGTGAACGACGGGTCTTACAGTAACAAGAAAACTTACGAAGGACACGGTAGTATACGAATGAAAACTTTGTTTATGGAGACCAGATGTTTTTTTTGTTTCGGGAATCTAATTTGGGAGTGTAGGTTTTCAGTTGAAGGGTATGGTGTTAGTAAAACTGTGCATGCAGCACATAAAATTGATATTTTGTATGACTCTGCTAAGTAATAAGACATAAGTCCTAGATGGCAGTAGGCGACAAAAGAGGAATAAGATATGCCTACTATCCCTACTAAAATTATAAATGCGAAAGTAACTCTGTCTGTCTGTTACACTTTTACGCCTAAACCGCCGAACCGATCGTCATGAAATTTGGCAAAGATATAGCCTGGGATATGGAGAAGGACATGGGCTACATTTTTACGCGATAACCGACATCCACGCGGGCGGAGCCGCGGGCAAAGCTAGTTTATTATAATGCGCATAGTTTTAACTGAAAGTACCTTGAATATTACCCGATTTAGGTCAAAACTGAACGCCATCGTCCCATAAAAATCCCTAACCAAATTGCGAAGTTGATTCGACAAGCTGTAAAACAATTGTTTACTGCCCATTGAACGGAAAATCAAACTACCTTTTAGAATTTTTACAGAAGGGTTGTGGTAATCCGGACGAGAACAGTCTTCATTGGAACATGTATTTACTGACAATGTAAAGCTAGTTTATGAAAGTACACGAATACTGCATGATACACCGGACTATGTGCCATAGGCAAACACTTGAGATATAAACGGACATATTGGACGATGAATGAAGTCATTAAACCCATACTCAGTGTGAATACGGATTTAAGGACTTCATTGGATACATTATACGGACGTTTTGACTAAAATGTCCATGCATGCATGCAGATAGAGATTCTTTCAGATGTTTATGATGCCTCAACTAGATTATCATAAAAAGAAATGATTCCATCCCACAAAAAAACTTTTTTCTTACTTCAAAAAGCCCTGTGTTTTATTTACAATTCGTGGCATGATAATAATATTATTATTATAATAGAATATAACATTCAAAGTTATGTAATTTGCCTTTGTGAAGGGATCCTTTGTAATATGTTCACTCAGAGGGATTTGCGTATGTTGGGTTTAGAAGCTAAATGTTAACACGTGTTTGGGTTTTATTCTAAAACTAATACGTAATAGAAATATATTTATTTACGTTACGTTTTAGTTTTAGAATAATTTATTAAAACCAATATTGTTAAGGGGGAAAGAAAGGTACACCTACACATGACTTAATCTGCATAGAAAAATGTGGAAAATGTGTATTGATTATTAAAAAAAAAACAAGTAATAGCTTCGAGGATCGAGTCTAATGCCGAAAAATATATAGATTTTAGTTTTGTTTTTTTCAGTTTTTCTGTTTTCTAGATGTATTTTCCGGTTTGACGCAAAAACGGATATAAACTGGATTAACACAGGGTACTTTTAGTAGTACATTCCTGTGGGATATATTCCGAAGCATACACAAGCGATTTAAATGCATAACACTATTCCTTCAGCGTTTAAGAATTGTTTGTTTGAACCCAGTTAAAGTTGGTCCGATCAGGAAACAACTAAATCGAACTCAGGTTTAGGTTCACTAAACTGCGTTATTTTTCTAATCTACACAACAGATTTTAATGCGGTTTTCACCATCATTTCGACAAATTATTCCAAAAGGTTTATGTAAGATCATCATCATCTACAGCCCGACTTCACCCACTGCTAGTCATAGGCGTCTTTATAACCGAATTCAAAAAAAGCAGGAGGTCCTCAATTCGACTATTTTTTTTTTAAATGTTTGTTAGCTCAGAACTTTCGACTGGGTGAACCGATTTTGATGATATTTTTTTTATTTGGATTCATATAGATCTGATGATGCGTTTCGGAGACAGACAACGGAACTCTTCAAAAAATGACATCAAATCAACCGCGATTGCTGCTATCGCATAAATATGCATTGTTTTTACCCCAAGGATGATGAAATTTCGAATTGGTGTGGGTAGGTACTATAACTAAAAAGTGAATTATAAAAAACTTTTTCCAAAAAAAAAATACAGACTTCCAAAAAAAACACTACAAAGTAAAAAACTACTTTAATTTCGGAAGTCAGTGACTGGTGACATGAAAATTAAATAAAATACATATTCAAAGTCACCTACTTCCGAATTTTTTTGGAAGTCGGTTGTTTTTTTTTTTTAGTTTTCTTGTGCCAATTCTGCCGCTTCTGTGCCAG
Organism: Antitype chi; assembly: GCA_947359405.1. Classification (NCBI taxonomy): domain Eukaryota; kingdom Metazoa; phylum Arthropoda; class Insecta; order Lepidoptera; family Noctuidae; genus Antitype; species Antitype chi. The sequence continues at coordinate 3,478,647 of OX375810.1, read as the reverse complement.
TCTCATCCAGGTTTTACCCGCGATGGCAATAATATAGTTTTTGTACTCATATATAAAACATGAAAAACTTACATACAATATAGAAATGTCGATGTTACGCCGAGTCGTAAGAGCCGTGCTAGCAGGGGCGGCTCGCTAGTAAACAATAAAACAACATTATACCTAATACTATATGTAACGAAACTATAAAGCAGGCAGATACATAATCAGCCTATAATGTTCCCATTGCTGGGACACAGGTCTCATCTCTGTGAGTGGGCCGTAATCCACCACGCGGGCCCAGTGCGAGTTGGTAGATGTCACATGTCTGCGAATTTTTGGTTCTAGGACATGCCATATAATTATTAATTGGCTATTTATATAGGATCCAGTGTGTACATCACGCATGATTTTTATTATCATTTTTTAATTTTTTTCAAGGTTTTTTTGTTTTGTTTTTGTTGTTTTTTTTGTGTTGTTACATCTTATATAGAATATTGTTTGTGTCTTTTTTTTCTTTTAATTTCTTTTTCAATAAGGTAGCCCTGCTACAGTTATCGTTTGCTAACAGCTTGTTTTTGTTTTTATTATATAATTAGTAATCTGTGGAAAATGTTGTGGGTAGTATATTTGTTAAGTTTAATTTTAAGATTTTTCTGTCTATGCATAATAAACTACTGTTTGTTTTCTCAAATGAAATAAATAAATAAAAAAATAAAAATGCCGGTTTCCTCACAATGTTTTCCTTCACCGTTTTGGGACCAGCGGTGATGGAATTAAATACACAAAGAAAAGTGTCTGCCTGGGTTCGAACTCACTATCTACAACTCGCATAAGTCGGGCTAGTTACTATTGGGCCACCAGTGCTCAGTTACTCACAGTCAAGCACATAGCTAAGTTTAAACTTCATTTTCTCTAAAAGAAACAACGTGAACAAATCGTTCCCCTTTTCACGAACACGAAACTTTTTGATTCTGACAATGTAATATTCCAAAGCCTCTCTATGCTCGCAGCAGTTCCAATATCTTTTGTGGTAAATGTGGAACCAATTTTGTTGCCTTTGAAAATATGGAACTTGGTAAAGAGAAAAGCTATGTTTCGATTTAGAAGTAAGTAATCCAAATATTATGTTTTCTGCCACAGGCTGACACTATGTTATTGAGAACCCTGTGATTTGATTTAAATCTACTGCATGGATTTGAAAAAATATACTTTCTAAAAATGTAGGAAGCAATAAAGCTGTTTATTCTGAACCCTACAACAGAGCACTAGACAGGCTATCGAGAGGTCGTGAGTTCGAACCCCGCCTGTTTCCCTGTCACTTAAACCCACTTCAAGACCGAGTAGGTTCCTATAAGGATACCTATAAATCAGTTAGAGGGGCAATCATAAATACAAACATCTCTAAATTCGATATTTAAGCAACTCGAGCCTTGAGGCACTTCCATATAAAGATCTAATTCCCAGCATCTGGTGCCTCAATAACATGATTTGCTTTTAGACAAACTAATTTCAGTAGGAGGCTTCACTTTATCCGCATAATTCCGCATCCGTGACGGCAAACTTAGATCTGCCGCTATGATGAACAGTGAAGTTAGTCGCGTGTCAAATAGTTCTGACGTATATAGAATAACTAGCTTTTGCTAGTGGTTTCGCCCGCGTGGAGTTCGGAAATTATACCACGGGAACGTACTACCGGGATAAAAAAGTATCCTATTATGTTATTCCAGGTTATAAACTATTATGTGTGGCAAATTTCATCCAAATCCGTTCAGCTGTTTCTGCGTGATTTAGTAAAACACATCCAAACTTTCACATTTATAATATCATTAAGTAGGATAGTAGGATTTACGCGAAGGACACAGATAATAATGTATCTTAATTTACTTCAATAAGGGCTAATTTTTCAATTGTAATAGGACATATAACTTTTATCTGAAGAATTAATCTGACAGTTTTTATACAAAAATAAATAAAATGTTCTATACAAAAGCTGTCAAACCGACTCATTTATTTCTCACATAAAAATCAGCCCTAAGTAAAAATCTTAAATTTATTCATTCACTGACAACACATCGCCTAAACTGCTGGGTGTAGAAACATGCAATTTTACACAAGAGTTTCTCATAGTTTAACGAAGGTATGCACTAAATCAGATTTGTGAATTCAAAACAGTATAAAAGTTTATGTGAAAATTCGTAATTTTTGCCGATAGGTCCGGGCACATGGCCCGTGGTTTTAATAAATGTTTGCTACTTCTGAATAGTACAATTCGCTTTAGGACGCAATGATCGCTGAAGATAACGGTGTTCGTGCGGCAAAATAATGTATTGGAAGGATTCAATTAAATACGTGCCATCGATACGATCAAGGGAACAATGACTGGATCTTAAAGTACAAATGTAAAAAAAAATGCCATTATTTACCTTTTACGCTTGCCGCGGTTAGTCCTTGGATGGGTGACCATCTCCAACCCCCAAACCAACACCCTTCCGTACCTCGGAAAGCACGTTAAGCCGTTGGTCCCGGCTGTCATTTGTGGATATTTGACAGTCCTTACGGGTCGTCAGAACGCTGAAACTCTGACAACCAGTCTTACCAAGGGGTATCGTATTACCCAGCAACTGGGTTGTGGATGTCAGATAGGCAGTCGCTCCATGAAAAATACTGGTATTGATGATCAGGTCATGATGATGATGATCAATTTAGCTTTTCCAGTACATAAAAAACGTACAGAAAAAGCTAAATAGACATATTTGGTGAAGTTTGTAAATTAAGATTCATTTAATGGCGAAGTTAAGTAGCATAGTTCCCTGATTGATTGCCAACTCCCAAAAAGCTTTGGCAAAAGAAACCTTATTGATAATGAGATTCATATTAGGTACTTGGTACTCATTAATTTTATTATATCATTATCAATTCTTTCCGGATTTTCATTTCACGTGTGTTTGTACTAACAATACATAAACTTTAGCCTGTCTACGCGAATTTCAGTCAACAAAAGTTATCCAGTAGTTTACCCAAAACGGAACTTAAATCTGCCAAAGTGAGGTCTAATATAGAGCGTTGTTTCTCGGTCAAATGTTTGGCGAACGGAATATGGTTTACGCATTGCAGGATACACGAGTACACGACCTCGATGCGTTCGAGGCAATGTATTTAACTCATATAACAAATATATTATGTTCAATGTACATTTATGTACACTATGTTGATATGTCACTGCAGGGCAAGTGCCAAAACTATGTGATAATCTTAAAATATTAAAAAAATATCACCAAAAAAGAACTACTTCCGAATAATTTACTTTTTCTGATGAGCAAAAACACATCGAGAGTAAGGACAACTGTCAATTCGTGTTTCCATTCATTCTTACTTTGGGCCCCAAACTAATCTAAAATCCGTAGGTTATACGGAGTAGAAAACGCCCGTTACTTCGGCCAGAAACTACGGATAGGAGATCGTGCTTAGAGAGTAGACCCCTTGATAGGAATCAAATCCTGCAAAGAAAAGATTTGCATAATACCCGAATAAATCAATAAGTAAGTATGAGTTTTTTTTTACCATATACACCCTGTATACAGTGCACTGTAAATTAGAAAGGACGTATTTCCGTGAGGAATGTCTTTGGCATAACATCAAGGAAGTTTTGTAGGTTAGTAGCACGCAAATATATATTTTTTTCTTTTCGATTTGGCTAAGTGCGTTTATCTGCATCGCACTTGATGTTTTTTTTTATTTATGAAGGCAGTAACTTTACGTTGATATACAGCTAAAACACTAAAAAGTGGTGAATAGTGGGCCTTTTTGAAAGACTATCTTAGGTACTTAAAACGTTCAAAAAGTGCTGATTCTCAGCCTAGTTTGAAGTTTTGATTTTATTTTGTTAAGATTATAACTACATATTTTAAATAACATCTTTGTTGTACAACACAATTAGCCTCAACAATAACCGTAGGTGTTTTAAATCTTCATGTATTTAACAAAGAAAACATTTGACCAAATTGGGTAGACAAATTCAAACACATTTTATTTTTAGCTACCCAAACAACAATCCCTGACACCAATACAAAGCAAGTTAAAAAAAAGACAAAACCGCCAAGTATTTGATATACGAGGCCCACACAGGCAGCAATCGAACTCGAGCGAGATAAATAAAATATTCAACCGAGTTGCAAACGTTCAGGCTTGCGTACTTTTTTTAGATCCGCCGTACATTTTTTATTAACGACTCTTACTCGTATGCTGATTCTGTTTAAGTGACACGATGAAATATACTGTTCTGAAGATGCTTTTGGTATGTACTTGAGGAATACTTTATTGCGGCAGGATTTTATTTTTGAATTTAAGAATTTCCCGCAAATATACTCTACGAAAACTTATTTTTACGCGATGAGATCTTTTCTGAAAATGTTCTCTTAAATCTAAACTGGTCCCGGCTGTCATTTGTGGATCTTTGACAGTCGTTACGAGTTCGGAAGCCTGAATTTCTGACAACCATAGTATCGTGTTACCCAGTAACTGGGTTGTGGAGGTTAGATAGGTAATCAGCTGCATCCGGTTAGGAATAGGCTAGGCAGTTGAGTAAGAAAGAAATAATCTAGACCATGCAGAAATAGGAATTTTATTACAGGCAGTTTTTGTTTTGCGTATAAAAATCCATATTGTACCTACTATGTTTCATGAACAACTGACAGTTTTGGATTTATTTAAATTCCGCTCTGAGTCCCCATGTCACATCATATACCATGGGGTTAAAAGGGGCAGAAAAACATAGCTACCAGTAGGAATTTCTCCCAAATACATAAATCTTTTTCGTCAGTTGACCACGCCATAAATTCTCTGGGGTTTTGAAACTATGGTCCGTTCGGGAGTAAAAACTACATTTCCTTTCATCGAACCTTCGCCATTTACTTTCAAAGGGAAATAAAAATGATTGTGGGTCTCGACTATTCTTTGTGTGGATGTTGTTTTCAGAAGACGGTTCCTGAAAGCTATATAATAAAGAAGCTGAGAAATTAAAATATAAAAATATGATTGATAGCTGATATAGGATTGGCAGTCCTTAGCATGAAGTTAAGGATTCCTAACTTAGGAGTTTTTACTACAATCAAAAGTCTATTTATTAGATGTGAGGCACAATATTTTAATGCCTAATGGCATCTAACCTAGCATCTAGCACCAGAATACCAGCGGTGCGACACTTATTTTTAAATGTCGCGTCGTCATGCTGATATTGACCTTTTGGCCTCGTACAGGACTTTCATTTTTTTTTTTATTGTTATCTGTAGTGTGTTTAGTGTAGTTTGTGATATTCCTGTGCAAGTCCCAATAAATATTTTTTCTTTCTTTTCTTTAAATGTAATCAGCCATTCTCGCTATTTTAAGTATATGTGAGGAACAGTATTTTTTTTTCCAAAAGGCATATAAATGCAACCAGTCATATACGTAAGTAATAAACATCCAAACTTTCTGATTTATAATATTAGCACGGAACCGTTAAATTTTCTCGATAAACTGCAGCTGCATCGGATCAGACTATTAAAATAATTTCATCGAACTTAGATTTCACTATTATGCAATTTAAGCCAGGCTTCGGTTGCATAGCTCTCAGTTAAGGTCTCACTGCAAAGTTCTACTACAGTACTGTACAGAAGCAAACAATTGAATCGCATCGTAATAGTATTTCAACTTGCCTAGCCATTTTAATTCATACTACATTTTCATACGACAAAAGCAAAAATGTCTCGTCAAATATATCATGTTATATACAATAATTGCCCATATAAAAGAGTTATTTTCTCGCAAATAAAGGCAGAATAACGTTAACATTTTCTCATTTTTCCAAAATGTACAGCACGCAAGCGGTGCCAACGCGCACAAAATATGTACAAGCAGGAATAAAAGTCATTTGAAGTAAAACTTTATCCATTTTTGTCTCAACTGGGCGATAAAGTTAGGTTAAGTTGTGGTACTGCTTATCACGACAGCCTGTGGTCGCCAAATTTGTTAGGGACGCGCAAATGCGTCTTCTGAAAATTAAACATAGACACACCACAACGAATTAGGCACGCATATTTAGTGATTGTCACAATTAGCGATGGGCGTTGAATCAACGAACTAGTTGAATCAACCGTTGATCTCTTGTCAACGTATTAATGTTAACTGTTTATGAATCAACTAGTTGAATTTGTCAACGACGTTTATGAATATAACTCGTTTAATAATCAACTAAACTAAATTTGCAAACGTACCTAACGAACTGATCAAAAAACTTACGTTGAAAATAAAATCATAGATTCCGAGCGTCATGTCGTAGAATTTTAACTCTTAAGTAACGTACAAAAGAGTTGATTTTTGAAATATTTCTTTTGAGAAAAGTATACCAATACTTATATTGGTATACTTTTCTCAAAAGAAATATTTACGGAAATAAAGAAAAAATAAAAGAAAGAAATAGAAGAAATATTTAAGAAATATTTATTTAATTTTAACGCTGCGACGTTCAACGATTCTTAAATCGTTGAACGTCGCAGCGTTGAATAAAAACCGTTCAATGAATGAACGGTTTACGTTGCAAGACGACATTAGTTGCACGTTAACTCGTTGACGAATTTAACTAGTTGATCAATTAGTTGACGAACGTAAATTAACGTTGACGTTACGTTAACGGAAACACCGTCAACGACCCATCACTAGTCACAATAAAGGTTATTGTTTTTTTAGAGGAGACTACGTCTAGTGAGTTACTGAACGTACATCATCATCATCATCATCATCTGCCTCGCCTTTTCCCAACTATGTCGAGGTTGGCTGCCAGTCTAACCGGATGCAGCTGAATACCAGTATTTTACATGGAGTTCCACAACCCAGTTACTGGGTAAAACGATACCTCTTAGTAAGACTAGACTGTCAGACTTTGGGGCTTTTGACGTAACGACTGTCAAACTTAGTGAACGTCATTCAGCTGAATATCTAATTATGATGATTTAGAAACATTGAGACTAAAACCGGCCAAGTGCGAGTCGAACTCGCGCATGAAGGGTTCCGTACCGTTATCTATGAAAACGGCAAAATTCACGTTTATCGTATGGGAGCCCCCTTAAATATTTATTTTATTCTGTTTTTTAGTAGAAATACATCATCTGTGAAAATTTCAACTGTCTAACTATCACGGTTAATGAGATAAAGCCTGGTGACAGACGGACCGACAGACAGAAGGACGGACAGCGGTGTCTTAGTAATAGGGTTCCGTTTTACCCTTTGGGTACGGAACCCTAATAAGGGATCAAAGGTGTACGTAATCGTATGTGAAAGTAATCGCTATGCCCTTAAAAGTTATGAGCGACAAGTAGGTACACTTTCAAAAATAAAAAATTATAAAACCCCACTACAAAAATCACGCACTATTTTTAGTTCTTGTCTTTAATGCAGGCGATCAAAACGCTGCTAACGATACCTCATTTGTTAAATTAAGATAAGTAGTTTAGAAGTTATGAGGGAACAGATGAACATACATACATACATACATACCGACATAGTTACACACATACATACCGGCGGTCGAAATTTTAACCCACCCTTTTGCTTCGCCGTAATCGGTTAAAAAGATAGAGAGCACCGAACAAATACTTGTTCCTCCACTGCATTATGTGTATCCTGTGGCCTCCATTAATTTGTGAGCGACACCAACTTTTAACATTCTGCCGCCTATCTCGGTAATGGTCCATTAATTCTACTTAGTTGCTGAAATATTAAATTATTGCAAGCTGTGGTGTGCAAGAACGCTGTTAATAAAATATGTTGATGCGTAAGATAACATGCATTAAATATTGTGTTTACAAACATCCTTCCTTATGTTTTACCAAATAAATATGAAACCAAAAAACTGTTTTGTTTTTCTCCTTAATTATAATAGAAGAGGTCTTCAAAACTTCCAAAGTTTTCGATAATTTATGGTTATTTCTATACTGAAAGGCCCTAAATGAATAACTCGTTGGTGACTTAACTTTTATATTTATACGTATTCTGTCATTTTCATTCCGACAACTGAAAATATCGAGAGTACCCAGATGCAAAACTAACGTCACGACGCTTGCAAAAACAACTGAATTGAATTAAAAACTTGTCCGCGATATTAAACAGCTAAGTTACTGTTAAGTTAAGGCAAGTTTCAAGCATAACAATATTTGTTTGTTATGTTGTCGTACGCCTGTATCAACTTGTTTGTGCAGTGGCTTAACTTTTAAGCCATGATATTATTTGGTTCTATACGTGAATATATACGGGTAAGGATATTTATTTCTTAACAATAATAGAAATATATTATTCAGCTAACATTCAGAAATAGGCAAAAGTGATTCTTAAAACAGTAACACAAGATGTATTGTTACGAATATCTATTTTGGGTACAATAAGTTGCGACATTTGTTAGAGAATTTATCAAAATTTTGCCGCCAATAAGCGGTTGATTAATTATTTCTTCTTCTTTATCTCAATTAATGCTACCGAGTTACAACAAATACATTTTCTTTCTTTCTTTTCTTTATTTTGCGATTTAGTTTTCAGTCATTATTTTTTGGTTTTATAACAAAAAGTACCTAACTGCAAGTTTTAATTTATAAAATGCTTATAAATAATTAACTTGTACGGTAAGCCGTACAAGTTAATTATTTTATATTCACAGTCTACAGCGAACATATTTCTTCAAAGGGTCACCGTAGACAAAGACAAAAGTAACACTGTGAATGTTCTAATAAAATTGAATAATAAACTTTGTTAGTAGTGTCATAAAGTGCAAATTTGTACGAGGGGACATCGTCATTGACATCAACCAACTTGTCGGGCATCCTAGGGCTATACAGCACGAGATCATTTGCACTTTATGGCTCTAATAATAAAGCTTATCATTCAATGCCTTACAAATATCCTCTGCTTTGTGCGAAGCCGTGCACTACCCCAATGAGCAATCGTAAGGAAATTGGTAAATTGGAGACCGCAGTAAACCTTCATTGTTATTAGACAAAGGAAGAACAGTGGCCGTCGTATTTATAGCGGATTTTATTCAATATTCGTTCACTTTGGTCGCCGGACCTGGATTTAGCATTAGTTTTAAAGTGACTTATCTTTTTCTAAGTTATAGTCTAGACTTTGTATTTTTAGGTGAACAATTTAAATCCTGTAAACTTTAAATGCATTTTCGAGTTTATTTTAGAGCTACGGTTCAGAAACCTTTTAAAACAGTACCTATAATATTGTGAAAAATAAAGTTTCATTAGTCTACATTAAATTTACTTCACAGACACACACAATTTAATATGTAAATGGCTATTTTTAGAATTGATCAATATAGTTTTCAGGCAAGGTGAGAGAGAGTGGGCCATGATCCACCACGCAGTCCCCGCGCGGGTTGGTAAATGTCACATAATCCTCGAGTTTTTGGTTCTAGGTCATGCCGGTTTCCTCACGATGTTTTCCTACACTATTTTGAGAGAATCATGAAAATGAGAGCAGTGGTGATGAAGTTAAATACACAAAGTATATAATTATGTTCTCATTATTATGTAATGTGATTAGGCATCATCTATGTAAAATTTATTAAAAGTAGTGGGAAAGCTGTTATAGGTTCGATACCCAAGTCAGGCAGTGATTTTAGGTTTTTTCATGTTTTTTTTTTTCAGTAGCCGTCTAGATTTATTCCCGGATGGTTGCAACCGCCTTGCCTCTTAAATACTCAGAAAAAAAATCTCAGTGGCCAGACTCTCTTTAAGTCCAGACATAATCTTGGTCAGACAATGTGATTGTGTCAACTAACTGATGTGGAGGTGTTCATAAGGGCGTGAATAGTTACGTGAGTTCTTATTCATTAAAACAATAGCTACGCAAAGTCGCGTCCCGCATACCGCACGGAATTCACCTGTGGCCAGAAATTTAAGCATAACTGGCGAAATGCGGGTGTAGGTCCTAAACACACCTACCTATCCCTAAAGGAAACACACACGTGATGTTATGCTTTGTAATAATTAATAGCATTCACACATAACAGTATATTTGCTCGTATTCCCTTAACGTCATGTCACTTCTATTAAAAACAATGATCACATTACAGCAGGAAAAACAAACCTTTTACACAACATAAATAGAATTTTGACATTAAAAAGGTGACAGAACAACCTGACATGACTTAAGCAGCCATTGCTGCCAATATAAATCGCATTCATAATAAATAAATGGTCACATTATTTTACCGTCTGTAAAATTATAACACCTAAACCACTGGTTTAAACCCAATATTATGATATGAGTGACGCTTTATTATCAATTTAGTTGCTATCTGAAAAAGCTTCACAAAATTGGCTGTTGTTCTCCACACAGGTTATTTATGCTTTTGTATTTGTTGTTCAGAAAATAAGTACAACATAAGTTGTGGATAAATAAATAGCATTCATAGCCCTAAACAAGGATTATCTCTATGTATGTGAACAGCTATTACAATCATAAACAAAGGTAATATTTGCCCATACAAATATTTGTCTCGTAGCGGAAAGCACCCGCAACGCGTAGGCGGACATTGCTACGAATATTGCTACGGCGTAGCGGCTACGCGGTGGCAGCTACGCGGTCCGAATTGTCAAAATTCTACGATAAGGTTATACAATTTTAGTAATAAAAGTTTTCATGTCACGCTTAAATGTTAAAAACCATTTTATATTTTACTGGTGTAAAAGGAAACATCAGAGGGAATCTCTAGCGACCAAAACAGAAATGACATTTTACTTTTAAGAGAAACAGGATTGTTTTACCGATGTCGACGGGTAAGATTTCTTGAGGAAAACAGTGACAAAGTCCCGAAGGCTTTTATGTCGAACCGAAGACCTAGATTTCAATGCTGGCTGTGTAAAATATCCCAAGAAACCAAGCGTAAATTCAACGTACTTTGGAGATCACATTTTCCTGATATTTATAAACAATGGTGACATAATCAAAAAAAACATCACGACTGTATTCCCCGAAAGGGTAGGCAGAGACTTTTAGTACACTCACATTTCGCAAATTATCTTTAAGTCCCATGAGACTTAATCATGGGGGCGAGCCTATTGCCTTCAGCCGGGAACAAATGCAGACTCCGGGCTGCTCCTATAAATGTTTAAAATGAGCGCTAATCCTGCCGACAAACTGTCACGCAGTTTGACAGGTTTATAAAATTTGTACACGTTTTGGTCCAAATAAATGATTTATTTATTCCTGAGAAATTCCAAATGGCAAACCAATAACACCTTGTCTAGCCCGGGAATCGATCCACATGCTCAGCAGTAGCGCATCCTCTTGTACTTTCTTAATAATAAGTGTCAAATATATCTGTCAAAGTCAATAATTTATTTCAAATAGGCACTTTTAAACGTCAAAAAAGGCATAAAAGTCAGTTTTAAATGGCATCTGACAGGTAGAACCACAATATTTCTCCTCCGTTTTATATATTGCTTACCGTAAGTAATCGAATTATCGTCAATAGACAACTCAAGCGAGACGATAGGCACTTACGCGCAATTTTCTCTTTCCAAATAAAGAAGAAAGTCTTATCGATATGTCTGAGTCTATTATTAGCCGACCATAAAATTGTTTAGGTACATGTTCTTCTAAGTGTATACCATTAATGAAGTGTTCGTTAAGACGTCCAATAAAACTGTTGGAATATTCTTATAGGTCTTAGATTTTTTTCAGGTTTTACTAATAAAAGACATTGCCAAAGATTGTATGGGCTTGTACCCCAGAATGTACAGATATAAAATCTATATCATTTAATACTACTGATGTTCTATAAACAAAATTATAAAGGCGCATGTTGCTCAGCAGTAGGGGACATAAAATATGAAGGTTTAATAAAGTTGATTTTTAAGGTTCCGTACCTCAAAAGGTAAAAAAGGAACCCTTATAAGATCACTCTCTTGTCTGTCTGTCTGACTGTCCGTGTGTCACCACCGATTTTCTCAGGAACTGGTAGACCTAGTTGAAATTTATACCAGATACTGGGGTCTACAGTCCCTATTAGGTGTATAAAAATCAAGCTCCTGATTCAACACGATAAAAAGATATGGGCAAATTTAGATTTTTTACGAAAACTTGTAAAACGTACCTTAATTTTAAACTTTATTTTTATTTTTTGGAATTTTCCCTTTACTTGTGCTATAATTTAAGACCTTGCTTTTAACCAAAATTGACAATTCTAGGTCAACCGGAAGTTCCCTATAGGTTTTGGGTCGAAAACCTATATGGTAGTTCACGTTGACCTAGAATCACGAAATTTGGCAAAGGTTTTAAATTATAGCACAAATAAAGGGAAAATTCCAAAAAATAAAAAAGTATAAAGAAAATGGTAAAAAAAGATGATGACACTAGTAAAACTAGTTCTAATGTAATAGTTTAATCTTTTTTTGCTATTTGGGAAATACAGAGGGAAAAGCGCTCATTGATCTTCACCAAACGTAGTAACCAAATTCTGGTCGTTGCTTATATTTTTTTTTTTTTTTATTTGCTTGTAACGTCCCACTGCTGGGCAAAGGCCTCCCTACTCTCTTTCCACCTCTCTCTATCCAAAGCTGACAGGGACCAATCATTATTAAAAGAGTCCAGCTCATCCCGCCATCTCCGTCTGGGCCTGCCGCGATGTCGTTTGCCACTAAGCGGGACCCACTGGGTCGTAAGTTTGGGCCATTGATCGTCTGACATACGGCAGATGTGTCCAGCCCAATTCCATTTGAGCGTGGCAGCTTTCCGAGTGACATCAGCTATTTTCGTAATGGAACGGATTGTTGTATTCTTAACCCGGTCCACAAGTTTGATACCGAGAATACTCCGTTCCATAGCTCTCTGGCAAACCTCGAGCGTGGACCTCTGCTGAATTGTCAAAGACCATGTTTGAGAACCATATGTGAGGATGGGAAGAATACATACGTCGATGAGTCTTCTCTTGCTTATATACAATTTGTTAATGTAACCATCGACGACGAAGAAGGTTAAATACCAATTAACCTTCTGAAGTTTTTCATTTTCTTCTTCGTCATGCAAAGCCTGGTGGATTTTTATGAATAAAACATGGAATAAAATTTATGTCACATAAAACGACAAATCAAAGACGAGAAAGTGTACTTATTTATAAAGAACATTTCAAATACACAGAGCTTAAATCATCTTTGAACGTACGCTTATGTACACACAAAGCAAGTCACTTATGTTTTTAATAGCATCACTCGGGGTGGGTAAATTACTTTTCCTCTCTTGTGTACGGACAAAATAGCGGATGTGCCTTATTCAATTTAAAAACGTATACATTCATGCATAATGCCATCCCAACGGGATATCGGGAAACCCAGAAATTCTCATCACTGGCTGAAGCTTGTAACAACAGTAATGACAGTGAAAGATCATGTGTTCGAACCCCATTCCCCTTATTACAATGAGATTTTTATTTAGATCAGGTTTAAAACACTAAGCCAGTTTTTGAATTAAGAACCCAATATGTATAGAAATGCAGTTCTTTTTGACCACAAATCCAACACAATCCAAATTACAACTGAATCCGGTACTAAGTCGTAATTTTTTATTATGAACTTTAACCAAATCGAAATTAAGTTAGAAATGCAAAATCTGGCTCAGACCTTTAGGCGAGAATTAAAGTAGACGGCATATCTATTATTGAGGGGCTTGTGGCTAAGTAATATTAGCCGCACGTCTCGATCGATCAGGTTAAGCTACGCTTGCCGCGGTTGGGCCGTGGATGGGTGACCATCTTTACATACCAAGACCCCTCCGTGCCTCGGAAAGCACGTAAAGCTGTTGGTCCCGGCTGTCATTTGTGGAAATTTGACAGTCGTTAGGGGTCGTCAGAAGCCTGAAAGTCTGACAACCAGTCATACCAAGGGGGTATCGTATTACCCAGTAACTGGGTTGTGGAGTTCAGACAGGCAGTCGCTCCATGTAAAATAATCTCCATGTGTAATTCAGCTGCATCCGGATAGACTGGAATCTGACCCCGACATGGTTGGGAGGGCTAGGCAAATGATGTTGATGTTTATTTTATACTATTGCCTACAACGATTCAAATGTACCTATAACTTTAGATAGGTACTTGAGAGAATTTAATAGGAAAATTAGTTTTGTATAACACACTTACTAGTAAAATTTAAATAGAAACAATGCGGTAGATAAAACGTACTGGCAATAAGGGGTATACGCTTATGAAACAAAAAAAAATTGCAAGAATTTTGAAATGGCCTCAAATAATAAGATATGTTACCATGAGTCTTTCAATAGAGGAATTTGAAGTTAGCGTGTTGTTTTGATTTTTTAATGATTGTAATTCTGTAATTACATATTTGTTGCGATCCCTGATCTGGTTTTAATCCACATGCAATATAATATTGATCTGCAAATTACATAAAACAAAAGAAATTTTAAATTTCGCTGACTACGCGGCTTTCGTTTTAAGTCAATGCTCTCTCAAATAATTGGGTCAAGAAAACGCCAATCAATTTTAACAAAATCAACTCAAAATGACGAATTATTCAAAAGCCCATTCAATGATATCTTAACGAACATTTATAATTCATAAGCAATCAATTTTACATAAACCTTTGAAAGATAGGCCTTTTATCTTGAGTTAGCTTTTCTCTTGGGAAAGCCTACACAATGAACCATTTTGTTATCTTTACGCATAAAAATCTAAATGGATGAAAAATCTAAATGAACTTATTTTTAGTACAAAGCTACCTAGTGGTGGTTTAGTAAAGATTTTATGTTTTAGCTTTCGTATGAATCTTGTAGATACTTTTTTGATACGCCTTGAGCAAGCGTGGTGATCAGGGGGGCAATTCTCGTAATTTTAAGAACGTTCACAGTCTGATCTCAGTCTCAATCTGTCAAATATACCTCGAGTTTTCATACATTTTTGACAAGCTTTTGACATTTGATTGTCGCCGAGATGAGACTGCGACTAGATTTTGAACGTTTTTAATTACGAGAATTGGCCTTCAGGTGATCATTGCTCTTGCCTTCTCTGTATACGAAGAAGTCCACGCTGGTAATACATAAAATCACGCCTTGTTTTGCCCAGGGATAGGCAGGGTGTATCTATAGTACCTACACCCAGTGCTGGTTTGTACGGGATTGGCCAATTTGCTGGCTCGATTTCACTTTCTTATGAGACAAGGTTGCAAATCGCTGTGTAAGATACTTACAGTTCTGATGAGCACATCTGCTGACTAAGGTTCACTAAACTGATAAGGATTTTCGGCCAAACCATTTGACTTTATATGCAAGGGTTGTCGTCATGTTAAAATTCGCCAAGTCAATCAATCAATTCAAATAGCTTTCGGTGGTTTCACAGCGGTTTTATTTGCTTTATTCCAGAGAAGAGAAACAAATTCTGTTGAATAGTTTTGTGTTGTGGGAACTACGAAAACTATTGTGGGATTTAAAATTCAAAAGATTTTCGGGATTTACACCAGTGAAGTGAAGAGTCAATGGTATAATGCAAAGATTAAATACTACGTATTTCTGTTGATTTAGAGCAGTTATCTCGAAGTTCCTAAATTCGTACTGTACTGTTAAATAATATTATGATAACCTTGGGTTATTAAATTACAGGAAAGGAAACCTTAAGAGTTTTGTAACCGACTTCCTGTTTATTCATGTATATTGATATTTTTAGCTCCACTGATGGGCAAAGGCCTCCCTTCTTGATGACCCAAAACACAGGTTTGAATAAATCTAGATTGGGCGGGTCGCTACCTAACATTCTAATTCCGAAACATTATCACTTACACTTGTAATAAAAATATTTTAGAAATAGTTTTATTATTAGGCACTATAATTGTATGGGAACTTTACTACTGTTGACTAAATGTACTCTTTTGTATACGTTTTATTAAATAATTTATAATTAATATTAAATTATTCTTTTTTTCACACACGTCTGTCCCCTGACAGTGCGGGCCATTTTTTTTCGGTATTCATGTAGGTATCCGTGCACGGCATGCACATACCAACCTATTAGCTTTATGATGTAAACATTGAACACATTTTTTGAAAGCAAGATTTCATCTCATTTATTTCACTCAAACTAAACTTGTAAATTTTTAGCGTTAATTTCACACTTCGTCCACGCAAACAACCCGCATTTTAACTTGCACAGTTACAAATCTTCAATTGTACCTAGTCTTTTTGCATGCCCACACAGCAAAACTTTTTGGTACGTAACCATGTCAGTAACAGAACATAAACTACGAAAACCGCCTTTAGTGCTTCTAAATAAAAGCGTTGTCAACGGAGGTGTGGTTGACTGTACTCGCTCATAATCCCTAGAGTGACATTGAATGTAACGCGGTGGTGAATGAATGCAAACACGCTGGTTCTTAAATGAAATGGTGACCGACATCTGGGCAATGTATGTCGGGATTTCTTGTTTGAAAGACTACGGGTGTTGTGGGTTCTGTAATTTGTGTAAATAGTTATGTATGTAGTTGCCTTCTTTAGAAGGATTGTAATGAAAAGTTGTTGGGTAAGAGATAATGTCTAGCAAAATAGTTTCACAAAAAATCAGGTCTCGATTGCCTCGTTGGTATTGTAGTTGCTAGCGATATTGCTGACCATGGGGTTCTGGGTTCGATTCCCTGGTCGGGCCAAGTGTTATTGGATTTTTCTAACTCGATTTTATCTGAAGCAGCCCATAGTTTGTTTTTGTGCGCGGTTGATGGCTCGCCCCCTATTACACGGGTCTTAAACATAATTGGCAAAATGTGTGTGTAGGTACAGTGAGCGGCAGAGAAAACTCATCCCCTAGAAATGAAGCAAAGGCTGGAGAAGGGATGAGTTTTCTCTGCCTCTCACTGTACTACAGACCCTCTGACCAACCCTTCGGGGCGAGAAGCCGTGATGTTATCTATATAAATAAATAAAAAGAATATTCCTGACTGACTGACTGACTCATCAACGCCCAGCCCAAACCCTTGGACCTAGAAAGCTGAAATTTTGCACAGAGGTTCCCTTTATAATGTAGACAAGGAATAAGGTAGGATTTTTCGAAATTAAACCCCTAAAGGATTTAAATAGAGGATGAAAGTTCCGCGCAGGCGAAACCGGTGGCAAAAGCTAGTGTATGTATGTAATCAGGTATATTTAGGTAGGTGTATGGATTTTATACGTGACTTGGCAGGCACAATATCTTCCAAACTTTTCCAGAGCGAAGACTACAAACAAACAATACCAGGTTTAATTAAAATAACTGAAAACATGAAAAGGGGTCATTGTACTCAACATTATGAAAACCTTTTACTATGGAACGAACACTGGAATCCCCAGAATTACAGCTGTTCACTACATTTCATCGATTTATGCGACTATAAATGTATGGAAAAGCAATAATACATATATAAATCATTGATAAAACACCAACCGATGACTTTTTTTAAATGTTATTAACATCAGAAATATCATATTTTTATTACGCGTTAAGTAAATTCTACAGCCCATTGAATTAATATAATTTCTGCTCCATCTAGCACAAGTATATATTCAAAGTTATTTGTTTGTGAATCAATGAACCGAAGATAATCCCTTTGTTTGTTTGCAATACCTTTTGTCAATTATAAATTAGAACAATACAAAACCTATTTTCGGTCCTAAACCTAAGTAAATTTAATTAGGTGATTAGTTTATAGCTTGACATAATTTGGTGCTCAATGGATTCTTGGTTTAAGACTGGAATAAATATTTGCTGAATACCGTTTATTTAATGTTTCATAGCCTCTTTTGTTTAACTATCGTGTTCTTTATGTTCTACAGACTATCAGACTATTATGTGAACAATCTCAAGTAGGTATCAGCCAAATTGTACATTTTCTCTTAAAGCCTCTTTAGTAAACGTACTGTTATTTAGTATTCAATAAAACCATAGTAAATAAGCTCAGAACTATTCTATTAACACCGTGTTTGAATGGTAAACGTTTAAAATACTGTTAATTTATTAATCAGTATTTTGTATTCCAACTAACAAACATTTAGAGTTCATTTACGAACTCTCACTAAAACCCCAAATACAGTTATATAGCAACAAACTAAAGTATATACATATAGTTAAATACAAGTATTGACCTCAAATAACCTCTATTTACTCATAAGCTAAGCGTGTCTCGAATATGAAAAGCTTTCAAGTTAAAAGCCATTGAAAACGCAAGTGTAGTCTTAAATAGAACATCTCACTTATGAAAAGACTTTGGAATAGTGTTGGGCGGTTTAGTTCTCCGCCATGCTAAGTTTATTAAGTATTACTAAGTGAACTAGTTTGCTGTTCTCCTTTATTATAAGAACAACATTTTATCTACACATACATTTTCAGTCTTATCTTTATTTTTCATAGTTCGGTTTTGAATCTAATCAGATGCAGTATCAGACCAGTATTTTCCATGGAGCAACTGTCTATCTGTCCTCCACAACTCGGTTACGAACAACCTTTCCGTATATATTGACATACAAACCTAGACAGCCTCGATTGATTTTCACTTCGAAATAATGAATGCAGTAACACCCACATGCATCTGACTTTCCGCAATCGTCAACAATCCGTCTGTCTATGTGACTTTAAGAGTTGACAGTTCTATATTCAAAAGTCTCTCTTTATAATAGTTGTTGGTCTAACTTTATTTCTTCAAAGGACTCACTCAAGAAAGATTAAAAACATCTACTCTTAACGTTGGAAAAACAGGCAGTAAATCACAGCCCACCACTTTCCCGATATATTAAGAGTACCACAACCAAACTTAATTCTTACTCTAAAGAATATAGATCAAGATAGCTTCAAACTAGTCTCCGCAATTCACTAGTTTCCGCACTCTTTTAAACTAGTTTGTGTGAGCCACAACACTAGTTAAGACGACGGATCTCGTGTTAAGTTTATATAAACCGGGAGCGACACCAAGAGGGGGTTAAGGACTTTTAAAACGTGTACGCATATGATTAAGTGCGGTTGTGTATTGCGTGACTATTTTAATCTGACCGTGGCACAGTTATACTGCGCGATGAAATGCTTTCCTTAATTGAACGGTAATGAATACAGTAATAAGTTAAGGTGTAATTAATTTAGCTAAGTAAGTATATAATTATCATAACTTCGATCGTACTTTTAACTAAACACACTAGAGTTTCATTAGATTTCTTGAAACAAAAATTCTCAATGCTCGTCGATACTCTCTCAGGATCACATGACAATCAGTTTGATGATTAAGAAAAGAAAAGGTCTTGATTTGAAGACGGACAACACATAAAGTGTTGTCCGTCTTCAAATCAAGACCTTTTCTTCTTCTTTAGATGTCGATTGAATCAAGTTTTGTCCAACCAGGATGTAGCTACCTAGACAGCTCTATCATTGGCTTCATTTAAATTCTGGTGGAAACAACCGCCTTGCCTTGTGCATGATGGGCAGGAAAGGAGGTGAGACATATCCTGTGAAGCGGTTCCACACCTGAACTCAAACTCAAAGCATTTATTTCAAATAAACCAATTACAGGCACTTTTGAATTGTCAAGGTCGGTGAGATAGGAAGATGAAGCTAGTTGCCCATTCCAAAGCGTAGGTACCTATGGAGAAGAACGGGCAAGAAACTCCATGGACACTCTTTTAAAATCATGATTTTGTTACAAACAGTTGGTTACATCATTATGTTGAAATTATCAATGTGAGAACGATGTAAAAAGACGTGCACATTATAAGCGTCCGTAATTAAAACAAAACAAAAATAAAATAACAATTTAGAAATTAAAATAAGCCGTGGGAGCTAAGAGATGACCAGTCCCTACTGGCGGCGCCCGTTCACGAACATGACGTATGGATCAGCACCATTCAGCTCAACCATTTTGAAGGGAACTTAATGATCCAACACACACGCCACCACCAGCGAGACATTTGAGTGAGCATGACATACTCTCACCCACTGCCACTGTGTTTGGGATTGGTTGATGATAATCCATCGGCCAGATTATCAAGAACTGTTTAAGAGGTATGTATAGAAGACGTCAGTAGTACCTACCTACTATTCGTTGAAAGTTAGCATCTAATACTTATCTACTAGACCGTATAGGTAACAAACACATCAATGTAGGAAAGGAGAATACAAGTATTACCACATTACTTCGCAAGATTGCGCTTGCAGTGCTGCAAGAAGTAGCGGTGAGTAATAGCGCTCAAAACAATCAAATATTTACGAAACAAAACAGTTGTTCGCTTCGGCTAACCGATTACGGTGAATTTTAAAAGAGCTGAAAGGTAGAACCTCTTTTAAAAATACAACTGCGAAGGCGTGGAGGCTTATACAATTCTTTGATAATAATCATCATTTTCGCAACTATTTTTGGGTCGGTTTCCAGTCTAACCGTATGCAGCAGAATACCGGTACCTGACTATCTGAACAAACCACACACTAGCTATAGTTTTGGGTAACACGGTACACCTTGGTAAGACTGGTTGTTTGATATCCGAGCTTTTGACTAACTACCCGTAATGACTGTCAAAGATCTACAAATGACAGTGTGCTAAACGTTGTATGTTTGTAATCTCACTAACAATAATTTCTTCGCGTCATCATCTTCTCTTACAAAGCAGGACCGGTCATTGCTCACCCCCACACTTGAATTTGAAAGCATTCAAATTTCAATTTATTCCAGAACTTTAAACTTTTCTAGGACCACGTTTCCATTAATGTCTAGTTGTCATAGATGTTACAAATTATAGATCAATACCAAACTTCTCTTGCAAACATATTGAAGTTTTCCGTATCTCCGCAAAGAAGACTAAACGGGCACAACTTATGCATCTTTACACTGAGCTGTCGAAATACATAGTGTTTTCATACACCTTTACCAGTTCCTTACCCAGTCACGTCATTTAAAAAACATTATCATTTAACACTAGCGTCCGCCTGCGGCTTCGCCTGCGTGGTATGTCCATAAAAAGTGGCTTATGACCCTGGGTTCAAAGTATCCCCATACTAAATTCATCAAAATCGGTCCCGCCGTTTCGGAGATTAACCAGGACCAACAGGGAAACAGACAGATTTTTTTTATATGCATTTCTTTACAAGTTGTTGTTTTGATATTACAAACAGACACTTCAATTTTATTTATTTTTATAGATAAATTGATCAGCAAATCTTAGCAAAAGTCAACAAAATTAAAATGATCTCAATCTGTTATATTTATGACTTACAGTTTTAAATCAATTCAATGATTGATTACGTTTTAGTGACCTCTGGAACTCTCAGAGTGTGGGTAGTTACTGACTATTTGAATGGGGATCCAGTGTGTGCTGAATCCCTATTCAAATACGCATGGACAAGTTATTTAGTTGCCTGCATACAACAAAAGATACAGGATCTTTTGTTGTCTGTACATCTGACGCAGCGAGTTTTAGTGGTCATCGCTTTGAATACAAATGGCGTGTCCACTTACATCCATATGTATATTCGGGTAATAAATCCGATCCGGTTCACTTGGTTGGCGTTAAATTGTCAGCTCATACCCAATACTGAATATATCATGATTTGATGAATATATTTGGAGTTCCAGCAAAATCACTACGTTTGAGTGTAGTTGACCAAATCGATACTGCTACGTATAATATCACAATCACAGCTATTCCGTACTTGCGGTTTGTATACGTAAAGCAACACTATCTTACAGATATCCGCTTCTGTTGACATGAAAGTGTGAAAATTCGTAAAAGGACACAATCTGCTACGCTCGCTCGTAGCTCCTTCTACGACTACTCGTAGATACAGCTACGAATTCGTAGCACCTCGCGTAGCTACTAGCTACGTAAATCAAGTTTTAGCTCAATTCGTACACTTTTGCGCAAAAATATTACCCTTTGAAAATGATTTACCATTTTGAAGAAATTGTTCCATTTATAAGTGTCAAGCTAAAACTATAAATTGCTTATTTTTATTCAGCATTTAACAAGGTTATGGAAATCCCTTTCATTTAACTTAGAATATGATGTGCCACTAATGCAATGAAAAGCAGATTACCTACTTCTATTTTACTTTTTTTTTTCGGTTTTGACTTCCACTCAGCATGCTTGCTCGACATGGCCACACTTATTGCAGCTATAACAACGAGCTCTCTTTTTAAGTGGTTTCTTGGAATCTGTTTTCCCTTTATTTTTATAACAAGCACATAAGACATCACTTAAAATTCACTTTAATAATTCTATGTAACTGCCACTGGGTCACTTATTATCGTGTGTTCTTCTAACAAGTTTCCCTAATAAAAAGTTAAGAGCACACTTGTATGAAAATATTAAGCAAGAAGATAAAAAATATGGGTGAGACGTCACCACGTGACGAGACAGTAAACATTCAATATATTTGTGAAGGACAATGGTTACGGAGCGGTCCGTAACTTTATTTTACGGTGGCCATAAAGCCGGCAGCGCAAAAAAATTACCCACTAAAACACCAGATGAATAACCCGCAAACTTCACGTGAAAAAGATGAATAACCCGCGAAATTCACGTGAAAAAGCTCAATGTCCCTGGCAAAGGACCTGAAAGGAATCCAATTTGTGTCTGAACATTTTGTTTTTGGATACAAACTTTCTGTTAATAAATTAAAGTGCTTTTGAGTTTGTTACTGAATATTTTCTTGATTAAAATTGTATTTATGACAAAATATAACTTTTCCTAAAAAAATATATAATCGCTTGAGTTTTTTCGCATTAAAACGAACCCTGGCGATTTAATGTGTTGTGTATTTTTGTTTACCTTACAAAATAGACCGCAAATTCCATGTAAAAACAGCATATATTACCTGAAAAAATACAAAACATTTATTAGAAAACATACAATCTGAATACAAGAATAGAAAAAGGTTAATGAGCCTGGCGCTGTTGTATATTGAAAATATATCGAAAAGTAGATATTTTATTTGATTTCCGTTCTTACAATGAGTTAATTCTGGTTATGTTTGCAAACCGTCACGATAAAGTATATTGGTGACCTTCATACATCTACTTATTTATGTAATATAATCTTGTATAATAAAACAATATTGTTGTTATTAAACAGCATGTATTATACAGGTGTAGTCAAAGTGTTAAGGGACCAGACCACCGAACAGAACAGCTTCCTCTGTAAGACCAACATCGTAATCAAGAAAAATAATCAGCCGTCCTTTACATTAGTATCAATTAGTTGAAGTTTTGTATGGGACGGTTGATATTTTTGGTCTTATGGAGAAAGTTGTTCAGTTTGATGGTCTGTATCACACCCTTAAGTTTGACCACACCCGGTATTTATCGTGAATGGAAAAAAAACTTCGTCACCTGAATCATTACTTGGTCCCGGGTGACCTAACCTACACAATTATTTATTGATAAAATTCCCGAATTGAAAACCGCTACATCCATTAGTTCTCCATGCAAAACAAACCTCCATTAACTTGTGTCAAAACTTCATTATTTTAAAAGCTCTGTACATCCGACAATGGCGGCCATCTTGTTTGCAGCACAAAAGAATACTTTACGTTAAACTACCCACTATTTGTTGCGAGGATGTTTTGAATGTTAGTTTAGTATATTTTATTGTATAGCTTTAACGTAACAGATATTCGAGAACTCTATTCGCGGTTCAGTGGAATTCATTTTAGAAATGTACTTAAAAAGTGTTTGGTCTAGGAATTCTGTACGCAGTCTTTTTATATAATAAGACTCCTTGAATGGATTGATTACATTCTAGAATGTTCCATTTTCAGTGGCAAGTTTTCTGTCTTATTATCTCTGGGAATAGAAGCGTGATGTTATGTTTGTAAAAAACGTTCAAAAACCAGGGCAGCTACCTTTTTTTCCCAACAGATATATTCGCCTGCCGCAAAAACCGATACCGAACATATAAAAACATGCATAAATCATTTCAATACATTTCGATTACACAAATGGAAACGCGACACCACTAAAAACTGTTTGTTATTAAAAGCCCTGAACAATACGAAAACAGAAACTTTTAATCCAATTAGCGAATTAATTAAATTGAAACATTTTCAATAGAGAATTAAAGTTTTAGACAAAGCCCAAGGCGCCAGGGTTTAAAAAAGATGGTTGAAATTATATTCCCTATAGCTGATAGGAATAAAGGAAAAGTTTTCCAGGAGAATACTGGCGTCTACGTGTTTGAGCCCTAATGCGTTCCTTATCTTGTCTTGGTCTCGATAAAGTGTATCTAAGCTTTATAGTTTAATTATTAGTATATATGAAGCTTTAATACTTTTAAATACAGTAGACGTTTTGTATTCACCTACGTTGTGAATCAGTAAAGCGTCTGTAACATTGTTAACTATGTATGTAATATACTCGTAAGTCTCAGAAGAATATTGCATGGGATGCAAAATTACAACTACGTAATTGCATATTTGTGTGAAAAACTGCTTGTGAGTGTTCAAAACTACTTGTTAATACCTTAACAAAATGTAGCGTTGGAGTAAAGACCGGACTTTAATTGAACAAATACAGCCAGTACACACGAGCGAAACATCTCTGTAAACTCCATATCTTCGGTAGGATGTTACGTCGTGAATACACGAGCGGCACTCGTACGAGAACTCCCACTCAACTAGTGAATTCTGATGACGACAGCTTGCGGTTAGCTAAGGCCCAGAAAGACAATCATAGCTACTAAATGATGGTTAGATTTTTCTTTGTCATTGAGTAGAAAACCAGTTTGCGTTATACCTGAAGGTCACCAGTGGAGTGATTGCTTACACACTAACAGTAGGAATGGCTTTAATTTTGACAGTTCAACAACATTCATTGCATTATTTACGTTGTTGAGTAGACAATTCTTTCGAACATATGAAGCAGTGACCTTCAAATTATTAAGATTCTGATTAATCGTGTGTTACTTAATTAGGGTTCGGTCACCTTCCGGGACAAAACTTAAACCATATTGGGTAGGTTTTGATTCCTGAGAAATAGGTGAAATGTTTCATGAACCTGTAAATACACGGACAATTGCAATGTACCAGGCGACAAAAATATGTACATACTTGTGAATTCATAGTATGCAAAACAATCATGCAGCTGCGTCTACTTATGTTCACCATGTTAGATGGCGATTTAGTTACAACAACAGCGTGATTAAGACTTGTCAAACCAAATTATACCTGTGTCTGTGGTTGGGCGCTGGACGGTAATACTTGTTCGTTAGTGATACGAGCAAACGCTTGTCTCGCAACTGCGGCTAGTTACGGTCACATTATACCACTAGCGATGTGGTCACATTTGTGGTTATGATGTGTCAAAACCAAATTAGACGCCTGACGACTGTGTACTCGCCGATAATTGCGATGTGGTTGCACTGTGGGTGCGAGCGGTCTCTACGATTACGCATAAACCTTTAATCCTACTATTCCTACTTCCTACTAATATTATAAATGTAAAGGTTTGTATACTTGGATGTTTGTCAGTCACGCAAAAATGGGCGGAGGGATTCAGATGAAGTTTGACACACAGATAGTTTATAACCTGAACTAACACATAGAACATTTTTTTCCTCGTATACGTTGCCCAGGGATAATTTTCAACCTACACGCGAGCGAAACCAGTGGTAAAAGCTAACAAATACATAAACTTCATGCTCGTCGAGTATCGTTTTAGGGTGCAATTCGCGAATAAAATTGATCCCGAACAAAACATCTAAATCGTATTCAGGAGCTGTCAGTGTCAATATTCCACAACAAAGATGACACTGACAGGTCTTGAACATAATTAAGATTCGGTTTCATCGGTGAAATTCGCCCTTAGAATACGACTAAACCGAAAAGTATAGAATAACAAAAATTTGTTCAGTAGTTTCTCGTTGTTATATCGATTATTTTTGCTTGCTAGATTTTTTGCGTCTATACCGTCGGAACAGGCCTTAATCCATTTAGTACTAAAGGAATTACGCCCAATCGAGATGTGATTTCAGATATGGACACTGCTGCCTAAATTATGAGGGGTCGAATTGGGCTTAATCTGACAGAATTATCGAATAGATGGATCCCGTACGTATTGGGAATCTGTAATGTCTGTACAATTGTGTTTTTTGGGGCAAAAAATTTATGAATATTTGTCGCTACAAATTTTTTATATTATTTATTATTTGGGTATTATTTGGTTTTTTTTTTTTTTGGCCTTTATTTCTATGCCATATACTTCTCTATAAAGTATCCTATCGATTGCTCGAAGATCACCTAACAAACGACAGACAACCATTTACATACTAACAGTTCCAGATAATCAATACAATGTAGGAAGGTATCAATTAGCTTCTTGTATTTTGCAACAGATTTTATGTATATTGCGCACATATTTGCCGTTGATAGGATATCGAAACGACAAAGGTAGACTTTACTTAAATTGAGGCTTATAGAACCAACCAGTTAAAGACTTTTAACTAACTAAACCTTTTGGCTGGCTAACAAAGTTTCGTTTTGCAAATAAGGCAAAGTTTTAAATTTCATTTTCTAGTGGATGCAATCTGAAAAACTTGAGTCTGAGTTCAGTTAAGAACACAGTATGGACATTGTCAACTAGTTAGGTACATTGTTTTATTTTAAATGAGATTGGGCGAGCCATATATAAAGGATCAGGATGGATGGGCCAGAGTCGTCTGAAGCCAGAAGACGGCCGTCGTCATCGAGGAAGTCCGAGGAAACCCAAGCTTGATGACTAAGATTGAAAATGTATGTGAGATTGGCCGGAGAAGGCAACATATAGGAAATAATGGAAAGCGGTGCGGACCTTCGCACAGCAGTGGGATGATAAACGTCACAAATCCAGACTCTGGGCTACCATACTATTAAGAAATTCCAGATTGAAAAACCCAATAAAACTTTTCCCGACCCCAGAATCGAAACCAAACCTTAAGCTCATCATTGGTAATATCTACATAATATATCTATGTGAAGGGTATTCGCATCTCCTGCTCTTTGACGCACATTCCCGCATGGTAACAAATATTGGCGTGGCGTACTGATACTTGTTTGAACGCTGTTTGAGACGACATACGGAAGACTTATGAGTTTGCGATACAGCATATAGACTTGTAACAAAGCTACCTATCAATGCATCTGTATGTATTTAAAATATCTGGATGTCCTAGCTTCAATCGGTTTTTTTTATTTTGTTTGAGGTTTTCTAAAAATGAAACCTAGCTAGATCGATTTATCGCCCCCAAAACCCCCTGCATACTAGATTTCATGAAAATCGTTGGGAGCAGTTTCCGATATTCAGATTATACCTATAAATACAAACATACAATAATTGCTCGTTTAAAGGTATTAGATAGATATATTTAATCTTTTTTTATTCATACACGAAGGCAACTAGAGTAAATTAAGTAAATAGGCGAAGCATACAGTAACTTTTGTAAAATTCCAACAGATTAGCCAATAATTCGATAAAAAAAAACTCCTTTGATCGACTTCTTTGATCTCACGCCAAATACTTTCCTAACTCACTGAATCACCCTTTTTCTTTCACTATCACTAATAAATATGACAAACAAAACTTCGCCGATAAATACTCTACCAAAAGACTTAAGAATCTAAACTGGCTACGAGTATAAATCATCGTAAATCGTCACAAAAACTGTGATTATTCACTCCTATGATAATGTAGCGTGACTGTAGGTAACTTTGGACCAAATAGTTATCAGAGAAAACTATCCATTCTTCCGTGACTGACGGTGTTCTGAAAATAAGAAGAGATTTCTGCCTTACATGTGCAAAATGATAAACAATTTTCTGTTCGCCTACGATTTATCTATCCATAGGGAGAGCGCGGTGTGAGTATACCGCGCTTTCAAACCATATTAACAGGAAGAACCAAGGGTTTTAGTCGGGACCTTCACAAGGAGAGGAATCCATACAGTAATAAAACAAAATAGATTAGCCTGTGACATGGACTTGCTTTGTGAAAAACTAGGTACTAAGAAAGATAGGTAGCAACATTCACCCATGTAAAAAACTTGGATCACTCATGTGCCCACTAAGCGACAGTGTCATAAGGTTATACATATTCTGTTATAGTGGATAAGTACCGAGTTACGGACGCAGTGACTTGTAAACTACTAAGAACACAATAAATGATCTCTGAAACTTACTAAAAACTTTGACAAAACGGTTCACTAACAAAAAGTTCCTTTCTTAGTTGCTTCAAGAATGAAATTGCCCAAATATCCGAGGGTAAAGTTTTTGTAAAGCATAAGGGTGGGGTCATTTCCTAGCTGACGCTGTTTTGTTTACTAGTCACTTCACGCTAGGGAACACGGACAGAAACCCTTTTCAGCTGGAGTTTTTGCTTCCGTAGTTTATCTATACCGATATTATAAAAACACTGATCCTATTCCGAAAATTATTTCACCGATGAGAAGCTACGAAAGTATTTCCGAATGGTTTTCTATACTAATATTATAAAGAGGAAAGATTTGATTGTTTGTTTACATTGAATAGGCTCCGAAACTAATGAACCGATTTGATTTTTTTTTGTCACTGTTGGGAAGCTACACTATTCCCGGGTGATATAGGCTATATTTTATTTCCGTATGACGGGAACTACGCGGGTGAAACCGCGGAGCGCTGCTAGTAGAATATATTTTGTGTTAAAACAAGAAATGATGAGAGAGCAGAATACACGCCGGGAGAGAACGCCCTCGGAGCACATAATGACCTTATTGGTGACGTTCTTCGGACAGGTCAGGTGAGGTGAGTGGTACTCGCAACTGGCCATGTATGGCACGTGTATGACCACATGTGTGAACATAAACGAGGCAAAAGGAGTATTTAAGAATCGTTGCAGACGTTGTTTCTGCTTACACCCATGGGAAGAAGGTGTGAGTTTATGTATGTATGTAAAACAAGAAATTTAACGCTAACGAAATGCCGGACAGAAGTTAGTTGAGAATAAATAATGATGAATCGTTAACAATGGCGTCTTATTTTAATTTTATATTACTTCTGAACTTCTGATTTATTGATCATCTGCCCAGCCTTTTCCCAACTATGTTGGGGTCAGCTTCCAGTCAAACCAGATGCAGCTGAATACCAGTATTTTACACCTCTGATTTATTCTAAGACACAATTTCTGCCAGTCACAATTTCAATATGAAACGATTGCTTTATAACACAAACTCCTTTTTCCAATTCACAAGCCATTTAAACTTTCTTTCAAATAAATCAAAGAAGAAAGAAGTCTTCCAATCTAATTTACACTTTCAATCAAATCAAGTTCTTCATCAAATATAACTTCAATTTGATCAAATCATTCAGTGCTTTCTTATTTTCATTCTAAAAGGTTACTCTTTGAATCTTTAAGAATAAATCACTTTGGAAGTTTCCAGCTCGTCGTTTTAAGGCGCAAGGGTCCAATCACACGTACCATAGCCACATCGCAGTGACAATAATTGGGAAAACAGTGGTTACTTGTGAGTAGACTCGCTTCAGCATCTTGTAGTTCTTTGTGTTGTAACTACAAGAACTTGTATTTGCTATACAGGGTTATTTTCCAAAGACCTGCCAAATTGGAGGTACAGATCATCAGACGGAACAATTTTCGCCATGGGACAAACATCGTAATCGGGAAAAAATATCTGCCGTCTCATACATTTAGGTCGAGTAGGTATTGAAGTTTTATATGGGACAGTTGATATTTTTTTCGAGATTACCATATTGGTCCCACGTAGAAAGTTGTTCAGTTTGATGGTCTGTAACCCTTAAATTATACATCGACAACATCCTTGACAATTCATCCGTTTGGACGACCATGACGAATTTGGCGACATAATGTGGTGTGTGGGACTAAAACTTTACAATTTCCTACTTTGCGCTCGAACAATGTGTTATGTGGTTGTGGTATAGGTGGTGTGGTGTTAGTATTGTGAAAGCATCCTTACTCTCAGTGAAGCCGTAGGTAACAAATAGGTGCGATAGTTTCTTCAACAAGCACCGACGTTCAAGAAGATATACCGCGGAACAATAGGAGTTTCTTTCAATTCTTTTATCACTTGCAATGAAAAACTACCTGCAGTTTAGTTGAATAAATCTGTGGTAATGTTGGCTGTGTCGGGTAAGGAGTTTAATATTAAGAGACGTCTAGAGGCGACTTTTACCGTTGCTTTTTAGTAATTTAATTTGTTTCAAAGCTACGCCATTCGGAAATGGATGACATGAATGAGCAGTACTGAAAAGCTGCGTTCATTGCATTATCATATAGATGTTTTATAGATGCTAGGCAATCCCATTTGCTAGAAGTAGTTTAATATTATCATAGAACAAAAGCACTGGCTGGTTTCCTCCTAGGTGTAAATCTACAGCGTCGCAGTCACCGTCATCTCAATGACTACTAGTGGCCTTGTCATTTAATCATCTTTCACACAGTCCATCCACCTCTTTCTACATCTGTCTCTTTTTATAGCCATCAATTTTAGAACAGACAGCGATATCGCAGAAATTAGGTCATTAAGTGTCACGGGTCATTATGACCCAAAATATACCAAGCGGCATGCCTATCGCGGAAAACTTCGCAATAAAAATAACATTTTGAACTCTTTACACACTATCCCACCTGTTGTCAGTTCTCACGCAATGAGTGGTTCTAATGTCACGCGATTTGACGCTAGATAGGCGGGGAGCTAGCTCATTGACACGCTTAGCGGACGATTAGAAAACATAAACAATACTACTAATGGTCTCCTCCACTAGGAATTACTCGGTATCAACGACCTGACTCGAGGGCAAAATGTAGATTATGGATTTAGTAAGGTCAACTGCACGTTAGTTATACTTATTGCTACGAAATATACTTGTTGCTACGAAATAAAGGCGCTGTCAAAGATAAATAAATTGTTATCACGGACGTGCGATCGATAGTACACTTGCGTCAGTTGTAGAACTTTAAAGCATGGTTAAAGATGGGAGCGAGGGATTTCAAACGGTTTTAGTTGCTTTAATTGGTTTCTTGAATACGTGCCAAGTGCCAACTCTGAGATTACATTCGTTTAAATTACGTAGATAACTAGTCTGAAGAAACGAGAGGGCAAAGAAAGACTAGCACTGGAAAATACTGTCGTTTTCGTGGTGTCGATGGCAGGACAGTGATTATTTTTTATTAGCCCCAAAATATTAAACTTGTACGGCTACCGTTCAAGTTGCAAATTTTTGGGCTAATAAAAATTTAAGTCCGTGTAGAAATTGCTATGCCCGCATTTTTCGAGCATAGAGGACATGGAGGTGGGTCATAGTTTACGCCACAGCTTTACATCCATACTCTGCCGCCATAAATACTGTAGGTACAGCGAAGGAAAACTGGCAAAGGCTCTCGTTCTCTGTAGGCTAATTAAGAATCTAGACTTACAGCACGGACGGCAATTTAATCTCTTGACTAAGTTAGGTTAGCACTAATAGTACTGATAGTACAGCCGGCTGCTGAAAACACAGGCATGTCCTAACTTACACGACGCCATAACTCCAGCATTCTTCGTTCCAAAACCAGTCCCCGACCGCTATTTAATCTAAACGACACTTCGAAATGCAAACAATTCAACAAATCTGTGCCCAAAAGAATTCTGATCGCGTGCTTGTCAGTCACATGTCACGCCCAACCGCCTGGAAGGAACTTGAGTTCATTCATATACAGTCAAGGACAAACATATTGAAACACCTAGTGAAAGTCAACAGGAATTTTCTTCAAAAGTATTTATACTAAAACTAGTTTTGACCAGCGGCTTCGCCCGCGTGGAGGTTGGAAATTATCCCGCGGGAACGTTCTACCGGGATAAAAATTGCCTTATGTGTTTATCCAGGTAATAAACTATCTGTGTGCCAAATTTCATACAAATCTGCCCAGCCGTTTTTGCGTGACAGAGTACCAAACATCCAAACTTTCACATTTATAATATTATAGTAGGATTATGATGCACTGTGTACAGATAGGCTTTATTGATTACATAATTTTAAAAGCTAAAAGTCTTACAATAATAATAATATATAAAAAAGGGGAAATAATTCAAATTTGCCCGCATCGCTGTCAATAGATAAAGTGCCCAGAAGGCAGGCAACATTGCCACGTTGTATGGCAATGCTAATTAATTAGCCAAAAAATAGGTCACGTGAAGATGCGACCAACCACTTGGCGATGTCTCGAAAAACTACGTGGGCACCCGGACCCCCTGGCCTTATTGTTTCAACCCCAAACGGCTCGAACATATAAATTCCAAAAATATTAGAATATTTTTGTACACTAACATGTTAATTGTAATGTGGTATCTTTGCACATTTACTTTTTGAATCATATCACATAACAATCGATAATCTAGAAACTTAGTTTATAAATAAACTAAGTTAAAAAAAAAAACTATTACTATTATTTTATTTGAAAAATAAGAACTTTGTTAAAACAAAGTTCTTATTTTTCAAATATTTGCTCTTGACTGTACAACAGTGCTAATTACATAGCTCCAAACTTGGGGTAGCACTTTGTTTCAAATTATTGGGCATTAACGAGAATGGTATCATCGCCTAGCCCGAAGTTGAGGCCTTGGCATAATCGGCAGTAGTCGCTTAACACGTTATTTGCAAAATACTTTTGTATTTACGACACTGCTCAAAAATAACTGATCCAAGTTCTATGTTGCCAAAAGCATTTCCACTTCTAAACTTGACAAATAAATCAGAAGAATATCTTCTAACTGAATCAAAATTAAGTACGGTGCATAGGTTGTGTGTATAGGTCTTTACATGTAACTAGCACTTTGCCCGCATAGATTTCGTGTTTTCCCATACAAACTCACTAACTAACTCACTCACTCATTACGAACTTTATGATTTACTTAGATAAGTATTCGTGTCAAGTTTCAAGTTTATTAACTCAAGGAATATGATTTTTCATACAAACTAAATACCAAGGGGGCTTTAAGATCAATCAATAAATTCAGACGAGCGAAGCCTGGACGTGAGCCTCCCCCAAAAAGGGGGTTTGCCATAATCACCACGTTGGGCAGGCGGGTTGGTGATCGATAGATCTTTAAGGTCAAATTTACAAAAAACCCCTTCTTAGTGCTGCCATAAATTATAAAAGGAAGCTGTATGCAACATTTTAAGTTCCTAGTCCCTCTAGTCCCCTAGTTTCGGTTGTGCGTTGATAAATGATTTTATTTCTGTAAGTAGGTTTGTACAAACACTTTTACACGTCAATAATGTAAGATATGACAGTCAATCAATAAGTTTAACCTTATAAATTACTATGTCGTATTATCTATTTAACCATTCGTCCTAATTATATGCAGTGAAAGGGAAAAAAAGTATTTTCTTTTAAATACTTGAGACAATAAACTTACTCATTTTGATAAGAATTCATAATTGTTGATAATATGACCAATAAACATGACCTAACTATTTAAATTATTTAAAAAAAAACTATTTTTTGTGACTTAAATCTAGATATAGGTTGATGTCTAATTAAGTCAGCCACCCTGGTCACATAGGAAACTAAAAGCCCTAATTACAGTTCTCAGTTAATTAATAACATGTTATTAAGTTAATGTTTACGGGCTCAGTGACCCATTTAACATAACTTGCGTGACACAATTACTTTATATTCCCGAAATGACTTCGCTTTTCTTACATTTTCATACAGTTAATGTACGTTCAAATTATATCAGATCTTTTTATTTAGGGGACTGATTTAGATATTTATAAGCTGCACGCACTGATTTTTGCCGTAGATAGAACAGTGGTTGTTTTACATAATACGAGGATATCTTGGTAAGCTTCCTTCACATGTTTATATCATGAAAGTATGCAAAACGACTTTTGATTAATGATTTTTTGTTCCCCATGGTATAAAATAACTGAAATAGACAATCTAAACTTTACTAAATAATACGATAAATATTTTTTGATGAATTGAATTCAGAAAAGAGACTACCTACGAGTATATGAGAAAAAAAATTAAGCGGAATAGCCTACTTAGTAGATGGAAAAACAACCGTAACATCAAAAAGGCATAATATCTTTCAATATTGTCATCTGCCTGCCTTTTTCCCAACCACCTTGGTGTCAGTCTAACCGGATGCCGCAGAATACCAGTATTCTACATGGAGCGACTGCCTATACGACCTCCACAACCCAATTGATAAGACTGGTTGACAGACTTTCGGGCTTCTGAGGTCCAATAACGACTGTCCATGAATGACAGCCGTGTCTGAGGCACGTAGGGGTCTTGTTATTTGAAGATTATCATCCATCCACAGACCAACAGCGGCAAGCATAGATTAACCTGATCGATCGACCCGTGCGGCTATTATAACTAAGCCACAAACCCCTCTTTTATATATACTATTTTTCAATATCCAGAAACAATTTTAGTTAATCAGTAAGAAATAGATAGCTGTATTCCATCAACTTGTTCAATTAATTTAAGAGCTTTCTTCGGCTTGTGTTAATATGCGGGGCACATATCGACGCCGCCTCTTGCTCCAGTGCACCCCAGAAAATTTTCTTAGCCTTGACCCATTTCGTTACTTAATAAATTAATCTCCCAAGGTTTGGTATGATCAAGGGAATCGTTATTTCTGTTCAGAAGACCGGAATCTTACTAATTAAAATTGTTAACAAGATATTTTCGATTGTTCATCATCATCATCATCATTTCAGCCGTAAGACGTCCACTGCTGGACATAGGCCTTCCCCAAAAGGGGTTTTGCCATAATCGCCACGCTTGGCAGGCGGGTTGGTGACCGCAGTATGGTGGTAACATGCATAGAAAACGCTGCTGCCCATTCTCTGGTAAGTCCCTTAGTCGCCCTCTACGACACCCACGGGAAGTTTCGATTGTTAAATTATTGATATTAAAGTTTTATTTTTAGCCCAAAGAATCAGCATTGCAATTCGACGTGGCAATGCTGCCAACCTTTTAGGCACTTTTCCTACTGACAGCGATGCGGACGAATTTTGTGATGCCCAATTAGCACTTCCTTTTTCTATGTATACTTCTATGTACACAGTATATATATTTTAGAGTTAGCTTGTATATTGTAATAGGTTTGTCAAAATAAAATGTTAAAAGTATTAGAAAAAAAAAATACTACGTTAATTTTGTAGGTGAACTCAATCTTTACTTTAAACATAAGTTTAGTTACCTATAGTTTTGTTAGGGAAGAACCGAATCTTCTACGTTTTTTTTTTTTTTAAATATTCTTATTATTATCTATTTAACCACTGCAGCACTAAGACGTGCCATATCATTATTTTTGGCGTCAACATTTTCCTTCTAACGCTGCACTGTACCTACCAAGCCGCCTGCAGCGACATTTACGACCAAAATGAGCTATTCTTTGCAAGAAACTAAACAGTATACTCATAAAATATTTCCCAGAATATGCAAAGAAACCGTCCTTTCTCACTGCATCGCGTGTCGGATCTCATTTATTCGGAATGTTGCTAATTCCTGTCTATTTAATCCGACTTGTGGTGGCCATCACGCAACATTGCGCGCGAGAACTTACAGGCGTCAGTCTGAGGAGCTATAATTCTTCATCTTAATGTCATTTCACGCGTTGCTTCATATTGTACAAGATGGCTTAGATGTTTATTTACTGTAGTGGTCTATAAAAATGTCAATGAAATTGAAATATTGGCTTTTGAAGTGGCCTAGAAGTTTCAGCTTTAACCGACTTTAAATACAATGTGTATTTGATATTGTAGCAAATTGTAGTAAGTTGTATAAACAAATAAGCTGTGTTAAGCCACCTCGAGACCACAAGTTTGTAAAGTTGGTTGAGAGAACAGGGCGGCCGTTGTTTGTCTTACATACTAAGTCCCCAGACTCCCGTTTATCGACGTTTACTGCCTACTTAGTAGTTTTGAGTATTTCAGTAGGTACTAAACAGGGTGAATTTGAAAACAATCAACAATAATATTTTTTTACTTTTTTCTACTTTTAATCGAAATATATTTCATATTTCGATTTTCTTATACAAAATGGTCCAATAGGGTATGTATCATCTTTATATGTATGGGAAGGTTGTTTTTTTTTTGGAATTCGAAATTGGTCTCGTGGAATGTTGTTTATGTTGATGGGTAGAACACCCCTTAAATTTTGTCGATTGTTTTCAAACTCACCCTCCCTATATAATTCACCTATATGTATACACTCATCTAAAGTCATAAGAAGACTTTTATAAAAAAAAAACGAAAGGATCCAGTCGGCAGCTGTCATGGAATAAGTATGTTTCTACTATAAAGTAGCTGTCGACCAATTCTTCCTATGATTGCCGAATCCCCTAAAGATTCTGACAATATCTCTGAACCCTAAGTTTTCATTTTCGTATAGAAAGCAATCGATCAGAACCAAATCCCCAGCTGATAATTGGACAAAAATATTGTTTGAGAGATGTAACGAAGCGGAAATAAATTGGTTCACGAAGTTATCTTTCAGTTTCAAAATAAATTATACGCACGATTTTGCAATGATGGGAAATTATATTTCAAATACATAATTATGTGAAGACTGACTGACTCCTTGTTACAGGAACTGACTCCTGTTACAAGGAGTCAGTGTTCACATAATTTGAGCCTCCTGAGCTAGGTGGTACGTGGTACCCTACCTCCAAGCTTAGGAGTCAGAGCCTCAATTGAAAATGTAACATCTTGTTTATGTCAATAAAACATGTATTGATTAAAATATTAGTTAATATTTGTTTCCCAAAACAGTTCGAGCATCTCAAGCATAATAAAAGCTTAAATGGGCTTGCTACGGGCCATATGGGCATAAATCCCAACATTTTCAGCGTACTTTAGTATATTAAATTCCATGTCAATACCACTGGACAGAATAAACACCGCTATGCATGATAAAATGCAAAGTATTGACATGCCCTAATCAGTAGATTGAAATAACAATACTATCTTACGTATCAAGATAAGAAGAAGATTTTGACCGTATCTCAAGTGATATTTAGAATACCTAAAGATTTCTTCAATAATAATAGCCAAATAAACAACAGCACCCTAATTGTTTAACGCACTATCAATCAGATTCTGAATAATTTTGAGAGTTATTATTATCCATTGCTTCATATGCTCGAAAAATGTGTGTGCTCAACAACGTAAATAACGCAATGAATATTGTTGAACTGTCAAAATGAAAGCCATTCTTACTGTTAGTGTGTTACGCAATCACCCCGCTGTTGAACCGTTAAAATACAATTAAGATAAATTTTTAATAGCACAACTTAGCAAATTCTCATTCAATTTTAAAAGCCTGTAACCATATTTTATGCTACATAATGGAACATTCCCGGGAGATTTTTTGGCAAACGAAGCTGCGACCAGCCGCTACAGCGATATTACCATACCATCTACTTTCATAACCTACTTTATAAAAACATAAATAGCTACACAAAGACATACTATTATGTAAATAGAGGCTTTAGTATTGAAGTGACTGTTAGGGTTCCGTACCCAAAGGGTGGTAAGTATTACTAAGGCTCCGCTGTCCGTCCGTTTGTCACAGGGCTGTATCTTTTGAACCGTAATAGGTAAATACCTACGTGTAATGTTCACAGAAAATATACCAGGCCACATTTTTATTTTCGCAAAACTTTCTGAGTGTCCCACGTACTACTATGGCCGCTGTACAAACAAATAATAAAGATAAAGTTAAAAAATTAAAAATCCAGAAGATACAAGAAACTCGGCCCGCGTAGTGGATTACGGCCCAGCCCCTCTCGCAGATGCTATGTTCCAGCAGTGGGGACATTATTAGGCTGATATGATTATGGTATACAAGAAAAGTTTTAAAGAAAAATGTGGTAAATATTATGCGGTCGTACGGAGACAGTCCGTGTGCAAGTCCGACACGCACTTGGCCGCTATTTTAAGACCTTGCCCTAATGAGACTCCCTCCAAACAGTTGTTTCTAATGACTATTAGTTTGGCTAATAGTCATTAGATTCATTCATAGTCAATCCATTCCGGCCCTAAGTGTTGGTATCACTCTTAATATACCTTAATCATTATTAGTGGTTCACTATATTAGAAGAAGCATCTGTTTCAACAATTAAGTTATTATGTTTGGCTTTGAACTGCCAAAGTATCTAGAAAGCGTTTCAGCTGTGGATTGACACGTAAATTGCTCGAACGTACGAATATTTATACGAGTAGTAGCACAATTTGAATTAATTTAATAGAATATATGCCAAATTCCATTTGACTGCCTCGTTGTACTAGTGGTCGTAAGCCTTTCTGCTGAGCATGAAGTCCTGGGTTCGATTCTCAGGTCGGGCAAAGTGTTATTCTATCTGGAATTTCTCAGTAGCAGCCCGTAGTCTGGATTTGTACCCGGTTGATGGCAATAGGCTCGCCCCCTATTACATGGGACTTAAACATAACTAGCGAAATGTGGGTGTACTATAGATACAACTCTGCCCATCCCTTTGGGGAAATAATGCGTGATTTTATGTTATGATTTGCCAAATTCCGTATTCAACATTTAGCAATCTAAACTAAGCACATCATAGGACAAGAAAGAGGTATTTAACAGATACAACCGTTTTTTTTTTTTTTTTTTTTCCTTTATTAATAAGAACGAAAGTTCTTAGTAATTTATTACAATCTAGCCTAATAGACTAATAAGCAATTTAACTCTAACTTAATATTTTACGTGGTAGATTACGTTATAACTAAGAATAGTGT
Source organism: Antitype chi (assembly GCA_947359405.1). NCBI lineage: Eukaryota > Metazoa > Arthropoda > Insecta > Lepidoptera > Noctuidae > Antitype > Antitype chi. Next base: position 3,439,898 of record OX375810.1, on the reverse strand, counting down.
CATTTTGCACTTTTACACAATTCCGTAGCACTTTCTTAGAGTCTGATAATTTTAATATAAAAACACTTTGTTCATGTGTTACATGTATAGCACATCACTGTCACTATTATTCACTATTTATGCACTACACTAATTCAAATGGTTTAGTTCTCTTTAGCCTACGCAGTATGTCCGTGTTGTCTAGCAGCTGAATTGCCTCGATGTTCACATGTCGGTGAAGTCTGTGTTCGTGGGTTTCAGCAAATTTTTGGATGATGGTGGTGACGAGTTCTATTTTAAGGTCACGGTGGAGGTCGTCATTTCTAATGTACCATGGTGCATTTACAGCATCCCTGAGTACTTTATTTTGGAATTGTTGAATTATTTTAATGTTGCTTTGTTTGGTACAGCCCCAAAGTTGGATGCCATATGTCCAAATTGGCATAAGAATATGCTTGTATAAAATCATTTTATTATGTACTGATAGGCAGGATTTCCTTCCGAGTAACCAATACATACTTTTATAACGTAGGTATGTCAAGTTCCTGTCTTTTCTTTTTGACGTGAGATTTCCAACGCAGCTTGGCGTCAAGAGTTATGCCAAGATATTTGGCTGTATTAGCATAGGGCACTTGCATGCCGTTTATGTAGATTGGGTGGTAATCGCAGTGTTTATTAGTAAAGTCAATATGAATTGATTTTGACTCATTTAGTTTGATCTTCCACTTTTGTGTCCAGTCATACACTTTGTTCACAGCTTGTTGAACTTTCTCTACAGCTTCTTTGTGGCTTGATCCGGTTGCCATAATAGCAGTGTCATCTGCAAAGGTTGCAATGGTGTTGTTTTCCAGTTCTGGGATATCACATGTGTATAGCAAGTATAGGATAGGGCCTAGCACACTTCCTTGTGGTACCCCAGCTTTTATAGTTTTCAGCTCGGAATATGCATCTTCTTGTCTTATTCTAAACATTCTGTCACTTAAATATGATTCTAGAATGTCTGCAAATTCTGGAGGTAGCATGCGTCTGAGTTTAAATACCAGACCCTCATGCCAAACTTTATCAAAAGCTTGCGCGACATCTAGGAATACAGTGGCGCAGACTTGCTTGTTTTCGAGTGACTTTTCAATAATGTTAGTTATTCTATGTACCTGGTCTATTGTAGAGTGTTTTTCCCTGAAGCCAAATTGATGATTTGGTATGAGGTCTTTTTCTTCTATTATTGGTTTTAACCGTTTCAATAACAGTTTTTCAAATAGTTTAGATAATACGGGCAACAGGGAAATGGGTCTATATGATGATGCTTCATGGGGTGGTTTCCCAGGCTTCGCAATCATAATAACTTCCGCAACTTTCCATGGTTCAGGTACATGTTTTAGGATAAATGCAGCATTGATAAGTCTGGTCAGTTTTACTATGGCTTTGCGCGGGAGATGTTTTAGAATTTCTCCTGTAATAAGGTCGTAACCTGGAGATTTTTTCGAGCTAATGTTGTTTTGGATTTCTCTCAGAACTTCTTTAGGAGTCACAAGCTGAATTCTTCGACTTTGAGATAAGTTTTCAGTTTCCAGTATTTTTGAGTTCTCATTGGGTTGAAAAGTGTCTTCTAAGTATTGGGCAAACCTAAACGCTTTTTGCTCATTGCTTATGGCCCATTTTCCGTCGCTGTTTCTGATGGGCGGTATTTGCACTATCGGCCTTTTTAGTGTTCTTGTAGCTTTCCAAAGAGAGAAATCCGTTGATTCGTCGTTGGTTAGCTGCACAAGGTGAGTATTCAGACATTCATCCTCAAATTTTATAATTTTCCTCTTTAATCGTTTAGTTAGCTTATTTAATAATGTTTTATCCCGTGGGCATCTTGTTTGTTGCCACCGCTTTCTTTGCTTTCTTTTCTCAGTTAGCAGATCTACAATTTCCTTGGGATAGATACGTCCCTTATATTTACGTTTTAACTGTGGCGTGTTCTTCCACGCACATTGTTGGATATTAACAACATATTTATTTACTTCTGAGTCCAACTGATCCTGATTATGTAATGAGGTTTTTAGGTCGATAATATTATCTAAATCAAGGGCAAAACTGTCCCAATCTGTACAATTATTAACCAGGGTTAAATGGCTTTCTCTTTGTAGGATTTTTTGACTAAATCTTAGGATAATTGGGGAGTGGTCCGAATTCATGTTGAAACTTTCCTCCAAATTAACGTAATTTGTGGATATATTTTTGCATATGAAAAAGTCTATAAGATCCGGTATTTTCTGGTGGTCAGTGGGCCAGTATGTTGGTTTGCCTGTGCTCATAACTGCACAATTTGTATCTTTAACTGCATTTAAGAGCTGCCTTCCCTTTGTTGTAGTAAGTCTTGATCCCCAGTACATATGCTTGGCATTAAAATCACCACCTAGGATGAATCTCTGGCCTAGAAGTTCAAAAAATCGCTCTTTTCTTATCATGTGCCTTGGGGGGCAGTATACGGCAGCTATGGAGAGGTGACAAAATTTGGTTTTGACTGATACTGCCACAGCTTGAATGTCTGGTTCTTGAAATTTACTCTGCTCGTAATGATTGATGCTTTCTTTTATTATAACCGCACTACCTCCTCTGGCAGAATTGTCAGGGTGGAGCGAATTATATACCTTGTATCCTCTAAAGTTGATGAACATTTGGTTAGTGAAGTGCGTTTCGGAGATCAAACACACGTCTATATTTTCTGTCTCTAGGACTGCCTGTAACTCGTTCTGATGTTTAAGGAGCCCATTGGAGTTCCATGCCATTATTTTTAATGTAGTACTCATTTTTGGTTTTTAAAAATAGCTGTTTTGGTGCTGGATTCTAGCTTCTCTAATCTTTTGTCAAATGTAGTAATACACTTCAAGATTTGATTTATCTTATCTTCTAGATTTGAAGGTTGTGTTCCTTGTTTTGCAGCTTGTGCATAGGAACTACTTGATTGAACAGGTTTTGGAGTTGTCTGAAAAAATTCTTTCCGTGCCTGTTTGTCGGGATTTACGGAAGAAAACTGTTGGGCAGTTGTCACAACAAGTTTCTTTTTGATGTTTTTATTTTTCATAATTTGCATCTCCTTGGCCACTTCACACCCTCTGTAGTTAGCTGGGTGGGGTAAACCGCAGTGGACACATTTTGGTTTCTCTTGCGGAGATTTAGTACAGTTGGCTGTAAGATGCTTGCCAGTGCACTTTACACACCTTGGCTCTTTTCTGCAATATTTATGAGTATGTCCATAAGCTTGGCATCTCTTACATTGAGGAATGAGTTTCGGATGTTTGAGAGGGTGGATTTCAATTTTACACCCTAAAATGTGCTTTATGCCATAGATTTTGTTGACATCTTCGTCATTAGTAAATGATAAAACGAACATATTGAGCGGTTCTTTATTCTTCCAGCTCAACTTGCTGTCGACTTTTTCTATTTTCAGACCTTGTGATATTAAATCGTCTTTAATTCGATCTGGCTGGCAAGAAGAATGTATTTTTTTCACTACAACTCTTATTGGTCGAACCTGTTTGTTCTCGTAAGAATGCCAAAGATATTCTTTTACTGATAAAAGTCTAGCAATGGCTCTATAAGAGTCCTCGGTTTTGGCGTTAATCTTCACGCAATCTCCATTCATCATTTTAGCGGTGAACGATTCAGTTGGTTGGGTTTCAGTAAGTGAGTCGTAGAACACTTGGTAGTTCTTGACTCCATCTACTATGATTGGCGGTGGTGGAGGCACTTTTTTGACAAATGTCTGTTCTTTCTCATATTTTTGTTGTTGTTGGGCGCTTGTTCCGGGTTGTTGTGGTGGACAACCGTTTTTGACAGTACCTGCTCTCTTTGTCTCCTTCTCCTGCTCTTTTGACTACCAAAATTACGACTAATAGAGATGTATGAAAGATTAGCTATTGTCGGCGGCTTCGCCCGCGTGCAGGTCGAAAATTATCCCACGGGAACCGGGATAAAAAGTATCCTATGTATTAATCTAGGTTATAATCTAGCTGTGTGCCAAATTTCATCCAAGTCCATTCAGTAATGTTTGCGTGAAAGAGTAACAAACATCCGTACATACAAACTTTCGCGTTTATAATATTAAGTAAGGATATAGCAGAAGTAGGATAACGACATGCTACGCCGACCCCAAATAAAAAAGACAAGAGAATGATGATCATATTGCTATGCAGAAAATATGACGTCACTGACAAACAGGATCTATTGTCAACTGACCTACAAATACCGATCTTCGAGAGCTCTTTGACTACAGTGCTATAAATCACTTGCATACCAGACAGACGAGACGACTCTAGACTTACATCTCGGCACGTGCCATACACACATCTGGCGATATGGATCGATGCCCAGTATCTCAGACTTGTGCGCGATGTCACGCACGTAAACGTTTTTATATGACGCGGCTCTCTAGACAAAATAATGAACTCGATACCGGAAACATAAATATGTTTGATGAAAACACGTTTTCAAAAACCCGAAATTCTTTAAATACCGCTTCTAGGAATGACTCTGTAGCAAGAAGATGGTGAACGTAGTAGATATCATTACCAGCCCCATTCATCATCCAAAAAATTGCATGTCTCAATCATTCACATCCGTCTATACATTATCCACGTCAAGGTATCTCCTGAAAAGGATGGAGATATCAAACCTATTTAAAGATTCTGAACTCCACCACTCCTTTTAACTTGGACAGTGTTCTTCATAATAAGGCTAATTTTCAGTATTACCTATCTAAGTACAGGTTGATATAATGATGATGTCTTCTTAGGGCTAGGTAACAGATGCATAGTTCGATCGATCAGGTTAAGCTACGGTTGGTCCGTGGAAGGGTTCTTTACATTTCAATTCCCCTCCGTGCCCCGGAAAGCACGTTAAGCCTTTGGTCCCGGCTGTCATTCGTGGATTTTTGACAGTCGTTACGGGTCGTCAGAAGCCCGAAAGTCTGACAACCAGTCTTACCATGGGTATCGTTTACCCAATAACTGGGTTGAGGAGGTCAGTTAGGTGGTCGCTCCGTGTAAAATATTAATATTCAGCTACATTCAGTTAAGGAAGCTGAGATTATGTCTTTAGTTGGCCAAATTACGTTTAAAATCAAGCTCATATAATCACATACAAGCCACCGCTAGCCAGATTCACTTGTTAACGAGCTTCTATGTCCTTTGGTGGCCGATACTAGTGAATATTGGAGCGCTTGGTAGTTTATTAATTTAATTAAACTGTGTTCTCTGCAGTCTGCACATTGTTTGCGGGGAGGTTAACACCGGTGGCTGCGCCAGTCATAATGTAGTGGCTTTACAATTGCAGTAGTTGCGTTATGAATACGAAACTTATTTTCATATTTCTATATCTTCTTTAACTACAGTTGGGAAACTGTAGCCATGAATTTGGCATATGACTGTACAATAATCTCGTTGGTAAAAAAAATAATTGCTGTTCTATATTATACACTTTGACCGCGTAGGTATTCCACTTTTCTATGAAACAGCTGTTTTTGTTGTCATGGTATCAAGGTATGGGCATGATAGGGAGGAATGAGGAAACTGTCATTGCATATGTAAGCGATCACGCCCTTAATACCAGGAGGCTCTTATTTTGGTATTATGCTTTATTTACATTTTTGTTCTTTGTGCTCGAGTTAAGTTTTCATTTTATTTGTTGGTATATTGGCATGGCTGCTATAATGTTCTGTGTCACGTAATGTTTATATTATTTTGTCTATGTATGTATAGAATCAAGTCTATCCGACTAAACAGACAGCTGTGCTGCTGGGGAGTTTGTTCAGCTACTTTTTCTTCCCAGCTAAAGCATTAGGAAGTGGTGACGGGTGGGCGTTTTTTGGGGGGACTGTCTTATGTATTTTGACGTTCGAAAAGTGCTGATTCTCAGCCTGATTTGAATAAATGACTTTTGGTTTTGATTTTGTCTTAAGAAATATTTTGAGTATGAATGTCAACAGTTATAGGAGTAGGAGAAGACCAAATAATCAATGGATGGACTGTGTGAAAAATTAATGTGTGGTGACTACCGAGATGATGACTAATACGAGAAATAGTATGGAAGTAAAATATACGTTGCGTTCGACGACCCCAAATATATTGGGATAAAGGCAGGAGATTGATAATCTCAGCAAAACGACTGAAGGGACTGCAGATTCTGACTGACGACCAGTGTAATCGATTTGTCGTTGCCGAGCCGAATCCACAAACCCGTTCACGAAGTGATAGTCAACTAGTAGCCACTCAATTAATTACTACATTTCAAACTGCCGACTGACAACGTGAACAGTTCTCATTCAGGGAGGTATTTTAGAATTCAACGCAGTGTGCATTTGTATATGATCTAATGCAATACAGATCCGGAACGATGTCATTTATCTACATACTGAGATTTGACATACTGGCAGATATTGAGTGATGATTTCAGGTATTTACAAGGCCGATGTGAGTGGAAACGCGAGAGTGGTGACGACCTCGGAGGATATATAGTAATAAAGGTGATGTTCTTCAGAAAGGTCAGGTATGTATTACTCGCAACCGGCGGCGTGTGTGCATGACCAGATGTATGAAAAGGAGTTTTTAAAAATCGTAGCAAGTGGCGTTCCGTAGTTTCTGTCTACCCGCATTGCAAGAAGGCGTGAGTTTATGTATGTATTTCAGTCATTGAGTTAAATAACTAGAGAAGCAAACCTCATTAAAATGCGTCAAAAAAGTGTAACCACTATTTAAACGCGACGACGTAGCTTTGAAACCACTAAACATTTAAAAGTAAACATATATCTGTCTCACTTACACAAGTCACAAGAATAATACCGTCGCTTAGATTAGACAAAGACCGCAATATAAACATGCAATGGCGGAATGGGGTTGCCTACCCTTGCGAAATTATACCCATCTTTTTTAGCCATAAAAAAAAACGTTAAAAAAAACGTTAAACGTTAAGTTAAATTATTTTTGAAATTTATTGATTTATTATGTATTTCTTATTGGATGTGTATTAGAAGTTTCTAACTAATGAAAATAATGAAGACGTTTGCTTTTTAAATATTGTTTATTTATTAGTAAGGAAATCATACTCCGCTATGTAACATTAATTTTGTATACAATTGCCTTTTAGACTCCGTTTTGTAAGTTTAAGTGAATAATTTGCTTTCATGATATAATCTTATTTTTAAGTATTTATAAATGATGGCATTTATTAATAAAAAGGGAATGATCAACTTGTATTGATGATAAATGATCTCCCGGGTGTATCGCAAATTCTTTTAATATTTTGTTTCCTTTGAATTTTTCTAAAGTTTTTGTAGCTAATATCAAGAGGCCAAATTTAGGAGACAAAGACTTGGTGTCGGAAAGTGTTATGGCATGTCTTACAATGCTTTCGCAACTCGTACATATTTCAAATACATATTCCGATGGGTAACATAATCCTCCATTATCTTTTATATTTATTAGTTTGTGAAACCACTTGAGTTCTGTAGCTAATAAAGCTTTGATGCATATTTCACATTTTAGGTCTTGACCACCCCCCCAGTGGGTTCCCGCATTGTCGTTGCAGGGGGGCTCAGTAGCTGTGGTCCGCTCCCACGGTGAAGCGAAGAGGAACCCCAAGGTGGGGCCGCTCGTCAGTGCTTTTGCTTCCAAGCCGATGACGTAGCGGCCAAAAAGTAGGTTGCGGTGAGGTACGCCGCAACTGAGGCGGGCCGCGATGTCGAATGGAAGGAATCGCGGCTGAGGGTTACAGGCTGCGGCGGAGGAGAAGTGCCGGTACTTCTGAGTAGCGCTCTTCCCTTCCGTGGCCTGGACGGGGCCGCCACCGTTTGATGGTGGACGCGGTGGGGCCGCAGAGGAAGAGGAGTGTCGGTATAGCGTTGGCCGCTCTCCCTATCCCCTGCGGCCGAAAAGTGGTAGGCGGCCGGGCCACTGCGCTGACCCGTCGCAGGGGGACCAAGGGTGCCAGACATGGGGTCGTCTGGGACCCTTATGTTACTTGGTTCCTGGAGTGGTCACGGCGTGCCATGTGTCCTGGTGCGCCGAACTGGTGGGGTCCGCAAGAGCCGATGCCTGCCAGGGGTGCGGGTTGTTCGAAAGAGATACCTTCGCCCCTGGCACACAGGCAACTGAGGGAACACGGGTGGGTTTTAGTCAGTAAAAGTCTGACACCAAGAGCGGGAGAAGTTATTTGATGATTTCCCACCCTAAAAAAAAAGAAAGATAACTCTGTCAACAACATAGCTGGAAATATATCCAACGACTTGTTTTGTTATATTCGTAAAAATGATATTGTCCACCCATTTATCCCGGCGTGCTGCATCTTTAGGCACCTTGCAACGTTGTTATTATTAACAAAATCACTTATTCCATAAATTAAAAACTTAAAAAATATACTTTTATAAAAGAAAAACTCCCCCAAATGTGGGAAACTGGAATTAAGTTTTTAATGGTAACACTGCACCTAATTTACAAAATTCTACATTTTATTTATTTTAAATGCGTTTTTCGTTGATATAAACACAGAAACAATAAACTTTCGTGTGGAAAGTAATTCCGGTTAATTTATTAGATATGTTTTTGTGATCTTGAATCGCACTCTTTCACTACGCATTTACCCATTTTGGCGATATTTTTTGGCGCGTGTCTCTCGGTCCAATTCGGTTGGCGCCAAACAGAGCACTGAACCACAGTAGATGTGACTGAACTGACGTTAGCTACGCATATGGCTGTGGCCATATGTCCAGTAGCAACGTCTTGGCACGGTAATTGCTTATCTAGTGTAAAATATATATCAATGATTTCAGTGCTATAGAAGTAAGTCGGTCTAACTTATGTGTGAGTATTACTCTTATTTAGAGTGGTTATCACACACAAAGTAGTCTACAAGATTGGCTCTACGAAGTAAAAGTCAAAGTTAAATCATTTATTTCTAATAAGGCACATACATGGCAATTTTGAATGCCCCTTCTTTTTGACAACGTATTTTTAGACTATCTTTTGGTAGTTTCATGTGGAGAAACGGAAACGATACCGGGAACAATAACGGGAAATTCCATAGTCGATTGATTTTCTTTCTGATTTTCATTAATAGTTTGTAAGCCTGACGAAAATGAAAGCTGCCGCCCACAAACTTCACGTTAACCTTTCAGCTTGATTAGGTTTACGTTATTTTCAACAGACACACGTCATTACAATTATTTAAAGAGTTGTTTGTGTGGTGTTGTGGTAAGAACATAAATATTCATCAAAGTACTAGCGCCGCAGCCTCGCAGCCGGAGAGAGATATACATACATCGTTATTTATAGCCATTGGATAATGTTTCAATAATGGGTTAAAATCTCCGTCAATCTGAAGGAAAGAGGCATACATCTCCATTTCAGTAAAGTGATCTTTTTGTTTTGGGAATGATATCTCGCAGTTCAACCTATGAGATTGTCGTCTGCTTAACCGAGCTTGCCTGTGATAATCTTAATAAATTAAGATTACCGGGCTTTAAAAGGCCGGCTTTAAAAGGCTTTAAAAAAAACTTAGAACTAGAGTGGAACTAGAGTGGCTGGCAGCAAGGGACAAACTGAATCGGATTGAAAAATTATCTTTACTCACACGAAACTCTATAAGCCAGCCGTCACTGTAAGCTACGGTCTAACAACTTTTAAGTAAGTATCAATCGTCAGACTCAGAATTCAGAAACAAAACAGCAAGATTTGCATAAGCCCAAAAAGGCTGATTTACACAGTGCGATGCGACTATGTAGCATGACGTGCAATTAGTTACAGCAACAATAGAAATAAAAGTTGGAGGGCAAGTAATAACTGCACCAGTATACACAGCTGCAGGTCTGGTGCAGCGGGAGGCGGACATAGTCATTATAGGTTCATGAATTAGTTAATTTTTGTTTTGTTTTTAGTTTTATTTATTTTAATGAGAAATGTTACTAACATAGTTTTATAAGTTTTACTAACCACCATATGAATCATTTGTGTTCGATTTAAATTAATAATAATAATAACAGCCGCACTGATCGATGGATAATGTTAACCTACGCTTACCGCGGTTGTTCCGTGGATGGTTGACCATCTTTACATACCAAGACCCCTCCGTACCTCGGAAAGTACGTTAAGCCGGTGCATTGGTCCCAGCTATCGTTCGTGGATCTTTGACATTCGTTACGGGTCGTCAGAAGCCCGAAAGTCAAAAGCCAACCAGTCTTACCAACAGTGTTACCCAGTAACTGAAATTGATCATAAATCTGTGATGAAAAAAACAGCAAGTAGGTTAACAAAATTAATAGCAATGCTTTTTGAGGTATTTTTATAATCACTTAATGTCAAGCACCCCACGCTTTTTAATTGAATTTAATTATTTTCTCCTTTTTTAGTTTGGTTTTAAAGCGTGTTTTTTAGTTTTTCAAACTATTATAGGTTTAAATACTTTATTCTCAAAAAAGACAAAAGAGCCACTTACATGAGAACACAAGATAACATATTGTAATAAGCTTATTAGGTAACGGTCACTGATACAATACAATAGTAATAACATTTATTTTGGGTTTATTTTGGTTGGGTTACACCTTCAGCGGTTTCATTCTCAACTTAAATATAACATTATTAGTGACTGGTTTCCAATATGTAATGTGATAGTTTTGATTTAAAACCACTGAAAGAGCTTACATTTTTTACGTAGGATGGTAAATTATTATAAAATTGTGCTCCTTCATAGGTGATATTCTTTTTAGCATAGTTCGTACGTGTCCTTGGCAGGACAAGTAAGCTGGGTCGTCGAAGACTGCGTTTACTGATTTGACATTTTTTGGTAAATGTTACATTGGTGTGAATAGTTCCATCCATTACTTTTCTAATTAAGATGCAGGTGTTATACATATAAAGTTGTTTGATATTCATCAGTTTTGTTGCTTTAAAAATTTCGTTCGTTGGTGTCAAGTACGGATAGCGAAACAGTGCCTTTATGATCCTGTTCTGCATTCTTTGCAGTTCCTGTAGCTTTGTTTTACCAGCGCTACCCCAGATTTCTATGAGATATATTAGATGTGATTTGACAAGTGAATTGTAAATGTTTAAACGCAGTTTTTTGGGTATACATTGACTTACATTGCGGAGTGAGCCAATAAGTGAGGAAATTTTACTTTTAATATAATCAATTTGCTTGTTCCATGTTAAACAATTTTCGATTCTAAGGCCAAGGTATTTTTCGTAGGTTTTTTGCTCTAATGGAATGTTGTCTATAGTTAACGGGTCATGCAGCGGAATTTTTTTATTTTTAGCTTTAAAGATAATGTAACATGTCTTTGAGATGTTTACAGTTAGCAAATTTTGTTGGAACCATTCAAACAGAGTTTTTAAATCCTCTTGGGCTCGTGAAATAGCGTCATGAATATTCGTTCCGAAATAAAACAAGCATGTGTCATCTGCGTATAAAGTTAAATGGCCATGTAGTCCTAGCTCTGCTATATTATTAATGTATATCAAAAATAATAACGGTCCCAATATGGATCCTTGCGGGACTCCATATGTGATAGGTAAAGCATCACTTTCGACATTATCTATCTTGACTACTTGGGATCTATTTGATAAGTAAGATTTGAACATTTCAAGTGCATCGCCTTTGATACCAACGTTTTCTAATTTTTCTAATAGCAGGTTGTGACTAACGGTATCAAAGGCTTTTTTTAAATCGATAAACACACCCAAAACAATATTTTTCTTATCTATATTATCTCTGATTTTTGTCATCAGATCAATAGTAGCTGCAGTGGTATTATTTTTAGCTCTAAAGCCATATTGGCGTTCTGATATAAAATTAAAAGAGTCCAAGTAATTTAACAGACGACTGTGTATTATTTTCTCCAAAATTTTGGACATTATTGGCAGCACAGAGATCGGGCGGTAGTTTCCGGGGTCGGTTTTAGGACCCGATTTATAGACCGGTGTCACCTTTGCAATCTTTAGGGTGTCTGGAAATTTCCCGTCAGCCATGAGTTTATTAAAACAATGTGCCAAACTATTTGAGATTAAATTTTGAAAACTTTTTATGACTTTCGTGCTTATTCTATCTATACCGCTACTTGAATTTGGGTCGAGATCATTTATAATTTTAGTAATTTCATCAGCACTACATGGATCCAATGACAAAAGTTCTTTTTTATTATTTTTTTGGGGTTTGATAACACATTGGGTTGAGGTGTCATGAAATTTTTTCGGTATTCTGTCTGCCAGTATGGATCCTATTGTAGAAAAATACTTGTTAAAAACCTCACAAATTTCAGTTGTGTTTGTAACTATGTTAGCATCAACTAAAAGCTTTGAAGGAGCACCACTTTGTTTTATTTTATTTTTAGCTAAATTATTTATAAGTGACCATGTTTTTTTGGGATTGTTAGCACAATTTGTAAATAGTTTGTGGTAATATGAATTTTTCGTATTTTGTATTAATTTAGCAAGGCTTTCTTTTATTTCTTTATAATTCTTTTCTAATAACTCATTTTCCCGATCACTCCTGTGTTGTATCCATAGATGGTTTCTTTGGCTGATTCCAGTAATTATATCGTTGTTAACCCAATCTTCTTGGGGGGGATTCAAAACCTTTGTTCTTAATACTTTATTGTCTTCTATGCACTGCTTTATCTTTGATTCTAGTTCACTGTAGTTGTTTGACATGTCTTCTATTCCGTATGATTTCATCGAAGTATATAGTTTCTTGTAATCTATTATTTCGTAATTTAGTCGTATTTTGGGAGGAGGTTTCAGTTTGTTTATTTGTAGGTATATTTGCTTATGATCTGACATGGATGAGTTGATAATAGTCACGCTGAAATGTTCATTTTTTAAATTTGTACTGACATGGTCTAGGATAGATTTCTTTGTATTAGAGTCTCTTGTGCAATAAGTTTGATTGATTTTGTTTAATATTTTATGTCCTGATTCATTTATTACTTGTTTGTACTTTTTTAGTGTTTTATTTTTTGTCAGAAGGTCAATGTTAAAATCACCAAACACTATTGCTCTCTTCCGTTGTTGTAATTGTGTGTCATATACATCCAGAAATTTTTCAAGATTTGTGTTACCAGGGTTATAGACTACGCCAATATCTAGCGCGAGTTTATCAATTTTTAGCCACAGATAATTGTTTCCATCTTGATATATTGATTCACTGAGGCTATGCTTTAAATCGTTATGTACGTAGGCTGACACTCCTCCACCCCTTCTGTCTGTTCTATAATTGTAGTAATGTGTATAGTTATCCATCTGTAGTTGCAAGATTTGGTTTTCATTCTGTATCCAAGTTTCCGTTAGCAAAATGATGTGTACCGTTGTAGATATAGATTTGATAATACATTTAAGTTCGTCTAGTTTTCCTCTCTTCCGTATACTTCGTACGTTTAAATATAGTAGTGATAAGCGTGATTTTTCAGTTTTTAGTTCTTGGTAATCGTTTACTATTTGATAAGTTATAGTATCAGCCAGGGTATCATTTATTGTTGGTGGTTGGAGTTTTTTGATGCTTGTTTTATAATACTTGGTACACCATTGATGTATTTGATAGTTAAATCCCTTTCTCCAGATTCTGTTCGGCGTGTTAGTTCATCTCTTATAGCCAGAAAATATTTTTGTTGGGCTGGTGTTTGGTCCGAAAAAATTTTAATGCTATCAGGTAATTTTTCCTTACTGCGAAGTAGAAGCATTGCTGGCTCTGGCTTATCATAACAGACTTTGATTCTGCGCATTTTGCCGGCATTGTACTTGCCGATACGATAGATTTTATTCGGCTTTGGTACGTTCTCGCTTACTCTTGAAGTGATATTCAAAACGTCAGATTCGTCTTTAAGTATTCTCTCCTGGGTAATAGTGGAGCTCTGCTCAGGTATGCCAACTATGATGATATTGTTTTCCCTTTTTTTACGATCCTGAACTTCGCAGATAATTCTTTCGTTTACACATAGCTGATTTGTTTCAGTATATTGCGGGATTAATTTCAATTCTTTGTAATCGGTTTCAAGCATCTTTATTTTGTCTTCACTGTTAGATACTTTTATTTCCATCTGAGATAACTGACTTTTTATATTACCCTGTTCGGAGGCAATTTTCGCCGTTGTGGATTTGATATCTTGAATTTGTGCACTAATGTCTGCTACATTTGAAGTAATTAAACTACTTGTTTGTTCATGCAATACCCTCAGATCAGCCATCTCGCTTTTTACCGCGATGATACTCTCGTTCATTTTATCCATCATCTGTGCGTTCTGACTAGTAGAGATTTCGAGAAGCGAGGTAATTCGCGATAGATCATTTCTCATTTGCTTTATCTCATCGGAGCACATGCATTCAGGTTGTTTACGCTTACGATAAGTGACTTGTGCCTCTTGTAATTCCTCGCTTAATTTGCTTAATTTTGATAGATCCGGTTGTGAGCCGGTCCTCTCAATGTAGTTGGTTGTCGCCTTAGAACATTTGGTTATATGCTCTAGAGAGGCGACAGCAGTTTTCGGTGGAGATCGCGTCACATTCATTATCTATTATTAATTGTTGGAACGTCGTTTGCAAGAAACTCGAAAACGTAGGTAGGTGGGTTTTAAGTTGATTCACTATTACTCACGCGCAATATACACCGAACGCAGAGTCTCTGTGCGAGCGAGTCAAAAAATATAGACCGTGCTCGTTCCGCGGGGGCGAAGCGCGTCGTCCCGCTCGCTGATAAGCGCAGTGTTCACTATCACTTTTTATAAAGTCATAAATTACACAAAACAGTTCACACCAAAGTGGTAATTATTTCCTTTTAGTAGAAGTATTAGATTTGAAGAGCACTAATTATACAAATTTCGCTAAAACCAAACACACGTCTAGTCTGGTCAGTGGCCCGAGACCGAGATCATTTATTATTTTTTAGTTTGGTTTTTAAAGCGTGTTTTTTAGTTTTTTTTAAACTATTATTCTGCTATCGTTCTGCTAACTACAAAGAAAACGTGTTTTTTTTTTCATTTTTCTATTTTTTTTTTAATTATTCAATTGTCATAGGTCCTCGATAAGTTTACAAAGTTTCAATGAAATCTGACCGTTTAAAGTGGGTCAAAATCGCGATCTAAGGAGTCGGTTACATACAAACATATAAGTGAAGCTAATATAAAGCGTGTAAAAAACAGGAAGTAGGTTAACAAAATTTATAGCAATGCGGCCTGCTCAGAGTGCAAACTGAAATATCGTCCATCATTCAGACTTAAAAGTACTCCATTATAATTATTTATGTAAGATGTAAACGGTGTTAAGTGTGGGGTTGTACATAAATATTCATGGGGCATCGCGGCGTGGTATTGGCGCGTCTGGGGCCAGGTCGCTCGCAGCGAAGAATTACATACTTTATTCTTGATTAAGATGAAATGGGTTGCAGCAAGACTGGGTGAAACTTGCTTCAATAGTGAAACACTCCACTTCCACTAAGCATATTTATTTGACTATTTTAATTAATTAGGCTATTTTTTTACGAGTGTCTATGCACTCATTAAAAAATTCAAAGTTCTTGTTCTGAAGTTTTGAAACCGCTGTGTGTGCGTAGTACTATAAAAGATGCGATTCCTTCCTTTGACTTGCAGTTTCAAAAAGATAGCCTAATTAAAGTAAAACAGTTGGTAGGCTTCAAATTTAAGAAACAATTATGGAGGAGAGGAGGAAAAGCGCTTACCTGTTATAGAGTTAGATTACCACAGGTGATCAAATGATGATATCATAATTAGTTATTTAATCTAAACATAGTTTATAACTCGCACAACAATACCCCATTGCTATCTGTGGAGGCTTGTAAATGGCTTTTCGTAAATTATATAACTATTCCTTTTGTACTGATAGCTGTAAGCCACCCAAACACAATAAAATAAAATAAAATGATGTTTCAGGTTTTTAACAGGTACTTGTACCAGGTTAAAAATCTGAAACATGCCTGAAACTCACTAATGGCGAACATGTATGAAACATGTTCGCAATTAGAGAGTTGGAACACAACGCAAAAGAAACTGGCAACTTCAACAAAGTTTCAAAAATAAATTTAAATAATCCAGGTTTAGAAAACCAACTGGTGTCAAGAACTTCTCGAATATAAAAGAGATTGTAAACTGGCACATCCGTATACCTACCACATACTACCATATCACTTTATATGAGGTTTTATATGAAGAATAACATGGAACAGTACTCAGGAGTCGGGTTGACGAGGAAATCTTCTAATATTATGTAAAAGGGTTCCCTCGTAATCAAGTTATTTTATTGTTACTTGGCACGACATATTAAAATGTGGGGGTTTATGAACTCACATAAAAATATGGGTTAACTTGGCACTTTGATGTTTAACTTATAAACTGCCGGATTGATCTAGATTCTAGCCAAACCGACTACTTACCAGCAATAGGGGTACTTTAAAAGGCAAAAGGTTAGACCCCTTCAACATAAAAACTGGTAACGAGCACGAGAAGAAAAAACAACCTCAATTATAACCCTAATAGGTTTGTATAACCACAACTAATTAATAAAATCGCCACAAAATATTCGTGAACGAGTCGTAAAGGGTAACCCCGGAGTTTTGTTATAGTGTAACAATAAACAGTGGTACCATTTATTCACGTTAACGGCACCTATTCCTATACCATAAAAGAGGATCGCGACCCGACGGTCGTTACGGGAACCGTGTTTAATGTAACCAGATGATAAGATAGGTCAGAAGAACCATTTCATAAATAAACTCTGTCAAACATCGCCGTTTTTTAACTATAATAGAATACTTACTACTGCAAAGTATTACATGGCCTGTACGTTTTATTAGACAGATACCACTTCTTGCTTTTGTGCTGGTAAAATAAGCCCTTAACATGCATGCAAAAAAATATTGAGGTTTGTAACAATTTTTAGCAGAATCACTAGGTATAAGGATACCTTCAAGGGAAGATAATCCTCCTTTTTAGTAGACTACGGCGAAGCAAAAAGGAGGATTATGATTTTGACCAGTATATATGATCATCTGTTCCCTTATAACTTCTAAACTGCTCATCATAATTTGACAAATGAGGTATCGTTGGAAGCATCTTGATCGTCCGCTGGTCATGTGACGTCAGATTAAATATGGCACCTTCTAGAGGACATAAAGGGACGAACTAAAAAAAGCAAATTTCTTCTAACCCCAAAATTATTTAACAAAAAGTAAGTTCAAAAACTAACCCACGGCTACTAGACCACGGCTTCAGATGACAATATTTTCTTGTTTCATACTTTTTAGAGCGTGATTGTTCCGTAGCTGGTTTTTAGTTTTTGAACTTACTTTTTTTCGACACTAATAAGACGACAATAGAGTGAACTTACTGAACAAATCTATTCTGTGGCGCATCCCAAGAACTTTCGACTGTAACCTGAGGAAAGTTTGTGTTTGTGAAAAAACTATAAAGACAGGGCTTTATAGCTCAACTATATTGCTAGATAATGCTATAATGCTATAGTTTGAAATTTTATGACGGGTGAGAATATTTGGGTAAATATCTAAGGGTTTTCTGAGTTTCCACAATGTGACAATTTGTCAAAACTATTTGATAGTGGCCTTTTTTACCCAGAGGTTTTTATGTACGGATCCCAATAAAGATAAGTAACCAGGGTCGTTGATATTGTAATTGTAATGAACGATGGGGTGCACCGCAACTGAGGTGGGCCGCGATGTCGAATGGGAAACATCGCGGCCGAGGGTTACAGGATGCGGCGGAGGAGGAGTGCCGGTACTTTTGAGTAGCGTTTTTCCCTTCCGTGGCGTGGACGGGGCCGCCACCGTTTGATGGCGGACGCGGTGGGGCCGCAGGGGAAGAGGAGTGTCGGTTTAATGTTGGCCGCTCTCCCTATGCCCTGCGGCCGAAAAGTGGTAGGCGGTGGGGCCACTGTGCTGACCCGTTGCAGCGGGATCAAGGGTGCCAGGTACGGGGTCGTCTGGAGCCCTTATGCTATTTGGTTCCTGGGGTGGTCACGGCTTGCCATGTGTCCTGGTGCGCCGGTGATAGGGGTTATTTCCCTCCGAGGAGGGTCCGGTGACGGACAGCCGCGGCGGGTTCGCGGATGGTTTGCGCGTCAAACTCAAAAACTCAAACTCAAACTCAAAGCATTTATTTCAAATAAACCAATTACTGGCACTTTTGAATTGTCAAGGTCGGTGAGATAGAAAGATGAAGCTAGTTGCCCATTCCAAAGCGTAGGTACCTATGGAGAAGAACGGGCAAGAAACTCCATGGACACTCTTTTAAAATCATGATTTTGTTACAATCAGTTGGTTACATCATTATGTTGAAATTATCAATGTGAGAACGATGTAAAAAGACGTGCACATTATAAGCGTCCGTAATTAAAACAAAACAAAAATAAAATAACAATTTAGAAATTAAAATAAGCCGTGGGAGCTAAGAGATGACCAGTCCCTACTGGCGGCGCCCGTTCACGAACATGACGTATGGATCAGCACCATTCAGCTCAACCATTTTGAAGGGAACTTAATGATCCAACACACACGCCACCACCAGCGAGACATTTGAGTGAGCATGACATACTCTCAGCTGCCAGGGCACATTCAAGTCAATGAAAGACGTACCCTGTAAATGTTAGCTATATAGTAAGGACATAGTGCTCACACATATGCTATGCAATTATACAATACTAAAAGTTTGAATTTATACAATGCAAATGTATCTAGTTTTACAGTCTTCAGCAGCTCCAACAATGTTTACAAATGCTATTCAATTTAGTTTAAGGTACCTTGTGGAGCAGGACAAGCAACGTTTAGCCAAGTATTTTTGTCAGCGATATAATCCCCCAACTTATAATAAGCATGGCTGCATAGTGTGCGTTTTATACAAGATTTAAATTTCGTTTCATTCAGTTGGAGTATGTGGGGAGGTATTTTATTGTAACATTTTAAACAGTACCCCATGAAGGATGAATCTACTTTAGCCAGTCTGAAGCCTGGTTGAACTAATTGGTCCCTATTTCTAGTCCTAATGGTGTGTCTTTCACCTCTTTTACTGAAAAGATTTAGATTTTTCCTGACGTACATGATGTTTTCATAGATATATTGACAAGGTACCGTCATGATATTAATAACTTTGAACAGTTCTTTCAGAGAATCCCGCCTACGGAGGCCATATATTGCTCTAATGGCTCTTTTCTGCAGAATAAAAATAGACTCGATATCTGCAGCCCGTCCCCATAGTAAAATCCCGTAAGACATGATACTATGAAAGTAACTGAAATAGACTAGCCTCGCGGTTTCTACATTTGTGAATTGGCGGATTTTTCTTACAGCATAAGCTGCTGAACTTAGCCGTCCTGCAAGAGCTGTTAAATGAGGACTCCACTGTAGCCTTGAGTCGAGCGTGATCCCTAGGAAAACAGTTTTATCGACGAATTCTAGTTTCTCTTTATTCAATACTATGTCACAGTCAGTACTTTTAACATTTGGTAAAGCAAATCTTATGCATTTAGTTTTTTTGCCATTTAATACTAAATTATTAGCAGTGAACCAATTTTGTATCAGCAGTAGGGCGTTATTTACGTCGTCAAGATTTGGTGCACGTCTATTTATTTTAAAAATTAAGAATGTATCGTCAGCAAATAACACCATTTGTGGTTGTTTTTTTAATAAATGGAGTAGATCATTAATATATACTAAAAAGAGGAAAGGACCTAATATTGAGCCTTGTGGAACACCCATTTTTATTTTTAAACCAATTGAATTGACACCATTTATATGAACTTTTTGCTGTCTATCACATAAAATAAGATTTCACTAGACTGAGCGCAAGTTTACCTAGTCCGTAATGCTCAAGTTTTAAGAGCAAGGTTTCGTGATTAACGCAATCAAATGCCTTGGAGAGGTCACAAAATATTCCAATGGCATCCTGGGCCTCCTCCCAAGCTGTAAATATGTGTTTTAACAAGGTAATACCGGCGTCAGTCGTACAACGTCCTTTGGTGAAACCATATTGCTGACCGTGTAAGATTTTGTTGGTGTTAAAATGATTAAGCATTTGATTAAGCATTATCTTTTCGAACACCTTGCTGAATACCGGCAGCACGGATACTGGTCTATAATTGTTGCCGTCTTTGCTGTCCCCAGTTTTGAATAGTGGTATAACCTTACTATATTTCATTAAATTCGGGAAGACTCCTTGATTCACACACAAATTAAATATTAAAGCTAAGTATGGTGCTATGGTCTCGATTATGGATGTACAAACTTTTATAGACATTCCCCATAGATCTTCGGTCAATTTGATTTTGATTTGCCGAAAAGATTTTAAAACTGTCATAGGGTTTATGTGCTTAAATTGAAATTCAACCGGGCAGCCTGGAACGTTCGCTCTTAAAAAACCAATTGAGACATCGGGGGACGAATTTAAAGCTTCCGTCGTTTTAGATGGTATATTAGTAAAGAATTTTACAAATTCTTGAGCTACTTCTATGTTAGAGTTTATGGCACCACGCGAAGTCTCCAATGTATAATGCGTATTACGCGTTTCCGTGTTCCCGCCACAAGCGGCACTGAAGGACACCGTGAAGTTTTAGTGGGTTACAGTCCCATATAACTAAGCTATCTCCCCATGGTAGCGCAGTAGGCATTTCTCCACGTTAAACAAAAAAAAATTAAAAAAGCCGGGTCGACGGCGCGTTGTGTTCCACGTTAGCCGTCAGAGATGTCAGCAACAACTGGTGGGGTCCGCAAGGGCCGATGCCTGTCAGGGGTGCGGGTTGTGCGAAAGAGATACCGTCGCCCCTGGCACACAGGCAACTGAGGGAACACGGGTGCGTTTTAGTCAGTAAAAGTCTGACACGCCCTCCTGCTCCACCCAGAGCGGGAAAAGTTATTTGATGATTTCCCACCCAAAAAAGTGTACATTAAGGATTGCAATAAACGATTTGATTTGAAAATAAACAATTAATTTATCAAATCAAATTTCATTCGAAAACAACCATGGGTTTCTTACTAAACTTCAACTAAATCCGACGACCCTGGTTACTTACCTACCTCTTTTGGTGACTGAACATATGTGTCTTCTAGATTTTTCTTCACTCTAATAGCGCACTATACATTTTTCAGAATCGGAAACCTCGGACACATTAAAAACACAAAATTAAATACAAAATTCTCAAATTATGAACCAGACAGTTTCCGAAAATTTTCAAGTAGGTCCATAGACTCACTACAGAACAGGCCAACGACAAATACAAAACAGATTTAAAAATCTGTAATGCAGATGTCAAAAGGGTACTTCAGCTCAACGATCCTCTTGTACTCCCTCCGACTCAATAACCCTCTTAGTTTTAATAAACGCGAACCTAGTTACAACTTTATCTTTACTAATCATAACACTGCGAAAGTTTTTTCATCAAATTGTTTGGTCAACTTTGCCTTTTGTTACAGCGGTTTTGTATCAGAACCTAGTATTATTTATTTAGTTTGGATATTAACGGATACTTTGGGAAAGGCATCATCAGCCTATAACGTTCCCACTGCTGGGACACAGGCCTCCTCTCTGTGAGAGGGAGTGGGACGTTATCCACCACGCGAGCCCAGCGCGGATAAATGATAAATGATTTTATTTCTGTAAGTAGGTTTGTACAAACACTTTTACACGTCAATCATATTTTTTTTTTTAACTAGATGAGGTCGGCGTTTCCTATCTGACTACTCTGAGAAGAAAGGCCGAAACAAACTCAGAGGTCACAGTCTTTTTTAAAGTCCAGACATAATCTTGGTCAGATCATGTGAAGACCATGTGGATTGGTGTCTGAAATGGTCTTTTGAGGAAAGAACCACACAGATTGAGTGGACCTGTCCAATCAGTGCACGCATTTATCAGTAAATTGGTAATGTTATGAAAATTTCATGAAAATAGTTCTACTGTAGTTGTGTCGCACCTGTTTGCGGGAGCCTTTATGGTCAAAGATTAGTAATTTTTAGGTAGGTACCTACGTGCCAAGCATAAATGATACTTACAGTTACGCAAATTCAAAACCGTTTTTCTCGTAAAATAAGTATAGTAACTTAAAAAAAAAAACAATTTCTATTTATTTTCTATTTATTTATTTGAAGTGGTTCGAGTATCATCTAAGGTCTTCTCCATGTTCAGGTAGGCGTGGATTATCGGGTAGGAAGACAGTATTTCAATAAAATAACTCTTGTTACAATCACTTCACTTATAATTCTCAATTATTCAATCGAACACTTAATAAAATGATTATAGGTCACATAGATAACGAGGGATGCACCCAAAATATAACGTCCACCGAGAACGTGGTTGCATGCGCCTTCACCGCAATCCCAAAAAAGCACAGAACATATATACCTCTAGCGGATCCAAAAGTCAACCGTTCTTCTTTTTAAGATGGCTGCCTCCCCAGTCCTCGGTGTTCGTTTTTGACATTGGCATTTGTGACGTCGATTGACAGTCTAGAAAAGCGGCAGCGCCGACACGGCCAACCCTGACAATCGCACGACCTCGTGCGCATGGTGTCGTGCATCCGTGGGCTGCGGCGTTAATCCTCTCGACCTGTTCAATGAATAAAGATACACGTTAACATGCGTTCGGCCCTTCCTGACCCATAAGAAATTCATTGCCATTGCAGATTAACATGGACCGGGCGTGCTAGGCCCCCTCATCCAGTTACTTCACTAGGTGCGGGCGTAGGCCCCTTCGAACCCCCTTGCGTAGCGTGGCCCGGGCGTGCGAGGCCCCTTCAACCAGCTACTACCTTGTGGCCCGGGCGTACGAGGCCCCTTCGACCCATTATCATAGCGTGGCCCGGGCGTACGAGGCCCTTTCAGCCAATTACCAAAGCGTGGCCCGGGCGTACGAGGCCCCTTCAACCAGCTTTACACTACAGCAATAAAATATACTACGTGTGAGTTGAATGAAGACTACTCACTTCGATGTATCTGAGCCCGTTCTATAACCATACTAGAGCCGTCTTCTGAGGCTGAGAGCGTGTCAGAACCGGCAGTCAAGGTCTCTTCACTAGCAACGGAAACTGTCTCACTATCGGTGTCCGAAGACTCTATTCGGTCAATGTCATTGTCATCGAACGCCGACACGTCATCCTCGTCATTGATCAAGGTTGTAGATATTTCTACCAATCCCTCAAACCCTCTAGGTACCGCACGCAAGTTTTCGTGAGAGTACTTATAAACGCGGCTAGATCTATTGATGCCTTTTAGTTCATAACGGTCGTTATCTAAAACTTTAGTTACGACGAATGGTCCCTTAAATTTTTTAGCTAGCTTGGTCTGATTGCGCTCACTACACTTGATGAAGACATAGTCCCCCAGTTCAAATGGTTTTATTATAGCTTTGCCTCTATTGAAAAGTTGTTCTTGTGAGCTGGCCGCCTTAAGAATATTTGCTGATGCTTGACTTCTTATGACGTCAAGGTCAGCCCGCGAAGGAGAACTAACGTTGGAAGCTATTTGGGACATTCCTAAGGACTGTGCACGTATGCCGAACATTAGTTCTGTTGGCGTGTAACCTGTGATCCTAGATTTAGTGCTATTTAATGCTAATTGTACTTCGTCTAGCTCGTCTCTCCAAACCTTATTTGAGTCATTCTCAATAATAGTGAGTAGGTTTTTCAAGGTGCGCATTACCCTTTCTACCTGACCGTTGGCTCTAGCAGATCCGGTTGCTATGAGATGTAGTTCTATGTTATGATCAGTGCAAAACTCTTTAAATTCTGCGCTAATATAACATCTACCTTGATCTGCTATTATTCTCTTAGGGGAACCGAAGAGGCACACTGCTTTCTTTAAGGCTTTTACAGCGCAGGCTGCATCTAACGAAAGGGTATACTCTAAAAGGACATATTTCGTGAAAGCATCAACGATAACAGAGGCATATTCTTTCCTATCACTCTTGCCGCTAAGTTTTCCAGTAATGTCTATATGGATGGTGTGCCATGGTACAGAAACTTTAGGGATAGGATGTAATCTCACCTGTTGTGCACCTGAGGTGCCTTTGGAGGCTTTGCATACTATGCAAGAATCGATGAACTTGTGAACATGTTTTGACATCTGGGGAAACCAGTACTGCTCGTATAATTTTTCGAGGGTTCTATCGTAACCTAGATGTTTGATCTCTGTATGTACATGGTTTATAAGTGTCCACACCAGAGAACGTGGAACTATGGGGAGCCAGCTGCTTACCTTGTTCCTTTCTACTTTACGGTAGAGGATACCATCCCGAACATCGTAAGTGTGGGCAACTGCTTCTGGTAGTTCGCCGTTCTTGTGCTGCCTAATAAGGGTCTGGATTTCTGGATCTCTTTTCTGCTCTACCTGGATCCAAGTATCGTGTAACTCGACAAAGTTTACGGATTTACGAAAGTTAATGGTGTTGGTCAAATGAGTATTTGTTTCTTTAATATCTGAAGGGGCAGGTAACGGGTTTCTAGACAGAAAGTCGGCATGTGCCATATTGCGCCCCTCCTTATAAATGATGTCAAAATCATATGCTTGGAGAAAAGCCCACCATCTGTGGACACGAGGTGATAAATCGGTCTTAGCTTTGGAAGCTTTTAGGGAATTACAGTCAGTGTAGACTGTGAAGTGTTGGCCGTAAAGATAGTGACGGAAACTTTCAACTGCCCGTACTACCGCTAGAGTTTCCAACTCGTATGAGTGGTACCTAGACTCTACCTCGGTTGTACGACGACTGAAATACGCCACGACATGAGGTACGTTTCGCTCTCTTTGAATTAGTACGGCGCCATAGCCGTCTGAGCTGGCATCGGTATGAAGCTCAACGGGTTTGTCGGGATTGAAGATTGTCAGCACGGGTTCGGATGATAGGATATTGACAATTTTCTTATGTGCTTCCGAATGTTCTCGTGTCCAAGTTATGCGGCCTTTGAGTTTGGTCAAGGGGTATAAAGGACTAGCGATGTTTGCAAAGCTAGGTATAAAACGTCGGAAGTAAGAGGCCAATCCTAGAAATTGCCTCACTTGCCTTGCTGTTTTAGGAAAAGGGACCTCGAGAAGGGCTTTGACTTTTCCGGGATTGGGTCTCACTTCTCCCGCCCGTATAACATATCCTAAATAATTGACTTCAGTTTTCATGAATTTACATTTAGTCGTCTTGAAAGAGAACCCTGTTTCTGTCAGAGTTCTGAGTACAGCGTCAAGGCGTTGTAATCCTTCGTTCACACTGGACGAGTACGTTAGGACGTCGTCCATATATGCTAGGGCTACAGTATCTTTAAATGATTTGAGGGCTTTATTGATACATCGCTGGTAAACGGATGCAGCATTTCGTAACCCAAATGGCATCGCGAGGTATTCGAACTGGCCCTCAGCGGTTACAAAGGCAGTACGCTCGATTGACTCAGAACTGACCTTTATCTGATGGTAGCCGGCAGCCATGTCCAGTGAGCTAAAGAAATGAGCACCGTTTAAACGATCCACCTGCTCTTCTATCCTAGGAAGTGGGTAGTGTTCAGGTCGTGTGTTGGCATTCAATTCTCTATAGTCAACGCATAACCTGTCTGTGCCGTCTTTTTTCTTCACCAGTACGATAGGGCTAGCAAAAGGAGATGAACTCTCACGAATAATATTCGCATCTAAAAGTGATTGTATTTTTTCTCTTACAATTACCTTTTCGGCTGGTGACATCTGATGAGGACGCCTTTGCACGGTTTTATGCGGATCGATAAGCTCGATTTTTATTTCGCCAGTAGTGACCCTACGCGTAGGCATGCCCTCTATAAAATACTCACTGTACTTACGTAGGATGTTGAGTAGTTGCTCCTTCTCATTGCCTTCCAAATCGGTGTCGATTGAGCTAAAATCTACATGACCAGTAGTTCGGCAAGTGTTAATGTGTTTACGCGGTGAAAATCTAATTGAATCACTGTTAATCTCGACATGTATCCCTTGTCCTAAGATATCCCTACCTATAATAACAGGATCTACCAAAGCGTCATCTGGGACCACATGAAACAATATGCTAACTTGAATACCTTGAATTTGAACTGAACTAAAGATTTGGGTCAAACATTTTATGTCTTCACCGCCTAGGCCTGTCAAATAAACAGTCTCTTTGCGTACGGAACCAGGGAGTTGGTCGACTAAGCTATTTTTGATCAATGAACATGCCGAACCACTATCGAATAGAAATGACATTGACTTACCAGCCGATGTGGACAGAGTACCTTTGACCAATCTGCGCTCGCAGATATTTACGTCCTTCTTGGCTGGATGTTCGTTGTCTGCTTTGTTATTGGGACAAGCCGTACTGATGTGTCCGGGTTTTCGACATGTAAAACAAGTGACTGTCTTTTCTCTTTCTATCTTCGCAGCTGTGACACCATCTCGACGTTTGCGACACTCTTCGATCTTGTGCCCACGGTGACCGCAGTAGTGACAGGATCCTCCAAATTTCGTATCAGCAACAGTACGTGGTTTCTTTGAGTTGGAATTTTGCTCTTCGTTATCATCAAGGCGGCGCTTCAGCGATATTCCACTAAGAGCGCGGCATAATTGGGCTCTCGTTGTGATGGTGTACGAATTGAGCTCTCTACGGATTAAAGAGTTTCTTTGACTGAGGACTGATATGACGAATCCGGTAATTACCTCTTCAGTCATTTCTAATTTTGGAATGCGTTCAATGAGACTCCACAAACGCAAAGCTGCTTCGGAAGCAGCCTCTTGAGGTCCAATCTCAAATCTCATCACTTTGTCAAAGTAGTCCTGCATTAACATAGGTTTTACAAATCTCGCGAGTAACAATTCCTTGATCTGCGGCCATTCTATTTCCGAACTCCTTAATTTAGTCAGACAAGATGCAGCGCGACCCTTCAGTGAGTTGATTAAAGCAAGCAACAACTCGGTTCCGGAAAGATTTCGGTTAGTGACTATAATGTCGGTAATTCTACACCAACCTTCTATATCAGCATCCACATCGTCGGGATCAAATTTAACCAACTGGGTCGGGTTAAGTAGCGGCTGTGGTGGCTTGGTGCTGCTAGTGGTTGCAGCTAGCAATCTTGTCAAAATCGACTCCATTCCGGTGAGTAAGTCATGGGTGCTCGCACTAGGGTCCTTATTTCCAGTGTTGGATACTGCCTCCGGTTGATTTGACCCTTCGAATCCCACTTCTGATGAAGTGGTTCGAGTATCATCTAAGGTCTTCTCCATGTTCAGGTAGGCGTGGATTATCGGGTAGGAAGACAGTATTTCAATAAAATAACTCTTGTTACAATCACTTCACTTATAATTCTCAATTATTCAATCGAACACTTAATAAAATGATTATAGGTCACATAGATAACGAGGGATGCACCCAAAATATAACGTCCACCGAGAACGTGGTTGCATGCGCCTTCACCGCAATCCCAAAAAAGCACAGAACATATATACCTCTAGCGGATCCAAAAGTCAACCGTTCTTCTTTTTAAGATGGCTGCCTCCCCAGTCCTCGGTGTTCGTTTTTGACATTGGCATTTGTGACGTCGATTGACAGTCTAGAAAGCAGCGCCGACATATTTATTTTCTCACGACGATAAACATTGCAAATATTATTACACTTAGGGTACATGATATGGTTTGGTTTACTGTGGGAGACTGGTGCCTAAGCTAGGCTTTAAGGGCCTGTATTTCAGGTCACCAGGTCTCTACCCTCTAGCAGTTAGATACATTTCAAAATAAAAACAATAGTAAAAGTAATAGTATAGTTTCGATAATACTACATTCGTAAAACCATGAAATACTTAATAATACTTTTAGAAAAATCCGCATTTGCGTAAGTGTAAGATATTAATTTATGCTAGAGATTGTACAAGAACCGCTGAAAACAAACTGCAATATGCCACAGACAATGACAGACATCTACCTATGGTATGATCAACACAATATGTAGGTATTCGTTGTGACTGTTGTGAGTAGCATCCAATCATCATTTACTGCGGTACTCAGATGAGATCTTCTATCAATACGGGAGCGGCAGCTATACATATTTACTTAGGGAATGAGAAGTGTATTCGTCTTTCTGTGGAGATATGAAGGTATGTGTTTGTTTGTGCGCATGCAGTTTGACGTTAAGGTGAACCTAGTCCACATTTTTTGCATACAAACTTCGGGATTGTTTTACTCTACTGTCTGACATGGCATATCCAAAGTAAAATGTGATATCGTTTTGTCTCATTATTAATATTGTCTGTACGTAAACAGAATACTAAAATAAAAACCCATTAATAAGTTAGGAGCCAACAAAGATTTGTTTTTCTTGCTAATTTTACTTAACTTTGGGCGTGTTTAACTAATAAAAGATGTGTAAAATCTCCAAACCCAAGTCGATACCGACAAAGTTCAATTATCGAAAAGTTCAATAAACTTTGTTGGTCATTGATTTATGCATTGACTTTTCCATAAAACCCGATCTTCCAAAGGACTTTTCTTTTTTTTTTTGGGCTTTTTTTTGTATAAATGATCCTGCTTCTCACTCAATAACGTTATGAGTGTAGACTAGCGTCTAACTGCTCATCACTGATACTATCTCTGTCGGACAAGAAGCCTGGTGAGACAGCCTGATTTTTAGCCAGGGCCACCAGTGAGTTCGAGCCCGCGACTAGGTTCCCCTTAAAGAACTCTTTCTCTTCAAAATGTACTAGATAGCAAGAAGTGCTTAACATTGCATAACATCACGCCTTGTTTCCCCAAAGGGTTAGGCAGAGGTGTACCTGTAGTACACCCACATTTCGCTAGTTATGTTTAAGTCCCATGTAATAGGGGGCGAGCCTATTCCAATCAACCGGGCACAAATCCAGACTCCGGGCTGCTACTGGGAAATTCCAGAAAGAAAAACCCAATATTACTAGTAGTGCTTTATTAGGTAATTTGACTGGCTTATTTCTCTTTTTAGTGCCTAGTGACAATGTTTTAGCAACTTGACGCTTAAGCACGATTGTGGTCTCTAACAACGTGATCATGTTGTGTACAGTTTCAATTAACTCGAAACCACAACGTCGTACTCGGCTATCAATATTACTGAAGAGAAACCTCTCTACGTTTATACGTTTGGAGTTTAGAATAGAGATAACGGAAATACAAAATCAATAAAAAGCAGTAGACTTATTTATTGTTAGCCTACTTAATAAAGCTGTACCTATGGGCTTCAGTTGAGACTTAGGTATAGTGTGGCCATTAGTGCTGTGCACTCCCTGAGGTATGCGCGGCGAGGTGGGAGGCGAAGAAAAAAGTGCATGAGTTCACATGAGATCGATACATCTCGGACAGATCTTACGATATCAGTTTGCATTTCTAAGGCAAGACTTGTGGTGGGACGATAGTCGGAGGCTATCTATCTGTAATATATTATACTTACTTAGTTGATTAAAATGTAACCTAAATATACTCATATTTTATTAAAAATATGCAAGTGATATTGAATTTTTTTTATATTTACAAACAATTATATATTCTAACGAAAGTTATTCTGACATAGATTCTGATTCAACTTCATCTTCGATTTCGTCATCATCTTCATCTTCCACTTCGCCACCGGAACTTGAATCAGAGTCTTGCAAAGTTATTATGAATGAATCGATAACATTATCGAACCTACCATCGCGACTCCAGTAATCATTTTCATTTTTCTGGACATGATCGTCGCATCTCTGCCATTTTTCCGCCGTGAATTCCGAAAACAATTTATCTAATACGATTATCTTTTCGTCTAGAGAAGAATTAATATAGTTGTGGGCTATGTTGTTTTTAATATCAGCCCAGACCAACTCTATTGGATTTAAATCTGGATGATACGGAGGTAAACGCAGAACAGTGTGTCCACTGGCTTTCAGGAGTTCGTCAATTCTATACACGGGTTCTTTTTGTGTATTTTTGATAAGAAGTAGCAGTTGAGCCTTTGTCATGGTTCCTGAAAATTCTACATTATGGCGTAGCAACCAGTTCTGCATTTCACTTTTGAGGCTTGATATGGTTGGTTTCTTCTCAATCTGAACGCTGTGGTAAGACGCGTTGTCCATTACAACCACAGAATTCGGCAGCAATTTATCTTTTAACTTTTCATCTACCCACTTATAAAAAGTAGGTCCGCTCATATCTCCATGATAGTCACCGGTTCTAGCATCTGATTTGAATATGGTCAATGCATCATCCACTAAGCCATTTCGACACCCAGCGTGGAGAATTACCAATCGCCGTCCTTTCCCAATATCAGCATGAATTCCGGGTTCTGACGATGATTGCCAACATTTGCTGGCATGGTGACTGGCGTTGATGTATGTTTCATCAAGAAAATATATGTTGCGGTTTTGCGTTCTGTAATTTCTGATTTGTGTAAGATATTTTTTCCGCCACACTGTAATATTAGGCTGCTCTATAAGGAGATGTCTCTTTGATTTGCATTTTTTGAAACGGTAGCCCATTTTGTGTAAAAGCTGTCTTAAATATTCCCGTCCACAATTCAATATGCCATCCTTTCTCAAACTTGATAGTAACTTACGGACACTTGGTAATTTTTTTTCAACTTCGTAAAACTGATGAATTTTTCTTCTGATTACTCCAAGGTCAAAATCATCCACAACGTGTTTTTGCTTTAGAACTTTTGGTTTTTTTGGCGATTGAAATTTTAATTGGCTTGAATTTTCAATTGATAAATAACCCGCAGAAATCACATTATGCACAGTTCTTTTGCTGTACCCCGTAGCCTCCGCAACGATTTTGGCAATATTCACATCATTTTTAAATTCAAAGCTTTCTTTGTCTGCTTTTCTTTTCTTAAAATATTCAGCCACCTTAAAAATGACAGTCTTCATATCACGAGATAATGCACGACCCATCTTTGAATATTTATCCCATGTGCGTCTGACATAGACAGTCCGATACAGATAACACTACCTGCCGCCACGAGCGTTGACGGCGCACTGACAGAGCGCAGCAGCCGATTCTCCCCCCCGTCTCGCCGCGCGCATACCTCAGGGAGTGCACAGCACTAATGGTCACACTATAGTTATAGTTTTTTTTTGCAAATAAATATAGGTAACATACTATTTAAAACTAAATTCAAAGTCAACTAAAACGCGTGATAAGCTTAAAAAACTACCTGGAAAAAGCCTACCAAACTTCTTGCGCCTTACAAAAAGGTCCAAGCAATTACAACCTTCCACAAAAACAAGTATTTCATCAGGAGTTACTTCCCCCAAACCTGTACTTCGTTCTAACGTCCCTAATATATCTTGTTCCCCGAACTAGTTTCCGTCACACACGTTAACACCGAACTTTCTGGAACTAATTGGTTCTCTTCACTCAATTATGGAGTTGATAAAACTATGCCTATGAATTTGTAAGTGTGGTAACAGAGTAATGTTCGGCGATTAATATAGACGAAGGAGTCTGTTACAAAATTTGTTTTAATTGGGTATTTGGTTATCGCTTCGGTTAATAATTAAAGCTATTAATGTTTTCTAATGGTAGGAGTTACAAGATAGGTAGTTTCAGAAAAGCCCAGCTTATAAACCGCCGAAAAAACTGAAAAGCAAAAAATTATAAACCTTTTTTGTTTAACCTTAATAACTAAGTTCGGAAGTCGGTGACTTTGGATATGTATTTTAATTCTATGTCACCGACTTCTGAACTTATTTATTAGTATAATTTTTTGCTTTTCTGTTTTTTCGGCGGTTAATTTTTTTTGTTAAAAAGTTTTTATTTTATATTTTTTTGTGGCTATAATCTACTAATGACTACATGCTTAATTACACGCTTTATATTAGCTTCACTTGTATGTTTGTTAGTTTGTTTGTTTGTATGTAACCGACTCCTTTGAGCGCGATTTTGACCCACTTTAAACGGTCAGATTTCATTGAAACTTTGTAAACTTGTCGAGAACCGATGACAATTCAATCAATAATAAAAAATAAAAATGAGAAACAAAAAAACATGTTTTTGTAGTTAGCAGAACTAAAAAATAGAAAATAAATAATAGTTTAAAAAACTAAAAAACACGCTTTAAAAACCAAACTAAAAAATAATAGTTTAAAAAACTAAAAAACACGCTTTAAAAACCAAAATAAAAAAGGAGAAAATAATTTAATTCAATTAAAAAGCGTGGGGTGCTTTTTGAGGTATTTTTATAATCACTTACTGTCAAGCACCCCACGCTTTTTAATTGAATTAAATTATTTTCTCCTTTTTTATTTTGGTTTTTTTTTTATTACTTTTTGTAATACACAACTCAGCATTAAAATCTGTGAGTGAACAATCAATCATCCCCTGTTTTCCTACCCTTAGGCTTGGCTTTTTTTTTCCAAATTTATACTTCGGGTTATACTATTTCCAATAAAAAAGAATTATCAAAATCGGACTCCGCTGTAAAAAGTTATGCGTGGTCAAACATAAAAAAATATATACGCGTCGACTGGAGAACCTGCTCCGTTTTTCGTCGGTTAAAAAGCAGGGCTTAGTGCACATCTCCAGAAGTAGAAAATTATTGAGCACAGGAAACGTTTTAGCAGTAGTTTCAGAAATTTTCAAATAATCTTAGGATACACATTCGTATTTCACCGTGTCAAGCGTACTTTATAATTGTAATAGCTTTTACAAGCTGCTTCGCCCGCGTGGCCGTCGGAAATTATCCCACGGAAACGTACTACCGGGATTAAAAGTATCCTATGTGTTAATCCAGGTTATAAACTATTTGCGTGCCAAAATTCATCCAAACCGTTTAGCCGTTTTGGTGTGATTTAGTAACAAACATCCAAACATACAAACTTTCACATTCATAATAATAAAGTAGGTAGGATAGTAGGATCAGATTACCAAACTATCCACGAAGACAACATCATTATCGTCCCATCTGTTATCCATTCCCATTGGCATGTAAACTAGCCCCAAATAGTGTAAACCTCTTTGTAGTCTCCCCACAAGAACAAGATTGACTGACATTAATTTAATTGGTATAATGTCACTATGGTTAATCTTAATTCCTGACCTTCCTGAGAATTTTTGGATTGGACAATAGGGTAAGGTTGAAGATTGTTAGTATGTCGTATTAAATTAGGCAAATGAACTCAAGAACACCTCGCATCAAGATGTGGACTTGGATGAAACAAAACCAAACCTACAATCAATATTTGAAGCTACATACATTTTGGTTCCTCACAACAAAATTGGAACAAACTTTGCCAATAAGTTATATTTGTTACGTTTGGCGACTTTCACGAACGGGAGTTTATTCAACTTTTCTGATAAGGATCCTATCGTGCGTTGAAAAGAAATGACTTTCTTCACTTATCTGCACCCTTTGCAAGAACACGGCTTTCCAGCAACGTAACGTAGGTTTTGCCATACATTTAAGATTAAGATACTTGCTTCTAAAATAGGTCATAAAAGCGTCACTATTATCTACGTAACATCAAAGTATACCACATACAAATGTACGTAGATCTTTGATAGTCGTTACGAGTCTTCAGGAGCTCGAAAGTCTGACAACCAGTCGTCGGTCTTACCATGGAGTGCTATACATTTGGGTTGTGGAGGTCAGATAGGCAGTCGCTCCATGTAAAATACTGTTACTCAGCTGCATCCGGTTAGACTGGAAGCCGACCCCAACATTGTGGGGAACAGGCTACGCAGACGGTAATGATGACTAATAAAACGTGAATTTTACTATTTTGACTTGATATTTGTGTTAAGTTAAGGGAACTATTTGTGTTGTCCAATAACAACGAATCAATGAAAATTATACTCTGTGAAAATAAACAGTGACTACAATAACAAGAACTTGTCACAACTAATTTTTCCAATTAACCGAAAGTTCCTTCGTAAGTTTATTAGTTTTATTTGTGTTTACTTTCCACTAAGTTTCAATCTAACTGCCACTCAGCTCGGACTAAAGGATTCGTTCTTAACTTAAACTTAAGAAGTTAAAAACAGAAAAGCAATTTTAAAGTTAGCATTTCAAGCTTTGGCCAAACTGAGGCGAAACTCGCCTGAGGATCGGGACGAAATTCGCTCGCGCCGATTGTCAAATAACTTGTAAGAAACTGTTCAAACTAGTGCAAATAATCCCGTGACTTGACTTGTGAAACCGCGTTCGAGAGCTGTCATTGCCATTATTGTTGTGGAATATTGACACTGACAGCTCGAAAAGGATGGATCCTCCGAGCAGACGGCTGTTATGTCTGATGGGCAACTGCCCGCAAATGATATCGGGACGTAGTAGGTATGTATTCTAATTGCGCGGAAAAAAACTTTGCTTGCGCGATGCAGGATTTTGTGTGACGTCAGTTGTAGATGCCGCTACAATGACATTAGCCCTAATTCTGATTGATAGTGTGTTACGAAATTAGAGTGCCGGTCTCTGTGTGTGTGTATCCCGGATTTCGATCTTCATCGCACAACATGACACACTGATAGACCACGACCTAGTTTATGACAGGATACTTTTTATCCCGGTAATACGATCCCGTGGGATAATATCTAACCGCCACGTATGTAGACGACCGCGACGTTGCGGGCAGAAGCTATAGTCTTCTATAAAACTTCAAGCATTTATGGAAGAATTCTTAATCCCATCTTATTATTTGTTCTCACATCAATGCAATGGGCCACAAAACTCAATAGCTTAGTAAAATCACCTGCATTTCCCACTTTATTTATACTATAAACTAAAGACCCGCCCCTGCCTTGCACGATTTTACTACTTAGCAAAACATCAAGATTTTTTCATTAACATCAACAAGGTGGCAAGGTGGCAAGGTACATCGACACATAACCTGTTACCATTTTTTTTTCGTTGCTTGGAAATCATCAAATAACTTCTCCAGCTCTGGGCGAAGCAGAAGGGCGTGTCAGACTTTTACTGACTAAAACCCACCCGTGTTCCTTTAGTTGCCTGTGTGCCAGGGTCCACGGTATCTCTTTCGAACAACCCGCACCCCTGGAACAACCCGCACCCGTGGAACAACCCGCACCCCTAGAAAACTTGTTACCATGGATTCACCAGATGATTCTGAACCCCTGCGTAGATTTTGGTTGGTTATTAAATAAAATTGCTTTTCCATACATTTTGACCGCCTAGGTGTGTTGCACTTTTGTATGAAACAGATTTTTTTTTTATAACTTGCGATTATTTTGTTGTCACTGCCAGCCTGTATATGGATGTATTAATTAACACACACATAAACCTTCCAGAATAAATTCTCTAAATTATGTTCAAAACCGCATCAAATTCCGTTTCGTAGTTTAGACTAATTAAATGGTCAGGCACCAGTGGTAGCCCAGTCGTAACGGCCACGACTTACGAGTTGGTCGTAGGTTCAAACCCAGACAGGCGCAATTTGTGTGAATTATTTGATCACCACTGCTCTCAAAACTGTGACGGAAAACATCGTAAAGACACAGACACAAAGACATGTGACATCCACCAACACGCACGGGGCCCGCGTGTTGAATTACGACACACTCCGTCTCACAGATAGAGGCCTGTGTCCCAGCTGTGGGAACAATATTGGCTGATTATGCACGCAAACAAACACAGAAAGCGCCTTTCATATACAAATATGTAGGTATAGATATAGGAGTAGTACATACACATCTCTAGAGATCGTAAACCCATCGGAAGGATTTTCCCGATGCTTACGGCTTTTAGTAAGAATGTGAAGTGTTGCCATCTAACGAAGTGGATTAAAGTTAAATAGTTCCGAGTTCACGGTTTACTGGTCAGTAAATCTCTTGAGAGCTTTACTGGGAAGCAGTAAAAATGCCACTGTCTGTATCTATTAACTATTTTGCTGGTTAATGCACTAGTTGAAGATGTAATAATATAAAGAATTATTGGATGAAAGCGAGTGGAAGCGGTGTTGTATTTTTATAGTGGACGCCCAGTTGTCGAACTTCGGCCACAATTTATTAAAAACTTAATCTATTATTTTTTTAAACGTTAGGTTTCTTCACTTCTTCTTCGTATAAACTTTTACTGTGCCAAATTACATACTCCTCCGTCCACGTAATTTTCGAAAAAGCGGTACAAAGTTTTTGCTTGACGTATTTATATATAGATGACGCTTGTTTTTTTGTGCTACTGCTTCTTTGAGTCATATTTTACTACAAAAAAACGTTTTACTTTATTATTATTTTCAGTTTGTTTACCTACTCACAAGAATTCTTTAGTTTTAGTTCCGCTTTGAACCTTTTAGTTTATTTACTGTGGGAGATTAAATCGAGGGTCGTTGTGTACGTACGGCCAACTAAGATTAAGATGCCTGCCGACTAATTTATGCCGGGTCCGCTTATTTGTCTGTACTAAATATCTACAAAACCTGTAAATAAGTCTTATTTTCGCTTTTCCGCACTGAATTTACATTGCTTTTCGTCGTGGGCTCTTTAAATAAGTGTATCGCTTTTATTAAGGACCCAAGATTCTCAAATGTATAGTCCTCGTAATTGCTTTACCACACTAAAGCTAAGTTTAGACTACGACACTATACACCGTACTCTCAGTGTATAACACCGAGTGTCTATGTGCGCACGGGTGTCTGTAATTGTTTTGAACACGTCTAAGTGTCTATTGTAGTTGACGAGTTTTCAAACAGACACGAAATTTTTCCATACACTCCAGAAAATAGCCCTGATGCAATGAGTTTCGCGTTAAGCAAGGATAGTTAAAGCCAAAGACAAATCATATGTAACGTCAAGAGATTACAAAAGCATATTTGGAAGGACTACCCCGAGCTGGTTGAATGACAATTGCACGTCACAAAACGATACCGACTATGTGACAGATAGATATACGCAACCTTAGTAAAATTATATTTAATGGGATTTTTTATCGTAAGTGGTAAAGCAATTACGAGGTCAACTATAGTCCAATCTGCCTAGCCTTTTGCCAACTACATATATATATTGGAGCCGGCTTACAGTCTAACCGGGTGAAGCTGAATACCACCAATATTTTACATGGAGCAACTGCCTATCTAACTTCCACAACCCAGTAACTGGGTAACACGATACTCCTTGGTAAGACTGATTGACAGAGTTTTGGGCTTCTGACGACACGTAACGACTGTCAAAGATCCACGAATGACAGCCAGGAACAATGGCTTGACGTGACTTTCGAGGCACAGAGAGGTCTCAATACAAGTAATGGATGGCACTCATCCACTAAACCACCGTGACAAGCGTGACTAACCTTTCTACGAGCCTCTCATAACGAGGTCGTCGATACCTACATAAAAAATATCGGCAAAGTCAGATTTAAGTATTTAACAAGAAGTCCTAGATGTCAATGACCTGTAACTTTGTTTTTCTAATAAATAAAATTAGCCGTCCGAGTAAGCTGATCCAAATAGATATCTCCTATTGTTATGTTGGCAATTTCAGAGGGAAAGACGATCCTCGCCCATTAGGAAGAATTGGTACAGGTTGTTTATAAAGAAAGCAAAAATATTTACCCACTATTCGGAGATGTTAAGTTGTCTAGGCTTTTGTTGTGGGTCGCAATGCGTCGTTGAGTATATTTTGGGAGCTTCTCGAAGCCAAGTGTTTAGTTAAAATGAAATTGGGTGTGTTGATCTTAGTGTAATATTGTATATATGTTACGCCTAATAGCCGAAGTGCGGCTACACCTAGTTTTAGCCGGCTACAACTAGGTGCAGCCGGCCTAGCGCTCGCCGGCCGCTGCCGCAGTTGGTCGCAATTTTAACCTAACCTAACCTATTCGGTCGGTAAGCAGTTCACAATTCACAATTTATCGACAGTTTATAATCTCGCGAGATAGATTATAAACTAACGGTATTTACAATTTTATGGTGACATAAGTAGGATACATCTAAGTTTAAACGCATGTGACCGGCTGCACCTAGTTGTAGCCGGCTAAAACTAGGTGTAGCCACACTTCAGCTGTTAGCCGTAATATATACACTGTAATCTGTAATAAAACAAAATCGTGTTAGTTACACCATTTATAACTCAAGAACGGCTGGGCCAATATTGATATTTGATTTTTTAGATTTGTCTTCGTCGGGAATAGGATAGAATCAGCTGTTCCATACATTTTGACCGCATAGGTATTGCACTTTTCTATGAAACAGCTGATTTTTTTTTGTAAAACCGACGAAAAATTTCTTCGCTGGGGTCTAGAATGATATGCCGAATTCATGGTTACGGTTTGCGCACTGGATAAAAACTTTTCCTGTATTTTAAGAAAGTGAAGTAGACATACATACATAAACTTAAGCCTTCTTCTCCCATGGAAAGAAGGCGTAAGTTTATATACGTAGGCAGAAACTTTTTATTCAGTGCTTAAACTTTAGTTTGAGCACTGAATAAAAAATTTTCCTGTATAAGAAAAGATAAAATAAACCCTTTCAGTCTGAGTA
This sequence comes from Antitype chi, assembly GCA_947359405.1. Classification (NCBI taxonomy): domain Eukaryota; kingdom Metazoa; phylum Arthropoda; class Insecta; order Lepidoptera; family Noctuidae; genus Antitype; species Antitype chi. The sequence goes on along the minus strand of OX375810.1, from coordinate 3,401,508 downwards.
CGACTGTACGAATAGGTAAAGCATATTGAGGAAACACATATAAGCTATCAAACAATAAAAAGCTCTTAAGTGATATTCCCGCTGGTAAAATATGAATATTTACCTCCCTTTCAACATTTAAACCTCACGAAAAATCGCTCAAACAAGCAAGTAAAATTCTCTGTGATTTCAAGGAAATGGTCTAAAAATCGGAGCGGGAAAGCGAAACAAGTATTTCATGATCAAACAACTCGTGAAAGGAATGAATCACTTATTGAATCACTTGCTCACAGAGATGAACATATTTTATGAATATAAGATTAAATAAAGGCAAGCTTCAACCAAATCCGCAATGGAAGCTGTAAAGCAACTGAAGAATCAAGTCGGAATTTAAATTCATGTTCAGCTTAAAACGTACTAAAACATGATTGTAATTCTTGAGAACAAAACCAAGCATAACTATATAGGTATACATATAATTGCAATAATCAGTATACTTTGACTCAAGAATGTCAAATTAAATTGACAGTCGTTGAAATGTCGTGACAAAGATTTTGTTTGTTTGAACGTGTATTTTATTTGAACTTTGGGACTATACCTACATACTTTTGACGATATTGGCCATCGGTAACTTAAATGCATAGGGCGACTGAGTACGATTACAAGACAGATTCATTTAATACATAAGTCAAACCCCTCTTAACAAAGTCACTTCGTGTACTATGAGTAGCATAATCATCATATTGACGAGCAATTTGACCATGGGAAGTGACTTTGTCTAGTGGGTGGTAGTATTTTATTGGCCCTGAATTAAACAGTAGGGTAATTGCGTCACACACTAACAGTAGGGAAGACTTTCATTTGACAGTTCAACGACATTCGCTGCGTTAGTCCCCTACGTTGTTGCGAAGCAATGTCTTTCAAAATTATTCAAATTCTGATTGATAAGCATTGTCAATTCAATAATAATAGAACAAGCAACGTCGAGATTTCGCAATTACTAAGTAAACAAACAAAAAAACTGATTACGTTCACCGTAACTCGAAAATAATTGTGGTAGAATGTTGTTTTAGATGATTCGGCGTTTCCTAATACCTTGACCTAAGCAAGTACCGCGATTTTCCGGGCACGTCATAACGAAACAATAGGACGGCCATAAGTATGTTTATTTGTTATAGTATAGAGGTACTAAGCTAACAAACGAGGGGACGAATGCCTCTGCCATGCAAATACCATCGGGATGGCGAAAACGGTCCTCTTATGGGTACTGCATATGCAAATGGATTGGCGAATTTTGCCTGCTGAGCGTGCGGAAGACCTTGATCGTGTATTGGCTTGTATAGCTACGAAAAAACGTGCCCAATAGGATTTTTTTACTAAATGATGAGAATTATATATGTCCCAGCACCCCTGTATATGAATGAATAATAGTACTATACACATAAACCTTCCGACATAAATTCTCTAAATGATGGTGAAAACCCGCATAAAAAAATACTTTGCAGAGTAGAATAACTAAACGATTACACAGACAACAGTGGTGGCCTAGAGGTATAGGCATACTCCATAGGCCACGACTTACCAGTTGTTGGTCCTAGATTTGAACCCTGACAGGCGTTTTACTTTGTGTAAAATATTTCATCACCACTGCCCTCAAAACTCTGAAGGAAAACATCGTAAGGAAACGGGCATCCTAGAACCAAAAATCGAAGACATGTGACATCTACTAACCCGCATCGGGCCCGCGTGGTGGATTAGCCAAATCCCTCCCTCTCACCAGAAGGAGGCCTGTGTCCCAGCAGTGGGAACATCATAAACCGTTCATTTTTATGCACATGAGATACTTGGCAGCTACATAGATTTCTTAAAGATGTTGATTTAAATGTCTGTTAGGAACGATGAAAAGAATATTGAGGATGAGCGATGATTAGTATAAACGCAGATTCATGCTTTGTAGAATGTAGCGTAGGTAATAATATGAACTGAATTTCTACATTGGTAATTCAGTATGTACTTTTCTAGTAACTCTGCAACGAAATTAGATTAGACTATGGTCTGAAAATATCAGCGGTTTTATCCCTGCCACGAAAAGAAGTTTGTCGTGAGAAAATGTATATATTTTAATCTGCATAAAAACGATATTACCCCTAACTGAGTTATGACATGCGAAGAGATTCCATTTCTTTGCTCGCGAAAACCTAAATCGTGACCAAACTACGTACAAACTATGACATTATTGAATCGCCTGAAACTTTGGTACAGTCGACCTCATAAATCCTTTATCACCCTAACGTTGAATGTCACTTGCAAGTCGTAAAACGACAAGGTACCTTGTCTGTTTCCCTAAGTGACAGTCAGACAGTTTCAACCTTAATAGTGAAGAATCCATTTAAGAGGGAAGCGCCAATAACCCGCGCAAATCAAAATTTCTTACGTTTTAGCAATTTGCAGTGTCAGGCTGTATGTTGAACAAAATATGACTCGTGACTGTGACACGTATTTATAGAATCATATTCATTACAATCGTCAACTAAGTTCAATTAATCCCTTTGAATGACTATTTTACGAAAAAGTCGTTGAATGAATCGCCTAACTGAATTGAAATTTCAAAAAAAACCTAAGAAAATTTTAATTTCGCGTGCTACCTTATCGCATCGTCCTAGATGGGATTTTTTGTCAAAAGTGACAAAGAAATTTCGAAGTTGGTTATACAGACTTTCTTCCTTTTGGTTCCATATGGTCTGCAATAAAGATTTTTGTTACCTATCATTATTTATAGGTATACGTTTTTAGATCTGTACTCTAATACGTCGGTTTAGAAACAGAATAGCATGGGCTGATGTCAATTATTGGTAACTATTCGCTGGCAATTTGAGTCTAGATTTTCTTCATTTTAGTCATGTATTGCTTATGTGCTATCTTTACAAAACTTTGTGATCTAGACATCAAATATTCTTTGAGACACACATATTTACACCATAGCAAAACTACGTCGTCTCCGTACAAAGTTTCTAAATGAAGCCACTTTTTCTGAGCTCTAGGGACACGCAACTACGTCTAGCAAGCTTAATAAACTAGCAACATTGTTGCTAAGCCTATAAAAGTACATACTTTATGAGACAAACTTGTAAAGATTCGAGAAATATCTACTTTGGAACATGAAAACTTATAATTCAACGTTCATGTGCGCATAGAATATATCAGTGTTTTACTGAAGAAGGTTCAAAACTTTTATCTTTCTAATAACTCAGTTTCATGGGACGAATTAAACAATTGAAACTCTTCATATTCTTTTGTATGTAACTTAGGGCGAATTTTAACAATGAAACTGAATTAACTGTCAGGAGAGCTGTCTAGTGTCAAAATTATTATGTAATATTGACATTGACACCTTTTGGTAGCGGTTTAGAAGAACTGATCAACTAATGCTTGGTTCCTATACACAAAAACGGATCGTTTTGCTTACCAATGGTAGCATTTTTTATTGCCAAACTGGGCATATAAATAGTTTCCTGACCTAATTTTACCTGTGATAGCTACTACCATATGGGAGGGTCTACCATGCAAATCTATTAGGTGTTTGCTTCATAATTGGTAAAGATACAGGAGTCTTAAATTTAACCAACAACTGTCCGCAAATTATAGAGGTTGGCTATAAGTAGATAAAAAAAAACTGCCTGCCTCAATGTTCTAGTAGTCACAATCGCGGCTGTATTGATGGGATATCCATTAAGAATTACCCAGGCATAGGTCTTAAAAATAACAGGCGAAATCTGTAGTGTAAACCACTGACAAACCGCGCCTTGTTATATTACCTATATTAGCATAGAGGACATTCTAGAATATTGAGCTATTGTTTGAATAGAGGCTTGAATTAGTAAACAAGAAAATGTGTGAAGGAAACCGAGGAAAATCTATTGAGATGCCTAAATAATAGCTGCCGTATATTGTATGTAATAAATAGTGTGGGTGTTTCTATGTGGCTATGTATATAGGTATGTCTGTATACTCATTGTAATAATACACGGAATAGTGAATAGATAGGGATGTACTCTACACCTTTGTGTAGGAACCAAAGATTTAAATGGTTAAATCCGCCGTCATCGTACTTAGTCAAGTGAAAAAGTGTATATACAGAGATGGGTGAGCTCACACAATCATAATAGCATTTCCGTGACAATGTAGTCAAATTACTACGACATTATATCAAAACGAGACAGAAACGCGGCCTTCTATTGACGCGGTAGGGCAAATCTTACGATTTAAATTAAAATTAAAACATTTTCAATTCTTTTAAAATTTGAAGAGAGAATGCCGTCTATTAATTTTATTAAGCTCAAAGCTGGAGTGCCCTAAGTGCCCGTTCACCTGCACCTTGGATGATCTTAATAATGCCACTGTTGCCGCAATAAACGTGGCCACCTACTGGGCTCTAAATATATTAAACCACACGAAAAGAAGAAGATTAAGGCCGATTAAGTTATGATGACGATTATACTCTTGCACTTTATGTGCCTGAAGTAAAGAGTTATTTATTTATTTATTTATTTATTTATAATAATAAGCACACCAACAGCACTGTCACTTACATTTCAAATAAAACTTACATCTAACATTGGCATTTCAGTAACCGTGCAAATAACAGGTATGCATGACATTGACATAATGAAAAAATTAGAGACAATAAGAAAATAAAATAAAAAGTGTGTCCAGTAAACCTAAACCTAGAACACTACGGAAATCTAAACAGTTTGAGCTATGTAGGCGTACATTGCTCACACTGTTTATATAGGGAGCGTCTGTATGAAACGAAACTCATAGAGAAAACTTCGATAGGGTAAGCCGTCAAGTTTGACCTTTCGTTATATAACCTTGCCATACGTGTTAGAGGGCTATTAAAGGTGGTGTTTAAGGTAGATGTTGGCAATTGAAAAATACGATGATGTCGTTTGCTACGTTGACTAGTCCTAAAGTTAAAATAGTTAATCAGTTGCGCATCTATGGAACCATTAATAATTTTGTGAAGAATCAGTAAGTCAGAAGTGAACCGTCTTTCTTTTAAGCTTATCATTTTATAGTGCCTTAACCTATCATTGTACTCAGGTATAGCTTTTCGGATCCCATTCTTCATACATAGATACCTAACAAAACGGGCCTGAACAGATTCAACATTATTAGTATAGCATGAGTAATAGGGAGACCAAATAGTGGAACAATACTCCAAGGAACTCCTCACCAGTGCGTTATAGAGTAGAATAATGCTACCATAATTGCGGAAAGGTTTTGACATGCGGATTATAAAACCAAGCATTCTTTTAGCCTTAGCAACTATGGTATCAATATGATCACGGAAGGACAAGGATGTATCAAAGAGTACCCCTAGATCACGGATGACTGATACTCTACTCAATACTGATTCATCTATATGATAATCAAATTTAATGTAGTTCAATTTATTCGTGAAAGTAATAGTCTGGCATTTTTTAACATTGAGCGTCATTCTGTTGTTGAGACACCATTGTTGAAGGATATCAAGATCTCTTTGAAGTCTCATGCAATCACTCAGGTCTGATATCCCACAGTAAATTTTCAAATCATCAGCGTAGGCTAAACAATTGCAATTTATTAAATCCAAAAGATCGTTCAGAAATACCAAAAAAAGCAAAGGGCCCAACTTAGAACCCTGCGGAACACCAGAGCCAGGAGAAAAAGGTACAGATTCATATCCCGCCAAGGCAACTATCTGAGAACGATTAATTAAATAACTCTCGAACCACCGCAACAGAGAGCCATGAATGCCAGCACCAGCAGCCAGCAGTATGTTAACACCTCCACCTCCATATACTGTTTAAAGACCATAAACTGTCCAGTTTTATCGTTTGTAGTCACATAAACCCCTAACTAACCCTTATCTTTACCGACAGCGGTGACAGCTGACAACACCTATGCTGAGCATACAACAAAGTTTCCGATGAAGATGTGAATGAGATATCTGAAGACTAATCCCCTATTTAAACGATCAAAATCTAGTCGCAATCTCGTCTCAGCTACAACTAATTTCAAAAAATACTCAAACTTTATTTTGAAATCACTATCGGCTTCAAATTTTTGTAAATTATAAAAAAGTATAGTCCTAAAAGTGTATTCGATAAATTCAAGCTGAGATTCTTGAGGGTGCTGAAGGCAAGAGTGAGGTTAAAATGAAAACCCAAAATGTTAGCTGCGAAAATTTTTCAAAGGTTTTATTTTGGGTGTCGTTTTCATGTTTTTCGAGGGTGCTGAAGCCGATAGTGATTTCAAAATAAAGTTTGAGTATTTTAAAGATAAAGTGAACGACGTTACATTTGGAGTTTAAGAAGCGTACGAAACTTCGTTCTTGACGGGGGCTCCCCCGTCCCACGTTGTTTTTTCTTTAGTTATATACTTGTACAAAATAATATTTTTGTACATAATTCCGTAATACATGACCATTTACATAAGTACGTCTTCTTTGCCTTGCATCTCCACGGTTCACATCTTTCAACACAACAATGACAACTATATAATGAGTGTATCCGGTCACGAATGTTAACGACATGAAATACTATTAATATGATGGTGGATCACAAGACTAATGTGCAAGTATTACGACAATGTGACTTCTTAAACTAGGGACGCGCTCAGGGAAATAATTTAGAACCAATAGGTAAGATGTGCCGTGCCGTAGCACCTCCTCATTTCTCCACGTGGGTGTCGTAAAAGGCGTCTAAAGGACTTAATAGAGGATGGGCAGCAGCGTTCTCTATGTATTTTACCAAACTGCTTGCCCAACGTGGCGATTATTGCTCGGGGGAGGCCTATTTCCAGTGGACGTGTTGCGGCGGAAATTATGAGGTAAGATAAATTCTAGTAAGTTAGACTTACCAAGGGGTATCATGTTACCCTGTAACTAGGTTGTGGGATAGAATGAGACTTATAAAATGCTAGGCAGATGATGACCTAAGGAAACCTTAAAGAGATTAGATTCACAGAGTGTCACAATACTTGCCAGTGCGGTATGATCCGTACGTCAAACTAGGCCAGAACAAGCAAAACTGCGAAAGATATTTATTCGGTTTATTCGATAGCAAATAAATCGAATGCCATGCGTAGCCTTTTAAAACTACATAGTTGTCAGACTTTTGGGCTTATCATCATCTGCATAGACTTTCTCGAATGTGTTGGGGTCGGCTTCCAGTCTCATCGGAAGCAGCTGAATACCAATATTTTACATGGAACGACTGCTTATCTGACCTCCACTTTTGGGCTTATATATATGTAGAAAATATATCTAATAATTTGGTCACATTTTCCCTCCTTTAATATGTCCCTCGATTAACCAGTCGCCTGTTTAAATATAGGTACTAGGTATTAAGTATGAATTTATCTCCGCGGCCTTCAGATATTCATAAAAACTTTTTCCAAAAAAAAAAACAACCGACTTCCAAAAAAAACACTACAAAGTGAAAAATAACTTTAATTTCGGAAGTCGGTGTCTTTGGTGCTGTATTTGAATTTTTTGCCACCGCCTTCCGAAATTAAAGTTATTTTTCACTTTGTAGTGTTTTTTTTTGGAAGTCGGTTGTTTTTTTTTTGGAAAAAGTTTTTATTTTTCACTTTTTAGTGGTTCACATGTGCTTACCCCTTCACAGCATACCGGCGTGATGTTATGTTATGAACTGGTGTAAGCAATAGACAGAGATGAGATTTCAGCAATCCCAGTCCATTTGCTATCATTTATTGAGGAGTTCCGTTGTCTATCTCCAAATTTCTTCATCAAATCTTCACCAAATTGAAATGAAATCACTACGAGAAAGTACTCTTCCAAAAAATACCTAAATCGCTTTGGGTGCCTATAAAATTTGAAGAGTTCTCTCTATTTCTCCAGGATCCCATCATCAGATCCTGACTTGATGATCATGGGACTACCTGGGAAGTATACCCTTTCAAACAAAAAAAACAAAATCCAAATCGGTCCAGCCATCTTCGAGTAATCGGGGAACATACATAAAAAAAAATAAAAAAAAAAAACAAAAAAAAAAAAAGGTTCCGACGAATTGATAACCTCCTCCTTTTTGAAGTCGGTTAATAAATCAAGCTTCAAGTGCCATTTACGTGACGAGAACATACGTATTGTATGTATTATAGTTCGGGTCAAGTGATTTACAGTGACTGACTTATGTAATGAAAATTGTATTTTGTTTGTTACAGGTAAACAGAATATTTATCATGATATGTTTATGGTCCTGAGTAAGGTAAGTAGGTATACAAGAACAGAGTTTCAGCAAATCCCATACAAGTAGGGACATAGACGCGCAAACTGTAACCATTGATTCAGCACATGAGTCTAGACCCTCTAGAGTACTCGTAATCGTAATATTTCATCGGTTTAAAAAATATGTTACTCCATACATTTTTACCGCGTAGATTGCACTTTTCTGTGAAGTAAAGTAGCCATTGATTTATATGTACTACGCACTAGTACATGTTACATTCATTTAAATTTGTTTTTTTTTTGACCGACGGATAAATTCTATGGGGTCTAGAATCATAATATGCTGATTTCATGGTTATCTACAGTTTGCGCGTCAATGCCATACAAAAAACACCAGAGGATTAGTGCACCTACAACGAACTAAATATTCCACGAAGTAACTGTACTTCGTGGAACTAAAAATCATCTACTGTAAGTTATAGTACAACCGTTTGTAGTGATCCCCGACGACATCCGAAAAAATCTATAAATCCTAAGAAAAGACAAAACCAAATATCATAAGTATGCGAAACACGAGAAATAATAGAATCCTTCTATGTATTTGTACAACTTCCTTAAAACCATGGGCAACGGAGCCCGCAGAGAGAGACAATTATCATAATAATGAAATATTTCAGAAAACAACGTTGTTCTAACGAGCTCAGAAAACAAATTACGAGAATCATTTCCATTAGAACATCTATTGTGGATACACAATAGGATGAAACATCAGATACCCGAGATAACCATTGTTCGAGTGTTGAAAGTCCTTGTCTAATAAAGTCTAATTTGTAACTCGCAACGTTAGTAAAATCTTTTCGAAGATTGTGAGACTGATCAAATAGGTTTGACTTTAATTCCACACGACCTGATTAACCTACGTCTTCGAAATCATCTCACAGATAATTCGTCGACCTTTTTCGAAAACCCAAATGGTAAGAATGGATTTGACTCCAAGATCGAATTAGGATTTTGTAAATCAGTGAGCAAAATCAAATTCTCGAAGGCTTTAAGCCGCGTACAGACAGCGCCCACAAATCTTAAAAATATAAATCCTCTTTTCACCTTTCATAAATTCGAAGGCTCTCCGCTGTATCTTTTAAGCCGCAGTGCGCATCGTGACTAAACACATTTAATTAAACGGCCATATTCATATACTGTAACGTCCAAACAACGCTTTGACAAAGCATTTGGTTACCATTCTCAACCATACAATACCATACTCATGGATCTAATGCCCAAAAACCGTTTATCTGTGTTCCAATTTTGTTTGTGCATGTAATGGCATCTACGGCAGAGGTAATCTTGTGTGCGTGTGACGCGTCTAATGAAGTGTTGAGCGCGTGCCAGGTTCGGTGGCCCATTGTGCCCAGCCACACCAACTTAGATTATGTTTAGCGCGCCTGGCTGTACCACATACTATTTCTAGAGTTGTTGAATAATAAATGTGCACCCTTTAGAGTGGCACTGGCTGGTAAGAGTAGAAATATGGTTTTATGTTCAATAACTTTTCTCATGATTTGCTTTTCTTGGCTTAGATTTATAGCAAATCAATGTAAGGCTCATATACCGTAATCTTTTGTAATTGATTTGATCAGACACTCTGAAATAGAACCTCAATAATGGTGACACGTGTATTGAGAAGGAAAATATCACCATGATCCTTTTTTATATTATTTAAAAAGGAAGAATACACAAAAATCTCTCAGGACGATCATAAATCCGCCGGGAAAAATATCTGTCATGGCGTAATTTTCCTAATACGTAAATATGTATAATGGTCTCCGTATAGAGATGGAAGACATCATGTATGTATGTCAGATATTATAAATGATGGCGCCAACGTGAATACACGTGGAAAGATCACCATGGCTACAGACGAAAGCTGCTATAAATAGCTCGACATACCTTCAGGCAACCTTCAGGGAAATACTGTAATGATGTTAGCCCTACTTTATAGAGGAAGACAGCGGTGTCCCTACTAGTTGCGTTACAAGGGTTGAATACAGGGACTCTGAGTAAAATACTGATGTTAGACCCTTGAATACATACTCCCGTTCCTTCGAGGCAAAAATAAAAATGCTACCGGTCTCAGAAATTCAATTTATGAAACCGTCAAAATGTTACCGGCCTCAGAAAGTTTGGTCTGTGATTCGGCGTTTGAATTTCGAATGCTCTCATGATAGGCTGACCATAATAAAAACAACCAATCATAGTACGTCAGAAGATTTGACAGCAGTAAATAGATTCGCAACCGGCGTGCCTTTGACGTATGAACATTAACGAAGCTGCTGTGTGTTAGATAGTTTCTGCCTACCCCCATTGGAAAAAGGCTAAAGTATATTATGTACGTTTGAATAGATCAACTGGAATGGTCATTCAGAAACTGCGGCTACGGGCTGCGAACTACAGGTCATAATTTGCTAATTTGTACAGTGAAACAATAATAATTACTTTATTAGTGAGCTGTGACTCTAAAACCACATCTTGTTAAAGGAAGGAGTTTCAAAGCCTCGGCTTCCTCGCGGCTTGCGGGTTTCCCAACTTATACAAAATTCAACAGTTTTACTCAAAGTGCGAACAGTTTGAGCAAATATTTAGAATTATTTGCAAACGATTCGGGCACAGGGGTGAATAGCTTAGCGGTGATAATAATGGGTTCTAAGAACGCGGATTAGTTTTGAAGTTTTATTGTTCGGACGGTCTGTGTATTGTTGATAGTATACCTCTAACAATGATACCTATATTATATGCCTGAAAAAAATACCTACCTAAATACTTTTTGCAAATATTTTTTAGTTAACTCATTATTCTAGCAATTAAATTGACGAGCTCTTGGAATTTTCTTGAAAAATTAACGCACTCAATATTTTATAGCATTTTTTTTTCTATTCAATATTTTCTATGACAAAAACATGTCAGGCAAAAATATTACGATAGCGATGTCAAAACACTTCCTGAAGGTCAATTCTCGTAATTAAAAACGTTCAAAATCTAGTCGCAGTCTCATCTCAGCGACAATCAAATGTCAAAAATGTATGAAAAATCGAGGTATTTTTGACAGATTGACACAGATCAGACTGTGAACGTTCTTAAAATTACGAGAATTGCCCCTCTGAACATTGACAAATATCTAACGCAACAAACACACAAAAACAAAAGCCAATCGGACACGACCCTCCCAATTTCTGAGTCTTTGAGCAGAAATAGTCAAACATAACCTATACAAATATGTGAGGAGCAGTCTAATCAGGACTATGAGATTGCTTCTCATAGGTAAGGTCAACACTTTATGGATGCGTCCAATCATATTGTACTTATTGACTTTGCCAAATGAAGACGCGTTATTAACATAACATAACGTCAGGTCTGTATACCCCGAAGGGTTAGGCAGTGGTGTACTTTATTCATTGTCATCATAATGAGCCTATATCGTTCCCACAGCTGGGACACAGGCCTCCTCTCGGCGAGAGGGAGTGAACCGTAATCCACCACGCGGACATGTCTTCGAAGTTTTTGATTCAAAGACACGCCGGTTTCCTCACGATGTTTTCCTTCACCGTTTTGAGAGCAGGGGTGATGAAATAATTTACACAAATTAAAGCGCCTGTCTGGGTTCGAACCTACGACTCTGTAAGTCATGGCCGTTACCACTGGGCCACCACTGGTACTCTATTGTTCATCCACATTTCGTCAGTTATGTTTAAGTCCCATGTAATAGGGGGCGAGCCTATAGCCATTAACCGGGCACAAATCTAGACTCCGGGCTGCAAAACACAATACTTAACACTTTGCCGGGCCCAAGGACCTCATGCTCAATAGTAGCGCTAGCGACCACTTACAACGGGGCAGTTACATATATTACGTAGAACTAGATTAGAGGCCTCGCCCACAGCGGCTTTTTGTAGCGATGCTGTCGCGCATGTGTATCGATACAGCCGCAATGCTGTCGCTGGCTGTGTACCTTCGCCCAGATTTTGTATCGCTACTACCGCGATGCTGTCGCGCTTCAGTCGCGATCTTATTAGGCTTCTTTCTTCAATCAGCTGTATCGATACAGCTGCGCGTTTGCATTGTTGCTATCGCATGTTGCAAACGCGACTAACGCGCGATAGTAGCGATGCTGTCGCGCGGTTACAAAACGCGCGACAGCATCGCTACAAAAACTCGCCGTGGGCGAGGGGTCTTACAGCACCCAAGTTAAACCTGTAATTCCTACATTTCGCCAGTAACAACTAAGTGCCAATGTAAACAATGAAAGTGGACGCGAGCTGCACATCTAAACAGCGTTCAAGAGCTGTCAGTGTCAATATTCCACAACAATGATGACACTGATCATAGCGCGTTTAGATATTCTTAGCCTGAACGCAGTTTAGATATTTTGATCGCGATCAGTTTCATTGGTGAAATCCGCACTTAGTTCTATGTAATGGGTGGTGAGCCCCCACTGATTAAAATCTAGACTTCACCGGGCTTCACTCTCTGATTTCAAACCAACAAAATAAAACAGATAGTAAATCGATGGAACAGAAAATACCAAGCGGATTTAAAACCGTCAACGAAAAAGGTGTTACTGCCCTTAAATATCATGTGACATGTCCGTGTCCACGTCGTGTGGTTCCGATTACAAATAAATCTTCCCGTCACTTCCCATGGGTGTCATGAGAAGGGACTAACGGATTAAGTTTCAAGGACGAACCAACATTTTCCCTTTATCTATGAAATTATGTTGGTAGGTATTTATGTAGGTACCTACATTGCAGACGTCTCTAGGATTTTTTCTATTTTTGATTATTTGATAGTATCTTTACCGTGCGTGCGTTCGGAATCTGCTTTCAGGAAAAGGCCTATAATACGTGACTTTAAACTGACGAAAGCACGTAGAATCGTCTTGAGATAACAAAAAATGCTGACAACTAAAATAGAAGATAACTATCTATGTGTTAGAACATCTCAACTCCTTTAATTTAAACAATCCTGAACTCATTCCATATTTGACACTAGTTTGAAATTGGAACACGACGACGTGATGTTGCCGCATTTTAGTTGGATACAAAATGCAACGTTGTATTCGAAATTCAAAAATTATATTTCACCAACATTTTCTGTGCAGGAATCAAGGCAACGGAATTAGATCCACGTCTAAGAAAAATTCTGGTTAAAAATTCGCGAGAACTTATGCAGTATGAAGTAGATAAGCAAATGATTTAAGAGGTACAAGCGAATTTCGCTTAATTTCTATCCCCCAGTTAGGTTGCCCACTTGTGATAATAAAGTCCGCAGTCTCTTTGGAGACCTAGAAGGTACATTATGGATAATTTGGCCCGAAAAGTCAAAGGAGGTTTTATACTTTTGACTTTGTGTAATTTTCATTAACCCCCGACGCAAAAAGAGGGGTGTTATAAGTTTGACCGCTATGTGTGTTTGTGTCTGTGTGTCTGTCTGTGGCACCGTAGCTTTTAAACATTGAGTGTGGTTTTATTTATTTAAAAGTAGATTTTCTAGCGGTCGTTCTTAGACATGTTTCATCAAAATTGGTTTAGCCGTTTGAAAATTCTCGACCAATGCCAAACAGACGATGCCCAGCAATAATGAATGTAACTATGCTATTGTAGAAAGGATAACATTTTCATTAGCCGTTCCCCGACGTGACAATGCTTTGATCAAAATATTATCTACAACTTAAAAGGCCAATAAATATTGTTTATTTTTAATTTTTTAGAGGTTTTGTAATATCTGAGAACATATTTTTTTATGTCATATAAGAATTACTTTTATGGGAGAAGTTTGTATTGAGTACTACAAGATAACGGTAATATCTTGAGCATAATGTGTCGGGTGCTTTTATAAAAAACAATAAATAGCATATAATGTCCCCACTGCTAGGACACTGGCCTCCTCTCTGTGAGAGGGAGTGACCAATAATCCACCACACGGGCCCAATACGGGTAGGTAAATGTTTGCCTTAACCGTTTCCGCCCATTGCGTAGCATGTATGTATATTTCCTTTATCTTTTTTATATTCCTTTTTAGTATATTCTATCACATTTACATAAATTTATATTATTTTTCTATTAGTTCGCTGTACCAGTACAGTTTCCTAATAATTGTTTGATGCACCGGGCGATGTCATTACGTCAAAGCCGGCTGTCACTGAAAACCAGCGCTGGGGCTCTGTCTTGCATAGGGTCGCAGCATAATGCTGAGTGATAGCCGTTTTGCGTGGATGTGACGCATGTTTCCCTCAAACTTTTCTTATTTATTTTTTGTGTTCCTTTTCTTTTTGCGTCATGTTTACCGCAAATGAACGTTTTTTCTTTCTTTCTTTTTGAGAGCAGTGGCGACGAAATATTTCTTCAAATAATAGCTAAACTTATAATACAACATATAACTGAGCCTGAGGTAACGGAGGACCCGTCCCAGACTGAGAGTTTGTCTCAAGACTGTATTCTCAACCAAGATGCATCTGATTTATATTCAATCAACACAACATATGTTTTTTCTGACAAATTTGGTCAAGGTTTTGGTAGTATATTTAATCAGTGTTCGGAGCAATATGTTATTAATAATTGTTTACCCGGTGCCAGTATTAGCCAATTATTAAATAGTATTAAATTGTCAAAATTAAACCCCAGTTCTACTGTTATATTATTATATGGGGATAGTTTAGCAGTTACAAAAAAGGATATAATTAAATGTGTCCATTTGATGTTAGATCTCAAAGAGACCAATAATTGTAAATTCATTTTCTGTGCCTTGCCTTACTCACAATGCTTGTCTGTTGAGCAAAATAGGCACATTTACAATTTAAATATGTTAATTTATAATAGGACAAGTCGTCACAGTGACGCTATTTTATATTTTGATTGTAATCAATTTATTACTGATTACAAGCTGACAAATTATACTATGTATTTGCCACCTAGTTGTAGGAGACAAATTGCTAATCTTTTAGCATACAATTTACACCGTGACACTGGTACCTGTAGTGTACCATCGAATACTGTTAGTAGTGGTACTAACACTACTTTTGACACGCCTAGTAGTTTAAACTATTAGGTGCGACAACGGGTACGCTGCATATACTGAATGTTGTACATCAAAATATGCAGGGTCTGTCCGGCAAAGAGCTTGAGTTAAGTTTATTTATCGAGAATCACGATGTTCAGGTGTTATGTTTGACCGAACACTGGTTGAAAGAACATGAAATAGTGTGTTTCAACAATGATTTTTTTACTGTGCAAAGTGCATTTGTTAGGAAAAATGCTATTCGCGGTGGATCCTTAGTTCTTGTTTCCAACAAGTTGAAATGTAAACAACGTTTAGATCTAGTTAATCTTTCCATCGAGCGCACTATTGAGTTGTCTTGTGTTGAACTCGAGCGTTACGTGATAATTTGCGTTTATCGGCCCCCCTCTGGGGATTTTATTCGTTTCGAATCGGTAATGGAGGATTCACTCAATAAATTAAAATCAAGTAATAAATGTATAATTGTATGTGGAGATTTTAATGTTAATATTTTAGATGTCACTCCATTAAGTATTAGACTTCTCAATCTGTTTAGGTCTTTTAATTTAAAAAACTTGTTTTTTGAACCTACTAGGATTACGGCATTTTCGTCGACTTGTCTTGATAATATATTTAGTGACTGTGATGCCAAAAATCAATTAGTGTTAAGTGACTTAACGTCAGACCACTGTGGATTATTAGCTAGCTTCCCTTTGCCTTTACATAAAAAGCCGCATAAAATAGAATGCAGGCCTTATACAGCTAGTCGTTGCAACAAATTTAAGAATAATATAGCTCGTAGAATTACCCCATCTTTAATAGAACATGAGAATCCTAATGAAATCTATGGAGCCCTTTTCGATGTAGTGCATAAAGAATACCAGTCTACTTTCAAGACCAAAGCCATTGACATTAATGGCACCTCCGTTGGCTTCAACCAATGGGCCACTCCAGGTATTTATAAAAGTAGAGCGAGACTATACGAGCTATATGGTTTGAAAAAGTATAGGTTTGATACTCCTTTCCTAAAGTATGTCAGAAATTATTCAATATTATTTAAAAAGATCTGTGCTTTTGCTAAATCTAAATTTTTAAGCGATACTATAAAAAAAACTAGTAATAAAGTAAAAACCACATGGAAAATTATTAACAATGAAACGGGTAAATCGGTTAAACAGGAAAAACAATTAGAGATTATGGTCAACAACAAATTAGTTGATAAAGCTGCCGACGTAGCTGAGGCATTTAATGAGTTTTTTGCCAACATACCTATTACTACGACTCGCTACTTAAATTCGTCCCCGTCTAAAGCTGAAAATCTATTGCACAGTAGTGTGCCCAAATGTAGTCGCTTATTTAGTTTCGAACATGTAACGCCTCTTGATGTGGTTAACATTTTTAACACACTTAAGTCTAAAAACACTGGAGACTACTGGGGCATCTCCATTAAGCTTTTAAGTAATATAATCGACATCGTAGCCCCCTACCTAGCTGTTACTTTTAATAAATGTGTTGATCTAGGGTCTTTTCCTGACCTCATGAAGAGTAGTAAAGTCATACCATTATTTAAATCAGGAAATAAAAATAACGTTGGCAATTTTAGGCCTATTTCTATCTTACCGGCCTTTAGTAAAATATTTGAAAAGTTAATACTCAAGCAGTTGCTAAGACATTTTAATTTAAATAGCCTCCTTCACGATGAACAATATGGCTTTACAAAAGGTCGTTCGACTACAGATGCGGGTGTTGCTCTGCTGAAACACATTTTTAACGCGTGGGAAAACTCGCAAAATGCTATTGGAGTTTTCTGTGATCTCTCCAAAGCCTTTGATTGCGTGCACCATGACACGCTTTTGCGTAAACTACGTCATTACGGTGTTCAAAACGAAGCTCTTAACGTAATAAGCTCTTATTTGCAAAATAGGCACCAATGTGTAGATGTTAATGGTGTGAAATCATCCGGGCGACCAGTTCAGTTAGGTGTACCTCAAGGCTCAATACTAGGTCCATTCTTATTCTTAGTGTATATTAATGACTTGCCATTCTATTTAAAGGATATCTGTAACGTTGTACTGTTTGCTGATGATACCTCTCTTATCTTTAAAGTAGACAGGAACAGACAAGATTTTGACGACGTAAACAGTGCACTCTCAAAGGTTACGGATTGGTTTACCGTAAATAACCTAGTTCTCAATGCCAAGAAAACGAAATGTATCAAGTTCGCCTTACCGAATGTTAGGAATTTAGGACCCAACATCGTCTTAGATAATGAGGTGCTTGAAACTGTAGACTCGGCAGTTTTTCTAGGCTTAACAGTAGATGCCAAACTTCAGTGGGGATTACATATATCAAGCCTAGCGGGAAGGCTCAGTTCGGCCGCCTACGCCGTCAGGAAAGTAAGACAATACACTGACGTTGATACAGCTCGGTTAGTTTATTTTAGTTATTTTCATAGCGTTATGTCCTACGGCATTCTGCTGTGGGGCAAAGCCGCTGACATTCAAAATATTTTTGTTCTTCAAAAACGAGCTGTTAGAGCAATTTACCAACTAGGTTCTAGAGTTTCTCTGAGAGAATTTTTAAAAGATGTTGGGATTCTTACGGTGGCATCGCAATTCATCTTCGCCAACATCTTATATATTAGGCAAAATATACACTTGTACACTAAAAATAGTGATATTCATAATATTAATACTAGAAATAAGGACAAACTACGTATTCCCTTTCACCGGCTACATAAGGTTCATAACTCATTTGTAGGTCTGGGTATAACCTTCTATAACAAGCTACCCTCTTCCTTGCTAGATCTGCATTTTAGTGCGTTTAAAGCTAAAGTAAAATCCACCCTTTGTTCAAAGGCATACTATTCTATTAACGACTACTTAAATGATAAGAATTGTTGGTCGCTATGATTAACTCAAGACAATGTTTGTGTTCTTTCACCAGAATTAGCTTACCCACTGACAGGTTATATCATTATGTTATTTCATATAATTGCTTTTTTTTTATCTGACTGTATAATTCAGGTTTTACTTTTTTTATCATTTATTTATGACTTAATCTACTCATTACAATGTTTTTTTTTTTTTAATGAGTAGTATTGCAATATGTAGTTAGCTAGCGACCTCGACAATTCATGATTATTCTTGCCAGTGCAACCGGCAGCAAGTTCGTCATGCTCCCTTAGATGTCACTGCTTGCGGTAGCGTCGGGGGTCGGGTTGCCTCCTTCCCTCAAATATGGCGAGGGGGGCAATGGCTGATCTTTGCGTTATGCTCGTGAACGGGTGCTGCTCGTGGTGACTGGTCGTCTTGCTGACCATGGTTTTGTTATTGTTAATTGTATTAAGTTTTTAATAATTTTAGTCCAGAGGTCCTAGTTTAACTTTTGTTATAAGTTACTTATAGCTATATTTGCATAATGCAGAATTACATAAGTAAGCTGGCATGCCCTTTATGCCTAGAGGCTTTTATTTAGATTGGAAGTTCTGTTTACGTTTTATTTTAATTTTCTATTATTTTTAGTTTTCAATTTTTGATGGTATATTGGCGTGTGCTAGCTGACATATGGCAAATTTTATGTTTTTTTTTGTGTTTCGTAATTTTTATTACGTATTATTGTATAGAAACAAGTTCTTCTAACTTAACAGACAGCTGTGCTGCTGGGGAGTTTGTTCCGCTACTTCTTCTTCCCAGCTAAAGCACTAGGAAGTGGTGAAGGGCGGGCGTTTTTGGGGGGACTGTCTTATGTAATTTTATTTTGACGTTCAAAAAGAGCTGACTCTCAGCCTAGTTTGAATAAATGACTTTTGATTTTTTTTTTTGATTTTTATATTAGAAAGGCGCAGTCAAATTTAAGGGTGTGGGCACACAGACCATCAAACTGAACAACATTGCTTCATGGGACCAATATCCACAAAAAAATATCAGCCATCCTATACATTGGGATCGAGTAGGTATTGAAGGTTTGATTCTTTCGCTATAACACACCCTACATTATTTTGATCGACAAAACTTTTCCTAATTACAAACAACGACTTTTCACATCAACTACCAATAAATGTTCCTAAGTAAATTAATTGAGCAAACGCCCGAACAATTTTAAAGAAAATTCTCCTATTGGCAAAAAATATTCAGTTCGTAAAAAGCGCTCCATAAAAGAACAAAGTTAATATTACCAGGCATTCCGAGCCGTTCGAGAGCTGACAACGAGAGCTGGAGATCAAAAGCAAATTAACTGCGAAACAGTTTGTCAAATACTAGAGAGACACTTTAATTTGGAGGAGAATAAAGTTGTCTACGATGTTGTTTCGGCCATTTATCTTAAAATGTTATCGGCACCTTTTCCTGACATTATGTTAGGTATGTCGTTTCCTAATCATCATAAGCTCTTCATAAAATTGGTCCTTCGACCCGGATGACTACGTTTTGCCAGTCTCAGTGACCCTTGGTGACGTTTGTGGTGTGACGTAAATAAAATTATCCCTGTGTTACCAGCCAGTTTGACCTATTACTACAGAAACTGCAGAATATACCTCACTGAAGCTATTTTCTTTAAAAAAAACAAACCGTATTTTATTCCATTTTCTCCACGCCTTGACTCGATGTGTTTCAAGTTAAATATTCATGGAAAATCAATGATAGCGGGATATTTTTTAAACTAAACTGGCACAGCCATATGGTAATTCACAAGCATTAAATACTTAACTGGGCTCTTTTCCATCGTTCGAATGGCATAATTTGATGCCAGCCGGAAGGCATGATTTACAAAGAGACAGCTGTCGTTTGCAAATCTTTTTAAAGAGAATGTGCTTATTATAAAATAGTAGATACCTATAGGTAATTGAGCATAATTTTACCGCAAAATCGTACTCAGAATGTTTAATATTTCAGTAGTACATACGTTACTTTGCCGTATTTCGAAGAAAAGGATCGAAAGGATATTTACCTGAAACAACAAAAAAAACTTGTTATTAATATTGCATAAAAATCACATGATTTAGTACCTCAGTTTCATTATAACTATGCAATGAAACAGCGCCTTAAAGTCTCCTTCAAAACCTATAATAATTTAAATTATTGTTATTTATTGTATGGACCATAATGATTGTTGCTTAATCCTTTGTCTTTTATCGTTCCAAAACAAAAATACATACGTAGACGTACAGTACAATGCCAGAAATATCTTCATAACAACTTTCAATTATCACCTATCCACGCTTTCAATATAAACGGGCCCGAAACAAGGGGTGTACTCTCTAATTCCGTCCGAAAGTAATTGATTCGCCAATACAAGTGACAAATTAAATTTTCGGGACGGACAAAAACGCATCCGGAGAGTGGACACCTGTCGAATCGTGTTGTCATTCATTTTTAGTTCGAGCTCCGAACTAATTTTATCAATCTAAAAAGGTTGACCACAAGTTTGCAACTCTATTATGAGATGTCGATACAATATTGTGCAAAAGTCTATCCAACTTTTTGACAAAGTTTTATTACACCGAGAAATTACCATTTCCCATTTTCTTTTTGTAAGTAGAGAAAATAGAAATAAATTTTACCCGCATCTATGTACTGACGAATCACTATGCGGGCTAAAGAAACCTAAATATAAATCTGCCAGTCGAAAAAAACTTAATGGCGAATTCACAACCGTTATTTCGACTGGAAGCTAATTAAAATATCTATTACTAAAATAAATCACTCGGGGTTCGTGGGGCTCGTGGCTACGTTGAACTACGCCTATCGCGATCGGTTCGTGGATTGGTGACCACATATTACATATCGAGACTTGCTTTTCGCGTCACGGGAAAAGCAAGTTAAGCCATTGGTCCCGGCTGTCATTCGTGGATCTTTAACAGTCGTTACGGGTAGTCAGAAGCCTAAAAAGTCAAACAACCAGTCTCACCAAGGGATATCGTGTTACCTAGGTCAGATAAGCAGTCGCTCTATGTAAAATTCTACTGCATCCGGTTAGACTACAAGCCGACTCCTACGTAGCTGAGAAAAGACTAGGCAGAATTGGATTTTGTTAAGATAAATCACTTGCTGGATTAAGCAATTACAGCGATGGAAGGACAAACGACCTAATCCCTGATAGATCGACATTGTTGATGTTTCATTACGATAGAATCTAATTTAAGTGAACTGCGCTAACGAGATTGTAAGGACATCTTACTTTGATTACTAGTATCGGGGTCATTACTTATATCAATATTATTTGAAGAATAAAGTAACATGTTTTTTTCACATGTTTCATTTCGGGAAATTGGTTTAGTAGCTTAAGAAAATCACCAATCTATACTGCTATTATCAAGAGATTACATTTGTGAGTTTGTAGCAGGATTATCGTTGAAACTACTGTTCCGAAGCACAACATTCTTATAATGGGAGCTACAGAGTGTAGGATTTTATGTTAAAACATGAAATTTTACGCCGACGAAGTCGCGTGCAGAAGCTAGTGTATATTTGACCCATTTTAGAAGACAGAAGTTCTGAGAATTACAAACTTAAAGAACAACTTGGTCGGAGTACCCACAGGTGTTCCGATGAACTGCAGTGCGACTGTGAACCCACATCGCAAAATACGCCCCATCTCTTTTCATGCTCTCTGTGCACTAACACCTGCCCTATGAAAGACCTTTGCGAGGCCAACGATAACGCTATCAAACTGGCTGAATTCTGGTTGAAGTTTACTTAAAACAAATCCAATCATTGATACGACGAAGAAAAAGAACAATGCTTGTAGAATGTCAAGTAATAAAAAATTTAAAAATACTTTATTGACACAAAATACCTTGGTTTACAATATCAATACATTTCACATTGGTAGGTACATTGGATTTTGGGAAAAGGCTACACAAATAGTGAAAAACCCTGCCGCCTAAACTAGGGGAAACCTTTATTTATGTGTGTCGTTAATAATTAGGTGCTTTACATAGTCAAGAAAGAAATTGGCAGAATGGAGGCAATTTAGAACTACGTTCTTGACTTGGCAATGTTCACTGAAAACTAGGCTAGAATTAAGCTGAACAGAGTCGTTACCAGTGGCATAGGAGTGCAGTTCAATGGACCAATTATTTCCTAGAAAAAAAGTCCTATTTCGTAGATCGTGATAAGGAGTCTTGAATAGGGCAACTTTGGATCAGAAGCGAAGTTTTTAATACCCCGTTTTGAGTTAACGGTGAAAAGAGATAAGAAATAGAGGTCAATTAAGGTCAATTGTTTTATTCAATCAAATAATGCTTTTAAGAGACGACAGCTGATGAGATTTATATTTAAGGTTAACGTTGGTACTAATTAAAATTATCAAAGTTAACCTTAAATATAAATCTCATCTTTAATTCTTTTAATTAACTCACTCGTTTATATGTCCTGGAATTTCGCAATAAATACTTCGCCCACTTCCACTGAAGCTATCGGGCCGAAATTCGGCACACACGTTTGGTTCTCGTACAATGCACGATTATAACATTTTTTGAATATTTGATGCGTCTTTCTTTTAAATTTAAATAAAACCGCAAAATTACTTTTATTTTGGTGGTCATCCGATTCAACTAACATTAAAAGCAATGCTGTTTTCGACCTTATTAAATCTTCATTCTACAGGTAAATTAATACAATTTAATTTACCTGTCATAGCTTTATTTTTAATTATTTTTACCTATTTTAGTACTAGTAGTAATTTTATTTTAGGAGCTTCACACATCGTCTTCACATTTAATTATATAATTATACAAAATATTGCGAAACATTTAAAAAGAGTAGGTTTTTTTTTTTTTTTTGAGGATGGGAAATCCACCTTTTCCTGACATTATGTTAGGTATGTCGTTTCCTAATCATTATAAGCTCTTCATAAAATTGGTCCTTCGACCCGGATGACTACGTTTTGCCAGTCTCAGTGACCCTTGGTGACGTTTGTGGTGTGACGTAAACAAAATTATCCCCGTGTTACCAGCCAGTTTGACTTAGTACTACAGAAACTGCAGAATAGACCTCACTGAAGCTATTTTCTTTAAAAATCCAAACCGTATTTTATTCCATTTTCTCCACGCCTTGACTCGATGTGTTTGAAGTTAAATATTCATGGAAAATCAATGATAGCGGGATATTTTTTAAACTAAACTGGCACAGCCATATGGTAATTCACAAGCATTAAATACTTAACTGGGCTCTTTTCCATCGTTCGAATGGCATAATTTGATGCCAGCCGGAAGGCATGATTTACAAAGAGACAGCTGTCGTTTGCAAATCTTTTTAAAGAGAATGTGCTTATTATAAAAAAGTAGATACCTATAGGTAATTGAGCATGATTTTACCGCAAAATCGTACTCAGAATGTTTAATATCTATGTAGTACATACGTTACTTTGCCGTATTTCGAAGAAAAGGATCGAAAGGATATTTACCTGAAACAACAAAAAAGACTTGTTATTAATATTGCATAAAAATCACATGATTTATTACCTCAGTTTCATTATAACTATGCAATGAAACAGCGCCTCAAAGTCCCCTTCAAAACCTATAATAATTTAAATGATTGTTATTTATTGTATAGACAGTAATTCTTGTTGCTTATCTCTTTGTTTTTTATCGTTTCCAAACAAAAATACATACGTACATTACAGTACAATGCCAGAAATTTCACCATAATAACTTTCAATTATCACCTATCCACGCTTTCAATATAAACGGGACCGGGAGTAGCCGAGTAGGCCGGTAGGCCCGTGGAGTACTTTACAATAACTTTCGTACCTAGGTATATTTTCATACTTTTCAGTTGACTTAAAAGGTTGACCACAAGTTTGCAACTTTATTATGAGATGTCGATACAATATTGTGCAAGTCTATCCAACTTTTTGACAAACTTTTATTACACCGAGAAATTACCGAGGAATTTCCCATTTTCTTTTTGTAAGTAGAGAAAATAGAAATAAATTTCACCCGCATCTATGTACTGACGAATCACTATGCGGGCTAAAGAAACCTAAATATAAATCTGCCAGTCGAAAAAAACTTAATGGCGAATTCACAACCGTTATTTCGACTGGAAGCTAATTAAAATATCTATTACTAAAATAAATCACTCGGGGTTCGTGGGGCTCGTGGCTACGTTGAACTACGCCTATCGCGATCGGTTCGTGGATTGGTGACCACATATTACATATCGAGACTTGCTTTTCGCG
This sequence comes from Antitype chi, assembly GCA_947359405.1. Classification (NCBI taxonomy): domain Eukaryota; kingdom Metazoa; phylum Arthropoda; class Insecta; order Lepidoptera; family Noctuidae; genus Antitype; species Antitype chi. The sequence goes on along the minus strand of OX375810.1, from coordinate 3,377,066 downwards.
TCACGGGAAAAGCAAGTTCAGCCATTGGTCCCCGCTGTCATTCGTGGATCTTTAACAGTCGTTACGGGTAGTCAGAAGCCTAAAAAGTCAAACAACCAGTCTCACCAAGGGATATCGTGTTACCTAGGTCAGATAAGCAGTCGCTCTATGTAAAATTCTACTGCATCCGGTTAGACTACAAGCCGACTCCTACATAGCTGAGAAAAGACTAGGCAGATTTGGATTTTGTTAAGATAAATCACTTGCTGGATTAAGCAATTACAGCGGTGGAAAGACAAACGACCTAATCCCTGATAGATCGACATTGTTGATGTTTCATTACGATAGAATCTAATTTAAGTGAACTTCGCTAACGAGATTGCAAGGACATCTTACTTTGATTACTAGTATCGGGGTCATTACTTATATCAATATTATTTGAAGAATAAAGTAACATGTTTTTTTCACGTTTCATTTCGGGAAATTCGTTTAGTAGCTTAAGAAAATCACCAATCTATACTGCTATTATTAAGAGATTACATTTGTGAGTTTGTAGTAGGATTATCGTTGAAACTACTGTTCCGAAGCACAACATTCTTATAATGGGAGCTACAGAGTATAGGATTTTATGTTAAACTTTGAAATTTTACGCCGACGAAGTCGCGTGCAGAAGCTAGTGTATATTTGACCCATTTTAGAAGACAGAAGTTCTGAGATTGACAAACTTAAAGAACAACTTGGTCGGAGTACTCACAGGTGTTCCGGTGAGCTGCAGGGTGACGACTATGGACCCACATCGTAAAATACGCCCCATCTCTTTTCATGCTCTCTGTGCACTAACACCTGCCCTATGAAAGACCTTTGCGAGGCCAACGATAAGTATATCAAACTGGCTGAATTCTGGTTGAAGTTTACTTAAAACAAATCCAATCATTGATACGACGAAGAAAAAGAACAATGTTTGTAGAAGGTCAAGTAATTAAAAATTCAAAAATAAGTTTATTGACACAAAATACCTTTGTTTACAATACCAATACATTTGACATCAAGGTAGGTACATTGGTTTTTGGGAAAAAGCTGCGCAAATAGTGAAAAACCCCGCCGCCTAAACTAGGGGAAACCTTTATTTATGTGTGTCGTTAATAATTAGGTGCTTAACATAGTCAAGAAAGAAATTGGCAGAATGGAGGCAATTTAGAACTACGTTCTTGACTTAGCAATGTTCACTGAAAACTAGGCTAGAATTAAGCTGAACAGAGTCGTTACCAGTGGCATAGGAGTGCAGTTCAATGGACCAATTATTTCCTAGAAAAAAAGTCCTATTTCGTAGATCGTGATAAGGAGTCTTGAATAGGGCGACTTTGGATCAGAAGCCAAGTTTTTAATACCTCGTTTTGAGTTAACGGTGAAAAGAGATAAGAAATAGAGGTCAATTAAGGTCAATTGTTTTATTCAATCAAATAATGCTTTTAAGAGACGACAGCTGATGAGATTTATATTTAAGGTTAACGTTGGTACTAATTAAAATTATCAAAGTTAACCTTAAATATAAATCTCATCTTTTAATTCTTTTAATTAACTCACTCGTTTATATGTCCTGGAATTTCGCAATAAATACTTCGCCCACTTCCACTGAAGCTATCGGGCCGAAATTCGGCACACACGTTTGGTTCTCGTGACAATGCACGATTATAACCTTTTTTGTTTATTTGATGCGTCTTTCTTTTAAATTTAAATAAAATCGCAAAAATACTTTTATTTTGGTGGTCATCCGATTCAACTAACATTAAAAGCAATGCTGTTTTCGACCTTATTAAATCTTCATTCTACAGGTAAATTAATACAATTTAATTTACCTGTCATAGCTTTATTTTTAATTATTTTTACCTATTTTAGTACTTACATTAATTTTATTCTAGGAGCATCGTCTTCACATTTAATGATATAACTAATATATATGAAGTGGTTCGAGTATCATCTAATGTCTTCTCCATGTTCAGGTAGGCGTGGATTATCGGGTAGGAAGACAGTATTTCAATAAAATAACTCTTGTTACAATCACTTCACTTATAATTCTCAATTATTCAATCGAACACTTAATAAAATAATTATAGGTCACTTAGATAACGAGGGATGCACTCAAAATATAACGTCCACCGAGAACGTGGTTGCATGCGCCTTCACCGCAATCCCAAAAGCACAGAACATATATACCTCTAGCGGATCCAAAAGTCAACCGTTCTTCTTTTTAAGATGGCTGCCTCCCCAGTCCTCGGTGTTCGTTTTTGACATTGGCATTTGTGACGTCGATTGACAGTCTAGAAAAGCGGCAGCGCCGACATATACAAAATATTGCGAAACATTTCAAAAGAGTAACGGTGGAGTTTCTTGCCCATTCTTTTCCATACGAAACTACATTTTAGAAGGGGCAACTAGAATCAAATCTTTACGTTCAAAGGTGCCTTTTCTGTGCCTATTTGAAATAAATTATTTGACTTTGAATCAATTAAACAGTTTTCCCTTTTAACATTACTGACTTTCCCACGAGTACTCATCATTTTCAGAATAACAAATAAAACTCAACTGATGTCAGTATTTTAATTAAGTAACAGCCACAATAAAACCTTCATTCAAAATGAATTCAGCACTCTCATTAATCATCACGAAAAGCATAATAAAAAGACAATCGCAATAAATGAGGCATTTAATAAACGTTTTTATTGCGGTATACGACAAAAATTACCCAACAATGAATACATTTTAAGTACCAACGGGAACTTAATTCCGGGATTTTTCAGCTGTAATTAGGGAACTGCCTTTAATTACAAGTGAAAGGGCGTGCCAATTAAAGTTAAATGCGGTTCTACGGACTCTTAGTTACCCTTGAGCATTTGAAATGCAGCTAATTGAATATGTAGTGGAGTGAGGTAGAAGAAAATTGCAGTCAAGTTCTACGTGTGACTAACTGAAAGAACGTTTTGTGAGTAGGGTATTGGCCAAGAATAGACATGTCAGTCTTTAGGTGGTAACGGAAATATATGTATCTATTTGTGAATGTCAAGGAATTGGCGATTTTTTACTCAAAAACCTTTAGTATCGAATACTAAGTATGAATTTCCAAGTTCAATTCTTAGTTAGTTTAACAGAAAAAGGATATAAGGTATGTAAGAATCGTAGCAGATGACGTACTTTAGTTTCTGCCTACGCCGATGGAAAGAAGTTGTGAGTTTAATTAGGTATGGTGTGTAAGAAAAACGTATTATAAAGCAGTTCTTCCAAAATCCCACAAAAAGTTAGTTTTTATTGGACAATACCGTCGCTAAAGACCAAAACAGTTCGATAAAAAATCTGAATATCATCCTACTAACATCCTACTATCAAAGACACAAATAACCTTATAATTGCACAGCATTATTATTGAGCACGTTTTTCGTAAAGCACGTGCTATCAATAGATAGAGGCAAAAACAATGAGATGACGTACTTGAAGAACACAAGTACCCATTCATTTAGTGGCAGTGACAGCTGTTGAGTACTTTACTTTGATTAAACGTATAGCAGGGAGAGATATACGAAACCATCACCTTAATTTCGTAACACGTTTCAATGCCACTCCGAAAGATTTGAAAGGAAATTACTAAATTGCTAATTGAAAATTATTTTGTTTGAAAAAATCGTCTGCTAATAAACCACTTAAATAATTCAATGAATGTTGTTAAACTATCAAAAACGAATGTCATTGCCATTTTCAGTGTGTAACGCAATTACCCCGCAGGTTTAATGTAATTAGTCTAGCTATCGAGTTCGTTATCACTGATCTCAAACGAATTAAAAAGTCTATCTGATAATGAACAAAAAATCAACAGTTTTTTAAACCCTTTTCAATTTGACCTCTGTAAACAACAATGCTAGTAATCGAAACGACTAAATTATTAATGTATGTATACACGTTATAAACAGGAAAAAGGTACAGAGGTGATGCTTATTTCTAAAGACATCTCTTCCAGCATACCAGCGATATGAGAGAAGATAAATAGATGTAGACAGCGTGTGTAAGAGTAAAAGAGAAAATAAAATATCTATAATCAAAAACAAGTCACTTAGTAAGATAAAACAAATAATATGAGAATATACTTACATACATACATACAAATACAGAATACATAATTATCCAGAACATGAGAACATCCTAAAGAAACATGAACTTCCGACATTGCCAAGTTCAAGGACGACTTCTTATAAGGATATATGAGCACGTGAGTTACGATAACTGCTTGACGGTCCCTCTCCACAAGTAAACAAACACATCAATGTTATCTATGTCGATTTAGTAATGAAAGAAAGACATCCATAAGTGGTTTCTCTGGAAATCGAATAAGTGAAATAAATATAAGGAAGAAGACTGTTCTTAACATGGACATTAATTAGCACTAGCTGTGTGGAATAGGGTATTTTAGAATTTATTAAAAACTATTTTAATTTGAAGATTGGGACGAAATATGTAACAGAAACATAAAACTCAATTGATTTATATCCATTTTGTCAATTAAAGCGTTTTATGTCAAGTTTACTTTTCGTTGTTTTGAATTTACCGCTAAAACGCTCCATACGATGACTTTTTTATCACGTGACCACACGTGACGTCAGCTTTATTTGGGCCGTCAGGCCTATCGAAAAGTATTTTGAGGAGTTGATTAATATTTAAGGCAAGATAAATTCAACAGAACCACAAAAGTAGTTCAGTTTATCTTCGGGTATTTCGTCCTAAAGCCAACATTTATTCAGTACCAAACATTTTTCTCTTAAAATTTATTAGTGCTTCGAATCCCCGAATGGAATACAAACCAGCGAAAATAAAAAGACCATAACTTCACATAAGTTGACAGTATTAAAATGAACGTTTAGAAGAACCTGGGTGTTCCCTATCGTATGGAACTACGCGACAATTTTATACTGACCTAGATCACGTTTCTGAAATGCAAGGGACGTGATGTCTTGACGTGTGCTTAGCATGCATACGAAATTTAAAATGAAGTTTTTCTATGCTTGGACATACGCTTGCAAAAATAAACTTTGAAAATGGCGAGCGGTATAAAGAAAAATATTGAATAAGACATCCGGGGTTGTGTGAAAGATGATACGGCATAGATGGAAGTCACAGAGATGGCGTTTGATATTGACGTAGGTTTGGAAGAAAAAGACAATATGGCCGACAATGGAATGAGGACAGGAGAATGATGATCGAACGATCAAACATGACCTTGAGCCAATGGCTCTGTTCGTGATGTATGGGCAAATATAACAGAGATAGACAATACCAATACTTTATTAGTATCTTTTCTATTCTAGTGTTTTTCGTTATGCTGCTCTAGGGATCAGTTTATTCTAATAAATTGTACCTCGTGTAGGATATATGAAAAAAAAATGGCTTTTGCCAACCACCTTGTACAAAGTATGTTTCGGAAATCAATGAGTTTGTAGAAAGATATACTTATATATTCAGCCAAGAACGCGCGAGCGTAGCGTCGTAGCGTCAAGACATAGTGATGGAAGGACTCTCACAAGATGGACTGCGATGACCTGGTGAAGGCTGCAGGAATCTGCTGGATGCAAAAAGCACAGACCGGTCGAAGTGGCGGTGCATGGGGGAGAGGCCTGTCCAGCAATGGTGAATTTCGCCTGAAATGATGATAATGTAAAACAGATCCATCATCATTGCTGTAGTAATCTTGTTGTATGTACTTCATTCTTCAAAATATCAGACATTGTTACTTTTTCAATACATACGCTAACTCAGTTTCCTAGGAATGTTTTCCTCAAACTTTTAAGTGATTAATGGTCCATTGGATATCGGTTACGTTTGAAACCCCAAGCACCGGAGCTGTCTCGATTTCGATAAAATATTTTACGCTTAATTGATGAATGGAATTTAGATTTCAAAATAGCAGTCCATTACTACAACCTGCTCGTATTTAAGTATAAATAATAAAATGAAACTATCAGTTGCCTCCTGTTTGTTATAGACAAAATCTTAACTGCGGCATTTTCGCTTTAGCTACGTCATCATCCTTGTAATTCCGGCCAATTTTTTGCAATAACCATATTTGAACGGGATTACGAGATGATACAGTGTATCTTAGATATACCATCCATCGTTTCGTTGGGGCGACCAAAAAAACCTGTTTGAATGATGATGACGGTGTACCTTACATCTTATCTGTCTTGTCTAAGCCCAGAAATTTAATTACACCTTAAGCGTAATACAAGATGCAGGATCTCCTGGAAAGTCGAAATAATACTACAAAATTCATAACGTCTGAAAGGGGCAACAAGACCATTTAAAACGCTAATATCCGCGTTTCATCATCATCATCATCATTTCAGCCGAAAGACGTCCACTGCTGGACATAGGCCTCCCCCAAGCTCCGCCACTTCGACCGGTTCTGTGCTTCCCGCATCCAGCGGACTCCTGCGGCCCTCACAAGGTCATCGGTCCACCTTGTGGGAGGCCTTCCAACTTTACGTCTTCCGGTGCGCGGTCGCCACTCCAGAACTTTTCGACCCCATCGGCCATCTGTTCTGCGTGCAATGTGCCCTGCCCACTGCCACTTAAGTTTGGCAATTCTTCGGGCTATGTCGGTTACCTTGGTTCTCCTGCGGATCTCCTCATTCCTGATTCCGCGTTTAATCCGCGTTTAATTGCACTGAATTTATAAACCTAATAACGATCTAATTATTATGAAAAGTACGAACATGGTAAAAATGGCAAAAGTAAGAACATGGTCCGTGTCTGACCCTTTTCATTATTAAGCTGTGCCCTACACCTCTGCTCACATAAAGCTACAATCTACTTATCTATTTTCATTTTTCTTCCAGACTGCCTCGTTGGCCTAGTGGTCGCAAGGGCCACCGCTGAGCACGATTTCCTGGGTTCGATTCCCTGGTAGGGTTAAGTGTTATTGGGTTTTTCTATCTGGAATTTCTCAGTAGCAGCCCGGAGTCTGGATTTGTGCCCAGTTGATGGCGATAGCCTCGCCCCCTATTACACGTGACTTAAACATAACTGCCAAAGTGTGGGTGTATATTAAGTACAATTCTGCCCAACCAATGAACCAAGAAATAAGGCGTGATCTTATGTTGTTATTTTTCTTCTTCCTAGTTTCGACTTTAATTAAGTACTCCAAGGACCATTTAATATTCATATGAAAGGACAGGTTTATTACTAAAATGTTGCGACAATTATTATTACAAAATTATTCAATGGCTGGCTGACATTATTTTCACGCTTTAATTAATACGAAATCTGCAACGATAAAATTAAATTTTTTTCATTCATTTCGCTTCATTGATTAAATATTGGAAGAGAAGTTATTTCAGAGATAAAATGTGACATCGCTGAAATGCTTTGCTCTGTTATCTACCTCGACGTTATTATTATTACCACTTTCATTTACTGATGGATATACTTTATGGAGCTTTTAATAGCAATCATAAACACTATCGGACTTATTACAAGACAAGGTTTTTCTTTAGGTTTAGTTTAAACTATCGAGCCTGTTTTTGAAATAGGAACCTAACTGAAATCGAAACACATTTCTTTTTAGAAAACTGACAATTTCGTCCGGTGCTAAGATGTCATTTTCTTTACCCAAATCGAAATAAAGTTGGAAATGCAAAATCTAGCTCCGAGTTTAGGTTAGAACAAAAGTTAGATCGAGTTTTGTAATAAGATACCTTGTACCAACTACATATTCAGGCTTAAATCAATAGCCATACAAAATTAGAGTCGTGTTTTAACATTAATTCACAAATTCTTCATTCAAATTCTTGCTGGAATTTTTCCTTAAATTTATACATAATAAGTATTAATTATCTTTATTTAAAGCTGGTGACATGTCGGTGTACTTTGGGTACCTACCATAATACCATACCATAATCAGCCTATAACGTTGCCACTGCTGGGACACAGGCGTCCTCTCTGTGAGCGGTAGTGGGCCGTAATCCACTACTTGGGCCTACTGCGGGTTGTGTAACAAGTCTTGATATGTTTAACTTTTCTAATCTTTGAAACAAACTAACGCTGGGTTCATTCCTCATTAATGAGCAATTCTATAAAACAGTTAATATCAACCTAATACTACGCAATAGGACTTAACAAACGCCAATTCTAGATCAAATAAAAGCGTGAAGTACCAACACAAAGTGCGACTACCGCACAAAAAGTGTATCATTGAGCAAATCAATGCAATTCCGCTAACTACGACCTTCGCAATCCGCAACTGTATGACGCTCTCAGCTGATCAATTTGAATTCAAGTGATATCATCTTCCTTCTAAAAAACACATTCTTATACTTAAGTACGTTTGATTGCTGAATAGCAACACCTGTTATTATTACGTAATTTTCGAAAAAAACATTAAATCGTGAGTTTTGTCTCTTTTTTTAAAGAATTGCTTGAACTTTTTTTGTGACTCTGCAAGGAAATGTAGTAAAGTATAATTTAAGGTTTCTTACTAAGAAGACATTATACTATGACACCTTGCTAATTCCGCCATTTTTGACACTGTAGTCATTCGAAGGCCAAAAGTGGCGGAATTAGCAATATCGTCATTGAGCTGTCATTATTTGAGCTTGTCTTCAAAGTCAATTCTAAAGATCAGTTTGTTGTTCATATCACACAAGGCACATTAGCTGTCCATCCTTCAGCTATTTACTAAAGAAATCAATCTGCTGTGCCGTCAGTCAAGTTTGACTTCCATGAGAGTAATGAATAATAATTGGTGCAGATAATTCTAAATTCGAACTGAGAATGCGAATATTTAAAATGTGACAACTTGTGATCGTTACTGCCAGCAACAAAATAGGTATAGCTGGCATGAAACAATAAAAATGCAGAAATAAGAGTGAAAATGTAAAACATTTGAATATAGAGCGTAGATTAAAGAAGTCATAGATAAGAAAGACATTGTGAATACTCGTGATACGTACGATGCCGTTTGCACTGCATAATAATGAACTAACTGAGCATCCCTGTTGGCTAGACTAAGCGAGCGGAACGACAACTGACTTCATTTGTTTACGTCTAGTTGGAAAAACAAGAAACAGTTCATTTATCATTATAATTTATATTTCACAACAACATTGAGGTACGCTACTTAAGGTCGGAAAAAATCAAAATAGTCTTTAAAATTATAATATGTACGTGAAGGAAGGTACACGTAGGGCAGGGAGAAGAAGTTGGTCATTTGAAATTGATTTGGTCAAATTGAAAATTACCAAGATTCTTAAAAACAATTGGCTTTGAGAGCCTTTTCAGAAAATGCTACACTTTAGCTTGATTCACTGGTTGAAAACTCGAAAACACACTAAACTGAGGAACCAACAAAAAGTAAAAAATGCGCGGAAAACTCACAGCAACAAAATTATAAATATCTCCTATTAACATTATCTCAGTGGTCCGGCTAACTAAACATTTTCTGCGGAAAAACAACACCCATTAACACTAGGCTTTATTTCAATTACTTCTCCAATCACGTCGTGATTGAAACTGGTAATAATGCTTAATTATTTTTTCTTTGTTTTCATTTGCCGCATCATTAGCGGCCTTGACTCCAAAATAATGGACAATCTCTTTGCAGATACATTCAGTAATACGTTGCCATTTTTATGTACATTCCATGTGGCAATATTTGTACATACATGCTTGTTTATTTAACATACAGAGATAAGGTTATGTTTGTTAGAAGATGACTGATAAAGCCAATGATTCAAAACGCGATATTCTCGTCGTTGCAGCGAATCTTGGATGGAATCTTATCATTCAACGTAATCTTTTTCTTACGAATGATGCAATTTAAAAATAATCGATCAAGTATACTTACATCGAATCCAAAGGACCAATATTTGTAACTTAGTGCGAATTTCACCAATGAAACTGAACGCGATCAGTATATCTAAACCGCGGTCAAGAGCTGTCAGTGTCGCTAATCCACAGAAAATAATGACACTAACAGCAGCAACATAAACGTTTTGACTTTGTTTTACGAACTTAAACCGAAACGAAAACTATTCGAAAATTATGAAAATACCTACAAGCTAAAAACAGCCATTATAAGTTCAAAAACAATTTTCCTCTCAGCGGTTAAGAACCAATTAACTTAATTAAACCAGACACCGCACGGAAAGACTACAGTACGACGACAAAGTATAAAAAAATATAAAACTCCGCTATAAAATCCCGACGTAAAACTAAGAGAACACACTATAAATCGCGTTGAAACACTAAAAGGGTATTTTAAGAGCTTTATACGGGTAATAAAATTTTAATTCAATAAAATGTCCAAGCGTGCAATGGAGACGGCACCTTAACAGCGGCTGGGATTAGGTGGCAGTACCACGACCTATAGGATAAGCCCATAATAGCTTGGTGATCCTCTCGGCTTTGTTTATGACGTAAGAAGTGTTGATGCGAACTTGTTTTTGAACAAACATAAAATAATGTTCACTTCGGAAGGGTTAACTGAACGGCAAGTTTTCAAAGTTGGTAGAACATGCTTTAAGAGTTAGACCCGTATTGTTAGCATTTAGAATACTTAGGTAGTTGTGGGTGCTTGAGAATGGACGGCGATGCCGAGGTCGGCCCAGGAAGAGGTCGAGAGATGACCGAGATGCCTGGTGCAAGGGTTTGGATAGCCGTGGCTCTAGAAAAGGATGCCTGTGAGGATTTAGGGGAGGCGTTCACTCAGCAATGGAACAGTGTAGGATAATTTAAAAAAGGTCGTTCTAGAATTCGGATATGATTATGATGTTTTCATGGTCTAAAATCGTCAGTCGACACGCTAGAAGCAAGCGTAACTTAAACACGCTTTAAAGAGGCCTGTAGGAAGAGGCAGTGGGGAAAATGACAGTCTGGTTATATTACAATTAACTAGCTGAACCGACAGGCGTTGTCCTGTCTAAATTTTAATAATTCAAACAAAAATCCCACAGAAAAAGGATGTTCAGTTGTTTGATAATATTTTTTCGGGAAACTTTTAAAAATTTTCTGTCCATAAAAATCTTATCACAAATATTTTGATGAGCTGTTCTTAAGTGATGTGCGTAACGAACGGCATTAATACATAGTTAGACTACATCAATCCAAATATCACTAAACAGAATCATGGGAGGCCGAAGTTCACAAAAAGTTTCCCAATAAGTAATAATTAAGTACCAAGAATAAACTTTCCCATTACACTTTTCATATACCAAAGGTAGGAAAACTGCAAGTATACTCCATGTTTTTCTTCTTAAGTACCCTCAGATTAGAGCAAAAGTTTTTGCTAGTTTGTAGGAACAGATTGTGAAGTGGAAGAGCAAATAAAGTCGGGACGTGTCGACTTCGGATTAGCAAATAACAACCGTATGCAAGGATCGTGACTATTATGAATAGAAAACTCGTGTAGAAATAGAAGGTATTTTACTAATGGAAAAGAACTTCAGGTAGATTGTAAGGTAACTTGATACTATCGACCCTTCTGGCATGCTTTTAAAACTCGTAACGTCTAGGAGGCACGCATGCGTGCCCACACAATAGAAAATTAATTGTTATCTCATTAGCCGGGATTGACAGGACGACACCTATTTCAAAACTTACATTGGACAAACATTAAGACAGCCAAGAAGTTGCACCTGCAGAGGTGCAATTACTTGGTTGTCTTAAAGTCCGCTCCATGTCCAATACTAGTATTCAGTTATCATAGACGATATGATATCGTCTCATCTGTCTACCCTTTTTACACGCTTTATATTAGCTTTACCTGTACGTTTGTATGTTTAGTTTCTTCTTAAAACACCACTACATTTGCCAAATATGGCAAAATATCGCTAACATACGACTGTCCTTTAGAACAGGCCATCAAGAACGCTATATACACAGTGACGTCACATCGAGGTCTAGTTAAGTAGTAAAGTATCATTAGGACCTAATTTCGGTAGTGTGTGAACTGTGAATATCTAAATTAACAGTATGACCTAACCTAAGTCGTTCAAGTTAAGGTTACTTAGCATTGAACAAGGACGGGTCAAGTACATGCTTACGAGGCACGATGTGCAAAAACAAACATTGCAAAAAAAACGTACTTTGCTAAAAAAACTTTTGCACTAAGTTCCAGACTTTACATTTGAAAAGATGCTGTTAAGCACCCATTGCCTTTTCAAATAAATCAGTCTTGAACGAAGAAATGTATGCAAGATTATTAAGTACGCGAAAATAAACTCGAAGCATCGTATCCGTTTGAAACAAGAAACGTTACGCCACTATTTTAGTTGGGTGCCGAGGCGAAAATGTGTGAATATTTTTTACAAGCCATGTGCCTATGGGATTGCAGATCGGCAAAAATTAGGAACTTCCATGTAAACTAGCATTCCCGATTTTATTTAACTCTTTAGAAAATGAATTTTCAAAAATCCTACCTTAGCGCTCACCTTCATTGTAAAGGGTGGTCCAACCATAACGCACGATGTTAATTGTAAATAAAACAAAAAGTTTTCAGAGAATAATCTTATTTTTTTTTTATTAGTATAGAAATATGTATGACAATTACGTGTGAAACAAAATATCAGCCAAATGCTCGCCACGGTTTTGGTGGCATACCTCTATCGATGGATGACGTGGATGGTGTTCGCTATCGCGAGATGATAACGGACTTTTTGTGGCCAAAAATTGAGGATATGGAGCTGGACGATATGTGGTTCTAACAGGACGGTGCCACTTGCCACACAGCCAACGAAAGAATGGCTCGTTTGCGCGAGAAATTCAATGGCCGTGTTATTTCACGTCGTGGCGATCTCAATTGGCCGCCACGATCATGTGATTTGACACCGTTGGACTTTTCTTTGGAGATATTTAAAATAAAAACTGTACGTCAATAAGCAAAGAACAATTCAAGAGCTACAGGATGAGATAATTTGGCACATTAATGTGCCAAATTATCGACATTGAACCTCAATTATGCCTTAGTGTCATTGAAAATATGGACCATCGGATAGAGGTATACCACCGAAGCCGTGGCGAGCATTTGGCCGATATTTTGTTTCACACATAATTTCCATAGATCATTATATCATAATAAAAAAAAATAAGATCATTCTCTGAAAACTTTTTGTTATATTTACAATAAACATCGTGCGTTATGGTTGGACCACCCTTTATAAATAACTCTTGTGAAAAATGTCATGCTTCTAGACCCAATTTATTAAACCATCGTTTTGTTTTTGTTAAAGAGGACACTTCATTGTGATGAAGTGAATTTCTTAGTTGTTAACCTGATTGGCAATGGAAACAAGTTAAAAATTCCCAAAGATAAGGAATTAATTCTGAATTACTTCATCAAGTAATTCAACTGAAGTATTTCCGTCATTAGTGCTGTAAAAACCTCACTCTCTCCCTAATATTGCAAAAATTTGCATATTATTACAAAAGGCTCGCATACTGCCAGTTTGGTCCATAAATTAACATAAAAATTGCCTATTACAAAGTTGTAACAAATTGCATAGAAGACCGCTCGCCATTCCGTGTATAATGTCGTATTGTACGTCAGTCAGTCTATAAAAAGTAAAACGATTGTCCATGAATGGAATATTACCTGTGGGCAGTGTCTGTGAGCGCGTGATAAGGCGGACATTGCCGGACAATGCCGGGCATCAGCAAACGTGACTCCTTCATAAACCCTATACGATATTGACCGTATTTATGTATATTAGCACTACAATATTAGCATTGTTAGGTAAACGATACGAAAACACAGTCACGACCTTTGTCACTGACATCAAAAGGAAAACCCAGATATTTTTAAGGCTCCCACAGATAGGCGCGACGAGACACGAGTTCAACACGCAGTTAATCGAAAAAATACTCCCAGGATAGCAAAAAATTGCTCAATTTATAAAACGTCGGTGACTTTGGATATGTATTTGAGTTTTTTGTCACCGCCTTCCGAAATTAAAGTAATTTTTCACGTTTTAGTGATTTTTTCGGTTGTTTTTTTTTTGGAAAAAGTTTTTATTTTTTACTTTTTAGGTATAATACCTATCCCATACAAATTAGAAATTTCATCATCCTTGGTCAAAACAATACATATTTATGCGATCGCAACAATCGGTTAATTTGTTGTAATTTTTTGAAGAGTTCAGTTGTCTGTCTCCGAAACGCACCATCAGATCTATAATTTAAATGGGACCACACGGTAAGCACCAGCATTAAAAAAAAAGAATTATTAAAATCGGTTCACCCAGTCGAAAGTTCTGAACCAACAAAAAAAAACAAAAAACACTCGAATTGAGCATCTCCTCTTTTTTTTGAAGTCGGTTAAAAATTGCACAATTTATAAAACCGATCATATTCGAAGATTATACATGCTCTTCTTCTAAAAACCTAAAAAATCAAAGTTTGGGCACTAGAAACATGGTAATTTCTGCTTTTCAGGATTCATCACGATTAATTTCACCTTTATTATAATTCGACCTGCATCTACGATATCATTTCATGTTTGGCTATTAAGTATGAAGGCTCAATCACCGGATTGAGCCTTCATACTTAAATTTTAGCTGTTGATTTTGAGCATGATAAGTTACCGAACTTATCATGCTCAAAATCAACAGCTAAAATTACATAAGAATCTATCAAGCACTTTTTGCGCACCGTCAAACAAATCTTTACTCTTTAGCTTTATGACATCGCGTGACAAGTATGATTGTTATTTAACCAGCCATTTACGGCATTGCACATACAAAATGTAAAAATAGCGCACTTCAACGGCAAAACTGAATAAATTACTCGTAACAGCCACATTTTTAACAACGATTCCTATTTTATACGATTAGATACGCAATTACATTACAAATGGGTGAAAGTGATAGGGGTATAATACGAGATAAATAATGCGAATGATTCTAATAGAAATCTATAAAATGCGTTCACAACAATGTGACGATTTTCACTTGTAACGGTGCGAAGGCAAAATGCAAGCTATAACGTTCGAGTATATTACTTCCCTCATGATTATCGAGAGAATAGAAAGAGATACGAAAGAATTACTATCGTTGTGTATTCGAAACATACAGAAAGATACTTTTATTATGTAATTAAAATAAAATAATTACATCATTTAAAAACGAACAGTCTTAAAATAATAATAATTACAGGTGTCAGAAGTATATAAAAATAGAAGAATCATAGGGCGTCAAAAAATTCATCAGCATCGTTGTCAACAGGAAAAGTGCCCAAAAGGCTGGCAGCATTGGCACGTTGCATGGTAATGCTGATCTTTTGGTAAAAAAATAGGCTAGCCCTCTGGTCACGTGAAGACTCTCCAGTCTCGGAAAACGAAATGGGAAAAACGTTGCTTGTTTCCCAGTTTCTTATTTTTCCAACGAAATAGCAAGCGAAGTCCATCTGTTTACTTGCCGAACAAGTGTTCGTCCATATTTGCTTTGCTCTACACCCTCTTTGAGCGCATGCACAATAAGATTTCAGTGTACAACGCTTCAAGCGCGCTTTGTTTAATTCCCAAACATGGTTCACTTGTTTCACCGTCTGATTTGTTTCCTGATTGTGTATACGCAAAAACTTAAACCAAATAATCCACAAGTTATATAAAATGTACTATGTTTAGTGATTTGTAATAGCTGCCTTTCTACACTTATCAATAAGGCTGCAATACATTTCGTCAGATGCTAGCATTCAGTGAATCGTTCGAGCGTGAAAAGCCCCGTTAGTTCCCTACTTGTCCGCGTAGTGGCGTGCCGGGTGGCGCTGCTGATGCACGCACGTGATGTATGCGCGAGCGCAGTTCAGACGCGCCGGTGCCGCGCGACAGCCTCCCGCGCACAACCGACAACCACACTTATCACGCGAGTGACATAAAAAGTGAATATTTTATATTTGATTAATATTTGTGCCAAACTGTGCCTAATCAGTGGGATTTATAACATGTTTCTAAAGGTAATGTTCTATTAAGTTGTGCTTAAGTTATCCTTGACTTTGAAAGGTCAGGTTATGTTTAATATTAGTAAACATTGTTCACGTAACAATTAGTGGTTGTAATTAGCTGTTCACATGCCTAACGATGCTTATTGTTTTCTTCACGTATTGTCAATTTATAATTATTATTATATAATTATATAATAGTTTTAACAGAATGATGGGAATTTTTAGCTAACATCATTGTATGACAATAATGTAGTTTTTTTTTAACAATTGTTTATGTATGCTCATGATGGATGTTTGACCTCAATGCCATTGAAGCTTTAATAACCGAACGTCTAATTTTATTGTTAACTATATGACAGTCGATGCCGCATGGTCGTTAGTTCAAACAAAAATCTCATTGCAAAAAAGAGTTTTAGTTTTCCCTAAATTTGAACATTTTCCGGAAAACTTTTAACATTTTTCTTTCCATAAAAACCTAATTACAAACGTTTTAAAACAAAAAAATACTAAATCTGTTCTCAAGTAATGCGCTTGCCAATGAACAGAATTTCATATTATTTATATATATATTTTATTTGTATAAAACATGAACCTTTTAATGATCACTTCGTTTATACTAAACAAATCGTAACCTTTGGCTTCACCGGGCAAAAATAACATCAAAGAACTTAAAACAGCTGACCCAAGAATTCCGCTCAGATAATTTTCCTTAATTTTCCGGATCAAAAGCGGTTTGCCAATAGAATGTTCGTGAAATGGCAACAATAGTAAACGAACCTTTGTCTTAGACGCTTTGTTGCAGCATTGGATACACTCAGCTAAATTTTGTGGTATCATCACTATCCATTCTAAAGAAAAAAAAACCCGCAATTTTTACATTCAATTCTTTTTCTGCTATTCCAACTACACATAAAGGACGTTGGCTTCACCTTACATGACAAATACACTTCCAATTCAAGCAAATATAATTTCGTCGAACAAGAATTGATCAAAGATTTTCGTGTAACTTCAGATTACAAAATATTTGCTATCGACAAACTGACAATTCCGAGTTTCCCGTACCCATTCTCAGATAGAATATCGAAGATAGATAACTTAGATAAAACATTCAGTATCGTTCACTCCTCTGACAGATTATTTAACTACAGAATTTTAATTCTCTCCTGATCGCTTTAGTAGAAAATTCTTTGCCACAATACTGGAGATTATTAGCTGCTAACCAAAAGATACTCGGACAAGACCTAACAAGGCCTCAAGATCGTAATAATAAAATTCTCGATCGCAAAAATTTCCGCGGAGCATTTTGTGCTCAATATCGAATTATGAATGCAAAATAGAGTTTCGAAGTTTATTGAGAAGCATCGCTAATGTGCTTGCGATCAGAGCGAGCTCCCGTGAACTACAAAGATTGATGAAGAGACGTTGACGAAGCGGAATCGATATGACCTGCGAGATAAATAGTCCTTCTCCGTGTAACGTGTAGGAAAATTTCATGGTTATTTATCGGAAGTAGAACATCTTCCAGCCAATTGCCTCATGTCCATTTCGTTTAGGTTGAGTTTGTTTTTCTTTGGCTTTGATTTTGTTTTCGGTTCGCAGAATTGTTCCCTTTATGTTTAACCAAAAAATTCAGTTTTAACTTCTGGTTCGTGTCTCGTGTAGCAAAATTCGCTTATGGTAATCGTTTAGCCATTCTTTGAAAGCAATATAGTGAACGAATTCGTGACTAAATCTATTTAACTACCGAAGTTAACTTTTACATAACTAATAATAAATCACTGCACCACGTTTTACACGATGTAGTTAATCAAATTCTCCATCTTAAACATTTACAATAGATATAACGCGTACACAATGACGTCATCCTAGATCCTTATCACAAAAATATACTAAGAAGACCTTCAAAAATTCATCTAGTACTCACGTTTATTCAGGTCGTGGTAATGATTTAAGAAAATTATCACAACCGCGCCAACACGGTTACAGAGATTCAAATTCCACGCTTGACGTACCTAACTTATCTCCCGGAGAAACTGTATCAAGGTCAAAGAAGGATTTAACTTGGTAAATCTACTTTCTCTGTCACATTACTGACCTCTTTTTAAACATAAGACGTGCATGTTTTGATAATTTGGTGTAACGGGAGTGATGTGATGGGCATACTGCACATAAAGTCTTGCATTGCCCGTTTTTCTATTGCCGCATCTTGCATAATTCCATGAGCATTGAATACTGATGACCCAGTCGCTTTAATATAAGCTTACAGTCTAATTAGTTCCTTATTACTTACTTTACTTAATTTAAACGCGTTCGTTTTAATCGTATACCACATTATGTTTCGCAGAGAAAGCGATTTGCCGAGTGTATAGGGTTGCCAAGTTTAAATTAATGAGGTAAACAGCACATTTAAATGAGGTAATTTTGCCGTTGTGTGCACTATTTCGAACTTTATTATAGCTGTTTGCGGCTTCTATTGTTTGTGAATCGTAGCTCATAGGTCTTTACATATAATTTGTTGTGATTGTGTCCCGTAAAATGTAAATTGGCTGTAGGTAATAAAACAAGAATTTAATGGCGGCATTGTCAACAAGTTATTTTATTTAGATATTGCTAGTGTTTGGCAAAGTATTATTTCTAGTACATTCGATTTATTTAGATACGGTTTTGCTACATTTTCTTCTCTCATAATTGGAATATTTTTAAACACAATGATAATCCCGTTTTCAGTCTTTGTTTCTGTACATTTCGTATTTTAACAGTATCTAAATACACAATTTATTATGATAGCCGAGGGCGTGGTTGTGTAAACACGAAATAAATGTTACACAAAACATTAGTCGTAATTAACCTGTGCCCTGTAATTAGGTGAACGTGTTTTGTCACAGATCAAGTAAGAGTGAAGGTGGAATTAGGCAAGATTATGTGCAAAGCGACTATTACATTATTTGAACGTGATTATCACATATGACTTGACCTGTCACCTGTTATACTTGTGTTTATATTAAATCGAGGACCTTGTTGGGCAATTCAGTTGCCATATAACCATATCCAAGCAGTACTTAACTTGACCCACTTAAAGTTTCATAAGGAAATAAACTTGCAGAACAGGCAACTTTTGTGTGTCTTCGCGACCGGTTTATACAATAAAAGGTTATGGCTTCATATACAGTACATTTACAACTTTCTTTCTTATGTTCTTCAATAAATAAATGTTTATTTCTTATCATGAAATTTTACAGCAATAAAATGCCAATTTTATTTCAAAATAGCCTTTAACACCCTTTCAAAATAGTGTAAAATCACATTTACCCGCGCTTAAATGTCAGATACTGCACAACAACTTTGGAAACAAACAAACGGTCGCGTTCAGAATTTGTAAGCCGATTAGACACTAACAAAACAACAAACACAACAATTGTTGCCAGTAGAAATAAAATTCTGCGGAAAATTAAATCCGTTTAGCGGTTTCAAAGGGAAAATTGCACTGAGTAAAAGCTTAGGTATTCTATTTTCTATTCTATGACGAGTTTCGGTAGCAAATCGTTGGTTGTTATATTATTAATTGGTATTATTTAAAAGCTCAAAAACGTATTTTTGTGCTTATAAATATTACCATTGTAGTGCCTATATTTGTGATTTGATAGCGGGATATTTACCTACATCGGCATTTCAAGAAAAGGTGTCGACATTGACCAGAATTAACTGTCGAACTTTAATTGGTTGAATACGAGGGTCTTGTTACTTTGTCTGCGTGTATTTTATTTCTTTTTTTGTAATGTGCGTTTAGTTTGTGCAGAAGTAACAATTTATCTTTCTTTCTTACAATTAATAGCTTACATAGGCCTTAAGTTATTACAATTGTAACGTTGTTGTAATGATTAAATTAATAAAGTGTCACTGACCCCCAGTTCTAAAAGTGCATGTTATTAAAAATGTAAATTCAATCACCATTATAAAAACCTCCAAAAAACGTGAATTATGACATCAACAGCTATTATCACGTTACACGATCAAACTCGCGTATTTGTGTAGAGACAATGCGGCAGGAACTATGCTCTGCAGGGTAGTAATTATCATCTTCAGCCAACTTCATCCTTATACAGGAGACAATAAGGTTTAGATTTTATAAAACGCAATTTATTTAGTTTTTAACTAATTTGCGGCGAGGATACTCCCACACGCGGATATTCTAATTTTAGTGACGTCACCGCTTGTTAGTTCATCAAAACGGGGTCGTGGAACAGAGCGCTGGTATGAACAGCCAGTTCTTTTTGTTTTGAAAAAGAACAAAAGTTTGTTTTTGTTTGCAATTACGGAGTTATTAGCTCCGAGATTTATATGTTTTTTCATTACTGAAGTCAAGCTGAACAATGTCCTGAAAACTTTAGAATTTTCTTTAAAACTTGAAGTAATAAATGATAAAATACTACGCTGGCGTTAATGTTACCACTGCTGGGACACAGGCCTCCTCCCTGTGTGAGGAAGTGGACTGTAAACTGCAATACACTATGCGAGCCCAATGCGGGTTGGTAGATATCACATGTGTTGAATTTATGTTTCTGCTGGACATTTTCTCATGAATTTTTCGAATGTTTGTTTCTAGGACATGCCAGTTTCCTCGCGATATTTTCCTTCACCGGTTTGAGAGCAGTGGTGATAAAATAATTTACAATGAACGACGTATAATTACTATAAATAGGTATCTACTTTCTTGAGTCTAGTCTAGAAAATCAGTCCGCATAGCATGTCCTGTATTTAATTATCTAGATATGATACAACTCACGATTAGGAGCAGTCCGGTCAGGTAGGGGCTATTACATGTGAAAGTGATGCTCTACCTACTTATTGAGGGTGGGCAGATATGTTTACTTTCGTAATAAATGGTCATGGCTCTTCCTATTCATTAGCCAAATTGGTAGGATTTATATTTCGTCTATTTTTTTACGACATAGGTTAGGCTTCTTTTTTCTAATATTTATGCCACTAAGACGCTGTGATCAATTTAGGAGATAGATTGAATTAGTATTAATATCATTAAAAAGACCGCTACTATAATGTTGACATACACGACGCGCAACTAGTTACCGTAGATCCAGGACATGATTCTGGACCACCACCTGCCACCTTGCCTTCGAATTCGTCGTCGGTTGTTTAAAAAAAAAACTCAGCTGTTTCTTACAAAAATACAATACCTACGCGGTCAAAATGTATGGAACAGCTGTTTTTCTTTTTTAATTTCTAAAAATGTCAACGCTGTGGGGTCTAGAATCATATACCTACCGAATCCATCTGCGCCGATTCTACCCTGTAATATATGGTTTATGTACACCTAGGTAATGATTATGTAAACTTATATACCTAAACACGCCACTATCCACCCGCCAGTAAAGATAATCTATTAACTCCTCACTTACACTCACGAAGAAAGCTGTAACAGCTTTTACTGCCAAAAACACTGATCACAGAATATTACGCAAGTCCTATGTTAACTGAAGTCTTTTAACACCATACTTTATGACAGCTCTTACATAGTATTAGTTCACAACCCTAATTCAGAGTTAGGAACAACTTTAAGTGACAACGTAATAACTATGAGAGATAATGGCGGACTACAGTTTACAGTAGGTACAAGACAAGTTTAATTGTATGTACGGTCACCAAAAAGAGATAAGTTACTAAGTTTTTCGGATAAAGTTGACGCTTAGTAAAAAAAATTGATGTTTTCGAATGACATTTAATTTTTATAAATGAACTGTGTCCTTCCTATTGGGGCTTCTACCAAAGTAATAACATTCACACGGGTCGATCGATAAGGTACGCTTGCCGCGGTTGGTCCGTGGATAGGTGGACTCTTCTTATCTCTCTCATCTTTACATACCAAGACCTCTCCGGATACCGGAATCTCCGCAGGGTCATGGGTATCGATTAAAGAACACGACAAACAAAAAAATATTTTATGTGAGGTTTTCGACCGCTGTTAGTGTAGTCGCTTATCATAACAGTTTAAAAGATCCGTTTTTTGCCTTATTTTTACATACGTGATTGGAATCGATATCTAAACACACTAAAACAAAAGAAAACAGAGTTTCTCAACTAAAAATAAGAATACTACCAGCAGTCAATGACCTCAAAAAAAAACCTCGAATATTTTTTGTATAATTTATATATTAGTATTATCCATCAAGGATGCAGAATTACGCTAGATAATTTGATTTAACCCTATAAAGTTGATACGCAATCAAAAAGATCATTTTCCCCAAACAGCAAAGTTGTTTACTCCTTCAATATTGTTATCAAAACTAATAATATCATTTTCTGTCCCCTGCCTGATCAATAAAGCTATTGGCGAAGTTTGTCAAAACTTCCGTCTTGTGTATCCAGAGGAGAGATTGTTGGTTCTGATAATAATATCAGCTTTCGAATCATTTTGCCAACCCGAGGCTTCATACTTATAAAAATTTCGTTTCGTTTAAATATTTAGATTGGCCCACTCAAGCTCCGTAAAAATTATATTACGACGGCGAAATTATTTTGAGTTTAAGCCTTGCATAAACTGACGAGATTTTTCGGTGTCAAAATCTTGACACACCAGTAAAACCTCGACAGCGACGAGAAACACAAAATATTATCCGCAACGCCGAGTACCTACCCGTACCTTCTCAAATTATATTCATCCCTAAAACATTTCAATAAGACCCCGATATCGGGGTTACCAGACCAAAAAATATGATCCCTTTGTATATTTTAGTCCTAGAAAAAGCCGACTGAGCCGTCATGCTCGTCACGTTTTTTTAGATTATGTCACTAGTCGCTAGGTCATCCTAGAACGTGTAAGATTCTTAGACGTCTAGGAAAAATAAGATCACAGTGCGTGACGACATGACCTTGCGTGACTGTCACAAAAGATAAAGGAAATTTATCGAGAATGTTATCGTCTTGCTTCGATAGAAAATATTACAATGAAGGCAATTATATTGCTTCTAATTGTAATCTTTTGGACAGGAATCCAAACTCAAAACCTTTGAACCAATCTTTGTGTGAGCAGTGGTGGTCTAGCAATACGTCGTGGGTTCAAACCCAGTCAGGCGCGTTACACTTTGGAAATTATTTCATCACCACCGCTCTCAAAATGGTGAGGAAACCGGCATGTCTTACAACCAAACATTCGAATATATAATATACAAGATGTAACTTAAATAGCGCACAACCTGTTAAGGGGTTATTGTGCTCATCATTATCAACAACTTTTCAAAAAAAAATCAGCTGTTCCCTATATTTTGACGATTTATGCGAATACAAGTGTATGGAACAGCTGATTTTGTTTCGCGATTTCAGGTTTGGTCCCATAGTAAAAGTTGTCGATAATGATGAGTACAATGACCCCTTAAGAGGTTGTGCGTTATTTAAGTTACACCTTGTAT
The DNA here is from genome assembly GCA_947359405.1 of Antitype chi. NCBI lineage: Eukaryota > Metazoa > Arthropoda > Insecta > Lepidoptera > Noctuidae > Antitype > Antitype chi. Next base: position 3,353,697 of record OX375810.1, on the reverse strand, counting down.
ATGATATCTACCAACCCGCACTGGGCCAGGCGTGGTGGATTACGACGCATCTTCTCTCAAAAAGAGAGGAAGCCTGTGTTCCAGCAGTGAGACCATTATAGGCTGATTATTATGTTATGTTATGTATTCTTTGTGTTGAATACGAATTCTGATTGACAGACCTTATGAATTCTTCAACCTGCATGGTAAAAACACACCATAATTCCAATTACTCTACTTGATTCATATAACATTCCCAGCATCCGATGTAACAGTGAGCGGTTAAATAGATCAACTGTTGTTTCATCGTCCAACAGATCATTCACGCATCATTAGGTGCGTAGTACTGTACCATATGTTCTATACGCGAGTGAGATTAGAATTACTAAATATTTATCGAGAAGTTGAAGAATACGTTACGTTTTTGTCAGCTTTAGAATTGATGGAAGAAGGATAATTTTAAGGGGTATTTTAAGGCCCCTTCTTGCCTCGTTGGGCTAGTGGTCGCAAGCGCTACTGCTACGCATCATGTCCCGGGTTCAATTCCCAGGTCATGCAAAGTGTTATAAAGTTTTTCTTTCTGAAATTTCTCAGTAACAGCCCAGAGTCTGGATCTGTGCCCGGTTGATAGCAATAGGCCCGCCATCTATTACATGGGACTTAAACATAACTAGAGAAATGTCGGTGTACTATAGGTACCGGGGAATTATGGCGTCATTTTATGTGTTGAGTCTTTTAAGAGGCTATAAATATTGAGAAGTAGCTAAAATACTGCTCTTTTTTTTTGTTTCATCCCGTTCTATCCCAATTCAAGATGTAAATCTAGAGTATGTAAAAGTAAAATTGCACTTGAAAGATTTGAATCTTGTACATATTTTCACGCGAACGAATCTTCAATTAAGCCATTATGTATCAAAATTGCTGGTAGCAACAGCATCTTTTATGAGCTGTTCTATCACATTTCCATCAGCATTCCATTTCGAGGGCGGACTTGAATATAGCAAGCAATCAAGTTCTAGAACATTCATCTAAGTATCTACTTCATTATGTATGATACTGCTGGTTATATTCACATAAAGCAACAAGAATAATGTATCCAGGATTTTGTAATCTTGATGTAAAAGAGCGTTTTGAAGTTTCTTGCCCGTTCTTCTCCATAAAGATCTACGCTTTAGAATGGGCAACTAGCTTCAACCTTCTGACTAACTGATAGACTTTTTGACGATTCAAAAGTGCCTGTCAATGGTTTAATTGAAATAATTTTTTAGAGTTGAGATTTCTATAGAAGTGAGAATGGAAAACATGGCGAGACGGACAGGAGACTGTCCGTCTCGCCATGTTTTCGATTCTAACCAGTAAAAGCAATATGTTCAGGTATAAGCCCCGTGTTTAGCAGCGGACGTCAACAGACTGATTTTATGATTAACAAAACCGCTATAAAATTGTACAAGCAGAGACAAAACGGGACAGACCAGCTTTCACTGCCACCTGTCCCAGATTTCCAGGGAAAAGCAAAAGTGGGCTTCTTATCAGGAAATGAGATCACTTTTGACGTCTCTAATTGTTTTGGTCTTGAACTTGAATAGGTACGCTTTTACTGGAAGATCTATTAGTTTCAGGGTTCGATATCAGCCAGGAGTGCGGGTTGTTCGAAAGAGATACCGTGGCCCCTGGCACACAGGCAACTGAGGGAACACGGGTGGGTTTTAGTCAGTAAAAGTCTGACACTTTCTCCTGGTCCACCCAGAGCGGGAGAAGTTATTTGATGATTTCCCACCCAAAAAAAAAAGTTTCGAAATAACTCAGTCAAAATAAATATTCAAAGCTTCTAAAGCGCAGGGGCGTAACATTTATAGATAGTTTCCGAATTGGGCAGAGAGCATAGCTTTGTCGATGTGAGGAGAGCCACTGAAATCAAATTAGTGTAAGTTCAAACTATTATGGCCACTAACCGATTTCGCTAGGGCAGTGACGATAGGCGTTGCTTATCTTTTTAGGGATAACCTTTGCTCAGCAAAGGGGCCTATTTGTCGGCTCGCACGAATTAACTCGCCTGAATCAGGCGAATAGTCACTTATAAATAATTTAATATTTTCTATCGTATTAGGCAACAGGCGCATTTTGAATAAAACATTAAGGAAGCAACTAACTTAAAACATAAAATACAAACTTGCCTGATACGTATTTCTGATATTGTCGATTCGCCCACAAATCAATTTACTTCTTGCAAGTCGCCTATAGAAAATATTTTATTATTTAAAAGTGACGTTTCGCCCGATTCGGGCGAGTTAATTCGTGCAGGACGACTAATAAGCCAGCAAAGGACATAAACAGTCTAATACTGTGATCAAATAAAAGGAACAGAGTGATAACCTCTCCCTGTCTCTTTCGCTCTCTGCCTGGTAGGTCGGATTGGCATTGCGGACATGAAATTCCACATTGTCGCAACGTTGTTTTACATACAGATTGCGCACAATGGGGATGTTTGCCAAGCACACCTGTGAGGAAGGAAAGTGTAGAAGGAAAATTGTGCATTTATTAGCAGTATGAGGATCTTGTTCACCTCCTATAAACGTAATAAGTTCTTGTTCACCTGCATTTACCCTATTCACGTCCTTACTCCGTTGTCAGAATGTCTTTATCAAAATGGCTGTTTGAAAACGATACAAATTGCCGGCGAAATAAAAAATTACATCATTTAAAGTATATTTTTATGTGCACGCACTACTTACCTACATACTGAATGCGTTAAATATCTATCTACGTATCCACCTAGTTTAGATAAACTATTCATAGGCACACATCCCGAATCATTTCATTAGCCTTTATCGCATAATGAATCTAGATACACTATTATAGATTCTTAGTATTATAGTTGGCATAATAATTGAATAATTACATAAAGAGCGCCCTTGAAATCATTAAATTAAAAGGTAAGGAGATAATTGTAATTCTGAAAGCAATTACAGCGAAGAGCGATTTTAATTCGGTGCGAAATTGTATCTTTTGCGTACCTACCTGCTCTACCGCCCCAAAGCACTTACAATATTAGCCACGCTACAACGATCACAGACAGACTGTACCATCAAATAGTTAAGGCTCCCACAGACGAGCGTGACGTGAGAATAGAACAATTTCTATGAAAACTTCATAGAAATTGTTCTATCAGGATCCCGTCGTACTATGGCGTCACCCTTGTCTGAGGGAGCCTTTATTTGAAGCAGTGTTCGTAACCTTTACCTCAAATAATAAAATGCAAGAAAATATTGCATTGCCATTTTTTTTTTTTTTTTTTTCAGGGTGGGAAATCATCAAATGACTTCTCCCGCTCTGGGCGGAGCAGGAGGGCGTGTCAGACTTTTACTGACTAAAACCCACCCGTGTTCCCTCAGTTGCCCGTGTGCCAGGGGCGACGGTATCTCTTTCGAACAACCCGCACCCCTGGCAGGCATCGGCCCTTGCGGACCCCACCAGTCCGGCGCACCAGGACACATGGCACGCCGTGACCACCCCAGGAACCAAGTAGCACAAGGGCCCCAGACTACCCTGGCACCCTTGGCTCCTTTGGCCCCCTGCGACGGGTCAGCACAGTGGCCCCGCCGCCTACCACTTCTCGGCCGCAGGGGATAGGGAGAGCGGCCAACGCTATACCGACACTCCTCTTCCCCTGCGGCCCCACCGCGTCCGCCATCAAACGGTGGCGGCCCCGTCCAGGCCACGGAAGGGAAGAGCGCTACTCAAAAGTACCGGCACTCCTCCTCCGCCGCAGCCTGTAACCCTCAGCCGCGATGCCTCCCATTCGACATCGCGGCCCGCCTCAGTTGCGGTGCACCTCACCGCAACCTACTTTTTGGCCGCTACGTCGTCGGCTTGGAGACCAAAGCCCTGACGAGCGGCCCCACCTTTGGGTTCCTTTTCGCTTCACCGTGGGAGCGGACCACGGCTACTGAGCCCCCCCGCAACGACAATGCGGGAACCCACTGGGGGGGTTGCATTGCCATTTGAGAAACAATTTTAATATCGATTCTTTTTTTGTTTTCAACGTCTGGTTTTCATGAATACTGGATTCAACTGCAAAGCGTTTTCAAGTTGTAGGTCTGTACCTTTTCTTTAGAAAGAATAAAATTGAACCCTCTAATCGCATGATTATACCTCAATACGAGAACGAATTTTCTAATGAAAGACGTCGAAATCATCAATTTGACTGATAATAACGTGTCTTGATTGAGTAATTAAAGCGCATGCCTCATGATTAGACTCAAACTAACTATGACTAATTTCGTGTGAATATGTTAATGTAACGTTGTATAGATCGATCGAATTACGGAACATTCAAGTGACATAATTTAAAGTGAAATTATATCACGGTTGAATCGATAAATTAATGGTGTAATTGCAGTAGGAGAAATTGCTGGAGAAATTATACTTAGAATGGTACAAATCCATTCCAGTAATTTTACTATATTGTGTTGTAGTTACATTCTTGCTTAAAATAACATAAAATGCCATCACGCCTTTATTCCCCGAAGAGTAAGCAGAGGTGTACCTGTAGTACACCCATGTTTCGCCAGTTATGTGTAGGTAAGTCCCGTGTATTAGGGGGCAAGCCTATAGCCATCAACCGGGCACAAATCCAGACTCCGGCCTGCTACTGGGAAATTCCAGGTGGAAAAACCGTTTGGCCGTTTGACCAGTTTGGCCAACCAGGGAATCTAACCTAGGACCTCATGAATACTAAACCAACGAGGCAGTCTTAAAAATAACATATTCTCTAAGTAATTAAATAGATTATTTAGGTAGATATATAATTTTCTGAATATGTCAACGTAAGTCATGAAAAAATTGTTCCAATAGTAGATTTTAACAAAGCATGCCCAGCATCAGCCACTGTGTGCAAGCCGTTACACGATCCAAAGCCATTAGCTGGCAGATTGCGACGGGGCGATATAATCGGTGCAACGCTGATGTCACTACGCGATAAGACACGTTATTCTTAAAGCTCTCTGTTATCGTGCTCGCCTTCTCTCGATTCAGGCTAGATTTACATGACTTTCAAGACCTATGTCCAACAGTGGACGTATTTCGGCTGAAATGATGATGATGATGATGACGGCCCCCAAACAATTTCGAAGATTTGTTTATCATTAGCTTTTGCCAGCGGCTTCGCCCGCGTTAAGGTCGGAAATATTCCCACGGGAACGTGCGACCGGGATAAACATCTTACGTGTTAATCCAGGTTACAAACTATCGGTGTGCCAAATTTCATCCAAATCCTTTCAGCCGATTTTGCATGATTGAGTAATAACATCCAAACAGCTAAACATCTAAACTTTCACATTTATAATACACTCGAGAGCAATGAATCCGGGTCACTTAAAGAATCCTAAAAATCTCGGAAACTAAAAATGCTAGGTTAATGCAATAAATTGTATTTAATAGACAATGTAATACTCCTTAAATGAAGGTATTAAAACTTCATAGTTATTGTAAAGTTATATCATAAAAAAATCTAATTTGAAAAAGGGCCACTTTCGAAGATGGAACTACGAAATTACAGCATTTGGTTTTGCTTTTGTTTGTAATCTGTCATTGATGTGGGTACATAAACCATGTTGATAGTGCTCTATATTCATTATTCAAGCTGAAATTATGTCGCTTACGCCTGAAGAATGCACCAGAATACTTACAATGCTGGAAACCGGCCGGAGTCAGCGCGATACAGCCAGGACTGTCGGTGTGTCGCTGTCAACAGTACAAAGAGTTCTCCGACGTTACGAAGAAACTGGTTCTAACCTACGCAGACCAGGAACGGGCAGAACCAGGTGTACCACAGCACGAGAAGACCGATACTTGGTGAACACCATGCTTCGAAATCGCTTTCTCACAGGAACTGAACTCACAAATCAGTTTCGACGCCTCGGAGGAAGTAACCCAAGTGCATGGACAGTAAGACGTCGGCTTGCTGAATCTAACTTAAAACCCCTTAGACCTGCAAACGGCCCTAAACTGGAGCGTGGGCATCGTATTTCAAGACTAAGATATGCCCAGAGCCACGTAAATTGGAGTATTGAAGATTGGTCAAAAGTTATGTTCTCCGACGAATCAAAATTTATGCTCTACAAGCACGATGGAAGACACAGAGTGTATCGAAGACCAGGGGAAAGATTCAAGCAAGCATGCATCGAAGAAAAAGTAGCCTACGGTGGTGGGTCTGTACTTGTGTGGGCCGGAATTTCTTCTGAAAGTCGCACAGAGCTGGTGATCATAGAAAACGGCTCTTTAACTAGCGTAAGATATGTGGAAGAAATCCTCAATGATCACGTTGGTCCATTTATGGTCAATTTAGGTGAGGATGCTATATTTATGCATGACAATGCCCGACCTCATACAGGTAGGATTGTGAATGACTACCTTCAAGAGATGAACATTACTCGTATGGAGTGGCCAGCGCGCAGCCCGGATATCAACCCGATCGAGCATGCTTGGGACGAGCTAGGCAGATGCGTAAAACAACGAAACCCTCCCCCAATCACGCTTCGTGAGCTCAAAATTGCTCTCACAGAGGAATGGGAGAATATTCCCCAAAATCGTATAAGGAACTTGGTGTACAGCATGCCAAACCGCGTAAACGCAGTAATGGAAGCACGAGGAGGCAATACGAAGTATTAAAATTCAAGAAAATCGTAATAAAGTTCAAAAATTTCATGTTTCCTATTTTTGTTTTAAGGAGAGATCAGCAGTTTTTTTCTTTATGTAATTTTGTGTTAATAAAATGTATGGTGACTCATATTTTTTTTACTTTCATTTAAGGAGTATTACATTGTCTATTAAATACAATTTATTGCATTAACCTATCATTTTTAGTTTCCGAGATTTTTAACATTCTTTAAGTGACCCGGATTCATTGCTCTCGAGTGTATTAGTAGGAAGTAGGATTATCCTCTTACGACTACTTTATAGATCTTAGAGTTAATTCGAAAGAGTGGCTTTCAACTCAAAAAAATCTTATATTCATTTACTCACTAACAGACAACGCACGGCCTAAACTTCTGGGTCTAGAAGCTTGTAATTATGCGCAAGAGTAAAAACCGAATAAATACCGAAAGTGAGTAAGGAAGGATTTTTGAAAATTCATCGCATAAATGTTTTATACCGTGCATATCATACCATTGGGTACACGGCTTGTACTCTACCAAAATTAAATAAAAAGTATCTTCTTAATTACCCAGCTATCTAACTACTAAAGATTTGCCATTACCGACGAACCACTCGTGTGATCTTCTGTTTATATTACCGATTCACAAGACCTTTCGGAAAGTTTTTATTAAATTTTACAAGCCTCCTGATTGTTCTTCTAATTTAACTTCGGAAAGAGTCCGAAGTTGGGCAGTCAAAGTTAAGGGTAGTTATTCTTGGATGAGACTTAGTCGAGCGTACTGACTTGTATCTTGTGCTCTATTTGTGGAAAGTGGAAGTTTATGTTCAGCTAATTATATTTTGACGATCATATAATAAAAGTTAAAAGTTTTTTTTTTCATTTATTAGATAAGTACAACATTTACTACATTGCCTTCTCGTAAGCATTACTTGTCAATAGCAAATTTCTAAGCAAAAAGTTCCGCCATATTTGACCGCTCACGTTTCTCTATGGTCCTTTGATTTCGTACAGAAATAAAGTTTCCACTTAAGTTAAAAGTAAAACTGCTAAAATATTCCTTAAATTTTTAACTTTAGTTAACTGTCCGTTTTGCTTAATGGCTGAATACACCTTGATTTCTTAAAGAGTCAAGAGTTTTACAAGACTTCAAAGTCGGACCACAACCGTCCGCTATTTCAAAGTAAGAACACGTATATCTTTTGGCATCGATGCAATTCTAGAATACCGATAAAATTTTACCGATTTATTTCTGCCTGCTCAGTAAACCGGTATTACGATTCATATTCCCTCCAATATTGTTACAAACGGGCTTTTGACCCGTTTCCTATCGGAAAATTCAATTCCTGATCGTGTGACCTTTCCATAACTTGCGTTCAAATGTGCGCTTGAATTCCTCTGAATATGACTGCCGGACCTCGATTCAGAGGACCATTTCAACGACAATTGCCAGAATAAAAAAAAAATTAACTCTGGCTCGAGGGGTTCTGATGTAAATACAGGTACGATATTCAAAATTGATTGAATTTCGTAACGTGATACCTTCTGAAGAGCAATTAACCTAAAATAATAAAGCCCTTTGTTAGCACAATACAGATCGTGTTAATACGTACTACTAAAAGATACTGCATAATTTGATTGTTCCATCAAAATATTCATTAGAATTAACCTAATTACTTAAAAAACAAATCAGACAACGACAAATTAAATACAAACAACCTCATGACACGTGCAAAACACAAAGATCTACAGATCAATATCCACACGTTGCAAGCACGTTCACAAAGCTGTTAGTCTACAGAGCACACTGGCTCACAAAACAATTCTGTCACGAGCGAAAAAGAAAACGATAATTTCCTTTCAGCGCACCACAATCGCATCTCTGCATCTAGAGGCTTGATGGATGCCGTGTCCGTGAGCACAGAGCTTTAGAACTGTTTCCACCAATAGAAAGACGAGTGCATTTATCAACGTCTCTCTTTCAGCTCAAGATACATTCTTGAGCGTTGAAGTGACGTTATTTAGCGTCTGAAGAATTCTCTTTTGAATGAATACGAACAATTCTCTCTAGATGAAATTCGTAATTAAGAGAACATATTACTCCCAAGCAATCTAGATCCGTCTGAAATACGACTTCTAAAGCTAGTACTTTGAGTAACGAATTTTCAGCCACCTGGACCTGTATTATAGTTTGCTCATATTTCAAAAGCGACAGTTCCTCCAGTTTGTTGTTTCTCTAGAAATAGTCTTTCAACAAGTAATAAGGAATGAGTCGACGAAACAAAGTTGGACGCTTCTGCATTGTCGTTATGCAATTTCGAAATGCTATGTGTTTCATAATGGAAATAGAAGTTTAAAGAAATGCTTGGGAAAGTCATTTTGTCGATTAAGTATTAGTGCAGTCTTATTATTGCAATACCAGTAACAATCAGAACTCTGCAATGGCAAAGGAATACGTACAAACCGTCCTTATTTCTTCTGTAATCATAAGCTATCAAGAAATTTTGTAATTATTAAAGAAATCAAGTTTAATAATAGCTTATGTAAAACGTAATTATAGATAGGTATTATTTGTCGAAACATGACGTGTAATAATGAAGACACAATTAGCAATCTAAATAATTTGACACCAATTAGACTGCATACAGAATTTGGAGAATCTATGCAAGACATATAATTATGAAATTATATGTACAACGCAATAATGAGGTAAATGCTGTTATAGCGTTAACTAGCAAAGGCAAAGACATAATTCAAACGTTTGTTCCAAAAGCTTAATCGGCAGTTTCTTTACTAAATGAGACAAGGACAGAATATACTCCAAAGTCAATGAGATTTAAAAATAAAAATAAGTGTTCAATGAAGAGACAATCGGAACAAATTGCTTAACTTAATTTTAAAGACCAAACTCCATTATGTAAAGCTGAAATTCAGTAAACATTGACAAATAACTTTGCCGATCACCTAACATTCAGTGATGGCTTATACCCCCTTCAAGTATTCAACCTTTCAATGAATAAATGGAACTGACAATTTCAATGGAATCTGGAAACTATTTGCTCCTTCAGCTCTTTGTCAAAATGTCAACTGAGCTAAGATTTATTTGTGGCATAACTCTGTTTGTCACATTTGTATTACAATTATTGTAAATGTTAGCAATATTTGTTAACGTATGCCAAGTCTGTTTAGTTTAATCGTTTTGCTAACCAATAGGAGAATTTAGTTGTGCCAAATTGTGTTCCAGAGAGACACTTTAGCCAATTTGCCCAGCGCTACTCTTAACGGAAACGAGGGTCAGTGGACGATACGCTATGAGAGGATACACTTCATCACTAGTAATTATACACGAGAGTTAAAATTACCGATAACGATCCGTAAAATAAAGAAACTGGGGAAACTAATAAACTTTAAAATTTATCAAATAGTATCAATATTAAAACGGTCATCAATCACGCAGTGGACGATTGCTGAACAAATAAGTAGGTAGGTACAAATTTCAGAATCAAACCTAATCTATTTCTAGACTATTGATTCGTTGAGCTAAGTTCACAGTAGTCAGGCAATAATAGTCTCCTCGGACGATTACGAATAACAGCGAAGCAAAATTTAGTTATTTGGTCGTGAATTACTTATTATCTTATGAAGGAAAATAGATTTTGTACACTTTACAGGAATACTAATTTCGCCTAATCACGGTATTAGATATGGCTGCTTGTTTTGACTTAATAACAACAGTTGATGATGTAAACAGTTGTTTCTAGAATTCTATTGTATGTATTGTATTCAATACGTGACAACTTCCAACGGTAATAATTTGTATGAAATTAATGATGCCTTAAAAATACTTTGTGCCTACTACGGTGTCTTTATGGCATATACTGTCCTGTTGCATATTTCTATGTATTGTAGGAAGTACATGCTCAGCAAATTGTTTGCCTTCGATAAAATGGCTCATACACTTGTTCTGATTAGATCCCTATCAGCTACATCCATTTTCATTGTTTATTTCTTGCTTTCTTTCGTGTTTTTTTCTTAGCAACCAGAATTAAGTGAACCTTCGCCCTTTGCATTGTTTTGATACCCCTCTTCAGAAAATCATGTTTCGTTTTAATATTTCTCTACACCTGAAACTACTACTTATTATCACTTGAACCCTTCCTTTGATATTTAAATAAGTAATTGTATTTTTGGTGTGGCAACATTACCCAAGACGTCAGACGAAGCAAAGGCGTGACTATTGATTTGTTAACAGCCTTCTACAAAACACGCTTTCGCTAAATGATATGCAAATCAACACATATCTAATAGAAACGCTGTTTTCAGCGAATAGGGTAAGGATAAATAATTGCAATACATGACGACGGCAGTTAACAAACATAAGGACTGGTCAAGCGATATTGGACTTTACTGGAAAAGCAATTATCACCGTTATGACTTAATATTAGATAGATACGATGATCTAATAGATCGTGTTCCAACGTTTATGTAAGGACTTAGAGGATTTGCAAAGCCTTGGCATTGTATATCATGGTAAGGTTTAAACGCAGTGTAGGTCATACAAAACATGTTGTTCCACATACATAAAGCTGGCTTTACTACCTGCTTCGAACTTGAATTGTACATAATAAATGAATTTACGAGATCAAACCGAAGACAACGAAGATAGTAAAAAAGGAAAGAGACGGGAATTCTAAGTAACTAGGAAAACCGTGATTTTTCCATAAAGATCATAGAGGATGATCAGATAAAACTAATATCACTGTTGTAAGCTAGTTGTATGATGCATTTTATGCAGTGGCTAATGGACATATAGGTAGAAAGTGGAGCTGTTGGTAGAAACATTTAACAAAACTCTACGAATTTTCAAAAGTTGATTTTTTCTGATGTTCCTCAGAAAAGTTAGGTGCTTAGTACTCGCCACTGGCGTGCTTGTATGACTGGTCATCTGGATGTATGCTAAGTTGCTAATGAAGCAAAAGAGGATGTAAGAATCGTAGCAGGATCCGACCATAAACTACAGACTCTGTAGATTAAGCCTACGCTCATGGAAACAAGGCGTGAGCTTATGTATGTTATATTTACACAATCATATTATTATGTAGGTATGTGTGTAATTGTTATAAACGTAAAAGTAAGATAAATAAGTTTATTGTTTACAGGTTTAAAAGAAAAGATGATGACTTCAATTATCTGATTAAAAAACGAAATAAACAAACCTCGATTTGTTCGGGTGCCCTTGACACGATTGTGAACCCAGCGACAATGACACTATATAAACCACTGATGCGGGCAGTTTAATTGAATACTAGCGATATTATTATATCGCTTAGCCTTCTAATCGATTCATGATCGAGTCGCATCGTGAATTCGTGACTAATTTGGAGACTGGGATTTGAATTCTAAATTGATTTGTTACCTAAATACAACCAATATTTTACTAGATATAAATACGGTCTAAATTACTAGAAAAGAGTATGTAGATGGCTAAAGAAAAGATGGATGGATTGTTGGGCAGATATGTAAGGAAATATGTGAACTCAGATACGATATGGATGAAAAGGACGTGTATATGCTGCAGCTCCCCGCATAAATTGGGATGAGAATGATGCTAATGATGCAGTAGGTTATTTTTTACGTAAAAAAAAATCTAAATAAATATTATTACCAAATGGCAAAGCACTTGAAAACATACTCGTAGATAGCATTAAGTATCTATTAATGAAGCAGATAATGCATTATGTTATAAATTATCTACTGACAAGATAATTACTATCAACATCTTTTTGATACGATAGTAGGTATTTAATCGATACTATCATGAACGTACGTACATATCAAAACAAAATGTATCAATGAATTAATGGATTTGACTGTAACGTTGAATGAAATACACATCCGTAATAATATTATCTATAAAAGTAAATCATTGTAATCGACTTTAGACCTTATATTTTGAGACTAAGATCGCAAATTTAACGGCACAGTTGCAATTCATGAAAATCTCGGTCGCACTAATGAAATGATTTAGCGTTATGCATCCGAGTCTTATTCAATTAGAGAGTACAAATCAACATCAAATGACTATTATATTTTTTCATTATTTTCTTGTTCTCTCTTCATAATGACTTCATTCCTGTATGATATTTCGATTCATAATTATACTCTTTCAGCTTTTAATTGTAACGTTTCTTCAAAATTCTAATACAGGTAACAACACACAGTCTTCATTGAGGGCAAAAGTCAAAGTCCTCGAAATGGGCAGTATACCATATTATTATTAGGTACACAATCGGTCTATTTTTTGTGAATTTTACGGTCAGCGATCATTTCATTTGATATTATTATTTGACACTGCAGTCGAGACTGTTACAAATTAAATAATACATTACTTTATCGAATTGCTTTAAAAAAACTGTACATTTCAGTTCATTGGTTCTTCTAGTAGGTACCTATTTCTACGGAAACATTAGGTACCTACGGTGGACGAGGAAAGTTGCAGTCACTACGGTACCTTGGTTAGGTAGTGTTCTAGAAAACGAACTAAGTTTGAACACCTATGAGAAGTTAACTTAAAACAAAACCTGTATCTTCCAAAATCTACATAATTATCAGATGCAGCATATTTGCTTTGGCAGACCTCGAAACGTGCTTCAGCGTGCACACAGGGAATTTAAACCTAAGCTCGATCTAGGAGTAAACTCAGCTCTTAAAACAAATAGACCACTTGCAGGCTAACCAAGGCTACCTCAGAACAAATAGCAGAATTGTAGCGCGATAAAACGGCAGCAAGAGCGAACGATATCGAAAAAAAGAACACGCTAAAATATACAGGATTTTTTTTTCTAAATTCTAAATTTTTTCGAGGGTTTAAAAAAAATAAAAAAACAGCTGTTCCATACATTTTGACCGCGTCGGTATTGCACTTTTCTATGAAACAGCAGTTCTTTTTTTGTAAAAGCGACCAAACATTTCTTCGCTGGGGGGTCTAGAATGGTATGCTGAATTCATGGTAACAGTTTGCGCACTGGATAAAAACTTTTCCTGTATTTTGTCTCGAAGGTAGTAATAAAAATAGAACACTTGTGAGTTCAACGCCACATCAATTTTATAGGTGAGTGAATGTACTGCCGGCTGTGAGAAGAATAGGGGGAAGAGAACACATCTCTTCTAAAGCCTTGTACGCACCTATAGACATGTTGAAACGTCGCGACTTGTCTCCAGACATGTCTCCGACGCGCGACGTCATGTTTGTTCCGTGATAACCGCCCAATTTACCGTCGTCATGTCTCAGGAGAAGTACTTAGTGGTGTGTTGTAGTTGCTGCACATTATCCCCCTTATAAACGTTGGCAGCTTAAATTGAACGAATGATTATTATTTTATTGAATACTTCAAGCCATAAGCAATAGCTATTGTTTGACCTCAAACTTTTAAATAAGATAAGCAACGTTTTAAATCAGCAGTCATGTCGCCGAACACATCCAAACAAAAGACAAGCCTCGCGACAATATCATCCTTTGATATCTCCCTAAAAATCGACAGCCGACGACGTAGGTATACAGAGCTACATGTGTCTTGCGAGCCAAGTTTTTTCGCGAGATTTGTCCCGAGACATTATCTCCAGTGCGTACGAAGCTTAACAACGCACTATTCCATAGCAATGTCATTGGAACACATAGGTCAATGTTATGTCGTGAACTCATAAGTACCTTCTCATAACAGTCGACATTGAGGATAAAAATTACGTCGACACACTGCTCCGTGGGAACAGCCATATGTTTCACATGACGAAACATCGGGTACTAAAATAACCCTCACTTCCCATACTTCCTGTATTTTACTTTTAGTTTCAATAATGTTGTTCGATTTTACTTAGGACTTACGAGTATATTGGTAGAACTGCACCAATTCTAATTACCCAACAAAACTCTCTCGCACGTTTTGTTCCCAACTTTGTTTGATAAGCGCTAAGTTATAATAACTCTCTAAGTTGATTTAGAGTAGTCTAATAACGAGCCGGTTTTTGCCTAAACATTATTCCTATTTTAATGTTGAAAATAATTTATTTGGCTAAGTTTTTACATCTTTACCTCATAACTTCCTAGACACGAAGAAGTACCTATTGATAATCATCAAGCTTGTGCAACGTCGTTAAAGTCCGAAATAAGGAAAAGTGTTAACATAATACTATTAAAGATGTAAGTTGTTACATACGTACCTACTTTGATTACGGAAATAAATGGTACCATGCTGGCCTGACAAGGAAAACGGATGGTTCTAAGGCTACGTCAGATATTTAATCAAATTAACATGACGTTATCTATCTATATTCACAGGCGAAAAGTAAATCAAACATCGTCTTTGTCACTTAAACAGTTATCACAGAATAGCATCCATTGATTATTGATATACGAGTTCAGGATGCAAACCATTTGAACAGGGACTAAATAGATCGCTACTTAGGTACAATTTATCTTGTTAACTCTGCCACTCTCACTCAATACAGTCTCGTTCCTATCACTGATTGGTATTTCCCAAGTAGAAAATATCATCATTAAAATACGCAGAAAATCAAAACCATTTTTGATTCGACAAACGATATTCGGTACATTTCCAGCCGCAATTGGATCCAAATTAATTTGTGCTTCCGTTTGTAAGCTTCATTTAGCTAATTAAGTTCCCTAATATTTGCAAGTGCGTCAACATGGCGTAAACGCATTAATTAATAAGCAATTTGACCCTATCAAAACTGCGACTGTTTAGTAGGCCACAGAGTTGACAAATTTACATTTAATTATTCGACTAATCAAGTCGAAAGCCTTTTATCAGTACCCCGCAAATTCTGCAGATTATAATCTTAATACGCAGAAAGCCGCTGCATACATTGGGCAACGTTAAACAAGATTATGACCACCGGCTGCACCGGTATACCTTGGTCTTTATTGTCGGTCAATGAGAAAACTTAATGAGTTGGCAAACAAACCTGTATGGATTACGACGTAAATGGCTGCAATTCAATAATTTGCTCACAAATATGTTGTAATTTAATGAGGTGCTTGGTTTTGGCGCTTGGTCAAAATTGATTTCTAGAAATGAAAGCCGTGATTGGTCGTTAGTTTATCTCTCAGGTAACTGAGCACTGTGGGTTGTAACCTCTAAGGTTGTAACGTTGTATTCACCTCTTTATTTAATGCTTTAGATTCATTATAATTAGTTCTAGACAAAACATCCAAGTTACTAGCCCATGTCTTTTTGCCCATTTGTTTCTGTTATTGACTACGTACTTACAGGATTATCCGTCTTTCCGAAACCCAAAATCTCTCCTTGTTTCCTGAAGGGTTGGACAGAGGTGAATCTAGAATACATCCACGTTTTGGCGGTTATGTTAAGTCCCAACTGATAAGGGGCAAAAAAATAAGAGTAAGAAACTTATAAACATAACTGACTTCTCAGGCTTATGCAAAAGACCTATCACTTATACCTATTACAAAACTCTAGCGACACAACACATTATTACACAAATCTCGATTTAGGTAGATAGGTATATCGCAAGCCCATAATTGCGTCTTGTTCGCGTTAAATCCAACGAGTATGATACAGATATAAAATTCAGCGACTAGATGACTAGATTAAGAGCCACCGCGCCGCAGATGCTTATTAAGGTGAAATTGCTTGCAGTTAAGTAGCGTTGGCCGTTGGGACACGTCGGTTATGTTCAAAGATATTACTAGTCGTGTCGTTAGAGGTTATGTAGGTAGAGCTTAAGTGTATATCCTGTGTTGTGTTAATTTGACATCGATTCTTTAAAGTTCAAGTAGGATATAATACAGGAAAAGCGGTCCTGTGGGACCCCCATACGATTTTTTTTAATTAACTTCCAAATGAATCAATCAATTTCTGAGAACGATAGGCAAACAAAGTATGACAGGTAATAAATATTAGAAGTAGAATTGGTGGAGCGAGAACTAATCTCGTCGAAAACTAACATCAGGCAGAGAAACCATTCCCCAGATAGAATACTTACTGTTTCATGAATACAAGAAACTTTCCGTTTTAATCTTGAGGTAGGAACTGAAACTTCGGACACGGCATCATACTAAACATGGGTAGGTGTCTAGCTATGTACCTAGGTACTTCTGCAAACCTAAATACTCTTTTGGTAGTGGAAATACCCAAGATTTCGACGAACTGCAAATAGTCTCGCACGTGGTTGTGACAGATTTTTCAGTGGAAACTTTTGTATGAAAATTCTTCGGCCATTTAACGGATCCAAGCTTTCCACTTGGTCCAATTCGCCGGTAAATATCGTTTCACACTCGGCTGGGATAAATTCGATGGTCGCATTATACATTGGTGAAATGTACCTACTTCAGAGAATTTAGAACTGAAATAAAAAATCAGTCAACAATAACTTATTTTGCCGAAATGAGATAGTCAAATCAGTCATGTGGATGCTATAAAAGGGGCTTAATATCTTGAACTGGTATGAAATAACAACCAGTATTCTTGGAATAACTGTAAGCAGATGAACTGCTGAAGTTTCTTGAGAAGTTCTCATACCTATTATAAGTATAAGATATAGTAAGGGGTGTACGAAAATGAAGATGTTTTTTTTCCGAGATCCTTCATAGGACGACTTAGTTGTTTTACTAGATTTGTTATTTCACTTTGCAACTTGTGACCTGGAGACGACAACCTGGGTGCCTAACATATGATGGTTTGCTAGCAGGTTAGAAAGTGGTGAGATGGCATAAACCATTTAATTAATTCGAATATAATTTTCACTCGATTTGCTAGGTACATAGAGATTTAGTTCTTAAAATTTGCCTTGCTATTGAAAATAGACTGTACTGTCTATTGCAATCATTAGCTCGTTACAGATAAAAAAAGTTAGAATCTAAACTTTTGTTTTATGCCCATCCGCAAGTCAAGCTAGGATTGTCGGTGTTGTCACACGGTGTAGTACAGTTATACGGACATGATCGGCTGGCATTAATTCACATCTTTTTTCACTTTTTTCCCGCACTCAAATAGATTTCAACGGTAACTCTACAATACATTACTATCACTCGACGTTGCGTACTACCGTAACTAACGGACCATATTATGCCAACAGAAATACAGAATTAATCAATTAGTTACTTCTGCCTCCAATACTCTTTTCAAAAAGTACAAATAATTAATCATTCTTTCATCGCAGGTGGTCGGGGAATGACGTTAGTTTATTTCGGACCGACGTGCGTTCCTGATCATTAAAATGCGAGCCAAATGGCAAACGACAGCTCAAACAAGAGGGTACACGGGTGGGTTTTAGTCAGTAAAAGTCTGACACGCCCTCCAGCTCCACCCAGAGCAGAAGTTATTTGACGATTTCCCACCCAAAAAAAAAAAAAAAAGTCCGCATTTTTGTGCATTCCAACGTGAAAATAGAAATTACAGTTAACAAAAACATTGTAGTAAACTGGCATTGGGTTCTTCCGAATAATTCTGAATATTCTCTAAAGCATCGTACTTTTTACGCATTCTGCATAGTTCTGACTGTCAACTGCCAATTCCAAGCGCTTGGCACTTTTCGTTCGAGACGTGCGAATTCGAATATTTTATTTCTTCAGATTTTTCTTGCTCTTACGACTTGAGAATGAAACTGCCTACTTCATTATACTAATCCAGCAAACAGCAGTGGCAAAGGTCAACAACCCGTAAGTCTTATTTATTTTATTTTGGCCAGAGCCATGTTTATTTCGCTTCAAGGCAAAATAATTTTCTCGTTTTCTTAGCTTCTTTGTAAGCACCTAGGTAATATATTATTCCAAAGGGCGGAATAACTCTGCGTTACTAAAACAACAACGCGATCATAAGATTGATTGCAGGAGATTAAGGTTCCGAAATAATTTTCGGATAAACGCAATAGTTTATGCAGCATCTTGCTACGGATCCTGGAGATGAATCATAGTAAATTAAACTTCAAATCTACCGAAGATATCTTGATGAATCCAACGCTTCATGATTTCCTCGTTTAACTTCTGCAAACTAATCCTACAGAAGTTTGTTTAGTGACAATCGGCCGACAGCTCCGACAGTCGGTTTCACAACTATTGATCTAAATTCTAAAACTACATATATATCAAAGCAAATTGAAATAGATTAGTTGCTATTTTAGTGGTAATCAGTAATCATTTCAGTGGTTTGGTGGACATTTGGCGGTATTTTGAGAGTAATCAGGGAACAGTGTTAATAGCACTCTGTCATAATATTGTAACCTGTTTACAAATGAGAAAACTTTTGACATTTTTTATTCGAAAATCAGAATTTTTAATCATAATTTGGCTCGTTTTCATTTGGTTGATGTTAAGCGCGAATGGATTGTTAAGTCATGTGGATAGGGCCACTTGTGCTATTAGCTATTAGGCGATATTGATCGAAGCCATTGTTTTGCCCGCAACAAAATTACAGTATCAACAACAAACAAGTCCATATCTATTAAACTGATACCCCATATTCACACGCGGGGTAAGTTAATTGAATAATTATGTGCTGGGCACAGATCGCAACTGGGGTGTCACGGCCGGAAGAAAGCGGACACGACGGATGTGGGCAAAAAGTTATTGCATTATGGCCGACAATGTTCCCAGATAGGGTTGCCATGCCATCTTTATTTTATATGGCAATAAATAACGTCGGTAAATTCTGGATTTTGGCTTGGATGATCATGTTATTTCGTGTATTTTTTTTGCTGCGACAGTCATTATTATGAATACTGGACGACGAAACAAAACTACAGTCAACTTATTATCTTTCATAATCTAGTTCAATATGCTGTACCTAAGCATAAATTATGTGAAATAATTATTCATGCATAGCAACCCTAATTGCGATAAACAGATGGAAAACACGCGTGACTGACAGGTAAGCATGACAGCGTTTTACATATGAATTAGGTTAATTAATACGTTAACTCGATGAGTGACAACAGATAAGCGTGCACTAGGTATAAGCGTTTTCATACTGGTTGTAATTGGACGTCTATACATTTTGAACATGCACATATATTTATAAACGTTGCTTATAGATGTTTAGAGATGTTTAAACGTCAAAATGTATATATATTTATGTGTATAACGTTATACTGACGCTAATCATTACTTAACTTTATGTAGAGTTTAAAAATATGGGAGGCAGTCTTTCGAATGAATGGTAATGTTTTCATGAAATTTCAGACTGTCAATGGCATAAAAGTGACTTTTAGGACATCGTGATAAGTACTTTAATAAAAAAATACAAAAAATTGAGAGCTTTGGCCAGATGCCGAAACATTTCTACGAAAATTACAAAATAATTTGATATCTACAAAACACGTCCGCTTGTCAAACTTCTTTAATTTTATTTCGTTTACTTGAAGGCTCTCATTATAAAATACGTACGCCAGTTGAAGCACAATTTAATGAAACGGACTTTGAATAAATTTATATAAAACAGCTGTTACCATTTTATGCCTTAGACCGGAGAAATGTGGATAGGTCCTCTATAAAAGTATATGTACAGTACTTTAGTAGCTTTTTACGTCAAATAGGTTAGGATAGCACTTGGCCTAGTATAAAATAACTGAAAGTGGGTACCTACTTTATCTATTGACACAGCAATCTAGATAGTAGGAACCTAAATTAATATTGTAAGCATCTCTTCCTTTGTAAGCACTCGATCAACTCTGCAAATATTATACCAGCTAGAAACTATACGATGAGAAAAAAAAAACTTTAATATTAGTTTTAAACTGCTTCAAATACGATTGAAGCATTAGTTAGATGTTTGTTTATTTGTTCAAACAAATTATTTGAACAGAGTAATAATACCTACATATTGACCATTGGAAAAAAAAACTTTGTATTTTATAAAGGTTTGACGGACATATAAACTAGATACAGCGTGTGATAACTCTACACTCAGTTTACTGTAACGTCTTTATCTGTTTAGTTTCTCAAAATAATCTCTGACATTGAATCACGAATCTTCTATCTTTACAGTTTTCTAAATATAAGATTGGCGGCGCGACGCTTAAGCACGCTGAGAAAAAAAGTATGTTTTTCTTCTATAAGTATTTACGTCATTTTGTCTCTTTGAACGGGAAGGTAAACTGGGGAATTCGATGACGTCTGTATAGGCCGAAAAAATAACAAATTAGTTGCTATCTAAGATGGGATATACGGCTGTTTATATTTTGGCGGCGACTCAAAAAATCATTTGAATTCTGTTGATATTTAATTCAGGGTAAATATAATATTTCGAACTCTGCAATTCCGCGCTTTAATGAAATTAATTGTGTCTTCATTTTAAATAATAGATAAACCCATTATGTACAGTTAACTCTGACATCATAATTTATAATATCCTTGAAAGATTTTTTCTACTGGTTCGCTAAACTTGTATAGATGATCCGCTGCATAATTACCACCTCCAAATTATCGGTTATACAATATTTTGCCAATAGACTTTGTCTGTCATCAATTTGGCAGACAAACAAATTAAAATAGCTACGAAATAATAAATTTTCAACACAAAACTTTTTTTTTTGTATCTGTTACACAAAGTAAAATGCCTGATGTCCAAGATAACGCACTATTCATCGGTAACGAGACAGTAATAATAAAAGAAAATTATGGTAGGATCAACGATGTACAAAATGGCTCCATTAACTATGCTGAAAGTAGCATAAAATGTAGATATATGGGTGTGATAACGATAACATACAATGAGTAACGTAACACCTATTACATAATCAAGAATTAGTATTTAATATGGAACCTAACTAACACAATAATTACGTGAGATCGTTTAGAATTACTCTAAGACGCCTAATGATAAGGTGCAAGCAATAAGTGACGGCAACAACACACTTGTACTTGTGAGAATCTTCTTTACATAGTATAAAACAAATTCGCTTTTCGTGTTTGTACGCTTTGATCTTTTAAACTATACAACGGATTTATTGCGGTTTTTATCAATAGCCAGTGTGATTAAAGAGGAAGGTTTATGTATTTAATACACCGACCTCCACGCGGGCGAACGTCTCCCATTACATGTTTACATCACGAAGGTAATGTAGAAAACTAGTCTGGAGTTTTCCGGAAGATATCAAGTCTTCGACTGCTATAAGTAGGTACTGATATAGTCTAAAGTGCAGCCTTTTTTAAGGTCAGGTCACGTTTATCCTTTCAAGCTCGCACTTTAGAAGCGGGAAAGTAATTTGAAGGCCCTTGGCAGACTCTTTTCGGAAATTGAGGATCCATTAGGGAGTACCTTTTAATTTCCTCTGTATCTAATGTCTTATTCTTTTACACGCCTTGGAGGGATTTCCGTCAGGTTCTACAGGGTCAAATTAAATTAGCTAGCATAACCCTGCTGATGTGATTGGTAATAATACATAAACACGATATATAAAAAAATATGATTTGATAATATATTTTTTGGGGGTCAACGACTGCTAGTAGTTTTACTACTTGAAGTTTAAGTTGATCAAATCTGTTTTCTTTTGTTTTATCGCGTTGAGATTTCGCAACCCATTACGTCTGTGAAGTATACACAAAAAAAAAAAAAACAGATATTTCAAGTAAATACATACTAACATAACACACTAAGATTTTGTGATATGTACTATGATTTTGTAACTAATATGGAAATAATCTGAATGAAATATAAAATATAATCTGTAACACGTGAAGCATAAACTTTGTACGCCTTTTTACGAAAATTATGCGGATTGAGAAGTATGAGATTTGGCACAGTTAGAGTTTATATGAAGAGGAGTGCAGAAATTGAAATACATTCAATTTATTTTAAAAATAAAACATAATAAATACACTAACTGCGGTCGAAAAAAAATACCATCAAATTAATTGCTTTTTACAAGTTTTTATTTAACTTGCAATGTGTGTATGTAACTACGTTCGTTCGGGTGGAATCTTGCAACACAATTTTGAAGCAGATATCTTTAACCGATTGAGCTGAAATTTTGCATGCATATGTATATCGCGTGACAATGCAATATTATGATGACATGGAGCTGATCTGATGCTGGAGCTGGAAGGTGGCTATAGGAACTCCGCAATAAAACGATGCAACTCCATCGAGTTTGGGCTTGTTTGGTTCGTATTGACGAGTACTTTGATCCTATATGGTAACTAGGGTCTGATACTGGAGCTGGAAGGTGGCCATAGATACACAACACTTTAAGTGCTTATAACAACACATATGTGTGGGTTCTACGAATGATTACGAGCTACATAACGGAAAAACGCTGTTACGAATTACGCCGTAGTAAATCCCGCATCATAAAAACAAAAAGTTAAAAATAAAACTTAAGAAAAGAAAACTTTTTAAAAACAAGCTTTTATTTGTTTTATCATGTTTAGATATCGACACCCATCACGTCTGTGGAGTTTTGCTTGCTAATTTAATTTGACCCGTTATAGTCCAAAATATGTGGTTTTTACCCTTAGGGACATGGAGCTGAAGCTAAGATAAAAGCTATTAAGTCGATCTCTTCCTCAGTCTAATATCTCAATAACGCTTATCTTTTCTCCCACTTGGGTACCACAAAGACCAATTAATCTTTCTTGGATCAGAAGTAATCTCAAGAGATTTCCTTGTTACGTGTTAACAAGGAAATCTACGACTAAGATTAGATCACATATTAATGTGATCTAATCTTAGTCAAAGGGAAAATCTTTTAAGCACTCAAGTGATGGATAGAGACAAGAGATTTACTTCCTTCGAATTGTAATCTCTATTGATCTAATCTTTGAAAGTAATAGACTAGTTCTCTTAATGATCTTGAGTATAGAATACCTAGATCAAGAGCAGCTGAGAAGTGGTGGCCCAGCGGTAACAGCCACGGCTTACGAATTGAACCCAGTCAGGCTTTACTTTGTGTAAATGATTTCATCATCACTGCTCTCAAAACGGCGAAGGACCACATCCTGAGGAAAGATGTGATATGTCCTACAACCAAACATTTGAAGACAAATGAATGACATCTACCAACCCGCACTGGGTCCGCGAAGTGAATTAGGGCCCACCGCCTGGCCTGTGTCCCAGCAGTTGGAACTATATAAGCTGATTAAGATGACCTAGATCAGGGTTATCCACCAGCTCTGATGGGGTAAACTTAAACCATAATAATTAGAGTACCTTAAATATTTTGACGGTAGTCATGTTTGAGTTCATGTAAAGTTTTATAAGATCAGAAACTGACAATATTGATTAAGTGTAGGGTGAACTTCTTTGATTATAGATTGAATAATGTAAACATATCGGTGCTTATCACGCATGTATGTTTAACAATTTACTGATTAAACAAAACTGTTTAATAGGGTGGTAGGAAATTTTACAACTTCTACCTAACCACCCTTTCCAAAGCGTATTAAATTCCCATAGAAGTAAAAACGTGCAAGTTCATTTACTAAATATTATTTGACTGAAAAACAAAAACTATTTGAAACGCTTTTCTGAATATTTCAGCGAGTGCATTAGAACGGGCTGCGGTTCGTGTCAGGAATAAATAGAGATTATTATACACGCTCATAAGACGAGAGGAAAAAGTGAGTATTCGTGCATTACATACCAGAGAAAGATAAAAGTAAAACAAACATTGAGGAGTTAGGTACACTTTATTTTAAAGGTTAATGCTTATCCACTGCTGCATATGTTCGAAAAATCTGTGCGCTCAACAACGTAAATCACGCGATGAATATTGTTGAACGGTCAAAATTAAAACCATTCCTACTAGTGGTATGTTACGCAATTACCCCTCTGGAGAAACTTATTATCATCTGTCCGCTGATTACTTACATATTTACACAAACAAAAATGATACACGCGTTTTGAGAATACCTTACCTTCTTCTGCCTTCACTGTTGGAAAAACTGAGCGTACCGATGCCTTTTAAATCTCCACTTCCTCTACTTAATAGACTATTGTTCTTCTCTACGTTAATTTCTGTAAAATTGAGGTCGTCCCGTATGTAGTGTCCGAAAGCGTCACTTACATCTTAACTACTATCATTGTCTGTATAATTATCACTGTTCTACCTATAGCTCGTTGGAATTCCTATTGTGATCGGAAGATATTCTTTATCAAATTCTCAATTTGTTTATCACTTCGACCCCAACTTCGTCCGCTTAGATTTCGTATTACCTCCTACAAAATTTAAAACCCTATCTACCTTGAAATCCGCAAGTTGATTAATCAATGGAAACTTAATTTTCTCGTAACTTGTTTCACTCTGTGAGTGGTTGAGTTTTGAAACATCGTTTGTGAAACTGTTATTTGACATAAAGGTGGTTTGTACAAATTTTTTAATTAGTCAAATGCCATATTACAATACAAAATAAAATATTAGTTCGGGTGGATAATTGGTTCATCCGAATCCATGTTCATTATTATGAATTCTCCAGATACAGATATACCTAAATCTAAAAACTCTCTTTCCACTCAAACATATTATTTGGAGATAAGAACCGGCTGAGTCAAGTCGAACCAAAGCATTCTGCAGTTGAAGTTTTGACCCAAATACATCGATCATATATTATCAGAAAAGGAAAACTCTCTTGCTGTTACAAACGAAGCAATACTAACCCAACATAATATAAATTAAGATTCTATGCAACAAATCATAGCTATCTCATAAATAATTACTGGCACTCATCACGCTTATAGAAAAGAGCTAGTGTAATCAACAGAATTTAATCCAGAATACGAATACGAACATTATCTGATGTTGTACGACGACAACGTGAGCAGGAGACGTAATGGCCGACCATGCATGAATAAAAATGAAAGAGGAAGCTATGGCCCACAAAGCCCACTACTTTTGTTTATTCCGTAAGGAACAACAGCATATAAAAAGGATAATAATGAATGGATATTTCTATCTCGGACCGCATTTCTGGTAATACGGGTACCCACATACAAAATGATTGTAAAAATCACACTTTGTTTTGTAATAGTTATCAATGTTAGGATTAGTTTTCTTTCTTGCGGTAGGTTAAACCCATGATTTGTGAATAATAAGGTATGTCGTAGATAACGAACGATAAGATACCTACCGTGAATTTTAACTTGTTATAAAAATATATTTATTGGCAAGTCAGAGATGCTAAATATTCGAACTTCAAAGCGATACAAAATAATTTTAGCGAATGTTATTTAGGTACCGACAGAAAAGATGCATTTCTTTAGTACCTACAAAAATAGCAACGCCCAACCAAAACGGATAGAACATCAACTGTCTAGTCATACTTGCGTATCTTTCGATGATTTCACAATACAGAAACAAATGTTTTCATTTAAATACACCACAATATTATCAAAGAAAGTTTATAGACCGGTTTACCTATCTAAACCGAGCAACAATTGCGAAACAGCATCGTTTTTCAAAGCGTTACGGAAGCTTCAGTAGCTCAGAAAGACTCGAGTGACCTGTCAAATGATAGCAGACTCGCGAGTGTCGAGACTATGAATATTTATAGAGAGGCGGCGGAAATATAGACATCCCACAGTACAAAGTCACCGCTCGCAGTTACGCGGGAAACTCTTCCATTAATTGTTCCTAATGTCGTAGGATAGCTGATATTTTAAACATTTGAAAGGAAGGTTTATGAAGCACTTTCATTTATCTCTAGATTCTTGTTTTTAATTTGCCATTAATACTATATCCGAAGCATAATTTCTCTCAATAGAAAAACCATTCATCCTAGGAAACGGTACATACCTACCATTTGTACACGTAGAGAGTGATACAGATATTCCAAACCTTTCACACAACAATTTACTTGTGTTTAACGTGTAGAATACTTACGCATTGTTTATGATATTTCAGAGCATAACTCCATGTTATATACCCGTACAATACTCTTCTATGAACAACAGAATATCCGCTTATCTTGTTTCCGATGTTACGTGCGAATTCCGGTGATCTACATCGGCTACATGTATGAAAGGCATTAGGCAGTCATCACAAGAGTCTATGCGCCAATTACGGGCAGCCCGATGCCGTCGGAACTCGGCTAATCTGATCTGGATATGTCCATGCATTTCCCACGTATATCGCATAAACACATTTTGTACTAAAACAAATACATATATCATAAGACCACTTTCCGCACTGAATTTATAGGTTCAATTACGAGTCTATAGAGTTATGGTAAACCCGCGACTAGCACGAGCATTTATGATTTGATTTACCTTTTGAATAATGGTCCTAATACGGAACATTAAACTTTGTGAACTATAATAATATTTTTCCACGTGTTACAAAGAAGTTTACTGTTTCCAACGATCTTCTCTACAGCATACTTTGAGCCTAAAATACGGTAAGAATAAAAAGTATCCATCACAAGAGCAGGTACCTCAGGTTGTAAACCAGCTCATTGCTTTTACATGATTGCCGTGCTTTACGACCTCACTTCTCCACCCTCGAACGCAGAATATATGGGGCATGCGGGCAAAAGGGCTTTACGCCTACGGGTCCTGAAATTTTAAAATCCTTAAACGTACGTCGGTACTATAACCATTCCTCGTAGTACACAAGGCGCCAGCTCTTTATTACCGACAGGCTCATTCTGGCATCGTTTCAAATGTTCGCTGCAGATGTCATATGCTTTAAGACTCGTTAAAATATTGTCTTAGAATGTTACAGCACAAAGCTCATTTGTTAAGAGGAGAAAATGGGTTATGAATATGATATATTTAATCCTGCAGAATTTTGAACACTTTTATTTGGAGAAATTCTAGGTTATTTTAAAGAATAAAATACTATACTTAGGTACGGTAATGTTATAATTTACTACAAAACCTTTGATTGCTATTATTTCCAAATATTTCCCTAAAAATTTCCTGTTTAACTTGAATAATTTAGAGCCATTTTTATAATAATAATAAGACACTTCATTTATGTTATTTGATTATAAAATGTCGCCGACCACTAAAAAGTCACTCTGCCGTCGATAACTTTTTAATGTTTGCCACGGCGTCATTTATTCCAACTCGGCTTTAATGAAAACCTTTGGTTTATGACGATAATTTGAGAGAACCCAATTTTATAAAATTCATTTACTTCCTCAAACACCTGTAAGTGTAATTTCGTATTTCATTTCGTCAATGAATCAATCATCATTAAAAAATATTACTGAAGCTAAATTAATGCCAACCGTTGTGACTTTTCAAGTTCAAACATTCACAAAACTTATTAGAAATTGTTCGCTGTGATAATTAAAGAGAAGCTCTTCACGCAGACATATATTTCTGTTGTCAACGGAATAGCTCTTGTCGTTGGCAGCGTGCCAGAATTGTACACACCACATATTATCTAGTTCACTGAGATCCCATATCATACCGGGATACCCACAAATTACGCTCTAGGATTTAACCCAACACCCATTGTGTACGATGTCACCCTATATCAATATTTGACCCAGTTGGCGTAATAAAAAAAACTATGACTCAACTCAGCCACACCAAAAGATACATAATATCTCATGCAAACAATATTATCAAACTCGTAGGGTACATCTTAATCTAATCTATGATGTTTTATGTTTCAGACACTCGGTGGACTCGGTCGCGTCGTATTCTAGCCAGAATCACGTTGACCGTATAAGGGCACAGAATTTCTCAGCGGCTTCTTGTCAAGACGAAGGCGACTTCGGGTCGATCAAGACAAGCCTCTTCAGAAGGTCTTCATCCAATTTAGAATATCCCAACAAACGACCGGAGAGCGTCACGTCCAACAGCAGCTCAACAAGAAGCCGCCTTCGAGAACTTGTCGAAAGGAAATCGAGTCAGGACGAGCACAAGTCCGCGGCAGACACCGTCGGTGATATACAGTATTTTGAAAACCCTACAGAAACATTAGAGTTTGACAAACCGAGGAATTCGCTAGAATCTAAGAAAAGTCAAGAAGAACGTCCAAAAAAGAGGAAACTATCAAAGGGCAAAGAAAAAGATAAAGACAAGGATAAAGATCCGTGTGAGAATAAGAACAAAAAACACGAAAAGTATCAGAGTAAGTTAGCAGAATACTACAAATTACCCGTACAACTGCCTCAGGACGAATTTTACCAACATTTGACAAGGTCTAAAGCGGCAGAGGAACTCATACAAAAACGTTTCTCAAATTCCGATACTGAATTCAGCGGTAGCTACGGAAGATTGTGTAAACATAAAGAGCCTGAAGGTGCTAATTTACGACGCAGTCGAAGCTTGGCAGTGATAAGAGAGGAAACCTTCACTGATCTTCAGATACAAAACCACGCCAAAAGCAAGAGATCCCAGTTGATACCCCGCGCCCGCTTGTTCGACAAGCCTTGCTTCAAAGACAGGTAATTTATTTTATTTCTTCTTTTTACTAGTCAATTTTATTTTTAACTATAATCGGAGCCACGTAGACATATAACATAGCGTAACTTAATGGTAGGGTGAAACATACTGTTATTGGCAGTTATCGAGTAAATAATAAAATTTGATGCTGTCTGCCGCGCATGTTGGTTAATTTTCTAGTGCAACCTATCACCATGTTACGATTACTAATTATGCTACTAAGTGCGACTAATTTATATCAAACTACCAAAGGTATAATAGATATACAGGGTAAAATTTTAACCAGTGTGCAACTCTTACAACCTTTGTTCTAAGGCATACTATTCTATTAACGACTACTTAAACGATAAGAATTGTTGGTCGCTGTGGTTAACTCAAGACATCGTTTGTGTTCTTTCACCAGAATTAGCTTACCTACTGACAGGTCATATGAGTTACTTCATATCATTGTTTATTTTATTTGACTGTATAAACCATATTATTTTATTAATTTCTTTTATTAATGATTTTTTCATTTATTGTTGAATGTTAATTACGAGTAAATACCTATTAATGTATAGAATCAAGTTCTTCCAAGTTAACAGACAGCTATGCTGCTGGGGAATTTGTTGCGCCACTTCTTCTTCCCAGCTTAAGTACTAGGAAGTGGTGAAGGGCGGGCGTTTTTGGGGGACTGTCTTATGTAATTTTGGCGTTCAAAAAGTGCTGACTCTCAGCCTAGCTTGAATAAATGACTTTTGATTTTTGTAACTATAAATTCAGCATATCATTCTAGACCCCGTAGCGTAGAAATTTTTCGTTGTGTACGCAAAAAAATCAGCTATTTCATAGAAAAGCAATATATCCGCGGTCAAAATGTATGGAACAGCTGATATCTTTTTTGTATAACTGACGAAAAATGTCTATGCTAGCGGATCTATGAATGATATGGTTACAGTTAGCGCACTGGTTTAAATTTTATCCTGCAGATACCTATGCCAAAAACCTGACGAAATTATTTAATAATCTCAGATTATTTATTCTGATAGGTAAAATATGATTAATTAGATTGGTAAAACAGTATATTGCACTTCCGATAACAGCTGCTTCATATTTTTATCAAACAGCCGCACGATTCAAATGGAAATGAAATAGGGTCAACGCATAAATATTTCATTATTCGTACCTAAGATATCCTAAGACATTACAAATTATTAATGTTAATTTAATACTAGTTTTGTATGTCATTTCAGGTTGCCAGGACGTGCAAAATACCAAACGAAAGAGGAAGTTCTGGAAAGCATATACATCGATAGCACTGCTTCTTGTTTTGGGGATATAAACGCGCAAAAAGAAAACGAGAAACCAGAAAACACAGAGAATAGATCGGAAAAAGAAGAAGTTGTATCACGAAACGAGAGCCATCATTCGAGATCGGTAAGTGGAAGTTGGCCGAACTTGAATGAAGAAATAAAACAGACAAACCTGTCTGAAGATAGCATCGGACATTCGCGTAACCCGAGTGAAATTGATAGTTTGGATTCTAACTACGTAAGAAAACATTATAATTTTGAAGCTCATAGACAAAATTATAAAGACAGTTCACCTGAATCAGACCGATCTATTGCGTCGCCTAATCCCAGCAAAGAACTTTATGTAACAACTGACGAACACGGAACTGATAACGAAGATAAAGAAACTTCGAAAAATAATACACCAAAATCATTTACAAATGACAGTCTTACGCGGAGTGACAAGGATAAGCTAGTCGAACCTGAACCAATAAGCTACACAGAAACCTATGACAAAATTTCTGTAAAAAATAAAAAGACTGAAGAAAATACAAGTCCAGCAGAAATCGTACAAATAAATGAATCGAAAAACGATAATGATATACAATCTGTAGCCTCTGAAAACGACGAAATCGTGTCAAGCCCCCCGGATAGCATAACTTCCTATATTTCAATTTCAATCGCTTCTTCGGACAAGTCGCACAAGTTAGAATACTTGGCTAATTCTCTTGCCGAAAAGATTGATGAATATTGCGACTCTCAATTTAAAGATCACACTTCTATCGCATCGCACACACTAAATTCTGAAAATAATAATCAAGAGACAGATCCCATTTATACCCAAGTTAACAAAAAAAAGACCTTCGCTGATATTCGTAGGGATTCTTTTTTAAAGAAGAATGGCAACCTTTTCAACGAAATATTGAAAAAACAGAACAACGAAGTATATGTCAGTAATACATACATTGAAAGTGATACGTATTCTACAAAGAGTCACTGCACTTCTAAAAACATTACAACTGAACCTTTTGTTACTACCCTTATCGAAAATCAGTACTATTCGCTACCTGATATTAATATCAGCAAATGCTTAAGAAAATCAGAACGTATTGACGCTCAACTAAGAGAGGAAGATCCAGAAGATATTCCCTGTGAAAACACATATGAAATAGCTCAAACACATTTTCGAGAGATATTATCTTCAAAAGGCACTGAAAATTATGGTCAATTAAATAAAAAAACTGAAAATCCAACGCATAACATAAAAATTCAAACGAATAATTGCATTTACCTTCCAGAATATACAGAACCACAATTAATACAAAACTTTAACAAGCTTGATGACGACTTAAAATCTATTATAACTATCGATAGTTCTAACGCTGACGATAAAGAAACAAACTATTTTCGTTCAGATAACCATCAAAACGAAAGAGAAATAAATGAAATAGAAGGAACAATAAGAAACAACAAAATCATCACAAAATCGGAAAGCCTGAAAATATCGAATTCCGATTACAGGTCAGGAATAAATGTAACTAAATCTTTGTCCAACGATAATATTAATAAATCTTTGCAAGACAAGAAGCCACGGCTAGGAATAATTAAAAAACATTATTCTCTTCGGCAACGGGATCCAACAGAAGAAGACGAAATTATTCGAGTACCTAGCCCAGACACCGTTGAAAAAAGTATTGTTAAAACAAGCGATTCCACGACCGCGAAATCCTCCACAACTGAAGAAGCAACAACCAATTCACTTTTATCAAGAGTTCAATCATTCAAGACATCAGCAGAATCTAATATTGCAATCGTTCCTCTAAGCGGTCATCAAACAATTGTAATAGATCCACCGTTGACACAAACACCAAACGAAAATAACAACCGAATAGAATTGAATCCTCAACGAGAAACAGAAACGAAGAAAACTCTACCAGAAGTGAGTTTGATAGAAAGCCAACCAAAATTTGAAGTAATAACAGTTCCGGAGCCCGTTACTGAAACTATTAAAGAAGTAAGAAAAGTTACAGCAGAAAATTGTATTGATACGTCGAGATACTATACACCCAAAGACCCTTTCATAACTATTAAATTGAATAAAGTAGTTAAAACCACTATACCAAAACTCAAAAAAGAAACAACTGAAAAAATTGGATTTGTGCATCACAAGTTTGACAAACCACCTCCAAAGTTAATATTAAAGGATAACAAAAATTTCCAAGAGAAAAAATTGTATACATTCAGAAAAATAAACACCACCATGACGAGACCTCAAATATTACAGGTGATTGATTCCAAAAGTAAAAATCAAAACATTGCAGCAAAAATGGAAAATACGATTGAAACAAGTGCTGCAATTAATAAAAAACCAGACTTTCCAGTTGAAGTTAAAGAAGAGATAAAAACTCCTAAAACTGAAACCACCGTAAAAGAAAAACTAAGTAACGCAATAAAAACTGATATCGAATATCAAGAAAAACTAAATTCAGTTAAAAACTATTGGTCAAAACTTGTAGACAAAAATCCAGATGGCAATGAGAACATAAATAAACAAGAGGTAAAAGTTCATCAAGAAGATTTTAACAACAATAATGGTAGTGATTTTGGAGATACTAAAGAAGAAAAGAATCCACAGAAGAGTGATGACAGCAAATGTTTGTCAGAAATATCAGTGGGAAACATTATCAAGTCTTTGGAAAGCGTTAAAATTGTAGACAGCATACGCAAAATCAGTCAGGCAAAAATACAATTATGGAAAGATGAAACCGAAAAAGTAAAAAGTGACTCAGAAATAGAAGAATCAACATTGGATAAAATTGTTAAGGACTGTGATCCAAACTTTTATGACAAAAGTGAAATAAAATCTGAAATAGATTTGTGCAGAGATACTCCTGAGATAGAAATAGTAGAGTTAAGCTGCGACGATAACCAAAATCAGAAGACTCAAGCTACGCTTATAAAAGCAAAGGGTTTCGAAAAAGGATGTGATGATTTCGATCACGTTAGATACAAGGTGATGAAATCAGAATTATTCAAAAACAGCATGATAGCTAACTATCGTAAAGAGGCTCAGTTTGACGGGTTGTTACAGTATCTACAAGATTACAGCTTCCAGGAACTATTGGTAAATAACAACATCGTTATTATCGAACCAGTTCGTACTAAAGTTGAACCGGCTCCAAGAAAAAATACAGATACATGTAAAATTCCTCCAACTTTACTAAAGAAAAACGATACTAACGCATGCCAAACTGATAAGCCTAAAAATGCTGTACGAAGACATTTCTTTTATCATCCTATAAGAGTAAATAAAGAAATAATAGAAGAGGAACTCCCCAACCCAGATACGGTAAAGAAAGTAAGGAACTTATTTGAAGATACATTGAAAATGAAAAGTCCTATGACGCATGATCCACCATTGGTTAATGAAAACATAGGTTTGACAAGAAGAGCAACGTCGTATAGGAATCTTAACGAAGAAACAAAAGGAAACAAAAATGGTGGTAGAAAGAAAATTATACGACAACTGACCATAGACACAAACTTTGGCAATAAAAAATGGGACAATGCTAGTCTTTCTAGTGGTGTGTCGAGCGGAGATCTCAGCTCAAACAACGAATATGAAACTGATGGACTAAGCCCTTACTCACAGAAAAATTTAAAAGATAATGTATATAGCTCAAGTGAAGAATATCTTTGTGATTCAATGAACCAGGATTTTTGCTGTGAAAGTCAATACGTGAGCCCAGATATTTTAAGAAAAATAAGAGAGTGTGGAACTTCAATAACATACTACGGAGGAAAAGTATTAACCTCAAAAACTGGTTCAACCGTAAGTCCTATGACGAAAGCTATAATGGAAGAAATAAAGAGTCTTCAAAAAAACTGCAGTAGGGATTGTTATTCGTGTCAAACCAAATGCCGAGGAGATAAGTGTTCATGTCTCATAGCAGATAAACATAAACAAATCCTTTTGGAAAAGCAAACCTCCAATACGAGTTTAGATTCAGCCAATCAAAACCAAGATAAAAACAAACGAACGGAGGGGTTTCCAGGTTTTAAGTTTAAATTAGTAAAATCGAACAGCTGTAGCAGCCGTTTAGAGCTCACTGGTACGGATGATAGCAAAAATCCTCGAAACAAATTCAAGACACAGATATCAAAAGAAGACCCGCCATTACTGCATGATGACGAAAATTCAGTTAAAAACAAAATCTGTCGTCTTGAAAGCTACAGTAAAGGTATTGCTAAAACTCCATTTGATAATAAAGACAGTGGAATCAAAAAGGACATAGTAAAATCCAAAATTGAAGCTATAAAACAAAATGATGCTATAATTAAGAAGAAAGAAGCTGCTTTACATCAAATGGTAACCGCTACCGAAACTAAAAAAGAAGCAATGATCCCGGAACAACAGGACGAATGTACAGAAGAAGATAGCGCAGCGGCACAAGCAGCAGCAGCACAAGCGGCTAATGCCCACACCTTCGAAAAGAAATTTTACTATGTCAACGATAACTTAGATCAAGGCAAAGTGACCACAGGAAAATTTGGAGAAATGGTGTTCGAAGAGTTTGAAGTGTTAGAGTCTAGCTACGATAGTTTGAATAGCAATAAGTCATTAAAATAACGAAATATGTCTACATTATTATCATAAGCTTTTGCTTACGTAAAATGTGATCTGTATTCAAATAACACTAATAAATTATTGCTAGTAATTAGAGTACCTATTAATATAAATAGCTTATAATCATGTATCTAAATTAGTTTTAGGTGTATTCTTTTAACATAGATAGCCGTTAACGTTCGCGATCAAAGTGTACCGTATTATTGGTGATGGTCTCTTTTCTGTAATAAACGTATTTTATGGATGCTGCGGATTGTTTAGTTTCCTAGATCCTTACCATCAGATGTTTCGTGCTCGACTTTTGATGGCGTTTTACTTCCATGTGTACATACACTTGTGAAGAAGGACCGACGCACGGGCCGCCAACGACGACACCACGACTCCTGGTAACAAAAGTAGCACATGTTTAGTACGAAACATATTTTTTTCTCCCTTTCGAACACAGCCGCCACATCTATATAAATATATAAAATTGAAGTGTCTGTTTGTAATCTCCAAATAACGTTTAATCAAAGCATATGACATATATGACGATGCTAGAACCAGAGTGATCTAAGTGACATTTTTGGCAAAAATGGTTTTTTTACACAATTGCATGGAAAAATCATAATTCTTTCATGCCATACTGATCTAAGTGCTTCCCAGTATTATTTTTCTTGAGAAATCACAACATCTCACTATAGAATCGGTGCGATTTGCAAAATGGAGACATGCCAGACTGATCTAAGTAATGAGGCGCACTTAGATCACTGTGGTCGCAAGTTGCTGGCTTTTATGGATATCCAAACTGATCTAAATGCAATAAAGAAATATAAATTATTTGCGTATACATAAATCATTTACGTAATTTTTATTAAAATTTAATATCTATGAATATATACTTAAACTTGCAGGCGAAGTAAGAAACATATTAAACGACTGTAAAGGTAAAGTCAAAACTGATGAATCGTTATTAGTAGCTACTTTTGATCTGGAACCAACTCTACCTCTTCCTTATTTAAATACTGGTGAGGTCTATTATTTAAGACAACTGCAAATGCTGAACTTTGGTATTCATGCTTATACTAAGGAAGGAGAAAAAGTTCTCATGAATATGTGGCCAGAACATTGTGGGGCCAGAGGCTCGCAAGAAATTATGTCGTCATTTCACTACTTTCTAGAAGATTCCGTGCCGGACACTGTCAAATCATTGTGTTTTTTTAGCGACTGTTGCTCCGGTCAAAACCGAAACTGGAATGTTTTACACTTTATGATGTTTCTGGTTAATAAATCGCCATATCTAGAAACAATCACCATGCATTATCTGGTCAGTGGCCATACTTACCTGCCTAACGACACTGACTTCTCTTTTATAAGTCGAGAACTAAAAAAGAAGGCTGATATCTATACACCAGAAGATTGGATGAAGCTCGTCCGAGACTGCAGAAAACAAAAACCTTTTACTGTGCGAGATATGAAAAATAAGTTTCTAGATTTTGAAAGCCTCGCAACACTATTCAAAGATTATCAGGTTGTATTAAGAGAAGGCGCAAAAATTTCTAACATGCGGAAGATAAAGTTTTGTAAAGGTTCAAGTATACTTAGTTACAATGATGACTACACGGAAACATATGAAACGGTTGATTTGAAACCAAATGATATAGATTCTGAAACTTTCTTTTGTAATCTAAAGAATTATATACCAGAAAAAGCCCCTGAAACTAGACTAATATCGTATCAAAAAATGCAAGATATAAGAAAAGCTCTAAAATTTGTACCTCCTATCCATCATCAGTTTTACTTGACCCTACCACATGTGCCTAGAAAAGGCGGCAATCAGGAAGCACAAGATGATAATTTTTTGCCAGCTGTATTTGGTGATGATTAAAGTGATTTTTTCTTAACATATCAAAGTGCAAACTTTCACTATTATCACATTTTTTTAAATTTGTGAACTGCCATAGTGATCTAAGTGATTTTTTTTTTGTAAAACTAAGAATATTAGTTTTAATAAATAACTCATACTGATAAAAAATGTTATTTTATTATTTAAAACTTACATGAAGTACTTAAAACTAAAAAATAATAATAAAAAGCTTATAGATTTCAAATAATAACGCGTAACGCATTTCCTTCATTTTCTCAGAAACATACTATTGTGCCCTAGATCATTCTGGTTCCAGCGTCGTCATATGACTTATATTCGGTACAAAACAAGTTTTTTTTTTTTAATATTTGGTTTTTCTGTCAGTTTGTTCCGGATAATCTCCGAAACGGCTGGACGGATTTTGACAGAACTTTCACTGGCAGATAGCTAATATTATAAGGAGTAACTAACATAGGTTAGTCTTTTTGTAGCATATTCCCTTGGGATCATTTCCGACCTTCACGCGGGCGAAGCTACGAGCTCAGCTAGTATTGTATAATGTAAATGTCTAGTTAGAACACGAATTCCTTAAGATCTTATGAAAACATATTGTGAAACGGTATAGTGAAACGGATGTTTTTCAATCTTTGTTAACATTACGAGTGTATATCCGAAATAATGATTGACATTTAGGTAGGAGCAAATCTGTTTTATGGCCTATTAACATCAATAACGACAAGCTGTGGCAATGTTTAGAATACCAATTGGCAAACCGCCGTGATAGATTTTCCTAATAAAACAGAAATACATTTTAGTAATTCAATTCACATTTATTTAGCACTAGCTGACCCGACAGACGTTTTTTCTATCCAAACAATAGTTCATAGAAAAAGGACGTGAATTGTATCCCGAATTTGAACATTTTCCCGGAAACTTTACAAAAAAATTCTTTCCAAAATCCGGATTCAATTAATTTTTAAACATAATTATAGAAAATGCACCTGCATAATCAGCCTATAATATTCCCACAGTTGGGACATAGGCCGCCTCTTTCACTGAGAGGGAGTGAGCTGGTGGAAGGCCCTCTCAATGAAAGAGGCGACCCAAAGCAGGTTGGCGGATGTCACATATCTTCGAATTTTTGGTTCTAGAGCATGCCGATCCCTCACGATGTTTTCCTTCACCTTTTGAGAGCAGTGGTGATTAAATTATTTACACCAAGTAATGCGCCTGCCTGTGTTCGAACCCACGACCGACCACCTGTAAGTCGGGGACTTTACCGTTGGACCACCAATGCTCCTATTATTATTATGCGATGAAGCATCGTCAATTCTTTTTCTTTATATCTTAATCAGTGATCTCGGTATGCACCTCCTTTCTAACCATAAACATCATTCACACAACACATCCATCATTTTTATGTTGTTCCCCTACTCAAATAAAAATATGTATGAAGTAAAAAATTGTAGTAAGTATATAAGTAGCTCCAAGACCATCCATTAGTTAATTACTATTTGGTAGCATTTAACTAATGAGGTACTCCAATGCTAATGAAAGATATACAAGTGTTCGTGTCAGTCCGCAACAAAAGAGAACATTTAGAATGTTCATATGGCATGGACTTGGCAAAATAATTAATCACAGAAACGACGTAGAAGACAGAGATATGAGAGTAGTAGACACTAATACTGTTACTCATAGTCTGTGAATTATTAGACAACTTCTAAGTGTTAGCAATTACTCATTACTACTAAATACTTTCTGAATACA
Source organism: Antitype chi (assembly GCA_947359405.1). Taxonomy (NCBI): domain Eukaryota; kingdom Metazoa; phylum Arthropoda; class Insecta; order Lepidoptera; family Noctuidae; genus Antitype; species Antitype chi. The sequence continues at coordinate 3,315,179 of OX375810.1, read as the reverse complement.
CATAAGAATGGTAAAGGATAGATTCAATAAAAGAAGATAATTATGTTAAGAGCGATGAGAAATTAACAATCAAAATGACGTAATTGCTAATTGCACCTGCAAGGCACCACAAACTCCATGGTCTTGGCTTCCAACGACACTGAATCACGTGTCAAGCGACTGTTTGCTTGCTGGACCGTGATAAGAGTATTACGTTTATGCTTTTGAATCACTTCGCTGACTAGAGGAAATGTTACGTTATTTTTTGAGTACAACGTGATTAACATTTGAGGTTATAAGCTAGTTTATTGCTAATTTCTGTTTTTAAGTCTTAATCTGTCAAATTGTGTGGTTTTTTAAATTGAATATCGCTGAGATCAAATAGCGACTAGATTTTGATTGAACTTTTTTTTTTATTACAGTATTTGGCCTCCTTTTATTGTTCCTTAATATTTCCTCAGTATCGGATCGTTGCCATCGGCATTAAGAGATGTCTTATCGTGCACCAACATTTCGTCTGCCTTCCTTTATTCAATTATTGGGCACAGTTCCAAGATTTTTGTGACAAAAATAAGTTAATAGATTTTAGACCCGTAGCGAAATTATCAAGACTGCGCAGTTGTGGTATTTTAAAGATTTTACATCCTTTGTAGACTATGTTACACAATCATGTTTCTTCCTTATTATTTTTTAATTTTAGGGAAATAATGTCTACAGGTAGTCGACGTTCACACGGACGTAAAAATATCGCGTCGGGATTTTATCACGCACTGGATTTTCAACTCTCGGTGTTGAACCGAGCATTGAGAATCTAACAACAACAACTCATCGTGTCGAAAAAACACACTTTTCGATTTTCAATTCTTGGCGCTGAGCAGTGTGTTCAAGATCCAGTGCGGGAAAAAATCCGCCACGGTATTAAAGTACCACTGATAGTAGGTACCTACGTCTACAAAGAAGCAATTTGTAGTATTTTTGTTCAAAGTAATCTCTTTAAGAATTCCATTACTGTTGGACGTGCTGTGTTCCTGCCAGACGCAAAGTTATGTTGGAGTGAAAATAAGCTTTTTGCCGGAACATTAAATAAGCCAAATAATCGTCAAGCTAGCCTAACACGATTTAAATACTTTATTTTGGCACCTACGCTTCAAAATGTTTATTTACATTAGTCTCATTTGATCGCATTTTCAGACTGTAAAATACAGCTATAAATAAATTGATAGTAGTTAGGGTTTTGTTCATCCGGTCTGAAACTGCAAGAAAAAACTGACTAAAAATACGCGACTATTGCATGAATCACACATTGTGTCGTTCCTGGGTCATTTTGAATACAAACTCTTTGGCACACTGCAGAATATGTTAAAACTGTGCACTGGACTCTTCAGAATATGTATAAAGAATTTTAATGCACGTCTGCAATCTGCATGCAGTGTTAATTTATTTCATTGTGCATTCTGAAAATCAAACATTATGTGCTGATGTGCATTTGTTCAGCGTAATAACTGCGTCAACTGATAATCTATTAAATAAATAATAAGGTATTTTCCAATTTATTAAAAACTTTTCTAATTTGAAGATCGGGACGAAATATGTAACAGAAAAATAAAAGTAAATTGATTTATATTCATTTTCTCAATTAAAAACGATTTAAACCAAATTTATTTTTCATTATTATGAATTTTTATCACGTAACCACCCGTGACGTCAACTTTGTGTAAACTGAAGTAGTTATTAAGTAAACAAGTGAATGTCGAGTTCATAATTAAGATGATTTTGAATGGATAGAAAGTGATATTACTAGTGTGCGGTGCCGCTGTGCACAAATACTTCTAAAACTGCGCCAAACGAAGTATTTGTACCGGTGCCGTTTACACAAAGCTAAAGTCACGATGTCACGTGATAAAAAAGTCATCATAAGGAGCGTTTTGGCGGTAAATTCAAAACAACGAAAAATACATTTGATTTTAATTGAGAAAATAGTCATGAATAAATTTATTTTTGTTTTTCTGTTAAATATATCGTCCCAATCTTTAAATTAAAATAGTTTTTATTAAAATGGAAAATATCCTATTATGGCCAGATCGCTCGTAAGTGTTCTAAGAAAAGATAAAGGCATTGAACCATGTTCCTGTTCCTCGGAATAATGTATTGCGAGCATAAAATGAGTAGGTATGATCAGCTAGCAATAAAAGAATCTCATACAAGAACAGGGTAATCTTAATAGCTAAGTACTTATTAGATTAAATTAACATTATTCGTCTGTACCTAGAGCTATTAATCAACAATATTCATTTACTAGATTCAAATGAATCTGCCAGGTGCTAATTAATACAATAGAAATCTAAACTGAATCAGATCCAATTTGAATTACAGTGCATAATAACTATGGTTTGTACAGTGAAATGTAGGTCCATCGATACGCATAATAGATGCGTTGGCTTTTTATCGAATGAACCAACACACACTACACAACCGACAGGTTTAAGGTCATCGACCCCTGAATTGATTGTGAGTACTTCCAGCATAACCTTGATGACATGCATTTGTATGATTCATGTTTTTAGTCCACCGTTATCATCGGTTTATGGTAAAATGTGTACTTTTTAACTAGAGTTTGCTTTTCAATAAAAGATGAGGGTTTTAACCTCGCGTTCTTTTGTTTTCTATGGAACTTTAATTTGAAAGATGAGTCGTAGCAAAAACAACAATAATAACAATGGATCCAAAATATGTTACGTGTACGTAGTTAGTGACAGTTTAAAAGTAAATAATGTTAGAATTACTTCCTTGTAGAGACTAACAACCTTTTTATTGACTCGAGTGCTCTTTTTTCCTATTAAGCTAACAATACAGTACCTACAAAGGGAACACTCAATTGATATGCACACTTGGCAACAAGCCGAAGCCAGTGAAGTGATGTAATTAATTATACCATAAAGATCAAACGACAAATTAATTATAACTGACTTAATAATTAAAGTGGGCTATATTCAATCAAAAATTATAGCCAACTAGTAATTTTATCGATCGTTTACAATTTTCTCAGATGTCTAGATTGAGTCTCAATTCATAGTATGTAAATTGATTACAGTATTCACATTGATTGAATGTGTATTCAAACAAATCAAATTCAAAGTTCAACCATCTAAGATTAATGAAACCAACGAATTAGTAGACCTGTAACAATGACAATTATATATTTGCGTTCTACGGTGCTTCTACTTGAAATGGTCATATGACAACAATGTGTCATTTTCTGGACGTTCAAGAGTATTAACATATTTTGCGGCAGTGCATATTTAGATAGTAACGTGATTGTGTAACTTGCATTATTTTGATGATAATGAATAAGTGGCCTGTTTAAACAATTAAGCCGTACGAAACGAACCACATATTCTGTCACATTAATTTACTATTCTTCATCGCTCTTAACATAACTTTTAGTGTAGATCCAAAACTAAAATTCCTCTTCTCGGTGAAGCAATTTTCATTCTACTCCATCTGATCATTTTTTAACTGCTGAGGTCTCGACATTTGTTTTTTCCTTCAACTGGTCCATACTTATTTCTGTCTCGCTCTTACTCTTTGCCTTTGTTTTCTTTTATTATTGTGGTAGGTAATAAAGTTACCATTCAAAAGATACTGTGCTACATGATAACTAGTTAGAGCTAAATGAAGCCACAGCATCATTACATTAACAAAATCATCCGTAACGGTGATCAAACACGGAAAATGGCTCAGTTAATAATAAAGAGCTATGCAAATAAACAGAGGTTTGCCGAACACTATTATTTAAATACATTTTAGATTAGATTTCTATAAATAGTATTGCAACTAAACAAACACTTCATTGCATTTCATTGACACTAGTTAATACATTAGATGATTCTTCTACTGACATTAACATAATTATCTAGGAATCGGATCTAACTCATGTGAGCAATGATTTACATCGGAAAATACTGAGTAACTATAATTCGTCAGATCACGATTTTATGACGAATAGCATACGTCATACCCTTGGTGTGGTTAAATAATAGATACCAGAGAAATACACCACATTGTGGGTAAGTATCTTATATCTGAGATATAAGTAAAGAGGATTTTGAAGGCTTTTCAGTTTTGAGTCCATGTTATTCAGAATTTTGCTTGCTAGAGTGAATTTGGCAAGCATTTGGTAATGAGGTCAATTACCAAACGGACGAACAGGTCGTTTACCTAATAGTCATTTCACGCGATGTGTCCACTTGTGGACCGCTGAAACTGAAGATCTATTAAAACTAACAGATCGTTTTTTAGTGTGGTTCCTCATGATGTTATCCGATTTTTAGACTTTACCTTAAGGTAAGAGAACATAGCCTCCACAAAGAAAGGACTTTCCAATATCCGATACGACTCGTCTTTCAGTAATAAGGTATTTTATAAGGACCACCTACGTGTGTGATTTCCATGGCGCTATGATTTATGATGTTTTTGCCTTTTCCGGTTATTTTATACCAAATTATGTATGTCTCCCTCAATAAGAGATATTCTGAATTTTTGTATGAGCTACAATGCGCTTCTTCCTGGCCTGGTCTTATGTTCCTTGGAGTCGGAGCAATATGTTATTTTTTTTCTCCTCTGCTAGCTTAGCGTATCATTCACACCTTCTTCATTCATATCATCCCTCACAATCATTTCATCTCATCTTAGGCTCTCTCTCAATTCATATATTCTCCATTTCATACGTTTAAGCCCTTCTCATATTTTTATGTGACAGGCGCAACTTTTTAAACTGCCTCTAATGACCACAATATTGTACTGTACCTGCTATCATCGACACGTTGATGTTAATCTTTATTTAGGACGACTGAGTTAGTAGGCAATTATTTACCAACGTGAATAATACATTAGCAAGATACTAATTGGTAAAGCCAAGAAAATTTGAAGCGGATCTGGAGTGAGCAAGTAACTTTGTTACGTGGTGTTTAAACTTTACTTGACATGTTTAAGTTTAGCCTGACTTAAAGTTCACATCTTCACATAATTTCCCACTTGTGCTGTGTTCTTAAACAGGTATGTCTTTTCGTCTGGGTAAATCGTAAAGGATTTTTAGAGGGTCACCAGAATTGGCCGACGACGACGAAACTTTTGATGTTTTTTTTTGTGAATTTGTGAAGAGAATTATCTAAACTTTGTGACATATTACTTTTCAGGATTACCTAATGTAGATTATGATGGATAAAATATCACCATGTAATCTAAGGTAGCTTACATTGAAAACATAACAGATAAGATCACATCGATCATTATGTCGATGAATTGTGATAGGTACCGAATATTTCCGATTTTTTTCCCGAAACTAAAATGCATGGGTTACATTACATAATGTAGGTAGAAAATGTTGATCTTTTAATCATTGATGGCACAGTTTTTCTGATACTTTTTACTGTCCTTTTCCGTGACATTATACAGAAGTTTTGTCTCCTACTTATCAACAATATTAAGTTAATTCATTCAGCTCAACACTTTTGCCATTCGTGATTCTGTCGTTTATCAACTGGACAGATAACGGGAATTTAACTGTGGCTGTCCGAAGATTTAGTGCCTCAGCCAATTGAGATGGAAATCATAACTTTACATATATGTTGGTTACTCTAAAATAATCATTAAATGCCTACGTGACTACTGACCAGATGTCGCCAACGAAACATAGCAACTGAATGTAAACAACAATAATGAGCTCTTCATCTTGCACCTACCTCCGATTTATTTTAAGAAAAAACGCCGTGGGAGATTTCACAGAAACAATACAATAACGCTCATTAGATTCTGTGAAAGTTTAAGCACTTTAATCTTCGCTCTCATGTAATTAATGGCATTTAATAACGCTTATCGGGGACCTAATTCTATCTACATTGTGCCAGTGTTTGACAAGCAATAAATGAGAAATATTTGTTGTCTTATCTATGGACTTAAGCACACAAACAAAACAATGCCGTTGGTAACGGTGATAATACTGGACAAATTTATATTTTTTTATGGGGGATGACAGATAGATCCTCTGGTTATTTTGTAGCTCATGAATTAATAACTTACGTAAGTACCTAGTCTAGTCCCTACCTACTTCCGCCAGTAAATTATGCTATCCATCTAAATCGATCTATTAATAATTAATTATTTACCATAATTAATTATTAGTAGGATCGAAAGTTAAAATCTATTGAAGACCTTGTTAATATTTTTTATTTTACCTTATTTATAGAAAAAATATATTTAAATAATTTATTAAGACTGTGGTAAATATTATAAGTAAATTATTAAATATCTTTCTGGCGACAATAATAAACTATTTATGATCTCATAGTTAAATAGGCTAACATTTGGAGCCAGTTTTATAAATCTAACCGGTATACGGTAAATAATGTTATTAAAAAAACAGGTAAAGTATCAAAAATGTGGATTTCTGATTAGATTTTAATATTAACAAGCAAAGCAGGTAATTTTGCTATAGTAAAATCTAAAAAACCTCGAAAGGTTTACCATCCCTGTTGTTTGTAATCACAAAAATACTGATAACCACAAATTAAAAATAAAAACAATAATTTTGACGTTTGACAGCTGCTAACTACATAAATGAATAGTTATGCACGTGCCTATGTACGAAAATCGGTTTCTGAATCGGCAATCATATATGAAACACTACTCAAAAAATATGGTAAATAAAAGAAAAACATCAGACACTTACCCTGCTATTCGACAAATCCCTAAATATCGGTGATAAACACAAACCACGATTTATTTCTAATTTTGCTAACAGTCGGCATCTAGAAACACACACCGTCGACGCCATCTTTACACTACGTATGTACAATACTGTAGGTATGTATAGTCTATAGTAACACCGGTCACCGGTCCGGCCACACTGGCGCCGCGAAGCGAGAAAGTAGAGAGACGAGCTGAGCTGCTGTATTGTCAAACCAAAATACATTAATTTTGTTATTCTTCAGCTTAGCAGTTATAAAGAAAATGCTATTTACACACACTGTAGTAGATTCATAAGGCTTCGGCTTTTCTGTGCCCAATAACTAGATTTAAACCTTACAGAATAAAAATTTACTGCTTCCTAAATTTTGATTACCATGTAATCATGTTCATGAAAGTTATTTATCATATATAATTTTTTATTTAAAGCTTTATTGCACTTTTTGGAGTAAAAATAATGTTTTGAGTTGAAACGCCCGCGCTAATTTTGTTGTGTTGGTAGCTTTGCGAAAACAGCATTAAACAATTCGTTCAGAAATGGTAATGGAGCAAAAAGATGAAAAATAATTTTATAGATAATTAAACAGTTAGTTAACATTTGCGCCTACATTCATACGCTTGTAATCCCCGAAGGGTTTGACAAAGGTGCACAGGTGCACCCACTCTGAGCCAGTTATGGTGATACAGAAATAGGTAAAAGGTTAATGAGAGATTGAGAGGGTGATTTTGTGTTGTGTGTGAAAAATGTTCCACTCATATTATTCAAAATCATTATATTATTGTAATGCCGGAGACGTACCAACCAAACAAAAACAAAACCCAATGGCAAAACGAGCATGTCTTTGCTACACTTCAAATATGTTTTAAAAAAACCTTGCCACCAATGACAGCATACGTCAACATGACATGACAACTTTTGTTCGCCGCGATTGTTTCTGATTTTTCTCTGCGTTTTGAAAATAAATACGTTTTTCGATGGCTGTTCCTGATTATAAACTAAGTGCTGTATTATGCGGCCACTCCCTGGACGTGCGATGTGTGGCCACGACCAAAGAATTTTGTATATTATCCGCTTCACGCGACAGGACTGCAAAACTGTGGCATCCGGAAGGGTTGGTATTTCTATCCCGTTACGATGTTTTTAATCTTCCGAAAGTTAACAAAACTGTTATATTGCAGAGTGAAGGACTTTGTGAACGTGGTGACATATAAAGGGCATAGCAATTTCGTGTCATGCGTTTGCTGGCTGCCTCCCTGTGAAGCGTTTCCCGATGGTCTAGTGGTGTCAGGCAGTAATGACAATACAATATTGGGGTATAACCTGCAGGACGGCGTGATCCAGGTGACGTTGGAGGGCCACGAGAACGCCGTGTGTAGTGTCACGCCTGGACGAGATTCTGGCATTTTGTTGAGGTTAGTAATATCCTTTGTTTTCATGTGGCAACTTTACTGCCTAAAAAATTCTCTATAGCAGATAAAGCGTGAATGATGCAATGTTTTGTAGGAAACTAGTTTTACTAAAGATTTTTGGATGAATGTTGGGTAATTTCGAATATAATATTAACATGCCTGACTTGGCTACTTTATAGGCTGGTAGACACTACAAAAACCATCTACTTCAAAGTTATTAAGCATTCAGATATTGTATGTATTTGGAATATTTAAAACCAAAGATAAATATTACTATTCATAATGACAATTAAAACTACTGATAACAAACGAAAAACAGTTTACAATATTTAACACATTTAAAAAAATTGCTAAGTCATTATTCTTTCTAGATACAAAATATTCATAATATTATGCTTGGGAGTAACTGACATCTTAACACAACTCTTTGACAGGGGAATATCCTCTAGGTTAAATCTCAAAATAATGGTGTAGGTATGCTAACAGTAATACCTAGGGTATTTTACTCTATATGAGAAAACATCTAAAAATATATTATTGAGATAGCTTAGGCAAAATGCAGTCGGAAAATAATCATGCTAGCTTCTGCCTGGGGTGCGGGTTGTTTGAAAGAGATACCGCGGCCCCTGGCACACAGGCAACTAAGGGAACACGGGTGGGTTTTAGTCAGTAAAAGTCTGACACGACCTCCCGCTCCACCCAGAGTGGGAGAAGTTATTTGACAATTTCCCAACCTAAAAAAAAAAAAATATCATGCTAGCTTTTGCCCACAGCTCTGCCCGCGTGGATGTTGGTTATTGCGCCAAAAGTAGCCTATGTTCTTCTCCATATCTCAGGCTATATCTCCAAATTTTTAGAATATTCAGCAGAGACTTTCGCATTTATAATATTAGTAGGGATGAGTATACCTCATTGCATTACATAATTAAAAATACCAAAATCTACCCAGATATTGTTACACATAAAATAAAATTGCATATAATTGTCTTCTCTAGTTAGTTTTAAAAGCACCAATAGTAAAACAGAGTTACGTTATGTTCAGCAAACCGACAAAAATCAAAACTCCCCAAATACAAATCCTCCTCCATTTTGAAAAGATGGTTGGTAAAAAAAGACTGGCCTAGTGTGTGCGACACACAATGAAGGGGTCCATAGTTGGTATGACTTTATCCCAAAACAAACTTAACATTGTAGTTGAAAAACATTTTGACCCATAAATTAAAATAGGTCACCGTCAATTCTCATCATAATGTAAGTATGTAATTGCAAAAAAAAAAATGTGACAAAACTACAAATTAATGATTTTCTGAGTTTTTCCTTCACTTGTGCTATGAGACCTTGCTTCTTGCCAAATTTCATGATTTGATTCTAGGTTAACGGGTACCCTATAGGCATATAGGTATTGATTTATTTGCAAGTATCAAAATGTGCTACATAAATGGTCAATCTTTTTATTGCAAGCATGCCTTCCTACAAGCAAGTTTGATTTTATTAGAGCTCCAAGGAACCTACGTATTTTAGTTTCAACAATATACCTGCATAAATTTCTGAGAAAAACGTTCGTGACAAACTGACAGATGAAAGAATGGCAGGTAGACACAACTGCCAAAAAAGTGATCCTAAAAGGGTTCTGTTTTTACCTTTTGGGGTAAGGACCTCTAAAAACTACTTGCTCATTATAAAATTAATACACATTGGTAGTTAGTTAAAAATGACTTCTACTTCATTTCATTCTTCTTCCACAGCTCTAGTTGGGACAGCACAGCGAAGGTATGGAACATGAACACATCCCGAGTGCCTCCACTGACTCTCAAAGGTCACCAGGCCGCAGTGTGGGCAGCCGTAGAGCTTTTTGGTGGTACCTATGCTACAGCATCTGCTGACAAAACTATTAAGTTATGGATGAAAGATGGCACTATGATAACTACTTTGACTGGTAAGAATAACATTAAAATCACACATCTTCTCAGTTACCACCTGCCACTTTCAGACTACCTCTCATCTACTTATTTCTTATTCTATCCCTTCTTGTTAGCATTCTCATCTCAGCATGCAATTGCCTTTAATTCTCCCCTTTTGTGGCTTAACATTCTGACCCATACAAGACAGCAGGTCTAACCATTGTCTTATATATTTTCCCCTTAAGTCAAAGGTGAATGCGGGAGTCGCAGATAGTTCCCGTGACCTGCCGCCGTTTCATCCATCCAGTATTAATTCTGGTCTAACAGTCCGATCTCCTTCGCCACCGCTTTACCGAGTGAACCGAGATACCTAATCCATGTAATAAATAATTGGATGGAAAAGTGCCTTAATGAACTTGCGTGCCAAATATAAGTGTTCGCAATAATGTTCTTATTAGAGAAAAGTATAAGCCTGAAAGAGCAGTGGTGACTCAGTGGTATCGGCCCTGACTCACTACGAGTTGGTCGTGAGTTCGAACCCACGCAGGCACTTTACTTGTACATAATCATTACCACTGCTCTAAAACGGTGAAGGAAACTGGCATGTTGTCGAGTCATAAATGCGAAGAAATGTGACGTTGACCAACTCGCACCGGGCCCGCGTGGTGGATTATGGGGCCCACTCCTTATTACAGAGAGGAGGCCTGTGTCCCAGCAATGTGAACATTAAGCTGATTATGCTATAAACCTGTTTCCATTAGTAGGGTTTTATAAATCTAACAAGAAAACAAAATAAATTTGATACATTTTGTGTACGTAATTAGTATGTTTGTTGGATTCATTTATAATTATCTTTATTCTGAATTTCAGGCCACACAGATTGTGTAAGAGCTCTAGCCGTGGCAAATCCTGAAACGTTCCTTAGTTGTTCCAATGATGCCTCCATCAAGCTCTGGACTAACAAAGGACAGTGCATTAACACATTCTACGGACATTCTAACTATATCTACAGGTAAATTAATATACAATAGGCTCGCCCTGTGTTACATGGGAGTTTAACATAACTGGCGAAAGTTGAGTACTGTAGGTGCTCTACTTAACCCTTCAGGGAATTCATACATCTAGGGTGCAGTTAAATACACAGTAAATACAATTAACAGTTTTATTTGCAGTAAAATTTTATGTATAATGAAACATACAAATATCCAAGTAATGTAGCTTTAAAAATTAAAAATCAGTGATTTACTTAAATTTTTTGTGAATGTTTACATAGCCATGTTCAACTTTTGACCTTTAGTTAGATAATAGCATGGATTGTAGTGTGGGAATTCCCAAAATTTTACAATGGGTAACAATATTTTTGTTGTAAATATTTTTTGTTAATAAAAATAATCAACAGACTCTTATCTGTTGATTCTACTATTATTAAATCAATTTAAGTAAAATAAACTACAAATGTGTTAAGGGCGAAACGCCAGGGGAGCTAATTTGCAAGTCAGTGTCTGGCTATATGTCGAATTAATGTTTTTAATTATTGTTATTCTGTAAAAACATAAGTTTTACGTTTGCGAACCATACAACAACAAGAACAAAAACGTTAATCAGTTTGGGTCCCTCTCACCAGCCACTTTCTACTCAAATAACTACCAATTCCAATACATCATCTCTTACTGCAGTATCAGTATAAACCCCGGCGTACAACAAGGCTTCGCAACAGGCGGTGAAGACGGCAGTGTGCGTCTGTGGGCCGGCGGCGACTGTGTGCGCGACATACGCCTGCCTGTGCAGTCCGTGTGGAGCATCACGTGTCTCGACAACGGAGACATTGTTACTGGTATGTTAGAGGCCGAATTAAGTGGTTACAGGGTGGAAGAGACAACGACGCGTAAACTGTAACCATGAATTCAGCACATGATTCTAGGCCCCAAGAGTAGAAATTTTTGGTTGGTTAACAAAATAAATAAATTGCTGTTTCATAGAAAAGTGCAATAGTGCACCTACGCGGTCTGAATGTATGGAACAGGTGATTTCTTTTTAATAATAATCGAGGAAAAATTTCAACATCAACAATCATCGTCATATTTCAGCCAACTTTCACACAACCTTAATTAATTATACACCTAAACCCTCCCCACGAATCACTCCGTCCATTAGGGAAAACCGAATGAAAACCCGTTCGATGGTTTATGAGTTTATCACGTTCAGACAGACAGACGCGACGGGGGACTTTGAAAAATAATAAACTTTAGTAAAGATGCGGGAAGCACAGAACCGGTCGAAGTGGCGGAGCTTGGGGAAGGCCTATGTCCAGCAGTGGACGTCTTTCGGCTGAAATGATGATGATGATGAAAGACAGTATAATTATAAGAGACCACACTGTCACATCAGGTGATGAACCTGTAATGATGTTTATGACGGAGAGATAAATAAAACACCTCATTGGTCGCAAGCGGTACTGCTGAGCTTGAGGTCCTAGGTGCGCTTTCCAGGTCAGGCAAATTGGGTTTTTCCATCTGGAATTTCTCAGTGCAGCCCGGAGTCTGGATTTGTGGCCGGTTGATGGTAATAAGCTCGCCACCTATTACATACCACTTACTACAACATAACTGGCATAATGTGGGTGTACTATGGCCACTATGGGTTCACCTCTGCCCCACCCTTTGGGGAAATAAGTCGTGATGTTATGTAATAAATAAAAATTTCTTTACTACCAGGTTCGAGTGACGGAATCGTCCGTGTGTTCACAAAGGACCCGGCGAGATTCGCAGACGAAGCAACGCTGAAACAATTTGAGGAAGATGTCGCGAAAATGCAAGCTGCTTCACAGCAAGAAATTGGTGGATTCAAACTTTCTGAGTAAGCTGGTTCCTGTTTCTGGTTGCTGGTTGGTTGTTGTTAGCGTCTCCAATATTTTCAATAGGTTACCAAAAGGCCAATTTACGTAATTAAAAATATTCATAATCTAGTTGGGTTTAAAAATTATTTATTTATTCTAGAAGAACATATTGAATAAATACATTAATAAAGTAGGTATAGTCCAGTAGCAAGCCGTTTTAATTTGTTAATGTAGGTATTGTTTGTTTGGCGTTGACTCAAAATCAGTCATTTACATTAATTAGAAGCTGATTTTTTTGCTTTTCAGTTTCTTTTTTTGTTGTTTTAATTTTTTGTTAAAAACTTTAACTTACAGTTGAAATAAAATCAAACAGTCATCCACTGTTTGTGAGCAATAGAAATCATGTTTTTTTTTTCGGTTTTAATTATTTATTTGTGTAGATATTTACATAATTTAAAAATTACTGGTTGTAAAATATTTTTTTCATATTGATTTTATTGTAGTTCTGTAAACGATGAGGATTTAATTTAGAACGAAGTTAGATCTTACCATCTCAACACCTGCTATCTCAAACAATCTTTAGCCTATTGCAATGCCAAATCACCAGATACTATCCCATAGAAAACAAAATTTTCTATGCTATTCCCCAGATTACCAGGCCCGGAAGTTCTTCTAGAGCCAGGCAAAACGGACGGGGTGACGAAGCTGGTCCGTCGCGGCACCAACGTGAAGTGTTACTCCTGGAGTGCTGCAGAGAACACCTGGAACGAGATCGGAGACGTCATGGGAACCCCGCCCTCCAGTGAGGGCAAGACTATGTATCGAGGGAAGGTGTGCATCATGTTTCTTAGCCGTTCAGCTCTTAAAAGTATTTTCTGACTTTCTGACATACTTGTGGAAACAAAAACCCTTTTTCGTAATCCAATTGAAAAAGCAGATTATTATCAAACTGGCACAAACTGATTAAATCACACAATGGATGTCCTACAATGATCTTAGAGGTATTAGGAGATACGAGGTATGTGTAAAGTTAACTCAACCTCTATAGTAAAAAGGAGGTTCCTCCGACCAGACGGATATTGTGTCTGGTGGGCTATTGTCCGACGCGACGATTGATGACGGAACGTTGTATACAGGATCAAATTAAATTAGCGTGCAATAGTTTACAAATGTACCTTCCATCATTTGATAGGCGAAACTCAATGCCGGTAATCGATCAGCAGTTCTTGTAATTTTTCGTAGAACATAGATTTTTTTTACGAATTTCCAAAAACCAAAAATAACAGTGGTTGGGTTGCCTTAATTATTATTAATCAGTTTATTTCAGATAAAAAATTGAATCCATACAAATTATAAAACAGAGAAATAAATTAAATGAATTAAATATTGTGTTAGTCAAATCTTATACACTATGTTAGTCAATTCCCATCACAATATGCATCCATTTGTTTTGGATAGGGCAATCTGCACGAGATACAACCATCTGCAGGATACTGTTGCTACTGCCTCGCACGCGCTGCAACAAAGACGCTACGTTCTTCCGTACAACCGCATGAAAGCCGTCCGTTCGCGCCTCCGTAAACATTCCGGACGCACTACAATGTACATGTCAGTCGTATAATATTATGTCCATGATGGATATTCGGCGGTTAGCCCTGGGATTGACACCGGTAGTTGCCTTCTAGCCTTTTTATAGCCAGCAGAATTCGCATCTGCGTGCTCCCACAAAATGAGTACGACCTGAGCGAAGGCTGTGGAGCTATGCAAACGTTTCATGACATAGCGTGTCCACTTAGCCAAATGTCTGCTTGCCAATCTCATTCAAAGTTATGGGTTGTCTCTCTCTCTCTCTCTTTGTCTAGCCTTATCCCATTTCATTTACGGTCGGCTCTCCTCGTCATTCTTCGCCAGATGTTTCAGTTCTAGTTCGTCGAGTCATTCACTTGGGCTTGCTTCAGGTCATTGTTGACTACAGACATTCAAGTGAGAAGTGGTCTACCTCGCTTCTTTGGACCTGAATTCCTGTAGAGGACTTGCTTAGTTATGTGTCCCTTGGGCCTTCTCATTACATGGCCATACCACCTCAGGCACGCTTCAGAGAGTTTTTCTTTGATGGGGCGGATCTTAAAACTTACTTGGATATGTTCGTTTTTTACTCCTTAAGGGTGACACCTCCTGCCCATCTCCGCATCCTCAACTCGGTCCTTCGTACTTTAAAAAAATTCGTTGTGTATTCAAATTTAAATACTTTAGTATAACTATTTTTCTATTTTTCTAGGAATACGACTTCGTGTTCAACGTAGACATCAAAGATGGAGCACCACCAATAAAACTTCCTTTTAACAAGACTGATGACCCTTGGGTAGCTGCCCAAGCTTTTATACACCAGTAAGATATATAAGATTTATAAATATGAGCTTTAAATCAGAAAATTTTGTTAGGAGTTAAAGACCAGATATGAGGCAAAAAATAATGAAATTTGTAAATGCAGACTAACTTTTATTTGAAATGATGTCATTCCTATCGGTTTTTAAGGAGCGACTGTTTTCTATTACACAATTCCCGGAATTAAAAAGTCCAAAATCTTATCTCAGTGACGATTAATGCCAAAACCATGCACAAAAATGTAGGTTAATATGACGTATTTTTGAAAGATTTAATGAGGGTGTTCTGAAATGACGTTCACTAGGTGGCAGCACTGAGACGTCAAGTCCGGGCACCTGTCAAAAATGTCAAAGCGCCTACGGACTGAATGGTGAACGAAAGAATGAAACGAATGACATCAAATATTTTAAGCTCATTGTCGAACTGGAAGACCTCTTGTCAAAGTGGCGCCAACTGATGGCTTGAATATTCATGAACACCCTCATTGCACTTCGTTACAACTCCAATGGGATATCATCTATATTATGTTGCTTACTAAATTTTTTACCGACTAGTAATGCAGCATAATCAGCCTATAATATTCCCACTGCTGGGACACAGGTAAGAGGGAGTGGGCCGTAATCCACCAAGCGGGCCCAGTGAGGATTGGTAAATGTCACATGTCCTAAAATTTTTGATTCTTGGACATGCCGGTTTCCTCAAGATATTTTCCTTCACTATTTTGAGATCAGGGCTGATGAAATTATTTATTGGCCATTACTGCTCAGTACAGTAATACAGGATGTTCTTTATGTTTCAGGAACAATCTACCTCAAGTATATTTGGAGCAAGTCGCTAACTTCATAGTTACTAACGCTAAATTGGAGTCACAGGCAGTACCAAGCAATGGGTGAGTAATTTTCATTTCACTTTCAGTAACATTAACATAACATCACGCCTTGTTTCCCCGACGGCTAGGACAGAGGTACATCCACATTTCGTTAGTTATGTTTAAGTCCCATGTAATAGGGTGAGCCTATTGCCATTAACTGGGCAAAAAGACTAGCCAGGCTGATACTGAGAAATTCCAGATGGAAAAAGCCAATAAAAATGCGCGACCTGGGAATCGACCCTACGACCCCATGTTCAGCGATAGCGCTTGCGAGCACTAGACCGACGAGACAGGCACTTTCAGTGCTTTGTAGATAATTATTTTTCAAAGAAACTCGCTTGGCCTTTTTTATTTTTTTGAGGGTGGGAAATCATCAAATAACTTCTCCCGCTCTGGATGGACCAGACTTTTACTGACTAAAACCCACCCGTGTTCCTTCAGTCGCCTGTGTGCCAGGGGCCACGGTATCTCTTTCGAACAACCCGCACCCCTGGCAGTAACTCGCTTGGGCTTACTAAATTAATTGATGCTGGTTTCTGTAAGCTTAATTGATTAATCTGCTGTTCAAACTCATATTATTCGCTCCTGTCATTGTGCGCTTTTATAATTTCTAACGTGACGATATAGTCATCGACGTCTACGACCACGCCCATAAGTCGACCATCACGTGGACGTAATAAAATCGCAGCTGGACTTTTTCAGTCACTGGACTTTAAACTCTCTGTGTTGAACCGAGCATCGATAATCCAACAGAGTTAATCTCAGCGCGTCGAAAATCTGACAGTGTGTTTACTGTTAGATATTCAACTCTCGGCGCCCGAAAAGTCCCGCCGCGATTATATTATGTCCTTGTGTACGTCGACTAAACGTATGATAATATGTCATAATAATGTCGTTTATTTATTAAAGGGACACGTTTACAATAAATACCTTAACAAATAAAATAGAGCACAGTTGCTAATTTGCCTGAACTGGGTGAAGCACACTTCAGACTACAAAATGCACAAATACTTAACGTATTAAATTTACAATGTGTATGAAGTAATAACTAAAATGGAACTCAGGTCAACAAAGGTAACAAGGCATGATAGCGGTTTTATTTGCAGACAACAAGTAGATCTTCTGTCTGTGCATATTCAATGGATAGTAAATGTTTCAAGTTAATTTAAAGATAGGTACTTAGTTTTCTATTTAATCTATTGTACAGAAATGGGCCTAAGAATGTTTAGAATGTTTAAAATCTTTCTACAAAGACATGTTTTGAGATTGCATTAGTTATGTGCACGTTATAACGTTATAGTGGACGGAAATTAAAAAGCGTCTGCATATATTTCCATACATTTTACGTCCCTGTGCCATCACGCTACATTGGAAATTGTAAAAGCGTAAATTGAAACACCAAAAGAAAAAGAATCCTTGTTAGATTAAAGATTTGACAAACGACAATTTGTAGTTTGTTTTTCAGAAAATGAGTAACGTTTTCTTTTTTTTTATCGCAGCCTGGTATTGACGTAAGTCATACATAACACTCACTCACCTCATCACTCACTCATTTCACTCTTTGAAAATGTTCACTACTTACAGTTTTTTTTTTTTTTTGTATTATTTCAAATTCCAACTATCGTGCTGCTTGTGTATAATCAGAGCATCACAATATTTTTGCTGTTTCATCATTTTTAAACACACTTGCTTGTAAAGCGACTCTTATGGCAAAGCATTTAGGTTCATAATTCAGCTTATTATACGCTCGTGTTTTTGACTTACATATTTTGTTTTATCTCCAAAAAAAGTCCTTAAGTGTACCTATAGTGTGTTCGCGCTCATCGCTAGCGCGGCGCTCGGAAAAAACATAACCAGCGCGCCATTTTCCAGAAATATTATGTGTTAGCGTTTTTGTTGTATGTTTAATACATATAATGAAAAATGTCGACTTCACGTAGGGAAGAAGAGCAATTAACAATACAAGTCTGTATTTTTCCTAGCAAGTGTGTTGAAAAACGTCGTATGAAACACGTGTGCATTGATCATAATACACTTGTATCATAATCAGAGATCGGATATTCGGATGCATATTTACCTAAAGATATATTTTAGCTATGAAAGTATGAAAGTGGCTTTATAAATTATTTGTAATATTTATTAAAAACCCCGGGATTCTGGGATTGCATAACTATTCAGATGTGTATTAATTTAAAATTAATGTTTAACCCGATACAATTATGTATATGTACTGGAGGAGGGGTGGTTTGTATTAGTTAAAGCAAAAAAAACAAATTACTTACCTAAATTAAGGCTTTTTCGATACAAAAGTGCATTCCATTTTAGCCAACATCTCAACTTTAGGTGAATATGCATCAGAATATCCGATCTCTGATCATAATGTACTATTAATTTATCTATGTACAGTGTAGTCTTTTATATCTTCGTCATTTTTTAATTCTTTCCTTCATCAAGTCGGTACACGTAATACCTTTTGAAATTAGCAAAGTATTAAGCAAGCTATTGTATTGAAAATTATATTATATTACTTCATACGATTTCATACGAACATATTGAAAAAACGGTATGACGTGTAAAGAAGATGGCTGAATGTAATTTTTTGGCCAATACCTAAGAATAGTAGAATCTACTATAGCGTTTCTATATTAAATTTTGCGTCGTCAACATTTAACCTTCGGCATACAAGGTGATAAAAATCCTCACTTATAAAACGTGGGGGTAACTATCTACTTTTTGTGTGCACCAAGCGCAATAAGTTAGTAAGGGTTAAAATAACCCCACCTTATATACCAAAGGTTAATGTTGAGACGCTAAAGTAGATCCTATTATGAAAGTAAAAAACAAAAACTTAATATTGAAATAGATTTTATTTTTCACTTTTTAGTTATAGTACCTACCCCACACCAAAACAATGCATATTTATGCGATAGCAGCAATCACGATTGATTTGCTGTCATTTTTTGAAGAGTTCCGTTGTCTGTCTCCGAAACCCATCATCAGATATATGAAAGTTAAATGGGACCATTTTGGAATAAACCTCTTTTCAACAAAATTATATGATACAAATTATATGACCACCACTGTATATGACGGAGTTATGCCCGAACATACTTAAAGAAATATAAACATACCTAATTGATAACCTCCTCCTTGTTGAAGTCGGTTAAAAATAGCCGTTAGGGCTACCAACATTTATATTGGATGTAGCTGTACCACAATATAGTAGTACTTAAATAAAATTAAATGAATAATAAATGAACTGTTAATTTTCATTTGAGCTAAAAGCCCACTGCCCGTTCCAGCTTCGCGGACCCGTTCACAGGCGAGTCCCGCTACGTGCCGGGCGCCGGCGCCCCGGCGGGCCTGCCGCCGCCCTCGCACGCGGACCCCTTCACGGGCGCCGGCGCGTACACCACGTCGGCTACCAGCACCACCAGCGAGAAGATGCTGATACCGCACGATGCTTATATTAGGTGAGGGAGGACCTTGCTTATTATTGCATGCAAAAGCTATGGATAAATGTTTGAAAACACTAGACTACAACAGCAATGAAAATCTACTTGAAACATTGGTATAAACAAGGCACATAAACAATAAAGCACTCATAACTATACACATACCTATATCCAAACACAAAACAACACGGACAATTCCAATCATGTAACTTAATTATAACTGTACCATGATTTATTATACAGGGTGAAATTGAAAACATGCGACAAACCGAAATGGGAGATTGTACTCATCATTATGAACAACTTTTACTAAGGGACCAATGATGCAATCGCAAAAAAAAAAACAGCTGTTCCCTACATTTTGACGAGTTATGCGAACATAAATGTAGGGAACAGATGTTTTTTTTTTCGCGATTGCATCATTGGTCCCTTAGTAAAAGTTGTTCATAATGATGAGTACAATCTCCCATTTCGGTTTGTCGCATGTTTTCAATTTCAACCTGTATAGACTGTAATCAATCAAATCAAATCATTTATTTCTTTGCAAACATGGGTATAGTACATACTTAGATGTTTATTATAATAAAGTTCTCCATATTTTACCTTCACATGGGTATGCAAAGGTTTCCTGATATAAAATCAAAAATAAATTTTGGAATTACAAATTAAAAAAGGAAACATACAATTAAAAAATAACAGCGTGGTCACAGCAATAAATAAAAAAAGACTATGTAATGTCAAACAAATAAAAACCAGGATCAAAATAATTATGTCAATCACTTGTTGCTGGAACCTTATGGGAATCTGTTCTAAGGTTGAGGAAGACTTCGCTCGTGATACAGTTTTATACTAGTACAAGGGGATAGCACGAAACAGTCCGAAGACAACCAAGCAATCTTTACAATCTACCATTTCACATTCTCCAACTGTTGACCTGCCTAAATATTATTGTCAAAATAATTTTAAACGATTCTTGTCTATCTTGTAGGTATTATTAAGTTACTACAGAGTAACTTAATACCACCAACATTACCATACAGATGGTTGTCTCTTATTCATTAATAAAGATTATTGTATATTATTGTAATGCTAATCAAAAGGCTCGGTTCCTACGACAAGTATCTGACCCATGCTTTTGAAGTTCGAGCCTAGATGATGAACTATAAAAAAAAAGAAAAAAAAAAGAACCGTTTCATGAGCGCATGTTGAGGTACTCCTTGATAAGTAATTAATGTTCTAAGCCTCTCTCCGGTCGTGTCGGATTGCCGACCCATCAGACTATGAGAGTGCGGGAAGAGAAGTGCCCCTGTGTCTGCGCACGCATTTGTGCACTATAATATATCCCGCGCCGATGGCCAGTCTCTGTTGAGATTGGCCCCCCTGGCTAAAATTTGGCGTGCAGGACTACATAGGTAAATGTGCTAAGACCGTTCATATGTAGCTGATGTAGCACATATTACTTGAAATCTGAGCCTTCTTGCGACTATGAATAATCGATTTCATTAAACTGTTTAGAACTACGCGTATTTCGGAAATATAAACCATCATCTTAACATTGGCAAACTATGTCAATTGACTTCTGAATTTACGATTTATAAAATCCCTTCCATTTTTCTGATCCTACAGAAATATTTTATCAAATTGAACTGATTTCCAACAAACAATTTTTAGGTTCGACCAAGCAAACTTGAAGGCGATTCACGAGAAGCTAAAAGAGTTCAACAGTAAAGTGGGAGACGGAATGAGCGCCATGACAGAGGAGCAACTAGAATCTGTAGTGAAATTGTGTGAACTGGTGAGAATATGTTACATCAATAATTCAATACTATACGTCCATCTGCGAATGCGCCAGGGTAGGCCGTGAAATTCATTGCTTTTTAAGTTTTTGCAAATTGCAGGTCATTATCAGGTTATTTGTTGATCAATATATGATTCGCGACCGTCATAAATACATATGTATTTACAGAATTATAATAATTTAAATCATCAACACAACTCTCTACCTTAGGGCATCCCCCTTCAACCCAATGAGGGTGTTCTGAAATGACGTTCACTAGGTGGCAGCACTGAGACGTCAGGTCCGGGCACCTGTCAAAAGTGTCAAAGCGCCTAAGGACTGAATGGTGAACGAAAGAATGAAACGAATGATATCAAATATTTTAAGTTCATTGTCGAACTGAAAGACCTCTTGTCAAAGTGGCGCCATCTGGTGGCTTGAATATTCATGAACACCCTCAATAAAAAGGTGGCAGTGCTTAGTTCCGACATTCCGAGGTTTGAAAATCGAACACAGTGTTTTTTCGAAACGGTGAGACTCAAACGCGCTGCACTCTGTTGGATTTTCAATGCTCGGTTCAAAACCGAGAGTTGAGAATCCAGTGCCAGGAGTGCGGGTTGTTCGAAAGAGATACCGCGGCCCCTGGCACACAGGCAACTGAGGGAACACGGGTGGGTTTTAGTCAGTAAAAGTCTGACACGCCCTCCCGCTCCACCCAGAGCGGGAGAAGTGATTTGATGATTACCCACCCAAAAAAAAAAAAGCCGATTTAATTACGTCCTTGTCAACATCGACTAATATCCCTAGGGCTGCGAGGGATGTCGCGTGTTTCCTCTATTATTAATTTTGGAAAGCATTTTGCACTTACTACACAATGAATGTGCTTGAATTGAAAATTGAATGCTGACTATTCATGAAGCAATGGCATCACGGTCCATCACTCTGAAAACAAGACAGACTATTATATAACATAACATACAAAGTTACATAAATAGATAACATTGTACATTGTCTCTCAGTGTGTTATCTCTACTTTCTATGTTAATAAATGTTGTCTGTCCGTAACAACATTAGCTACGCCATTATTCATCAAATCTTGACATTTTAATACCACTTATCCTGTTTGTTATTTATGTTAAGAAAGGGAGCACAAAAACTATATTCTCCATTATGGTTATAAAATTATTTTTAAATAAGGATAAAGATGTGATTAAAAATACTATTTACGTACATTCTTTTTTAGGTATTTTACACAATTATCTTATTTTATTTCTGTATCTGTCCGTGACATCACAGTGGGCCCTATCAGAATACCAGCGCTGCGACACCTTTTTTAATGTCGCAGCATCATGCTGAGATAGGGGCCTTTTGGCCTCGTACAGAACTTTGTTTTTTTATTTTACTTTTTTTATTATTTTAAATTTTATTTTTTTGCTATTATATTTTATTGTGTAGTTTAAGATATTCCTGTGCTAGTCTAAAAAATAATTTTTAATTATTTCTTTATTAAAAAAAAAAATTGTTAAACCAAAGGTAAACAACTAGTGTTATTTTGTTACAGAACAATGCTATCAATAATGAAACCATTTTGATATTGAAGAAAATGTTGGAATGGCCCAAAGGTATGTAGAGCCAAGACATGACAAAATGCCTGAATAATTATATGATATTCTTACAATTGCCTCCATATGTATGTGGCGATAGTTATAAATGTAAATTCGATCTTGTGAATGATATACCACTTTTGACAAAAACTCCCAGTTAAAAAAGCACATTGGTTCTGCGTGGTAACCTTGCCAATATTATTGCCACCATCTTATATTATTCTGTCTTTCGGTCTGAGAGAAAAAAGAGAAGAACACTTCTCTCTAATCTTTATTGAATATACATATGATTTACTTTTAACGTTTTTTTTATATAAAAACACTTTTAAATATAAGAAAATCGTATGCCCACAAGTATTGGGTACAGGGAATGCTTTTGTATATTATCAATCATTTTTTGTTACATTGTATAATACTTTATTTTAATATGATTATTTCTTTACAGAAATCCTGTTCCCCGTACTAGACGTAACTAGGTTAGCAGTTAGAAATAAAGAAATTAACGCTCAGATATTCGACGCGGTTTACGGACCGCCGTTCGTTACATATTTACTGACGCTGTTAGCACCAGGTATTGTGTACTTTGTATGTATTAATTTAAAAGTCGTGCGAGCGGTAAGAAGCGCGTGACTTGTCATAAAAATGTGTGGGGAAATATAACGAGTGATTTTTTGTTGCGCTAATGTGGACAAATTAGCATAAAATAATGTCATAAACCTGAGGGTCAATGGCTGTAATATGTTATTATAATATGTAGCACAAGCCTATAATATTCCCACAGCTGGGACACACGCCTCTTCTTTTCGAGAGGGTGTGGGCTGCAATCCACCACGCGGCCCCAGTGCGGGTTGGTAGATACCACATGTCTTCGATGTTTTGGTTCTAAGACATGTAGGTTTCCACACGATGTTTTCCTTCACTGTTTTGAGAGCAGTGGTGACGTTGGTTTTATAAAAAAAAAAAACAGAACAACGATTTTTTTTTAAGTACTTACCTAAAAACCATTTGCATACTTTACATTACTTACTTAAAAATAAAAGCATGTCAGTACTAAATCTTGTTCTACTCTTTCAGATAACCTCCCAGCCAATCAAATGCTAGCGATGCGTGTCCTTGTCAACGCGTTCAGTGACCTGGCGGGAGAGATGCTGGTCCTTGCAGCGAGGGAGAGCGTCGTACACTCCCTCATATGTCTCACACAAGTTAATAACAATACTCAGGTAAACTGTTACACTACGCTCGCAAGGTTGTACAAATATCACAACGGGTTTTTAACGCGCACTGGATTTACAACTCTCGGTGTTGAACCGAGCATTGAAAATCAACAAACTGCATTCCAGGGTGTTGACAAAAATTGGGTTGGATTTACAACTCTTGGTGCTAAGACGTACGTTAAAGATACAATGCGCGAAAATATTCCGCTGCGACATTTTTACGTTTGTGCGACTGTGAACTTACTACAGTCTCCGAGATATTTTTCAATTTTAAATAAACCTTATAATAATAGTGACAAGAGTTTGTAATAAATATACAGAAATATATATTTGTTAAACTGCACGCCCCTCCATACAAACATTTGAAATCTGTATGCGAGAAGGAGTGGAGGGGCGTGCAGTTTTGAAGTTAACGATCTCTATACCTCATAGTATAATTATAGTGGTTTTTTATATTTGTGTATTTTTATAACCAACTCGTGCCCATATTATTATTCATCATCATCATTTCAGCCGAAAGACCTCGGTCTCTCCCAAAAGGTATAATCGCTACAGGTTCGCTATAATCGCCACGCTTGACAGGCGGTTTGGCGATCGCAGTATGGTAGTAAAATGCACAGAGAATGCTGCTGCCCATTCTCTAGTAATTCCCTTAGTCACCTCCTACGACACCCACGATAAGAGATGGGATACTGCTATTCTTTACGTCCAGCACCACATGGTTTATTTAAAATTGAAAGACTACACACCAGGGGAAGGAAACCCAATATTGGTGGACAATGTATACCTGTACATTTGGGCTAACATACTAAGTTTTTGTGTCAGATCGCGGCCACGTCGTTACTGTTGAACCTGTGCGTGGCGCTGGCGCAGCAGGCCGACAGCGTGGAGCTGGCCGACTGCCTGCTGCAGCTACTCACCAAGATTACTGATAACGAAGCTTATTTCAGGTAAATTATACAATGTAACTATGAACGAACATTTTCCAAAACTTGTGCCATATTCGCGCCCACGTACGTATAGGTGAGCAGTGTGGTGGCCCAGTGGTGGTCGATTCAAATTCAAACCCAGGCACTTTACTTTGTGAAAATAATTTCATCACCACTGCTCTCAAAACGGTGAAGAAAAACATCGTGCGGGAACCGGCATGTCTTAGAACCAAATATTCGAAGACATGTGACATTTTTACCAACCCCTACTGGACCCGCGTGGTGGCTTTCAGCCCACTCCCTCTAAACCCAGAAATCGAATTCGAGATCAAAAATATAAACAAAGGTGTTGCCAATTTTAAATAATAACCTCAATTGTGCAATTTGCCAAAGTACTATAACAATGCTAAAATTGTAGGTATTCCACTGAAGTATTCAGTCGAATCCGTGACTAAGTCTTCGATGACATGTTTGCTGCTCAATTTTGTGTCTGCTCACTTTCGAGTGATTGTGGAATATCGTCATCGTTTTCTTCGAGCCATTCATAGACAAGTAGGTAGGGTTGCCATATGTGTTCAAACCAAAATCGACAAAATTTTGTAGAAAATCCAAAAAATAATAAAAATCAATACTGCTGACGTAATCACCATCCAGATGCCCCCATCCCCTATGTCATCAAAAATAAGCAAACCAAAGCCCCCGCCCCCCTGTAGTGCTTAAGTAATAATTAAATGGCCCCTTTTCCATAGAGTTTAAGTGAACTTTACACCCTTTTCCTCATACCTCTATACTAGTAATACATTACACAATATAATAAGACATAAGTCATTAATAAAACTTTTTATCTTTTGCTTTCCAGAGGTTTAGTGGCTCTAGGCACACTCCTAGCGGAATCTCCCAACAAGCTTCAAATACAAACTAGAATAGTATCCAGCGCCCAGGTTCACAACAGGCTGAAAAAAGATAGTGGCAACATTACCGAACCAAACAACGCGAAAATAGCAACACTGTCGCAGCAAATTATCAGTCTTTTATGAACAAAACCTTCTCAAGTCCTCCATAAGGCTGTTATTTATATTATTAGAATTAAACGATCATTCTTGTATGTACTTATTGATATCCGTGCATTGGATTTGAATAGCTGATCTTCGCTCGTAGTTAGCGCCTTTTTATTTATTCTTTGATCGATTCAGTGATTTCAAATAGCTGATACTACGAAAATACTGTCTCAAATAAGCAATAATACGAGTTTGCCTTTAAAGTGCATAATTTAGGATAATTCTTGCTATCTTATTCGTAAAAATAATGTATCTGTCGCTCGGCCGAACGTGCCGCAATTATGTGATGATAACTATGAGATAACAAAATTAAAAAGAATATCACTTTATAATGAATGTATTACTCCATGGTCGCAATAAATGAATGAGGTAGTAAACATCTAGATTGCTAGTACGAAAAGGAATTAAATTAAATATGGTTATAATAAAAAAAATGTTAACACTGCCCTTTTAAATATATTTTTTATACATATTCAGAGTTAAATAAAAGCAGGAAATAGATGAAATGTATATGTATTTCATAGTTTACATGTTATGATAACACTAAACATCCGCTTGCTACCCGTCATCAATGGAAGCATGGTTTTATATCAGACATTTGCAGCAATAATAAATTGTATAAAATATTAATTAAAATAAAACTCTTTTATTTCATAACCTATACTTTACACATACCTATATTTAACTAGATATTTCTTCATTTGTATTGAAGACTAAACAGTAAACATTTCTTTTGAATGGCATAAGAAACTGCAGCGTTTCTATCGATATTTGCATCTCACTCGCACGTATTACAAGCAAGTGAAAGACAAATAGTGCGACCGCAGTTTCTAATACTATTCTTATAAAAATGTTATACTTTCACATTCCCTAACTACATATTATGTAACGGTTAGTCCGAACAACGGTAAAAAAAAAAACTCGATATTTATATTAACACATACAATCACATTTTATATTACAGGGACCGGCAGAAAGCCAGAATAATAAAGAAAATTATAAAAATAGATACAAATTTGGTTTTACATACAGAAATCGTCACACGACGACCAGTCTTAACATAGGTAATTAAAAGAAAGTTAAATTAAGTGATCAATTAATTACTAGAAACGTGGCCCATGATAAAAGCTTGTGACTTTTGTCGATTGATTATATCTTTTATGAAACAGCCGAATGAAGAAACATGTTCTTTTTTAAGACAAATATTTTACTTGAATACCCGATATTAGTTCATAAGAACTAAGCTTGAATGATTGATATTCCTATTATAATTCATATTCAAAAGTGAGCTTCGGCCAATCTTTACATAGGCCAGCCACATACTTGCGGGTTCTTTACTAAATTGTCTCACATGTAACCCATCCCGTGCCATCGAATCCATTTCTAATAAGGCCATTTCTAAAGTTTCCTAGCATTATCAAGCAGAACCATCAACTAGATCAATATGATCAGATCTATACTCGACCTAATCCCGCGCATATGTGACTAGCAACCAAGTCCACCTTACTTTTTCTTCTTCAGTTCTTCAAACCGACGGTTCAAATCATCAAAGTCGATTTCATCAGGACCGTTCGGAGCGTTCGGCTGGTTGTTTGTGTTCGAGTTGTTGCTATGCGGCACTGAAGGCAGGATCAAGTCAGATGGTACTGATGGCAGTTCGGGTAACTCCGGGAAGTGGTTCGGGGGCAATCGGGAACGCGGCTGTGGTGTTGGTACGTGCGGCGGCATCGGTGTTGGGACATGCGGAGGCTGAAAATTAATGAATACATTATTTTGATGATGGTGTTGTTTATATAATGGTTTTAATTAGACTGGTGCTTGAGTATACTCAGTGACATTAGGAAATGCTTGTGATGCTTCATTCTTTCGTGGCGGTGTGATGGCAATGTGAGACATATTAATTTAAGGTGAATTTCGGAGATGAAAACTCAAGAGACAAGAGATTTATTTAAAATTGTCTTTTAACCAACTTCTGGAGAACATTCATAGGGGTTATTCTAGGTGAATGAATTTGGTGTAGTGAAAAATAATAAAAATAAAATAAGTACCAAATCGTGGTGGATGCTGTCATAAGCAGGTGGCAGATTGCTCATTTCGTCCTGAAAAAGGAATAAGTAGGTTCAAGCATAACACACTCAGGCATGCATTAGTGACTTAGTGTATTTAGTAAAAATTGGAAGAACTCATCATCTGCCTAGCCTTTTCCCAACTACGTTGGAGTTGGCTTCCAGTCTAACCAGATGCAGCTGAATAGCAGTATCTTACATGGAGGGACTGCCTATCTGACCTCCACAACTGGGTGATATGATACCCCTTGGTAAGACTGGTTGTCAGAATTTCGGTCTTCTGACGACGCGTAACGACTGTCAAAGATCCACATTTGACAGCCGGGTCCGACGGCTTAACGTGCTTTCCAAGACACAGAGGGGTCTTGGTATGTAAAGATCGTCACCCATCCACGGACCAACCGGCTAGCGTAGCTTAATCTGATCGACCGACCCGTGCGACTTAGCCACAAAAAAAAAGATTTAGTAAAAAAAAAAAGTGTGAGATGAAAAGCAACTAGCAACATTTAAGTTAATCTATAGACCTCCTAATAAAATAACATAAAAAATCAAGTTTGAAATTTTTACAAATGATTGTGAAGAATAATGTTTTCCCCAACTATGTTGGTGTCTGCTTCCAGTCTAACCGCAAGCAAATTAATACCAATATTTAACAAGGAGCGACTGCCTATCTGACCTCCACAACCCAATGAGGGTGTTCATGAATATTCAAGCCACCAGTTGGACCTCTTTGACAAGAGGTCTTCCAGTTCGACAATGAACTTAAAATATTTGATATCATTCGTTTCATTCTTTCGTTCACCATTCAGTCCGTAGGCGCCTTGACACTTTTGACAGGTGTCGACCTGACGTCTCAGTGCTGCCACCTAGTGAACTTCATTTCAGAAAACCCTCATTACACGATAACCCTTGGTAATACTGGTTGTCAAATTTTGTTAGGGCTCTCGTAGTTGAAATTTCAAACCTTATTTCGATATTGCATAAATCTTCGATATTTTCTTACCTGCAGAAAGCTATTGCTCAAGGATTTAGAATCAACTCCGGGAGGCAGGTGGTACCCCATAGGTGGCTCGCTGGGTCCGCCGTACGATGCCGGCGGGGTAGCGACAAACCCACCAACTTTCCCGCCAGAAGGATGCTAGGTGTAAATTAGTCACAAATTAGTACGGGAAGGTTTAGAGTTATTAACACTTTCAGCTGAGCATCTGGGTATTCAAATGTTTGTTGCGCGGCGCACTATTTTCTCATACAAAATAAATCACGATTAGTGACGTTCTGCTTTTCATATAAACAAAGATCATTTGAAATGTGACACAATCGTTACTACACGTCGACGTTTCAGGCTCAGGTGAACGCATTTGCGAATGTATGCGTAATTAGAATGTATGTGTGTGAGTAGCCTTATAAAATGTACAAAAAAACTAACGTGCAGTGGCGCTAGCAGTCCGAAAATTTAAAGTGATACGGCGCGATGATGTAGCTTGAAGAAATTGATATAAGCCACAGCCGGTTATCCACGTTCTTTCAGAAAGACATATTTTTTGTTGACGTGATTAAACGTTATGTCAATTAGCGTTTATAAAATGTTACGTATTTATAACATTGCTCCGCTCAAAGTGTTAAAGCAAGTTATAGGGCTAATTCCTCGATCGAAAATCATTGCAAAATTAAGATGATGCCCTAAGTTAGCCCGCGAAATTAAGATGGATCCCCTAAGTTATCCCGCGAAATTAAGATGGATGCCCTAAGTTAGCCCGAGAAATTAAGATGGATACCCTAAGTTATCCTGCTAAATTAAGATGGATGCCCTAAGTTATCCTGCGAAATTAAGATGGATGCCCTAAGTTTTCCCGCGAAATTAAGATGGATGCCCTAAGTTATCCCCCTAAATTAAGATGGATACCCTAAGTTATCCCGCTAAATTAAGATGGATACCCTAAGTTAGCCCGCTAAATTAAGATGGATGCCCTAAGTTGGCCCGAGAAATTGAAATTTTCTCACGTTTTTTGCAATTTGCAGGTCAGTGTCAGGCTGTATGTTGAATAAAATATGATTTGCGATCCTAACACGTATGTATTTACAGAATTATAATCATTAATACCATCAATACAACCCTTTAAGTTCATTTAATCCCATTGAATGAATATTTCATGAAAACATCATTCAATAGGATTAAATGAACTTGGAAGCCTGTATTTATGATTTTAATGATCAGAATTCTGTGAAGCCATATTTCATTTATTCGCAGGCTATTTTAGCGCATCCACCTTAATTTTGCGGTAATTTTCATTAGGAAAACTGACCGTTAGAACGATTAAAAGTTAACTTGAAGTCAGAAATATGTGAACAACATGATGAATAGAGGAATGAAAAAAAAAGCACTAATGACATATTATTGCAAAAGTGCTAGTTATTATTTAAACTGTAGGTACAGGGTTTTTTGTTAATTTTGAACACTGACAATTTTAAAGTACACTTTACACATAAATCATCTTTATTTCAATATGGAATACACAGTACACACAGATCAGTATCAACTTTCGATGTAAATATCTAACTCCGTGCAATTGATCATGATGAGTGTTTATTAAATGAGGCTTACCTTTACATACATACCAAGCTACTTACAGCTTGGAAAGTGCTATTCATTGTTTATTTCGCTTTTGATTAAAGGAAGCAATGTATAGAAATTAATAAGCTCTTTGTACTAGTATCTACAACATCCAAGAATACGCAGATATTGCGTTTTGTGGACGAAATTTTTGGGCAACTGTACAAACAAGTTTTAGTTACGTTTTTGGGCGTGTGCCTTTATACTTACAGAAGGGTATGAGAACGGCTGCACATTAGGAGGAGGTGGAGGTCCGCCGCCCGGCGGCAGATTGGGCATGTTCATGTTGTTCATAGGCGGCTGCTGCGGGTAGCCGATGAAGCCGGGAGGCATCGGGGGGCCGTTGATATCTATTAGCATGGCGTCACGACCTGCCAGTCATAAATACTATATTTATCCTCTAAAACTGATTGACCTTCTATTGATGTATGCTTTCTTAAATGAATGAACCACAAAAAACATTTTGGGCTTCTAATTGGTGCACCCTTTAATTAATAAATGACAAACTAAGAATTATTATTTGAGGTTCCCAAAAAGAGAAGCATTCATTATATTATTAGAGTGCTGATTCAGGAATATTTTTAGGACAGGAAAATGGGAATTAATTGAGGTTCAATTAAATACATGCCAATCATTTAATTATGGCAATCCTCAGGCTTGGAGGCTTTTCCAAGAGTAGACGTCTTTTAGCTAATAACAATGATGAAACATCATTTTTGGTCCTCTACTAAAATAAAATATAGTTTTGAATAGTGTTTTTTTTAATTGCTGCATGGGCCTGCTCTTGACCTCGATCATGCCTGATGGAAAGCGATTAATGAGGTCTATGATGGAACGAGCTATGTATAAATGATTTTGTTTGGTTGTATGATTTAGAGGACCCATTATTTAACCAGCGACAGAAACAGGAGTGGTATGACATTAGTCTGGTTAGCTCTGTTCATAGGAGATAGGTTGTGTGCACATAACAAGTATGAGGCTTATGGTACAATAATATTCTGGTTTTAAAAGATCAAGCACACCAATATATACCAAATGATATTATTATTGGTGGACACAATTGTGAACCAGTTAATTAAAATCGAGTTTGTGAAACTTATTATATCACGTTTCAGGAACGAAAATCAAACAGCATGTAGCCTGTTGTGATAGGTCGAAATAATTATCAACAGGCCAACAGCGAATCGCATCACTTGACTTGTGTTTAATTTTGATGCGACGATAATTTTCAGTCCAGAAACCGGGCATTATTAATAATAAATTAATAAATAGGTACCTTCTTCTTCTCTCATAACCTGTTCATCAGGTGTATACTCCACATTATAATTCTTGGCTATCTCTATCAGGTACCTCTCAATAAGGATCTTAGGCGGACTGTGTACAGACATCTTGTGTTTCAGCTTGTCACTCAGTGTGTTTACATTCTCATTTCTGCAGGCATCAGCATATATCTTGCCATACTTTGCTGTTAAGAGGTCAGATATTATTTTCAATTCCTGTAAAAGATTGGATAATGTGTTAAATTTGTCAATTTATTCACAAATTACTGCTGAAGATAGGTAGTAAGTAACATTGTTTTTTTTTAATTCTCATATTTTGTACTAAGCCATAGGAATTTCAAGAAATTGTAATTACTTCATACAGATTCAGATTAGCCCACTTGGGGGTTGTACATTATCACACGGGATCATACTCCAGGGATAATAGCCAATGTTCCAAGATCCTTACCCAGGCCATAGTTTATCCATGTGCTAAATTTGTAAAGGCGTGAAAAGTAACCAATAGACAGTTATTATATACATAAGTATGAATTTATATAACAGTGTGTGTACATATAAACAGACAAGAAAAGTGATAGAATTAAACTTATAACTCCCCTCTGTTTCCAATGGGGATTAAAAATACAAATTAGTCATTGGTTTTACCAAAAGACAAGCTAGTAACTAATATTTTTAAAGATGTTGTCTCAAGACTCGTATGAAAAAGAACCATTTTAACCATGCATTGTAACACTACACCCGTGGGCAATGTATGAAAATAAGTAGTGTCACAGTAACTGCAACCAGTGAGATAGTACTGTCCACCAACGTGTTAATAAGAATCCCCTAATGGTACAAAAATGCCAGATCAGAAGGATAACGAAAGATCCCAATTTAGAGTAGGCTAAAATGAGTTGTTTGTACCTACAGAAACACCTTCTCAAACACACAGTACATTACTGCTATTCTTAGCAAACAATAATTGCTATCATATTGCTCATCATAACGATGTGATGCACTGATAAAATCACAAAGGACAAAGGATCATTGTCATAAATGATAAAATGTTATTTTTCTAAGAAAAATTAATCAATAAATTTAAAAAATTCTAAGCAATGATAAAATAGCAAAGAAATGTTTACTGTGTCTAGGTCTAATAACTACTTCTTGCTACTTTGATGATTACGGCAATTTAGGACACCAATGGGCGACAAGTAACAACGCACAAAGTATTCTTAAATATATCTAGCAGCAGATACGTCTACCAAACCATTCAGCGAATACAGTCAACTTATTTGAAGAAACTTTCATGAACAGCTTACCTGTACATCAGTATGCATCCTTGGTGCCACCCAAATAAGTGTAGAAATGGCCTCCGCAAGCCCTTCGTCAAGCTCCTTCATCTGTGTCACAAGACCAAACCTCGCCAAGATAAGGTCACAGTACATTTCCACTATTTCCATGGCTTCCACCATGTAATCCTCCCTATAAAACGATTAACATGAGTTTCCCATTCTAAAGATATTTCTGTTGTTGGACAGAAAGGTTTGACAAGTAGACTTGTAAATATAGAGGACAACAAAACCTTTTTCAGAAAGGTTGTTTGAACCAAAATACGATTGTAAGTAGTCTCAATTTGTAGTTGTTTGTAGAAATGCATGTTTTTGATATTATTTGCATCTATTTAGTAATTCAACATGATGTTTTGATGATTAAATTAAATCTACACAATTAAACCCAGACTCTTTTTTCTAGTGAATGCCCAGCCTATTACGACATGACGCAATGCTTTTTATTAAAGTAATCAAATTCTTTCAAGGCCAGGATTGTTTGCAGGTAAGTATTTCTTTCTTTTACTACAGAATTACTGCATGTTCTTACCTGATGATGTGTTCCACTCGTATTTTAGCTCTTTCACTTTTACCAGCAGCAATGTATTCTGCTATTTCCTTCCTCGCTTTCTGTGCTAGCTCCGTTTTCTTCTTTTCTAACAATTTAAGCCTATTTATAGCTAGTCTCAAGTGAGTTTTGAGTTTAGTATAGTTGGGATTTGTGGAAAACATGTTGGAAATTGTTAAATAACAATAATTTATAACACGGACAAGATAACGAAAGACTAACGCGAGATTTTACTATTTATTGTTTGCATGAATCACCGCACCACGAAATAATCGAACAGTTAAAAATCATCACCACTACGCCTACTGACAAGTGACACTGACAGTGACAGTGACATCTGTCATTTGACAGCAGGATAGGATTTAAAAGGCCATGTTATCTGGCGTCGCTATGAACGATAATAGCTCTTATTGCCATGCGATACAGGTTAAAATCTGTTGTTTCCATTCGAATAATAAATGAGCAAGCGTATGTCGTAAAAATTTAACTAAAATCGTATAAAATTAGGTATTAGATATTTATCCATCACTCAATGCAGTTTGGCATTTGGAATTTTATGGTATATTTTTAATAATATTGTTATTGAAGGGATAAACTGGTTTTACAGATAATTAAGAGGTGACTTTGATGATTTTTTTGATGCAATAAAGTATGTTTAATTATGTTTCGAGTTCCATCACTGTATGCAAAAAAGACTTGAAAATATCATATATTTTTTTGGCTTTCAAAATGATTTACGGTTAAAGAGATACACTGCTTTAAAAAAATCACTTTTTCAGTCATCACACTAACAATTTATGTGTGTACCTACCGTCTTTAATTTTCTTGACAAACATCTTTGACTTAGACTTTTTTGACAAAGTAGCTTTTCAAGGATTTTTTTTTTCAATTGGATGGTAAACTGATGTTACGTTCTGCTTCTGCATAAAGTTTATTGTGACCAAAAAAGTCACAGACTCTGACGTTAACAGTTTGACCATTTTGATGGTGAGGATAGAATAATAATTTGAACCAAAAAAATTATTAAGAATATGATGCGGTCTACCATTTTTTGTCCACAACATTCCAAAATGTGCATACGGACACTCATTGTACAGACGCCAGCAGATCAAGCTACCCAGAACTGTCCAATTTTCCCAATTGAACATGAACCATAAAATGTAATATAGATGAAAATCTATCAAAGAAATTTGACAGATTGGGGTAGCTGGATGTGCTGGCGTCTGTACTTATTATTGATAGAACTATCTTTGACATATCTCAGGGCCCTTTAGGCAGGTATTTCCGGGTATTTAGCAACATTACATGTGCCTACAAAACAAATCGTACAATTTATAGACTTGTATTTTTTTTAAAGCCACCATGGTTTGTACACTTTAAAATGCCAAAGATTTGTTGGTTGTAGGGTTATTATGTAACTCTATTTGTAATTTTTTAATACCTACGTAACTTTTTCTACAATTTCGTTATTTGTTGAATTGTACACCTGTAAAGTTTTGTGAAATAGGGCCCCGTGTCTCGCCCGACTGGCGAAATGCGAGTGTAGGTATTTTATCCAGTTTATCCACCTATAATATGATTATATAAACAGTAGGTTGGCGCGATTGCCGAACATGATTCGATTCCCAAGTCGGGCAATGTGATTGGATTTTTCCGATAGCTAACAGTTTTTATGCCCAGATTTATGCGGTTTCGTTGTGGCTGATTTATGGTAGATTTGCCCCCTAATACAAATCTAAGCAGGTGCCCGATAGGTCTTAAACCATAGAAATATATAAAACAGCTAAACAACTTATATACCTACTTATCTATGTCCTAAACATAATTGGCGGAGTATATACGGCATACGTTTCTGCGTACCTATACCTACCCCTTCGGAGAATACAGGTGATTATCGTATTGAAATGTGTTGCGCAATTAGTACGCTGGTTTCTTCCCTTTTCAACCGGCTTCAAATAGGAAGAGGTTATCTATATATATAAAAATGAATCGCTATTTCCCTTGGTGACGGCATCACACGTGAACGGCTGGACCAATTTTGCTAATTCTTTTGTTGTTGTGTTTATTATTGTCAGGAGAAGGTTCTTATGAAAAAAAATAAGAGAGTTTCGCGTAGCATACATATATCAAATGCGAATTCAATAGGTACTCATAATTAAGACAGGACGTCTGTCGGGTCAGCTAGTTAACAATAAAAAATTCATAGTTATGATTACGAATTTTCTATTGTCTAAAAGAAAATTTGTAACAAATCTTATTCTTGATGATGGCGAGTTGTGCTGGTCAAGTAATTTCAGTGGAATTTCTGGGTAAGGAGCACCCAACTCGCACGGGAGCTGGAACGGTCTATAATATATAGTCTTTGATCTATAATCTCCCATTTCGGCAAGTTGTTTTTTCTTCGTTGCCCATCTTGGGTGAGCAGAAGTGCTTTCCATAGGGGCAGTGGCCGACGCTCAACAAATAAAACATTTTTTACAAAAATTAACATTTTATTTGTTTCTTATACAATCATTGTGTTACTATTAAGTTTGTCGCTACCGTGGACAGCTACAAAATCATCTATACTACATTAAGAATAATACAGTAAGTCAACATTCGATACATCTGATTAGTAAAAAATCTTATTTCGTAGATTTTATACATCCAAATCAATAAATAGTTCATGTTTCATGAGCTTAAGATACAGTGTAAATTACTTTTTTTATACTTACTATATATTTTTGATATTCTTAACACGCTTCATATTATTATTTTCTATGATCAAATGGTAACAATTTCGTAACAAAAATATTTCAATATTTTGCTATCGAAGCTTTGTGCATTTTTTAAAGAGTAATCTTAGTTTAGTCTAGTCATAAAAAAATATTAAGTTTTTTAACAAATTATCGCCTTCAGCAATGTAAGTATAAAATAAATACTTCACGATTCAAGAAACAAGTTTTCACACTTATGACAGTCAAGTACATTGAGGGAGGTGAGAATTAATTACGATACCGTCACACATCGAATTTGCTTGTGACTCGCAGCGCAAGTGAGGCTTTATTTAAACCTGCTTGCACCATAAACCACTAAATAAATTTAACGCTAAACATTTTTTAAACAACGTTCTGTCGCTGCCAACTTCAAACAATTTACTTATAAAGAACTATTGTTTTAAATTCGTTTATGCCGGGGCCACACCAACGGGAAACGCCATTGATTATCGCGATGATGGACGTTAACCGTAAGTGTAGCCACAACTTATCGCGATAATTTTACAACGGCATTCACATTGCCATTTGACGTTAGGCGATACCTCGGTGGACTTATACGTTGACCGTAGTGTGGCCCCAGCATTAGCGTTAAACATATTTTAGTGAATTGTGGTGCAAGTGGCAGACTTTTTTAAATAACTTTGGCAGAAATAAATTAAGTAGGTAGATAAAGATACCTATGTGTTTTTTCGACCGCAAGAATGTTATAGGTACGGATAGGATACAATATTTGTTTCCTTGTTCTGGCCTGTGGAAGAATGACGCCATGACGGTATCCTTACCTCGGATTTTATTATAACATGACACGCAATCACGCGGCAAATTCAAACATAAGTGCTCATGCATTGAAAAAGTATGTAGTATGTGCGTGGGAAACTTGCCGCATCCCGTCCAAATGGATTACAAAATTGGTTAAATGCCCAAAAAATTGGCATATTAAGTACATGATTGGGACGGGTGGACATTACGTTTAGTCAAATACGTAGACGATAAAATACATATATTAAGTAATATGCATTAACAATTTCATCGAGGATGTGAATTGACATTAATACTTATAGGCTTACAACAAGAATACATCAATAAAGTAACAGTGCAAAGTAACATCAAATACTTAAACAGGTATAGAATTGTTAAATCTAACATTAAGTATGGTACGGCACATTACATGAGATCATAATAATATCATAATTTATAGACTACAAGTACACATCAGAAGTAAGTACATATGTAGTTACTTATCCACGTCAGAATAGAAATATAGTTTGGTTTATGTATGTTATGTAACTCAACATGCAAGCTAAGCTCATTATGATCTTATATAGTCCCATGTGGATATTTATGTGATAATTATTGTCACATCGATCATTCCTATAAATTGAATTTAAAATATAAGTCACGAGTATTTACAAAGACAAAACTACAATAGTAAATTAGTAAAAACAGCATTTAACATATATCAATTAAAAATAATACTGGTTCATAGTAAAAAAAATACTTCAAAATATGCCTTATAACTAAGTACTTATATAACTAGTTCTAACATTCAGTCATTTTCGGAAAATTTATTATTACTCGTATCACTAGACTTCTTAACAATTTTATTGTGAGAATTTTCGTAATCGTCATGCAAAACCACGGTAGTGGCACTAGCATTCGAAGGACTGCGAGAATGCGTGAGATTCGTTCGATTGCTGTCAGCTAGATGCTCTAGTTCGTGGCTCTCTAAATTGGGTACCCCTGAACACACAGAGCTTACTCGCGATACTGATTTTCGTTCCTCAGTGGGCGAATCTTTTATTGAATTACGTCCAACTAACTGGAATAAAGAACACAGGAAAAATGTTGCATAAGTCCAGCTGACTACCATTATCAGAGCCAAAAACGAACCTATTTGAGAATAAGGCAAGAGATTCGAGCGCAGTAAAAATATACCAGCAAAGCCAGTAGTAAGCGCAGCGGCAGCAGTTGGACCTGACGATGAAGACAATGCACATTTGACTCGCGCTAAATTTAAACCATTAGCATTGGCATAACTAAGCGCATAATGAAGATTAAAATCCACAGCTAACCCTGCCGAAGTTGATATTGCTACACTTTCTAAAATATTGAGCTTCCAACCATTTAATACTAGAATAGCTATAGTTACAGTTGCGGAAAATATCATGGCTGTTAAAGCGCACGTGCTAATCACGAGGCTTAATGTTGCCGGTACAAGTACTATAAAACCTAATGTAGCCGATAGGATTAGGGCAATCACAGTTCCACTAGCTAGTGTTTTTTGTAGGTCGTAAAATTGTAAGTCTGACAAAAACCAACCGCATTGCATTCCTGGTGGCGCAGATTTCAACTCTAGCTGTGTCCAATTTTCTACATGATTGTAAAAATAATCCATTTCTTTATACGACATAGAGTAGGGCACGACACTTTCAAATTCTACTACCATAGCTGAGACTATTGGAGGAGTGGCACTTCTCAGAAATTTAGGTCCCGCCACGCCCGGCATAAACAGTTCGCGGGGAGTTTGATACAAGGACTCCATAGCTTTTATGATGCAGAAATCGAATACCTCTTTTTTATAAGGAAAAATTGAAGTTTCACAGCATGGTGTCCTATTTATTTTGTCAATATGGTCAATACACCGTCTACTCATGTACATTTTAAAACTTTCAATAAAACAATTGGGAAGCAAAGGACCCAAGGTTTGCTGAAAAAATGGTTGTGCTTTAATTCTAGTGCAAAATCCTGCTAACCACTTTTGAGAATCAGGATCTGATATTGAAAAGTTTTCATCAAACTCTAAGTGGCCCTTTGAAGCAGGATTCATGTGATTTCCATTATCTATAGCTTTTACCCCCCACACCCATCTAAGAGGCATCTTACTGCCTGTGCCAATATCTTTTCCGAATCTTTCGAATAAGAATCGACTACTGTAGAGCATGTCATATTGCTCAAAAGGATGGGAGGTTTGAAAAAGTTGAAACTGTTTTGAATCTGGCAATTGAAGGCCAGGGTAGTAAAAAACTATGACAATACTGCCAATTCCAATAGCACCCAATACTATAACAAATATTATATACAATCTTGTGACACATGTTGTAATAAATACATTCAGTATCACTCTAATATCTTCACAAAATACAGTAATACTTTTATGAATTACATCTAAAAACTGTTTTTGTTTTGTACACAGTTTAACATCTATTATAAATACTGATGCAGGCAACAAACTTATCATTAAAAAGAAGTTGACTAGAACAGCTGTACCTGCAAAGACGCTAAAGCAGTTGATGGCTGGAATGTAGCTTACACAGGAGGCAAGAAAAGCTACGGCAGTGGTCAAGGTGGTGATGCTCATAGTTGTTATAGAGTGTCTCATGGTCTCCACAAGTATTTGTATGAGTATAGTCTCACCCGCGCTAGATACATTCTTTATGTCACTTAGGCCATTATTCTGACAAACAATATTGTCTCTAATGAGCTGTTTGCTCACCATTTTCCACACTTTGACGTAAAGAAATGCGTCATCTGCCCCAATACCTATCACAACAACTATTACTAATAAATTCATAAAGGGAAAAAATTCCAAATTGAACACATAGATATACAAGAAGTATGCTATACCAATTGAATATGTAATAGCTATAAATAACAGCAGAGTGAGAATAACAGATTTTGTATAGAGCCACACACACACAAATACAAACACTCCACCTAAACCTATCAACCAGGTATCTTGTATTACCCATAAGTCAAAAAGTGCATTTTTCAGTCCAAAGTCCATGGCGGGTATAACAAGTGTTTCATAAGATAAATTTGAACTTTGCAATAGTTCGTAATAAGGTAACACGGTGCTACTGCTTGGTAATGGTAAGAAAAGCATGACGTTTTTTACAAAATTCTGTGAGAGATCTGCAGGTGTGAATGCTTGTGAATCTATTAAATAAAATAATAAATTATATATTGCATCATACTGAGAACAATACTTAGGGACTTTACACCTATCTAAATCACAGGAGGCCATTAGTGAGAAATCATGAAAGTGACCTGCACACTTCTTTAGAATTGAAACTACACTGCTCACCTCTTCTCTATTTAAATTTTCACAGGAAGTCTTGCCAGATATTAAAGCTATGTAGTTTGGCACACTCCACACTGGACAGCAGAGCTCTTCAGAATGTAGATCCCTTTGGCACATTTTATAGTATTCCGCTCCTCCAAATTCTACAAGCATTGATTGTAATCTACACATCCTTTGTACATTTTCAAATGTCAATAAAGATGTGTTATCAGTATTTGTAATAACTAAATGAGCATAATCTGATATGGGTGGTCCACAGGTCCCCGATGCATAGTTGTGATTTATGGGTTGGTCAGGCTTACGTTGCATTTCTTTTATTGATACCCATTGTTTTCTTGTGTGGTCTTTAAGAAAAACTGTGTTCTCATCTTCAAATGTCTTGTTTTTTCCAAAACCCCAATGAACATGGGTATTAGATATGTTAGGTTCTGATGACGGCCAGCTTTTTTCAAAATTTGTGTCATTGTTGTAGTCAACTTTTTTCTTTTTATTACGTCCTTTGTTTTTCGAGCGCCCACGACCTGATCTTGGTTTGTCCTGGCGCATTCTATTAAAATATGTTTGGTTCATGCGTATCTGATCTTCGATTTCCTGTGGATTTACTGCAAGTCTTTTGGAAGGCCTCGTTTCATCAATAAGGTTTTCCCATGCTATGAACCGATGGGCTAGGGTCGTACCTCGCGTTTCAAAGCCTACTATAGGATCAGAAAATGATGGTAAATCATGGCATACCAGCGGGATCACAGTAAGGATGGTTGAGATCCCAGTTACAATGAAAAGAGCAAGGTAGGAGTGGCGGACGATAAACCTGGCGTAAGCTGACAACATCTTTATGTAATGACTTCACGGGCCTCATAGTTATTTCACTGCACCATCTTCTCATATCACCGTAACACATACCCAACTTAGTTATGCTAACGTAAATAAACGTAAAAGGGATCACATTTTGCAAACCAAAATACACAAAACATTAGAAAAATGGAAGGAATAAAAGTTTATCCCTACACAAAATACCACAGACATATAAATGTTTTTTATGGCTGTGCAAAATACACAACTATAAAGTGGCCACAGAATAAAAACAATGTCTGAAAGTTCTGAAACTGAATGTTAACAAAATTATTTCTACTATGACAACTACTGTCAATGTCAAGCTCATACAAATGACCATGTCGTCGGGTCAGACCATTAGCTCGGACAGTAGCGTGGGTCAAAAAGAAAAATAAAACTAATACACACGACGAGAGACTTACCTTATGAATCATGTGGAAAACTATAACTGATTAATATTACAAGTCTCTCTATGTATTCGTATTCAGACCAAACGCGGTAATGCACGGCATGGAACTAGTATGTACTGTCAATAGGATTAAGACTATATGAACCCACTTGATTATTTGAACGATTATAATTCTGTAAATACATGCGTGTGTACGTACATACAGACGCCAGCACATCAAGCTATCCCAAACTGTCAACATTTTCCAATTGAACATGAACCTTATACTTTTATAATAAAGTTGAAAAACGATCAAAGAAATTTGACAGATTGGGGTAGCTTGATGTGCTGGCCTCTGTACATAAAAAAGATGATTTGTGACCGACAAAAAGAAAAAAAAAAAGTACTAAACTGTCAAATTTTCCCAATTGAACATGAACCTTAATCTGTTACATTTAAGTTGAAAATCTACTAAAGAAATTGGACAGATTGGGGTAGCTTGATGTGCTGGCGTTTGTACCTAGTACTATTAAAAGATGAGGTAAGGATGAGGATCAATAAATTATGAACGTTTTATAATTTATAGGTTTTACTGGTTTTGTTAACTTGATATTTTTTTTTTGTAAAGACTGGAGGCGTACGACTGCAATAATCTAATCGGAGCTGAAAACCAAATCGAGGAATCATTTTAGCGTTGATTCGGTTAAGTACCGCGCGGCCCCTATTACAATAGAAAATTAATTGTGTCTCATTAGCCGGTAGTTGGTATAAACACACCCTCACACCACCTCCCCCCCACCCTCCCACCCACTATTGTCTCACCCTCTCACTATTGTAAATAAAACGGGCTTAGTTCTCTTGGGAGGATTACTTGCACGTTGATCTCGCACTGTACGGAATTCCTAAACAATGCGAGAGACATTGGAAATGTATAGCTTGATGTGCAGCCGTGTGTA
Organism: Antitype chi; assembly: GCA_947359405.1. Classification (NCBI taxonomy): domain Eukaryota; kingdom Metazoa; phylum Arthropoda; class Insecta; order Lepidoptera; family Noctuidae; genus Antitype; species Antitype chi. The sequence continues at coordinate 3,272,169 of OX375810.1, read as the reverse complement.
ACATGGTATCAGGTTTAAAAAAAATTGCCCATAGTCTCGACGAAATTAAGGGTTATCAATTTATATTTTTATAGTCTTCAAATGATAAATGATTTTATTTTTGTAAGTTTGTATGTTTGTACAAACACTTTTACGTGTCAATCATAATTTATTATACGCCGGAAACAAATGTTATGGTGTCTGGCATTGATGCATAAAGACTTCTTAGTGTTATGTCATTATGTGTCACTATAGTTTTTTGTTAAGGTGCTAGGCAACCATTATTATTGACTGTCTGTATGACTTTGAAAAACGATATAAGACTATTGAGTACGTTTAAATCCGCGAGTGAAATAAACTGATTGTTTAGCTAGAATAGGCCGGTCTACAGCAATTGTAATAATCTAATAGTGTTGGTGCTCTCGTTCATTAGCTTCTGCAAACCTCTGTATAGGTATAGTTTTGTTTTTACCTATTTACATTCATCAGGCTATGGGCAACAGCATCTGATCTTGAAGAGACTAATCATGGATTATTCTACTAAAATAGATATCGGCAAACTCACAGGAAAAGAAAACTGGTCCACATGGAAATATAAGATTTCCATCCTACTTGATGGTACTGAAAAAGCCCTAGAAGTAGTGGAAGGCCGTTTTCCTAAACCTATCCTCGCGGTCGGAGCAGGTGACGCTGACATCGCTAGCTATGATACGATGATGGCCAATTATAAGAAGGCTGAAACTGGCGCTCTACTCATGTTGACGACTAATATGTCTGAGGATACACTCAAAAAAGTCATGAGATTTAAGACTGCTCATGAAGTCTGGTTGGAATTACACAGATTATTTGACGGACAATCGGAAGATAGAGCTTACAATTTAGGTTTGGAGTTCTTTGGACTAAAGCATGATAAGGCGGACGATATTCCAACTCACATGTCAAAACTCAAGAACGTCTGGAACGAATTGAAGGTGGAGGTTGCCAAGATTGACTCCACAGCTAAGCTTCCTGAAATGTTTCTGATCTGTAAGGTCTTAGACACACTGGACGACAGGTTCTTCAACTTCAAGTCAAGCTGGCTGATGCTAAAGCAGTCTGAGAGAACCATTGACAGTCTTACAAGTGATCTGTGCGCATTTGAGAGAGATCTGGTTTGTCAAGTAAGCTCGAAGGAGGAAGCACTAGTGACTACACATAGAGAGCGACAAATCAAGCGCAATAAAGACGAGCAACTGACATGCAACTACTGTTCTGGCAAAGGACACAGAGTGCGCAAGTGCAGAAAGTGGATCAGAGATGGGAGGCCACCTAAACCAACTCCAAGCACGTCAGGCTCTAGCTCGAAATCCAATCAAGTGCAACACATCTCGCTGATGGTAAACACATGCTTGTTAGGACGAACACAAGATCTTCACAGCTGGTTTGTCGACAACGGAGCAACGACGCACATTGCAGTAAGGAGCGATTTCTTCACGGAATATCATGAATTTGACGCTGATCACACAGTTACGACTGCAGATGGGACCACAATTCCAGCGTTAGGAAAGGGAACTTCAAATGTCAATGGCAAGAAGGAAGAAATCAAGCTTAATGGTGTGTGGCTAGTACCATCGTTAACGAAGAACTTATTCTCTCCGTTAGCAGCGCAAGATAGAATGCAGAACAGCATTTTTAGGGCAACAACTAGAGAATGCAAGCTCGACATTGAAAATATCACAAGAGTTGTTGGCAAGAGAGTTCCTTTTGGAGGACTTTACAAGTTGGATATGAAGACAGTTATTCCTAAAAAGCAGAAAACCATAGAGGTTAATGCTATAACCGGGTCAAATATGCTGCAACTGTACCATGAACGCTTCGCTCACCAGGATAAGAACCATGTCATTCGTGTGGTGAATCGCGAGTTAGGCATGGAGCTGAGTCCTGACAAAATTAAATGTGAGGGCTGCATATATGGAAAGGCTCATAGAAAACCGTTCAGAACTAGGGAAAGAGCATCGGCTTGTGGTGAACTAATTCACGCTGATGTCTGCGGACACTTTGCAACACCAAGCATACCAAAGTACAAGTACTTCGTCTTATTTAAAGATGACTACTCCGGATATCGCTTTGTCTACTTCATAAGACAGAAGTCAGAGGTTAAGGACAAGCTGATATAGATGCTTCAAGAAGCAAAGAATACAGGTCATGTCGTCAAGACGCTGTTGAGTGACAACGGTGGCGAATTCGAAAATGAAACTGTTCGGAATATTCTAGAGAAGCACGGCATCAAGCAGCGACTCACTATGCCGTACACACCGGAGCAGAATGGATGCTCTGAAAGGGAGAACCGCACACTTCTAGAGGCAGCAAGGTCCATGATGTACTCAGGTGGAGAGCTACCTCAAGTGCTCTGGGCTGAACTTGTGAACACTGCAGCATATGTTCTAAATCGGACAGGACCATCAAGGGTTGAAGGAAAATCTCCATACGAGTTATGGCTTGGAAGAAAGCCTAGAATCTCACACCTCAGAGTGATTGGAAGCATTTGTTATGCTCACGTGCCTAAACAAAAGCGCAGGAAGATGTGCAAAAAGGCAATTAAAGGAAGACTTATAGGTTACGAGAATGATGACGGTTATCGCGTCTACGACGGAACGCAGACACTGAGATCAAGGGACATAACGTTCGAATCAGACGTCGAGTTCAGGATAACGACAAGCGCCCCCATTATGTCAGAGGGAGCTGAGGTCAGCGATAATGGACGTGTTCTCATTCAAGAAGTACCTGAGTCACTTGTCGAATACCAGGAAAGCGATGAAAATGATCTTGAGGGAGAAAGAGCTGAAAATCAAGTTCATGTTCAAGGTGAAGCAGTTCAAGAAGATATCGAAGTGGATGATTTCGTTGATGCTAGTGATGAGCAAGAGCAACTAATTGTAGCTGAGCCTCGAAACAATCTTCGAGACAGGTCGACCATCGTACGACCTAAGAAGTATGAAGACTTCGTATGCTTCGTAGGAACAGAGAACTTTCCTGAGACATACAAACAAGCTGTTGAAAGGGACGATAGTGCCGAATGGCTTAAAGCCATGGCGAACGAGATCAAATCCCTAGGTGACAACAAAGTTTGGACGCTATGCGATTTACCTCCAAACAGAACGGCGCTACCTTGTAAATGGGTTTTTCGCATCAAACGAAATCCAGACGGTACAATAGACAAATACAAGGCAAGACTGGTAGTCAAAGGATTCAAGCAACGTAAGGGGATAGAATATGATCAGACGTACAGCCCTGTTGCCCGTATGTCTACCATAAGAGCTCTGTTAAGTGTCAGCGCCATGGAGAAGTTACATCTGACACAGTTCGATGTATCCACAGCTTTTCTGAATGGGAAGTTGAAAGAGGAGATATACATGCAGCAGCCTGATGGATACTCAGATAAATCTTCAAAAGTCTGCAAACTTCAAAGAAGTCTGTATGGCCTCAGACAAGCACCTCGGTGTTGGAACTCATGTTTTGAAGAGATTCTGCTGGATAAAGGATTCATACAGAACGAAGCTGAACCCTGTCTTTTCACGAAGGTAGTGGGAGACAAGAAAATATTGATTACCCTATATGTGGATGACGGACTGGTAGCCACAACAGATGAAGCTCTAGCGAATCAATTCCTCAAGGAATTAGGAAACACGCTGAAGATCATCACCACCCCAGCATCCTACTATTTGGGATTGGAAATTGATCGATCCGAAGACGGTTCTATTCTGATTTCTCAGCAATCGTACGCTAAGAAGATCCTGGAACGTTTTCAAATGTCAGATTGCAATCCAGTCTCGACGCCCATTGAAAGGACATCTGAAGAAGGGAAAGTTGACGATACCTCTGAAAAGAAATAGTTTCCTTATCGTGAGGCTGTAGGAGCACTAGCGTATCTAATGACAGGTACGCGCCCCGACATTGCATACAGTGTCGGAGTAGTTTCAAGGAAATTGGAGAATCCTTCCTGGACTGATTGGCTCAAAGTGAAGAGGATATTCAGATATCTCAAAGGGACTATATCTTTCGGAATAAGATACAAGTCTGGAAAGCACAAAGCCATCATTGAAGGATACAGTGATGCAGATCACGGCGGTGATGAGCTCACAGGACGCTCTACAACCGGAGTTGTTTGCCTGTACGCGGGAGGACCGGTGTCTTGGCTTAGTCAACGGCAAGCATCCGTAGCTATCTCAACCACGGAGGCAGAGATAGTAGCTGCCAGTGAAAGTGCTCGCGAACTAGTTTGGCTACAGCTCTCTGTAGCCAAACTAGTCAACCATAGCTAGCCATTTAGCCAACTTATGACGCTACAAGGCACACCGACGCTCAAAGTGGACAACGAAGCTGCAATACGTCTCGCTCACAATCCCGAATTTCATAAACGGATCAAACATATTCGTTTGAGACATTTTTTTGTGCGCGAGACAGTACAAGAAGGATTGATTGACGTACAGAAAACAAGTTCTGCAGAGCAGTTAGCTGACCTATTGACAAAGGCAGTTCCGAAGCCAAGGCTCCTATTATTGAGAGCAGGATTGGGGCTGCAGTCATCATTACATCAATGAGGGAAAGTGTTATGGTGTCTGGCATTGATGCATAAAGACTTCTTAGTGTTATGTCAATATGTGTCACTATAGTTTTTTGTTAAGGTGCTAGGCAACCATTATTATTGACTGTCTGTATGACTTTGAAAAACGATATAAGACTATTGAGTACGTTTAAATCCGCGAGTGAAATAAACTGATTGTTTAGCTAGAATAGGCCGGTCTACAGCAATTGTAATAATCTAATAGTGTTGGTGCTCTCGTTCATTAGCTTCTGCAAACCTCTGTATAGGTATCTTTTGTTTTTACCTATTTACATTCATCAACAAACTCAGAGGTCAGTCTCTTTTAAAGTCCAGAAATAATCTTGGTCAGACATGGCATGGGTCCCCATTTTTTACAGGCAACAATTATCGGAGAATTTTAATAAATTACGCGAAAATGAAGTACAATCTTGTTCACAAAAAAATATAAGGATAGTAACAGCTAGCTGACAAATTCTTGGCCGTTGGATAGCAGCGATATCTGTAGTGAGCATGTTGCAGTTTTTATCCCCTTACCGTTTTTACAATTTTCGGCTGTTTCTAATTCATTCCTTAGATTCATGGGATGATTAAAAATATTACCCACACAATTTATTAAATAAATAATTATTCTGACAGCTATAACCAAATTACACAGTAAAGGAAGCTAATGCTGAATTTTGAATTTTGGTGGATTTCGAGGAAGGAGAACACGAGATGGTCATCTAGCAACATTCGATTTTTTGGTTCTAAGTCATAGACAATAAATTAAGCATGATCGACATGATTGAAGACCAGTGCTGGAGGTAAATTATTTCAATGGCAACAAGAAATTAAAATTCAAATGGGTCATTATTTAGTTGAAGGCATACTTGGCAGTACTTAGCATATAAATTTATTATAACATTTGGTTGTTATCGTGATCGACGAAAGATATCCTTGATTTAAAATTTGTGTTTCGTAACGATCAGAACAGGTCACAACATTTAGTGTTTTGTCTATGGGTCACAAGAGCTTTAACTTAACATATTTTTTGAATGGTAACTCTTTTATAGTCTATGACAACTTGTGATCACAAGACCTCTCCGTTTTTGAGTTTTCTGTCAAGGCAAAAATTGGGCGAAAAAAGGCCGTCCCTTTCGGGAATATCGGGTAAAACAGCTCCAATTTGCTAAACAACATTTTTCAAGATGAGGTACTTCCTAACTTACCTGTTCGTGCTGCTGCTGGTGCTCGTGATTCCGACAGTTGCTATGTTCTATCTTCTCCAAGGAAAGGGTGAGCAATTAAGTATTGGATGGTACCTGGAAAATACTTCTCCCTACATGTGGGGAACGTTGGGTATAGCGTTCGCCGTCTCCCTGTCCGTGGTGGGCGCAGCCATGGGCATCCATACGACCGGAGTGAGCATAGTCGGCGGAGGTGTCAAAGCTCCCAGAATCAAGACCAAGAATTTGATCTCCGTCATCTTCTGCGAAGCCGTCGCCATCTACGGTCTGATCACTGCCATCGTGTTGTCAGGAATGTTGGAAAGATACACTGAGCCCCTGAATAGTGTGTTTATCAAGGAACAAAACTGGATGGCTGGTTATATCATGTTCGGAGCTGGATTGGCCGTGGGCACCGTTAACTTGTTCTGTGGTATTGCTGTCGGCATCGTTGGCTCTGGTGCTGCCTTGGCTGATGCAGCTAACGCTGCTCTCTTCGTCAAGATCCTCATTGTAGAGATTTTCGGGTCAGCCATTGGTCTCTTCGGTCTTATTGTTGGTATCTACATGACCTCAAGGTGCAAAATGGGCAACCAGTAATATAAGAATAAAGTAAAACTTGAATCTAAGTGTAAGTATCAATTTAATATTTGCATTTATAACATTTGTAACTTTTTAGTAACCAGTTTATGTGAGAAATGTGTAACTTGTTAAACACTACGAGCATGATTCATTGCATATGTTTGAAATGTAAAAAAAATAATCATGTCTGGTATTAAGTGTAAATCTTAATGTCAAAAACTACTAGATAGGTTAAGGATATGTTAGTACTACAGACTGTTTTCACACAAATTAGTATTAGAATAATCCATATTAAGCAATTGTCAAAATCCTTAAATACTCATTAATGTTCTATTTTTGAAAAAAAGAATATTTCACTGTTTTGTAGATGCCACTGCATCTTACCTTTACTAATAAATCTTTAGCGTTACTATCCATCACTATTATAAATCAAAATTATATATAAAATAGGTTTTATAATCTAGGTCACATGATCTTGAGAGTACAGAAATCTGAGTGTTAGCATGTTTCAGTCATTTGACACGCAGTTATATTATGTAAATTAATAATATAGTTCATTTCCTTGTTTTTCTGCTTACATTTGTATGCAATTTAATTGAATAATTGATTCTTAAAAATAAATAGTTAAGTATAATTTTACTGTACACCTAATTAAATGTTTTTGAAATAATAATATGCGTTTTTTTTATATTTTCAGTGTACAACAGCACTGGATGTTACCAGCCTTGACCTACCCTAATAATCAGTCTCCAGTGCTCACATACTTATTTTTCCATCAGAGAAGCTTCAAGTTATATCATTGCAGTGTTGAACTTGTGTATCTTTCCTGCCTGCTCTTTGTTGATGTGTTTATATAATGTAAATTATTTTTTTAATCTTAATAATCAATAAAATATCTGATCTTAGCACTTCATAGCAAAGTAGCATAAAGTAAAATAAAATTTTTGATGTTATAACTGTACTATACACTAATTTTAAATGTTGTTTCATATAATAAGGCATTTGTGCTAAGATTTCAGATATTTGAACTGAGGTTTGGATTGTATTGCAGTATTTTATTGACAACTAAATAGTAACCAGTCGAGATTGTGTTGTATTGAACCATAACAGTGTCCTAATAATGAAATGACTAGGTACACATTGTTTTTAGAGTTTCCGTGGCCTAATATAAAGCTCTGCCTTGACATAACTACAGTACAGTACCTAGTCATTTAAAAGGCTTATACATTCCATAAAACCTTGTTTCAAGTTTTGTAAAAGCTTTGATTGGTCAGTCTGTATCCCATGTTTATACATAGTAATAAAATATAATGTACATAAATTTCGTATTTGGTGTGAGTTATTTTCCATTGGACATAGAAAAAAAACATGGGTGATGCTGATGACATTGTACACAGCCATCAGTGGCACCCTATTGTTGTCATAATATTGCAGAGCACAAAGTCTTACATTTAATTGTATAAAACATCTTTGATTATAGATGAAAAGAAACTTGTTGAAAATAATCATTTTTATTTATAAAAGTTGCCTGTGTCTGTTTGGAAAATATCTAAATTGTTAATGTTCTCTGGTGTCGATATAGCACTGTTTCCCTTTTTAATAAAAAATAAATAAATGATTGTAACTCCCAATTGTAAATATTAGTTGGCTTACCTTACTAATTTATTGTACGTACTTGTAAATTCATCTGCATAAACTTAACTATAGGAGTTCACATGTGGCCACGCTGTTGGTATTTGATATATCAATCGAGAATCGACATTGGCTATTTTACTATAGTAGTGTTCACATTTCGGAACAAAACGAACGAGAAAGTATTATGTCAGTCTTAAAACAGTTTACTGATGTAATTTAAGTAAAATATATTTTATTTGTGCAAATGTAGATATTATGTATGTTGATGAATAAATAGTTAAAAAGTTACAATGTTTTTATTTCTCACTTATTTTTAAGGTCCTACTGTGTCTGTACGAAGTAGAATTTCAAAATTGTAGCTTTGTTCCTTGGTTTCGTTTTCGTTTAACTGTAGTCTATACTATAATAAATAATAATATACTGGAGATTTATTGTGAAAGTTAGCACGGTTGAAATCTGTCGAGCATGCCACCGGCCAGAAGAATCAATTAGATACTTACGGTCTTATTCATAAAAAGTTATCGAACATCTAAACAGTTGCTAAAGTCTGGTTTCTCTTTGAAAACCAAACTTTAGTAACTGTTTAGATGTTCGATAACTTTTTATGAATAAGACCGTTAATCTCCGGGTGTTTTCGTCTAGCTAAAGAAGAGTACTTGCATAGGCACAACTTTGTAGCCAAGATTATCCACCAGCAACTTGCTCTAAAATACAGCCTTGTGGAATCCGAAGTGCCGTACTACAGGTATGTGCCCGACTCAGTTCTCGAAAATTCACATATCACACTGTACTGGGATCGATCCATCATCACTGACTGGACTATTGCTGCCAATAAGCCTGATAAAGTGGTGGTGGATCGACTAGTGCGGCGTGCAATGATCGTTGACATAACAGTTTCGCATGACGGCAACCTCGTGAAAGCCGAGGAAGATAAACAAATCAAGTATCTTGACTTGGCTCGCGAGGTCGTCAACATATATTATGGGATTTTGACGCGATCATTGTACCGACTGTCGTAACAGCCAATGGTTTGATAGCCAAGAGCCTCTACCAACACTTACGGAGGCTCTCGTTGGGTAGCTGGATCAAAGACTTGATCCAGAAAGCGATACTCCTGGAGGGTTTACTGCTTCATTTCGAATGTCATACATATGCCCGATGGCTAATTCCTTGAAGTCATCAGATCGAACATCCGAATTGCCAAAATTCTATAGCATCGATGTAGGTACCACAATTTCGAATAGCCATTAGATCGAGCGTCCGTTTCGCCGAAAAGCCATTGCAATGATGCAATGATAGTTGCATCCATCGAATGGTGTGCGTAGTCCCAGCGGAAAAGTGTCGAATTTCGTAATTTCAGTTTAGCAGATAGGTATTTAGTGTATGACGTCGTGTAATTGTGTATGGTAAATAAAAATTTGTGCATCCAGCCATTGAGGAGCTATTACACTAAATATCTGCATATTTTGTATTCTTCTATTCCAATAAAAAATCCTACAATCGGATGTCAAAAATATAGCGGTCCAGTCGTAGTAAATTATGCCATTGCTCATTAATTACAAAGAGCACATAAATGAAACTTGGCAAGACATTGTAGACCCCTACAAGATACAAATAAACGTTATAAGTTAGGCTCTAGACTTCCTATTTTAAGTACCTACTTGGACCTAATAACCTTATTGTACTTTTACGTGTATATCTTCTGAACGGTATATTTTTTCCAAATTCTGTTTTCACACACTTTATACACAAATTCAAAGCAACGTGTGTAAAAAATTACAACTGTGCACTAAACTGTTTTATATGGCTTTCATCAAATAGCAAAACGTCAGCGCAGCGGCAACTTGATTATCTCCGCAGTGTAGGTATTGACACACAAATTTCATTTAAACATACACATTTACCTCTCGTTACACACTAATTATTGAATGAATTTTTTTTCTTGTACGTCCATTTTTTCAAAAAAGTGCCGCTGGGATGACGTAGTCCCAGCGGAATCAGTTTTTGTTGAATAGCTCCTCAATGGTTGGATGCACAAATTTTTATTTACCATACACAATTACACGACGTCATACACTAAATATCTGCTAAACTGAAATCACGAAATTCGACACTTTTCCGCTGGGACTACGCACACCATCGAATGTCTATTGGCTCGACGTGCCAGTAAATTGAAAGCTCTTCTACATAAAATATTCCAGAAGAGTAAAAAAAGGAATGTAAAATGGGATAAACGATAAATCAGCAAGGTTTAATCATCATAATATTAGGTCTTTACCTATGAAATTGCCGTTTTGCAGTACTGGCCATTTCAAATCAAAATAATTTTTGTTTGGGTAAGAATTCTAATTTCAAATTAATTTTATTTTAAAAACATGGATTTTTTTTTCCAAAAGTAGTCATTTGTTTATTGATTAGTGTTACATTTTCATCGCATTTCAATCTTTTTCGTCATCATGGATACGTTAAAAATCCGAGTAATTATGGAATATGAGTACCGTCGTGGCAGCAACGCGGCACAAGCGGCACGCAACATCAACGACGTTTACGGAGCTAACACTACAAACCAACGCACCACCTGTTATTGGTTTGCTCGCTTCCGTTCTGGAAATTTCGACCTGAAAAATGAACCTCGCGGTCGTCCGAAGACTTTGGTCGACAATGACGAATTAAAGGCGATTGTGGAAGCTGATGATACACAATCTACGGCTGAATTAGCAGCAGCTTTCGACGTTAGCGTCAAAACAATATTGGTCCATTTGCGTCAAATTGGCAAGGTAAAAAAGCTTGACAAATGGGTGCCCCACGAACTCAATGATCGTCAGCGCGAAGTACGCGTCGAGACGTGCCTTGCACTGCTCAACAGACACACAAATGAAGGAATTTTGAACCGCATTGTTACCTGCGATGAAAAATGGATTCTGTTTGATAACCGCAAGCGCTCAGCAAGTTGGTTGGATCCTGGTTCAGCACCTAAACAATGCCCTAAACGAAAACTTACCCCTAGAAAAGTGATGGTCACTGTTTGGTGGTCTAGCGCCGGTGTGATTCATCACAGCTTCTTACCAAACGGGGTGAGCATTACTGCAGATGTGTACTGTGAAGAACTGAACACAATGATGGAGAAGCTGGCACATCTCCAACCAGCATTGGTCAATCGCTCGTCTCCGCTGCTCCTGCACGACAACGCGCGACCTCATACTGCACAGCAGACGGTCTCCAAGTTGCAAGAACTGGGGTTGGAAGCTCTCCGTCATCCGTCCTACTCACCAGACCTTGCGCCTACAGACTACTACTTTTTCCAGAATTTGGATAACTTCTTGGCGGGAAAAAAATTCAATACCCGAGAGGCAGTACAAAATGCCTTTGAAGAATTTGTTGCCTCCCGTCCAGCTGATTTCTTTAAGAAGGGCATCAATAAACTGCCACTGCGATGGCAAAGATGCATTGATTGCATGGGTGATTACTTCGATTAATACAAATAAAAAATACATGAAAAAAATTCGTTTAAATTTTTTCATACAAAACGGCAATTTCATAGGTAAAGACCTATTATATTTAATAATCGGATAAACACACCAGTAATCAACATTAGGGTACCTACTAATTAAAATTTGTAGGTATTCTAGTGAAATATTAGTAATGTTGATTACTAGTTTGTTATATCCCATTTTACGTTCCTTTTTTACTCTTTTTGAAAATATTATGTAGAATAGCTTTTGACTTACCTACTGGAATGTCGAACCAATAAACATTCTATGGATAGGACTACCGTTGCATTGGCTTTTCGGCGAAACGGACGCTCGACATACTGGCTATTTGAAATAATAATTGTGGTACCTACCTACATCGATGCTCTGGAATTTCGGCAATTCTTTCGAAAGTTATCAAACCAGGTTGTCATAACTCTGTAGAAGCACACCTAACATAGTTGTGTCACCTAGAAAACGCTATATGCCTTCGAAGTATTAGGTTGTCATAAGTCAGTAGCGAAAACGCTTTATGACTTCGAACTACCAGGTTGTTATAACTCGGTAGGAGCGCACCAAACAATTGTGTCAGCTAGAAAACGCATCAAGCCTTTGAAGTACCAGGTTGTCAAAACTCGACAGGAGCACATCTAACACAGGTAGCTGTGTCAGCTAGAAAACGCTGTATGCCTTCAAAGTACCACGTTGTCATAACTCGGTAGGAGCACACCTGACATAGTTGTGTTATCTAGAAAATGGTTTATGCCTTCGAAGTACCAGCAGGCCTAGACAAATCACATTTCTGTTAGCGTTCACGCCAAACGCTAGTGCCAAAATAGACTGACATTACCTGCGGAAAGGACACTTGATGTCACGCTAAGTTCGTAGACAAATGAAAGCTTGTAACGAAACGCTACCGCTAAAGCCACGTCAGCGTGGCGTCTCTCATATACTCGTAACTCGGTAAGAGCACACCCACATAGATGTGTCAGTTAGAAAACGCTTTATGCCTTCGAAGTACCAGGTTATCATAACTTGGTAGGAGCTCACCTAACATAGATTTGTATCGTCTAGAAAAGGCTTTATGCTTTTGAAGTACCAGGTTGTCATAACTCGGTAAGAGTAGGTACTTACACCTAACATAGGTTTGTCACCTAGAAAACGCTTTATGCCTTTAAAGTATTAGGTTGTCATACCTTGGTAGATCATGCGCAATGGCTCAAGATGTTTTGCTGATAGGTTAACACAACATTGATTGATGCTGAGGCGGTACGGAGTTCACCGGGTCAGCTAGTAGGTACATATTATATTTTCAATCGTAGCGTAGGTAATAAGTAGCTAGGTATATGTCCAACATCTTCAAAAACCTATTGCTATTATCCGGCGTTTCATGCAAATGAAACAATAACCACGGAAATAGTCCTAAAATGATAGAAAAGAGGCATTTTCCCTGGATATTCATGAACTGTGTCCGAATTTTCGCACACTTTCTCTCACTCACCCTCGCCTCGTCATGGACATGACAGGACATGAGGAGGGAGTGTCACGTGCACAGAACACTATTACTCCTAGCGGGGGTCAGGTGACTGAGGAGAGAACAGACTTGGTTATTATTCTAAGGAACACACTCGTGTCACCATTCGATTTATAAAAATTGTTATTGCGCAGCCTGCTGCGCAAAATTCGGATCGGATATGATTCATCGGTCGTATTGTACACACTTTAGCAGGTGGTATTCTAGGATAAATAAGAATAAGTGGAAAACTTTTCCAACTTCTAGTTTATCAGTCTTCATGTAACCATCCTGATTGGTTAGGCAGCGAAAATAGTTTCCCCTTAAAAAGTAGGTGAACAATTCAGTATTGATTCTGGCGTTATCTCGGGTGCGCGTGAGTAGGTAGGTACTGCTGCTTAGATACTGTAGTGTGATTGTGTCCGATAAGAATATTATTAACACGTTTGAGTGATTACTTCGTGAGTGCCAGGATCGAGGGTGTATTTGTCAGAAGCGGTTAAAAAACAAAAAAAAACTCTCAAATTGTACCACTTGTTAAATAATTAGTAGGTACAGACGCCAGCACATCAAGCTACTCCAATCTGTCAAAGTTCTTTGATAGATTTTCAACTTTATTACAATACGATAAGGTTCATGTTCAATTGGGAAAATTTGACAGTTTGGGATAACTTGACCTACTGGCGTCTGTACGTACTTCGTGGGATTACAACTAGCGATGCAAAACTTCGGAAATATTCGCAATAATTCGGAAATATCCAAAGTATACTTCGATTGGAAGGAATACTACCGCAGCAAGAATGCAGAGTAAAATAAATGTTAAGGATGAAGTAGGTAGGTAACCTACATTTTATAACATTATAAGAATTACATTATTCCTCATAATCAGCCTATAACGTTCCCACTGCTGGGACACAGGACACAGGCCTCCTCTCTGTGAGAGGTAATGGGCCTTATACCACCACGCGGGCCCAGTGCGGGTTGGTAGGTAGCTGTCACATATCTTTGAATTTTTGGTTCTAGGACATGCCGGTTACAAGTTTAGTTTACTTCGTAAAAATGTTTTTGCTTTGCGATGTACCTACCTAATAGTAAAAAGTTTATTTCCTTTGTAAAATAGGTAGTGTTCAACCGAAATCAATAGTTCAAAATAAGAACAGACTTAATAGAAACAATTGAAATAAGTAATATAATAGGTACCATTTTACTATGTACCTCGGTACATAAAAATATAGAAGTCTCTAATATAAACTCATCTTAGTACATACCAACGTATTTATCTCTCTATGTACCTAAGTACATATTATTCTCGCAAAATAAAATTTGCACAGCTAAACCGTTTACAAAAACTTATTACGTAAGTACATCTACATATCTAAGTAGATGCAAGAAACATTCGGGAGTTTACAAATCGTGTTACACTCTTAAATAATGAATGAACGCGTACACAGAACATAAAAACACGAAATACATATTATGTCAGTAATCGCATAATTGAAAATATACCTCAGTGAGATGACTATAGAATTGTTTATTGTGTACTCTTTTTACGTATTTATTACATTTTCCGTTTATAGCGCACACGGAATGGTTTAATGAGCACGTTACGCTACCCGCCGCTAGATGTCACTATAATAAATGCATTCAATTCAAAGCTAAATTTCGTTACCCTTAAGATTTATAATTGCGTAACGAGGTCATTACTATTCGTCCTCCTCTAGAGATGTACCACTGTTGTTAGAGATGTACCACAGTCAACAGCTAGAGTCAATAAATATTACTATGTTTAAACACTTGATGTGTTTATATAAATATATTCTAATACATACTTACTTACGATATAAAGAAAGTATAATTAAGAAGATTAATTTGGATAAGTAAGGGAAAACGAGCAGTAGTATTCAGCCATGAATTCTTTTTAAGTAACCTCTTTGGTACTGCGACATCAGAGTACCTACCAATGGCAACAGCCATTTACCAGCCTGGAAAATAACGGGAGTACTTACACAGTGGGATGGTAGGTATCCTGTAATCAGGGTTGGGCAAAATACATGCTTTGCTTTAATGGAAATACAATTTAAAAAATACTGTACGAAATAAGAAATATCTTTATGTAAGGTATTTGAAATATAAAATACAAAATAAAGTATTGTAGCTATATTTTATTGAAATACGAAATACAAATTACAATATAAGTAATCTAGACCAGCACGGGCTGAAAAGTAGAGGAAAACAAGATTAATTAATCAGTAAAACCAGAGTTTCCTTTCATGAACACTAGAATTTTAAATGTACTGTCAGACAAACAGCCTCTTGTTGGAGAGTGAATAAAACATGCTAAAGAAAACAATCTTTCTGCAGGTCCTGATGAGCACAAACTTGTGATATATTGTATGAACACATTTTTTTTATATTTGGGTAGCGCTCAATAATTGAAAGCTCTTTGCTTCTATCATTTAGGACAGACGCTTTATTTATTCCGTGAAAAAAAAAAACTAAAAACAAACCGTTATAACTTGACATCTTAGCTTGACTGACAATTTGACGTATTTTTTTTTTTGCGTTTTGTTGGCCAATTTTGACATACAATAATAGCGTACAGTATACTTAACAGGTGCAGTGTCGCCAACTCTAATAGCTGCTTTACCATCATTACACTCTCGCCTCGCACTCACACTCACGATCGCTAAATGAAGGTTAAATGTATTTAAATGTTAAAATGTATTTTGAAGCCTCAAGAATTTGAAATACTAATTACAAAATACCTCGGCGTGAGGTACTTGAAATACGAATTACAAATTACATTTTAAGGAAGTAATTGAAATACAAATACCAAATACGTATTTGTATTTCAATTACGTATTTTAATTACAAGTCATTCAAATACTGCCCAACCCTGCCTGTAATACAGCGTTTATAAAATGTGCGTGATGATCAGAGAAAAAGTTGGTACCTACCTACTTAGAATCCACAAGAACACTTATCATAGAAATAAAACAAATAAAGGATTTTAGCAATAAAATATTTTATTTCATTATAAAACAATTAAAAGGTTTGTACCACTATTTTATAAACTTTGCCATTAAAAGTATCTACAGACGCCAGCACATCAAGTTACCCCAAACTGTCAAATTTTCCCAATTGACCATGAACCTTAACCTTTTGTAATAAAGTTGAAAATCCATCAAAGAAATTTGACAGATTGGGGTAGCTTGATGTGCTGGCCTGTACATAGAAAATGGTGAAAAAGATACATAATATCACAAAATGGAATGTAAGTTATAAAAATGAGCCGAACGTTATTTATAAAAGTGGCAAATACAGTTGTACAAAGCAATTTCGAACTGCCTACGTTCTAACTAAAATAATGTGAAACATTATATTTGAGCAGAATAAACGGAACACATAACGCTCGAAATCTGGGGACAGAAGAAATGCCGTGTGCTATTTTCATAAGAAGTTTGGAAAGTCAGCATACCGATGTAGAAGTCCGTGCAGTTTTAAAGGAATTTCAAGTGAGAAGCCGGAATACTAATAGAGACTCAAATCCTCATACCGCCTATTTTTACACGACAAATCTACCGGAAAATCACACGCAACCCTCTAAACCAGTGACTGGGTTGTAGAGGTCCGATAGGCAGTCGCTCCATGTAGGTACCTAAAGTACTAGTATTCGGTTGCACGTAGTTAGACTGGAAGTTAACCCGTAGAGTATAGGAAGCTGACGATCAAAACCACATACCTACCACAAAATATACTCAGGTGGTTCGAAGAAAAATAAAAGTTCTTAGATCTTTATTCAATATACCTACGTTCTCATTCAAAGTATCTAATAAATACCTATCATACAACATTTTTGACAAACGTGGTAAATCTGGTCGTCACATTACACAAACATAATCCATGTAAAGTATGGATAAATAAGATCAGATAATAAAAACTACCTGAAAACCAATTTAATGAAGTCTTCTTAATTTACCTATTGCCAGGAATTAAAATTGCCACTTTTAACATAAAAAATAAAGGTTACGAAGAAACGCCTAATTTTATGAAATAGCAAACAGCAGGTCAGTTGGAAAATATTCATCAACTTTGATCATATTCATAGTGCATTCTACGAACTCATTAAATATTAATTATGGCAATCTGACACTATAGAATATCTAAATAAAGCTTTCACTTAATATTCCACTATTAACGTAGTCCCTAATTTAACTACTAAAAGTGTAAAAATCTATTATTTACAAAATAGGTGGACTCTTCGTTAAAACGCTAGAAATACACACAACACGCTATTTACATAAAGTTTGATGGGAACTTTAAAACTAGAATCATCGCTTTCTATTAGAAAAATAATAACAATCCGAAATGTGTAAATAAAACTGGATAACTTGAGAATCATCATATCTTTTGTAATTAAGGAAAAAGGGAGATACGATCTACGTACAGTATAAAAAAACTGGTTTCACACAAACAAGTAAATTACAATTTCATTCACAATTACTCAAACATTATCTTTACCTACTTCTTAATCATACGTTGTGTTTACAAACGATAGTTTTGGTTTTCTTATATAAAAATAAAATTAATTCATATTTTGCACGAAAATATAAATATTTGAACTACATTTATCGGATTAAATTCCAAAAGCTTTTTATTTTGTTCGAGGTTTTTTAAAGCATGTTTGTTGAAAATATGTTTTATTATTTCAATTATCTTTTGGAATGTAATTCGGCAAACGTCTACAAGCTAACTTATTTATTTACATGACTGACTTTGGATGTCATTCTTACTTCATTAGACATGCATTACTTCTCTATACCAACGCACGCTCAAATAAATTCTTTATAAATTTTCCACTACATTTGAGTGTTTGAATAAAGATTCCTAGATTATTATATACACGTCTAAATTGGTAGAGGTATGTGATCGTAATAATAGCATTGAACCCAGTTGCTGGGTAAATTTATCTAGGTAGATATATTTGCATTTGTTTACAAGTTTAAACCTAAGAGCAGACTTTCAAACGCTACACCCGACAAAGAATGAGTATTCAATATGTTAAACTCTACTTCAGTTCCGCTATAGTTACTAGATACTTAAAAAATAGACATAAATTCAAAATAAATACTCTTTATTCTACACTATGGCAGTGGGTACTGATTGAACGACAGTCTTTGCGTAAATTAACACTAATCATTATAAAATTACTAAGAAGAATTAAATTAATAACTAATTGAGATTCATTGGAAATCTTGTACTATTTAGCGTTGTTATACTCTCGTCTCCGCGTCGTCTTCAGTAGTAGATTTCCTGTAATAGTTGGAAGTTGGATTTAAGAGATGATTTTGCTATGTTTTAGTCAACCTAAGACTCAAAAGAGATCCTAATTAAACCGCCTGGGAAATAGTGATTACAACATGCATGACAGATTTTTTTGAGTAATAATCTTAATATAATTAATTTCTATTTCAAAATTATTTTTTTAATTGTAAAGTTAAAGAAAACATGAAAATAAACATTTAACAACATAGATTTACAGTTAAAAACTTTCTGTGCTTGACTACTATATGGTAGGAAAGAATGTGGCCAGACTATAAATAAAGAACATTAGATTACCTCCTCCCTAAATGGTTGAAGATGATTGCGCGGCAACACCACCAGTTAGCAAAGCAAAAGATGATTACAATGAGTGTTTCTCATACAACCGCCACCATCTATTGACAATTTTATCATTATGGCTGGATTTAAAGAAAAATAATAATAAAAACCTATGAATGATTTTCAGGATCCCATTTATAAGATGTCTTTACAATTATTTTAACTCTGACAGCAGCAACCTTATTCTAATGAGAATAAAGATCACGTGTGATATTGACAGACTTGTAAGTGGCAGCAACTTAAAAGCAACCTTATAGAAACGAGAATAAATATCACTTTGACAGTGACGCAAACTCAGAGGTATAATAAGTGTGAACGAAAAGGTTTTTTTTTCACTTTTAGAGGGTAGGTTTGTTAGTGACTCCTGAAATACGTTCCATACAGAATTCCGTATCAAGGCGGCAAGAAAGCTTGTACTTAATTGGTAGAATAAAATATGACTTCTATGTAACCGTCTTAAAGTACAGAGCTGAAACATTTTAATTTTTCTATACGGAATTCTGAGTAGCTTATAACATAAAATGAAAAAGTTTTACAAGCATACAGTAACCATGCAGACAGGACAGGATTCACACTTACTCGCTCGTCTCTCCCATACTCGCTAGTGGCGCCCCCATCTGCTGTTGTTGATTCTCAGCTAAGAGAAAACAAAACACAATAATATTACAGACAGAAAATTCATCGAATCTATAAAGTCTACAAAATATAACACTGCACTTAATGTGAAACTTAATGCGAGGCTCGATTCTGCAATTATTTACAAAAAAGCCGAGAACACACTTTAGCTAGGGAAGACACTGAGATGTTAACTGTAGATGGCACAAAACTGAGCGCAAAACGATTAAGTGTAATATGTGCCCCAAGCTTTTTGCTCTAAATTACCCATACCTAGGCTATTATTATGTCATGAGAGTAACGATAGCATTATTAAGGTGCACTAAAACATACAAAGTATCTAGATAAGCCAAAGTGTGTCCTTAGCTGTAACAGTTACCTGGATGTGCCATCTCACTACTACGAACTTGCGGTGCCTGGTTGATCCCACGCAAGTGAGCGTGGTCTTCCTCAGCTAAAGCAAGCAAAATAATAAGGTCAAAAGCAAGTCAACACTCTCAAACGCTAGATAAGCTTGGTTGAAAAACAACGAACGAAAAAAAAGCACACTTTCAAATTACAACGTCAACGTATACGTTTTCGGTTTAGATATTGCCAGCTTTAAAAATAATATTTCGGTGTTGCTGTTTTTTGAATTTAGTATTTTTATGGGACGCTTTTTAAAATAGGGCAAGTAATAAAAATGACTCTTTCTGAGGACCGGAGTTACGTCATGAAAGTATTGTTCTTTCCGAATCAATTCATGATGACATGGATTGGGAGTATTTATGTTTAAGGAAAGCAAACACTCAGTACAAACACAAAACCAATCACAAAACAACATTCAAATCCTTTACATACCTGTATAAGGGAACAAATATTTATCATGATGCTTATCCGAACCCTCTGACATCCTATCTGTATAGTCTCCCCCATAATGACTATCCATCTTTCTTTGATAGTCATTCTTCAACATGGTTGCTATTCCGGAATCTCGAAAATCCCTTGGCGGGTATCCATCATGCTCTCTTGTTGATACTCCAGAATCTCTAAAATCCCTGGATCCATAGACATTTTGATCTGAATTCAAGTATTTAGTGGGGCTGTATCCATAGTCTGATGTTCGCGCTGGTAAGTACGTTTTGGACCCGTAAGGATTGCCGGGCAGGCGGTACATGGTCGGTGATATCGGGTAGTTTGGGTCGTACGGAATTTGTTTCTCGGTGTCTGTTGGAAGGACTCCGTACATCAGTTCGTCGTCCATTACGCCGTATCTGAAAGGTCAATGGTATTATTAGGAGTCGTGAGATAGTTAGATTTAGTAAAAACCTACAGTGCAATATTAACGATACAAGGTGCTATGTGATAGCCAAGAGAATTTCGGACAAAATTTTCGATCTATTTGATCTCTGACACCCCGGAAACCTCGGAAATAGTGAGCAACCGTGGAAGTCTCGTTCTTTTTCTGTACGTTAAGATACCATACTACAGGCTCAAATGAAATTAGCCAGCGAAACTCCGCCTCCATGATGGCTATCGATCTACACTGTGACATTTTAGTCGTCTTACAAATTATTTGACATAAAATACCTCTAGGCGCGACTAAAAAATTATTAATATTAATTAAGAAAAATAAATATTGCTTTAGAAATATGAAACATCCTGTTAATAATGTTTAGGTATCAAACGGTTGAATTTTTTTATAAGATTCCATCTCCATTTCATTCCATCTCTATAACAGGGTGTTTTAAACTACGTCATGCATCTTAGTGATTGATATATATAAATTTTTTTATTAGTCATATGTTCATAAATATTTATTTATTTATTACATGATTATTAGTCTATGGATACATGAAGTGCACGATACACGAGGTACACGATAAAACAAATGAAAAAAAAAACATAATGTCACTCTTTGCTGGGGTCAACGACCGCTGTTTTATAGTTGCTTAAAGTATTAGTTGAAAAAATCAGTTTCTTTTTGGTTTATCGATTTAGGTATCGATAACTATTAGGTATGTGAAGTTTCGCTAACAATTTCGCTAGAGAATGATGTTATTATTCTGACATGTCTGACCTATTGTCAAGCGGCAGCCTGCTGGCGTCCACGCTGGCCACGTACGTGTCGTGCACGTTCTCCAGCAGGGAGGGCTCCATGCGGTGCCGCGCCAGGAACACGTCGGACGTCAGGTCGGGGCTGGGCAGCGGGCGCGGCGACGGGCACGCGCGCCCCGCCGGGGCCTCGCTGTCCGAGCCTGTCTCCTGCGACCAGCGGGCCATGTCGGCCCGGCTTTGATCTGGTGGAAGGGGTTGACATTTGAAAAATAGAGAAAGAAGGAAGAAAAAGCGTTTATTGGGATGCGGACAGGAAAACATTAATAAAAAAAGTCATGTACGAGGTCAAAAGGCTTCTATCTCAGCATGATGCTGGGACATTTAAAATTCAATTTCACAGCGCTATTATTTTGATATGATCCGCTGCAATGCCATCGGTGGATACATAAATAAATAAAATATTTTCTATATCTACGTCGCATTTATTTAATTCTATAAAGATTTATTTTTATTTATAATTATGTTTTTTTTTTCTATAATTATATTATGACTCGCAGACCTACAATTATTGTATTTGCAAAACGAGGTCATTACTAATCGTCCATCTCTAGGGGTGAACCACTGTCGTTGACTTATTTATCGACATTCCGTTTTATTTTCAAACAAAATACAGGCAACAGCTAGGGTCGATAAATATATTATTATTATGTTTGAAATCAAGTGTTTGTATATTTAATACTCCGTTTTATTCTAGTTCCGATTTATAGAAAGTATAATTAAGAATTGTTATGTTAAACTACTGATCGAATTTAAAATAGTCGACATTTTTAACATTCTAGTCGACATTAATATGGTCTGTGCTGAAACAGAATACTAAAATAAAAAGCAATTAAAAAGTTATGAGCCAACAAAGATTAGTTTTTCTTGCTAATTTAACCTAACCTTGGGCGTGTTTAAGTAATAAAAGAAGTGTAAAACCTCCAAAACCAAGTCAGTACCGACAAAGCCCAAATATTGAAATGTTCAATAGACTTTATTGGTCATTGATTTATGCATTGGTTTTTTCATAAAACTCGATCTTCCGAAGGACTTTCCTTATTTATTTACGCGCCTGTTTTACAATAAATGATCCTGCATCTCACTCAATAACGTTGTGCGTGTAGACTAGCGTCTAACTGCTCATCACTAATACTACCTCTGTCGGACACGACGCCTGGTGAGACAGCGTGCTTTTTAGCCAGGCCCACCAGTGAGTTCGAGGTGCTATATAGATTTCACACAACGATCGGAGTTTGGTCGAACGGCGATACATAAACCAATGAGTAATTTAGGTCGTACCTTCTCGTATATGGGCCGGCCATCTTGGTTGCATGGCTAGCGGTGCTCCTTCAGTGATGTTCGGCAGATAGCTCGTAGCGCTGCCACTTGTTGCTCGTTCCCCTACAAAGATAATATACAACTGAATCTGAAGGACGATTTCCTTGGCTTATAAACGTTCAAAATCTAGTCAAAATCAAAATCAAAATCAAAAGTCATTTATTCAAACTAGGCTGAGAGTCAGCTCTTTTTGAACGTCAAAAATAAAATTACATAAGACAGTCCCCCCAAAACGCCCGCCCTTCACCACTCCCTAGTGCTTAGTCGCAATTGGCAATCAATTTAAAAAGCTTGTTAAAAATGTGGGGAAATTAAATCTTTGGGGCCATCCATAAATTACGTCACACGTTAAGAGGGGGGGGGAGGGGGTCAATGAAATGTGACAATGTGTGACAAGGGACAGGAGGTCAAAAGCTTTGTGATGTCACATGCTAAAATGCTAAAACTCGAAATTTAAGTGTATCGACCGACTTGATCTATAATTTTATAAGGCTGTCCAGTGGACCACATTGTAATTTGGGTGAGGTATTTATTTTTTAATATATCGCAGCGTTATGCTGAGATAGGAGCTTACAGTTTAAAATATACCCTTGTCATTGTTTGTATTGTCTGTGCGTGTCCCAAATACTTATAAAGTTTTATCTTTCTTTTAAAATTAAGTAATACTAACTGTTAGCAGAAGGCGGGTGACTGGACCGCCGTGTGCTAGTCTCGTCATCATCAGAGGAGTGACTGGAAGCCAAGTCCAGGCTTCTGGCACTGCCATCACTGTCACTGTCCGTGGCCTCGGTAGCTTCTTCACCTGTCTCTCCAGTGGTTTCACCGTCTGTGGCCGCTTTGCGACGGCGGCGACCTTCGTCTAGACGAAATAGAGAGTTGTATTGTAGGGTACCATATAAGAGGGAAACTGTTCAATCTCCAAAAAAAGTATGCTTATATGTCCTTCGTATTTACTTACTCCTTTAACATTGTAACAAATAGAAAATTAATTTTAGTATTATAACTTGTCCACACTAGGTCGAGCCTGTTGCAGTCCCATGGAGTGTTTGAGAAATTAAAATAATTTGAGATTTCAGGGTCGAAACTGTAAATTTATTTTGGTACCCAGCAATATGTAATAATAAATACTTAATAAAAATTATTTATTTATTAATTTTTTTTTTTTTTTCAGACGATACAGTCCATAGATTGTTAGTAATTGGTTATATTGGTTGGTGGTAATGCTGAATAGCTGAATATTAGTATTTCATATAAATAAAAGTTTAAGGAACTTTTCATGTCTTTACCATCTTGAAAATAAAATCGTGACTTCATAGTTATTGTAAAGTAGAGCTTTATAGGAAGTATTATTTACCGTCTTTCCTAGTATGCAGTGAAGAGTCGAATCCTCTGAGGTACGCGGGCATGTCGCTCGCGCTCGTGTTGTAGTTGGAAGTTGAAGTACTCGTGTGACGGAGTTGGCCGTCACTGCGACTGTAAAGAATTGAAGAATTTCAACCTTATGTAGTACTAATAACAATAAGTTATCGTTTAAAAAACCGTGTTACAGTTGTTTTGATGTTATTTTATGTGCTTTACAACGACTTTAACTTTGAGTTAAGGCTGTAAACCATTTAAAAAAAACCCTAATCAAGTTTATGATTATTAAATCTGCAGTGAAATCACAATGGACTGATTGGTTTGACCAATATGTTAGACATGTCAAGTTTGACGAGGAATTTTCTACATTGAATATTCTTTCAGCCGAATAAGGAACAGAATACAAAAAAATGGATTTAAAAAACAAAAATAACACGCTTTAACACCCAAACTAAAAAGTAGAAAATAGTTTCAAAGAAATCAAAAATATGTATAGTGTGATTGTGATCAATAATTTATGTCAATTTTAATGTAAAAAAGCGTGGGGGAGCTCGATATAAAAATATAATTAATATAATTATTATTATTTATATTAAATAATTGATTATAAAAATACATCAAAAAGCACCTCACGCTTTTTTACATTAAAATTATGTTATTTTTAGTTCGACTAACTACAAAAGCGTGATTTTTTGTTTTTTTTTTTTAAATTTTGGCCAGTTAATAGAAAAAAAATATGAAATTATTGAATTGTCATCGGTAGATAGAGTTCTTGATAGATAAGTATGCAAAGTTTCAAATAAATCCGACGTTTTGAAGGGGGTGAAAATCACGTTCAAAGATTCCGTTACATAGGTACATACCAAGCCAATAAAAGCGTGTTAATAATGAAGTAAATGTAGGTACCTGTAAGGACTAGAACTAGTTTTAGTTGTAGATCTAGAAGTAGTTGATGATGCTGATATGCCGATGTTCCTCATCTGACGTCCTGGCTCCGTGCTACTGTGATACGCCAGGGCAGATCTAAGAAAAATAACATTTAAAATTGAACTTAAATCGTAGCATATAAAGTTGAAAATAGTTTGCCTCGGTGTAAGAAGTGTTCAAAAATTTTTTTTTTTTAATGAAAAATGGATTTATTATCAATGTTTTAAGGTTGAAATTAGTTTGTGTATGTTACCTGTTGACTTGTGATAAGTTTTGAGCACTGCTGCTGATTATGACTGATGTGTCGACTAGAGGTACTTTCTTGCCCAAACATCTTAGTACCGTTCTGAAAAAGATTTTAAAGTTAATTTCTTGTTGTGTGTTCTAATTTCGAACGTATTTTTTAAAGAATAATGTACTTAATCGCAATATGTGGTGATTGTATGCAATGGTATCCGGAAATATATCTTATTTCCGGATATCATTGCATACAATCACCGGTGAAAAGAATGAAGTCTGTTCTAGCTGGTTTAGCGTATTGTATAAGATTTTTTGACCTATATAATCAAAGCCTTTAAAAAAGCTGTTTCTTATTTATCCATCCATCTACAATGTTGGAAGAGACACCAAAAAAAAGTTTGAAATAAAACGATAATTTGTAAGGTTGGACATTTACGATCGACGTAAAAGCATTAGTAAGTCATTGCAATAAAACTTATACCTATTTCGGTAAGGCAAGGTATAAATTAGAATGAGATAAGAGTTGCATTGCCCCCCCCCCCCCGACCTTGCTCGACGAAGTGTCAGCTCGCGCTGAGCTGAGCCTGTAGCATTAATTTTCCCTGATTATTATAATAATTATCTAGTTCTGATCCGGCTTGTCCTATTTTGTGGTCCTCCCTAAGCCTCGTCCTAAGCCCAGGTTTGTAACTTCGTACCCGCAGGGGGTGCCGTTAGCGTGCAGTTGCTTAGTATTTTAAGAAATTTGCCTCTTAACTTGACGCTTTGTGTCCGCTTAAGGCAACTACATGATAGTCTGTTTAAGTAGTCACAACCTATCACGATCAACTACAAGATGTCACTCGCAAAAAAAAGTTGCATTGCAATGACTTACTAATGCTTTTACGTCATTTAAATTAGATCGGGCATGCGCTACTGGCACACGAGTTACCTCCGCAAGTTGTCCCGCACGCGCACGTTGAAGGCGATGTACCCCAGCGCGGCCGCGGCCGCGTGCGCCGCCAGCGCGGCCGCCAGCGCCGCCGCCAGCGCGTCGCGCCGCCCCGCGCCGCGCCGCCCGCCCGCCTCGCTGCCCAGCAGCAGCGCGCTGGCCCACGACACGCACAGCAGCGGCAGGCACACCACGCTCACGCCTAGGAGTATCCTGTTTACAATTTATTCATTTTAGAACACTAGGAGCATTTGAATTCATATTTCCGGAAATGTTGTAGAAATTAATGATTTTATTATTTAAAAAAAAAACACATTCATAATAGCCCAGTTATTTCTGCCTAAACAGTCAAACATTGTTGGAGTTACTTAAATATAACATGATGCATGAACGAGGATCTAAAATCACTAACACATACCTACCTACGTACCCAGATGTAAATAGATAATTTCGACCCATAACCTAGGTTTGCTTCCGATTTTAACACTCGGTATTAGGCTGAGCATTTAGAATCCAACAGAGTGCATCTCAGGATGTCAAAAACATACACTGTTAAATTTTCGACTATCAGCTAATCTAGATGATGAAAATTCAATGCACAAAAAAGAAATGACCGCATTAGAAAGCCAAATTACCATACCGATGTACCATATTTACGACTAATAACTACATAATACTTAATTAAATTAGCACAAGCTTTTTAATGTAGTTATGTTGTAACTTGCGAAATAAGTTAAAACTTAATTACATTCAAAAGGTATTGCTTACCTCAAATTCCCAAAGCCAATGACATGATCTCGAACAGTGAAGGCAGCTCGAGTAGCCCCCGCAAGGAACACTAGTGCAGCACCAGCGTACACTGCAGCTGGTATCACCACCCACCATACCACAGGCTCGTGACAACTCACCCAGCAACTATATGAAGAGAACCATGGTTTTATGAATACTGGTCTGTTGGATATTAATAAAATTGTGTGGTCTTTAAAAGTCTGAGCTGGCAATTGATGCTATAATTTTTAAGTGCAGTGCAAAATTACGAATCGAAGACAATCTAAGTTAATGTCATACAAGTTGGTTTAGGTAAGGATACAAATCTGGAGCAGGTCGTCGCAGCCCTCTTCCCGGCACGAGCGGAGCACACTCCGCCGCCGATGGCATTGCCCACAGCTGCAGAGCCTACCGAGGAGAGCGCCATCAACGTCCCAGAGGTGACACAGGCAGAGATGAGGGCGGCCGTGATGCGGCTCCGGGCCAAGAACGTTGCTCCGGGGCCTGACGGTATCCACGGCATCGTCCTAGCCCTCGCTCTGAAGGAGCTAGAGCCCCAACTGAGAGGACTCTACACCGCGTGCCTTGAGCAGGGCCAGTTTCCCACGTTGTGGAAATCTGGTCGTCTGGTCCTGCTCAAGAAGGTGGGGCGCCCCGCGGACTCACCGTCCGCGTACAGGCCCATAGTGCTGCTTGACGAGGTGGGTAAGATGTTTGAGCGGATAATCGCTGCCCGCCTCGTCGGCCACTTAAGTAGGGAGGGGCCTGACCTAGCCGAAAGCCAGTTCGGCTTTCGGCACGGGCGCTCCACCATCCACGCGATATCGCGGGTGAGAGTCCTGGCGGAGGAAGCGGTGTCCCGGGGCGGGGTGATGTTGGCCGTGTCGTTGGACATCTCCAACGCCTTCAACACCCTGCCCTGGAGCTGCATTCGGGAGGCACTGCGTTATCATCGGGTGCCCCCGTACCTCCGCCGCATCGTTGGGGCTTATCTGGCGGATAGGTGTGTCACCTACATGGGACGTGATGGCGGAAGCCAGCGCCGCATGTCGTGCGGTGTTCCACAGGGTTCGGTCGTGGGACCGCTCCTGTGGAACATCGGGTACGACTGGGTGCTGAGGGGCGAGCTCCAGCCGGGCGTGGACTTGACGTGTTATGCGGATGACACGCTGGTCACGGCCCGGGGGAGCTCGTACAGGGAGGCAGCGTTGCTAGCGACGGCTGCGGTGTCACACGTCGTGACCCGCATACGGCGCCTAGGCCTGGAGGTAGCCCTCAACAAGTCGGAGGCCATGGTCTTTCATGGCCCCCGGCGGGCGCCGCCGCTGGGATCACACATCGTGGTCGGGGGGTCTCGAATCGCTGTCAAGTTTACCATGAAGTATCTTGGATTGGTGCTCGACAGCCGGTGGGATTTCGGCCCCCACTTCCAGCGGCTGGCGCCCAAGTTGTTGGGCGCGGCTGGGGCGCTGTCAACGCTGCTTCCCAATCTGGGGGGCCCGAGCGCCGCCTGTAGGCGGCTCTACGTGGGGATCGTGCGATCGATGGCCCTGTATGGGGCCCCGATCTGGGCGGCTGACCTGACGGCCGGCAGCATCGCTGTCCTGCGAAGGCCACAGCGAGCGATGGCCGTCAGAGTCATCAGGGGATATCGCACGATCTCCTACGAGGCGGCTTGCGTACTGGCCGGATCCCCGCCGTGGGACCTCGAGGCGAAGGTACTCGCGTCATTGTATCAGTGGCGCGAGGACTCGAGGGCGCGGGGCGAGTGGCTGACGCCACGACATTTGGAGTTGCGTCGGTCACAGCTTCGCGCAGCCCTGGTGGCGGAATGGCGGGACAGGCTTTCACGCCCTACCGCCGGCCCCGCCACCATCGGGGCGGTCCGGCCGGTACTTGAGCGCTGGCTCGGGAGGAGGCACGGCTCCCTGACGTTTCGGGTGACACAGGTGCTCTCGGGTCATGGTTGCTTCGGGAAGTACCTGTGTCGCATAAACAGGGAGCCGGACGCTCGGTGTCACCACTGCGTCGACTGTCGGGAGGACACGGCGTGGCACACGCTAGCAGAGTGTGCTGCTTGGGAGGAGCCGCGCCGTGCCCTCATCTCAGGAGTAGGCAGTGACCTGTCGCTGCCGGCCGTTGTCGACTCGATGGTCGGCAGCGAGGAGTCCTGGGACGCGGTGGTATCCTTTTGCGAATCAGTCATTTCGCAGAAGGAGGCTGCGGAGAGGGAGCGGGAGATTGCTTCCGCTAACCCGATCCGCAGCAGACGCACCGGGCGTCGGCGGAGGGCGGATAACGCCCTCTTCCAGCCCCCCTAAATGGGTCCAGGGGTGACGGATCTGGGGAAATCCGTCGCCCCCTACTACTTCTTAGGACCCGAGATGGCGGCGCGTAGTGTTCCACGCGCGCCTCTGTATGATGTAAGGGGGGAGTTAAACACCTCACTCCCCCTCTAACGCGAGGTGGCCCGCAGAGGCGGGCCAGCACTAGCCGGGGATCGCGGAAGTCACTTTTGTTCCCGTGATCTCCGGTGCAAGTGAGAGGCGGAACACCGGGGTGGTTTTAGTCAGTAAGAGTCTGACAGACCCCTCCGCCCTCCCCAGGGCGGAGGACATCCATGAGGATTTCCCCCCGTAATCAAAAAAAAAAAAAAGGTAAGGATACAAATAAAGAGCAAATAGCTCGAGCGTCGGTTAGAGGTCAAATATCAGTTCGCAAGGTTGGATGAGGTTGAATGCCCGGTATGCGTTAGACGTTCTCATGTTTTTTTTTTATGTAGGGTCCTTCTTTAGCAATATTGTTTGTTGTTTTTTAATTGAGAAAGAAGTCGACAGAAAGATCCAGTCGTGTTGGCGAGCGTTTGAAAAACTTCGTGAAGTCTTCACGTTGTCTATTCCGCAATGTTTGAACTTTGAAGACTAAGGTCTTTAACCAGTGCGTCCATTCCGTTATGACCTACGGTGCTGAAACTCGGACACTGACTGTTGGGCTGGTTCACAAATTCAAGGTACCGCGTTATGCTTGGAGTTTTTTTGGAATAGAACCGGTGTTACCGACGTAGTTTGTCGAAAGACCAATGGTCGATGGAGTAGACGAGCCGTGGAGTGGAAACCGCTTATCAGCAAGCGTAGTGTGGGACGCCCTCCAGCTAGATGGACCGACGACCATAAGGCTGGGATAAACTGGATACAGAAGGCGGAGGATAAAGTGTTGTGGCGAGGCCTGGGAGAGGTATATGTCTAGCAGTGGACTGCGATAGGCTGAGTTGATTGATAGTTGTTATAATAAAATATCGATACCATAATATACAGAATGAAAAATTAAAACCCTTTATCAACAACTAGCTTTTGTCCGCGACTTCATTTGCGTGAAGTTTCCTGTATCAAAATAAAATCATATCTCTCTAGCACTCAGCAATAATTAAGCTTCCCATTAGTGAAACATATTTAAAATAATATGAGTATAGATACTCACAAGAGCGCGTTCCCGTACTGGTGCTGGTGGTGGCTGGCGGCCAGCGCCAGCAGCACGGCGGGCGCGGCGTAGGCGGCGGCCAGCTGCGCGCACAGGCCGCCGTGGTTCACGTCGCGCAGCTCGCGCAGCAGGCGCCGCAGCTGCCACGCGTCGCACGCGGCCCAGCCCAGCGCGCACACCCACCAGTAGTGCAGCGACATGGCCATCAGCTTGCACAGGAACTGCCGCACCACACAAATATGTTACCGAACACGATGCAAAAAGGGACAAATGCCTGGGCTTGTTCTGAAGTTTAATCATAGCTATACGAAAGTCAAGGAGTATGCTGTATGAGTACCTAGTTCATCGTGCATATGTTGGATTGACCAACTAACTGGCATTTAAAAAAAAGAAAATCAACTATCAAATCTCATCATAATAAAGGTATTAGGTTCAAAACTTATCACTCATATGAATAAAATGCTGCAACTTCAGCCAATGGCGTGCACATAGTTTTTAGACTGTGTAGGCAGAAATAAAAAAAAAGGCAAAAAAAAAAACAGAATAACCGATTGTTGTACCTATACAGCATGCAACCTGTATGGCAATTAAGAATCTAACTAACTAATCACTTGTTTTTTTTTTCACCGAATTATAGTTTTGAAAATGCATGATTTTTTATTTCCTCTTTCTTCACAGTGACTATTACAACTTTCACAGTGAATATTATCTGTTTTTCACACTATTATGAACGTTCATATCTTAAATACATGCTATCATAGTTCACAACCAAAACAAATAAATCAAAACAAACAATGGCGTCGGAAATCGGAACATAAAAATAATACGACAAAAAAGTAATGGTCGATTATCTAGGAACAATTCAAGCAAACAATGCTACTTTAAAAACATAGTCGCATAGCCAACTTTGTTCGGAATACTTCAGTAAGTTTTGTCCATTTGTCGTGGAGTAAAAAAGCGTAAAAAGCCAGTGACAATCCTGTACGGTTGTGTGCGTTAATTGTTACATTGTGTGCCACGTATGTATAGAAACGCACACCCAATAAATCTGCAGGACCACGAGAGCACACATATAAACATTAAGAGGGGAATAGTTCGTGTCTCTCCCGGGGTACTCAGCGGCGCTAGTGCATCGGAATTCAAAGTTGCGTCAAATTGTACGAACGAATGGGTATTGTATCGATGATACTAATGATAAAACCGACGCTCGACAGGTTGAGCTGATTTATGAATAAAGATTTTTTGTTTATTGATAAAATAATATTCGTTTTAAATATTTCTCTGATTTAGGGAAGGTAGGCAGTGTCTTTCTGTCTATATGGACTGCACGCCACTGGCTTCAGCGTATTAGAAGCAGTGGTTTTATACTATAAACTAGATTTGCCCGCTACTTCGTACGCGTGGAATAGTTATTTTGGGTGACATTTTACTAATCATACACATGTTTCCGATAAATATATACTTATAATAAACATAGACAGATATTTTTAGACTTCCATACGAACTTTTATCAAATATTTCATCCACATGTAGGTCGAAATTTCAAAAACGCTAGAACATATGTATTTATTCCTTAGCAAGTTCCTAAATATAAAGTTTCATGGTTTTATCTTCGACAATGACGAACTTCCGTACAAACTTTCACCCCCTATTTCAATCCCTTCAAGTTTTTTTCGCGATAAAGGGTCACCTATTCCTTTCCCAAAGTCTAGTCTATCGCTGTACCAAATCTCATCAAGATCGGTTTAGTAGTTTAGGCGTGAAAGCGTAAGATATAGACAGAGTTACTTTCGCATTTATAATACTAGCTTTTGCCCGCGGCTCCGCACGCGTGGATGTCGGTTACCGCGTAAAAAGTAGCCTATATACATCCATATCCCAGGCTATATATTTACCAATTTTAATGACGATCGGTTCAGCGGTTTAGGCGTGAAAGCGTGACAGACAGACAGAGTTACTTTCGCATTTCTAAAAAATATTATTAGGGATTTAGTAGGAATGATTATCACCCTGATCAACAATGTGTACTTGTCTGGAATGAAATACACGGTAATGATCTCCAATCATTGAGTAACCTGCTAGTTATCAGAATCCTACACAATTCCATCACTTACCTCATTCTGCACCAACGAGCTCCTAGCTTTCAAAGCTATAAGGTACAGCAGTTCAGCCATAAACACGCAGAAGATGAGGTGCTTGTGTATGGAGTTAGAGACGGTGGCGGCACCACCTCGCATCAGACATAATGCTGTCCACGTGATGAGGAGAAGTGGCAGAGATATGCTAAACGCTGTGTATGATGTTACTGATTCCAGGAGTGACGGTTCTGGGATGAACTGTAGGAAAAAGTGTAACGTTAGAGTTCTGAAGTAATTTTCCTCCAAAATCTGTCATTAGGAACATAAGTGCTGTATTATAAAGTGTTAAAATAATTATTGTCTCGTTGCAAAAAGGGATGATTGTTGCCCTGTATAGATCTATTGTCCTCTTGCACTGGAACTATAATGGCACAAACATAACATACATAGGCATACGGCCTCAGTTACATTGATAAATTTAAATAATAAGAGATATAATTTGATAAATTAAAAATCTCGAAACTGACCGAGCCCTTCATTATCCAACAATAGCTTATTTTTCGTTCGGCGAGAAACCGGCAGATTTCAGTAACATGGGATTTGGTTTTACAAGTTTCTTCTAAAAACACATCGAGATTTTCCTCGATGTGTTCTTTTTTCAAATGATTATTTCCTAAACTATGTAGTTTAGTCCCTAACCCCCATGTGACTTACCTCAATATCAACCTCATCAACCAGTACAGCGAACGTAGACATATGATTGCAGGTGCAGTTGATAAGCAGTGGTTCATTTGAGTAGGGCGACCAGTCGTAGTCGATCTCTGTGTGACAACCAACGCGAGACCATTCGCCAGACCTGGTATGAACGAAAATGAATCAGTTCAAAGAGATGACAAAATAAGATGATGACAGTGGAAATGGTGTCCCATTTCCACTATCATCACCTTATTTTCCTCCGCAAATGGAATGTTGAAGCTTCTGGTCTACTAAGGAGCTACAAAAATTCTACGTCAGTCAAAAAGATATCTAGAAAGATTTAGAAGAGCTGAAAAATATAAAATTGAAAGATTTAGCAATAGGGCAGGCTGCTAGACCAAAAGCTGGTTTTTATATAAAAACGTTTAAGTATCTGCTAGCTGGTAAAACCATGATGAATAGATTGATAGCCTGAGATCAGAAAAAATCGCTCAACCGTCTTTTTGTGAATCTCTTTATTTATAATTTAGACTTACCCTCTCAAAGTAGACCAATGCACGCACTGTGGGTTAGTCCTAGACCCGAAGGTCTCTCGATCAATATCAAGCCACATCTGCAACCTGATCGGCCTCTTTAAACGAATCCCACTCAAGCTTTTATACACCAACTTCTTCTTCACTCCATCTTTTGTTAAATTCCCAGATTCCATTATCAGGGCCATTACTTTCGGTCCATCATTGGATTCTAGTTTTTCTGCGATGTAAGATGATTCGTTTTCTTGTAAATTGTCGCTCGTGAAGGATTTTTCTTGCTTTTTAAAGGTTGGTTGTATGACCACCGGGCCGTGGTTGTCCTGGTTTTGGGAATCTTCGAGGGGCCACGTGTTCTTTGATTGGCTGTTCGGGTTAACGTGGTTGGTTTGCTGGTGGTGTGTGTTGCCTTTGTTTGCGTAGATTATGCCTGTTGAAAATAATCGTGGCTAAAGAATTTAACGAGCTTTGACATTTTTAGCTGCCTATTTTTTTACGTTCGATTTAAACTAAAGATATTTTG
Source organism: Antitype chi (assembly GCA_947359405.1). Taxonomy (NCBI): domain Eukaryota; kingdom Metazoa; phylum Arthropoda; class Insecta; order Lepidoptera; family Noctuidae; genus Antitype; species Antitype chi. Next base: position 3,237,981 of record OX375810.1, on the reverse strand, counting down.
GCATACCTTTGCGTTAAAACTGAATAAATAAATTTTAATGAATCTTGCAAATTATGCCTTTTTGCATAGTTTTGAAATAATTTTTAAACAACGTACCTAAACAGTTTCCAGCCTACGATTATTGGTCGTTTCCCACAAAGTTTCGTTACTTGTATTTGACCTTACCTTAACAACCCACAAAGCATTTCAGTTTTCGGTCAGGCTTTCCGACCCACGTTGGGATCCATGTGGTGGGTTACGGCCCATTCCCTCCACACACAGGGGACCTGTGTCCCAGCAGTGGGAACATTATAGGCTGATTATACTTTCCAAGATAGGAACTTTAAACTTTTATAAAGCAGACTCAGGCAGTAACTTAGAACTGATGGCAGAAAAGATAGGCAATCCAGTCTTAAGACATCAAAACAAACACCATATTTAAAATTCTGCAGTGCTTGCGAAGCCGTTGCATCTCGAATTACATATTATAGGAGTTGCTATTTTGAAGGATTATAATCTTGTGGCCTATTTCGTGTATCTAGCCGCCATTTTACCTCATTTGATTAAATACGTTGTTATTATTGTTTTATTCAGATAGACTATTATACCTTAAGGTATGATTCCAAGTTGCGCTACACGCAGCAGTGCTGCCACAGCACTACCATGCCCCATGTATTCTCTTATAAGTTTATATGAGATTACATCCCGAGCTACGCAGCAATGTCGCGGCAGCACTGCTGCGCGGCGTGTCGCCCCGCCGCCGCGACAGACCAGTAGTGACGTGTCTGCCGCCGCAGCGATAGTACCGACGTGAATGTTCACAAGTAAATTGGCAACGAAAAGATGAATTTCTCTGATTCAGAAGCGCAGACAGCGCGACACTGCTGCCTTTATCGGAAGCAGCGCGGCAAGCAGCATTGCTGCGCAGCACTACAGTGGCAGCACTGCTGTGGCAACAATACTGTATGCAGCAGAGCTCGGGATCATACCTTTATACTCCGCAACCTAGATTATCTCTAACTGCATACCTTCAACATCATCCACGTTACTCTCTAGCGAGTTGTCTTCGTCGCTGGCTTCCTTGGTCCACACATACTCGGGCACGAACAAGGCCAGCTGTATGATGGGCGAGCCCACTGTGATGTTGACGCCCCAGCGCTGACTGATGGACTCGTCCATACGGAGCGGCATCAGTTGTGACGTGTTGCGAGAGTATTGTAAGTATGAGAATACGGCGCGGGATTCGTAGTTTAGGTCGAGGTTTTCTGCAAGAAATTTAGGTAAAGTAAAAAATTATTTGCATAGATGATGATGATTTGATATTTTCGTTCGTAGATAACTATAGAGCTAGGTAAGAAGTGGGTACCAAAATTAAGTGTTAGTTTAGTGTGTTTATTGCAAAGATTTATCTGTGGATTTTTAGAACCTTTTTTAAGCTTATACAACAGGGCATTTTCCAATTAATTAAAAACTATTCTAATTTGAAGATTGGGACGAAATATGTAACAGAAAAATAAAAATACATTTATTATATCCATTTTCTCAATTAAAAACGATTAAAATCAATTTTATTTTTAGTTGTTTTGAATTTACCGCCAAAACGCTCCTTGCGATGACTTTTTTGTCACGTGACCTTGTGTAAACTAAAGTAGTTATGAATGTCGAGTTTATAATTAACAAGATTTTTAATGGATAGAAAGTGATATTACTGGTGTGCGGTGCCTCTGTGCACAAATACTTCTAAAACTGCGCCAAACTAAGTATTTGTACCGGTGCCGTTTACACAAAGCTGACGTCACGATGTTACGTGATAAAAAAGTCATCGTAAAGAGCGTTTTGGCGGTAAATTCAAAACAACGAAAAATTAATTTGATTTTAATCGTTTTTAATTGAGAAAAAGGATATAATCATTTTTTTTTCTGTTAAATATTGCGTCCCAATCTTCGAAATTGAAATAGTCTTTATTTAATTGGAAAATACCCTATTGAACATATGTAGGTCAGGTGACCTTGTAAACGGGCCATGATCGCCAGATTCAGACTGGAAACGCCTCCCTGATAGATATATAGCCAGGACTGGCGGCAGAAAGCGGAGAACCAGCTGTGATGACACAGTTTGGGAGAGGATGTCCAGCAGGGCACTGTATACTAATGATGGTATAATATAGTATAGTGTAATGTAAACTATCTTTTATTTTTAGATAATTTCCCGGAGAGCTCAAAGTTATTTGAGCTCCTATTGCTTGTTCAGACATTTTCTGGATACGTTCGATCCATCATAGACCTCATCAATCGCTTTCCATCAGGCGTGATCGAGGTCAAGAGCAGGCCCATTTAGTAATTTAAAAAAATAACACAAAAACCAACTCACCTTGAATATTACTATTAGTGATCCCAAGCAGATCTAATGGCAGCAACACCCTCGTATACTTATCAAACTTATTCTTACTCTTCACATAGTTATTATACTTTGGGAAGGACACGGTAGGACTAGATGGCTTCCTGTGCTTGTTGATCTTGCCATTAGCATGGTATATCGGCGTTTGTATGGGAGAGTGTATGAAGGTAGACGTGTCTGGTAGTACTACGCGTTCGGTCGTGTAGGAGTCTATGTTGTAGCGATTTAGTTGGGTGGGCTCGAAGCCGTAGATCGATTCTGCTGTTACTATGTCCACGCCGATTACTAAAAAGAGATAATTTGTTAAACTTTTCTTAAAATTGGGGATAAGTTATCTAGAACTTGTTGTCGAAACTGTTTGAATGTAATAGGAACGATAAGAAAAAGATTTCGCGAGATTATAAAAGGTAGAAAGATTGAATTTTCTGTCAATATAATATTATACTCCGTTTGAAATAAGAATAGAAATTTAAATAAACCTTTTTTACAGTCCGTGCAACTGATTTTGACTTCTATTGCGTTGATAGCATGATAAATGGCATCTGCAGAGAACAGTTGTTATTGTAACCACTTTTTTGCTTTTAGTGCCATCCTTATGCCTACCAAATAGAAGCCAAAATCGGTTGAACGGACTGTAAAAAAAGTTTGTTTATTAAATGTCTAATCTTATTTCAAATGGAGTATACATGATTCGTCATTATTCTAATGCGTGATTTTCTAAAAACACAACAAAAGATAACACATAAAACAACCAGTGCCTGAATGTGGCATTTTAAAAAGAACATCTAGTTTCGTTTTCTGATCATGCTGAAAAATAGTAGATGAATTCAAGAATCTACAGTATGTAAAAAGGGGTCCACTTTTACGGTGGTTAAAACTTACCTAAATCACTGGTGTTAATCTCAAAGGGACTGGTGTAGGTGTCGTGTTGGCTTTCAGCGAGCACTGCGATATACTTGTCGAACCGTTGTAGTAATAGTTCCATGCCGTGACCAGTCAGCTCTCGAATGCGACGCCATTCCTTTGAGTATTGAGCGTCTAGGATTGTGTTGGCGGATTTTATTACGTTCTGAAAACATGAAAACGAAAATAATAAGTATTCTCACAATTTTCTGTTCAATGACTGTTCAAATTTAAAGGAAAATAGATGTACTGTCATGTCCCGAGTTGCCATACATCCGCTCGGGACAATTTTGTGGTAGGCACGTTCTGATTTTGAGTCAAAATTGTGACGGAAAAAATTGGTACCTACTTAGTTACAATTTAAGATGCTTTAAACGTTTATAGCTGCAAGTAAATACAGCCAACTTGCTATTTATTTTAGGCACTCACCCGCACATAATCCTTATCCTGGCTATGTGTGAGATTCAACCCCGCCTGCCTCATTTCATACTGCAGAAGTTCTAACAAGATGCCCTCGGCTACCAGCACATCAGCTCCGTACAGGAGTGCAGTGTTGGCGCAGGCGGAGCTCAGGTCCGCGGCTAGACGCACGCCCACGAAAGTGTTCACTGATAACTCGCCGGTTTCTATCTTGCTTAGCTGGGAAATGGAGAAGATTTTATATGTAGCACATACATCAAGTGATAATTAAAACTAATAATTATGAAGTATTATGACAACGTAACGGTTGATGGCTAGTAGCCCACGTTCACACGGCATGTGATCCCAAAATTATATCGTACAATTCAACGGAATTGTACGATATAATCTTGAGATCACATGGCTTTTTATACAGCATATACTTTTAACATGAACAATGGGATATTTCCGTGTGAACGGCCGCTTACTTCCATCTAATTCACAAATATAAACATGATACTTTTTGGGTGATGGACTGGAATATCCAAACACATACCTGTTTCCTGAGTTGATAGAAGGTAGATGTGGTGCAGTTAAACATATCAGGCTCCTGCCACGGTACCACTTGAGTTTCATCACACATACGGGTCGCTTTACCACTTGTACCTAAAAGAAAAGAGACGGAAATATATCGTCAGCTCTTTTCATGACATTATGTGACTTATGTTGTGTATCTTTGTGGGTATGTGTAACTTACCAGCTGGACAGTCGGTTACAGCTTCAATTCCAAATTTGGTGCGCGGCCACCACACGCCGTGTGAGAAGGAGCGTGGACATCCATCATAGACAACTGTTGAAAGAATATGATAGGAGCTAATGTAATGAACTGAAGCTGATGTATGATTTACTAAACAATAACTGAGTTGAGTCAATTTTTGTCTTCTGAATGTTTCAATTAACTAAGTGAATTTTGTAACTGCTATTATACGTTGGGAGACTTTGGACAGGTTGAACAACGAAAGGTAAACATTATTTTTTATCTACTCTCATGTAAAATTCGAATTATAAACTTCAAAACGAATTTATATTGACATACCTATTTTAAAAACACAATACCGAAATTTTAAAACAATCTTATTAAATTAAAACACATTTTCTCTAACAAAATAATGTTAAAGATTTTTTTTTTACCAAAACAATAAAAGGGTTATCCCAGAAGTTAATATCACCAAGGAGTTTCTATCAATTATTTTTTTCTAATGGAACGCATATGCGAGCCGAGCCATTTTTTTAGACTTACAAAACTACTTACTTCTTACTCTTTTAACCTTGATCTTTTATAGTAGATAGTGTATAAAACTGCACATAACTAGGTATATTATATACCACTCATTATGCAACAGTTTCATAAACTATCCACGGTGAAATCTTTCTTCACTTCACGCGTTGTGTGACTGTTTACTACTTTGCAAAAAAAAAACCTCCATATGTTTAAAATTGTTGAAAAAATTAAATATATTATTAAAACAGTTACCTTCACAGCCAGTATTAGGTGCGACCTCTGCATACAAATTCGCACAGGAGTCGCAGGCGCGTCCTATGACGCCGGCGCGGCAGTGACACTGGCCGGTCAGCACTTCGCACGAGCTGTTCACGGAGCCGGCCGCGTAGCACTGGCACGGCAGGCAGTCGGCGGAGCCTTCTGGTTTATAGTGGTTCTCCTGATGAGGTTGGTTAGTGTTACTTTTTAAAATACTAAGGTTATGGGTACCTACAACTATATAAGAGAGACAATTTCATAGAATGCGAGACACATGTCATAGAGCGGCTCGCTTTACATAACTTCACAGGGCATTAAATGGTTGTAGACTTATTTAACATCGTTCGAAATTTCGGAGCTCGCAACATTTCCAAAGCATTTATCTCGTGAAATAAAAATATAAACTTTGAGAGAAGGTCTGTTTTATCATTGTAAAGTTTCGATAGTATTGTCAATGTTATGCTATAAATTTTTAGGAGAAAATCACTTTTGAACCTTGCGTAAGTTTAAGGGTTAATGATCATCTGTTCTTTACAAGTTCTGTAAGTTGTAACTTACAAATTGAACAGTCACTTTACTTGAATAGAAATAAAAATTGACCTTGAAAGTCAAGTTTACGAAGTAAATTTCCCGAAAAGTAGGACAGAAGAATTGAAAAAATGGTGGTTTAATGGAATATTAAAGTGAAACTTTTATTACATCGTCTCAAACTTTTTCGTCTGTGTGTTGCATGTCGCGTGACGTGTCGCGTGACGGTCGGCCGCGGAGTAGGGATAAAGTGAAAGGCGCTCGTCAGAGCAGCCGAGGCCAATATGGCGGCGCCTATAGTTCGCATCAGCTGACCGTGTAGTTTTTAGTTAAATGTCTATAATGTGAAAAAAAGTTTCACTTTTACGGTGGTTTCATAAAACCACACAAGTTTTTTTTTTACCACGCTTTTTAATTGAATTAAATTATTTTCTCCTGTTTTAATTTGGTTTTTAAAGCGTGTTTTTTAGTTTTTTAAACTATTATTTATTTTCAATTTTTTAGTTCTGCTAACTACAAAAACGTGTTTTTTTTTCTATTTTTTTTTTAAATTATTGAATTGTCATCGGTCCTCGACAAGTTTACAAAGTTTCAATGAAATCTGACCGTTTAAAGTGGGTCAAAATCGCGCTCAAAGGAGTCGGTTACATACAAACAAACAAACATACAAGTGAAGCTAATATAAAGCGTGTAAAAATGAGTTACCTTGCAATGGCAATGTCCCGTAGTGGCGTGGCAGTGCGGGTGGTACCCCCGGGAGGCATCACAGTCGCACGGCCCGCACGCGCCCGCCACGCCGCCCCACCAGCCCCCCGGACACTCCTCGACACCAGCCTCCACACACCCTGATGCTGGGGAACACAGATGTTTTTTTAGAAAGAACCTTTAAATATTACAACATGGCCTACTTACTTATACTTATAGAGGTCGAAAAATTAATGGCAATGAATCGGGGATAGTATTACAGACACCGAAGTCGAAGTGGCGGTGCTTGGGGGAGGCCTATGTCCAGCAGTGGACGTCTTTCGGCTGAAATGATGATGATGATTGCAGACACTTGTGTCTTAACTCCTATTTAGCCGATCTGCTGTCAAAAGTCATGTATGATAAGAGAGGTTTTTTATCTAGGAAGAAATCAGAATCAAGTTCTAACACAGAATTCCAGTACCAAGGGTGTTACTACTTAAGGCACATAAGGCATATTACACAGTAGTTGAAATATTAGTTAGTAAAGCTCCCAGATTGCATCCAAGCTAAGCAAAAAAATTGTAGTACTTTAGAGTCTGTAAAAAAAAGCTTACACAGTCAGAAGACTGAATCTGGGTCAATCGAAAACTTACGAAAGATGTGAATTAAAAACTCACCAGTCATCCTGTACCCGTCGTCACAGCTACAAGTGTACCCGCTGCCGCTGTCGCGATGCGTGCAGCGCGCGCGCGGCCCGCACGGGCGCAGCTCGCACGCGGGCGCGCACTGCGGCCCCACGCGCCCCGGGGAGCACGCGCATTCTGTGCTGTCCCATGAGGGTACGCATGTGCTCTGTCAATTATATTATTGGTTAGGTTATGATAAAATTTTTTCAAATACGGACCCAGAACACTCGAAAACATAGTTTAAATAGTTGAGTACAGGGTGGAAGTTATGAGTTTCGATGCTTTTTTAAATTTATTATCATTAGACCCATTACGACTGAGAAGTTATGAACAAATTACTTAAAAAAAAGTCAAACAGAATGTAGTACATATAATTTTTGTAACGCAGTAAACTGAAGTTGAGATGAAACATTATAACATAACTTATTCTTACATAAGGTGGACAGATGGACAGCATGCAGTCGGAGCGCGATTGACAACCGTCCCTCACGTTCTCTCTGACTGTAGGCCGGTTGAGAAGAGATTGAGCATTTCCTACTCTTACATCCTAAAAGAAAAAGATGTAGTTAGAGATTTCATAACGTATTGTCAAAGACTTCAAGATCCATTTGACTCTTGAAATCTTTGAATTAACGCTTGCTTTTCTTGTAAACTGTTAGACAAAATAAAGGCCTTTTAAAAACAGGCAGGTACTTGTAGTTTTTCAGCATTCAATACAAGTTTACGTCAAATCGAATCAAACTTTCCAAAAAAAAAATGAGTACTTTTTTTTTAATTATTATTATTACTAACCTGAATACATCCTTCAAAGTAACCAACTTCAGAAGCCAACAACCCCGCCGTACTATCCGGTCCGCCAATAAGAATCTTGCCAATATACTGTCCTTGAATTTTATTGGCCAGCATCGGCAGTAGCACATTCCTTAGTCCGTAGTCCACACTGACGGATATATCGGTGCCCTGCCACTTGATGTCTATGCGGTGCCATTGGCCATCGGAAAGGGTGGTCGTGGGCAGGAACATGGATTCGCCGTTGTAAGAATAATGGAGGTGGCCGGATTTTAGCTGTGGAAGAGAAAATAAATAATAATTAACTTGAACTTTAAATACAGTCAACTGTGGCATCTTTACTTTCCATGAGCAACTTTATAAATGAGAACTGTACTTACTTAAATTTCTCTCGATAGCTAAAAATCTGTTGCCGCCATTTAATATCCGATTTTAGTAATCGAGAAATATTTTTTTAAGTTCTCATTGGTAAAGTTGCTCATGGAAAGTAAAGATGCCACAGTAGACGTTAGTAGGCGTGTTTGCCGTAGAATCAATTCGTGTAGCCCAAATTAAACCACGTGTGTGAGTCGGGCGCGTTGCAAGCTATGTCGCAGAAAATAAATTATTTAGTTGGTTGTGGCTCTGTTTTGTAAAGGTACCAACCTGGACCACTTGCCCTCCTACCGTTAAGATCACTGTTTTATTCAGGGTTTAGTCTTAGACAGTAGGGGGAATCCAGCACCTCCAGAAATAAGCGTAGAAACCGTTTAAGGTTTGAAAATGTCACCAGCATCAAGTTTATCATACATCCAGAGTAGAAGAAACAAAAAACTTGTGAGACGCAGTTGAATTAGGTCCAAGGCCCTTTTTCTGGTACAATTATGGGTCTATGTACAAAACATCACCTTCTGGGCACGCTCGATCCATCATAGACCTCACCAATCGTTTTCCATCAGGCGTGATCGAGGTCAAGAGCTGGCCCATTTAGTAATAAAAAAACTCACAGTGATTAGTATACTGCTGTTCTGTCCGACTTGTATGGACATGAGGAAGGCATCCTGCTGTCTTGTCCTGAGAGACAGCGCGTTGAGCCACGGCAATTGTATGGGACGCAGCAGTGGGTTGAATGATAGCATGCCGTCGCCGCTGAACCGCCATGGTGGGTTTGTTGCTAGAGGAGATGAAGAAAGTTAGATAGTTGCTGAATTAGACATTCAAATAACTTCTAAGGCTAGCCGTTTCATAGTATGGATTTAATGTCAGAATGAGGCTAAATGCATATTGTAGTACGGTAAATCGCACATCAAGAGTAACACTTGAACTTCAATAATGACCCTCCACTGCGAAATAAGGGCGCTGTCAATAAAAAAAATGTTACCATGGATGTGCAGTCGAATGCACAATTTTTTATAAGTATTAGTTTATCTAAACTAATATTATTAAGACAAAAGATTTGTTTTTTTGTATGTTTGTAATGAATCAACTCAAACAATTTGAAAAATTATTTTACCTTTGGTAGGCTACAATAACAGCAAGTTTTTTTTATATGTTGGTGTGTAACAACTTACACGCGAACGAAGTCGCGGCCAGACGCTAGTTTCTGATAGAGTGATACAAAGATTCTCATAAGAGTTATTTCTAGTTATTTTTCGAAAAGTAGTTTATCTACTACATTGAATTCGATTTTTACTAAGTATTTTGCCATTCATCCAAATATTGGATGTTACCGTCAATCAATAAAAAAAATTAGCAGAAAAACTGTGTCCAAAATTACAGTAGTATCTATCTTATTAATTTAAAAAGCATAAAGAATAAATAAATAAAAAATAAAACGTTTTAATTTATGCTTCAGTTTACAAAAAAGTGTTTCGTGTTTGGAGCCTCCTTTAAAAAATGCCCGTGTTAGGAGACTCCTCTCTTCCATAGTACAGCATAATCTTAATCTATTTGCAACAAATCCGTAGGTACGTTAAAATTTCAAATAAAAACAAGTATGTTAGTGAGGGTGTGATTCGCGTGTGAATACCTGTGCGTAGTGTCTCTGTATATGAGTGTCTGCGAGTGTATGTTAGAGTGTAAGTGAGAGGGTATGTGTGGGTATATTGTGTGATTGTATCTGCTACTTCATGTGCTCCAAAAGTGCCGGAGAGAATACTTACAATCAGCACAATCCTTTCCTGTATAACCCTCCGTACAATCACAGAGATAGGTGTCCCACAGGTCCTTACAATCCGCCCCATTGTAACAAGGCGCGGAGCTACACAGCGACCTCTTTTCAGGACATCCCGGTAAGGTCCCGTTATCAGCCACAAAACTATTAAGGTCTATGAACTTGTGGTCTATGAAGAGGTCTGATATGCAGCCGAGGTAGTCTTTGTTCTTGACTTGGAAGCTGCTCGGGATGTTGGGGAGGCCACCGATCTGGAGGGGGCCTGTTAGGTCGAGGAATCTAGAAACAAGTGTTGTATGTCACGTATGGAAATTAAACGGTATTTTTTATGAGATGTCTACATAATGCGGCGGGTCATCCCGGCGTTGTCACGCGCAAAAGACTCGCAGAGTTAAGAGCGCGTAATGCACGAAATTATCCTTTCATGCATATTTTCTATACAAAATAGTTCCGATGTTTTAAATCTGCCAGGCGTCTTGCGAAGGTTTAATTTTTTTAATGTTCATATCGTGGAAATACGTTGCCATTATCTATGCTAGTTACTTCTTGCCATACGACAATATCACATGTCTATTTCCATTATCTTTGACGTTCGAAAAGTGCTGATCCTCAGACTAATAAAATTTGAATAAATTGACTTTTGATTTTTAATTCTGTCTTCAAATGGAAACAGTCATACTGCTTAGCGGCATAAATAGTTCTTATGGTTCAGTTCTACTTTCCCATAAAAAAACTGCCTATTTTTAGTGAAAAATATTAAAACAATTAGCTTAGTATTTCTCAATCAATACTTGGAATATTTGCGACTTTCGGCAACAAAATTTTTACGTAAGTTTAATCATAATGTTGTATTTACCTGTGACAAGTTTCAGTGGCTATTTCACATCTTGGCGGTAAGACCTTTCTGGAGAAGTTAGCGCAGGCGTACTTGAGGCCGAACTCCGCAGCTCCAGCCAGAGATAGAGCTTTGTCGCAGTCATCCAGAATCAGTGTAGCAGTCTACAAGAGAAAGTTAAATATAACTCTACTTAGGTACTGGAATGTATTATAGATTCCCCTAAAAAAATACACAAATTATAGTAGGTTTAGAAAATTACGTTAATAATAAATTGGTAAAGCTATATTTTGAAGAATTTAGCATGTTAGGTTTTTCTACACATTCTATAAATTTTTATTTAAATAGAGTAATTGATAGATCACCATTAGGTACCTACTATTTGTTGCTTTGTGAGAGCTGATTATTTTACAAAAACAGTCACGATCTTTTTGGTCTATGGTTTGCCAATAGCTATGTTTATGCTCTCTTCGGATTTCTTCAACATTAACGCTAAACAACGCAGCATGACTACTCACCCTATTATAATACTCGATCTCCACAGTATGCCAGGTCCCATCGGCCACATTACCCGCCACAGTGACGTCCACTTTCCCTCCTCCTAACGCGAAGGTGAACCTAATCCCAGAGCCACCCGTAACTCCTGCACCCGAGCTGATGGTCTCCAGGGCGAGGAAGTCGTGGCGCTCGTTGTACCGGCCGTTGTAGAGGAGTAGGCCGTTTGGGGATTGGGTCGCGAACCTGGAGGTAAGAAAGTTTTAAAATAGAAATATAGCTGACAGGTTTTTGTAATATAGAAGTGGGAAGAAATCAACAAAGAAGAATAAGGTGACGATATAAATTGCGTTGTTTATTTTACTCACACGCAAAGGAAAGATTGTCATGTGTTCCGGTTTTTCTCAATTCTGCTTCAGTGTTGAAGTTCCTAGCGTGTTTATTGTACCATAAACAAACTAAAGGGATTTTTTTTTGTGCTGGACGCTCAGTCATTCAGATAACCTAAAGAGGCACGAGGAACAGGGTGTAAAGTCACTCATCCTCCATAGAAAAAGACGAATCCTCCGATAAGACGGTTTTTGTGTCTGGTGGACATCTTAAGGTGTGTTTGTGTCAACTACTGTCAGGACGTTGTATATAATATATGCTAGTCGCGCGGTAAATTCTGCTTGCGCGATGCAAGATTTTGCTTGACGTCAACACTGACGTAGTTGATGATAGTTGCGTAGTTCGCATGTGGCGATGTAGATGCCGCTACAAGCATTTCATTTACATTACAAACACCAATTTTTACTATGGATATATTATTCCAAAATAATATGCTATTTTTCTTTATCATAAAGAGGGTGTCTTAATAATCATTGATTGGATGTGTATTTTCAGGTCACCCTATCTATACACTTCAATGATCACTTACTTTAACTTCAAATGCAGTCTATTCCTCCGTTTTAACCCAGGAAATGTCAAGAATGATGCTGTAGGAAAGCTCCGGGCCCTCAGTTCGCAGAGCGGTGTGGTGTGATCAGCGTCTATGGCACACCCTTGACAGACGAAGCCCCCTTCTCGCACGGACACGCACTGCGAGCCACTGCGGCACACAGCGGACTGGGAGGCGCAGGTTGCTTTTGTTAGGACTGTTTCGCAGTTTACACCTGGGAAAGATGGAAAAAGTTAAAGCCTGTTTTACCACCGCCGTATAACCTCCGTTAACTTATTGGTCAAATTTTCGACATCTGTTAGAAGATCTGAAAACTTTTACATTTTATATATGTTTTGTACCTACTTAGTGAACTCAAATACGTCATGTGTGTTCATTCTAGCAGGATGAACACACATGACGTGAGTCGCCGTAGTTGAGTTCTTTGGAGTAAGAATATTGCATATTGTAAAGTATTCCCCTTTACTTTTATGCAATATTCTAATTCCACGGCCAGACTGAAAAGGCTACATAATTCGTTGCCTCAAAATATGGTTAGAATTATCTAATATATAAATAATAAGGTTTTCATTGAGCCAACAGCGGCTCCGATTGTAAAAAAAAACCTTAAATGAATACCAACCTGTATATCCGGGTGCGCAAACGCAGGTGTACCCCCCTTCCCTTCGCACACAAGTTCCGTTGTTGATGCACGGCGAGGAGTAGCACAGATCCACTTCTGTATCACACATGTAGTGTTCTCGAGACCCTAAAATAACACCAAGTCGTAATTAATACCTTTTAAACGTAATATTGTGATTATAGGTCCCATCACGATTATTTGTATAACAATTTTAGTACTTTGCAAAGTACTAAAATTATTACACAAATAATCGTGATGGCGGTGTGCAAGTTTAAAAATCAAAAGTCAAGTCAAAAGTCAAAAGTCAAAGCATTTATTTCAAATAGGCACTTAAAAGGCACTTTTGAACGTCAACATTTACATTAAAATAGAATTGATTCTAGTCGCCTCTTCCAAAATGTAGTTTCGTATTAATAATAATTTAATAATAATAATTTATTTTAATAAAAACGTATACAAAAAGAGTACATTTAGCTAACAGTAGTAAATTTCCCATACAATTATAGTGCCTAAAAATAAAACTATTTCTAAAATATTTTTACTAAAAGTGCAAGTGGTAATGTTTCGGAATTAGAATGATAGATAGCGACCCACCCGATCTAGGTTCATTCAAACCTGTGTTTCGGGCCATCACTTTACATTTCAATTAATTTGGGACATTAACATTAAAAATTAAATTGATATAAAAATAATCGATTAACAACTATGAGATAAAGCATATTGGTAATTAAACATTAATACCTACAACTAAGCCAATGTAAATACTACAAAAGTAAATACTTACGAGGGAATAAATTATCGTCATGACATAATTTCTAGAAGTTTTTCTGTGTCTGTGTAACTGAGCAACGCTAGGTATTCTGATAACTTAGTACTACATTTTTTATAGCTTAAAATATAGATGTTCGTTAATTTGTTAAGTCTATTATACAGAAAAGGACCTAAAAACACATAAAATCGATTAGCAAACGCATGTCTAGTTTGAGGTTTTATGCAAACTAAATCCTTCCTTCTCTTGTCGGAAGGTACTGGGTTAAAAGGAAGTGCAGTGTGCTGGTGTAGTACTATGCTTCGAATGAATAATTGCCGAACTGTTAGTACATTACATGCAATGTAGAGCTGTTGCGTAGGAAATCTAAAAGGGCGAAAGGTAGCAACCTTCAGAATTGCTCTTTGAGCACGCTCTAGAGGAAGTAAAATGGTTTTTGCTGCACCACCCCAGGAAGTTATGCAATAGCTAAGAATGGATTGACACAAAGCTAAATAAACCTCTTTAATTAATTTATAGTCGGCTAGGTTCCGTAAGTTCTTAAAAACATATATTAATTTGCGCACTCTAGTACAAAGTAAATCGATATGTTTACGGAAATTTAGATTCGAGTCAATAGTGACACCTAGATATTTCAAATGGTCAGCTTTAGCCAAAGTAGTGCAAGAACATGCAGTGTCAGCGTTCGTGGTACAATTATGTGCGTAAATGTTTAGATTAGTAAGCGGTATATTAGTATTTCTCATTGCAAATAAAATGTATTTTGTTTTATCTGCATTTAATGTTAGGATGTTATTACGGAGCCAATCGGACACTATGTTAAAACCATTTTGAGCATGTTCATAGACCTCAACTTTTGATTTAGCTGAGAACAGTAAAGCGGTGTCATCAGCATAAGACATTATGACACCATTTTGAAGTGGCAGGCTGCACAGTTCATTTATATAGATTAAAAATAAGGTGGGGCCCAAAATGCTGCCTTGTGGAATTCCAAAATCACTATTTTTAAGTTCCGAGCTTGTATACTGACCTATTTTTACACATTGATGACGCTCGCTGAGATAATCAGTAAATAGTCGAAGTTGTGCTCCTCTTATCCCTAGTGTTTCAAGCTTGTGCAAAAGTAAAGTACAAGAAATAGTGTCAAAGGCCTTGGCAAGGTCTAGAAAGATACCAATTGTGTGCATACCATTATCTAGATTGGTAGCAATATAATTAGTTAATTTGTGTACTGCCTGGCCGGTTGATCTACTGGCCCTAAATCCAAATTGATTATCTGAAAGTAGTTTGTTATCTTCCAGATATTTTATCAACCTACAGTTAATAATTTTTTCTAAAATTTTTGAAAGTCCTGTTAACACTGAAATGGGTCTGTAGTTATTCACACAGTTTTTGTCTCCAGACTTGAATACAGGAGTGACCAAGGCTTTTTTAAGGAGTTTGGGGAATATTCCTTTAGATAAACATAGCTGAAAAATGTGGGTTAGCGGAGGGGCTAGTATGTATCTAAATCTTTTAAGTATATTATTAGGTATGTCATCCCACCCAGTAGCACAGACATCTTTTAACCCGAATAATAATCGTACAACTTCGTTAACGTCGGTATCTAATAAAACAAAAGAATTTACTGTAGAGGATGTCGCAGTCGTGTTTTGAGGGGATAAAGTATTAAAATTTAATGATTTTTCAGCCAATTTTTTACCAACGTTAGTAAAGAAGTTGTTCACTTTATTCATAGCTTCGGATGGATTTATCTCTGAACACAGTAAATCAAGCGGAGGCTCGGGATTTTTTGTTCTAAAAGTATTCGTTTTTATAAATTTCCACACAAGCTTACTATTTTTCCCCGCCTTCTGTAATTCATTTTTATCATACTGATTTTTTAGTTTTTTCAAAAGTTTATTGCAGAAGTTCCGGTACCTTTTATATGTAACAGAAAGTATTTCGTTATAAGGTGCAAGTTTCAATTTTAGGTGAAGTTTGTCTCTATGTCTTATACAACGAACGAGACCGGGTGTGATCCAAGGTTTGATACAACTATACTTTCTAGGCATTGTCTTAGTAAATGTGTTTTTGCTTATTGAAGATTGTAGCGAATCTATGAAATACTTTAAAGAAATATTTGCATCGTTTGAATTATAAACAGGGTCAAAATTAATTCCGCGTATGTCATTTTCGAGGTTTGTCATGTTGACTTTAGTATAGCTACGCATGCAGTTTTTTCTAGGTGAACTTATTTGTAATGTTAGTAAAACAGCTTGATGATCGGTAAGCGAGGAATTAGTAACCAATGTTTTGGATGGATTTTTGGATTTTAGAATGATGTGGTCTAAGCATGAACCGCTCTGATGCGTGGGGTGATAGTGAGCTGGTAGTAGTCCGTGAAATGAGCAAATATTCAGATAATTATGTACATGGGTATCTATTTTCTCAGAAGCAATGTTAATGTTAATGTCACCCAAAAGTACTATGTTTTTAAAAGATGATAAGGATTTTAAGTTTGTGTCGAGTGAATCTAAAAATCTGTCTATATTTTGTGAAGGAGGTCTATAAATAGCCATGAGTACTGTATCGGGACTGATTTCAATTATTAAGCAATTACTATCTTGTGATGCCGGTTCTTCTTTGATTGCACGTAGATTGTTTTTGATATATACTACTAATCCATCGTTTTGATTTATGTTTCTCTCAGTTTTGTATGAATAATAACCGTCAAGAGATGGTAAGTTGACTGTCTGTTTTGACAACCAACATTCTGTGAGGACGATAACATCACAGCTTATATCAAGATTCTGTAATAAAACTTCAAAGCCGTTCATGTTCCGATTAATGCTGCGAATATTCTGTGTGAGCAGGGTTAATGTTTTGACACCAGAAGGAAGAAGGTGTTTACAGTCCTCTACATTACACATTTTAGATTCAGATACAGCAAAACTATCTAGATCACAAATTAGCTGATTTGCCATGATCGTTACAAACCAAATAAAAATATAAATAAAGGATAAAGTACCTGTTTGTGTGCTTAAAAATACAAGAATACGGCAAACGGCAACGGCGGTATGGAGAAGAATGGGCAAGAAACTCCACCGTTACTCTTTTAAAATGTTATCGTAAGGTGCACCGTACGATTTTTAAACTTGCACAGTCTTTGAGGTTAGTTTTGTTGTCACATTGCTCAAACGTCCTTTTAGATATTGTCAAAGGGAAGGTTATCATTTAATTTCAGTTAAATAAAAAATACCTGTAAATCCATGCGGACACTGGCAAGAGAAGGTGGTGACAGGATATATCGGTCTGAAGAGTACAGAGTCACTGTTGATGAAACCTGATGCATTGCCGAACTTGAGCACTGTGAGGCATTCCTCGTAGTTCAGACACGGCTCGTGTACACAGATGTTGTCGTCGAATGGTAAGACCTAGAGAGAAATATTGGGAATATATCAGGGGGTGTTTTTTGCCTTTTGTTTCTTGCCGTCGGCACAGACTGACGAGATTATCCTAGGTCGTGCTGAGACATGCCAATCGGCTAAGTTGCTATCGAAGCGGAGAGCCCTGTCGCAAATTGAACTAACAGTTTTCAATCGTAAATTCTATTTTTAATAACCCTCTATTCTTAATTCTACCCTCAATGATTCTAAAGCCTTTTACGTACTTGATTTCCACATTTTAAAAGGAAAGCGGTACCTGGCTAAAATATGGATGGAACCTAAAAGTAGCAGTAGAAAATGAATTTAGAAGGTTGTATTAATAATTTTTATTATGTAATTACATACGTGTTATGGTAGCAAATCATATTTGAACCAACAGACAACTTGACACTGACCAGGTAATGCAAAAAAAAAAACCTAAGGAAATTTGGACTTCACAGGCTACCAACATCAAATCAAAACTGAGTTTACAAAACATTATGCTCCTTTTGGTATTCACCGTAGTGTCGTTATGGATTTTGAGCATTTATACCGCACAGATAATGACGATTTACAAACTGACCTTTACAGTAGCAAGCCTGGCTAATGTGGCTCGATGTAGATAGACCCGCTCCCTCAGATGTGTCGGCGAGTAGTACTGCGAAGTATCGCCCGCAACGCCGATCTCTGCGTCCGGACGACGAGCGGAGAAAGACACGTTTAAAATGTTGCCTGTTACATCTGTGTCGTCCTGTAGGAAAAAGAAATATAAGTGATTAAGGAATAAATTGATCACTTTTCAATAAAACTGCTGTAAAAAAATATTTTTTGGTTGAAAAAAAAAATCACTACATATCAAGATATTTCAAAAGCAATAGTAATAGTCGCTGATTAGCGAGTGAGAAGTCTTGACTTTGGTCCGCTCCAGTAGACACGAACCGAAGATCAGCATATTTAGCTCAATTGGATGGGTAACCTCTATAATAGTTTGGTAACACACAGATTAAATCATCATCTGCCTAGCCTATTCCCAACTATGTGGGGTCGGCGTCCAATCTAACCAGATGCAGCTGAATACCAGTAAATTACATGGAGCGACTGCCTATCTGACCTCCACAACACAGTTACTGGGTAATACGAACTCACAGATTAAATCTTAGATCAAATTAACTACACGTTTAGAAAACAGGGAATGTGGTGACAAACGTTCATAAAATGATTTTGACTTACCTGTACACTAAAAATATAGATATTCTCCTTCGGACACGGTATGATAGCCGCGAGCCCATCTATAAAAAATCCCAGCAGCGGCGATAGGAACTGTTCGGCCGTCATATCGTTCAGTCGCACGGTGATGGAGTTGAATAGCATCTGTTCTGTGATGAGGCGCACTGACAGTTGCATCATTGCTTTAACTTCGTTTACGCCATCTGTTGGGTAAATATAACTTAATTAGTATTTTGTTATTTTGTTGATGTACCGACACCTGTATATGAGAGAAACCTACGGTCAGCAACGGTAGTCCATTAGCACTGTAAAGTTAACAAATAATAAAATTTCACAAAAATTATTAGTTTAACTATTTTCCAGAATAAGTATTAATGTGCTTTTGTTGTTGATCGTACCCATCACAATTATGTATTCTAAAAATGCTGTACAAAGAAAAGTTTGATTTGGTTTCAGCATTCTGCTGGGGAGTTTGTTCCGCCACTTCTTCTTCCCAGCTAAAGCACTAGGAAGTGGTGAAGGGCGGGCGTGCCGGGGGACTGTCTTTTAAAATGTTGTCGTAAAAATGTCTCTCAGCCTAGTTTGAATAAATTACTTTTGATTTTGAATCAAAACTTATGAAGTGGCTTATTGAAATATCATCTATAAGCTTCTGCCGCTAATTAGGCACATCGTAGGTATTAAATTGGTAGATAAAGGAGATCAATTAAATGCTTACTAGTGTTTAATTAGACTGACCTGTAACAGATATTTCCATAGTGGCTAGCTTGGGCACGTTGGTGTTCAATTGCGGCGACAACGTCATTTCTCCAGTTGTTTCATTTAGCAGCACTAAGTTTGCGTTGTTTCCAGATAGAATACGGTATTGAAGCTAGGGATAAAAATGTTTCTTTAGTTTTTTTTTTTTTGACTTGTGTAAATTAAAAGAGTTGGAAATATGAAGTAGCTAATGCGGTCCTACAGTTTCAGTGTTGTAGTCAGAAGAACCATTTAATATGGGTAAAGTTCCAATCTTGTCAAATTCAAGACCCCAAAATTAAAGATTGTTAGCCTAATCACTACATATACATCATATGAAACGGTCAGCAACAAAATGCAATGAATACATCAGTTTTTTTAAACCATTGAGCAAAATTATTCATAAAAAATTAAAGAGTATTATTTCGTGACATGAATTGCAAAATTGCAGTTAAAGTGTGCAGTAAAATTTTGTTGCTGACTGTACCTTATGTAAAGTTAGCTTTAAAAATAAGTAATAATGGCCTTACCTTATCAGTAACATCAGCATCGTAAGCCGGCACTCTACCAAACGGGCCAACAGGAAAGCAATCCTTATAATTATTGAAAATAATCTGAAAATCCTTCATCATAGGCGCGTTATCATTGACATCTGTCACTAGTATTTCCACTCTGACGTCATTCCACAATGGCGGGCTGGCTGCACGTATGATGAGCTCGTACTTCTTGCGAGGAGACTCGTAGTCGAGGTCGACCATTGTTACTAGTTCGGCTTTGTCTGACCCTTGGCGGGTTTCGAGGGAAAAGCTATTGGAATCGTCGCCACCTGGGGGTTACAAAAGAAATATGAATACCAGCTTATTACTGTCCCACTCTTGGGCAAAAGTCCACTTCTCATACAGATAAGGTACGAGAATTGAGCACCACGAATCACGATGCTTAAGCCGAGTTTCAAATTGTTGAAAGATTGTTATAGATGGTCTTTAATTCGTAGCATTTGCTTTTGTTTTTTTTTTGTCGGACTATGACTTTTTTAAGATTTGATATTAATAAACGTATCATCATTTTTATCGAATTAGAAAATGCTGTTACGTAATACTTTTTTTAGGATAGTGGCCTAAATGACACGGGAGAGTTTTTGAAAAAAAAAAAAATATATAAAAAAAAAAATAGAACTGGGGACTTATTTCAATCAGGGCAGGTAGAGCCAGAGCAGTGAGCACATTAAGTTTTACTATAAATAAAACCTACAAATTCTTATTTAACAATCAAAGTTTAATGACTTCAACGATATTTTTTTTACCTTTAATAGAATAATGCACCACAGCATTCGGTCCTTCATCAGGATCATGCGCGTATATCTCTCCCACAGTGGTTCCTACGGGGCTGTTCTCAGGTATGTAGTACGTGAGGCAATCGCTTTCAAAGACCGGTGGAGAGTCGTTTATATCTTCAACTTTTATGTGGACTATTACCTGAAATAACACAGTTTTGTAAAGTGGTCCTGTAGCGTTTTTTATTTTTTTTGGGTGGGAAATCATCAAATAACTTCTCCCGCTCTGGGTGGAGCGGGAGGGCGTGTCAGACTTTTACTGACTAAAACCCACCCGTGGTCCCTCAGTTGCCTGTGTGCCAGGGGCCGCGGTATCTCTTTCGAACAACCCGCACCCCTGGCAGGGTCCTGTAGCGTTACAACACAAAAAAATGTACATAGTTATCCATTGCAGAAAATTAAACGTTCTTATTACGTCACCTTAGTGGAACATACGAGATCAATAACTACATCAACATCTGCCTAGCCTTTTCCAACTATGTTTGAGTCGGCTTCCAGTCTAACCGGATGCAGCTGAATACCAGTATTTTACATGGAGCGACTGCCTATCTGACCTCCATAACCCAGTTATTGGGTAAGATTAGTTGTCAGACTTTCGGGCTTCTGACGACCCGTAACGATTGTAAAAGATCCACAAATGACAGCCGCAACCGAAAGCCCAGAGGGTTCTCGGTATGTAAAGATGGTCACCCATCTACAGACCAACCGCGGCAAGCGTAGCTTAACCTGATCGATCGACCCGTGCGACTGTTATTAGTTAGCCACAAGCCTCTCAAGACCAATAACTACAATGGATTAGGATTTTAACGGCTGTAGAATTTACTTCTACTGGATCCTATAGAAAATTTACCATTTATTGAAGAGCGTTGACCGTCCGGGGGTGGAGGTCATCACCCAGCGAAAGATAGTTAATTGTTTCTGATTAGTCAAGGCTTGATAGGTTAAAAATAAATGTCCTAAATTTGCGTCGAAATGATTACAACCAATCTCCAATTTTAAAACGGCTTCTATACTTTATCGTATATACAAAAAGGTTACAAAACTAAGTATTGCAACTTACAGTAGAACTCATGGGTGGTGTCCCTCCATCAATAGCCAAGGCCTTCAAGTCATACGTCGCCACGGACTCTCTATCCAACGCCTTGTTAGTCCTTACAACTCCAGACGCCGGGTCCACTACAAAGGAACCTTCCTCTCGATCTTTTGGTTCTAGCTCGTAGTGGACTCGACCGTTGAGGCCTACATCTGCGTCTGTGGCACTCACTTGTGTTACTGAGGTACCTGATGGAAAAAACATAATTATCTTACTTTAGCTTTAATAATAGGCTTGGTTAATTTGTGACCAAGCTGTAATGTCGGGTCTCAGGACAGAAAAATGGCGACATGCAGGCAATTTAGGTCTGTTTGAGAGGCATGACACCCCAAAGTTTGTGGGCAGAGTTTAAAACATTGAATAGCGCGATTTATAGTAATAAAGCGTGCTATCCATAGCTAGTATAAAATATGAAATTCCGTACATATAATATCTTACTACTCACCAACTAGAGCATCCTCCATGATAGTGGCAGTGTACAGTTGTTGTTTGAACACCGGCGCGTTGTCGTTCACATCTACTACTGATATCTCCACATCTGTTGTGTCTGACAGTGATGGAACCCCACCATCTCGGGCCGTCACAGTCAGTAAATAACCTAGAAATTAAAAAGAAGTGAGGATAAATGTTGAAATACTTAACAATTCAATTACTGTTGTTTTTTTACTTGGTCCCAACTCGCAAGTTACTCGGGGGACCCCAGTCTCCTTACGGTTAATGGGTCACACAGCTCGAAAGCTCACGCCCTCGGCCTTGTCTCAAACAGATAGGGTTGCCGTATACAACTTGACAAGTCTATTCATTTCATGAAAGGAGTACCTTCGACTTTAGATCTAACTTTTTTGTACGATACCTACTAGCCTAAGAAATAGCATAGCAACTTACCGCTCATAGTCTCTCTATCCAGCAACTTGTTAGTAGTAATAGCGCCCGTCTGCGGGTTGATGATGAACTCCTGGTCGTGATGAGTGACTGCCTCGTTGGATATCTCTGAACTGAGGCTGTATGTGATCTGTGCGTTGACGCCCACGTCGCTGTCTGTTGCGGATACTACAAGGACTGTTGTACCGACTGGCGCGTCTTCGAATACCTGTACGAAATAAGTATTTTACAGAAGATAATTATTACGAGTTTCCTAGATGTTCGTTATCTGTTGTCAAATGTTATGTCAAGAAATATGATAAGTTGTCAGTCGATATTCTGATCAAGCTAACAATTTATTTGACAACAGATTTAATGATAAGAAAATCTATGAGCTAGGAATCGGTGCTGGAATATTCAACGACTAGCAATAATTTCGGAGGTGAAGGAACACGGGAGCACACTCAAAATTTACCATAAAAAAGAAATAGTTAATAACGGAATAAAACATCAAAAGTGGTTTGTTGTGCCACTTCTTCTTCCCAGCTAAAGCACTAGGAAGTGATGATGTCGGGGACTGTCTTAAGTAATTTTGCCGTTCAAAAAGTGCTGACTGACAGCCTAGTTTGAATAAATGACTTTTGATTTTGATGTCAAGACTTTATTTACAATACTTGGTTGCTAGCAGTAGCACCCAAGCTTTGTAAAGCCTTGTGAACTTTTAAGCATTAGATATGATGGCTGTTCTAATCCAATGAATAATCTCAATGTTGCTAGATTTTAATTTTCAAGTTTACACATATCATATTGTTTTCTATGATAACTTACCGAAGCCGTGTAAGGAGCATTTTCAAACACAGGCGCGTAGTTATTAGCATCAGTGATATTAATATGGACCATAGCAGTATCGCTTCTTCCTCCACTATCAGTCGCGGTGACTGTCAGTACATATCGACGTTCTTGCTTGAAGTCTAACGGTTGAGCCACAGTGATCAGTCCGCGGCCATTTTGAGACGTGATCGAGAATCGGCCGCGAGTGTTGCCACCTGTTATCTCGTAGTGTAGCCTGGAGAAAAAAAGAATTATGTCTCAATGAATAATGATGATTGTGTCAGATTCGATATTTTAGTCCGGGAAATTAATTGTTCAGAAAATTGAGTACCAACTGTATATTCAGCTGTCATTCTTCGACAGTTGTATGAAATCGCTGTCATCATCAACACCATCCACAGCTTTAGTTCACCTTCTACTGAGCATACCCCTCCCTTTTCTGGTGCCCATCCCAATACCAGCTCCATCAAATTTCTACCCGCGATGGCATTTATGTAATGTATAAATGGTTATGTTGTATAACACGGTCAATGATGAATTAATTGACTTAGGGTGTCAATTTGCTAAGCAACTTAACTCACCTACCTGTGCCAAAACATGTGAAATTGAAATGCATTTAATGTTCGTTTTTGGTACAAGTAGCCTGCTCATATTTCGTTTAATTCATATTAACTGTGACAACGAAAAAATAACGCAACAGAACTAAAAACTATAATTAAAAATTATAAGCATCTTACGACCAGTTGAGACGGAGCCTCCAATTGACTAGTAATATAGTTTTATGATCTTCAATTGTTATTATGGCAGTAAGAAGTGGCCAGTGCCTTTAAAAAAAAAGCTATGCCATACATGTCGACCGTGTAGGTATTGCGCTTTTCTAAGAAACCGCAGATTTTTTCTTGGTAACCGACGAAAAATTTATATGCTAGGAGGTCTAGAATCATGTGCTAAACTCGTGGTTGCGCGTCGATGTATGCCATGCTGTATACACTTTTTTTCTACCCCTCACCTATTATCTTCATCAGCATCAGTAGCAGTGAGAGTTACAACCGGAGTGCCGGGCGGTTCATCTTCAGCCAGTTCTACCTCATATTGTGGAGGAGAGAACACTGGATCATTGTCGTTCACGTCTTGAACGACTACTACAACTGAGGCTGTTGCTGACCGGGAAGGGGACCCGCCATCTGTTGCTGTTACCTGATAGGAGGTTAAAGAAGACGATGAGTAAAATGAGACTGGAAAAAATATATTATGTATATCAAAGAAAACTTGATTTTTTTTTCTGTTCACGAATAAGCTGAACTTAAAATTGATAATTGAATTAGTTAATTTTTTATATTATGTTTTATTATCATCGTGACATTTTTTTAATTCGTAGCAAATTGGTTTGATCATTGAGAAGGTATCCTTAGTAGTCGCCAAAACTGGCCCCAAAAGCATTTTATTGGCCCATCTGATTTATTTCTCATTAACCTACAATTAGTATCAAAACTTACCATCAACTGATATTTAGCTTGCACTTCTCTGTCCAGCTGTGATGACGTGTACACCCATCCGGAGCGAGGATCGATGCTGATTGGCAGATCATTGTTATTGTTGTACTCTTTATCAGCCAGTGTGTATGTTATCTCCGCGTTCATGCCTTCGTCAGCATCGTAGGCTTGCACCTGTAAAAATATAGGTGGTTTTAGAAAACACTGTTTTCTTTGGTCCAGTGGTTTAAGTGCACATGCTGAGCGTGTGGCTCTGGGTTCAATATTCGGGTCGAGCAGTGTTGTTCAGCTTTTTTCAGGTTTTTTCTTTGTTGCTGCCCGAAGTCTGGATTAGTTAGTGTTTGTGTTACTTGTATTACGTGTGACAGATACCTATACGGAAAAGTTTTATTCAGTGTGCAAATTTTAACCATTAATTCAGCATATCAACGAAAAATGTTTCGTCGGTTTTACAAAAAAAAATCATACGCGGTCAAAATGTTTGGAACAGCTGTTTTTTTTTGTAAAACCGACGAAAATGATCTTCTAGAATGATAATTATGCTGAAGATAGAGGGTGTGATGTAATGTATCAGCAAAAAAGTTCTCGCATTTGTTTTCCTTTGCTTGGTACGGGGCAGGCTGTAGTTCTTAAACAACGCGATAGATGGCGCTGCCAGTCGCGTCTCTACGTTGTTTTAGTTTGAAACGAAGTTTTCACTTTTCAGGCATGCATGATTAAATTACATGTGGTTAAATGACCCAAGGGGTGTTCTGAAGATGGTATGGTTTTCATATAATAGAAATGGATCAGACGTGTTTTGTTTATTACATTTTACAAACAGGTCATCAACTTTTGGTTGATGGAGGAGCCGCATGTCACAATGAACATTGCTATAAAATAAATAAATAAAAAACCATTCGTTTATAACGTAATGCTTTGTACAGATAGAATAAACATCATTCTTTATAACGCTGTTAATATTTTATGCGAGTAAGGCCATATTCCCCGGTGCCCGTTCGTTGCGGCCCATTTGGACATCCATGTTCAGTAGTGGACTTTTACGGGTTAAGATAACTACGGTGTTCGATCACAAGACGCAATACAGCCTGCCACAGAAAGGATTTATGTATCATATGCCTCCGTACGGACTCATAACTAACTGTCCCTTGCGAAGGAAAAATCTAACTCTTTGTTTAGAGAAAGTACAGTAGATTACCTACTGAAGATTCGAATAAGTTATAAAAACTGGACGCTTTACTTTTTCGGTTTCTGTTTTACAGCATGGCAGGATATCGAAGAGCATACTGTAGCCATGAATTCAGCACATGATTCAAAATATCCTAGCGAGTAAAATATTCACCGGTTATCAAAAAAAAAAAAAATGGTGTTTCTTTGAAAAGGTCAAAAGGTAAGGAAGAACTAATTCCTTTATTAATAACCGACGTAAAATTCCAACGGGGCTTAGAATCATGTGTTAGATCCACAGTAACAGTTTGCGGGTTGATGTCTCGACCACTCTGTATAATATGAAGCTATACCTGTTAACTTTTATTAATATTTAATGTACAGTGTAAACATATGCTGTTAGGGTACTTATTTTAACTGGGCAATACGGTACCTCTTGGTAAGACTGGTTTTCAGACGTTCGGGCTTCAATCGACCCGTAACGACTTTCAAAGATCGGTCATACAAATATGTGCAAAATAGTGCGACCCATCCGGACCCATCGCACATACTGGTAAGTACTTAAATAGTAAATTCCTACTAACTTACTGTACTCAGATATCATTTTACAATATGGACTTATAACTTAAAGATAGAGTGTTCAATACGATATAAAAAGTCCATTGCCCCGACGACCGTAAGTTCTATATCATGGCCTGTAATAAGCGACGACAGTCCTGCAATTACAGGCGCTCGAACGAAATGCAGCGGGTGGTATTTAGAGCGATCGATGTAGCAATCAAATTACCAATGGTCAGAACTTCCGTTGGAAAAATGTAGATATAATAGTTATTGTGACGCCATATCGTGAAGGATTATCTAGCCATTTTGTTTTAAAACATGTTTGTTTAAGTGCTATTTTTAACACAACAACATCACGCCTTGTTCCCCTGAAAGGTTGGGCAGGGGTGAACCTTTAGTACACCCACATTTCGCCAGTTAGGTTTAAGTCCCATGTAATAGGGGGCGAACCTATTGCTATCAACCAGACACGAATGAGTCCGGGCTGCTACTGAGAAATTCCAGATAGAATAGCCCGCCCGACCTGGGCCATTTATTCACATGATTCTCAGCGCGTCGAAAAAACACACTGTGACATCCATAGCAAACAGATAGAAGTAACATGAATATGGTAAAATCAAAGCAAGAGAGGCCACTGCTTCCAGGATTTGCCCACGTCCTAAAACAGGACAGACCTAAATTAAAACAAAATGAAAAACGATAAGAATAAATACTGAATAAAAAGGGCTCTCATAATGTCAGAGGGACACTGAGCAAGAGCAGGAGTGGGTTTTAGCCGGTAAGAGTGCGGCACTGCCCAGAATGTGTCACTAGTCAGGCAGTCTGGGCAACCATGAGGATTTACGACTCCTGCCAAAACAAAAAAAATATACGTGCGTTGAAGATCTAGTGCGCAAAAAATCCTGCAGCGATTATATTACGACCGTGTGAACGTCGGCGTCGACTAACTTTGCTGGGTGTCAGGCCTTTTGGTGGTAACATTATAGGTTAATGATAGCTTTATCCACCTATGATGTTACCACCTCAGATTATAAAAAAAGGCAGATAGACCGCGCGGAACACCAAGAGTGAAGCCTATAAACCAAATACTAAAGCGTTGCATTGTATATTACATACAATGCGACGCTTTAATATTTGGTTTTTTGGTCTCACTTTGGTGTTCCGCGCGGTCTATCTGCCTTTGTTTTATAATCTGAGGTTACCACCAAGAAGCCTGGCCATCAATCAACATCAATTTTCATCAACATTATCACATCAATCCAATACAGAAAAGTTAATGTAGGTAAGTCCGAGCATGATATCACTCACCCTAACTATGCTGTACCCCACAGGAACGTTTTCACTGACCGACTCTTGAAACAGTGACGTATAGAATCTCGGCGCGTTGTCATTTACGTCCTTTACATTCACGAGAAGCTGCGTCGTGTTAGATCGTGAGGGACTGCCGCCATCTGTAATATAATCAGTTTTTGATAAGTCCGTAGGCATGGTAAAACAAAAGTTTCGTAAATATCTATTTAATAGCCGTTTTTTCAGAATAACTACAGACAGGCGCTTTACTTAGTGTTAATTATTTCATCACCACTGCTCTCAAAACGGCGAAGGAAAACATCGTGAGGAAACCGGCATGTCCTAGAACTAACAATTCGATGACATGTGACATCTACCAACTCGCATTATGCCCGTGTGTTGGTTACAGCTCACTCCCTCTCACTGAGAGGAGGGCTGTGTCCCAGCAGTGGGCACATTATAGGCGGATTTTATGTATGTAAAGTTGGACCAATAGGGCTTTTGTTAGAACTACTACGGGATAGGTCTTGGTGTTCTCCTAAAGGTCAGTCTTTCATAATCCCTGAGGACTGCATTCTAGTATTGCTTTACTAAATATTCAAGATATATTCGGGCCAGTTTCATACAGTACGGATGAGCAATATCATCCATATACTTAAATAAATGGAACAGAGTTTTTAGGTCAATGTAATTATCTGCTCGAAAAGTTTACTGCAACTTTGTAAAAGTAGTGAAACAGTCCATTTATCTACATTCGTTCGGGCGAGGCCCGTACTTTTACTGCAGGTTAGCAAAAAACATATTGTATAAGAAAAAAAGTTTTGAGAAGATTTTATACAAACCTTGAGCTCTAATAACCAGTCGATAGCTCCTCACTTGTTCATAGTCCAGTGGCTTCACTAACGACACGTCTCCGCTGAGACTATCTATTGAGAACTGCATCTGAGTGTTTCCTCCGATGATTGCGTAACGTATTGCTGCGTTTGAACCTACATCTGCATCTGTTGCTCTAAGGAAAACGACAATGTATTAGGGACACATAGAAAGTTATTTAGTACTTAACTTACTATGAAAGTATTTTTTATCATCATCTGCCTCGCCTTTTTCACAACTATTTTGGGGTCGGCTGTCAGTAACCGGATGCAGCTGAATACCAGTATTTTACATGGAACGACTGCTTATCTGACCTCCACTACACAGTTACTGGGTAATACGATACCCCATAGCAAGACTGGTTGTAAGTCATTCGGGCTTCTAACCGTAACGATTGTCAAAGATATACAAATGACATAAAATTATTTTTATATTTTGGAATCCACGTTGTGGAAGGCGACCACTTCTTTAAGACTACAAAAGATAAATAGATGGGTAGGTTTTGGTGGAATAAATGCTTTGTCTGAAAGCTTAGGAATATCTACACCATTCTTGCTTGTTTCAACTAGTGAATCGCAACCATAAAATATTTCAAAGCACTTTAGACACCCGGAACAATCAGCCGGATATAGACAGCAGAGAACTGTGTATTAATTAACTACTTTCCAATATAACAGCATATAATTGAATATAAACAACAGCGTGAATCACAAATTGTATTCCCAGCATCGTTATGTTACAATTGTATTTAATTACTAAACATACAATACTACAAAATTAATCATTTCGGTGGAAATGGTATACGAATATAAATTTCTAATGGATCACCACAATAGCAGGATGAAATATTGATAGTTGCAGTTGTACGGGAGTAAAACAATAAATATAAAAGCGGGGGCTTTTGCAACAATTTCTATAACGATTTATGGCAATACAAATTTTAACAGCAGACGGTGCCTCGTGTTCAGGGGAAGATTGCCAGTTGGAAATATGGCTCTATTGGACCCTGTTCGAGACCGAGACAATGTTCTATTGGAAAACGTTTAGCGGAGTTTTGAAAGTGTTTGATATATTGTGATTGTAAATATGTCTTGGAGCAGCTTTCACCTTTTAAAGCCTTGGTATAATACATATTATGTTGATTGCAAACCATAAAATTCAAACCAGGCGTTTCACAATAGACTGATTTCAAATAAATGCGAGCACTGAGGTTGTTGATTTAATAAAACCATCCTTATCATAATGTGGGATTTTCCAACTTATAAAATAGTAGCTTTTGCTTTTGAAAATATCCCACAGGAACGCACTACAGGGATTTGTACCCTGTGTTAATCTAGGTTATGAACTATATGTGTGCCAAAATTAATCCAATTTTTTCGAACCACTTCCATATTTTTCATTCATAATATTCCACGGGTAACTTACTTGATCCTTGCAACAACTGGGTTATCGTTAGCGCTGATGTCCTCGTCGACTGTAACTGTGTAGGTCTTTTCGCTAAATTGTGGGTAGTTGTCATTGTCATCCAGGATGTTCACGTGGACTGTAGCACTGAGGAGAAAATGTATTTTTATGAAAAAATGTAGTTGTATATAAACTAGAATCATCGAATATACAAATAACGTCCATAGTAAAGTCTTGAATAGATCTTCGACCGAATCCTCGTACTTTCAATATTAACGAGACCGAAGAAGATGCAAGGAGGAGGAGTGGGATTTAAGGCTACCGCTGACTGGCGCGATGAGACAGTGCGACGCAACTTTTGGGGAATAATTTCCATAAAGTTTTATTAGAAATTGTTCTACTTGAGTCGTGTTGCTCTGTTGCGTTGCGCCTGTGTGCCTTTATGCAAGCCTAACTTTTATAAGTTTAAAAAGGCTTCTCATTTAAGTCATCACAAGTTTCAAAAACTCATTGATATCCATTTACTATTTATCATCATTATACAAGGCTCTACCTATTATCCACCTCAATTCTAACTAGAATAATTATCATAAAGTGGCCTACTCAACACAACCTATGTCAGGTTCTGGTATGCGAATACCGCGTACTCAAAGGACATACGTTGATCACTATTAATGGGGTGGGAATGTCATTAAGTGGAACTTCTGGAGAATGTAATTTGTACCTAATTATTAACTGAGATTACGCCGTAAACGCAAGTAGTAGAATCTAATTTAATAGGTAATGGTGGTGGTTTGGTAGATATGTCAAGTGCGTACATGAATTACATAGATGTGTGGGCCAGAAAAGATTGGACTGGAATGGAAGAGTTTTTGTGCAGAAATAAAACGCCCAAGTTTTATTTAATTAACATACATTAACAACATTTATTATCCGCATGGCCAAAGTGTGGAACTCTCTGCCTGCGTCTGTGTTCCCTTCCACATTTAACCCGTCTACCTTTAAGTCAAGACTGAATTGGCATCTTCTAGGCATGTTTGTTTCATCATAGACCTCGTGCATTGCTTTCCATCAGGCGTGATCGTGGGCAAGAGCAGGCCCATTCAGCAATAAAAAAAATAGGCGTAAAAGTGGGTGTTGCTAATAAAATAGGTACAGAGATTTCTACGCTATGGTGTAAACGGCGGGCGTACTAATGTCAAAAAAGGAGGTAGGTATACAAAATGCACTGGGATGCACGACCTGATGATAATATAACAATAATAGTCAAGGAAGTTATATTAAGAGCTGAAACTTAAGCAAATCCTTCGAATAAATTGAATGTAATAAAGTCAACCTGTGTGGTAGGGGTTGGATTGGCAAGTTGCCACGAGGTACAGGCCGAATTATCTGATTTCAATCTTATTTTATAAAATGGGTGGTATCCAGTGTCGCTTTGGGACTTATTATATTGAATCATCAAAAAGCCAAATAATTTACAGGATGAAACTGAATACGTGCTCCACATTAAATTATATAATTCCACGTGTTATAAATTTTAGAGCATGTCATTAAAGAAAGGGATGCAGAGATACGTGCGCGTCGGCAAGTGATTTGGCAAACGTCGTGCCCGCCCGTTTTTTCGAAGCAACGGTCAAAATTAGGTAAATTTGGTAAATGACCGCTAGCTCAATGTGGTGCCAATTTGCTTCATGTTGTACTCTGCGATGAATGGATTGCTTACGCGCTAAAATTGATACTTTAATTTTCTTATTTGTTTTGATAGATTAGGATATATATTGTTTTACTGGAACGCCGATAATTCGTGCCTACTTGAAGGCAATACATAGTTTGCACTATCAAAGATGATAATTGCACGAATTTTTCAAAAATTTAGATTTGGGTAACGACAATTTATAATGATTATACAACAGTTACTGAAACTCTTATTTCGATTTAGAGCAAGCTGTCAATTTCATCCTTTATATAACACGTTGCCCTGTTTCGCAGAAATTCACCAAGGGGGAGCTATTAAGAGACAAATGTCAATAGGATACACATACACAGCATCCCCTTTTGTGCTAATATAACAACATATTGCCTTCAGCTACACATTGGGGACGGGAGGAAATAATGCCATATTTATCAAGCGTAGTATTTATGGGCTCACTAATGACTGTTCATTGCGGAAAACGTTTACATGTATGGACTTATTTGATTCATAAAATAATATTATATAGGTGTCTTTTTAGTAGGTGTCTGAGCTTTTTGTGAAGTAGCACGTCTAGGAAAGTACCTACTACTACCAATACTTTGCTGTGTTTTGGGTTCAGGGAATTAACTCTTCAACAAATAATAGTCAACAATCACTGGATGCAGTTTGGATTACACTAACACTAACAAGTGTCAGGAACACAGTGTTGCGCTCTAAAACACAAATCGCCTAAAAAGCAGCCAAGTTTAAGTGGGACTGTGCCGGACACGTTTGCCGCATGTCGAACAAGTCATGGGCCAAATCTACATGTGGGTCCCGGAAAACGTCCGGCGACATCGTAATAGACCTAGAGGAGATGGCGGGACGAGCTTGACACCTGCATACAGGATTGGTCTACACTAGCTCATGAAAGACAGCGAGGAGTGGAAAGGAGAAAGAGAGGCCTCTGCCCCGAAGTGATATAACGTAGCCTAAAAATAATAACGAAGTGTTGTTTAGGCAGAGGAGTCATACAGTCGCTAAAGAATCACTTCGTTGCCTTTGGTATTGTAAATGACCTGACGAGAGGATTACCGTGGAGGCGATCGGCGGCGGCGATCTCTCGCGTCCGCCTCTGGTTCAGGCCATGGTACGGAGCGAAAGTGAATGGTTAGCCGTCACCTCCTTCTGCGAAGCAGTAATGCTCGCGAAGAGGGAGGCGGCGCACGTGAGGGAGAGGCAGTATATGCGCCCTCACGGCCGTAGTCGCCGCGGGAGACGCCCTGGGCGTCGGGAATCCCAGGCTGATTCCCAGCCACCGTAGGCGCGGGCTTGCGGACGGCGAGTAATGGGTAGCTCGCTGTCCGGTAAGGACCAAGCCCGGGTCGACGGCGCGTTGTGTTCCACGCGCGCCTCAAAGAGATGTCAGCACCAAATGGGGGGGTCCGCAAGGGCCGATGCCTGCCAGGGGTGCGGGTTGTTCGAAAGAGATACCGCGGCCCCTGGCACACAGGCAACTGAGGGAACACGGGTGGGTTTTAGTCAGTAAAAGTCTGACACGCCCTCCCGCTCCACCCAGAGCGGGAGAAGTTATTTGATGATTTCCCACCCAAAAAAAAAAAAAACGAAAGGATTACCAGTTACTATCAGGTGGTTCGTTGGGTAACGAATAACAAACTTAAAAATAAAAATGAAAAACAACTCACGTGCTAGAAAGTCTTTCAGAGACAGGACTGGCCTGATCCGTAGCCTTTACGATCACAGTATATCGAGCCACTTTCTCCCTATCCAGAGGAGATCTGGTCAGCAATGCTCCACTTCTGCCGTCTATCCGGAAAACATCCTGCGTATCTATTTGTTCCAAACTGTCAATGGATTCGTTTGTGTCTTCGGGGTTTAGAGTCTCTGCTGTTAATGTTTCTATGGAGTATTCCACCTGGAAAGAAAGTTTCGTGTTAGGTTTATTAAATTTAACTTTATTCCACAGTTTTTAAAGATGGTGTCAAACTGTAAGAAGAAAACGGAAACAAAATTGTCTCAAGGCCGGTTCTCTCTGACGGGGATACCTCTAGAAGAAGAGACTGTATGCTTCAATCATCATTACTTCGCCTTTTCCTAACTATGTTGGCCTCGGCGGCGTTCCGTTTAACCGGATGCAGCTGAATACCAGTTTTGTACACGGAGCGACTGCCTGTCTGATCTCCACAACCCAGTTACTGGGTAACACGATAGCCCGTGATAAGACTGGCTGTCAGACTTTCGGCAGAGTATGTCTGTATACATCAATATACCTACTCCAGTAATTTCAAGTCTCTTACCTCAGCATTCTTCCCAATATCCTGATCCGTAGCCTTTAGAGTTAATACTGTAGTTCCAGGGCTGGCGCCCTCTCTTACTGAAGACTCGTATTGCTGCATCTCGAAGACTGGTGAGTGGTCGTTGCAGTCAATTACGTTAATCTATAGATAAGTAAGTTTAATATTAGTCTAGTATTCCGAGAATATGCCATAGAATTATAGTGAGATAGAGGTGGTGATTATTTGTACAGTTGGACGATAGAAGAAATAGTCTGCTATCTATAAATAGTAGCAATATCCGTAAAAATCTTGTTAGTAAAATCTCAGTCTGGTCATGAGTCGAATTTCTAAATTCGAGTCTTTTGTTGATCAAACAGAATTTGTACTTGCAAATAAGGCAGTTTCATCACTAAAATAACCCTGACAAAGGTCATGAAAAACGTTTCTCAATCTCTTTACCTGTAATGTCGTAGTACCACTTCTAGGCGGGAAGGTGTCATCCTGAGCCACGACTCTAAAGTAGTGCACATCCAGTCTCTCCCTGTCCAACCTTGCCTGAGTAGTCACCACACCAGACCTTGAGTCTACTGCAAACATACCAGCTGACCGGGAGTCCAAGAGACTCGACATCGAGTAGGTTACTGGACTGTTTTCTGGGTCTCTACAAAACAATATGAGTAGGTTAATATAAACACACGATAGAATTGACATCAGATTTGAAGACGGAATCACTATTGGTACCAAGAAAATTGTCAAAATATTGTATTGACAGTACGGCAGAAATTCTAGCCGATGAGTGAGCAATATATAAGGATCAGAGGTGTCCACTGTTGACTTAATATGATCGGTAGCTAGTGGACCGTGAAAGCAAAGGGTGTTTTGTTGATGTAAGCAGTCAGGTAGCACGTCTATGAATGGTGGTTTTACCTCTAAGGTGAATAGGAACAGATGCAAATATATAGTATGTAAATTAACACACGCTTTCATAAATCAGATGGAATGGGGTTCTTTTCAAAACGATACATACTCTTGAGTGAATGGTTTATTAAGTTACAAATAACACACCGTACGAAAAATACTCTAACAAGAACTAAATACGAATAACTTCACATAACAATTTAATGATAGGAAAATAAATGGGAAAAGAAAACTTATCAAACGGTAGGAATGTGAAGTAATTACGTAATACGGCAAGCAATTTATAAAGTGAAGTTCAATAACAAGTCTTGTGGCGCAAAACAGATGAGAGTAGCAATTTAAAAATGTTGAAAGCAAATAACGTGTGATTACACATGTTATTACTGCAATTCTACGGACGTGATACAACTCGGAAATAGAGGAACGAAGGGGAAATGTTAGTAATCTACTGTGGCAAGTAGTAGATATCTATTAAAAACTTTAATTTTCTGAAAGTTCTCCAATAACTTTTCTGATTGTATTGTCTTCTGAAGGTTACTTCTCCGTCTGCGGACTTAAACAATAACATTTATAGAAACAAGTTTGTTGAATAGTATAATTCATTGGGTTCAAACTGGTCCTAAATTTAGAAATCTTTAGAGCTTAACCTTAATATTACAGCAAAATTAATCCTTACATTGAAGATTTAGAAATCACATCCAATAAGGCATTCAGAGAAAGATTTGAACCAATTAAGTACCTAATAGAGTACAACTCTACAAGCAATGATCTCGTTAGGAACAACTAAAATGACATCGTCATCATAGTAAATGATGTGATCATACGTCTACAAGCGCCCCTGTATTCGCCGACACGTTCAATGGCCCATGACAGCGGTTCCGGACCGCATAAAATAGATGGGTCCATAAAGACCCAGCTTAAAGTCAATTAAAAGGACAGATGGTATATGACTAGGTGTTATGTCCTGACGTTGATTAGGATAATGCTCACGTCCTGTTTGTTAGTACAGGCTTAAGGAACTTCAAATTAAGAGGTTTAGAAGTCATTAGTCATAATTAATTCGTAGACTGCGTGACTCTGTAATATATTGTGAAGATATAGGAAGATTCAGCGTCAGGAAAATCCAATTCATTCGTAAATCATTTGTATATTTTAATATACTAATCATTAAGTACTTACCGTGCTCTAACTGTGGTAACCGTAACTCCAGGTGGTTGTTCCTCAGCCACAGACGCCACATACAGTGCCTGCTCGAAATACGGCGACTGGTTTCGAAGTTCCCTCTTTACTCTCCGCGCAATGTCTGTGTCATTAAGTTCTTGATGATGATACACTATCTTCAATCTGTGATCGGAATCCACAATGTTGATCTTGTCACAGTTGAACGTAAAGAGAATAGACACTTTCCACATAGGTTCTTGTATACAAATATCTCCACTAGCAACCAAATCACCTTGACTTGCCTCAATCATAAACCTCGGATCACTCACATCCAAAAACTGCACTTTACACATCTTTTGAACCGTCCTAGGTAAGAAAGCTGTAAGGGAATTCACGAATTGCGATTGCTTCAGACAAATCCCTTGCCATCGATCGGTTGTCGGGATAGCGAAACTAGCGTATGTTTCCGATATCCATTGCTTCGCTTCAGCTATTTTTACATCTATGGCCATATCGAAAGGTATTAAACTGTGAGATCGTTTTCTCCTACTATTATTTTTCGCTACGAAATCCTCGAACATCATGTTCGACCACGGATAAGCCGTGGAAAGGACATTATATTGACTAGAGACTAATTCCTCTCCTTCTAACAACCTCCAGTCTATACTCTCTTGATATATCGCTTCTCTTTTATCTCTGATTGGTTGATCCTCATATTGTAGTGCTGCATCGTTTTGGTCGTAGACGCGATCGAAATCTATGTCATACAGTTCTGCGTGTCTCCGACTACAGTCCTCACCGGTCACCAGGACCCTTATAGGTAGACTGTAGTAGTCGATGTCGCGAATCCGTTCGGATGTGGAGTCTACGTAGAAAGTGAAGAGGTTTGGGTACAGAACTCCGTCACATCGTAGCCTTTTCCTCAAAGTGACGAGGCCACTGGTCCTGTTGACTTTGAGGATGTGATGGACGAAGTTAGCTGTTCGGTGGACATCGATGTTGTAGTTTCGTTCGGAGCCCAGTTTGTAGACGGCGGCGTCGAGGACCTCGTGTCCTGGCGGAGCGGTGTCGGGGATGAGGATGAGGTAGGCACGAGTGGTCACCAGCGTGAGGATGGCGACCACTGCGAACACCCATGCCCGCGCCATGTTGCTTGTTATTCACCTACAGCGGTGCCGCCGCGTACACCAACCGCTTCGGTTCTCCATCTGCGACAAAAGAAATTGTGTTCCTAAATCATCATATTTCCACAATAATGACATTTATCAGTTGGTTATAAATCAAAAGTAATGATTACGCTGCATTATTACAGTTGCTTTCACACCAGGGGAGAAAATTACAATGGAAACTTAGTAGACAGATACAATCATCCATTCGCCACTCGATGTAGTTTATGACGAATAAAACGATCATCAAAAAGATATACATCCTACAATATGTTTCTACATAAAAAAGGAGCCGATTTAGTATCGTAAAAGTTTATTATTTAGCCGTAATACACAGCTACTTCTTACAAAGAAGTTTTATAATACGGGCGATGTAAAAGTGAACTGAAACGCGAGGTAAATCGAGTGGAAATAACGCAACTTCAACATGTTTTGTTTACTGGGAAAGAAAATTGAAAGAAAATACGGACACCTGTGCATCGACTTTGGGTCCAAAGTAGAACTGTAGATTGTTTGTACAAACTAGGGTAAGACACGTATAAGTGAGAAATAATAACTATTTAATAATGTGCCGAATAAACACTCCTAAGCAAACAGGCCTAATTCCATTAAGAAAGCGCTACCTAATAACATTGTTTAATACAGCCAATTACGCGTGTTCGGGCTTTGTCGGCCCTTTCTGTGAACGGTCGCGCAGAGGTGTCGGTTACGGTCAAAAGATTAATGGCGTCAATTAATGGAGCCGGTCTCGTTCCCGCCAATATCCGCGTTTTCCAATTTTCCACGAGGGGGAAGATCATTTTACACCTGAGCATCGATGTTTCCGATAATGTTGACGCTTTTAAATTAATATATGGGTTGCTGCACGCAACAAGATTTATATTTTACGCAAAATGTTAAAACATAACTTTTTAATGCTAAAAATATGTTTATTTTTTACTTTTTTATTTGATATCAAGGCTTTTTATTTACTGAAATGAATAACTTTTTTTGGGATTTTCGACCCAAAATTCATAATTAAGAACTTTTTTATGCAATCTCAATAAGATAACTCTTTTTGTGGCTTTTCAACAACCACACTAAACACTAAAAACTATGTAGGCATCAACTTATATTACCTTTATACGGACCCATAAAACTATCTGCCTAGACCCATTTACCTAAAAGCCTGTGTAGTTTCAACTGCAAATGCTTTTAGTAAAAGATCGCAGGTCATAAAAATAAAGCGTATTTTTCTTTGGACTTGCGATGGACCGGACTGAAGTCATAGACGGAAATGCGAAGCAACTAGTCCTTTGGGGGAAAGTGGGGACCGAAGTTTAGTAGGGTGACATAATTATGTTTTACCAGCGGCTTTGCACATAGAAGAGTAGAGAGGTACTCTGAAGCGTTCCACGGAAAGCGCTTTGAGTAGTAATGAAAGGCGTTTCTAAGTCCGACGTGAAGTTTTTCTTTTCGTGATTAATTTTTGAAAATCAAAATGTAGACAGGCTGAGATTTCGAGACGAGACATTCTTGGAAAGAAAGAAACAAAAAGTAGGTAATATTGCCATCATAAAAATATGTATAAGTTTAAAAAAAATATGTATATCGTGCAGTGTGACAAAAGGAGCAGGCTCAGTAAATGTAGAGCAGCATTTTTCACAATTAAAATACATGGAATAAGTTTAGTTATAAGAGTAGATTCATCTACTCTAGTCTAGTCAGACGTCTGGATTTACTAAAATCCTTAAAAAAGACCTTTTTACATTGATACAGTAACGGGCAATATTGTTAGGTAATTTCTGCCAGTTGCATTTTACAGAATGCGTAGATGACGACTTCGTGGACGGTTTTGTTGCACTCCGTATAATTCCCTTAAGTACCATCCACACAGGTCATCACAGCCGCACGGGTCGATTGATCAGGTTAAGCTACGCCTGCTGCGGTTGGTCCATGGATGGGTGACCATCTTTACATACCAATACTCCTCCGTGCCTCGGAAAGAATGTTAAGCCGTTGGTCCAGGCTGTCATTTGTGGATCTTTGACAGTCGTTACGGGTCGTCAGAAGCCCAAAAGTTTGACAACCAGTCTTACTAAGGGGTTTCGTGTTACCCAGTAGCTGGGTAGTGGAGGTCAGATATGCAGTCGTTCCATGTAAAATACTGGTGTTAAATACTCTGTTTTAAAATACTGTTGACATGTCATTGATTTACGAGTTTTATTTCAGAGTTCACCCTGTATTTTACAAAATGGCAACACCGTTTTACGACTGGTTTCGGATATATCACAGAAAATATTTTTTTCAGTTCATTTCAGTTACGGAATTCAGTAGGTAACTGTTTAACCGAACTGTTTAATCGCTTTGTATTCCACAGAGTACCGAACAAGTTAAACTCGGTAAAAACCAGAACTTTTGTTAAACGAAATTGTGTTTAGGAATAATCTAGTGAAGAGCGCTTTATTGTTTGTTTACTTCGACTTTTATGTTTAAATTATTTCAGTTTATTGAACTGAAATAAATATGACAGATTAAGTTACCTATTGAAAAATAAACATTTTCGGATTAGTGACTTTAATGTAAGAGCCTTCTACATGAATTTAAGGACTAAAAGCTATACGAATGATCAACAAAAGAACATACTCATTTTATGTTCCCTGTTCTCAAAATATAATATAAGTAACGTAAGTAAACATTTTTTTCAACCAACTTACATTAATCGTAAATGTTATAATGCTGACAGGACTCAAGTAAATGGTAACCTAATACAAATTAAATATAATTCGCGAAACTTTTAAATTAATACCTCTTTATTTTTCTCAGATTCTGTTCTCGCGCCCGCGGCGCACAGTGCGCTGGGGTTACAAGGTTGGGTCATAAGAGATCAAATGTATTTTTT
The DNA here is from genome assembly GCA_947359405.1 of Antitype chi. NCBI lineage: Eukaryota > Metazoa > Arthropoda > Insecta > Lepidoptera > Noctuidae > Antitype > Antitype chi. The sequence goes on along the minus strand of OX375810.1, from coordinate 3,197,887 downwards.
TGGTATCTAGGCATAAATTTAAAACGTTTTTATTCTTTGACTTTTTTTAATTTAACGAGTACTTTCGGAGATATAGCCATATCAAATTTGTATGAAGAGTCATGTTATTTTAGTTAAGCAATTTATTCCAATTAAATTGAAATTGAAAATAATGTAGGTATACTAAACGGCCTGAAAACCTCAATACAAAAAAAAAAACAATGTTCAACATTTTCCACCACCATAGGTAGGTATGACGTAATTTGTTTTGAGACTTATTTCCGGGAATCAAGGGATAAGAGTGCGCGAGCGCAACAACAAGTTATGACGTGTCGTAACGTGATTGGTGCAACGATAGGGTATCTACGGAATGTTCGGTTGCATTCAAACGTACTTCAGTGTTCTATTACCCACCATAATAGACGCACTACCCCCACACATTCATTACTTACTTATTTGTTATTTTGTATTTGTGAAAATGTTTGAAAATTTAGTGACAAACCTTGATCTTTTCGTTATTTTAAAAAACAGTGGCAGTATTAAAAATAATTACAGTTTGTGTAGTGAGATAAGGTCTAAATTTTTAGTCGAATTAAGTGATGATCACGAAAAGACCTTAAAGTTGTTTTGTGCAAAATTTTGTTATAATTTAAATAGAAGATGGGAAAACGCTTATCGTAAAGAAAATATATTCAGAACTAAATTTTTTTTTTTTTAATTAGCGCCTAAACAGAAAAAAAGACGTGCAGAAAACTTTCATTTATCTTCGGACGAAATAAAATATGCATATTTTGAGCAGTTGAAAGCGGATGGGAATGAGGAGGTTGCTAAAATACTAGAACATTTACTAAAGAATCCCCAATATGTAAAAAAAGTTAAAAAGTGCATATCTGTTAAAGAAACAAAACCTGTGTTTTCTCTGGATGAGGCTTTAGGGTTATTTTTATCACTTAAGCTGACCAAGTGGCAATACAATACTTTAAGAAAAAGTGTTAACGAAAAAGACAGTAATATATTTCCATCTTATTATCAAGTGCAACATGCGAAACAGAAATGCTATCCACCAAAAGATGCTATTACAGTGACAGAAACCTCAGCTAAAATAAAGTTACAAGCTCTATTGGATATAACGACAACAAGAATAATGACGTCACTCGTCATAGATAGTGGTTGTAAAGAATTTACACTAATCAGTAAGTGGGGATTTGACGGTGCTTCTAATCAAGCCAATTACAAACAAAAAATGCAAACAGACGATGAACAAGAAAGTCAACTTGACGATTCAAGCATATTTATGGGTAGTTTAGTGCCAATAAAATTAGTGTGCGGCGAACAAGTTATCTGGCAAAACGATTCACCAAATTCATCTTACTGGTGTCGTCCAATCTTTTTCGAATTTGTGAAAGAAAATAAAATAACGATATTGCGGGAAAAAAGTGCTATTGAGGAAGAGATTGTAAATTTAGTGAAAACAGAAGTTGGAGAAATAAAAATTTCACACTCTTTATTAATGACTATGATAGACGGAAAAGCAACATCAATTTTATGTGATACTTCATCTCAGAGATGCGACATTTGTAAAGCCACTCCAACAGAGATGAATAATTTGCCCTTAATTGCATCAAAACCGACTGATCCAGATCTCTGTAAATACGGATTGTCATCATTGCATACCTGGATACGAATGATGGAATGCATTCTGCATATAGCCTACAGATTAACGATACAGACATGGACAGTAAAGGGAGACAACAAGTGCATCATGGAAAGAAGAAAGAAAGACATACAAGACGCTTTAAAAAATAGAATGGGACTTCTGATTGATGTTGTTAAACAAGGGCACGGCTCCACGAATGACGGAAATACTGCTAGAAGATTTTTTGCAAATCCAAACATGACTGCTAAGATAACTGGTGTTAGTGAAGAATTAATAAGGCGATTTGCAATCATTTTAGAGGCAATTTCATCAGGTTACCACATTGACATAGCGAAATTTCACGAATATGCTCAAGTGACCATGCAACTGTATTTGGAATTATATAGCTGGTATTATATGCCTTCAAGTGTTCATAAAGTTCTTATGTATGGTGCAGCTATTATTGAAAGTTTTGGTCTAATACCAATTGGACAGCTATCTGAAGAAGCTGCTGAAGCTAGAAATAAAGACTTTCGTAGGTACCGCCAACACCATTCCAGGAAATGCAGTAGAAAAACTACAAATGAAGACATTTTAAATAATTTATTGACCAGCTCTGATCCACTCATCTCAGCGAAACGTCACAAACTTCGCAGAAAACATAAAACTTTGTCAGTAGAAGCACAAAGTTTATTAGTAATTGAACAAGCGGAAACATTTGATGATGACGAATACGAAAATTTTGCATTCGTTAATGTGGATACCCTTGACAGTGATTAAATTAAAACAGTGCAGTGGCCAGCAGTGATTGTGATTTTTACTTATTTATTTTATTAGTCCTTAGTGGATTAGGCCTAAAGGGGAGACCACTACATAAAAAAAAACGCGCCTAGTTCTTAACCTCTATGGTGGTGTGGAATAGAGAACAAAATTTGAAATTGCGACCAAATCGCAGAAAATCGCAACCCGAGAATAGACGCTAAAATAGGACAAATATACGTACTATGCATACGTAGAGTCAATTCTTTGAGAAAATTTGAGAATTTCGAGATTTTCACATTTTTTTCTTTTGCATCATACAAAAATTACTTTGGATATTTATAACTCCGAAAATACTAAGTTATCTGAACGACCCTCATAGAAATAATTACTTATAATCGATAGATAAATCCAACACAATATTTAAAATTTCAGAAAAATAAACTTTTTTTTTAAATGCTAAGTCCTTTACCGGCCCGTTTCAGCCCACTGTGCGGCGTGCCGCCATATTGAATGCAGTGTATTATAAAGGCCATACCTGCAATAATTGAGAACCGTTTCTTCTCAGACAAGACCTAACGATATTAAGCCTTTCCCGACATAAATTGGATATCTCTCAACTCTCAATGCTACTTAAGTGCTATCTTTTATAGAAAGGAAGCTACAAATTACATTTTATTTCCTTCTATCCGACATCTATACAGTGTTGTAGACACTGTAGTGCTAATGGTGCTATCAATTAAACGTGGCAGGAATGGCCGATACGATTCCCATCGCGTCCCTTTTGCCGGTCATTCGATTTGGCACCCTTTGGCTAGCAATGGTATGCTTTTATGTGTATAGGATTATGCTACTTTGGCATATATCTATGTGGTTTTGTTGTTGGTGATAATATAAGGTCTAAGTTCAGTTGAGTCAGATTCTTGTCGTTCCATCAAATAATTTTATGGAAATTTGTTATTTAAAACGAAACAAAAAACTAACGTAGGTCGGTTTCTATCTTTTAATTAAATTAAAGCGTTCACAAACCAAATAAATGAACAATAAATTAGATTTTCTAATCAGTAACCTCGCTCCACTTAATTACCAATAAACATGAATTCATTCACTTCAAAGTGCAATCCCGATACCCTACTTTATGTATGTATGTTTCGACGTTTGTTCCCCAAACACGCGAAAACCGCTGAACGGATTGGAATGAAATTTGGCGCACAGATAGTTTATAACCTGGATTAACACACAGGATACTTTTTATCACGGTAGTACGTTCTCGTGGGATAATTTCGTCCTTCGACGCGGGCGAAGCCGCGGGCGAAGCCGCGGGCAAAGGCCAGGTGTGGAATAAAATGAGTGTAATAAAACTTTTTACTCAAGAATCTCACGAGGTAATAAATGATTAAACTCTCCCTTTAAAAGTCAAGGCTCGGGCATGTTTCGAAACTGAACTATTTCACCTTTATTACATCAAATTGGTACTATAAACAGTGTGACCAGCCCAACTAGCTCACATAGAAGATAAAATTTATTCAGCTTCAATTGTCGGCTACTGGTTTTATTTCCGATATTCCCGATTAAATGCGTCGTTTCAATGGTAATGGTTGAAATATAAGTGTCGGTAAAACACGTGATACTGAAACTTTACACCCGTGTTATCGGTCAAGCCCTATCGGGGTACTTTTTAGGAGATATGGGCTATAAAAGTAGTTTTTTTATTGAAATTAAAGGTGTTATATGATTGGTAGTTAAGTTAAGCATGTTAAGCCGTTGGTTGTGGCTGTCATTAGTGGATCTTTGACAGTCGTTACGGGTCGTCAGAAGCCCAAAAGTCTGACAACCAGTCTTACCAAGGGGGTATCGTATTATCCAGGAACTGGGTTGTGGAGGTCAGATAGGCAGTCGCTCCATGTAAAATACTGGTATTGGTGCAACCGGTTAGACTGGAAGCCGACCCCTACATAGTTAGGAAAAGACTAGGCAGATGATGATATGATTGTAAGTAAGTTAATTGTCCGTTCTCTTAGCTCTGAGCAACTTGTTCATTTATATTCTAATTCAAGTTGCTTGTAAGGGAGTGGAAATATACTAAACTAGATTTTCCCCGAATGGACGTCGAATATTATCCCACAGGGGCGTACTACCGAGATTAAAAGTACCCTATGTGTTGATCACGGTTATAAATTATCCGTTTGCAAAATTTCATCCAAATCCGTTATGCCGTTTTTGCGTGATTGAGTTACAAACATCATACGAAGTTTCATATTTATAATATTATTACTAGGATTTGCATGATGACTTGTGATTACAGTATCCTACAGTACCTACGGTACCTACAGTATTTTAGAGTAAGCCACTCAACGTATTTATAGCTTAGAGCTCTATCTCAATTTATGTGGATTTTCTAAGTTTAGTTTTAAGGTTAACTGACTACGCCAAAAATTACGAAAGTCCAAATTTTAAGAATAAATCAATCGCAAAGATTTTCAAAACTTAGTGATCCTAGCACACAGTTTCTAAATTTTTATTTTTACAACGAGTTTCACTGGAGCATAAACCAATTCGGAATAAAGAAAAGTTAATAATGACAGAACAATGCCCATTCATTATGATTTTGAATATCGTACTTAACTTAAGACACTGAAGATCTAAGGAAAGTTAATAAAAGCGTGTTAAAAAGAAATTTGGTCAGTATTCTTTGAAATCTTTATGAGGGTTTCTTAATTTACTTTTCCATTAATTGGTGGTTATGAAAATAATTGCTCGACGCACAAAGGCTATAAAGTAATTTAGACAAATGAATGAATGAAGGAGAGGACGAATGAAGGAGAGGACGAATGAAACGAATGATTGGAATGGTCCGGAGATAGAACAATGGCTTTGCCTTTTCGGACAGTTTATTTCTTTAAATATTTATTTAGTTTTTTTTTTTTTATATAGACAGTATAATATAGACAGGAACAAATAATAAAGGGTACTAGGTTTTTGTGTGTTACCTACACCTAACTGCTGGCAAACCTATGTTTTATAATATTCAGAAGTGTCAATAAACAGGTCTTTTTACACGCTTTATATTAGTTTCACTTGTATGTTTGTTTGTATGTAACCGACTCCTTAGAGCGCGATTTTAACCCACTTTAAACAGTCAGATTTCATTGAAACTTTGTAAACTTATCGAGGACCGATGACAATTCAATAATTTGAAAAAAAAATGAGAAAAATGAAAAACAAAGGAAAAAAAACACGTTTTTGTACTTGGCAGAACTAAAAAATAGAAAATAAATAATAGTTTAAAAAACTAAAAAACACCATTTAAAAACCAAACTAAAAAAGGAGAAAATAATTTAATTCAATTAAAAAGCGTGGGGTGCTTTTTGAGGTATTTTTATAATCAATTAATGTCAAGTACCCCACGCTTTTATTATTAAATTAAATTATTTTTATTTTTATTTTTATTAAGTTTTTTAAAGTATTATTTTTTTAATCTGTGCACAAATCGTAACCCTGTTAATTTTACGTCAATTATAAAAAATAAAAAAAAACAAAATATAGAATAGTGCAATGTACTACGCATTCAGAATGCATGGAGGATATATTCTGACGCTAGGGTCTACAATCATATTTATGCTTAATTCATGGTTACAGTTTGCGAACTGGTAAAAATATGTAGTAATTTCCCATTTAAATAGGTAAATAAGTAAATAATCTTTCTTTTTGCAACATCTACTTTAAATCGAATTTTCTTCGTTTTCCAACTTTGCCTATTTCAAGTTGGATGGAAATTCCCGGTACACGCAGACTACTGCAGTAATTGAACCTTAACTGCAGTTAATAGTTGACTGGTATCAAAATTGATACAATAGGGTCGAGTTCGGCACGATAGCCCTAGAGTGGACACTTTGAGAGTTAATAACATCATTATAGCGACGCAAACTAATGCCACGCAATAAATTATTGTAAGCAATTTTCTTGAAATGGAAACACGGTTGCTAAAATTACAATAGGTAGGTAATAATACTGTGTTATTCTTGGAAAATAATAATAGAGTAAATAATTCAGATACATTACCCATTTTCACGTGACAGCAAGTGAAATGTGTGGTTAGTTAAACATGAAATTGCCTAAATGTAGTGAACAGTATTTTGGTTTATAGTTCTGAGTTTGCGAGAGCAGTGTGGTGGCTCAGTGGTACTGGCCACGACTTACAAGTGATAGGTCGTAGATTCGAACGCAGACAGGCGGTTTTCTTTGAGTAAATTATTAGGTATATCACCACAGTTCTCAAAACGGTGAAGGAAACAATCAAACATCGTGAGGTAAGGACGACAAATTCGACAACATGTGACATGTGACATCTATTTGACCACACCGGGCCCATGTGGTGGCTTACGGCCCAGCAGTGGGAACATTATATGCTGATTATGATAATGACGACGTACTGAGGGTTTTCTGAAATGACGTTCACTAGGTGGCAGCACTGAGACGTCAGGTCCAGGCACTTGTCAAAAGTGTCAAAGCGCCTACGGACTGAATGGTGAACGGAAGAACGAAACGAATGACATAAAATATTTTGAGTTCATTGTCGAACTGGAAGACCTCTAGTCAAAGTGGCGTCAACTGGTGGCTTGAATATTCATGAAAACCCTCATTCTGCTGTTTCAGAATATTTGTATCCTTATCTTTACAAAACACATTTCATAATTCAACAAACTGAAGGAACAAAATCTCAACTCACATTTCCCGTAACCACATTGCCATTTTATTATATCCTGAATTCCTGATCTCAGTTACCTATCTAAGAAAATTTAATATCGTAATACGACTTTCACACGTGTTTGAAAGACAGTAGGTTTGAACGCAGGCGAATAAAAGTGAGGAGTGGGGAGTCAGCCTAATTTGCATGCAACGTAGGGCCGCGCGTTATTCCGAATCGGGATAAACGGTTTCATTTCGTTTAAACTTTTATAGACGCGTTTTATTATTATTTCTAAATTTTTTACGTTGGTAACATTTTTTTATGTGTGAGGTGCGTTCAAAACCGTGTTTTAGGTTTATGTTTGAGTTTTTCAAATTGTTTTTCTTTTAAATAGTTTGATGGCAACATATCAGTTTCAAAATTATGAGGTCGACAACAATAGGTACTAGGGGATTACAGACGAATCAATTAGGGAAATTAATTAATTTAAGCTGCCGGAAATGCAGCAGATATTAACTGTGAGTGACGCAGCTTGTGGGAAAGGCAACATTTGGTCTAACCCCTTTCCTTTGTACTTAATGCATTTAGAATTAGCATTTACGTAGAAATGTTTCCTAGTAAAATAGTTCTATGTTTACCCGGTAAATCGCTGGTTTAACTTGCTTATTTATAAAATGTGTAACAGGACCATAAATTACCATTTAATTTATTATTACCATTCAACACAAATCGTTAATTGTTCAAGATAAATCGTAATGTTTCGAGTTGTAAAGTCAGTGAGTTTAGTTCAATTAAAGATTTTTATGGCCTCAGTAACGATTTAAAATAGGAGCATTTATGTAATTAATGATTATTGTTATTTTTTAGGTCGTTTACAAGCTGCAATATTGAGGTTTCTTCTGTTTTTAATCGTCTGTTCTGGCTTACACAGCGGAAGTTCGAGGAACTAAAAAGCGCACCTATTCATGTATAATTTTGTTGCCATAATACGTGTTTTACACGAAAGCGTTAATTTCGAATACAGCACTACCGTATATTGTTTTTATTACTTTGTATTAAAAGTCCTACCTGCCACAATCCCTACCCAACATTTCAAAACAAAAAAATAAAGAAATAACGTGCATTCGGCACGCATACATTTTCGAACACACACATCGGAACTGTCATCCCAGCTCTAACTCTTTTTCACTTTTAAAAATACAGCGTGATTTGTTAGGCCGCTCACGCACTAAGTTTTCCAACGCAGGGATCGTACGATTACGTACGGACGTACGAATCGGGAGATTTAACCCTCCCGTGTACCTACGTTTGATAGATAGGGACGTTCCGTGGAAGTCGTGCGATCTTTGAGACAAAGTTTCGAAATCTCGAGTTGATTTACTTTTTCATTTCCTCATATAATACGGGGCGGAATTGGATAATTGAATTATGAGATTCGGGATGTTTTTTTTTTGTTAGGTACTTGGAAAGTTTTGATATTTTTACCTTAGGGAAGTAGATATTTGTGACTGTATTATGTTAGTAATGAAAGACGGTAAGCTGCTACCCACTTGAAGTCTTTAACCGGTTGAATGCAGCTTATTGCTGTATTGAAAGTTATTGCTCTATTTCCTATTGAAAAGACTTTAATAGCTTACAACTTCCAATACGTTTAGAAAACACCTAGCCCTGACAACAAGTAATGGACAACATTGTAAACTTTTTCTACGTGAATACGGGGCTTTTGGCTACTTTGTATGGGTGCATTTTATGTTTTTTTTTTTTTTTTTTATAATGTGCGTTTTGTTTGTGCAGAATAAACAATTTTTCTTTCTTTTCTAAAACATTTATCTACCCCTGTTTGCATGTGTAGGTCTGTAACTGGGTTAGGCAGTCGCTCCATGTGTGGTATTCAGCGGCATACGGTTAGACTGGAAGCCAATCCCAACATAGTTAAAAAAGGCTAGACAGGTGGTGATGATGATGATGATGATGATGATGATGATGATGATGATTGCAGGTGCAATTCTACTAATCTTTATCTGGATAAGCGGATTTATTAGACTTACCAAATACCTACAAAACAATGTTTAAAAAACGAAAAAACAAACCAGCCTCGCACAAAATATTTGCGTTCCTTATGAAATCATTAAAAAAGAATATCATAATAAGACATGGATTTTAATTGGAACCCAAACCAGTCCGTTTATTTCAAGTACCTAACAGTAAAAAAAAAACGATATTTAGATGGCTTCATATAAGTACTGCGCCGATTTTATTGCGCTCTGATATTTTTATAACTTTATGTAGGTACTTGGTCTGGTTTAATAATTTCTTTAGTTTATGCACGGCAGGTTGGTAGGTACTTTTGAAGACTGGCCTGGCTGATATATACAAGTAATTGCTTACTTCGTCCTCGTATTTTGCATCTAGTGATCAGCTTTAATGATAGCGTATTATAGCTTAATTAATTAGATATTTTGCTCTGGTATAAAATAAAAACTTGGCATTGCATTTACATCTTTTCTAATCTAAATTGGGAAATAAGCAGACTTTAATTAAAAACGTACTTACGTACAACTTTTCTAAAGCTCCATACACAAATCGCATACCCTGTAAAACGGAGATAATATTTAAACGGTTTTATTTAGCTTGCCCCGTTTGTTGATATTTTTAGGTCAAAATTAGTAATTAGTAAATCCCCTTCGTATTGTCCAATTGATCTGAAATTTGGTACACACCATTGATTTCAATGACAGTACATTTTTTTTAATTACTTAAACTTCTTTGAATACAGGACTGCTCTTTGACCATTCAAAATTATGTTTTGGTAAACTCGATTTTCTCTCTTACCAAAATCATTCTGCGTAGCCTTTGCCCAACTATGTTAGGGTCGGCTTCACGTCCAATCAGATGCAGCTGAATACCAGTATTTTACATGGAGCGACTGCCTATCTGACCTCCACAACCCAGTTACTGGGCAACACGATACCCCCTGGTTGTCAGGTTTTCGGGCTTCTGACAACCCGATCCACAAATGACAGCCGGGAGCATCGGCTTAACGTGCTTTCCAAGGCTCGGAGGAGTCTCGCTATGTAAACATGGTCACCCATCCACAGACCAACACCGGCAAGCGTAGCTTAACCTGATGGATCGACCCGTGCGGTTGTTATTACTCTTTTCAAAATATCTGATCTACAGTAGTTAAAAACTCTTTAAGCCCCCCTAGAACATGTCTCCACGTTACAATGTTTGCACTTTCTACATAACGTCGGCGTGTATTCCAGTTATTTACTTATGTAGATCAAATAGAGGACCCGTTTGGCTCGTTCCTCGGATCATCGGCTTTCTGTGCAAGATGCATGCCTCTGGCAGAATGCCTATATATGTATGTGTAACCAGTGCACAAGTGCCTGTTATAGATAGGTATGATATTAAGGAACTGGTAACTTAAAATATTGTCGTTATGAGCGATAATAGTTCTTATTGCAATCCCGTTCGGGTTTAAATCTGTTGTAATAAATTCAAATACAATATAAATGAGCAAGCATTGTCGTAAAAATCCAAATAAAAACGTATAAAATTAGATATTAGGTAACTATTTAATATTAATAATCCATCACTGGATGCAGTTTGGCATTTTGAATTTTATGGTATATTTTTTATTATAATTATAATTGTTATTGAAGGGATTAACTGGTTTTAAAGATAAACAAGAGGTGACTTTGATGATTTTTTAGATGCATTAAAGTATGTTTAATTATGTTTTGAGTTCCATCACTCTATGCAAAAAAGACTTGAAAATATCATAAAATTTTTGCTTTCAATTTTTTTTACTAATAAAGAGATACACTGGTTTAAAAACCACCCTTTTGAGTATTTTCAAGAAATCACCGCCTACTAAGTTTGCTTCTATGAAAGTGAAGGAATTGGCTTTTCAAGAGGTAAGGAAAGTGATTATGATTGATAACATCCTTCTGTGAATCAATATTTTCTTGTAAATGGGGAAGATACCAAATCAAAATAGCATTATATAATTATACCAACTCTGATCTGAGCAAGATTATGTCAGCATTATCTACGTAGCCCAACTATATTGGGGTCTGTTTCCAGTCTACCAGATGCAGCTGAATACCAGTATTTTACATGGAGCGACCGCCTATCGGACCTCCACAACCCAGTTACTGGGTAATACGATACCCCTTGGTAATACTGGTTGTCAGACTTTCGGGCTTCTGACGACCCGTATAAGCGACTGACGAAAATCCACTAATGGCAGCCGGTACCAACGGTTTAACGTGCTTTCCGCGCTTGGGTCGTGGATGGGTCCACGGACTATCTTTATGTTAAGATGGTCCGTGGACCCATCCGTGTAGCTTAACCTTATCATTCGACCTGAGCGACAAGCACCTGACAAGATTATGTTTGGACATTAAAAAATACTGTGATCTGTGAGTTTGTTTCTGCCTTTTTTCTCGGAGTAGTCAGATAGGAAACGCCGACCTCATTTAGTTTTAAAAATATGATTGACGTGTAAGAGTGTTTGTACAAACCTACAGAAATAAAATCATTTTTCATTTATAAATGCAGAATGTCCACGGTAGAAATGTCTCACCGAGTCAGATCATTAAACTAAGAAAACTGTCTCATTAGTATTAGAATAAAAATACTTTTTTCTCATATAAAGCTCATTTATTTGACGTGCTATTGCCCATAGAAGACTCTTTAAAAATACTTTAGTGTAAACTTCGTCTACTGCAAGCGAGACCAATGTGGGTCAAAATAAAGATAAAATTTCCCATGTGAATGTGTGTGAATTGGCGAAGAAACCACCAACGTGGAGGGCCTTGTCAATTTATACTAGACGATATCTACTCTGTAATCTCCTCAACGAGTCTTCAATAGATAGCATCCAATACTTTATACACTATAAGATTACTTACGAACGCGATCGCCTAGTAGGAAACAGATAAGAAAAATCGTCGAGTAAAATCTCTGGCTAAAGAATGCCGGTTGTTTTTCCCGCCGAATAGTGTGACGAAACTAAAACAACAATCGATTCGATTCGTCCGCATAATCGATGATAATCAATCGATAGTTACCCGTTACTCGATCATAGCTTCATAGACAATACGATAGTAGTGTAGAAAGAAAAAAAAACAACACTATAACACAAAGCAGTATCGACCGCAAGGGGTCGCCGGCCTATGATTGCTGGCTTCAGTGACGCAGTGGCACTTAAAGAGAATTTTAAATTCAACCCAAGGATTTAATTGACCGGACTGCAGGTTCCCGAGTGCATAAACATTTATTTTCAGAATAGATGGCGCGCTGGCAAGATCCACAATCTTTTTCGTTTTTCCACCTAAGTTTAATTGGGTTTTCGTGTTAGGAAAATCTCTATTTTAGGAAGTTTTGGCTTAGATCTGTACCAGATTAAGAGGTAATAGACTAGGACTATCAATTTACTCTCTTATTTTTAAACGGTGGAGAAGTTTAAACGTCAAAAATGTATAGTTAAACTGACGCTAATCATTGCTTAACTTAGCAACGTTTAAAATGGATAAGGGAGTGATATGAAGATTTGAATGACGTTATTGCGACGCACGCTGTTTCGAAAACCTTTAGGAGTGGAACGCCAGTTCGAAAACACATTGAGTCGAAAACCGCTATATATCGAATGACGTTGTCGCGAACACGCTGACTCAAAAACTGTTTGAATGGTACGCTAGTACGAAAGTCTTGGTATTGAAATCCAATGTTGCGAATAGCATCTTCCAATCTGAATTTGTCTGGGAACCGAACTCGCGACCCAGTGATTACCAAGAACTACCTACGCTACTATGATAAAACTGACACTGAGCTAGTTGTCTATTGGGCACGCCACGATAGCGGCGGTAAGTCCCCTTTTTGAGGAGTGGCTTGAGAGGCGGCATGGCGTCCTCACCTTCCGCCTGACGCAGGTCCTCACCGGACACGGTTGTTTCGGGAGGTTCCTGTTTCGCATAAGGCGGGAGGACACGCCCGGGTGTTTCCATTGTGAAGATCGCCCTGAGGACACGGTGGAGCATACGGTGGCGGTCTGCCCGGCTTGGGCGGAGCACCGCCGTGGCTTCGTGGAGGCGATCGGCGGCGGCGATCTCTCGCGTCCGGCCCTGGTGCAGGCAGCAGATGTCAGCACCAACTGGTTGGGTCTGCAAGGGTCGATGCCTGCCAGGAGTGCGCGTTGTTCGAAAGAGATACCGCAGCCCCTGGCACACAAGCAACTGAGGGAACACGGGTGGGTTTTAGTCAGTAAAAGTCTGACACGCCCTCCTGCTCCACCCAGAGCGGGAGAAGTTATTTGATGATTCCCATCGAAAAAAAAAACCACTCAATGTTTTAACTGAATTCCTGGTGAGCCGATGGCAAGTAATGTACCTACAACAACGTATCCTTGAAAAATCGATCGTGCAAACACACCGAATGCCTTCAACTTGACTCTGGGCCGTCAGAAAATCAATCCATTAAAGTTATGTTTATGTCTTTCGAATAATCTCCGTGAGAGAAACTAAAACAAACTGACACTTTTCTTACTTTACGGGACTTTCAGTATTGCAATATCTAAATTATACTTTGTGAAGAGCCTCGTACAAATAATATGCACGCACTTAATAGACAGATTTTCTTTACGAACTTTTCTACAAAATTGTTACTTTATTTGGTACTACTCTGATAAACTTAATCATGTTATACTTTATCAACTGCCCGCCAATTCGTCCGCGTGATTTTTTGTTCTTTCTGCTCGGCTCCTAAGGATCGTAGCATGATATTATCACGCTACGATCCTCCTTCCTTAGCCTATAATTAATAATAAGCTTAATAGCCTATGATTTTACTCAAAAATTAGGCTATCAATTATTTAAAAAATCAAATCCGGCTGGTAGTTCCAGAGATAAGCGCGTTCAAACAATCAAACTGTTAACTATTCAGCTTTAGTTACTATAGAGTACCTAGATTTAGATCATTTTATTGAGTAAAGGACTCTCAAAACGAATGCTTACGTACTCAAGGAATATTCTTCTCAAACATTGTTACACGTGTATTTTCACATCTATTCGGTTGAAGTACTTTATCTGCGAAGCCCACGTTTTGGTTGGAGCACCCACTTGATATTGTCGGGGATTCTTTATATGACATTTTAGTGCTACTGCATTACGCACTGCGTATGTGTAAACGTAGATAGAAGAACAAAACGACATAATAAAATAAGTTATGTTAAATCTTTTTGAAGACAAAAAACAAGAGACAATTAAACAATTTTTGGCGGGTAAGTTCTATAAAAAAGTTTTTAATATGAACAAAATGTAAACATTTTGACTCGAGAATATAAATCGTATTTTAATTAAAACAACAGCTACGTATGATGTAATTGGAATCCCGCAAATCTGTTAACCTTGAACTTTTTACACATAATCAAGATGCGGTCAATGACCGAATGACGTTTCATGCAGTGAGTGCTTTTTATTGTCTGTGGCCGCTAATGGCTGAGGTGTTAAGCAGAAGAATAACTGTTTACACGAGCTTTTTAACACCACGTTTCGAATGTTCAACGGTTCCACGAAATATTTTCTTTATTACCATATCGCTCCAAGCTGTGTGGCAGACTAGGAATGCTTTAAAGTTTAAGACGATCGATTGCTACGATAAATTACAGTACTTACGGTAGTATTCCAAGTCAGTTAATGTCTCTAAATTATTGTTTACTCAGTCTCGTTAAATGTATGGGTACATCACCAACTCGCCACGAGAGACTGGACACGCGTGTGTTCAGTTGGTGAAACTCAAAATTAGTATCACTAATTATTTCGTCATCTAGATACGCAAGATGTTACGCATGTCCACTTAGTGAAACTTAAATTAAATCACTTTTATGTTTTCGCCAACTGGACACACCCAGTTTTTTGGAAAAAAAAAAGGTACAGTCAGGTTAATAATCGCCTCGTTCATTGAATTATTGAACAAGGCACTTTTAAATGGCACAATTATTGCAGTTACGAAACGAAGTAAACTGAAAACGAATTATGACGAAAGGGTTATCGGGTTGGGATTTATTACCTGCTCTAACCAATCAGAGCAGACTACGTCATTGTACCAGGTTGTCAAAACTCGGTAAGAGTATACCTGACGTAGGTATGTCAGTTAGAAAACGGTTTATGCCTTCGAAGTACTATGTTGTCATAACTCGGTAGGAGATCATGCGCAATGACTCAAGATATTTTGCTGATGGGTTAATACAATATTTATTGATTCTGCATGTAAACATTAATCTGCGTGACTGCACTTTGTCATGAATTCAGGTAAAATGCGAACGTGTGTCCAGTTGGCGAAAACTTAACATGATTTACTATGTGGGTATCACGCTTAAGAATCTTGGCGTGTCCAGATGACGAAATTATAAGTGAATTTTGAGTTACATCAACTGAAAACACACGTGTCCAGTCCCTCGTGTCGAGTTGGTGACTAACCCAAATGTATTACTTGATGGCTGATCCTGTAATTGGAGAGTTTAAAAAGCCTTTGTATAGATAGAGTATGGGTATGAGAATCGCATTCGTATGCAAAATTATTACAGGTCAATCGGATAACGGCAAATAGGTCAAAATCGACTTGCAGAATTGCATTATCGACGAAATGAACGAATGCATGAGTTTAATAAAAGCTTTCAATAAAACCGTACCTATAGACTGCTATATTAACATTACAAAAGAAAAGCATTTACTTTAAAAGTTCAAATAAAAATCCAAGAAGCCGATGAAACCTCATAAATTAAGAACAGCAAATTGAACTAATTAATTTTTCTCTTGACTTAAATTCCCAGCGAAAGTACACGATGGTTAATAATAATTTATTACTGGTGAAATATGCTCAATATTGAAAGCAGCTTTATCAATACAAAGGAATCATTGGTGCTATGGCAATAACTAAAAACGATAATGTTTTGAATGAAAACGATAATGAATTAAATAGATACTAAAATATGAGTTTTTACAAAGCTGACTTGTAGGTATAAATTTCTAAAACAAGACCGAAGAAGTTTTCGATAAAATACCTACAGTTTTTCCCATTTACCTCATGATAATAAAAGACACATTTAATACCATATGAGGCACTTTAGAATCGACTCATCTCTACCAGACACGCTTCAAAAACAATCAATAAATAATTGATACCACATCATGGGAACAACGAGTGAATAAGCAACATGCTTCTAATCCATAAAATGTTTTCCCTTTCGTGAGGGGATCAAAGGAATTGCTAACAACTGTGGAACAACACTTCCAAGCTTCAGCCTTCATGAAATATTCTGAACAAAGTTTCCTTGCGGTCGCGATCACGATATGCTTGTAGACTAACTGATGTTTTGGTAAATAACTTGAGGAATTAATATTTTGAACGTACAAACTAGGTCCATGTTATCTACATATTTTGGAAACAAATAATTTATGATACCAACTGCATAATAGAATGAATATTATATGTACATTTTTTATATAGAATTCATAAAAGGAGTGAGCATAACTTAATTAGAAAGGTTCCTGTGGTGGTCCTTGTGAGTTAGCTTCAATAATACGTAATTTTTAAAATTAGTGTATCGCGATGATGTTATAATAAAGGAAATCACCAGTTTCGGCTAAGCGTGGACAAGATGCCCGGTAAAAATGATTTTGATTGACCGAAGACACGGACTTCAGAAATTAGAATATTTTTTTGCTGTGTTGTGTTTTTTTTTTTGTTAATAGTTTTGATGTAACTGTAATAACTGTAGTAACTAGCACCTCTTAAAATTAAAACAAGTTCATTTAAATTTTCTTTTTTAACCAGATCGGTGGTAGTCACAGTGATAACGTTGACAGCCTCCCGTTATCTTAATAACTAGAGTATGCAAGATTTGCACTGCCAAGCAATGCATATTTTATAGTCCAAGGAAAGATGTAATTATCTCTCAAGTCTTTAACAACCTAATAAACTTAATTTTATGCGTGAGACAACAGTAAAAGTGGGTATAATAAGGTTATAAAAAAAACCTGTAATTAATATTAACATAATACATTACCCAGAAACAACGTCACGTCTAACTAGATTAGAAAAAATTACAATGTCATCATCATCATCATTTCAGCCGAAAGACGTCCATAGCTGGACATAGGCCTCCGCCAAGCTCCGCCACTCCGGCCGGTTCTGTGCTTCCCGCATCCAGCGGTTTCCTGCGGCCTTGAAAAGGTTATTTCATCCTGTGGGAGGCCTTCCAGCTCTACGTCTTCCAGTACGCGGTCGCTACTCCAGAAACTTTCGGCCCCGTCGTCGGCCATCTGTAATGTGAGCAATGGGCCCTGCCCACTGCCACGTAATTTAAATGTATCTATTCTATTGTACCTATATCCTGAATTGTTCAGATAAAATACAAAACTGAAACACTGTGAAATTTTCCTTGAAATCCATTTTTAAATCTACATACAGACAGATTTTTAACTATTGATACCCGATTTATTTGTACGGCGAAAACAGTAACTACTAGGCGAAACAAAGAATCTAAATGACGTAATGAATCATGAACCTAATTTTCTGGAAAATTTAAACTATATTTATTCTGTTTCATGAAAATAGTCCAAGTTTCGGGAACCAAAATAGATGTGTTATTTTTTTATAACATCCTATTTTTCAGAAACAAGATTTTTCGGAAAGGCAACCAGCTGACACCGACCGATACAAAATTGTGTGCACTCTTACTTAGAAAATTTCAAAAAATATGGCCACACAAGGATTCTGATAGCCATAAATTCAAAGCATGCTAGTAATACTCTTATTTTATAGCTGCCACAACTGGTGCCAATCCCGTTTCCCAAGGCTGGTCATAACGGTATCGCAACCAGTATTCCCATAGTGGGTTCGGAATCCAGTGCCACAAAACCTGCTAATAAGTCGAAGTAAATTAAACTTAATTGAGACGTAATAAGCGCTATGTGAAGTGTAATGGGTAAAATTGTAGAGCTTGGTATGGAAGGACAGATGAGGTTTGAATTGGAATGATATGTTCGTGTAAGTTGTCTTAAGTTTATGTCTTCCTTGGAACGATGTTAAGGAGAGTGGAAAGTAAGATGAATAGGTATGAAAATAACTTGAGCATCAAAGTGAAAACTTTTACTAACTTTCTTTTTCCTGTATTTCCAGTTTATCGGACATCTTTTTCCCTGAAAAAGCCCAAAGAATGAAGTATTTTTTTGTTGCTCTGAATCATTTCCACCTTTATAATAAATTAAATCATAAGTACTTACATGAAAAGGTAGTGAATAAAGCGTTTACTTTCTCTGACTTATGATTAAAACGAGAGAACACATTTAATCTTACAGAGAGGCCGCCATGCGAAAAGATAAATGGCGGGAACGACGTTATCTTTTTACAATCATCTTTTTCATACCAATTTCATGGAGGCAACGGAGTAAGGTATTCAGCCTCTCATGCTATTTAATCAAGCGAATTTGTTTCATCCAGTACGAGTACCAGTTAACTAAGCATATTTAAAATATCCTTTTTTTAAGTTGGCAAGAATTTTTGCACAAGAAAATTGAAAAGTGTGTAGTGTTGCTATACATAAAAAACGAAGAAGTGAGTTTTCTCTTTAAAAATTTTCTCCTTTAGTTTTCAACTTCTAAAGTGACTTTTATAGAATACTTTATGAACTTTATAGTGTAGATACAGTTCGCTTCACATTTTGCTCTATCCACAATGACTAAACATAGTTTTATGACATTCCACGAAGCAAAATATACAGCTGAATCACGTATAAAATGTGAAATGACACACTGAAAAAGCCAACAAAATGTTTAACATATGGCAACTTTAAGTAGAAAAAAGCAGGCGGTAATAACCGAGAGAGGTTCGTTATCTCGGCGCAGACGGCACACGTCTGAATGGCCTCCATTGACGCCGGCGAGAAGCATTCGAGTATTGCCCCCCTTAATTAAGAGGGACGAAGAGTGGTTTGAAAGCGTCGGCGGTGTACAATGCCTAGGCATCCTGGTTGTTTTGAGGGTCTTCATTGTTCTTGGATCGCTTGCGTTTCCACCTGGAGTGAGCGACTGAGCTTCTAGTTTGACTTCACAAAGACTTTTGTGAACGTCCTGTATGTTTACATGTCCGTAGTTATGCGTTTTAAGATGCTCGCAATTATTTTTAATTGCTAAGAACTTTTTGTGTGAGGTGTGCAGTTTTAAAAACATGCCTTTAGTTTTTGTTTTTCTTTGGTGGGACGTTGTAAAATATTATGGTTTTCTTGCTTACATGATTTTTTTGAAGAGTTAAGATTGCAATGTTTCTTCAAAATGACTTTGTGTTGCTTGCTACTTTTGCAAAGAAGAATGGAAAAAAAAACAAAGATACATGTGACAATCAACACTTAGTATGGTTTAGAATGATGAGCATTATCAGTCTATAGTGATCCCACAGCTCAACACAAGCCTCCGTCCTCTCTGTCAGAGAGATTGGGCCATAATCCACCACGCTGGCCCAGTGCGGGTTGGTGGATGTTACATTTCTTCGAATGTTTGTTTCTAGGGCATGCCAGTTTTCTCGCGATGTTTTCCTTCACTGTTTTGAGAGCAGTGGTGATGAAATAATGGATTCGAACCCACGACTTACACATCGTAAGTCCAGGCCGTTATTACCACTGGGACACTACTGCTCTACATGATAAAATACATGCATATAATTTCCATCCAAACATAATTTCAGGCCATCAGCGTCTAACCAGAGTAGACGGCGGAACAAAGTATCATATCCCCGAAACCCAAGTATCACGTATGTTGACGAGATAAATCCGGTATATCAACAAAAGCGTCCAATTCTCTTTTGTTGTAAGCAATTTTCTGTGAAAATCATATCAGAGGGTTCCTTTTGAATCGGTGTAAGAGGGTTTAGGCCGTCCCATTCAAGCCTTAGTTACACTTGCCGAGTTGCGACGTTAAACCAATGCGGTGTGGCGTGGGGTGTCGTCAATGGGATAATGTATGGTGTTTTGTGAAAGACGCGGAAAATATTGAGTTAAGGTGATAGTGTTTAGGGTGAGCTGGAGCTTCTTAATCGCGGTTCTTTTGTGAGTCTTTTTATGGAGGCGAGACACGATAAAGTTTGTTTGTAACATAAAAAAAGAACCCACTTCCATACAAAACTCTACAAAATGAATAATCACTTTAATTTTGGAAATCGGTTTAAAGGTAAAGTTATTTTTCACTTTGTAGTGCTTTTTTTGGTAGTCAGTCGTGTTTTACTGGTCGGCTTTAATTTTTTAATTTTTACGTTGTGGTACCAACCCCACTCGTATTCGTATACTTGCTAAGTAAATAACAGTGACAGTTAGTTATTATATAACATCATCAACATACACTAAGTTGAAAAATACGTATTAATATTGAAGCTAACTCTAAAACCACTCATCATATCTTGACAAAATTTATATGGGACGACTCTAAAGAAAAGAAGCATTTATTAAATCGGTTTATAAATGCAAGAGTTCTGGGGTAACAAACATAAAAAAGTACAACCGAATCGAGAACCTCCTTTTTTGACGTCGGTAAAAATAAAAAGTAGTGCATCCTTATGTGAAGTACCTCCAGAACATTCATTTATGACTGTAGACCCCATAACTAATGATAGGATGTCGTTACACCAATTTAACACTAAACTATCAAACCGGACAATAGCATCACATAAAACAAATCGGCCATAAGCACAACATGATCGGCCATAATCCAGATACACCATAAAATATTATGTCCCAGTAAAAACGATATAGTCTAATAACACGCGTTACGTAACAAAGGAAGTGTACACGCATATAAATCTTTTGCACCTCGATCTGCTATGATTGGACGAATTACATGGCCGTATTACCTGACCAGTGGTCTAAGAGCCCTCATATAACACCCACTGTCCTTTTTTGTAGCGAAGTGTGGAGGTCGACGGGAGGTGGGGGAGGTCATCTGTGGTGGTGGTGATAGGAATTGCTCGCATTCACTGTGGACAATACCCTCAATAGGAGCTTATACACAATAGCTGAAATCCACAAAGTGGTTTCCTAGATATTTTTAGTCCGGATTGTTTGAAGATAGGTTATAGTTTTGGTTTATTCTTGTGGCATCGTGGGGTGGAAGTTTTAAAGTTTTTTTGGTATTAAAGACAATCATGCGGGTGTAGTAAGAAACAGTTAAAATGGTAAACGAATACCCTTAAGACATAGCACAACTTCACTAGTTTTAAAGGGATTTTTTTAACAAATGATAGAGTAAGGCGCATGGGTGAAGTCAAAGACGCGGCCTGTGCGCAGTTTATTTTTATCGATCAAGAAACGTGTATTGTCTAAACTTTTGTGTGATAAATATTAACCGACTATCAATAGTACAAATAGTAGTGTAATTTTAAGAAACATACTAAATCCTCATACACATACACTAATTTCACAAGCTAGCGCCTACGTAACATAGGTACACGTCTAACGGTCCAAACTGAAACAACCAAACAAAATTATTTGACCACTTTATGCGAATTTGCACTCCGCAAATATTATACAGCGCAAACAAAAATATTAAACGCTAAAATAATAACCAGAAAGTGAAATAAAGAAATCTAGATAAGCTAAGTTTCAATTCCAATTAAAACTGAGCTTTTACTTAACATAAAATGTTAGTAGTTAGGTATCTCGCTTAATTGGTCGCTACACCACTTTCACATACCCATGCGAATTAACATTTCCAAATGATTTTCTAATTTAAACCGTAACATTATTGTAATAAGGTACTATTCCTTTTTGCACCATGGAAATATTCTGCAATGAAGAAACACGAGTTGGCACCATACGGTGAAAGAAAACTTGGAAAATGTTTTCTAGGGTCGAACGAACATATGTTAGCTTGATATTTTATTCCCCTAGTTACTTAGAACGCTAAGTTTCTTTGAGATTTATATTTTTTGTTTAACATTGGACGAAGTGTGAAGAAAAGTCAAACAGAGAAAAGTGTATAGCGAAGTCAAATTACTTAGCAATTTGTGATTGAAGTGAAGTATCAGAAAACTTGAACAAAGAAATTCGACGGAATTGTTTAGCTGGTCCAATACAACAGAGAATTTCCTCGCACATTGTACCTACGTCTTGTTTTGTTTCCATTAAAAGTTAATCAATACGACGCGGACGCGACGCTAACGTCTCATAACAATGATTTATTTCGACCATATTGAAAACTTTTCGTGTGGTGCCGGACGTTAAGAGTAGCACCATCGCTTTTCTTCCCGTGGGTGTGGTAAAAGGCGACTGAGGAACTTCCTAAAGATTGGGCAGCAGCGTTCTCTATTCATTTTATCACCATTCTGCGGCCACCAATGCGCCTGACAAGCGTTTAGTGTAAACCCCCTCAAAATGCTTGGTGGCTGAAATGATGAATGATGATGATATTGAAAACACCATTGACGTGTTATGTACCAAAAAATTTACTAAAATACTAAAATACAAATACAACTGCACAGGACTTTAAAAATATAGAACACAGTAAATCAGAAGCTTAAAATAAAAATATCATCGTCGTAATGGCGCCAACTCGTAGCAGTGACATGAAATAAATTGCGAAAAGACGATAAAAATATCGTAATGGCTTTGTCGACTTCTATCGTTTGCAATAAAAAACTTCAAGATTTCAAAAATATGATTCGCAACGCAGCCAAGGAGGATTCCGAAGAGAGAGATGTTGCAAAAAGACACGGGCAAAACAACGAAACTTAAATTATTTGCGAATTGAGTCTTATAAGAAAGAGGTACAGTTTAAATTCCTTTACCTGTCCAATTCGGTAACGTTACAGGGGAGATGTTGCAAGCTCGCTGCCGAAATGAAAAATATTAAAGGACTCCTGAATAATTCTAAACGGCCATTTCCTATTGTACAAATTGAATGGAATTTCTTGATAATATCTCGTGTCTTTATTAAAACAACAAAGAATGTGCAATGAAACATTTTGATGTAGAAATATTTGATGTTACAGATGATAAGTATATTAGATAACAATTTCTGAATATCGGGAATATTAAGAAAGCAGTCGGTGTCGGGAATATAATTAAGGAATTCTAAATTTCTAAGAAAATAATGTATGATTTCAATATTAAATTTTCGTTAAACATGGGCTTTATCCTATTTCCTACTAATCATCATCATTTCAGCTGAAAGACGTCCACTGCTGGACATAGGCCTCCCCCAAAAGGGGGGTTTTGCCATAATCACCATGCTTTGCAGGCGGGTTGGCAGTCGCAGTATGGTGGTAAAACGCATAGAGAATGCTGCTGCCCGTTCTCTAGTAAGTCCCTTAGTCGCCTTCTACGACACCCACGGCAAAAAATGGGATGGTGCTATTCTTTTACGCTCGGCACCACACGGAACACGTCCGGCACCACACGGAACCCTACTAATATCTACTATGAATGTGAAAATTTGTATGTTTGAATGTTTCGATATTTATTTCTCAATCAGGCCAAAACAACTGAACGGATTTGGATGAAATTTGGCACACAGATATAACCTGGATTAATACATTGGATACTTTTTAATCCCGGAAGTTTGTTCTTATGGTATAATTTCCGAACTCCCCGCGGGCGAAGTCGCGGGCTAAAGCTAGTGTTATGATATTAATAACAGAATAAACACGGATTCATCTCAGCTTAGAAATACTACAAGAAACTGGCAGACTGAGGTAATCTTGCCCCAAATCATTTTGTATTTCTCGGAACGCTTCCGAACATAACACTTACCTCGAATGAAAGCCTTAGAATCTGCTCCAGACTTCCACGAACCCTCACTAACACTCAATCATAATAGCAGCAACTTAGTTTCACAACATAAATCTGACAAAATGCAGTCGGGTCTTAAATTTTTAATTGCTGCAGAAATAACATTTTACAACGCCGCCATAATATTAGCATAGGAAAACTCTTACTGGAGTACTCCAAAGTGTTATAGCTTTGCAAAGTATCGGGGACAGTCGAGGATCTAAGGATTGGAAGTATAGAGGGTCTTCAGATGTCAAGTGTGAGTTCACCGGTCCTCTCGCCTCTGGGTGAGGGCTGCCCCCTTGTGTCGTGAGAGTGAACAAGTCTATTGAGAAAGTTAACATTTGCGATGTAGGCACTTCACGTTTATGATCTGGTTTTTGATGGTGTTCTTTGAAACCTCTTGTGTGTTGATTTTGCTTGCTTATATTATTTTGTCTGTTTTTTTTGGTATTACTGCTTCCTTGGTCTTGGTCGGAGGACGGTCGGGAGGACGGACGGGAGGTCGGCAACAGCAGTAGCAACTGCTGTTCCCATCCCAGTTTGATGCCAATAGGCTCGCCCCTATTACGTAGGACTTAAACATAACCAGCGAAATGTGGGTGTACCATAGGTATACGGCTGTTTAACCCTTCGGGAAACAAATCGTGAAGCCATGTTATGTTTTTACTTGTAAAATGATTAATGTCGAGCGTTTAATCCGGGGTAAACCTTGACGGATCGGAAGTACAGAGTATATTTTTGCTAGACGTAACAATATTAGCATCGTGTCTGTAAAATAGAGTCTGTTTTAGTTGCATAAATTAGCTAGCTAACTGCGAACTACGGTAGGCGTCGTGTTTTATAGCTCTGCACCATAATTGCCTTTACACTACTAATGACTATTAACTATTATCTACTATTCATCTCATCATCTGATGTCCCCCCTTGTGCGCAGTACATGCAATGTTGCCAGGTGTACCCAGAAGATAGCATAATAGATATAGGGTTCCTTAAGTTGTATGGAATACAATACAACTTAGGGAATATTAGGTATACCAATTTACTATACTTAGATATATGTACTTTAAGCTGTTAATTATTGTTCCTTATTTGTATGTGTATTAATTAATTATACTAACTTAAGTAATACTTACAAAATTATTCTGAAGGTTATTTCTAATCCATAGTTCGAAAACTTTCGCTCGCACGTAAATCTGTTAGTCCATTAAAGTAGATATAAACTAAGAACCCAACGGTATGCAGAACTTCACATTCATGTTTACAGCTAAACCCAGCCTTATAATGTTTGACTAAACCTAATGATAATGGATAGAACGATGTTGGATGACTTTATTTGATTAGTCCGTTTTCTTTAAAAGTTTAATTATCTTTGCCATAAATGTAACTGAGCGCTTCAACGTCAGGAAATGCACTAAGTACTTCTATCTGGATGTCTGTCAAACATATTCTCTGTTAACAATTTAAGTTATGTTCGACCTCGCAATTTCATTATCAGTTTTGAGAATACCCAGTACAAAAATAAAATAACTTCATTACTTAAGGCTGTGTTGGAAGTGAAGAAACTAGACGGATAGATCTTGTCGTGTCGTCTTGTCACTTAATGACGTGCAAGTGACATTAAGAGCAGTGGTGTTCCATTGGTAACGGCTGCGACTTAGGAGTTACTGTATGGGCGTAGGTTCGATCCCAGCCAGGCACTTTACTTTGCTTATTATTTTTTCATCACCACTGCTCTCAAACGGTGAAGGAAAACATCGTGAGGAAACCGGCATGTCCTAGAACGAAAAATTCGAAGACATGTGACATCTACCAACACGCACTGGGTCCGCGTGGTGGAACAATATGGGCGCTGATTATGAACTGACATTAAACTTTAAGGTGGTATAAAGCTATTACGAGACCGACTATACATAAAAATCAGAAGCACTCTAAATTACACATTGCTCAAATATTTGTTCCGGTCCCGAAATATCTTCTGTCACAAAAGCTAATAATAGCTCCGTATTGTCTTTAAAAGCATTCTTAATAGGTACGGCAATTTCTTGACAAGCGAGGCGGGGCATTACATTATTTACGTTGTTGAGCAGACCACTTTTTCGAACATATGAAGCAATATATTAGCAATATCCTTCAAAATTATTTAGATCTGTTTAATAGTTTGTTAGGCAATTAGAATGCTGTATATAATCTGCCTTCATTCATTCTCTTTAGCCGCTTTTATCTGCCTCTATCTAACCCAGTAAATCAGTAGCACTTACTGCTTCTCACAGATGTACCGCTAAAACCAGTCCCGGCTGAACAAATATTTGTTCCGGTCTCGGAATGTCTTGATGAAGCTCATGTGAGCACAGATTATCAAATTACTAAAGCCGGGACAAAACGAAGGAAATAAAGGGTAGAATTACCGAGTTTTAGCCGTACCTATCTGTTACGTTTTTACACGCTTTATATTAGCTTCAATTGTATGTTTGTTTGTTTGTATGTAACCGACTCCTTTGAGCGCGATTTTGACCCACTTTAAACGGTCAGATTTCATTGAAACTTTGTAAACTTGTCGAGGACCGATGACAATTCAATTAATAAAAAAAAAAAGAAAAAAAAAACACGTTTTTGTAGTTAGCAGAACTAAAAAATAGAAAATAAATAATAGTTTAAAAAACTAAAAAACACGCTTTAAAAACTAAAAAAGGAAAAAATAATTTAATTCAATTAAAAAGCGTGGGGTGCTTGATTATAAAAATACCTCAAAAAGCACCCCACGCTTTTTAATTGAATTAAATTATTTTTTCCTTTTTTAGTTTGGTTTTTAAAGCGTGTTTTTTAGTTTTTTAAACTATTATTTATTTGAAAATGAAATATCCTGGTTTCACTGAGTTGGTAGAGCAGTGGTGGCCCAGTGGTAACGACCGGGACTTACGAGTTGTAGGTTCAAACCCAAACACGCACTTTACTTTGTTTTAATTATTTCATCACCACTGCTCTTAAAACGGTGAAGGAAAACATTGTGAGGAAACCGGCATGTCGTATTAGAACCAAAAATTCGAAGACATGTGATATTACCAACCCGCACTGGGCCCGTGTGGTGGATGGCTCTCCCAAATAGGAAGGCCTATGTCCCATCAGTGGGACTATTATCGGCTGATTATACATCCTGGGTTGAACTTCCGTTTTCGAGTGGTGAGAAGAATATACCTGACACAATTTATACGTCAGGGATCTATGCATGGAATACTTTCAACATAAGTATGTAGGTAAGGCAGTAGAACATAAGACGAAGTTTTGTTCACTGGACTGTAAGTTGGGAACCAAACCGCAGGAAGTTATATGGCTTTAATAGGACAGGTTACTTAATCTTTAAGGAAGTCAGGTTAAAAGATAATACGTTTTTTTGTACAGCTTACATGGCTTCTTACATTGCAAGTAAGACATGTTAAAAACGATCACATGAAGACACCAAGGCAATTAGGAAAGTAGGTGAATTTAGAAAAACCAAATATACTTTAATTCGTTACATAGTCTGTCGCTAAGAGCTTCAAAGGAATATTTACAATATTACACATGGGTACAAAACCTAACTTGTACATATACATGCTATACTCCATTTGAACTAAGATTAGACATTTAAACAAAACTTTTTTACAGTCCGTTCAACTGATTCTGATTTCTATACCGTAGGCATAAGGATGGCATTAAAGGCAAAAAAGTAGTTACAATACCAACTAACGCAATAGAAGTCAAAATCGGTTGATCGGACTGTAAAAAAGGTTTAGTTAAATGTCTAATCTTATTTCAAATGGGGTATACTTATATTTAAATAAACCATAGAAAAATACTATGGACATAAAGATTCACTTAAATGTACTCTAAGAATAAAAATACAACAATAGCTACATTTGAATTAAATAAATCTAATATGGGTTCATTGTGTTACCCATAAAAAATACTACCTTTATAAAAAATATTTCAGTAGTATTGAAATGGTAGTTCTCTTATTAGTTTTGGAATATCGTTGTAAAATTTTATGGACAGAAAGAGAGTAGATTTTTTAAACTAACAATACTCCATTTGAAATAAGATTAGACATTTAAACAAACTTTTTTTACAGTCAGTTCAACCGATTCTGACTTCTATACCGTAGGCATAAGGATGTCATTAAAAGCAAAAATGTAGTAACAATACCAACTGTTTACTGCACCTGCCATTTGTTATGCCACTAACGCAATATAAATCAAAATCGGTTGAACAGACTGTCAAAAAGGTTTAGTTAAATGTCTAATCTTATTTAAAATGGAGTATATATTACAAACACAAATATCACAGAAGACATTAAACCTAGCAACAGCAAAAGCAGTGACAGAGAAAAATATCCCTGTCGCAACACAAGATAAATGAAACAAAATTACGGTAAAGAAATAACGTCATGAGCGGACAATAGGACATACAGTGCATGAATGACCGTGGCGCGATGGCGGGCCGAGCTTGACAAATTGGAGTCCCAGGATTATCCTCTCAATGTGCTATATTACGAGACCCGGGGAGAATTATATCAAAGCAATCGACTACCACGCTTTGTTTCATTACATTTCCCCGGGATTTTTAAACGGTGTCGCCAATTTTTGAGCTGGATTATACCGAGGGATTATTTTCATTGGCTGCGGTTTCATTTGGGACATTTGTTCGTTCGCCATTTTTGACACGCGGAATTTGGTGGGACGTTTCGGGTTTATTTTATTCTGTTGCGGGATTGGCACATTTAATTGCGATACTAGCTTTTGCCTTCGACATCATTCGCATGATTCAAATAATTGGTATTTGTTCCTGTTGGTAGTTATAAGAGCTAATTAATCATCATCTTCTGCCTAGCCTTTTCCCAATTATGTTGGGGTCGGCTTCCAGTCTGACCGGATGCAGCTGAATACCAGTATTTTAAATGGAGCGACTGCCTATCTGACCTCCACAACCCAGTTACTGGGTAATACGATACCCTTTGGTACCACGGACTAACCGCAGCAAGCGTAGCTTAACATGATCGATCGACCCGTGCAGCTAATATTACTTAGCCACAGACCCTTTTTAGAATATAGGTAGTTATGTACTAGAAATCCCCTCTATGCAGGAAAAGTTTTTATTCAGTGCGCAAACTGTAACCATGAATTCAGCATATCATTCTAGACCACCCAGCGCAGAAATATTTCATCGGTTATACAAAAATAAATCAGCTGTTCCATACATTTTGACCGCGTAGGTATTGCACTTTTCTATGAAACAGCTCATTTTTTTTTTGTAGAACCGACAAATAAATTCTGCGCTGGTTACAGTTTGCGCACTGGTTTAAAACTTGTCGTTGTTGTTTTTATGAAATTTAGTATGCAGCGGGTTTCGGGGGCGATAAATCGATCTAGCTAGGTTTCATTTTTAGAAAACGTCAAACAATGAAAATAAAACCGGGCAAAGCTCGGATATCCAGATATTTGATATTAAATCTCGTAACCTTTGTCAAAGTTAAATGATGAATGTCCATTTCTTGATGAAAAACATCGAGCCAGTAATTTATATGGTATGATCGATAATACCCAATAATTTGTGATATATAAATGACAGACGATTTTTCAGCGTTATATCCAGGAAAAATGGAAAATCCAAAATAAATGTGAGGCGTGCAAGAGTGTTTTCCGTGCAATTTATAAGCGGAGAGCGATAGCAGAACGAATAGATATGTTAAGTTTATAATAGCCACATGGATTGTCAACAATAGGGTGTGTAACCCATCACGGAGCCGTCATTAACGCATTCTGTATATTAAACTAAGTAATGCGCTGGGAAATTACTTTTATTTTTTTGTAAAAAAACAATTTTTAAAAAACGCCAAAAAGAAGTTGGAACTTTGACCTTCAATATCTCCGTAACTAAAAGGTTCCCAGATATGGTACAGAATAAAATAATAATGGACAGAACTACTGAGTCTCGGAATCGTTAAGGGTATTTTTATACCCACAATCATAACATTAATTATAATTTGCTTTAATAAAACAAGAAAAGGTTTTCATACCAATTTTGTTTGTGAGTTTCTTTCATCCATTATTATTCTATTTTATTATTACCTACTATAACAAGAACGAAAGTAGTCATTTGACTTTATTTACGTAGACAGCATTTCATAACTGTAAAGTGTAAGTAAACATTTACCATGAATAACAATTATACTCGAGCTGGCACTGAAAATATTCCTTGCGCTTCGTCTTATACTTTGCCCCATCTTAATATTATAGACGACATGTCGTTTGTATAAAAATGGCCGGCGAAAGCCCCGGATAGGGTCTCACAGGAAATGAACCGTGGACTTTGTGCCCCTTAATGTTGGAACACGCCAGACCCTGCCGATTTAGAATTACAAATATATTTCACACAACGTTTCCTTCAGAATAAAGTGAAAGAGGAAACATTTTCCACCCATGCTTACGTATCTCTTACTCCATTTATATTCATCAGGTATTACTTTTGACAACCCTATCTTGGTACTACATTTTCCCGGAAGTCTGGCTTCCATATTTTTGCTCGGTTTAAAATAGACCTTACATTCCAAAGGGATGATGTTATACCACATTATAAGATGCATGTTTGACTCCATTAAAATTATCATTCGATTATATGGTGTTTGAAGCACGCGAACCCCACGGGATGATTCGAATGCAATCTTATTCAGACCCTATTGAAGGCAACGGTAAGTTAATTTTAGTTTGATGTGTGAAGGGGGTAATTTGGTAAACTGTTTACGCTAATACAACGCTCGGGGACCGGTTGCACTCGTATTTACCTGCACGCACACCCTGTCTTTTTCTTTCCTTTTTTGTAAACATCTTGTTGTAAGTCCTGATGGTTTATTTGGTTGGCTGTGGACGTGAGCTAGTTACGGATTGAATTAGTTTTTTACTCTGTGGTTTTGAATACGGAGGAGATTGCGTTGATTTACAAAGTCGATTCGGGTTACTTAAAGAAACATTGGCAGTTTTGTTTCTTTTCTGTTTGTTTAATATGTGGTTGGTTGGTAGAAGAAGGTAACCTCTATTTTTTTAAAGTAGGTACAGTAGTGAGTTGGACTAAATGCCTTAATAGTCGGATATAGTGATGAGATATAAGTGGAATTGACATCTGAGGGGCAATTCTCGTAATTTTAAGAACGTTCACAGTCTGCTCTGTCTCAATCTGTCAAAAATATCTCGAGTTTCCATAAATTTTTGACAAGTTTTTGACATTTGGTTGTCGCCGAGATTTTGAACGATTCTAATTAAGAAAATTGCCCTTCTGATTGAAAGATACCAGCATGCTTCATTTGTAATTGAAATGGAAAAAATAATTCTGAGATCTCTAAAAGATAATGTCATGAATCATGATCCTATATTTTTCATAAAATGTGTATGCACCTGGCAACTCCTTGGCATGCCTAAGATCTGTATTTAAGATTCGCTCGATAAATAATTGGAGATAAACATGTGACCATTTACTGCATACCTGTAACAGTTACGGTCAAGTGGTACAGTTAGATGTTTAAATTAATGCTGTAATTGCCTGTCCAGGGAATAGTAAAATTCAATGATAGCTACGACTGAAGTAATGAAACGAAATCAAAATGCTACAAGGATCTTTTGGCGTAAATTACATTGATCTACATCATTTGGTAAACATTTGAGAAATTAATTCGTTAAGTGGAAGTGCGATCTTTTCATTAAATAGGTAGTCATTTATCATCATCTGCCCAGCCTTTTCCCAACTATGTTGGGGTTGGCTTCCAGTCTAACCGGTTGCAGATGAATACCAGCATTTCACATGGAGCGACTGCCTGTTACTGGGTAATACGATACCCCTTGATTAGACTGGCTGTCAGACTTTCGGGCTTCTGACGACCCGTAACGATTGTCAAAGGTCCACAAATGACATCCGGGACCAACGGCTTAACGTGCTTTCCGAGGCACGGAGGAGACATGTTTACCCATCCACGGACCAACCGCGGCAAGCATAGCTTAACCTGATAGATCGACCCATGCGGCTGTTTATACTTAGATACAAGCCCTTTTTAGAAGATAGGTAGTTATGTACTAAAAATCTAAATGACATGTCAGACAGACAGACAGAGGCAGACGCTTGTTACATGAATGTAGACTAATAAACCTATTCTCAGACAATCTGACGAAGTTAAAGCCACAAACAAATATGTACAAACTACATATAAACACTTTATTACTATCCTCTAGCACAAACTTTCAGCACAAACTTTCTGCGTTAAGTTGCCAACTTAATCAAACTTAGGCATTACGACTTAGTAACTTTAGTACGAGACAAGATTGACCAAATATAATGTTAGAAATAGGAGTTACGACTTACGAGTAGTGTCTGACTTAGGGTCAATGAAGCCGGATTTAGGCCCGAACTTGCCGAAGCTGAATTTGGTTAAAGTTATGTAGGTATTGGGTAAGTTCTAAAAGGGTACGGTGTGGTTTGTGGTGCCTTAAGGAGGATGCGATGAGGTAACCCGCGAAACTGTTTTTTTTTAGGTTTTTTTGAAATTTGCAGGTCAGCGTCAGGTCAGATTGTATGTTGATTAAAATATAATGCGCAAAAGAAATCTGGCTTTACAGAATTATAATAAAATAATTAAAATTTACCAATACAACCCTTTAAGTTCATATAACCCCATTGAATGACTATTTTATGAAATAGTCTTTAACATACAACCTGACACTGACATCCAAATAACAAAAAACGTTAAAACATGAATTTCACGCGGTACCCTCGCGCTTCCACCTTAACATTGAAATATAATAATCAAATCTGACAAAAAAGTTAAATTTTTCTTTTTTTAAACCCTCCACCCAAACAAAAACTTCCAAACAGTAAAAAAAAAATACATTGGCCTTTTAAGTTGTAGGAAATATTTTGATCAAAGCATTGTCACGTCGCGCGTCGGGGGTCGGCTAATTAAAATGTAATCCTTTGTACCTACAATAGCAAAGTTACATTACATTATTGCTGGATATCCTCTGTTTTGCGTTTTTAAAGGTTTTTGTTGGGTCGGCGGTTTTTTTATTAATTTTTAATTTAACTTTTATTTCCTGCTTTTTAAACTTAATAGGTTTAATAATAGTAAATACGCTAAGATCGGCACATGTCTCGCTTAAATCTGCGCAGCTTTACGTATGTCTCCACAGTGAAGTTTGTTACCAATTTATCCTCATTCCTCGTGCTGCTCACTATTTATCGATAACCTATTCATTGAGACCTTTTCAATGAACCCAAACACGGTACTTTTGCTGTTTGTTGGTGAGTAACTTGGGTATCCTGGAAATTCCAGGTGATGCTCCAGCATCAGTTCAAGGTTACTTTGTTCGTATAATATCATTGAAGTAATAGAATACCAAATTTCGACTCGAACAGATCCGTGGAAGATGCTCAAATCCCTTCATCAACCAGAAAAGAGCTGATAATTTTCAAACGGCTGAACCGATTTTGATGAAATATGTCTAAGAACCACCGCTAGAAAACTTATTTATAAATAAAAAAAATCGCACCCATATCGGTTCACCCATTTAACAGCTACGGTGCCACAGACAGACACACATAGCTGTAAAACTTATAACACCCCTCTTTTTGCGTCGGGGGTTAAAAAATGCATCTTTTTTATTTCGACGGTATTTTGCAATTCGGCACCATTGTTATCGTTAATTTGAATGATGTCGGATTTGTCACTGAAACTTTACTGTAGTATTTATTTTAAGGACTTTATTTAATTTAATAATTCAATTCATCTTTTGTTATGAAACCCGCCAGCAGCTTCAGTCAAGTAAAAAATTCGACCAAATCCGAACTCATTCCCGAAGATAACCGAAGCTAAATGGACAAAGACTCGCCGTCCAATGGCCGAATAGCCTCTATTCCGTTACACGCACCATAAACTAAACATGTAATCGACATACATGGGAGTGTGTCCGGGGACACTGGCAGTGTCGCGTTAAGGCGAAAATTACTATGAATGGGTCATAAAGTTTTGTGTCTAGACTGACCGTCCCAAATGAGACTTTATCACATCACCTTAGGAATGCCTGAACAAATTACCAATCAGTAAATCAGCGAAGCTATAACTCTCATTTGACAGGAGATTAATTAAACAGGCTTTCTGTATTAAATATTACACAGCAAAGTTTCAAATATTTTGTACTAGGTATTCTAATAAAGCAGTGGTGGCGGCCCTGTGGTTTTATACCCGACTGACAAGTTGTAGATCGTCGTTTCAGGCGTTTTTCTTTGCGTAAATAATTTCACCAACACTGCCCTCAAAACGATGATAGAACCTGCATGGACTAATACCAGAAAATCGAAGATATATCCAGCAATCCGCACTGGGCCCGCGTAGTAGATTACAGCCTACTTTTAAAGAGACGAGGCTTGTACGCCAGCAGTGGGAACATTTCAAAGGCTGAATTTGCTTTTGTTAGTCACGTAGAAAATATTCAGGGAGGCAACAAAAGAAACTTTATGAAAAGTAATAAAACACCTACCTATTTGACGAAAACTACAAACTGATACTAATTTAATAAACCTGTGTTACAAACTAATATTACCTACATTGGTATATTAAAGTTGTGTAGCACGCACAAGTTTCATATCATTTATCATAACTTTCAACACATGTCATTATTAGTTACACGTAAAATTCGGCAAAAACAGGAGAATTATAACATGTTCGTCTGTATCGTGGTCTGTATTTATATAACGAAATTCTCAAGTCATAAAACCACAATAAGTCACTTTCATAAAAACAGAAGTTAAATGAAAACCCTGTAAAACAAGTCCAAGAAAAGTATTCCCAAAAACATGCCACAAAGCTAAAAGGCACAACTTTTCGCCCACACACGACCCAGCTTAAAAGACCCACGCTCAACCTCAACATACCCAAAAAGTTCTACTTCTCGTCCTAAAACAAGGAGTATGGGAGGTCAGGTGGCATTGGACACGTGTGGTAGACAGTCATGTCGGAATTATAGGGCTTTCATCCTTTAATTGCGTCTATAATTAAGTAGCTTAGCAAACGCCTGCGTTTGAAGCCTGTCGGGGCATCTGACAGGCGATAATTGGACGGTAATTTATTTATTTGTGTATTTGTTGTGATCAGTTTGATTAGCTTTTTGCATGATGGTGGCTACTGTGGCTAGTGATGTTTAGACTAACAGTTGATACTTCAAGTAAATTAAGTTCTTATTTAGTTATTAGACAATCTTTTTAAGTCAAAGTCAAAAAATATATTTCAATCTAGCTTTTGTCAGCGGTGTGGCCCGCGTGGAGTTCGGAAATTATCCCGAGGGAATGTATGCGTGGCGTTATTGCGTGATTGAGTAACAAACATCCCAACATCTAAATATCCAAACATAACGTAACGTAATCACATTTATAATATTAGGGATAAGCACATAAAAGGCACACACTCACAATGGGCCTTATCAGAAGGCTTAAAGTCACCTAAAGCGCAATGGAGAGGGCTATGCTCGGAGTTTCCATACGCGATCGAATCAGAAATGAAGAAATCCGCAGGGGAACCAAGGCAACCGACATAGCCCGAAGAATTGCCAAACTTAAGTGGCAGTGGGCAGGGCACATTGCTCGCAGAACGGATGGCCGATGGGGCCGAAAGGTTCTGGAGTGGCGACCACGTACCGAAAGACGTAGAGCGGGAAGGCCTCCCACAAGGTGGACCGATGACCTTGTGAAGGCCGCGGGAATCCGCTGGATGTGGGAAGCACAAGATCGGTCGAAGTGGAGGAGCCTGGGGGAGGCCTATGTCCAGCAGTGGACGTTTTTCGGCTGAAATGATGATGATGATGACATAAAAGGCACTTGAACGTCAACATTTACATTAAAATAGACTTGATTTTAGTCGCCCCTTAGTTAGCTAGATATATTCGTATAGAGAAGAATGGGTAAGAAACTCCGCCGTTACTTTTAAAAAATGTTTTGCAATATTTTGTATTCGTAATTATATAATTACTAGCTTTTCCACGCGGCTCCGCCCGCGTGGATGTCGGTTATGGCGTAAATAAAACTAGTCTAGGTATGTCCTTCTTCATATCCCAGGCTAAATCTCTGCCAAATTTCAAGACGATAGACGATATAGACAGTCAGACAGAGTTACTTTCGCATTTACAATATTAAGTATGGGAAGTAGGGATTTGTGAAGACGATTTTGACGTACCAACCATGAGTATTAAAAAACAATCTAAGGACTAAGTTACTCTACCATAAACTTGGTTGCGTCAGTGTGAAGAACATTATTGCCTACGGCTACGTGGCTGTTACGGTCATAAAACCAAAAGATTTTGTAATAACACGTGTTCAAAGTTTAAGGAAATTGTTGAATCACACCAATTACAATTTATTATCAAGGTCTATAAACCCTGAACAATTTAACGCCTCACGCAAAACTTACATAATCTATATATCGGTTGTAATCAATTATTCGGTTATGTCGTACACAGGATAATTAACTCTATCTTTAGTTCATTAAGAGCTTTAATAAAAAAAAACCTGAACGGTGTTTAAAATGTATTTGTAAGTCGGTATAACATCAGAATGTCTCGATGGAGTGAATAAATGATGACACGAACATTCGTGTAAGTACAGTCAGCCTCATATAAATGTGGTTTATTAGTCAACTCGCCCAAATCAAGCGAATCGTCAATTATCTATACTAGGGTGGTCCAAATAGTGACGTCAATAAAAAAAATACGTTTCTCATACCTAGGGGTATCCGAAAATACCCCATGTATGTTCCGCGATTTTTTATAGTTTAGGAGCTATATATGAATATTTTTTAAATGAATTGGGGAATTTCTTCGGGGACATAATTAAAAAAATATATTTTTCGGACATGTTTTTTTTTATTATTGTCTAAGTTTACATTCTTAGTTACTTTACAAATTGTTGAAATTTTGTAACCTACGTTTATCAATTAATGAAATAGTTTAAAATGCAATTGCACTAGTAAGTAGGCCAGTAGGTACCCTACAATCGCCATCGTCATAATAACCCACTTCAGCAGGTAGTTGACATCCGCAGCTTCACGGAAAATAAGCACAAGATGAATTTTACATTCGCCAGTAAAAAAAATCCTAGGAAAGAAGAATGCAATAATAAAACGCTGTATTTTAAGGACTACATTTGAAGTGAAGAGAATTTAACTGTGCATAAAACGTAACTGCGTCTTCTTTTTTATTAAAGTACTGAAAAAATACAGTGATAATATTTTTATAGGTACTGTCAGCATAAAACGGAATTTTATTCATTAATTTTTATGTTTTCAAAAGCTACGTAAGGTCCTCCTAAAAATGTTTAATAATATTATTTTAAAATCTCTCCAAGGACTTTGTGAAAATATAAAGAAAGCATTTAATTTTGTAAGTCACTTTTGCAATATCCAATCTCAACCTTTTTTACTACACTGCAAACTTTACGTAACCCCCAAATATAACCAAAACAGCTGATCTATACTGTAAAAATCATTTATCGTGAAACTTAGGTGAAAAAAGCCGTCACTCCTGATGGTAGGGGCCTCTGGTGATTGACATTATTGACGAACTCTAAATCAAAAGTCATAAAACCGTCCCCCAAAGCCCCCGCCTTTCGTCTAGTGCTTTAGCTGTGAAGAAGAAGTGGCGCAACAATCTCACAGCAGCTTTCTGTTTACTTAAATAAACTTGATTCTATACAAAAGGTATGCAAAGTAATTCACATTACGAAACACAGAAGACATTATTTGCTATATGTCGTTTAGTCATGCCAATATACCAAATGTCAGTAAACAAAGCTTAATATACCTAGCCTTTTCCCCAATCATGTTGAGGTTAGCATCCAGTCTAACCGGATCCAGCTGAATACCAGTATTTTACATGGAGCGACTTTCTATTTGACCTCCACAACCCAGTTATTAGGTACCCCTTGGTGGAGAACTGGAGACTGATAAACAAAGCTTAGTACCAAAATAAAAGCCTAGGCATCAAGGGCGTGACAGCTTAATGCAATGCTGGACTATGTTCATATAGCTGTAACACGAGGCTAGAAATGATAAACTAGGACCATCGAAGTAAAATAAATAAACGCACACTTATCATTAACAATAACAAAACCATAGTCATCAAGACGACCAGTCACCACAAACACCCCGTTCACGAGCGTAATGCAAAGATCAGTCATGACAATTCACAGAATAGATCAAAATACATATTTTTGTACTCCTCGTCACTTGTCTCTAAAGGTTAATTAGTAAACCAGCGTCAGACAGCATCTGTCTGGCATTAATGCTGAAATTAACCTTTTTGGCACAACCGTGAGGCACTCACTGTTGTACCTAATTATTTATACTCACTTTTTTTGTTATTTATTTGTTGTTTCACGAACTGTGTCCAAATAAACAGTATTCTTTCTTTCTTTCCATCTTCTTAAGGCTGACTTAGATTCCTACATTTAAAACGAATAGAATTCTTAAAATTGTCGACCACATTTGTTCGATAACATTGTATCAACGTGGAGCCATAAGACACTTTAATACAGTGAAAGCATTTCACCTGTTCTGACATGAAGTGTGTGGTTTCTGACATGATATTTGGCTGCCTCTTGTTTGAAGCACTCCAGTTAATCTGTCCGTCTGTCGGAATTGAAGTTTGACTGGTCTAGCCAGACCAGACGGAAATATTTATGGATATTTGTGAATGTTGTATTGGTAATACCTACATAAATGTAGTTATTAAAATTTCATGAACATACGATTTTGGAATACTGCCTCTAAAATGTATTGTATTCTGAAATTGGAAAACTAAGTCATTACCAATTTGATTTATACGAAATCATGACATTTCACGTACCTAATACGTAGGCATGCAGTTGTTGTTTTTACACGCTTTATATTAGCTTCAC
Organism: Antitype chi; assembly: GCA_947359405.1. Classification (NCBI taxonomy): domain Eukaryota; kingdom Metazoa; phylum Arthropoda; class Insecta; order Lepidoptera; family Noctuidae; genus Antitype; species Antitype chi. The sequence goes on along the minus strand of OX375810.1, from coordinate 3,159,043 downwards.
TTGTATGTTTGTTTGTATGTAACCGACTCCTTAGAGCGCGATTTTGACCCACTTTAAACGGTCAGATTTCATTGAAACTTTGTAAACTTGTCGAGGACCGATGACAATTCAATAATTTAAAAAAATTGATAACAAAAAAACACATTTTTGTAGTTAGCAGAACTAAAAAATAGAAAATAAATAATAGTTTAAAAAACACGCTTTAAAAACCAAACTAACCAAAAAGCGTGGGGTGCTTGACATTAATTGATTATAAAAATACCTCAAAAAGCACCCCACGCTTTTTAATTGAATTAAATTAATTTCTCCTTTTTTAGTTTGGTTTTTAAAGCGTGTTTTTTAGTTTTTTAAACTATTATTTTAAATGCTGAATTTATTAAAATGACCCAGAACAATATGAAATTCAAAATTAGTTACAATTCGCTCAACAAATGCAATGTTTGCTCCACGATCTCAAAGGTAAATAAATCAACCTTTATGACCAAATTATCTCAAAAGCGTGGTCCGTCCAGAATGCATGGGTATCCTACAGGGGAGATTCAATTACCAGCCGTTACGTGCCATGGGGGCCATCAATGGTTAACGGAGTGTCCGTTAGCGTCTCTTACATACATAGGTATCTGCCATGTTCCTTTTACTATACTACTTTTTTTGTTTTTTGATGTAGTATTATAATTATTTGACTGTGTAGTATTATGATTTCGTCCGCGTGAATTTCTTTTTTAGCATAAAAATATTTTGAAATTTGCATCGCCGGCTCGCGATATTACCTACTTCGTTTCCTCGCGCGTTCTTTCTGAGTTTTCTTTTTCTTTTTACTCTACTCCTTATGGTCGTAGCGTGATGTTAAGTACCCTAAATTTCCTAACAAATTGGGCTATCAAATGCGGAAAAAAAAATCCAATCCGACTGGCAGTCAAAGGTAATCTTACATACCTCTTTATAATATTAGTATCTAGATGACACTCGGCTATACTGTAGCTTCCCATTTGTGAAAGCATTTTCAGAATCGGATTGGTTGTGCCGAAGATTACCCCCTACATATCTGCCAGGGGTGCGGGTTGTTCGAAAGAGATACCGCGGCCCCTGGCACCGAGGCAACTGAGGGAACACGGGTGGGTTTTGGTCAGTAAAAGTCTGACACGCCTCCCGCTCCACCCAGAGCGGGAGAAGTTATTTGATGATTTTCCACCCAAAAAAAAACCCCTACATATGTACTTGCAAACTCATAACTTTTTGTATAAATTTCTATTATCACTTATTTAAATGGAAAGTTGGTAGTTAACGCCTATTAGCAATGGATATATTATAATACTACCTCTTTTACAGGTATTTATAAAATAACAATTTTCCCGTTTATAACAAAAAGGTATCTCATAAAATCATCATGGAATTCCAATATTCTCTACATTTATTCGTAGCTACGTAATTTAATTTATCGTAAACTCTTTCAAAGCGTTCCATCAATCGTTGTGACCTTTTTATTGAATTTATATTTAAAAAAGAAACGATAATATTGAAATATTTATCATGGCAACACACTGATGGCTGAACAGATGGTATTTTTAATTTCCGCAAGAGAAGTTTGGGCGTCGGCGCCGCTCGGGACATCGGGACGAAAGCAATCGTTCGGAAATACTCGGAATAAGGGTTTATTTGCATCTTTGCACCGCATCTGAATCGGGAATTTGTGCTTTGTTTTGTAAATTAATGAATTTGTGAGACGATTGTACTTTATGAATAGGGATTTTATGCTAAGTGTGATCTCGATTAGTTGAGAATTGATAGAACGAATGGAGAATGGTTATTTTGAACTCTGCTGCGCAAATCTTAACTATGCAACAGTGATTTGGACAGTTATGTTAGGTAACTTGTACCATAGGACATGTTTTCAGTAAGCAGTTCGCCGGGAGTACCAAGCATAATCAGCCTATAATGTTCCCACTGCTGGGACAAAGGCCCAGATCTCTGCAGGCCCAGTTTGTGGATGTCACATGTCTTCGAAATTTTTGGTTGTGGGACTTGCCAGTTTCCTCACAATGTTTCTCTTCATCGTTTGAGAGCAATGGTGATGAAATTATTTACAGAATATGAAGCGCCTGTCAGTGTTCGAACCTACGATCTACAACTCGGGTGACTCACGGCCGTTTCCACTGGGCCAGCACTGGGCCACCACTGCTTTACCGAGAGTACCTATCCAGTGCTTTCCGTAGCAATCAACATAAAGTTATCCTGCAATTAAATCAAAGAAACAAACAAAACATAACTGCAAAAACAATATGCCAAAAACAAACACAACTTCACCAACATATCCAACTTGTCTGTCAAGTTTCAAATGGCGTCTACGCTCTCATATGAACGTATAATAATGACTTTACGGACTTCTATTTACATGTATTAGGTGTGCGCTCGTCGGAGGCGTTAAACTTATAATTTTATGACGTCGTAAATACTGGAAGCTGGCGGTACATGAGTACAAGAGCGAACTGCACTACTACGGAAGTTGTGTTGCGCAGTCGAGTGGTATAGCAGAATAGATGATGGAATGATGTCAGTATTGTTCGCGTTATGTGTCATCCTGGAACTAGGGTAAGTAGAAACTATACTACTTAAAATTATTTGCAGAGCGTTACCAAAGCATAATTTGCGTCGCTCAAAGCTGAATTTACGATTTTCAGTAAAGAATTGCGTCCTTTCATTTGGCTATTTCGCTAGGACTCTTCTTTATTTCTTTTTTTTTTTCTAGCGAGATAGCGAAATGAGTTTGAGTGACGCAAATTACACCACCCTCAAGATAAATGTTGATTGTTGTCAACGACATTAAACATGATTCTATCCAGTGGGGTAATTGTTCAGCCACGTTCATAGTATTATTTACGTTGCTGAGCAGACGAATTTTTCAAACCTATGAAGAAATGGAGTAATTTCTTAAAAAATCCTTGGGATCCGATTCAAAATATGTTATCCAATAAGGGTGCCGAGATTTATCCATGATGATGGGTCAGGAAAAATCTTCTTTTCTCAAGTATGTTGGGGTAGCCTTCCTGTCAAACCGAACGCAGCTGAATATCAGTATTCTACATGGAGCGACTCCCTATCTGACCTCCACAACCCACTTACTGAGTAATACGATATCCCTTGGTGAGACTGGTTGTCAGGCGTTCGGGCTTCTGACGACCCGTAACGGCTGTCATCCATGAATGACAGCGAAGGTCAACGGCTTAACGGGCTTTCCTAGGCACGGAGGGGTCTTGGTATGTAAAGATGGCCCAACCGCGACAAGCGTAGCTTAACCTGATCTATCGACCCATGCGGCTATTATTACTTAGCCACAAGCCCAAGTATTCCAACCAGTAAAGTAACATGACACCATTTTTAACATACCAGTTGGTAAATAAACGAGAATAACTCCTTCACTTGCAGCGCACTTCACTTTGTATATTTTTGCATAACCGTCCAACACAGTTCACAATTTGTTCCCAGCTGCCGCCACTAACGAAACTACTTGAATAAACAAGCTAACTATTTTTAAACTAACAGACCCTTAGTCATGTAAGACATAACAACGAATTTAGCCAATTTTAGACTCTTTAGCCAATTATTAGCATATCCTGCAGTTATGCAATATGATAGCCCGCATCTGCATGATGATAACTCTTCTAGTTTATTGATATGACACTAAAAAGGACATCTTGGTTAATTGATCGTGAGAACGTGAAGTCAAATATAACAAAACATCACGCCTGTATACTCCAAAGAGTTAGGCGGAGGTGCCTAACACATGACAAAATTCAGAATTCATCAGTAATAATAAAAGCTTGTCATTAAAAAGTTTTTTTTTTAAATCTTTTTTAAATACCTTTGCCTTTTTTTCTAGGCATGATATACACGATTTGAGGTTACTTATATGGTTTCATGATGGTTTACTATCTACTATCCCTACCTAATTGTGAAAATGGGAAATCGGCATTAAAACTAGTTGAAGCCACAGGTTGATTCTCGCTCTCTGTTAGTGGAGAGTTAAGGAAATTGCCGCACTTACAGACGCGTTTCCTCTAACTAATCTACCTTTTATAAGTTCTGTTAATTAGGCATTAACTTTAATACTTACTTATGATGTTAGTGGAGAATTCTCAGCAAACTTACAACGACGGTTTATTTAATTGCAGAATGTTTATTGGTATACAGGGTTAAATTAAATTAGATGGCAAAACTTTACCCACGAGTTGGTATCGATATCGAAAACGAAAAAAATTTTTTTTTTAGTCATTCGAACTTTGTTCAAAACGTTTTTTTTATTCGAGTAGGTACCTTGTTAAAAAAATAAATTCACGTAGGCACGGATGAATAGAGAGGGCTATGCTTGGAGTTTCCCTGCGTGATCGAATCGGGAATTAAGAGAACCGCAGGAGAACCAAGGTAACCGACATAGCCAGCGCCGCCAGCGGGCAGGGAACATTGCTCGCAGAACAGATGGCCGATGGGGCCGAAAAGTTCTGGAGTGGCGACCGCGTACCGGAAGACGTAAAGTTAGAAGGCCTCCCACAAGGTGGACCGATGACCTTGTGAGGGCCGCAGGAGTCCGCTGGATGCGGGAAGCACAGAACCGGTCGAAGTGGCTGAGCTTGGGGGAGGCCTATGTCCAGCAGTGGACGTCTTTCGGCTGAAATGATGAGGATGAATGATGAAGTGTGAGAATAATAAATTACTTACACGAGAAGATTTGATTAATAGATAAACGGTTATGAGCCCGACATACGAGAATGAAGCTAAGCCCCTTTTATCTTCACCATAACAGAAGTTATGATTATGTCTTCGTTAACATTATTATACGTAGGAGGATGAGTAATATACGGAGCCTTTGTTACTTTAAGACGGATGTGAAAATTAGTATATTCAGGGCATGGTTCACTGTGTCTGGAGTAGGTTAAAGGTTCGAATACTGACAAATGCATACAGTACATGCATTTTCAGAAAACAAATACTTTCTACAAAAAACTCAAAAAAGTAAAAAAAAAAAGAAAAAACAATATTGGCGTTTTAAGTTGTAACTGTAATATTTTGATCAAGGCATTGTCAAATCGGGGGACGGGCAATCAACACGCCAAACAGAGGCCTAGCATTTTCATTAGTCGTCCACCGACTTGACAATGCCTTGATCAAAATATTACCTACAACTTAAAAGGCCAATAATTTATATATATATATATATATATTTTTTTTACTTTTTAGAGTTTTTGTTTCGGTCGGGGGCTTTGAATTTTTTTAATTTAACTTTTATTTCCTGCTTTTTAAACTTAATGTCTCGCTTAAATCTGCGCAGCTGTTGCGAATGTTTCCCACAGTAAAGTTTGTTACTAATTTATCCTCATTCTTCGTCCTGATCACCATTTATCCATAACCTATTCATTGAGACCTTTTCAATGAGCCCAAACACGATACTTCTGCTGTTTATTGGTGAGTGACTTGGGTATCCTGGACATTCCAGGTGATGCTCCAGCATCAGTTTAAGGTCCTTTTGTTCGTTTAATATTATTGAAGTAATAGAACACCAAATTTCGACTCGATCAGACCCGTGGATGATGCTCAAATGCCTTCATTTTATTTTATTTATTTGGGACAAAAAACAGTTATACATTACAGCATTTACAAAAAAAAAGTTATTAAATTACAGTCTTAAAAACGTATAACCCACACTATTGTTCACGAAGTGACAGCAGAGTATGATAACGAACGCATGTTAAATGAAAATATTAAAATTAAAATGTAAATAAAAAATAAAAAAGTAAAAAGTACACATTTAGCAGAAAAAGACGAGTCGAAGGATGCGGATGACAAGATCATCGGTGTTATAGGCGACTTGCAAGAAATTGCATCAACCAAAAAAGAGCTGATAATTTTCAAACGGCTGAACCGATTTTGATGAAACTTATCTAAAAACACTCCCGACTAATTCACCTTTTAAACACAAAAAAGAAAATCAAAATCGGTTTATCCGTTCGGGAGCTACGATGCCACACACACACTAAGAAGAAATACGAAACAAATGTGTCCAAGTAGTGCACCTATTTATCAGTAATCATGCAGCTCAACTCAGATACTTGTTGATTGTTGTAAAAATATCAAGAAACATTCAAATCACTAGGTCACCTAGTAACAACATTAAATATACTTGTCGGCGCTGCCGCTTTTCTAGACTGTCAATCGACGTCACAAATGTCAATGTCAAAAACGAACACCGAGGACTGGGGAGGTAGCCATCTTAAAAAAGAAGAACGGTTGACTTTTGGATCCGCTAGAGGTATATATGTTCTGTGCTTTTGGGATTGCGGTGAAGGCGCATGCAACCACGTTCTCGGTGGACGTTATATTGTGGGTGCATCCCTCGTTATCTAAGTGACCGATACTCATTTTATTAAGTGTTCGATTGAATTATTAAGAATTATAAGTGAAGTGATTGTAACAATAATTATTTTATTGAAATACTGTCTTCCTACCCGATAATCCACGCCTACCTGAACATGGAGAAGACATTAGATGATACTCGAACCACTTCATCAGAAGTGGGATTCGAAGGGTCAAATCAACCGGAGGCAGTATCCAACACTGGAAATAAGGACCCTAGTGCGAGCACCCATGACTTACTCACCGGAATGGAGTCGATTTTGACAAGATTGCTAGCTGCAACCACTAGCAGCACCAAGCCACCACAGCCGCTACTTAACCCGACCCAGTTGGTTAAATTTGATCCCGACAATGTGGATGCAGATATATAAGGTTGGTGTAGAATTACCGACATTATAGTCACTAACCGAAATCTTTCCGGAACCGAGTTGTTGCTTGCTTTAATCAACTCACTGAAAGGTCGCGCTGCATCTTGTCTGACTAAATTAAGGATTTCGGAAATAGAATGGCCGCAGATCAAGGAATTGTTACTCGCGAGATTTGAAAAACCTATGTTAATGCAGGACTACTTTGACAAAGTGATGAGATTTGAGATTGGACCTCAAGAGGCTGCTTCCGAAGCAGCTTTGCGTTTGTGGAGTCTCATTGAACGCATTCCAAAATTAGAAATGACTGAAGAGGTAATTACCGGATTCGTCATATCAGTCCTCAGTCAAAGAAACTCTTTAATCCGTAGAGAGCTCAATTCGTACACCATCACAACGAGAGCCCAATTATGCCGCGCTCTTAGTGGAATATCGCTGAAGCGCCGCCTTGATAATAACAAAGCAGACAGCGAACATCCAGCCAAGAAGGACGTAAATATCTGCGAGCGCAGATTGGTCAAAGGTACTCTGTCCACATCGGCTGGTAAGTCAATGTTATTTCTATTCGATAGTGGTTCGGCATGTTCATTGATCAAAAATAGCTTAGTCGACCAACTCCCTGGTTCCGTACGCAAAGAGACTGTTTATTTGACAGGCCTAGGCGGTGAAGACATAAAATGTTTGACCCAAATCTTTAGTTCAATTCAAATTCAAGGTATTCAAGTTAGCATATTGTTTCATGTGGTCCCAGATGACGCTTTGGTAGATCCTATTATTATAGGTAGGGATATCTTAGGACAAGGGATACATGTCGAGATTAACAGTGATTCAATTAGATTTTCACCGCGTAAACACATTAATACTTGCCGAACTACTGGGCATGTAGATTTTAGCTCAATCGACACCGATTTGGAAGGCAATGAGAAGGAGCAACTACTCAACATCCTACGTAAGTACAGTGAGTATTTTATAGAGGGCATGCCTACGCGTAGGGTCACTACTGGCGAAATGAAAATCGAGCTTATCGATCCGCATAAAACCGTGCAAAGGCGTCCTCATCAGATGTCACCAACCGAAAAGGTAATTGTAAGAGAAAAAATACAATCACTTTTAGATGCGAATATTATTCGTGAGAGTTCATCTCCTTTTGCTAGCCCTATCGTACTGGTGAAGAAAAAAGACGGCACAGACAGGTTATGCGTTGACTATAGGGAATTGAATGCCAACACACGACCTGAACACTACCCACTTCCTAGGATAGAAGAGCAGGTGGATCGTTTAAACGGTGCTCATTTCTTTAGCTCACTGGACATGGCTGCCGCCTACCATAAGATAAAGGTCAGTTCTGAGTCAATCGAGCGTACTGCCTTTGTAACCGCTGAGGGCCAGTTCGAATACCTCGCGATGCCATTTGGGTTACGAAATGCTGCATCCGTTTACCAGCGATGTATCAATAAAGCCCTCAAATCATTTAAAGATACTGTAGCCCTAGCATATATGGACGACGTCCTAACGTACTCGTCCAGTGTGAACGAAGGGTTACAACGCCTTGACGCTGTACTCAGAACTCTGACAGAAACAGGGTTCTCTTTCAAGACGACTAAATGTAATTTCATGAAAACTGAAGTCAATTATTTAGGATAATTATGTTATACGGGCGGGAGAAGTGAGACCCAATCCCGGAAAAGTCAAAGCCCTTCTCGAGGTCCCTTTTCCTAAAACAGCGAGGCAAGTGAGGGAATTTCTAGGATTGGCCTCTTACTTCCGACGTTTTATACCTAGCTTTGCAAACATCGCTAGTCCTTTATACCCCTTGACCAAACTCAAAGGCCGCATAACATAGACACGAGAACATTCGGAAGCACATAAGAAAATTGTCAATATTCTATCATCCGAACCCGTGCTGACAATCTTCAATCCCGACAAACCCGTTGAGCTTCATACCGATGCCAGCTCAGACGGCTATGGCGCCGTACTAATTCAAAGAGAGCGAAACGTACCTCATGTCGTGGCGTATTTCAGTCGTCGTACAACCGAGGTAGAGTCTAGGTACCTAGAGGGTTTGAGGGATTGAGGGATTGGTAGAAATATCAACAACCTTGATCAATGACGAGGATGACGTGTCGGCGTTCGATGAAAATTACATTGACCGAATAGTCTTCGGACACCGATAGTGAGACAGTTTCCGTTGCTAGTGAAGAGACCTTGACTGCCGGTTCTGACACGCTCTCGGCCTCAGAAGACGGCTCTAGTATGGTTATAGAACGGGCTCAGATACATCGAAGTGAGTAGTCTTCATTCAACTCACACGTAGTATATTTTATTGCTGTAGTGTAAAGCTGGTTGAAGGGGCCTCGTACGCCCGGGCCACGCTTTGGTAATTGGCTGAAAGGGCCTCGTACGCCCGGGCCACGCTTTGGTAATTGGCTGAAAGGGCCTCGTACGCCCGGGCCACGCTTTGGTAATTGGCTGAAAGGGCCTCGTACGCCCGGGCCACGCTATGATAATGGGTCGAAGGGGCCTCGTACGCCCGGGCCACAAGGTAGTAGCTGGTTGAAGGGGCCTCGCACGCCCGGGCCACGCTACGCAAGGGGGTTCGAAGGGGCCTACGCCCGCACCTGGTGAAGTAACTGGATGAGGGGGCCTAGCACGCCCGGTCCATGTTAATCTGCAATGGCAATGAATTTCCTATGGGTCAGGAAGGGCCGAACGCATGTTAACGTGTATCTTTATTCATTGAAAAGGTCGAGAGGATTAACGCCGTAGCCCACGGATGCACAACACCATGCGCACGAGGTCGTGCGATTGTCAGGGTTGGCCGTGTCGGCGCTGCCGCTTTTCTAGACTGTCAATCGACGTCACAAATGTCAATGTCAAAAACGAACACCGAGGACTGGGGAGGTAGCCATCTTAAAAAAGAAGAACGGTTGACTTTTGGATCCGCTAGAGGTATATATGTTCTGTGCTTTTGGGATTGCGGTGAAGGCGCATGCAACCACGTTCTCGGTGGACGTTATATTGTGGGTGCATCCCTCGTTATCTAAGTGACCGATACTCATTTTATTAAGTGTTCGATTGAATTATTAAGAATTAATAAGTGAAGTGATTGTAACAATAATTATTTTATTGAAATACTGTCTTCCTACCCGATAATCCACGCCTACCTGAACATGGAGAAGACATTAGATGATACTCGAACCACTTCATACTTTTATGCAGTGGGGTAATTGCGTTCATTTTGACCAAGTCAACTCAAATCTGTGTGGTTCATTCCTCAAAAGACCTTCTCAGATAAATCTCTATAGTCCCCATATGGTCTGACCAAGATTATGTCTGGACTTTCGAAGAGACTGTGGTCTCTGAGATAGGAAATACCGAACTCATTAAGTCATTTAGTTTTAAAACATAGGTTATTTTTCACGTGAAAAAGTGTTTTTTTATAGACGTGTAAAAATCATATATCATTCAAGTATCCAGACACTGACACTATACACCAGATAAATAAAAAAATAAAACAGAATTTGTCAGATATTTTCTACTAGAGAATTTAACAGGACCTCCGAAGTTGGGCGACACACACACACTCCTTTTGACACCATTAGCGGTGCAGGTCAGTAATTAATAATATTGCATTTCATACTAATCTGCAAACCCAGCCATAACTCCAAAGATAAAGCGAAAAATTCTAGTCATTTAATCTTTTCACTCACATAACGCTACCATTTATAACACTAATCTTATGCACACAAAACCTCAACTCGCGATAACTCTTCGTGATAACATTGGAATCCGTTCCCCAAAAGGGGGTAAGGCATGACTGATTTGCATGTAAGAAGCAAAGTAACCTATCTCCATCTTGTTAGATTAATGTTAGTTTACATCCCCGATGTTGGCAATTTGCTTCGAATAAATCCAATAGAATTTATCGAATCAATTATTCGAAGTAGCGGTTTCTGCTTTCTCGATTAATCTGATGTTTATTATGGTATTCGATATCGTGTTGATAACATGCAGCGTTCATCCCTTATGTGAAGCAGCGGGAGATATCGATGTTAATAATTTATTGATCGTTATTGATTAAAATTAGCTCTCGTGTCTAGAATTAATCGTGAATATTCCCGTATTATTACAAAACGATCTAATTTTAGTTCGAGCCTATACTCCGAGTTTTTTGCATTTTCAACTTTATTTCGGTTTAGGTAAACTTATTAATACAAAAATGACTACTTAGCACAGGACTACACTACTTTTCAGTTTTGTAAAAATAATTGTACTTATATTTCTGTTGGGTTTTTATTTCAAAAACAGGCTACATGGTTTAAACCATATCTAAAGAAATACCTGGTCTAGTAATAAGACTACCCGTGTCCGTAATGCATATTAGTCCGATGCGCAAGTAACTTTTTACAGCAGTTAAATAAAAACATAAACGCAAATACTTACTGCCATTATTGGAAGTAAAACGGTTTCTTTCTGTAGCAATAAGGTCGTGCTTTAAGAAATTGGATTTGGGGAAATTCTGCAGGACACTTCATAGTTGCATAGGTAATATTTTGGATACCCTCAGGCTTGCTTGTCATTACTTCACTCTCATAATACCCATCTTACGAAGAGAATCCACTGCGAAGATCGCCCTGAGGACACGGTGGAGCATACGGTGGAGGTCTGCCCGGCTTGGGCGGAGCACCGCCGTGTCCTTGTGGAGGCGATCGGCGGCGGCGATATCTCGCGTCCGGCCCTGGTGCAGGCCATGCTACGGAGCGAGAGTGCATGGGTAGCCGTCACATCCTTCTGCGAAGCAGTAATGCTCGCGAAGAGGGAGGCGGCGCACGTGAGGGAGAGGCAGTATATGCACCCTCACGGCCGTAGTCGCCGCGCGAGACGCCCTGGGCGTCGGGAATCCCAGGCTGATTCCCGGCCACCGTAGGCGCGGGCTTGCGGACGGCGAGTAACGGGTAGCTCGCTGTCCGATAAGGACCACGCCCGGGTCGACGGCGCGTTGTGCTCCACGCGCGCCTCAAAGAGATATCAGCACGAACTGGTGGGGTCCGCAAGGGTCGATGCCTGCCAGGGGTGCGGGTTGTTCGGAAGAGATACCGTGGCCCCTGGCACACTGGCAACGGAGGGAACACGGGTGAGTTTTAGTCAGTAAAAGTCTGACACGCCCTCCTGCTCCACCCAGACCGGGAGAAGTTATTTGATGATGTCCCACACAAAAAAAAAAAACGAAGATGAGAAGAGGATACAAAGACATTTATTAGACGCACATAAGTACTCGTGTTGTATGTTGTCAACGAAATAACTGGGACCACAATAACGTTCACTTTTACACCTGTATTATGTACTTCATCAGTAGCAAAGACACATGATATGTTTCCACTTACCTTTCGAGAGTTACAGTTACAGCTAATAGATTATGACTTCACAATGGTTGTTCGTTTGCTGCAAAAAGTAGCGATATCACTTTCTTTTATTCTCACGACGGAAAGTAATCCATTTGCAGATATCATAGCAAACATGGTAACTCAATAAAATAAGACTGTCGTAGATCTTTGACAGTCGTTACGAGTAGTCAAAAGACTCAGAAGCCCGAAAGTCTTACAACCAGTCTTTCCAAGGGGTATCGTATTACCCAGTAACTGGGTTGTGAATGTCAGATAGGCACTCGCTCCATGTAAAATTTAAAAAACCCCCGACCCATACCAAAAACTCTCAAAAGTTAAAAAAAAAATATAGACCGATTTTGATGAAACATGTCTAAGAACACTCCCGACTAATTCACCTTTCAAACAAAAAAAAGAAAATCAAAATCAGTTCATCCGTTCGGGAGCTACGATGCCACAGACAGACACATACACACACACACGTCAAACTTATAATACCCCGTCGTTTTTACGTCGGGGGTTAAAAATACTGGTATTCAGCTGCATCCAGTTAGACTGGAAGCTGACCCCAATATATTTAAAAGACTAGGCTTACTGATCTATTGTTTTAAGTTAATGATAAGAAAATACATAGATAGGTACTATGTATACTGGTTCAGATATGCGCTCATTGCTCGTTCGTTAATACTTATACTAATCATTTATTAAGAATATAACTCCTAACCTAAGAATATTAGGTATTCTAGACAGCGCGTTGTTAAGCCGCATGCGTAGTCCCAGGCACGGAAAACCCAATGAGTCAGCAACTCATTTGTTTAACGTTTTTTCACATTCCCACAGACGTAATTAAAACGCGACGGTATTATTAGCGCACTGGTTTTTCAACCCACTGCTTACCGCCGAGAGTTGAAACTCGAACAGTACAACACACTGTTCGATTTTCGAAGCGCTGAGATTCACTCTGTTGAATTCTCAATGCTCGGTTTAGAAAATACAGTGCGCAAAAAAATCCGCGTAAATGTCGACGAATGATCCATAGATAAAAAAAAAAAGTACTGAGTCGCGTAGTAATTAACTACATAAATAGGCACATAGTGAACTTTAGATATGAAGAGAATGTGACAAATGATAGACAAGTAGGACGAATAAATGTCGGGCTTAAAGATGTGATTGACACAAGCGTAATGTAGCGCAAAGAAATACCTATTCATCTGGGATCTGGGGGCACGGTAGTGCCCCCGCCAATAGGAGCCAAGCGGAGCGCAAGGGCACTACCTACCTTTTCTCGAAGCGCTTCGTAGTTTTTTTGAGCCCTTATAACTTGGGTTTGGATTACTAGATAAACAAATTTCTCGGTATATGTTGCTAATAAATAGCGGACTTATTAAACATATGTCGGAATAGGTACAGACATCAGAAGTTAAACTCAGATATGGCAATACACAAATTTATTTCAGTTTGAACACTTAGTTAACTTAATCTAGAAAATATAGAGAATTAATTAAAAATTATTAATTATTATCTAGTAATAGCGGTGAGGACGGTCACATAGGGCAGTACTGACTGTCAGAGACAGTGGTCCATGCTCCCACCGTAATAAGGATAGTACTACTTGTCAGAGACAGCGTTCCACATCCAATAGCTGGGCAGTACTGACTGTCGAGAGACAGTGGTCCGTGCACCAAGACGCATCCGTTAGAAATGCGTGCCGACTGAACAGCGCAGCCGCTTATAAAGGCGTTCACTTGTGGGGGGGAAACGTCACAATAATTTACTCGATTGTACTACGAGTCTTTTAAGCCAAATGACAGATAAAGTGAATGATTTGTCTATGATGCGTCCGGTGCACGTTCCACTAGCGCCATGTATTCGCCGTCTCTCGCAGCTGTTAAACTATATGGCTGCCGTCACGGCCATTCTGATAAATCACTCGTCCTCGAGTGCATTCATTCATCTAAAAATAACAAAAGAAAAGACTTTTATTAATTCACATCATCTTCATCGTTGTATATCGAAATAGCAAATATCACTGGTCTAGGTATTTCTTTACAACAGAAAACCCCTACAGTTACAAACAGTCTGGTCTAAATCGTCACCCACTAAAGCAGGTGAGATTCCTGCAGCACCTCACAGATCACTAAAGTTCAAACATTCTGGTCTGAATCGTCACCCACTAAAGCAGGTGAGATTCCTGCAGTACCTCACAGATCACTAAAGTTCAAACATTCTGGTCTGGATCGTCACCCACTAAAGCAGGTGAGAACCCTGCAGCGCATCACAGATCAACACCCACAACAGCAGGAGTGATTTTAATATTTTATTTGCAAAGATGATCATCTTCCACAAAAGTAGAAGAGACCACATACTTACTAATTAATCATTCCAAAGATTCTATTATAGCTTCGCAATTATTTACACTTAAGGTGCGAGAGCTTACAGAAAGTGTTTCCTATGAATCATCTGCAGTCAATGTACGAGAGCTTACAGAAAGAGTTTCTTCTGAATCATCTGCAGTTAATGTACGAGAACTTACAGAAAGTGTTTCCTCTGACTCTGAGGACATATTATTATTTACAGGTACAAAAGACATACTGAACTCATCATCTGCCGTTACGGTCCCTTCATCATTATCATCACTATCATTTTCGCAAATTTCCAAGTAACCTTCTTGCCCTTTAGGTACTTCCCTTAAATTTTCATGAGCAAATTTACAAATCCTGTTAGAACCGTTGATATGTTTAAGCTCATAGCGGTCATTTTCTAATACAGTGACTATTTTATAAGGCCCCTTAAATTTATTATCTAGCGTCGTTTGATGTCTTGCTTCGCATTTTACAAAAACAAATTCACCTACTGCAAAAGGTTTAATCCGGGCTTTTCCCTTATTAAACCGTATAGTGTCAGCGTTAGCTACTCTTTGAATAGCTTCTGATGCAGATGAACGAGCCGTTTCAACATTAATTATAGGTGGTTCAGAAGAACTAGGAGTTATTTTAGCTAGATTAAGTGAGGAACCTTGAATGCCAAACATCAGTTCCATAGGCGTAAAACCTGTGGTCCTGGAACGTGTACTGTTAAGAGCAAGCTGGATCTCTCCTAGTTCATCCTTCCAAGCATTATTAGAATTACATTCTATAACAGTAAGAATATTCTTTAAAGTTCGCATGACCCTCTCAACCTGCCCGTTAGCTCTACTAGAACCGGTTGCTATTAAATGGAGCTCTATTCTATTATCATTACAAAAGTTTTTAAACTCATTGCAGTCATAACAACGTCCTCTATCTGCGATAATGCGCTTTGGGGCACCAAATAGGTTTACAGCATTCTTAATTGCTCTTACAGCGTATGAAGAGCTTAAGGCCGGAGTATATTCAAGCAGTACAAACTTTGTAAAGGCGTCTATTAAAACTGAGCAATATTCTTTTCTATCACTTTTTCCCGAAAGTTTTCCAGTTAAATCTAAATGAACTGTGTGCCAAGGTACTGGGTGTTTAGGAATTGAATGCAGCTGCATTTGCTGTGCACCTGAAGGGCCTTTAGAAGTTTTACATACTACACAGCAATTAATAAACTTTTTCACAAATTTAGCCATATCGGAAAACCAATAAAATTCGTAAAGTTTGTCTAAAGTCTTTTCAAAACCTAAATGTTTTATCTCATTATGAACATGGTTAATTAGGGACCAAACCAAAGAACGTGGTACAATCGGTAGCCAACTAGAAACTCCTCTACGTTCTATCTTCCTATACAATATTCCTTGTCTTAAATCATACGTACGCGATATCTCTTCAGGTAATTGATTATTACGGAATTTTGATATTATTTCTGAAAGTTCTGAATCGCGTTCTTGTTCTACAATTAACCAACCTTTATCTAATTCAAGAAAATTTACTTTACGGGGCTCAGAATAATTTGTGTTTGACAAATTGCGAGACAAGAAATCTGCATGAGCCATCTTTCGACCTTCTTTGTACACGATATCAAACTCGTAAGCCTGCAATATAGCCCACCAACGGTGAACCCTTGGAGTCAAATCACGTTTTGAGTGAGAAGCTTTAAGGGAGTTACAATCGGTAAATACAGTGAATTTTCGTCCATGCAAATAATGACGAAAATGTTCGATTGCTTTTACTACCGCAAGGGTCTCTAACTCGTAAGAGTGATATCGTGTCTCTGCATCTATGGTCTTCCTACTATAATACGCTACTACATGAGGGATATCATTATGTTTTTGGATAAGAATTGCACCATATCCTTCACTACTTGCATCGGTATAAAGTTCAATGGGCAAGGAAGGGTCAAAAACCTTTAAAACTGGTTCGGACGTTAAAATGTGGATAATTTTTTTGTGTATTTGGTTATGCTCTGGGGTCCACTTAATATTGCCTTTTCCTTTTGTTAGGGGATACAAAGGGCGAATTATTTGGGAAAAATTACGAATAAACTGTCTAAAATACGTTGCTAGTCCTATGAGCTGTCTAACCTGAGTGACAGTTTTTGGAGGTGGGACATTAATTAAGGCTTGTATTTTCTTTGGATTTGGTCTAATTTCCCCAGCTGAAACTATATACCCAAGGTACTCAGTTTGGACTTTCAGAAATGAACACTTCTTTAAATTAAATGAGAACCCAGCACTGGACAGCGTTTTGAGTAATTTGTCTAAGCGGTAAAGCCCCTCATCAATATCAGTTGAAATTGAAAGGACATCATCCATGAAAACTAGAATCTTTTCATCATTCATAGGCTTTAAAGCAGTATTAATTGCTTTTTGAAAAATGGAAGGGGCATTGCGTAATCCAAAGGGCATAGCCAAATATTCAAACTGCCCTTTTGGGGTAACGAATGCTGTTTTTTCTATGGAACTTTCGTGTACAGGCAGTTGGTGAAACCCAGAGGCCATATCAATACTACTAAAATAATGAGCACCATTAAGTTTATCAATTTGTTCGCTAATTAAAGGTAAAGGATAATGATTCGGTTGAGTATTACTATTTAATTCCCGATAGTCAACACACATGCGTGAAGAACCGTCCTTTTTCTCTACAAGAATGATGGGGCTTGCAAATGGGGATGAACTTTCCCTAATAATATTTGCCGTCAACAATTGCTCAATTTTTTCATCAACTATCTTAGATTCTTGAGGAGATAACCTATATGGTCTCCTATGTACTACTTTATGAGGATCAACTAAATCGATTTTCAACTGTCCCGTTTTAATCCTAGTTGTGGGAAAATTTTCAATAAAATTATCTGCATATTTCGTTAATATGTTAAAAAGTTTTACTCTATCAGGTCCTGTTAAGTCAGTATTAATTGATTCAATGTCAAAAATAGGTTTGGTTTTGGTACACATATTAGACTCTATGCACCGCTTGAATGTTAAACCGCTCTCTGAAATTTCAACAAGAATATCGTGCTCAAGTATATCTCTACCTAATAAAATAGCGTCGCGCAGACAATCATCCGGAACTACATGAAGAGTGACGCTAATTTCGACGTTCTGGATTTCTATATTACAAACGATTTGCTCTGTGCTACTAATGATACTTTTTCCAATACCAGTCATGTTGATAACGTCATGCGATCTTTTTCCAATAATGTGTGAATAGCTTTTCCTAATTAAACTACACTCGGAACCGGAATCAAAAATAAAGGGAAATGTCATACTATTACAATTCATAATACCTCGAACAATCTTCGAACACACGTTGACTTCTTTGCTACCAGTAGCGACTTGTTCCTTCTTCGTATTGTCAACCCTCGTTGGGCAGGTGGAGACGACGTGGCCTGGCTCCCCGCAGGCGTAGCATGTGACTTGTGGCTTCTGGTTGACACGTTTGTCCGCAACAATAGAGGCATTACGTGGTTTGTTTCTTTCACGGCAATCAGCCGCACGATGCCCAGTCTTGCCACATATGTTGCAGTTGCCACGAAAGCCAAACGTAGCACGAGGGCGTTTGATATCAGAATCGTTTGACTCAGGAAATTCCGACTTTCTTTTCAAGGATATGCCTCGTAGTACTCGAAACAGCTGGGATTTGTCATTTACCACAGTGGAGTTTAGTTCACGACGTATTTGAACATCACATTGAGACAATATGGAAATGGCAAAGCCTGTCACAACCTTTTCAGATAATCTTGCGTCCGGGATGTTTTCAATCAATTGCCAAAGACGTAAACACGCCTGAGCGGGGGTCTCATTAGAACTAAGTTGAAATTTGAGGATAGTGTCAAAGTGATCCTGAATAAGCATAGGGCGAGAGAACTGAGCTTTCAAAGTCTCCTGTATATCTTCCCATTCATATTGGCTGGGAGGTATCTTGGTCAGTAATGTAGCTGCGCGGCCTCGAAGACAATGGGTCAGCGTCATGATTAAATCGACACCTTTTAAACTTTTGCTCTTAATTATAGTGTCTGACAGCCGACACCAGCCCTCTATGTCTGAATTGGGGTCATCAGGATCAAAAGGTACTAACGATATGAAAGGTTGTGGTGGTGCATTGGACCGGGGTAGCAGAGCATCTGTTAATTTTGATAGAAATGCTTCTAAACTATTTGAGGGTAGCGGAATATTTTCCTGCATATTTTGTGATGAAGTGCCAGAGGTGGGCGGACAATCCGATCCCACTTCTGATGTCGGAATAGGTACAGACATCAGAAGTTAAACTCAGATATGGCAATACACAAATTTATTTCAGTTTGAACACTTAGTTAACTTAATCTAGAAAATATAGAGAATTAATTAAAAATTATTAATTATTATCTAGTAATAGCGGTGAGGACGGTCACATAGGGCAGTACTGACTGTCAGAGACAGTGGTCCATGCTCCCACCGTAATAAGGATAGTACTACTTGTCAGAGACAGCGTTCCACATCCAATAGCTGGGCAGTACTGACTGTCGAGAGACAGTGGTCCGTGCACCAAGACGCATCCGTTAGAAATGCGTGCCGACTGAACAGCGCAGCCGCTTATAAAGGCGTTCACTTGTGGGGGGGAAACGTCACAATAATTTACTCGATTGTACTACGAGTCTTTTAAGCCAAATGACAGATAAAGTGAATGATTTGTCTATGATGCGTCCGGTGCACGTTCCACTAGCGCCATGTATTCGCCGTCTCTCGCAGCTGTTAAACTATATGGCTGCCGTCACATATAAAGTTTTATTTGCTAGCTCTTATACTTTCGATTTTGTTGATATCTTAAAAACACTGATTTCGTCACTGACTCACTGATCATCATTTAAATTCTTAGGGTGTTTCCTAATGTCATAGAAAGCTGAAATTTGGTGTATGTAAGCTAGTATTAGTATACAAACAACTTTTATCCCCCATCTGACTACCACAACCCAGTTACTGGGTGATATGATAACCCCTTGTTAAGACTGGTTGTCAGAGATTCGGGCTTTTGACGACACGTTACGACTGTCAAGGATCCACGAATGACAGCCGGGACCAACGGCCTAACGTGCTTTCCGAAGCACGGAGGGGTCTTGGTATGTAAATATCCTCCAAACCCATCCATGGAAGCGTAGCTTACCCTAATCGATCGTCCCGTGCAGCTGTTATTACTTAGTAACAAGGTTTCCGTAGCTTAATACTGTCCAGCTTTCCTGAGTTCTTTTAATTCGTTCCAATTCGTCGACTTTGGGTCTTAGCAAGTTTTAATTTCAGAATTACATTTTGTTTCCTGTTACGGAGAAGTGTTTAATTTAAAAGAGTTGGTTCTCATTGTGCTAAAAGTTAATGAGGCGAGTCCGATGTTTGTTTGTTTTGTTTAAGAGCGAGAGAAAAAAAACGGTGAGTGAAAGGAGAATTATTATCATTAGATACGCTCGGATGTGAGAAGTAAGTAGGTAATCGTTTACAGTAATATAGGATAATTAAATCCAGTGTTATTTGTGGTATTCCGTAGTTCCGAAGTCATCACCTGCGTAGCTTTTTTCTAATCATGTTGAGGTCGGCTTCCAGAGTTCCAGTTGAATAACAGTATTGGGGCAGTCGCCTATCGGACCAACACAACCCAGTTACTGGGTAACACAATACACCTTGGTAAGACTGGTTGTCAGACTTTCGGGCTTCTGAGTACCCGTAGCGACTGTCAAAGATGTACAACCCTGCTGTAAACGTGCTTCCTGAGCCACGAACGACTCACGCATCCACTGCCTGACCTGAGCAAGCGTTGCTTAACCTAGAAGATTGACCCATACGGCTGTTTTTATTTATCTAAGAGCCTAGCCGCTGTTCCTTTCCAGTACTCTAAAGAAGTGATACTGATAACTCATAAAAAAAGATTTTGGAGAGAAAATACAAGTAAATAAGTCTAATTTGTGGTCTTAATTAGGCATGCTGGGGATTACAGTTTTTGGGTAGTGACGCGTTTCAGTAATCCTATAAGAAATGACAAAGTTTAACCAAGCATACGGATTTAGCCCGTGAAAGGAAAACCCGAAATTGTAGCTGCTGTATATATATGTATAGCAAATTTTTTAGTGAGCTTTGAAGTTGAAGTAAGGAAAGCAATTCGGTTCAATTCAGAGTTAAAAGATTTAGGAACGCAGTCTCAAGTTAAGGCAATGTCGATATTTTATGACCTACACTACACATGTACATAACTAAAACTAAACGTTGGAGCGGGAAATTGTTCGCACGAGTGAAGAAAAATAATTCTGCTTTGTTCGACGATCCGATTTATGTATTAGAAAAGATTTGAACAACCAACATCAACGGACGATCGAATGAATGAATAAGTGAATTGTGATAATCGACTGATTGAATCAAGTAATTATTTTAATCTGTTAACACTGGGATTTTTGTAATATTCCAATCAACACTAAACACCCTGAAAACCAGCGCTGGGGCTCTGTCTTGCATAGGGTCGCAGCATAACGCTGAGTGATACCCGTTTTGCGTGGATGTGACGCATGTTTCCCTCAACCTTTTCTTATTTTTTTTTGTTTCTTTCTTTTTGCGTCATGTTTACCGCAAATAAACGTTTTTTCTTTAAATAATAACGTAATGTGCGCTTTTATAATTTGTACCTAATTCGTAACGAGACGATATTATTATTGTAGATGTCCATGTCCATGTCCATGTCCACGTCACGGAACCACAGTGACACTGGGTAGTAATATGTTTGGAAATATATGAAGACGGAACATTTCTATAAATAACATTGCATAATTTTCACAACACAGGTGGCGGATGTGGCCGAAAGGTTTTGGAGTGGCGACTGCGTACCGGAAGACTTAAGATTTAGAAGGCCTTCTACGAGGTGGACCGATGACCTTATTAATTCGCTGGATGCGGGTAGCATAGAACCGGTCGAAATGACGGAGCTTTCGGCTGAAATGATGAATTTTCAGAAAAAACATTTAAATTTTAAAACTATAGAGACGCGCACATTAAGTGCCTATCATTCATACCTACTTCAAAATCCAAAGACAACACCAAAACTAATAAAATAAACCTGAAACAACTACTAAATGTGTACAATTCACTCCCACTATGTTTTTCTTTGACCGAAAGTACCAGGAGCACAATAGTATCAATGAGGCGAGCCCAGAGGAAGCTCCCATGAATAATGTAGGTCCGACCGTATGTTTTTGATAGCGATACCACGTAACTAAGGAGGTTGTACTGTTTCTTCAACATTTTTGTTGTTTTTTGAGCTTGCTTTTGGTAAAGGTGGTTGTTTTAAAGTGGTGAGTGCATTAGACTGTTGTGTTTGGGGACAAAATGTTTGTGTTTCAGTTACTGTTTTAATGTTAACGGTTTATTATAAGATAAATGTAGTTGGAACATGAAAGTGTGCATTTATTTTGATTATTGTGTTTTTTATTTGCAACATGTTTTACCGCGAATTGCGTATTTTCTTGCAAAATAAATGATTTTCGTTCTTTATTCTTTTTTATGTGTAGAACTTTATAGTACCAAATCTTGATTGAAAACTTGTATTTTCATGAGATATTTGTCTGAAAATCTTCACAAATTTTTCATGTTGCTCCTAAAAGAGGTCCATTCAGGAAACTAAAATGTTGATAAAATTGATATTGGTGCCGATTCTGTTGTCACAAAATTCTCTAAACTAAACTAAAAATCACCAAAATTTAGTTTATTCCTGTCAAACGACGATTTCCTATTCTGAAATTGACTAAAGTGACACAACTTAACTACATTTTAGTTTGACAGCACTAAGATTGTACTGAATTATTAATTTAGTGAAGATGGTAATTTTGCTATTCTGAGTTTGCCGTTTTTCACCAAAAATTTTGACTATATTAGTTTTTCTAACTAAATCTGACTATTTTTAATCGCGATTAAAAAAGTGTGGAATAAAACTAGTGGTCATGAACTAAAATTCACACCAACACTTCGACTTCAGTTGCAAAAACACTTTTTTTTTTCTTTTCTTTTGCTTATATCTCGAAAACGGTGTGTCCTATCGCAAAAATGATGATAATTTCGACCCCCTTTAATGAACCCGTAAGCCCCATAATCTCAACATGTATGTAATATTTTTTTTATTTTCCAAACAAAAAGTGAAAAATTCCATATAAAAAACGTCGAGGCTGCCCCCCTGCGCACGCTTCATTCAACTCTTAAAAAAATCATTGGGTGGGGCACACAAGTACCTACCACGTTGCGAAGCCAAAAGAAAAAAAAATACCACCTGCAGGCTTGGCACGACAACCGTAGAGAAGCGTTTTGTCGACGGAAGACTAGACAAAAATTACGTTTCCGTGTAGACAGTTGTCAGTTTTCACCGAGAAATGTAGACAAGCGATTTCTATCTATTCTACAGTAGAGTAGAAATAGAAAGCGTCATGCTAAGCCTGCAGGAGTCACGATTGTCAAATTCGATTTTAGTTGTGTCAAAATAATTTTTAAGTTTAGAGATTTTATTTTGCAGAATAGCTTTAAGATTCTCATAGCCAAAAGTAAGGAATTTTAGTGATAGTTTAGTTAGTTTAGTTCGGTGTACAACAGAATCGACACCAATGACGTAAATTTTTCGTATTTTTGCAACTTTATACAACTGTCAAAGAATAACAATTGTTATTTTGATATACGAACATTATAAGTTGGTAATCAATTTGCTTTACAGTTTCCCTGACTTTACCTATCTTAAACATGGGCAGGTACCGTTCAACATCATATAACTCTGAGTTTACTTCGTTTTCCACAAATTGTGATAAACGAAGCTTCCTGTTTTAATGAAAAACCTTTTAAAGATATTAACCTCATGTAGCTCCTTAGAGAAACGTAATGCACTTTGCCCATATTTATTACCTCAAGTTATGGCTACTCAATGAATTCTGCCTAGATACTAAAATTGTACCTATATTGCACGGTAAAAATTATATTGCTGTTTCGAAGAATACTGTGTAAGGTTAAGGTCACTATTTCCAAATTTGTAAATACCGGACATTTGCACATAAGCCTGGACATTAAACTTTTTTTTAATCCTTTTTGTTCAAAAAGTTGAGACTAATGAAAAGGCATGACAAAATTGTGATTGGGCAAAAAGCCGGGCCACGTACAGTTAGGGTTACCCCCGGACATGCCCATGTCCGGTGGTAACCCTAACTGTACGTGGTAAACATATATGAGGTTTTTACCTTTAAGATCGCCAATCGCCGTCTTTGAAAATCTGAAAATAAAGAAAAACAATGTAATGTAAAGCTGCTCATAAGTCAGAATAATTTTGTTATTCCGTCATTTAAAACAAATAAAGGGAACTGTCCCAGTTGTGTACCAAGTGAATAAAGTATTAAAATGTATGAGTGGACACGCTTGAAATTAAAATTTGTAGGGAGAGTTTCCCAAACAAACAATGCCGTGATGTTGGCTAATTGTCGGGCCATGAAATACAATACAAACACGCCAGCCTGGCGGCCCTACATGGTACAGTCGTCGACAGATGGCCAAAACTTTATGATTACATTTTTTTGTTACAATTTTAGTTGTAACAGTTTGGGAATGTAATTTCGTAATAAATCAAATAAGTTCTGATATTGAAATTCATTTAAAAAAAATCTGTCTGAAAAGTGCTGTAATTTGAATTTGAAACTGTAAATATCATAATACATTAGCATCTGCCTAGCTCCCCAACTATGTTGAGGTTGGCTTGCAGTCTAATCGGATGCAGCTGAATACGAAGTACATGGAGCTGCAGCCTATCTGACCTCCACATCCCAGTTATTGGGTAATACCCCTTGGAAAGACTGGTTGTCAGACGTTTGGGCTTTTGCCTAACCAAAATGACTGTCAAATATCCACGAATGACAGCTGGGATATTTTAACGTTTTTTGAATGAGAGTTTTGGAAACCCCACGCAACGGACCTTTTCCAGTCGTGGGTGGAAACGGTTTGAAGAGTAGTAGTAGTAGTTTTTGTATCTAAATAAAAGGAAAGCACAGTAATATTAATTATCATACTTGTACATTTTATAAAATCAAATCTATACAAAACAGAAAAAGAAACGAAAAGTGCACTTTACATAAAGATGTAATTAGTTTCATAAAAAGTAAATAAATGTATGACACTTGACTACCGGTGTACATTGCTGTTATCAGTTATCAGCCAGACAGTCAGTCAGTCAGTCTTTTAGTTACGTTTTCCACTGTACCTATGTACTATTATAGGTAATATAAAAATTGCACACAATCGCAGTCGCCGCCGGTTGGCGCGGCATTGTTTGCGATCGTTCTCAATTAGGTTTGTTTCAGAGCCAAGCATTAATATCGCAGTTTATCTATTACCTCTGTTTCCGCACCTAGGGAACTATTCCATTTCCTGCTGGAAAATACTGGAATAATTCGATTGGATTCGATTCTACGATAAGTTATCTTGATTAAATCGGCGTTCGAACCGTTTTAATAGATCGAGTGTTTTAACTAATGAATATCTTAAAAGATTTATGAGGCAGTATTTGCAGTTTTAATTTAATGAATTTGATGTCTTTGCCTGCTGCAGTTATATTTGAACACAATAAACTTTGTGTGGCTCAGTGTACTTCACCGTATTATTATTTAAAATGATTATTAATTATTTTTTAACACGCTTTTATTAGCTCGGGTTGTATGTATGTATGTAACGGAATCTTTGAGCGCGATTTTGACCCACTTTAAACGGTCAGATTTCATTGAAACTTTGTAAACTTGTCGTGGACCGATGGCAATTTAATCATTTAAAAAAAATTGAGAAAAAAAAACACGTTTTGTAGTTAGCAGAACTAAAAAATAGAAAATAAATAATAGTTAAAAAAACTAAAAAACACGCTTTAAAAACCAAACTAAAAAAGGAGAAAATAATTTAATTCAATTAAAAAGCGTGGGGAGCTTGACATTAATTGATTATAAAAATACCTCAAAAAGCACCCCACGCTTTTTAATTGAATTAAATTATTTTCTCCTTTTTTAGTTTGGTTTTTAAAGCGTGTTTTTTAGTTTTTTAAACTATTATTTTTAAATATAATATGGTGACCTTATTGGTCATGTGGGAAGCACAAGACCGGTCGAAGTGGAGGAGCCTGGGGGAGGGCTATGTCCAGCAGTGGACGTCTTTCGGATGAAATGATGATGATGATGATTGGTGATGTTCTTCAGAAAGGTCAGGTGTGTAGTACACGCAACCGGCGTGTGTGTATGATCAGATATATGAACGTAAACGAGGAAAAAGGAGTATTTAAGGATCGTAGCAGCTTGGGGGGCATTCTGTAGTTTCTGCCTCATCAGCCTCAGCCTAAAATGTTCCCCCTGCTGGGACAAACACAGGCCTCCTCTCGGTGAGAGGGAGTTACTGCCTACCCCTATAGGAAAAAGGAGTGACTTTATGTTAATCTAATACCTAAAAGTTTTTATTCAGTGCGCAAACTTTAACCATAAATTCAGCATACCATTCTAGACCCCCCAGCGAAGAAACTATTCGTCGGTTTTATAAAAAAAATCAGCTGTTTCATAGAAAAGTGCAATACCGACGCGGTCAAAATGTATGGAACAGTTGTTTATTTTTGTATAACCGACGAAAAATTTGTGTGCTGGGGGGTCTAGAATGATATGCTGAATTCATGGTTACAGTTTCAGCACTGAATAAAAACTTTTCTTGATATATAATCTGAATCTCGGAAACGGCTCCAACGATTTTCATGAAATTTAATATGCAGGGGCTTTCGGGGGCGATAAATCGATCTAGCTAGGTTTAATTTTTAGAAAACGTCAGACCAAAAAAAGAAACCACCGTTAGCTAGATATTTATTATTGAATGCCATGTAAATAAAGTTAAATTATGTTTTAATTGAACGATGTGTTCGGAATGCGATGATAAACATAAAAGTTTTATTAAATAATATTCTGGCGTGATTACAATTTGATGGCTGCAGTATAACCGTATCAAGATAATCTCACATAATCTCACCACTTACGGCAAGAGGAAATAAAGAGGTCGATTCGCAATCAAGACCTCATATTAACACTTAGGAACGACCGTTCAACCATAACGAACTTGTTTAATAGCTGCACCTCCATCTTTGAAGACATCAACCAGCTCCAAGGGTGATTAATTTTACACCGAGACGTTTCATCGCCCGAAATTAGTACCTCAATAAATTAGGTACAACATAATCCAGAAAATTTACATAATATGAAGATTCCCATTCCGCCAGACCTTACGCTTTAAGTGCTTGCTGTGGCCTATTCTTAATTAGGACAGTGCTGCCACCCTTCAGAATTTATGTGCTCACACATCTTGGAAATTATCTAGACTAAGGAAATTGTCGGTAAATTCTATAAAGAGGTTTTCATGCAAAGGGAATTGGCTGGATTTTGGGTAGATTTATTTTAATAGGACGCTGCTGTGTTATTTATTTGAATGCTTTTATTTAAGTATTATAAATTATGGCCAGAAGTGGGAGGGCAGGAAAATTGACGTCTAAGAGGCTGTAAGCGCCAGTTCAATTGTGGGTAATGACAGCCCCGGATCTAGGGGAGGGGCAAACAAAAATATAGTACCTATGATTACAAATAAAAAACTTCCTCCACAAAGCGCCTAGCATACGAATGCCTGATTGGCTCACCGTCGACTTGTAAGAATAAAAACTTTTTCCAAAAAAAGAACAA
Organism: Antitype chi; assembly: GCA_947359405.1. NCBI lineage: Eukaryota > Metazoa > Arthropoda > Insecta > Lepidoptera > Noctuidae > Antitype > Antitype chi. Next base: position 3,131,772 of record OX375810.1, on the reverse strand, counting down.
CCGACTTCCAAAAAAACACTAGGTACAAAATGAAAAATAACTTTAATTTCGGAAGTCGGTGACTTTGAATATGTATTTTAATTTTCATGACCGACTTCCGAAATTAAAGTAATTTTTTACTTTGTAGTGTTTTTTTGGAAGTCGGTTGTTTTTTTTTTTGGAAAACGTTTTTAACCGGCTCACATCTAATTAATTTATGTCAAATGTTGGAGAGAGGGGCGCCACTATCAAGTTTCTGCCCCGGTTCGAGAAAATCGTAGATCCGGCGCTGCGACTATATTGAACAGAAAACTTAATCGATTGTGGTATCTGCAGACAGCAACAATAGCCCTTAATGTCTCCAAATAAGTCATAAACTGCTTTGCAAACAAAGAAGAAACTATGTTTATCAACCTGTTGCGAAAACAACAAAGGTTCCTAAAACATTTCCACCAAGTTAAACTGGTGTCAAAACATACGAGATGTAAGTGAAACTCGGAGGCTGCAACACAGGTCTCGACGTTAATTCAGGGGCTCCAGAGAGCGAGGGGCGAAGCGCAAATTGACAACTTTATTATATTCTTAGGGAGCGACACAGAATTACCGACTACGGGTCTACGTCGCGCCGCCTCCGCAATCAAAGTTACCCGCAGATTTTTTAACGAAACGCGTCAAGCGAACTTTTTTTTGTTGTTTTTTAGCTTTTTAGAGTAAGTTCATTTTGCTGTGGGTGCTTTTTGGTGACTTTTGATGTTAAAGCAACTTTTATAGTATGCTGCGACTTTTTCTTTTGCCTTTTTTTGGATTTCATTTCATCGCCCGAAATTAGTACCTACGTACGATAAATTATTTACAATATGATTCACTATTTATTTTGAATAGTTTTGGACTTTTTGAAGTGAAACTTCTTAGGTGTTCATTCGATAATGACGCGTCACGTTTAGGCAAATTCGTTACACTAAATCTTTTTTTAATCACATTTGTTTGGTTGTTTTGTAGCTTTCTCGTGTAAGCTGATTTTGCTTTCGGTGCTTTTTTTGGTTACGTTTGATGTTACAGCATCTTTTTAGCATTTTGCGACTATTTATTCTAGTTTTGCTTGTACAAGGCCGCATTTTTAATACACGACAGAATGCAGTTTGCAAATGGGTAGTGTATTAAAATATTAGCTTGCATGTGTAAGACTTTTACGTAACTAACGCTTACAAGCAAAGAGTTCGTTGAAAGTACTAAACTGTTGAAAATAATTTGTTTGACTAGCAATTTACAGAAACAATACCTAACAAGACCACATAACTAAGACTAGAGAGATAAAACTACAAACTATCTATAGAAAATATTCATACCGCAATCTCGGGATTCGCTATCACTAAAACAATTCACTGAATAACTAACATAGTTTAGTTCTCCCAGGCTGAAATGTAAGGCTATGAAACAGAAAATATAAAAATAAAGACTTTCTGCGTCAGTAGGTACCTACTAAAGTCTATAAACACTAAGAGGATTGCTGCTTGGACTGCCTCGTTGGTTTAGTAGTCTCAAGCTGACTGATCAGATTGAGGTCCTGGGTTTGATTTCCAGGTCGGGCAAAGAAAGAGAAAGAAAAAAAAAGTATTTATAGTGACTCGCACAGGAATTATAATGATGTTGATGGGACTCTCTGTTCTGCACGTAGACTTCCATTCGGTCCGTTGTGCGTGGGGATTCTGGCTAACAAAGTCAGCCTAGCTCCGCCCAAAAGCACAGAAGCTTCCTGGGAGCTTCACAGGGTTCACTGAGCGACCTCATTGTTCCGAGTATTTCTTCACGTTGAGATGCCACGGCCTCGCATTCCAGGATGACGTGGGTGGCTGATTCCTCGGCGTCAAGGCAGCCCCTACAAAGCGGGCTGTCTGTGGCGCCTATATTGTAAAGATGTTCTCGCACAGGAAGACCACATGCTAAACTAAACACACCTTCATACAAAAATTAAAAAAAAAACATCTTGGAAGTAAAAAAAATAAAAATAACACAGAAAGTCCTACACGAGGCCAAAAGGCTCAGCATGATGCTGCGACATTTAAAAAGTGTAGCAGCGCTGGTATTTCGATAGCGCCCGAGCGATGTGATGTCACGGGCAGTTACAATATAAATAAATAATCAGGAATAAAGATAGATATAATGTGATATGTTAGCGAATAAAACAAAATACCGTCAGCGCCAAACGTGACCTCATTATTTGTCAATGCCTGTGTCTGAACTTCTGAAGCACTCTGTAGCCATTCCTGTGACAAGCAAAGGGTCGCAAGCGCCGAAAATAAATACAAAAAAACATTACAGGAAAAAGTGTTATGGGGTTTTACCATCTGGGATTTCTCAGTAGCAGTTGAGTCCGGACTTGTTCCCAGTTGATGGTAATATGCTTGGCCTATTACATGGGACTCTAGCAACACCTCTGCCTAACCGTTCACGTAAACAAGGCGTTATGTTATGTAAAACAATTCACGTTACTACATAGTTTAGTGCTTCTAGTCTGAAATGTAAGATCAGAAAATATAAAAATCAAGACTTTACTTCAGTACTAAAGTCTGATAAATAGTAAGTGGATTGCTGTTATAGTTAATTTTATTCATGTATTAAAAGGTAGGTTTTTAACCGACTTCAAAAAGAAGGAGGTTACCTATCAATTCGACATGTATAGGTATTTTTTTTTATGTATGTGCGGGCATAACTCCGTTATATTTTGCAATATTCGAAAGGGCTTTATTGCGAAATGGCCTCATTTAAATTTCATATGGATCTGATGATGCGTTTCAGAGATAAACAACGGAACTCTTCAAAAAATTACAGCAAATCAACTGCGATTGCTGCTATCGCATAAATATGCATTGTTTTGACCTCAAGGATTCGAAGAATTTCGAATTGGTGTGGGATAGGTACTATAACTAAAACGTAAAAAATATAAACTTTTTCCAAAAAAAAACAACAAACTTCCGGAAAAACACTATAATAATTAAGCCTAAGCCGTTAATGTAGGGTAAACGCCTTCCTACTTAATACCGTTTATATAAAGCCAAGACCTACCTAATGTAGGTCCTTATGTAGCCAAAATTACATTTCTATACTAATAAAATAAAGCTGAAGAGTTTGTGTTTTATTGTTTGTTTGTTTGAATGCGCCAATCTCTGGAACGACCAGTCCGATAAAAAAAAAATATTACCTACAAAAATAGAGCTCTACGTCTGCCAACAAACTGCTTTGCAGTAGGTAAATGTAACTTGTCAAAATATTACTGTGAATAAACATTTTTTTTTTTATTTCTTAGCAGAATTCATGAGGAAGTCTATATGCTATTTAACATCACGCTTCAACCCTTAGGAGCCGAGTATAAAGAAAGGATAGAGTCAGAAAGAACGCTGACGTAAACGTTGTATAGCACGGGCGTGCGATGCGATGCGACGGGGTGGGTTTTTTTTTTGAGGATGGGAAATCATCAAATAACTTCTCCCGCTCTGGGCGGAGCGGAAAAGAAGTGTCAGAATTTTACTGACTAAGACCCACCCATGTTCTCACAGTTGCCTCTGTGCCAGGGGCTACGAACAACCCGCACCCCTGGCAGGCATCGGCCCTTGCGGACCCAACCAGTTGGTGCTGACATCTCCAGGGCAACAATAAATGCTGAAGCTAGTAATATTATAAATGCGGAAGTAATTCTGTGTGTCTATCTGTCTGTTACCTTTACACGCCTCATCGAACGAATTTCGATGAAAGCCACATAGGTAGATCATGACCTGGATTACGACCCACAATACTTTTTATCGCGGTTGTATGTTCCCATGGGACAGATTCCGAACTCTGTGCGGGCGAATCAGCGAGCAAAAGCTAGAGTAATTATAAAAAGCTAGAGTAATTATAAAAAGCTAGAGTAATTATATAAAACTAGCTTTTACCACCGGCTTCGCCCGCGTGGTGTTCGAAAATTATCCCACAGGAACGTACTATCGAGATAAAAAGTGTCCTATGTGTTAATCCAGGTTAAAAACTATGCATGATTACTACTGATAAATGCGTGCACTGATTGGACCGGTCCACTCAATCTGTGTGGTTCTTTCCTCAAAAGACCATTTCAGACACAAATCCACATGGTCTTCACATGATCTGACCAAGATTATGTCTGGACTTTAAAAGAGACTGTGACCTCTGAGTTTGTTTTGGCCTTTCTTCTCAGAGTGATAGGAAACGCCGACCTCATCTAGTTTAAAAAATATGATTGACGTGTAAAAGTGTTTGTACAAACCTACTTACAGAAATAAAATCATTTATAATTTATCTGGATGCCAAATTTCATCCAAATCCGTTCAGCCATTTTTGCGTGATTGAGTAGCGAACATCCAAACTTTCACATTTATAATATTAGTAGGATAAACAAAAAGCTTTTATCTGATTGAAAAAGCTTGGTCAAATAAACTAATTAGTTTACATAACAAATTGTAATTTATTACAGTGATCGCGCAATTAGAAGGGAGCATCTGTGGCCCCAGATGGGAGTCGAACCCGGACCCTCGCTTTGAATATCTGATGGAGAACATGTCGTTTGTCAATGTCCATTGGCTGTACGCTCAATTTGTAATCATTAGACATAATTTGACAAATTTAATTTTTCTTTATTGATTTTCTTTCTTGGAGATTGATGAAGGAACTTTGAGAAAATTCAGCGGTAGTGATGTATCAGTACGATAACGATTGGATTCATTTTCTTTAAAGACAACTTAATTCTTTATCTAGTTTGCTATTTTCTCTCTATCTTAAAGTTAGTCACAAAAAAAGCATAATGCACTTTTCTGTTAAGTCATTTTCAATTAACATAACATTTTAAGTGGAAAAAATGCATCAAAGTATTAGAGGTTTTGTTTCTATCTTTTTACAACAGGCGGCTTAGCACGAGAACCGTAGATAAGCGTTTTGTCGACGGAAGAGTAGACAAAAATGACGTTTCCGTGTTGACAATTGACAGTTTTGTACCGAGAAATGTAGACAAGCGATTTCTATTCTATGGTAGAGTAGAAATAGAAAGCGTCATGCTAAGTCTGCAGGCCTACTTCCTATCTTACTACTCCTACTTTCCTACTATTCCTTATCCTACTAAAATTATAAATGTAAAATTTTGTATGTTTGGATATTTCGATGTTTGGATGTTTCTTACTCAATCACGCAAAGACAGCAGTACGGATTTGGATGAAATTTGGCACACAGATAGTTTATAACCTGGATTAACACAGAACACCTTTTAGCCGGGTATTAAGGCCCAGGTAACTTTAAATATTGTCTTTATGAGCGATAATAGGTCTTATTGCAATCTAATACGGGTTAAAAATCTGTTGTAATAAATTCGAATAATAAATGAGTAAGCATTGTCGTAAAAATGCAAATAAAATCGTATAAAATTAGTTATTAACTATTTAATAATAAATAATCCATCACTGGATGCAGTTTGGCATTTGCAATTTTATGGTATATTTTTAATTATAATTATAATTGTTATTGAAGGGATAAACTAATTTTAAAGAAAATTAAGAGGAACCTTTGATGTTTTTTTTGATGCATTAAAGTATGTTTAATTTTGTTTTGAGTTCCATCACTCTATGCAAAAAAGACTTAAATGTATAATTTATGTTTTTGCTTTCAAAATTATTTACGGATAAAGAGATATACTGGTTTAGAAAACCCCCTTTTTTTAGCGTTTTCAAGAAATCACCGCGTTAAGTTCCTGGGCATAATTTTCGACCTCCACGCGGCTGGCTAAAGCTAGTTTTATATCATTTTAAATTCAAACCTAGCACCTAATAAGCACTACTTCTGCCAGGGGTGCGGGTTGTTCGAAAGAGATACCGCGGCCCCTGGCACACAGGCAACTGAGGGAACACGGGTGGGTTTTAGTCAGTAAAAGTCTGACACGCCCTCCCGCTCCACCCAGAGCGGGAGAAGTTATTTGATGATTTCCCACCCAAAAAAAAAAAACGCTTTGTAAAATGAATTAAATTATTTTCTCCTTTTTTAGTTTGGTTTTTAAAGCGTGTTTTTTAGTTTTTTAAACTATTATTTATTTTCTATTTTTTAGTTCTGCTAACTACAAAAACGTTTTTTTTTTGTTTTTCTTTTCTCAATTTTTTTTTAAATTATTGAATTGTCATCGGTCCCCGACAAGTTTACAAAGTTTCAATGAAATCTGACCGTTTAAAGTGGGTCAAAATCGCGCTCAAAGGAGTCGGTTACATACAAACAAACAAACAAACAAACATACAAGTGAAGCTAATATAAAGCGTGTAAAAAGGCAAAGGTGCAATAAAGTGCATACAATTTTCTAGTGTTGTCGATTTGCCACACAAAAAAAAAAAATAAGCACTACTTAGGTTTACATTTATTCATAACTCATGTAGATACACTTAACATTCTCTTTCTTAATTAACTTCGTAATAATATTTGCTTAGAATGAAAAGTTTGGAACCTGTGGGTGGTAATAAAATTTGGATTACGAATAAAATTGTGTCGGTATTGTGGGTAGTCGTGAAATTACTTTTGTGAATAATTTAGTACTCACTCAGTTTCTACTTCTACAATGTACATTATTTGTTCGAGTAGAGTATGAATTACATTATCATATTAATGTTAGAATGGGATATTACCATTTAGTGAATATAAACTGTATAAAGGATTAACTTATATTGGTAGTGGCCTTGTGCAGGACTTTCTGTTTTTATTTTTTATTTCCATTTTTTTTTTTATTGTTCTTGTACGATGGAATGTTCAGTTTAGTATATGGTCTTCCTGTGTGGGTCACAATAAATATTTTTTCTTTCTTTCCCTAGAAAAAAAAAAAATGCTTTTGAGTTACTACCTATAGTAACTCAAAAGCATTTTTTTTAAGTGAAAACTTCTTTAGACGCGTTGGGCATTTTTTGAGATGGGGAGAAAACAATTGAACTCGCGACACTGTTACCGACACCACTGACAACACGAACGTACGAACGAACAACGCTGAACGTACGTTGAACGTTGTTTAATCTGACGATTTAAAAAATATTTCCTGATGATTCAAAAAATACACACGTAATTGTTCAAGTTTTCATTTTTGTCGGCACTCCCGGAGTGCCACTGTTTCTTTAAAATAAATGTCATAATCTAGTAGGTAGAGTATGCGCTAACGTAACAAGCGAATTTCAAATTTTCGTACGTTTTTTCTAATCTCCATAGGTCAGGTTGTATGTCGATTAAAATATTATTCACGACAGCTACAAATAGTAATTCAAGGGGATTAAATGAAGAATGTATTCAACTTGTAATTTAGAGGATTGTTGATGATTTTAATTCTGTAATTACACACGTATTTCGGCCGCGAATCATGTTTTGTATAACATAGTCTGACCTGACCTGCAAATAGCAAAAAAAAAAAAAATGAATTTCGCGGGCCACCGTGACTCTTACCCGGCGAAAAAAAAAATCGTTCTACATAAACACTGAACTTCTTTCCCAGTGGAACATCACCTTTATTAGTAACACACACAGAAGCACAGACACACACCAACCACAAGGGATTGGTAGTCAAAACTAACGTAGGTACTATTACCTCACCTAGGTACCACACCTAATTCTATATTTTACTTGTTTTCCAGCCGTTGATGTTCGGTTCACCTCTACGAATCAGCTAGATAATATTAACAGATACTGTGAATACCTAGAACCTAGATCAACTGAATTTATTTTGTAAGGTAATTACTGAAGGAATAGTAATGAGGCTTATTGGTAAAACTGGTAAGACTGAGGTTTGCCAAAGATTTTGTGTAAATCAAGTCTATTTAGGCAATCTAAATAGATGTGGGTTCATGGCCGGTGTAGTTTTCAAGTGCATATTCGGCGTCTCCCTACAGACAATGTCGCGCCATAATCATAAAAATCATCATGAAGTTATAAGTTCATAATTGGCCTCAAATGTCATGACGACATGAAATAGTCATTTATTAGGGTATACACGACGACATATCAAGCTCAGTTTTCCGATTGAAAACAAGTCACTTAGCGCAAACATTTTTTTTTTACCGTGAAACACTGTTTTTTTTACAGTCAACACATGAGATCAAATAATTTAAAGCCTCCAAAAATAAAAATACATAGCCAAAACATTTCAGAAAAGCTGATTCACAAAATACGACCAGTCTAGTCATCATATTACCTTTATACCTGAACATTTATTAGATAAAACCCGTTATTTACGATATAATAGTCAGGGGTTTTTTGTGTTGCCTGCCACTAATTAGGGAGCGGTTATTAAGAGCTTCCTAGGCGGTTACTTGCATATTTTAATGCCTTTATCAAGTTGTTCGTGCTGTAATCGCAACGGGACATCGTCTCGGAGACACACTGCTGTGAAGTTTGAAAAGTAATTAAGTTTTTTACATGGTTTTAAAAGGGTGGTTTTAAAAGGAAGTACGTTTAAAAGACGATTGGATATCGTGTGACCTAAACCCGCACTTAAGTCACGCTTTTCTGTGACTAGAGTGGTTCATTTTTTCACTACTTAAGTAACAGAAAAACGTGACTAAGTGCGGCACCCTAATTGCATAACTCACGATTAATCATAATCTGTTTCGTTTTGAAACAGATGGCTAAACCATTGCTTCATATGTTCGAAAAATGTGTCTGCTCAATAACGCAAATAACGCAATGAATATTGTTGCACTGTCAAAACGAAACCGATTATGATTAATCGCGTGTAACGCAATTAGGGTGCTGGTTTATGTTACACGAACTATAAAATAGTATATGATACTCGTGTAAGTACTAATAAATGACTTGATTTGACTCCACACATCATCATCGTCCTAGCCTTTTCCCAACTATGTTGGGTTGGCTTCCAGTCTCACTGGATGCAGCTTAATACCAGTATTTTACATGGAGCGACTGCCTATCTGACCTCCACAACCCATTAACTGGGTAATACAATACCCCTTCATAAGACTGGTTGTCAGACTTACGGGTTTCTGACGACCCGGGACGACTGTCATAGATAGATCCACGAATGCCAACCGGGACACACCGGGCACGGAGAGATTTGATATGTAAAGATGGTCAGCTATCCACAGACCAACATAGAAAAGCGTAGCTTAACCTGATCCATCGAACCGTGCGGCTGTATGTGCACTTCACACACATCTTACCCAAACACATTCACCGCACATGTTCGCCAACTTGCTCCCCAAACTCCGCCACCCTGTGCTCACCTGTTATCTTTGCCCGCAGATACAGTTTCCCCTTCGAAGCTATATTTCATACAGTTTCCCCGCTGCTGGAGCATAATGAAGGTATTGGAGACGATACTTAGGGAACTTGGAACACGTGTGCCGAGACGATTTGGCTGCCGGCTTCTTACAGTTAAATTTCATTACACTCTTGTGACTGTAACCGCTTAAGTTTCAGTCTTTAGTGATTTTGTTTCAGTTAGCCGAGCGGATTTTGGATAGGAATGAAGTGAAGAACGAAAACAACGAGTATTTTTTTTTATGTGCGTTATTTATAAGAACGAATGGTCAAGGTAACTTTAAAGCAAAGTTCAAACAAAAAAAGGAGGAGGCAATGGAAGAAAGAAAATACAGGCCAAGAAGAAGAAATTGTTTACAAATAGAAGGAGAAGATATAAAGCATTTGGAGAAGTTAAAGTACATAAGTTATTAGTGAAAAAAATATGGAGATTAATACACCAACAGGTATCTGTTATTAAATCTCTATAAATTGAAGTGTCTGTTTGTAATGTCAAAATAACAGCTTCTTTTAAAATGCATATTAAAGTGTATAATATATATATATAAAATATATATACTTTTAACAAAAGAACAGTTATTAAATCTTTCGTCTATCTGTCTGTTTGTTGCGGCTAATCTGCGAAACGGCTGGACCGATTTTAACGGGACTTCACTGGCAGATAGCTGATGTTATAAGGAGTAAGATAAACTTAGTCCCCGGAAGTCCCCGTGGACTAATTTCCGATAACCACGTGGGAGAAGCCGCGGGCACAATATTGTACGGTTGTACCTACTGTAATTCCTATTCTTGGTATTGCTAAAAACAATTTGGAAGCCCATTGAGGATGACACATTTCCACGACATAGGAGACCGATTTGTTTTCATATCATGTAGCTTAAGGGTTATTTTACAGGAGATGCCAACCACCGTAATTTGTCATGGTGTCGGGTAGTTTAAAATAATAAGCTTGTCTTTCTCGCATGGTTGAAGTCGGTTGGTACAAAAACGTGAAACATTGAACTTTTCATACGAAAGTAAGAACATTTTTGATTCCTGAAGATTCTTTTTCAAGCGTGGGTGGGCTACGTAAAGAAAATTAAGACTCAAATACTGAAGGGTTATTTTTTTTCTTTCTCAACTTTTAGGGACGTCTTCATTCATTAAAGTGATTTCTTTTATGATTTATAACTGTTATAAAAGTTGACTGCCTCGTTGTTCTAGTGTTTAAGCGCTACTGTTGAGCATCAAGTCCTGGGTTCAATTCCCAGGTCATGCAAAGTGTTATTGAGTTTTTCTATCTGGAATTTCTCAGTAGCAGCCCAGAGTCTGGATCTGTGCCCGGTTGATGGCAATAGGCTCACCCCCTATGGACGAGATGTGCATGCGTTCATTAGCGGTGGCATTGGCATCGGAAACGTGGGATGATGGCATCATTGCGTCATGAACTGAGCTACTGGCCTTGAAGACTCATCAGATTGATGAGCGGATATACGTCATACGCCATTCAATCAACAATTAAAAAGGTCTTCGATATTATTTGTTACGCAACGTTTTCTGCTAGATTGATCAAGTTTTTTGAATGGCACTAGCACAGTACGAGGTATCTACAATTGGATATCATAGATTTTACAATCTGCCTCCTCCATCTGGGCTGACTCGTTGGTCAAGAGGGCGCAAGCGCTACTGCTGAGCATGGGATCCTCTAGGTAGATAGATTCGATTCACAGGCCGGACAAAGTGTTTGTGGGTTTTTTCATCAGGAATGTCTCAGTAGCAGCTGGGACGCTGGATGTTCCTTTATGGGATGGGACTTTAACATAAAACTGGCGAAATGTGTCTGTACTATAGGTACAGCTCTGCCCAACCATTCGGGGAAACAAGGCGTGAAGTTTAAAAAAAAAATCTTACTTCTTCTTTGTGAATTGTAAAGTGTCTGGGTAGATAACTAGATACACAATAAGTCATCGTGATCATTCGTTGTTTTGATTTAGAACCAAGAGGATAAAAAACATATTGAAACTGTTTTAACATTTGAAAAGGTCGTTTATTTTAATTCAGAACAAGATTGTATAAAAGGTGTTCAGTGAAACTTAGTATTATATTTCAAGAACTGCATTTTGCGCCGATGCCCCCAAGAATTCAAACTCAGGCGTTGACAATTTAAATAAATAAACTACTGCGAGTCGCAGTCGCAACTTGCAAATGAAAACTGACTTCAAGTATTTTGAAAACGCATAACTAATATTGTAAAGAGCGTTCCCTTGTTTGTTTTAGTTTTGTTGTGACACTTTATGAAACGAGAATTTGTAGAATAAAATTATTCAATAAAATGGCGTAATTTCCACGCTTATTAGTCTATTCGCACGAATTTACACGCCCGAATCGGGCGAAACGACACTTTAAATTATAGACGTTTCTATACCTAGGCGACTCGCACGAAGTTAATTTATCTGTGGGCGAATTGACAACTCCAGAGATGCTTAATTAGGCAATTAGCATGTTTCGAATTTTATGCTAAAAATTTCGTTCGTTATGAAAAAAGGTCACTGCAAGTACCTACATGCAATAAAGTGCATTAAACTTAAAAAGTGCCAATTGCCTAAAACGTATCTCTGGAGTAGTCGATGCAGCCACAAATAAATTAACTTCGTGCAAGCCGCCTGTATGTAGAAAATAATATTAGTATATTATATAAAAGTGTCGATTCGCTCAATTCGGGCGAGTTAATTCGTGCGAATTGACTAATAAGTCATTTACAGGAATACTATTACAACAAACGAGATTTTGTTCTCAAGGACTCATTTTAAAATTGTGAGTGACTGATTTTATAAAGGTTGACATTAGAAATTAATGGTTCAATATTTCGGCTTTATTTTAACTTGAAAGAATTTAAACTTATATTAGCTTGGCAGGCGGATTATGAATGAATTATGATAAAAGTTCATTATGTTCTTTTTAATTTATTATATAATTTTTACGACATCAACAAAAAGTTATAGAACAGGTTAAAAACATAACCTTATTTTGACGGAGTCGGGTAAAAAGGTGCAGCGTCAATATGACCCTCGACCTCGTCACGTTATGAGTTCACGAATAAGAGCAGATTCTAAATAAGTTCAGTAAACAGGTTAAACCGAAATAAATACGTGAGTAAAACCGTATACAAAATATACCGTTTGTTTGATTGCACAAATACCTACGCAACTACAAATGAAGAAGCTTTACGCAAACAGACTGATGCCGCCATCGCCACGCCATATCAGACTGATGCCGCCATCGCCACGCCATATCAGACTGACGCCGCCATCGCCACGCCATCAGACTGATGCCGCCATCGCCACGCCATCAGACTGATGCCGTCATCGCCACGCCATCAGACTGATGCCGCCATCGCCACGCCATCAGACTGATGCCGTCATCGCCACGCCATCAGACTGATGCCGCCATCGCCACGCCATCACACTGATGCCGCCATCGCCACGCCATCACACTGATGCCGCCATCGCCACGCCATCAGACTGATGCCGCCATCGCCACGCCATCACACTGATGCCGCCATCGCCACGCCATCACACTGATGCCGCCATCGCCACGCCATCACACTGATGCCGCCATCGCCACGCCATCACACTGATGCCGCCATCGCCACGCCATCAGACTGATGCCGCCATCGCCACGCCATCACACTGATGCCGCCATCGCCACGCCATCACACTGATGCCGCCAGCGCCACGCCATCACACTGATACCGCCATCGCCACGCCATCACACTGATGCCGCCATCGCCACGCCATCAGACTGATGCCGCCATCGCCACGCCATCACACTGATGCCGCCATCGCCACGCCATCACACTGATGCCGCCATCGCCACGCCATCACACTGATGCCGCCATCGCCACGCCATCACACTGATGCCGCCATCGCCACGCCATCACACTGATGCCGCCATCGCCACGCCATCAGACTGATGCCGCCATCGCCACGCCATCACACTGATGCCGCCATCGCCACGCCATCAGACTGACGCCCAGCCTTTTCCCGACTATGTTGCGGTCATATTCCAGTCTAACGGGATGTAGCCGAGTTCCACAACCCAGTAAGTAGGTAATACGACAAACCTTGGTAAGACTGGTTATCAGACTCGGGTTTCCGACGTCCCGTAATGACTGACAAAAATCTATGAATGACAGCCAGGACCAAAACAGCTTAACGTGCTTTCCGAGGCATGGAAGGATCTTGGTATGTAAAGATGGTCGCCCATCCAGGGTCCAACCGCGGCAAGCGTAGCTTAACCAACCCGTGCTTTTATTACTTAGCCACAAGCCTCTCTCAAGAAACTTGACGCCATCAATACCATTTAAACCCAAACCCTCAACCGGAAACTACCCAAAAAGACAGCTCAGTAGTGTACAAAAGTCCCGAAAAGTCAGTCGAATCCTTTAATCTAAGTGTCAGTCGTGTTACGGCAGTCGCAATTGACCCCATGCAAGCAGACCCACACGTGACATGAATACAAATATCTTCGCAAAGTGCACTTTGTCTTTATAGGGTTCCGTACCGAAAGGGTGCCAACGCAGAGTGTAATTATTAAACTATTGAACAAAACATGCACTTAGTCTACACCTAATATTATAGGTAAGCCGAAGTAAAGAGAACCTGCTAAGGTGGAGATTCACAGATGACGCCGCCTTGGAGTGTAAATGTGGTGCTGTCCCACAAACAATGGGGCATTTAATATCTTATCCAGCGCAGCGTGTCCTGCTGTCTGCACGCTGCAGGAGTTGATACACGCTGCTGAAAGTGCGAAGCTTCTGGGCTGACTGTATTTAGATTGCTATCGACACGCTAAGAAGGCTTAATTTTATAAAGAGAAAAGTCTTGATTGTTTTTAAAATTGTTTGTAATGGATAAACTCAAACACTACTAAACCGATTTTAAAAATTATTTCACCTAAGGAATTTCGTTATTCCGGAGTAACATGAACTATAACTTTCACGCGGACTAAGTCGCGAGCGAATTGCCGGTGTTAAATATTGTACGGTGGTACGGAACCCTTCGCGTGCGAGTCCGATTTGCACTTGGCCGCTTTTTTCTTCGCTTTACGATTGTAATCTCAAGTTTACCGACCGTAAAACTCGAGGTAAAAGAGACCCGAATTAAATTGGTATCTCGCTTCATTGAGACGCACGACAATAACTGTTTTATGATTCAATGATTGAAGTACCTATTGCATTTTTTACAGCGGGTAAGTATTTAGATTACTATATCGCTTTAAATGTAATACTCGTACTAGATAAGTTAACATGTTAAAACTTTTGTATGCGCTTGCAGAGTCAGCAAGCGGAAATGGCAGTGGGCTGGCGATAGTGACCCTGGCCATGTCTGTCAAAGGACCGATAGCTGTTGGAGCAGATGTCCTTAAGGGGAACCTAGTCGCGGGCTCGAACTCACTGGTGGCTAAAAATCACGCTATCTCACCAGGCTTCGTGTCCGACAGAGGTAGTATCAGTGATGAGCAGGTAGACGCTAGTTTACACGCACAACGCTATTGAGTGAGATGCAGGATAATTTATAGTAAAAAAATCGCGAAAAAATTAAGAAAAGTCCTTTGGAAGATCGGGTTTTATGAAAAAGCCAATGCATAAATCAATGACCAATAAAGTTTATTGAACTTTTCGATAATTGAACTTTGTCGTTACCGATTTGGTTTTGGAGATTTTACACTTCTTTTATTACTAAACACGCCAAAAGTTAAGTAAAATTAGCAAGAAAAACGAATCTTCGTTGGCTCCTAACTTTTTAATGGGATTCTTTTTCCGTACAGACAATATTAATAATGAGACAAAACTATATAATATTTTACTTTGGGTGTGCCATGCCAGACAGTGGAGTACAACACTCCTGAAGTTTGTATGCAAAAAATGTGGACTAGGTTCACCATAAGTGGTCACCATGAATTGGCAAGCGTGGCTTGAGATGCCTCCCAACTAGATGAACCAATGACAAGGTGGCTGAGTAAGACAGATTGGTTGCGGAAGGCGAAAATTGGGTGTTGCAAACCAACTTGGGATACGCGTAGGTCCAGCAGTGGACTACATACTTATAGAAATTGCATACATTATGTATGCTTGGGGTGTGGGCAGTGACGTCTGTTAAGGCGAGCTTTGCCCTGTTCATTTTAATATTGTTCGCTTTAAAAGTTGTGTAAGTAATTGCTCAAAGTTAACCGCTCTAAAGTCATTAAAATTTATTGTTCTTGTTGTTTACACTTCTAATCCACACGGAGGAGAGATAATATATTTACAGCCATATATTTTAAATTAATTAGAGTTGTTTTTTAATTGTTTTGTTGTTCTTAGAAGAGGGAGACAAAGCTAATATTCATGATTTAAAGCTGCTGAACGCTTTTATATGAGATTAGCAATAAATTCAATTGCAGTTACTAAATTATTTATATATTTACTGAAAACTGTCTAGACTAATATCGTCGTAATTTGACGTGGCGAGACTACATGACTAATGTAGTACAGTCAAACAAGGAGACTAGGTAGATATATAGGTAAGCACGTTTTAGTAGTAAGAATGAAATAAAGAAAAAGTATTCATTTGACTCGCACAGGAATACTTATCATAAACTAAACTACGTAGTAAGTATACCTATTGTAGGTATACTTACTTAAGAAAATAAAATAATTTAAAAAAAAGTAAGACCATACGTTCAACAGGGCGCTTTCATTGAGGCATTTATTTAGGTTTCGCCTAGTGTTAGTGATGATAAGTAACAGAAAAAAAAATTGGGACACATAGGTATAGTCCATTTGGTTAGTATACGAGCACTACTTAAACTAGTGTCAGTACTAAAATCTATCAGAAAAACAGCAACAAATAATGGAGTATGTATGACTGACTAATAAAACGTTTTTGAAAATTAACTATATGTATTCCTATCTCCTTGTTTACACACACAATAAAAATGATTATTTGTACAGTAGTGGAAAGATGAATATTGGGCTGTATATCTAACTCTTCCGTTGACTGTACACGACCCACTTCGAAGCCTTGTTATAGCGTGCATTGCACCGGCATTAATGGGAATACACTTTTATGAGATCCTTTGAATTATGTTGTTTGAGTACATTTCAGTGTTACTGAGTCAGTTTTTATTTCAACACAAAGTATGAAAGGGAAATAAACACTTTTAAAATTGTATATTCTGAGCAATGGAGAAGTAGCTTCGTTCATATTTGTTATTATAACCAATGTAAAACATAATTATTTGGATGAAAAAATGGTGCTTCAATTAGGTACACAGCGCGAGCTAAATTAAAATGAAATTCCAGTTCAAAGCTCCCACAGACAAGCGCGAAGCAGCTCGTGTAGAACCATGTCCTTGAAGTTTTCATAGAAATTGTTATACGAGAGTCGCGTGGCGCTGTCGCGTCGCGCCTGTTTGCGAGAGCCTGTATACAAGGTGAAGACGACAATACGACAGTAATTTAAACTGCATACCAATATCTAATACCATTCCCATCAGGCTGCATACGAAAATTCAAATAAATATATCCAACAATTTAGTCACTATGGCTAGTTAAAGATTGGCAAAACCCATAGTAAGCCCATCACTACTATTAGGTTTTTTTTTTTGGGTGGGAAATCATCAAATAACTTCTCCCGCTCTGGGTGGAGCTCGGGCGTGTCAGACTTTTACTGATTTAAACCCACCCGTGTTCCCTCAGTTGCCCGTCATTCCGACCTCGCCACCGAGGTCCTCGCGCCCCGCGAAGACCCCGAGTAACGGCGCCTAACGTCGAGTCCCCCGACCGACCCTTGCTCGTTGAAGCGCCAGCCCGCGCCGCAGCTGAGCCAGTAGCTTTAAATTCCCCGATCAATAATAATGCCAATATTTTGATCCAGCCTGTCCCCAATGATGATAGCTGTCCAACTATCAGTGACGCCCTGAGCCGAGGCCCGTACCCCACAGGGGGTGCCCTCAGCGTGCAGTCGCTTAGCTTGTAATTTATTTTAGTTTGTAAGCCCTGGCTGTAGGCGTTAAGATTAACTTCTTAATGGCAGCCCCAGAAAAGCCCGGTTGAGCAGTCACGGCCTCTCAAGGCCAACTGCGAGATGCCCAACAAAAAAAAAACCTCAGTTGCCTGTGTGTCAGGCGTCGCGGTATCTCTTTCGAACAACCCGCACCCCTGGCAGGCATCGGCCCTAGCGGACCCCACCAGTTGGTGCTGACATCTATTTGAGGCGCGCGTGGAACACAACGCGCCGTCGACCCGGGCTTGGTCCTTACCGGACGGCGAGCTACCCATTACTCGCCGTCCGCAAACCCGCCATATCAGGGGGGCTACTCTCTAACTCCGTCAACGAAAATACGGGCCCGTCCGAAAATAGTTCGAAACTTCAAATTGACTCCTTCAGCTGATTAATTGACTTTTTTGGACTGGTAAAACCATATAGGCAATAGGCACAACTGTCAAATCGTGTAGTAATTCATTCTTAGTTTGGGCCCCAAACTAATCATAGGTTCGTAAGTGATACGGAGTAGGAAACGCCCGTAACTTCGGCCGAGATTACGGATTTCGTGCTTAGAGAGTAGGCACCCAGATGCATGTATGATAGCTTCTGACTGCGGCCGCGTGAATTTTCTTGTTCCCCATTACCCTCCACGTGCGTCGCATTGCATCGCCTTCTCGCGCCATTATTTCATTTTCGCTTAGAGTTCTTTCTGGCTTGTTTCTTTTTGCTCGGCTCCTGGGGGCTGTAGCGTCATGTTAAATAGCTTATAACCATTTTCAAGAATCGGGCTATCAAACGCATAAATATCCAACTGGTAGCTCCAGAGATTAGCGCGTTTACACAACAACAAACAAACTTTTCACTTCAGCTTATTTTTAGTACTTTTAGTAACCTTCAAAATTAAGTTAAATCTCGTGTTCCTACTATCCAGGTATCGATCTCTACCCAATATAACAGAAATACGTCTACAATTTTGCCAAACCATCCCAATTTACAAGCAGGCAGAGATGATTAGCAATTATTTCTGGAAATAATTGGCCTTTGCCACAAGATTATTTTGTTGATACAACAATGAAATGTAGGTAACGTAACTAACGTAGACACACGCTCTGACATCATTGGAAAGAAACAATGATGATGATAATCACAGCCCATAAAATTATTATAAGAAAAGATAAATTTCGATGGAGTAACCTAACTTATAATTTTAAAACTCTTTCATGACTTTTTAATTAAATAATTCCCACAACCACATTATCACTTCCAAACTTCCAAATTAAATAATTCCCTTATCCATAAATTATCACTTTCTTTCTTTTGTTTTTCCCGCAATTCCACAATCAAAGTTGTAGCAAGTTGAGCGTTATCAAGCCTCGATGCTCACTTAGATAAGCCGAGGTAACTTAGCAGCAACTTGAGATAACTTGGTGTCGGACGCGGTTCGCTACGGGTTAACATCTAAAGTCCGGCTTTGCTCCCTTTCACGATAAAATGTACTACGTGACTTTATTGTGTGTTTTGGGTTGAAAGTGTTAAGACTGGTTTAGGCTTTGCAATCTTTGCTTAACATGCTGGCTAAGGAATTACGTTTCACCAATTAAACTGAACGCCATAAGCACATCTTAAACCAAGTTCAAGACCTGTCAGTGTCAATGTCATACGACAATATGACACTGACAGTTCAGTTTCATTGAACAAATTCGTAATAACTTGTCTTGAGGATGCCAATGCTTGTTGCCATCTCTAGGTAAGTACTGTGGGATCGGGGGGATCTAACTATAAATAAAATATTAAATAGTGTTTAACTCCGTGTAACTCCACGTTTAATTAAAGAAGTCAAGACTATCATAAGGCCGCGCCTAATTTAATAATTATATTTTCTTCGGGAACAAATCCTATCCATTTGAAGGATAGAATCTAGAACCATCATCTTGATAGTTCATATGTGACCAAGTTATTTCATTACCGGCCTGTATTAACATAAAGGTTGCATTCGATAAGCAACAAACCTTAACAGTACCTAAGTTAAACACTCACTGGACATAATACTAGTGAATCAATATTCGCAACATTAATCTATCTTGTGTCATTAAACTGTCCCTTAAACACGAAGCAAGTTGTAGGACAGTTACTAGCTCGCATATCTGCCTATTGTCTATTTCCAACAGGCATCATACACCAGCTATAATCCGAGCAGGTACCCATGTATATCGCCTGATAATCTCTAACTAGTAAACAACAACAAGGTATTACATAAAGTTTGCAGAAATCCTGTTTCACAGAAATTATAATATGAGTAATGCTTGGAATTCGTAAGTCCTATATTTTAGGTACGTGGAAATATGTCCGAACTGAAATAATATTTAGCTATTGTACAATAGTTTTGGCTTTGTTAATTTGTTAAGCTGTTATAAGATTCTCGGAACCACTACATGACATGTTTTTCATAGAAAAATGACCATCAGTGAGTCCCCATGTAATCTGAGTGTCGCATTTAGACTTTGCGTACATTCGTAAAATACTCTCAAAATATTGATCTCGGTCAAATTAAGATAAAAGTTTAATAATAATAATTTTTAATATTATTATATAATTTAATAAATAGTATATTATTATATAATTTAATAAATAATATTATTATATAATTTAATGAATAGTATATTATTATATAATTTAATGAATAGTATATTATTATATAATTTCATTAACAATATTTTTTCAATATTGGATTTCGCTAGAAAAACCTTGTTTAAAGAGCAAGGGTGGCTCCATTTGGGTATACTGACCCCATGACAGTTTATACATACTCCCATTTATGAAAGCTTCTGAAATAAGGCGAGACCAGAACTGCCATTCTTCTTCATTGTAAAGCAAAGCTTTAAGAAATATATTTGGGTTTTTATTTATTTAACACGGTAATTAAATTACTCAAGCATAATAATATTCATTTTCTTGAGATTCCGTAGTGGAAAGAGGAGAAACTGAAGAAAATGCAGGTCGTTTGTAGATAAGTACAGTCAGGGAAATTAATTGTTAAGGAAATTGACCAACAACTTAAATTGCTCGTAGGTATATTGAAATCACAACTGTTATTCTCTGACAAAAATCTCTATATCACTGGAAATCTCTTCTGTGGGTAGAAAGTCTTCGAGGAAGAAACTTCACAAGTTATCGAAGAGAGAGGACTGCATAGATAGCAACACGTTTGCAAAGGCAAGCCATAGAGCCATGTGAATACAATTAAATAAACCCACCGACTTCGTTTATCTAATCTTATTGCAAATGCCCTTAAGTGGCGTGGTGGCGGTGACCAATCGCAATCAGACGGGCCTTCAGCTTATTATCCAATTGCGGTGGACCCTAAAAGAAGGTAATGTTTTTGGTTGACATGTATTTTGCTACCCCATATCATAAATAGAGCCTGAAAAATATTTTAAACTGCATTTAAATCATGTATATGCTCTTTTTTAGGGTTCCGTACCCAAAGGGTAACCTACGGGACCCTATTATTAACCCACCGCTGTCCGTCTGTCCGTCTGTCTGTCAGCGGGCTGTATCTCATATGCTATACAACAAATAATAAAAATAAAATAAAGTTTAATATTAAAGGGGTTCTCCACACAAGAAACATTTTTTCCTTCTGGTACGGAACCCTAGGTGTGCTAGTCCGACTCGCACTTGGCCGGTTTTATAGACGCCATTTACTAGCACTATTCCAAACACACCTCTTAATGCACAGTAAACAAACCAACTGCTGTTTGAAAAACAATTACACTCTGTTGCAGTAAAACAAGCAAGAAATTCCTGTAAACGAACTCCCGGTTCGTTAAGTTGGGTGTAGAGATAAACTTAAATATAAGTGGTAAGTATAAGTAGTGCTCACTTATCTTCTCGAGGCAGTCGTAAGAGGTAATTATGGGCAATGGCCACTAATGTTGGAAGGCAACAGGTTACTAGGTCTTGTTTTAGTCGAGAGAATGTTATGATCAGAGATCGGATATTCAGATGCATATTCACCTAAAGTTGAGATGTTGGCTAACATGGAATGCGCTTTTGTATCGAAAAAGTCTTATTAAAAGTAAGTAATTTGTTTATTTTAACTAATACAAACCACCCCTCCTCCAGTACATATACATATTTGTATCGGGTTAAACATTAATTTTAAATGAATACACATCTGAATAGTTATGCAATCAAGAATCCCGGGGTTTTTAATAAATATTACAAATAATTTATAAAGCCGCTTCCATACTTTCATAGCTAAAATTATCTTTAGGTGAAAATGCATCCGAATATCCGATCTCTGGTTATGATGCTTAATGATGGCTTCCAGCAGATCGGTTTCGAAGCTTTGACAGTAGCGATTATGTTTACTTGAAGCTATTGATTTTACATCCTTACAGAAGCAAATAAATGAACAATAAATAATAGTTAAGTAGAAAATTATTTCAAAAAAGCGTGGGGTGCTTGTTGAGTTATTTTTATAATCAATTTAATACCAAGCATCCCAAATTATTTTCTACTTTTTTAGTTTGGTTTTTTAAAGGTGTATTTTAGTTTTTTTAACTATTATTTAGCTTCTATTTTTGTGTTCGGATAACTACAAAAGCGTGATTTTTGAGTTCTTTCGCATTATGGAACAAATTTATGAAATTTCCTTGATAAGTGTGCAAAGTTTCAAATAAATCAGACGTTTCGAAGGGGCTGTAAATCACGTTCAAAGATACATACCAAGCAAACAAAAGCGTGTTAAACAGTAAGTCCATTATGGAGGATGCCGGTGTCAGTGTCAGGTTGTGTGCTGATTAAAATATGATTCGCGACAGTTTCAAAAATAATGTATATTTACATAATTATAATAATTTAAATCATCAATACAACACTCTCAATTCTCCCGTCCTTCTAAGTTTTAAATGACCTTGCAGGGTTTTTATTGATATTTTAAATGAGTGTAATTAAAAAAATACGTTTTAAGGTCACATGTCATATTTTTTTCAACATAGGTATATCCTCAGGTTATAAAACAAAGGCAGATAGACAGCGCGGAACACCAAGAGTGAGGCCAAAAAACCTAGTACTAGTGGTGTACTAACTCGAAAAAGTATTCAGTTTTGAATCTTTTTTTTTTGGCCTCACTCCTTGGTGTTCCGCGTGGTCTATATGCCTTTGTTTTATAATCTGAGGGTACAGTCTAACTGACTTCAAAATTTCAAAAAAAGAACGCCAGAAAATTTGAATTTTTAGCCCTGGCGCTTCCCCCTTATGTAATATTTTCATCACAACACCACGACAGTTTTGATAATGTTTTGCAGGGCGCTTGGTAAAGAGAAAAGCTTCTTTGCCGTTGAAAACTTTTACGTCGGTGATAAACAGTGGGTAGCACGGACGCGTGTAGTAAATCGAACGATATTAAAATTCAACATACTAGTTTCATTCATAATATTAACTTAGTTTAGTCATCACACCATCAGAGAGCCTCCCATCCGGGCACAAGTTACCGTGGCCTACAGACTTCGTACCCAAGTAGGTCGCAGCAAAGGCAACCTCCACAAATGTGGGTTCACGGACGGCACAGATCTCCAGTGTATGCGGCGTCTCTCCACAAACAATGGGTCACCCTGTCGCCTGCACATGTGGGGATGGCTGCGTCAGCGAACGGTATTCGCGTTGCTGAATTTTCGGCCAAACTAATTTAGAAAATGACTACGCTTTGGGGTCTACAATCATGTGCTGAATTCAAGTTTACAGTTTGTGCAACGACATCCCTGTCCTGTATATCCCGTTGCATTTTGGTTTAAACTTTTAACGCGTTGATGTCAGCCACCGTGTGTATTTTCGATTCAATAATCGTACGAATTTACGTTTCGTTTACACCGCGCGCTTGTGCTAGGGCGTCTGATATTGCTTCAACGCTAAACGCAAATTTCGTCAAAATGCAGAACTCATAGTATACCTCAAGTATATTTAAAGTCCATATACCGAACGCTCTTTGAGTATAAACGACTTTTGAATAACAATACTTGTCACACTTGTCACCATTCAGCGGAAGAGGTAGGTGCGGAGCGGTGCGGTGCGGTGTATACTGCAGTATGCCCGCACATTCTGCGCATACGGTGGTCAATGTGGTTACGCAGGAATTTGCCATACGCATACTTAGATGAGGCAGTTAGGGCCTTGGTAGGTACATAACAATACAGAGTGTGTAATTGTGTCGAATTTGGATACACACAAAAGGAGGCTTGCGTGCAAAACAATTTTATGTAACACTTACTGTGCCCGCAGGGTTTGTGGCTAAGTAGTAACAGCCGCAAGGGTCGATCGATTAGGTTAAGCTACGCTTGCTGCGGTTGTTCCGTGGATGGGTTATGATCTTTACATACCAAGACTCCTCCGTGCCTCTGAAATCACGTTAAGGCGTTGATCACGGGTGTCATTCGTGGATCTTTGACAGTCGCTACGGGTCGTCAGAAGCCCGAAAAATCTGGGTATTGTATTACCCAGTAACTGGGTTGTGGAGGACAGATAGGCACTCGCTCCAAATAAAATACTTGTGGTCAGAAAACATACAAGATATAAATTTAATAACCTTTATACCTGTCGGATAAATGCTTCGCATCGTTGCAAGTAAGTCCACTTTTGCAGGGACGTAAAAATATCGCGGTGGGATATTTTCGTGCATTGGATTTTAAACACAATGCTTAGCGCCGAGAGTTGAAAATCCAACAGTGTGTTTTTTCGACGTGCTGGGATGCACTTAGTTGGATTCTGAATGCTTGGTTCAACACCGAGAGTTGTAAATGCCGTGCGAAAAAACCCGGCGCGATATTATTACGTCCGTGTGGACGTCGACTGATAAAGAACAGACGAACAGGGAGAAGTCGCCTTTTATGATAGTGTAAAGATTATTTTTAATTACAAACTTAGCAAGGTCAGCAATACTGAATTTGATAACCAGAATATATTAGAAACACCTACATTATCCCTAAACATTATTAAAAATGGATACTTTACGTAAATAAAAACTGTTTAACTTTGATGGGCCATAATCGTACAGTTTGAAACCAGAATCATCAAAATTTCAGTTAGACGGTATGATTATACACGGTAAATTTTTAACCAGTGCGCAAACTTTAACCATGAATTCAGCTTATCATTCTAGACCCCAGCTTAGAAATTTTTCGTCGATTATACAAAAAAATATATGTAATGTAATAATACGAGAATTTAACTTAAACAAAAATAATACGAGATTTTGAGTTGAGCTGTACGATTGCTGACAAATGCGAGCACTCTGTGGACAGGTCCACTCAATCTGCGTGGTCAATTCCTCAAAGACCATTTCAGACACCAATCCACATGGTCTTCACGTGATCTGACCAAGATTAGTTCTCAGAGTTTGGTTTGGCGTTTCTTCTCTTAGTAGTCAGATAGGAAACGCCGACCGCATCTAGTTTAAAAAAATATAATTCAAGTGTAAAAGTGTTTGTAAAAACCTACTTACAAAAATAAAATAATTTATCATTTTTATCAGTTTA
Source organism: Antitype chi (assembly GCA_947359405.1). Lineage (NCBI taxonomy): Eukaryota > Metazoa > Arthropoda > Insecta > Lepidoptera > Noctuidae > Antitype > Antitype chi. Next base: position 3,106,958 of record OX375810.1, on the reverse strand, counting down.
CAAGGAACCGCTTCGATCTAGACAGGGCATTATAATACCCAGCGTTCTATAATGAAGTTTGAAAACTACTACAAAACCTCCAATTAAATCTACTCATCAGACAAACCCATCTCGCGATGCAACATCCAAAAAGCAATCCCAACTTAGAATGACTTCCGAACTTTAATACCATGAAAATAGAGACAAAAGTACAAATACAGACGAAGACATTTTGGCCAGCCGCCTAATGGCGAACGACGTGAATTGTTTAGCTGCATTCTGTTAGCTGTTGCTCCGTGTAGACAGGGTTTTGCATATAAACGCCTGCCCGGCCGTACGCCCCGCAATATGGGCATTTTAGTTTGGACATAGAGTTAGGAACCAGAGTACTAAAAATATTGTGAAGACAAATAACATTTTCGAGAATTGTTTCACGTATCCAAAAACAGCAGTTTAGTTGGTAGGGGGAGGGGGGGGGGGGTCTGAAACTTGACTAACAAAAATGACTACTTTAGAGCTTAATAGTTCACAAACTAAGACATGATAACAAAAATAAGGCGTCATTATTATGTATACCCATTCCAAATTACAGCTTTCTAGTACAAAGAGTCTCTGAGCTATGTCGCGGAGAGACTGACCGACAGACGGACGGACATGACAAAATAAATAATAGTTTAAAAAACTAAAAACACGCTTTAAAAACCAAACTAAAAAAGGAGAAAATAATTTAATTCAATTAAAAAGCGTGGGGTGCTTGACATTAATTGATTATAAAAATACCTCAAAAAGCACCCCACGCTTTTTAATTGAATTAAATTATTTTCTCTTTTTTTAGTTTGGTTTTTAAAGCGTGTTTTTAGTTTTTTAAACTATTATTTATTTTTTAGTGCGGCTAACTACAAAAACGTGATTTTTTTTTATATTTTATTTTTCTCAATTTTTTTTTATTATTGAATTGTCATTGGTCGTCGACAAGATGACAAAGTTTCAATGAAATCTGACCATTTAAAGTGCGTCAAAATCGCGCTCAAAGGAGTCGGTTACATACAAACAAACAAACACACAAACAAACATACAAGTGAAGCTAATATAAAGCGTGTAAAAATAAGGATTCCTTGTTGACTACGGCACCCTAAAAAGATCTAAGCCAGTTGCCGTTATTTTTTTAGAATGGGCATTTACTTATACTTAATACATAATTAAATATGGAAAATTACTAACACAAGCTATCGTGCTTAATAGTTAGCATTACGAAAACATGAGAAAAAGAAATGGTTTTAAAAACAAAGTTAATGTAATATAAAACTTTGAGTATCAAAGTTACTTACTAATTCTTGTTTATAAACTTCAATATACTTACCACCAAAGTAATTAACATTATCTACTTAAGTAGAATAGTCAAAGTTATAATCCAAATAGTTAGTGGCACTTAATATAAATAATCCTAATATACATAGATACCTCGAACGTGATCTTAATTTGGTAACTAAGAATAATTTGTATTAATTTAGAGATAATACTACTAGAGTCCATTATAAACCTTATGAATAGGTTCTAAAAAGCTTAAGTAAAAGGGTATTAAAGTATAGCTAATGAAGTTATGTATATTATTAAGTGAAACACCAGGATAACACGCGGAATTCAAATTTTCTTAAGTTTTTTTGCAATTAGCTGGTTAGTGGCATTCTGTGTGTTGAACAAAATATGATTTGCGACTGTAACATTTATCTATTTACAGAATTATAATCATCAATACATCCCTCTTCGTTAATTTAATCCTATTGAATGAAATTTTTCATGAAATAGTCATTCAATGGGATCTAATCTGACACTGACCTGTAAATTGCAAAAAACCTAAGAAAATTTGAATGTATAGTATAGTATAGTACATTTATTTCCGAGTATATGGTACATTATGATCTTAATATTATTAAAAAGCAGGTAAATGTTGCAGGTTACCTTACCGTTTCCACCGTAATCTATCTAACTAGCCTGTATTGTCCCACTCCTTTTTCCATACAATTCTGTCCTTTGCCAGTGCTGGCCAATCCGTTCGGAAGGAGTCAAACTCTGCCCGCCATCTTCGTCTCGAGACCCACCTTAAGTTTAAGTTAGAAAGCTTTGGCTTATTTCAAGAGGTAACAACTCTATTTTCGTGTTAATAAATTTACCACGCTAGTATATTGCGCAGCCAAGTTGTGGATCGGTAGAAAAGTAAATCTGTGAGCAGCGAATATATCAAAACTATTGATTAAACAAAAATTATTTATTACCGTGGGTACCTAAGTCGGTACTTAAATATTCAGTTTCGACGTAGAATAATAACGATACTCGTTTGTTCACATAACCGTCCGTGTCGGCGTCGGAAAATTATACTGATAGTAAGAAGTTATAGCTTTTACATAAATGCCAAAACTGTAATTAGTATTTAAATATTTGCCATAAATATCGTCGAATATGGAAATATACAAGAAAAACAAGAATATAATGAAAATATATATCGGTAAAATAAACGTTAGGCAATAACACTAAAAAAACAAGTAGCTGATGGCTCTATTCTACACATTTCATATTCTGTGGAACAACGCAAGGAATTCTCGACGTAATATTATACCGTGTCAGCTTGATATTCAACTCTATTAACTGTACAGTAGATTATAATAAAGATATGGATACATTTTGAATGTCTTCATCTTTCGGATAAGGAAGCCATGGGAATGGGAGCCAAGGTGATAAAGTGCGGGATACATTCGAAGGATCCGTCAAGATAATATTCCTTAAATTGAAAGATTATATCGAGTTACAAAAGAAATTAAGGTTTCAAATGAACAAATAACTTTTCCAAAAATCCTATTTATATCTGATATCAGACCCCGAGGACACCAAAGATAAACAACAAAATCAAGACAATAAGACCGTATTATTATTAGACAAATAGAAACACGTAAAATAAACTCCAATCACTTCGATAAGGATCAAATGGAAAATGTAATCTCGAATAAGAGTCCCTAAATAAAAAGGACAACAACTGAGGTAGAAAACGAAACAATCGCTATATTTCACAAGTACGAAAAACATTGGACAGAAACGATCAGAAACGGTCCAAAAAGAAAACCCAATGTAAAAGATATTGCTGTACCTTACCGTGGACTGTCTCAAATGGTTCCTATGACTATAAAACATGGAGAATCCGAAGCTATAATGTAATCTTCCGATAATAATGTAGTTGGTATAATAATGGTAAACGTACAATCAATGATGGGCTTGGATAGACAAGCCTCGCTTTTGGTCCATGTTTCTTATTGATAATTTTCAACCATTAAAACGGTACCCTTTGCATCTTTGTCAGAATGTCAGCTTTATATTCTAGTGGCTGTACAAATAAGAAAAACACACGGATTTTAATATTCGCCGCTGGAATTGGGTTAGCGACAAAGTCAAAGGCTAAAATTGTTGTTCACAGTGTCCCGGGTTTTTGCATTCCTATGTTTTCGGAGGAACTTTGTTGCAGTACAAAGCATTGATTGTGATGTTCGCGAGAAAGAATTACAAAAGGTAGAGAGGAAAATTGGATTAGTTGCGTAACGGAATATTATATATATATTTGCTTCCCTACAAACTTAATTCCTATAAATTTACACAGATAATGATAGGAAATCTATTGGAACTAAACATAGAAATGACAAATTATACCTCCCTTGGGGTATAATTTGGCGACGGCACAGATGGATGGACTAAGCGCTGTTTCCAGTTGACATTTTGGAGAAACAATAATTTAAAAGGCGTGTTTAAGAAGATAATGTTGTGCCTGCGAGGAGTCGTAACTGGTTTGGTCAGGGTCTAGAAAATTATCAAGCTCCACTTTCGTAGCTAGCAAGTTGTTTCGTCATGAATGATGTTGATGAGATATAACTAAGTTATGTGCGTAAGTTTATCGCTTTGCATTCTTTGGTGGAATTTATTTACATTCACCATCATTTGGCATGATGGATACGGTTACTTCATTATCGCTCATCCAACTCATATTGTAATTTCTTAATAATTAATTTTTTATGTTTTTAAATGGCTACGGATGTTATTTCATTAAAGGCTTGTGGCTAAGTAATAAGAGCCTAGCCTATAGTTTGGTAAAGCTACTCTTGCCGCGGTTGACCATCTTTACATGCCAAGGACCCCTCCGTGCCTCGGAAAGCACGCTTAAGCCTTTGATCCCGGCTGTCATTCGTGGATCTTTGACAGTTGTTACGGGTCGAAAGAAACTTGAAAGTCGGTACCGGTCTTATCAACGGGTATTATATTACCCAGCTACTGGGTTGTGGAGGTCAGATAGGCAGTCGCTCCATGTGAAATACTGGTATTAAAGCTGCATCCGGTTAGACTGGAAGCCGACTCCAACATATTTGGGAAAAGGTTAAGTAGATTGATTATGTTATTTAATGCAGGATAAACTAAGAATTATTTACGCGTATGAATAAGTGTTTAGAACTATAGATATCTCACTAGAACGTAAATAACTATATAATCATAATAAATCAGATCTAGATTTAGTACCCAGTTCTGTAGCGTTATTAGACTGGTTTGTGCCAGCGTGTTGATTAAATTTCTGAATGGGACTACAATTTTATACCACTGCTTGTTAGCATTTAGTATCACGGGTTTGCTTTAGTTGTTTGCTAATTAATAAAAATCGATATATTTTGTTTGTTCGTATTTTATGCGAACCGTCAGTCAGTTTGTGATAAAACTTTGTCAACTTGTTACTTGCACTTGCGCCAAGGTAGCACAATCGACACGTGGACGAAGCTGCGGACAAAACCGAGTTCTGAATAAAAAAATTACAAACTATCAAATTCTTAGAGCGTGATTTTTCAGTAGTCGGGTTTTTTTAGTTTTTGAACTAACTTTTCATTAAAATTATATTAAGGTTTAATAATTTATGTGCTATAAAGTGCGCCAGATTCAATTTAATGTGACGGCAGATATACATCCATACCGGTTGAAATCATAACCCTCTTTTTTGCTTCGCATGTTAAACGACATTACCCTTGGCTTCCTTATGAAAACTTGTGAATTTTTTACTTCCCTTTTTGTTTCTGAAAATACAATGGGGAAATGTGAGAGAGTGCTCATCCGGCGACGTATCCGGGAGATTTTCCTGTTACATATTGACAGAATGAAAATCTCCGCGCGTGAAGCAGCGAAGCAAACTTACACATTCATTATTCATATATGGTGTACTTCCTTACAGATATTACACATATGTAAACATGCAAGCAGAAGAAAACAGTAGGTAGTTTATTTTTAGAATTTTACTATATTTTCAGCAATATACATCTATTCTTCAAAAAATTGCACGACTTAAAAACCGGCCAAATGCGAGTCGGAATCGCACACAAAGAGTTCCGTACCTACTACAAGGCACAAGGCAAAAAACCTCGAGAAAACCCCGTTTCTTGTATGTGTATGTAACCTTTTATGTTGTTATAGTTGCGGATGAATGGAAGATGATGCTGTCAGAATTTTTGAATTTTTGTGAGAAGAATGTATGACTGTGTTAAATAGCTTGTAATGTATACATTAATATGTTTAAATAGTGTAATTGGCTTCGGCCGTTCTATTTAAATTAAAAATAAATAAATAGTGGCAATAGGAAAACACACTGAAAATTTCAACTTTCTACCCATTATGGCTCATGTTCTTTTTTTATAGTTAAGTATATAGTTTATTTCTCTCATAAAGGTACATTGTTACAGTAATTTATTCAATTTTGCCTTATTCTAGAAATTTTGTGAAAGCTGGAGTCTGAACTAGGTTTGGGACCTGTAAGACAGATCTCCAGGCTCACACCCCTTTAAACATGATTATATTTTACGGTATTTTAAATCCGACTATAAATAAGACTATTAGCAAACAATGTTATACAGCCCGCTGTCAGACCGATAGACGGACGGACTGCTATGGCTTAGTAATAGGAACCTTTGGGTACGGAACCCTAAAAAAGAACAAAAACCAACACACCGCAAAAAGCCTAAATCAAAAACTACACCCAAGGCAATACCCGTAAAACGAGATCCTTCCCCAAAAAGGTCCTGCGTAGGTGTGCGTGATAAATTGAAAACGATTGATAACCCGTCCTGTCCATATCATTACGTGCGACAGAACGAAAGACTAATCGTGCACATGAGGAGGGTCCTGATTAATTAGCTGCCCGAAGAAATGACGTAAGACTTCCCCGCAACCATTAATATTGGCTGGTTCCAAACCTTGAAACCAGGGCTTAGAGGCAAGCCTAAGTGCTCACGGCATTACGTCGTCCATCGATTTCCTGTCAGGTGCTACAGAAATGTAGATTTCCTCGGAATTAGTGGAAGATTAATTATATTTGAATTATTGAGAACTAGAACTATCTAGTATAATTTGGATTTCAAAAAAAGTGCTCTATAAATAAGTAATGGTCCGAGTCCCCACTTAGTTTTTCGTGATATTAACAAGCAGCTGGTCGACTCTTCACGTGACCAGATAGCTGGCCTATTTTTTGGCAGCTGGCAACTAGCAGCTTTGTCATACAACGTGGCAATCCTGCCAGAGTTTTTAGCACTTTTCCTGTTGACAACGATGTTGACGAGCTTTTTGATGTCCTATGACTCATATGCCCTTTTGTGATCCTCATTGAAGCAATGACTGGATGGAATTAAGTAAATATTTTTAGATAGTTAAAAACAAAAAAAAGTAAATCATGAAGAAATTAAAAAATGCTGACAAATCTTTCATTTAATGCAAAGTTCCATTTCAAAATAAATATCATCCCAATTCCGCCGTCCCGCGTAATCTGGTAAAAGCCACTTGACCAGACATTTTAATTTTTCAAAAACAAAATACAGTCGCAACGGCACACTTGAGTTTGGACATCAGTTTGCATTTCATTAATTAAAACCTTTCCGTCAACGAACCACTCGTGAATGTGACGAACGAAAAAAAACCTGCGGTAAGGGTTGCGCCCTCGATGGCGAAATCTGTTGGTGTTTACGGGAGCCTTCGATGAATAATTCATAGCCTGTCATTCTCGCTCTCAGTACTTTTACTGTTTTATACAACAAGCGTATTAATGATTTGTCATCAGAACGTTGTTAATTGGATGTCAGAGCTGCTCCGGCACATGATTGGATGCGACTCGAGATAAAGCTGAGTTGCGATTAATTGAACAGGGATGACAACGTGTGAACGAAAAATAAATAAGTATTTACTTGCGTCAGTATTGTGCATGAATCAAGGGAGGCACAGAGTTAAACGTTTGAAGGCAGAACAATTTATGCAAAGCAGATTAAACGTGTGCAAGGAGTTAGGTACATCCTCCGCTCTTTAGCATTGCATTAAGCTTAAACTGTGGCAGGTTTAGTGGATAAATGGCTTGTCCATTCCCTCTTGGAATGAATTCGAATTCGCTAAGAGGGTTTTTATTCAGCAAAGCTTTCTGCAATTTAGACGACACTGGACGGGTCGATGTCGAAGCTTCGATTCGAATTCGTGTAAAACTCATCACTTGCATATTCCGAATTCGTCAGTGATTTCGTCTAGAATCTGCCGCTTGTGAGTGATGACTTTTTCATGCTTTCACGAGTGATTCGGTAACGAACGGAATATTTGTGAAGCTGAAACTGGTAATCAAATAAGAGAGTTATATTCGACAGATTGTACTGCAGAATACAAAACACTACAAAGTGAAAAATAACCTTAATTGGTTTTGTATTTAAATAAAAAGAATACAAAACCAGAGACTTCCGAGTTTATGGTTATTTTTCAGTTTTTTTTTCGGAAGTCGTTTTTTTAACTTTTTTTTCTCTTTTTGGTTGTGGTACCTACCTCACATCCCACATAATATTCGTATAACTTCACTTGCTAAGTTAATAACAGTGGCAGGAAATTATCGATCAGATATCATCGACATTAGCTAAGTGGACAAATTACTTATTATTGAAGCTAACTGAAAAACCACTAACCAGAACTTTACCAAAATATGGGACTCGGTAAGTATTGGCTATCAAACCAAAGTCAAATTTTTCAAATCAAAACTGGTTTGTTACCTCAGAACAAACATTTTTTTTTACTACATTCGAATTGAGACCCTCCTTGAGATCCTCCTTTTTTGGAGGCAGTTAAAAAGTATAAATGGTGGGGTTTTAATAAATTTTGTTGGTCAAAACATTGTCCAGTTTTTTACGGAGGTAAGTCCGACATGACCCTTCATAAAGCGAAACAATGTCGGCGTAGATTAAAGCCGTATTGTGGTGCCCTAATATTTATGTTATATTTCGCGTTATATCCAGGACAATGTCCAGATACGTATCCAGTATTTATGAGTTTTGGCAGGTCTGGGGATTGCCTCGGCACCCTTATAATTTATGCTAGGATTAAAATGTTATACAGGTGTTTGACCTGGCTAACTAAAATGCTTGTGTATTGTTATTTTAATTATAACAATGAGTCTATATTTTACAGGAGTAATATTATTGTGATAATTATTTAACCCTTATATGTTTGTAGATTCGGTGTAATGTTGTATTATGTCGATATGATTACACATATCTTTAGAGCTTTTCTAAAAAGTAAATGGGCCACATTTATAATAACATCATACTACTTTGTACACCTACATTTTGCCAAATAAATTACTTACTTACTTACTTACAGACCAAATGGTCCTATTCTGACCAAAAAATATTATTTTTTAGGGTCATTATAATAAGTATGTCTCGTCTGCGATCACGTGTGGACGGCAGTGTAACAGCTGGCAATATCATCGCTAATTAAGTTTCTCTCATCAAATAATGCCAATATCATATTCTAGTAAATAATAATAATATCAGGCTATTATTTTATCGACTCGCACAGAGAAGGCACAAGCATTGATCATCACCATGTTTGCTTAAGAAGCCGCGTATAATTTTAGCGATAAGCGTATATTTACTCGATTTTAAAGACGTACTTTTACAGTTAAAATACGTACTGTATTTCCATAAATTTTAATGCACAACATGAAATATACTTTCAATGATTATTATCTAATGAATGAGCTCCTTTATTATTTTTGTCGAGAATTAGGTTGTTTTGAAAGATTATACTGCCGATTCTTTTGAATTTTTTGCTTTTTTTTCGGGAATAATGTATTTACCTATATGTTTTAAGTATTTTGTCGTTGTGTAAAAAAAAATGTTCAGGTTGTGTGTGTCACGCTATCAGATCAAATAGCATCAAATGTATGATCTGAGTATCCCTAACCTAACCTACCCACTATATTTTAAGAACCTTAAATAATGTACAGTTCACTATTCAAATCACATAAGCATTTCTGATGAATTGTATTCATTAGGAAGATAATCATCTGAGAACTGCATACTCATTAGATCGGATTATTCCATTTGCTCGACACGGGATTCGCATTCCCGATCACTGCGGGGAATAATGACATGAACTAATAAATGTTTTGATAAGTCGAGACGAACATTTAAAACAGTAAGTAGATAGATTAGACTTGTAGAGCCAATTTCCGTTACGAAAGTCGTTTTAAAGTAATTTTGCAAGAGGCACCTCTTATTTCATAATAACAGGCCGCACGGATCGATCGAGCAGGTTAAGCAACGATTGCCGCGGTTGGTACGTGGATGGGTTGGACCATCTTTACATACCAAAACCCAGAGGGGTTAATCAGTTGGTCCCGGCTATCATTCGTGATCTATGACAGACGTTATGGGTCATCAGAAGCCCGAAAGTCTGACAACCAGTCTTACTAAGATGTTTCGTCCTACCCACACTCAGTAACTGGGTTGTGGAGGTCAGATAGGCGTATGATCCATGTAAAACAATGGTATTCAGCGGAATCCGGTTAGACTGGAAGCCGATGCAGACATAGTTGGAAAAGGATAGGCAGATTGGCAAAAGGCAAAAATTTCATGCGCACGAGTCGCGGGCATACTATTAATTAAATAACTTTGATAGACAATACATTTTAAACCAATAATATATTTAAAAACGGGCAAAAAGAACTTTGCTGTGTAAGTACTGTAGTATTGAAGGGATCTAGCTACAAATGAAATATTTGTGGGAGTTTAAATTAGTGATTCCACGTATATTTTAAAGTAATATAATAATGAAATCATCTGCGGAACAAAAACCTATGTCAAACTATTCTTAAATTCAAACTTAAACTTTATGGCTGTTCGATCACATATAACCCAATCATTGGCTGCCAGTAAAGGTAAGGTTTCATGCTGAGCATACAACCTTTACAGAACAATGAATAGATACCCTCCAGCACTTATTTATATTGCCCTGTTATTAATTCAAGTGAGTGCATACAACTCAAAGTTGCATAGGGGACCGTACTTTGGTGAATGATGGATGGGGAATGGTATCCACCTGCGCTCACCAATGTGTGCCTATTGATATGCCAATGGATCTATAGGGCAAAATTAAAAACTTACTATCAAAAGGAATACTTCATATTTATTATTTTGGAATAATAAAGCTCCAACGAATATTAACAAAGCAACAGCAACAATATTATATTTAATCGAACCTCCCATTTTGCTTTCCTAAAAATATGAATGAAGCTCTATTATAATTAATTTACCCAGCGGTATCGTAGTACCCAGTAACTGGGTGGTGCAGGTCAGATAGGCAATCTCTCCATGTAAAACACTGGGATTCAGCTGCATCCGGCATAACGATTCTAACAGATGATGGTTCTAACAATTAATTAGGCGCATTCTTCATGAACCTCAAATTATTCCTATTGTGGAGTCCTAAAAATACTAAAAAGCCAAGTTACTGCAATCAACTTCAATACAGCACCCGCCAGCCGCTATCACATTATTTTATTAAGTTCAATTAGTTATGGAGTAGGTTGAGAATCAAATAAATATTTCCCAATAAGAATTGACACAAACAGACGGCACATTGACTTAAAGGACAGAATTCCCTGACATCCTCGATCTAAAATAACAAAAACCCACTCAAGATGGCGTCTACATCAAGCACCATCCAGATCTCATTATTCAGGACATCAAAACATTTACCACTTCACGTTCCGACAAGGCAAGAAGACATTCAAACAGATCTGAAAGATAAATTATACAGACGAGAGCGTTCTCCAAACATTTTCGACCCTCCGAGTGCTACCCCGTTTGGCCGACCCTTCTGTCATGAGCTTAATTTGAATTATGTCGGGACAGACGACCCACGATATGTAGGTATAAAATTCGCGTTTATTTCACCCCCGGGAAGGCGACATTGAAAAATACGCTACTCTTCTCGATGACTTTTAGTAGATAAATGAATTTTTTATTGATTTTTCGATCGTTGTAAATGGTAAGGACTCCATTGGATATTTATTATTGGTGCTACTGTTTCAAGTTACAGGCACGTGGATATTTAATCTTGTTGCCGCTAGGTATTTACAAATGACAGGTTTCAACTGACAGGGTTATGGTTCGCTGGCAGAATAGTTTATTAAAAATTAAGAACAGTCTTATCTAATCGATAGAAGAAACGTTAAAAATATCGTAAGTATAAATGAGAGGTAAACTGTGAGTGCTTGCAACTTATAATGCAATAACATTTCAAAAAACAAACCAAAAGTATTTTTTTTAAACGTTGCCCCACACTAGGAATTTCTCCTGTATTGTGGGTGCGTTTACAAACATTTAAACTCACATACACAAACAGCCAGACCCGGAACAACTACTTGTAGGTCATACAAATATTTGTTCCGTGCGGAAATCGAACCCGCGACACGCAGACTGCGCTAACCGTGTCGTCGTTTATTCACATTAGACTGAGAATCAGCACTTTTCAAACACCAAAATTACATAAGACTGTCCCCCAAAACACCCGACCTTCACCATTTCATAATGCTTTAGCTGGGAAGACAAAACTGCTGGTAAAAAAATTGTTGGACAATTCAATTTAAATTTTGATAAATAAATGCAACATAATCCTTCCCAATAAAGTCATTGAATGACAATAAATTAACTTCAAATAACATAATCTAAAAAACAAATCCACAACTTAATCTTATTGAACATAATAACACTAATAACGAATACAAGAAAGAAAACTGGTATCGTAAAATCCAAAACATTTTACTCGTGGCGTACGATCACAAAACTTTTACGATTGCTATCGTAAACCAAGAAGACTTTATTAAATTCTGCAGAAACCGGTCCGGGTATTACGGCACGGTTGCATCGGATGCCGTGTGTTGCCGTAAGCCGACGACGGCAGACTACAACTCAATATCAAGTACAAAATTAGACCCCTTTGACGTAACGTGGGCCAAGTTTGAGCTAAGTCGATCAGTTGAAACGGAATATACAATGTTAGGGTCGATAGTTGGTTGAGTGAACGATTGGATTTTAGTTGGGAAGAATGAATGAAACAGTTACTATTGTAGGTAATTACTGTGAACTCTCATGCATTAATTGATTTATTTCTTACTAGCTTTTGCCAGTGTTTTCGCCCGCGATAACCAATTAAAACAAAACCTTAACTTCAACCTTAACCTTCCTCATGAATCACTCTGTCTATAGGTGAAAACCGCATGAAAATCCGTTCAGTACTTTTTGAATTTATCGCGAACAGACAGACTAACAGACAGACGAGGCAGGGGACGTTGTTTTATAATATGTTGATATACACATACATTTCAGGTCTGCAGTGCAGTGGGATTTTATCGCGCACTAGATTTTCGGTTTTCGGTGTAGGCGATGTTGAACCGAACATTAGAAACCAACAGAGTGTATCCCAGCCAGCGTTTGGAAAATTCATATTGTTTGATTTTCAACTTTCGACGCTAGGGAGTGCGTTGAAGATCCAGTGCGTGGAAAAATCCCGCTGGGATACATTTACGTCCCTGCAAACGTAGATTTAGTACAATATGCTGGACAATGTGAAATGTACAAGTACAGAGTACAATTACAGTAATATGATAAAGTGATGTTAACAGTTTCAATACATCCCGAAACCATACATGCAGACAGACTTTAGCTAAACGACTACACGAAATCGCATTAGACAAATCAAGAAGGCAGTAAACAAAAGAAACTTGATACGAATCCACACACGCACTTATCCTTAGGAGGGTGAGGATAATCTCCTTTAGCAGGATATCCCTGTCTATCCGGCCGTATGCCCGGATAACAGTCGTGCCCGGTTCATTAGTCACATATCAGCTAACGGGAATTGGATCCCACCAACATTATCAGATAAAGAGACGATTTTCTAAGCTGAATAGAGAATGGGAAGGAAAATGGCGGAATTAAATAATTAGGAAAGTCGAATTAGAACTAAGTGCACGCAAGATATGGAGAAAATGAGGATGGAAATGAACGGTAGAAACAATACAATGGAGAAATAAAAATTAATTGCATACGTTTGAAAAATAATAGAGATAATGTAGCCGCACAATGCATGCTCCAGATTTTTATAATACAAGCAAACATCTGCAATTCCGTAATGAATTTAAAAATCCTAGTCTGCGGGCAATGTGGAAAATGAAGCTAAAAATAAAACAGAATATCGTAGTCCTTTCTTAAAGTTCTGTGTTACTTGATAAAGTTTTCTGTAATAAAATATTCACCACTACAGCCGATCATTAAAAGTTCAGGTAAGAAAGACAAGACTTACAACTTAAATATAGTTCAGTACCCGTGTTCCACTTTTCCGAGGTACAGAGGAGCATGTAATCCCCAGTGCAATTGTACTACGTTAAGATCTGACACAACTGTCTTTGCTAAGTTTGCTAAATTGCTTCGTCGGTAATAAATTGTTAACTGAAATTTCAAAAGTTGTGGCAACAAGCGTACCCAGAGCTGTACTTAAAGTTTGTGCGCCTTCAACATTGTTACCAACGCGGCAACATTTCTTACATCTGTTCGTATCCGTATCATTCCAAGTGTTTGTTTCGGTAACTCTGCAATTTGACGAAACTTATCCACAAACATTATGAAGTCAATTCCTTCAATCTTTATGTCATCTACCTATTTTCGCTTATTATGCAAAAGACAGAATTTACTACAGTACTTTCTGCCTTTTAGAGAATTCTTAACGTTTCGCAAACAAAATTAAATTACGTGGCATCATTAAATATTAAAACAACATCGTTTTACAGTCTCCGCGTGTTTGAACAGGCGTCACTTAAAAGCAATGGCCGGATTTTAAGGGGAATCACATTTTTACCACCCCTAGGGCTGGTAACTGACGATAAAAAATCGTTCAATCTCGGCTGTACAACAGGATTCACGAGCCAAATAACGTAAGTACACGCTATAAATCATTACGTCACGGGATCGTCACGTTGTCACCTAGTTGGAGGGCCCGAAAACCAATATTATCTTAATGGAATATTATTATCCGCTAACCACTTTCATGTATTTGACTGAATAGTTTATAAATGATTTCACTAGGCTTAGCACTGAAACAATTTGGAAGTTTAGCCAAAACTTTCTACACAGTCTACAAAGTTCTATAACTGACAAATATTATCAGAACTTAAATTAGCCCTTGAGGCTGAATCTAGAGAAAAATAATAGCCTTAGATTAAAAACAGTTCCAAGTAAATTAAAGGGACAGCAAGCACCGCAATCTTTAGCAAGCAATCATTACTTATAAAAAGATAAACTCTACCTTAACCTGTATTTAAACTCAATAAACACATTTCAAAGTGAAGTCGAGTTAATGACTGGAGTCAAGGAAATGAAACTCAATCAATCAAAGTTAACCTTCGATTATAACCTTTTAGTTAAACATTTAACTCATAGCCCTGGGCCACTCAAAGTTCTTCAAAGTTATGGCAAAAGAAGTTTGATCTTATCTGCAATTTTATCAGTTCAAAATATGTAAATAAATAACTTCAAACGATTTTGAACTAAGGCAAATATTGCTGGCTGTAAATACAAGGTGTTTTTTTTTATATCCCATAACTCTAGATCTAGGGTAGGAATGAGACCATATCAAAGAACCAACTGGCATATCAATTATGAACCCTTTTTTTTTTGCTTTCATTTTTCGTACAAAATAATTCGACATAGTCACGATTATTAATGTAGGTACCTAAATAAAAAAAAACACCGTTACGTGAAATATGTCAACGTCGCATTTTTTAGCTTTAAATATGAATTTATTGGTTTTGAATGAAGATGAATTACTCGTATTTATCAATGAAACTTAGATACCCATGGAGCTAGTGTTAGTATTTTGTACGGTAATTTGGCAACTTCGCAAGTCGCAATAGTAAAGATTCGTCATACGGGGACAATTGTTGACCTAAATTAATTAGGATTGATGATATCTTCGAAACTATGCAATTTTGGACCACATATTCTAGGACTATTTGTATAATTTTTACTTGAAGAACATAACCCTAGAGTTATGGGATATAAAAAAAAACACATTGTATAAAATATGATTGTGTTCATTCAAAGTAAAACTCTAAATATAGCACAAGATTACTAACTTTGAATGCCTAATCCTGAATAAGGAGCTAGGAACGTGAATACCAAACACTATGACAGGATTATTCAAAATTCCTGCGGCGACTTTGTATCGAAGGAAGTTGCCGCCTTCTGTGGTAATGCATAACCAGACATGTTCTACTCCACGTAGCTTATCATCTATGAACAACTTAATAACATGTTTCACTTCGCGAACAAGTTGCGAACACTGATAAAATCTGGTAAACTGTTTTTCTTCCATTCCCACGTGCGTCGGCAATCGGCATGAAACAATTGTTTAAATATTTATTGTGTTTGCATCCCCTTGCGAATCAGATATGGCCTTTATTTAAAATTCTTTCGCACGGACTCTCGTATTGCCCCGTGTCATTGTAAATTGTCCGTAGCTTTGTGTACATTTATTGATATTTATAAAAAAAAAACCCATTTTGTTCTTTAACTGGCTTGGTTTACTCATTCAAATATTAGGTCTTTACCTATGAAATTGCCGTTTTGCAGTACTGGCCATTTCAAATCAAAATAATTTTTGTTTGGGTAAGAATTCTAATTTCAAATTAATTTTATTTTAAAAACATGGATTTTTTTTTCCAAAAGTAGTCATTTGTTTATTGATTAGTGTTACATTTTCATCGCATTTCAATCTTTTTCGTCATCATGGATACGTTAAAAATTCGAGTAATTATGGAATATGAGTACCGTCGTGGCAGCAACGCGGCACAAGCGGCACGCAACATCAACGACGTTTACGGAGCTAACACTACAAACCAACGCACCACCTGTTATTGGTTTGCTCGCTTCCGTTCTGGAAATTTCGACCTGAAAAATGAACCTCGCGGTCGTCCGAAGACTTTGGTCGACAATGACGAATTAAAGGCGATTGTGGAAGCTGATGATACACAATCTACGGCTGAATTAGCAGCAGCTTTCGACGTTAGCGTCAAAACAATATTGGTCCATTTGCGTCAAATTGGCAAGGTAAAAAAGCTTGACAAATGGGTGCCCCACGAACTCAATGATCGTCAGCGCGAAGTACGCGTCGAGACGTGCCTTGCACTGCTCAACAGACACACAAATGAAGGAATTTTGAACCGCATTGTTACCTGCGATGAAAAATGGATTCTGTTTGATAACCGCAAGCGCTCAGCAAGTTGGTTGGATCCTGGTTCAGCACCTAAACAATGCCCTAAACGAAAACTTACCCCTAGAAAAGTGATGGTCACTGTTTGGTGGTCTAGCGCCGGTGTGATTCATCACAGCTTCTTACCAAACGGGGTGAGCATTACTGCAGATGTGTACTGTGAAGAACTGAACACAATGATGGAGAAGCTGGCACATCTCCAACCAGCATTGGTCAATCGCTCGTCTCCGCTGCTCCTGCACGACAACGCGCGACCTCATACTGCACAGCAGACGGTCTCCAAGTTGCAAGAACTGGGGTTGGAAGCTCTCCGTCATCCGCCCTACTCACCAGACCTTGCGCCTACAGACTACTACTTTTTCTAGAATTTGGATAACTTCTTGGCGGGAAAAAAATTCAATACCCGAGAGGCAGTACAAAATGCCTTTGAAGAATTTGTTGCCTCCCGTCCAGCTGATTTCTTTAAGAAGGGCATCAATAAACTGCCACTGCGATGGCAAAGATGCATTGATTGCATGGGTGATTACTTCGATTAATACAAATAAAAAATACATGAAAAAAATTCGTTTAAATTTTTTCATACAAAACGGCAATTTCATAGGTAAAGACCTATTATTATGTAGTAAAGAAGGAGTGTTCTACAAATGCTTTAAAAAACGAGTTCTCTGCTACTATCTAATGTTATGTGGTCGTATGAATATAACGGACTAGCTTTTGCCGGCGGATTCACCCGCATGGTGGTTGAATATTATCCCACAGGAACGTACCGGGATTAAAAAGTATCAAAATCAATATCAAAAGTCATTTCGAATCGAATCATGTCATTTCATCCAATGTGTGTTAATCCAGCACCCTAATTGCGTAACATACGATTAATCATAATTCAACAATATTCATTTCGTTATTTACGTTGTTCAGCAGACACATTTTTCGAACATATGAAGACACGACACGACAACACGAAACAGATTATGATTAATCGTGAGTTACGCAATTAGGGTGCAGGTAAAAAACTATCTCTGTGCTAAATTTCATTCGAATCTGTTTCTTAGCCGTTTTTGCTTAATTGAGTAGATACCAAACATCCAAACATACAAACTTTCAGGATACTAGGATTCAATTCGAATGTTTTACCATTTATAACCCCTCTCTGTCTTTGAAGTCACCTCAATTCTATTAGGTATATCTTTTTATTTGTCTATATCTGCTTATTGGTATATTTCTGGCTGTCTTTCAGTCCCCGTTTACATTGTAACTTGGGGCGAAGTTAAATGATTTTTGTGAACAAATCCACACAAAAAGCAATTTGTGAAGTGCCTCGGGTCAGGATGCAAAGCCACTTCTTAGAGTTTCCTTTTGATGGTGTTCACTGAGCTTCTTTATTCTTTGTTTTAGATAGTTTAATGGAATTATTTGATTTAAAATTATATTTTGTTGTGGTTATTAATACAAATGTTTTACGAAATGATCTTGTAGATACTGAGTTGATTGATGATAATTACACGTGTGTTTGTAGATGGTTCTATCTCATCTCTAACTGTTTTGTTAAAGTGTATAATTACTATTGCACTGATAGTTTAATGGTAAGTCATGATTAAATTATAAATCTATTCCGGTGTTTTTTTATTCTCTGTCATTATAATAGAATCATGGTTCTTTCGACGTCGCAGCATTTGAAAAGAATGGATCGGTTTGTAAAGCTGGTGTAGACTTGACAATTCCAATTACGCGGAGCAAGATAGTCCGGTTCAGTTATTCGAGAATGAACCTGTTTTATCCTTATTATATATTTTTCAAAAACTCTGTTCTACTAACATTACTTTATACATTATTTTGTTCCCATGTGCTCTTAGGGTATACGTTGCCATATAAGATTGATTTAAAGTTATCAGAATTTTGTACTCTCGTCGTATTTAATTGCATAGGCAAACCAATGTTGACTGTCTTGTATGTACTAAATTAATGACGTAAAGCCTTGATTCAATGTCGATGTCGCATGGGAACATGTAAAAGGCGGTTCTTGACGTAGATAAATCAGACTTCTGACAACATAGAAATAGCGATCATATAAAGGTTTCGCTTTTATATGATCGCTATTTCTATATTGTTTCAGGTGAAATCTATTTGTAGAACCATCTCAGATTTTCACAGAATGATATAAATGATATTTTGCCTACAGGACATACATAGGTACGTTAGGCACTTAGCATCTGCATAGTGTAATTGTACCAGATGTGCAGAACTGTCGTCCAGCCAAAATTCCCAATGGACTGTCTCAGAAACATCCTGCTATGCGAGTAGCATAGGTGGGTCAACTCAACTCAGAAAGCTTTTTATATAATTATGTACCATGTGACGTTACGCCTCAAAGGCTTATTTAGTCGACACGCACGAATTAACTCGTCCGAATCGTCACTTTTAAATAATAAAATTCCATAAAATAGTAAAAGTCAGTTGCTTGTAGAAAACTATCTAAGAAGTACGAAGTTAATTTATTTGTGGGCGAATCGAATAGGCACATTTTGTATTTTATATAACAAAGTTATTGTACTTTTACTTAACTTTTCGTTGTTTCCTTGACGTTTTATACAAAACGTACTAATAGCCGTATACGTGTTTCTGGAATTGTCGATTCACCCACATATAAATAAACTTCGTGCGAGTCATCTATAGAAAATGTTATACTACACAAATAAAAGAGGCGATTCGCCCGCTACGGGCGAGTTAATTTGTGTGAGTCGACTAATAAGCCGACTCAAAGTATCTCAACTTGAAAGTAATGACAGTTTTTCGTCCATCTTAATTACGAATTGGTAATAGGAGTGCAGCACCCTAGTTGCGTAACACACTTTCAATGACAATCTGAATCATTTTGGAGGATTGCCATCCATTGGGGGGCGACCATTAGTTATGTGAGGCGTTTAGGGGGGGGGGGGGGGTCGAATCGAATCTCACCCAATCTCACGTGGGGGAGAGGGGGGTCTCGACAAATATCACGTAATTTATATTTTTTTCCGCAAAGAAACAATGTAACATTACGAGAAAACTGGGTTAAATTATGTAAAACATGTTTTTCCGCCAATATGGCTAAATCCTACAAAATAATATTTATCGCGGTTATGCAAACGCCACAAATTAGCATAGTAGCTCCTCGATGGTTAAACCGCCATCGGCTAGCAGAACTAGCCAAATGCAACGCATAAATCCAACGCAAATAAGCACAGATGAACGTTTTTACACTAAAACCACGTATTTGAAATATCACACGTGAGATTATATTCGAGCCAAATCTCACGACATCTCACCAGAGCGGGGGTGGGGGTCGAAAAATCGCCAAAATTGCCTCACGTAATTAATGAACGCCCCCTTGCTTCATATGCTACAAAAATGTATCTGCTCAACAACGTTAATAACGCAATGAATGTTGTTGAACTGTCAAAATAAACCCCATTGCTACTGTTAGTGTGTGCAATTAATTAGTGTGGGTAATAATTTCTCGCCGGCTGGCCGACACTTCACGTGACCAGAGAGTTGGGTCATTCTTTGGCCAAAGAATTAGCATTGCCATTCAACGTGGCAATGCTGCCAGTCTTCTGGGCTCGTTTCCAGCGATGCGGACGAATACTTCGACGCCTAAGTGTCCTTTTGTTTTTGTATTTATTTGTTTAGTTAGTTACTTTATTTTTTATACTTATTCAATTATAGGCAAATCTTAGTGTATATTTTCAATGTTGTATTCAGTTCAGTCTTGTATTCGAGAATGTAAACATAAAAACATAATATATGATAGGCTTTCATCACTTTTTCCACTATCTCCGCAACAAAAACTCACACTCAATAAACTAATAACATTCTCACCTCACAATACGCGTGAACCGTGAAGTCATTAAGTAATTACATAATGGACACGTATGTATAAGCATCGTGGCCCGTCGTGGCCCATCGTGGCGTATGGTTGGCCGGTGGACCGCATCACCTCGCTCTCGAGACCGTCTCCGTAACGTAATGTACGTACCGTTACGTGAAGGACGCCTGATGACGTCATTAGGACAATGGCTCTTGCCATTAAAGGTGACGGTTATTGGTGAGGTAGGAAGGACTGATCTTTGAAGGGTTGGACGAGTGGGAGGGGAAGGGGAAGGGGTATGATTTGATCCGATAACGGTGGTAGCTGCGGACTATTCGTGATCTGTCGGTCGATGTGTGCATTGGGTTCGAACCGAGCATTGAGAATCCAACAGAGAGCATCTCAGCACGTCGAAAAAACACACTGTTGGATTTTTAAGTCTCGGGGCTAAGTTGTGTGTTGGAGATCAAAAAAATCCCGTTGCGATATTATTTTGTCCGTGTGAACGTCGAATAACTGCGCCCACTAACGGCACGGCACGGCAAGAGATTTTTATGAAACGAATAGGAATATAACAAAAAAAAAAAAATATGATGCCTAAGGATGTCGCGGCCTGCCTAAGGATACCACGGCATCAATGCCGTTGAAATTTCAATTTTACTAAAATCCCATGCCGTGCCGCAAGTGGTCACTAGCAGGATTTAACAGAGAGAAGTGGAAGGAGGGTAGAGAGGTCTTTGCCCTGCAGTGGGACATCACAGGCTATTAGTCTAGATCACTAGTCAGGTTAGATTGGACAGGTCCACTCAATCTGTGTGGTTCTTTCCTCAAAAGACCATTTCAGACACCAATCCACATGGTCTTCACATGATCTGACCAAGATTATGTCTGGACTTTAAAAGAGACTGTGACCTCTGAGTTTGTTTCGGCCTTTCTTCTCAGAGTAGTCAGATAGGAAACGCCGGCCTCATCTAGTTTAAAAAAATATGATTGACGTGTAAAAGTGTTTGTACAAACCTACTTACAGAAATAAAATCATTTATCATTTAGTAATAATACTTAAATAAACATTACCCAGTAGTGGCCCAGTGGTAGCAGCCTCCATTTACGAGTTTGTAGGTTGTGGGTTCGAACCTAGGCAAGCGATTAACTTTGTATACCTAATTTATTTCGCCACCACTGCTTTCAAAACGGTGAAGGTAAACATCGAACCAAACATTTAAAGTTATTTGTGACGTCTACTAACCCGCACAGTTCTCGCGTGGTGCATTATGGGCCATTCTTACAGAGAGGACTCCTGCGTCCCAGCATTGGGAATGTTATGGGTTTATTATGTAAACATTACCTACCCTGCCTTTGAGATTCCCCACAGTCGGTTAAAAATATACAACGTGTAAAAGGGCGTATACATACCAAGGGCACGGCTCCTTTGGATGATATCAAACGATGTTGGAAGGGTTTTTTTAATCCTATCTCTACATGTTTGGAAGTTATGAGAATTTTTTATACATTGATACCATGAACCGAAATTTTCTAATTGAAATAAACGCATCACTCGGAAGAGATTTATCGTGATATTGGCAAGTAACGTGGAAAGTTATTGACCTACGTAGTGCGGTGACACGTTTGTTATGATTTGAATTTCAAAACCGAAAATTTGGTATCTATTCTTAGAGCATTTTATTTTGAGCTGAATCTATGTATAATGATTCTATACCAGCTGTTATCTTTAGTGCTTAAGGAAGGATAGCAATAGGCTTTCTGTTACAACCTGTATATTTGCCAATATTTTGGTTAAAAAACGTTTGGAATGTTTTTGTTTCTTACGCACGGTATGAATAGAGATGTTTCTATCAGGCATTTCGTTTACATAATAACGTTGCTTGAAAAAGCAATTTGGGAAAGGTTTTGTGCCGTTTTGTGTACCGAACCCAACCGAGCCCTAGCATTTATGTATCTCACTAAACCTAAAGGACCTACATAAAATCCTTTGTATTTCCTATTTTCGTGCCTATTCTTAGTGCTGACTTGAATACCTATTCAATTAGATTAGGTACCTATTTGCGTAACAAGGAAGAAGTTTAATTTAAATATAATTAAATATAATAGTTAACACAACTAACTATTTACACTAAGTACTAAATTAAATGACTAACTAACTAAATATAGAAAAAAAAATCAAAAGGACACTCGGGCGTCGTTAGATTACCGAAACTTACTTTGGGTACTGCTCCTTTTGTTGTAAACTTTCAGATTTCTTGAAATATCGGCCTTACCTGAAAAATAAGAACAACAATTTTATTTTATTTATTCAACACTAGCTTTTGCCAGTGGCTTTCCCCGCGTGGGGTCGAAAATTATGCCAAGAGAACGTCAAACCTGCACCCTAATTGCTTAACTCGCGATTAATCATAATCTATTTCGTTTTGAAACAGAGTGCTAAACCATTGCTTCATATGTTCGAAAAATGTGTCTGCTCAGCATCGTAAATAACGCAATGAATATTGTTGAATTGTCAAAATTAAACCGATTATGATTAATCGCGTGGCAATTAGGGTGCGGGTTTAAAATACCCTATAAATTAATCTAGGTTATAATCTATCTGTGTGCCAAATTTCATACAAATCCTTTCCGTTTTTTCGTATTGAGTAACAGACATCCAAACATCTAAATCTATATTTCCGTGTATCATCTATTCGCAGAACGGCACAAATAGCACGAATCCGACACGAGATTACCACTTTCAGTGAGAAAATTAAACAAAACAATGTAATCAGGAATAGGAAAGTGAATATTACGCACAAGACTAGCCAACCGCAAGTAATAGGTTCAAATTACGAGACGAGCCGTAAACACGGACCCGTAGTCTGTGATACTATTAAAATTATGGTCATTAATTTATAGTAATTATAGTTATTAGGGCAGTGATTTATGACACGCTTCATTATATCTATCTATTTCATCTTCGAGTTTATGAATTTCATAAGATGATCTACATTGTAATATAATTTTCATGAAAATACATATTAATTAATTGATCTGTTTTTGATTTATTTGCAAATAAATTACATGGGAAGGAGACGTGAATTTATGTATTTATCGTCACATAATATTATAATTTGGGAATAATAAATAAATAAATAATAATTGTGGATGAAATCGCGTCATTGTATTATGCGTGCGTTTAAAGAGCATGGAGTTTCTTCTCCATTCTTTTCCATACCGAACTATTTACTTACCTCTTCTTAAGTTATTTTTGACGTTCAAAAGTCCTATTTAAGTAATGGTCTAATTTTACTTTGACTATAAATATTGTAATTACCTAGGTAATAAGTAAATCTCCTCAAGATCTAAAAGAAGCAAAGATCTTTAAGAGTGCTCACCACAATACTACCTAATTTAGTCTAATCAGAGTACAGAATACGTCACAAATCCAAATTCCGACATTTGATAACAATCTAAACAAGAATCACTGATCTTGAATATTCTGGGCTGAACTGAAAAGCCTATTGTAAGCTCATTGAGCTTAGGCTCTAGACGAATGGCATAAAATTCAGCCATTCGTCTAGGACAGCTCAATTTAGGGTTTAAATCCATGCCTTTTTTATTGTGACAGTCATTGCGAGATGAGGCGACAAGCGACATGATGGGAGATAGATGACAGGCTTAAAGAGTAAGTAAAGGCGCTAGATATTCTAAGAATGTTGATAGTTGGTACCGTTGTCATGTTGTCATTGTGTGACGAGGTTTAAAGAGGATGATGTTAACATTAGGTGTGTCATTATCATTATGTGTGTGATACAGGAGCGGAAATGATGGGGAACGTATTTATTATTTGGATACATAACAAAGTATCCAAATAATAAATACTTAAGTAGATGCCTACATAAAAAAACAACATAACTTTTAGAAAAGCTTCAAAATGTTCAAAGCATTAATGCTTTAGGGCCCGCGCCCACTGGCGGCATGGCACGGCAAGGAATTTTGTAAAATTTAAATTACAACGGCAACGATGCTGCGATATCCTTAGGCATGTCGCGACGTCCTTATAAAATTTCAATTTTATTGTCTTACATGTAAGTTATATTTCTATTCGTCGCATAAAAATGCCTTGCCGTGCCGTGCCGTTAGTGGGCGCAAGCCCTTAATCGTATTATTGGGCCTACTGTGCCATTACTAGGCCCAAGATTACTTCCGCTCTTTCTTTCTAGATAGCATCGCAGCTTTCTGTATCGACACTACACATGTCAGTTTTAAAGATTTGACAGCAATATTCACTCTTCCTTTGAAAGTCAAAAAGTATAGTCATCTCAAGATCACTCTATACTATTTCCGTTCCACCATTACTTTAAAAAGCCACATCACTAAAAAGCCACGACACTAAACCGGTCCAATTACACCAAACTCGTAATCATTACACCAAACTACCCACTAAAGTTTCATCGCTTAGCAATTAGTGCCACAAAAGGCAATCTAGTTTGCAACAATAGGACATCTATCCGAACTTTAATCAACTTAGTGGAAAATTACGTTATTTAGCTTCAACATCTAGCACACTGCCTAACAACCTGCCTTGTAATTTGTATCCGGAGATAGGCCCTGGCTCCTATTACGTTGCCCCCTAACTCCGGACCAAAACAGCCGCAGAATTAAACTGACACCTTTTATTTTATGCATTAAATGGGAGGAAGGTAGCAAGAACAAACTCAGATGGAAAATACATAGTCGGGGTTCAACAATGTTCTCTTTTTGTAATATAAAATCTAATATTTACCGAGTTTTGCTAGGAAATTGAGAATTAAAATTGCTGAAACAATGGAATATGTGAAATGAAGTGTTTTAATACTGGTTTGGTTTTTAGCCTTACCTTTTAGGGTTCCGTACCTAAAGGGTGCCATAGGAACCTTATTACTAAGCCTCCGCTGTCCGTCTGTGTCTGTGAGCGGGATGTATCTCATGAACCGTAATAGGTAGACAGTTGAAATTTTCACTGTGTATTTTTTTTTATTAAACTTAGCCCCACACTAGGAATTTCTCCTGTATTGTGGGTGCGTTTACAAACAATTAAACTCACATACCAGAACAACTACTTGTAGGTCATACAAATATTTGTTCCGTGCGGGAATCGAACCCGCGATACGCAGCGCAGCAGTCAATCGCTTAACCACTGCGACAACCGTGTCGTCAAATTTATATTGCCGCTATAAAATCAAATGAAAACAACAAAAGAAACGTGTTTTTATCGGCATTTTTTGCCTTATTGTACGGGACCCCTCGTGTGCGAGTCCGACTCGCAGTTTCATCATTCTTTACAGCAGCTGATGGGGCTGATGATACACATTTACTGAAGTTTGCGATCAAATGTTTAGTGTGAAGTAAACTTCAATCCTATGGCATTCAATATGGATCAATCAGGCCATGTACAACCTACCTTAACTGTACCTACTGTGACGCATCAATGAGACAGATAGCGCCTCCGGCAGTCAAGTTGTACACGCCGCAAGTATGTAAGTAAGTACCGTGACACACCACACGCATGTCAGACTGACTAACGCAGACGGTTGAGCTAATGTGTTAGCTGCCTAAGTAATACTAGATTTGTTCCAGTAAGTACTACAGATTAGGGTTATTAACACGGGATGAGGTATTTTCTTATCTATGTATACAGGATATTTTTTATTTGTTTACCTGTATATTTGGTAGTATCAGAGTTAATCAGAGCTTTGTTTCGGCTAGCGTGGAAAAGTATATGCGAACTTATACGGTGCACTATCGACATTTTTAAGGCTCCCGTAAACAGACGTGACGCTACGATGCGCCGCGATTCTGGTACTTACTACAACTTCCTTTTCTTAGAAACTGTTCAGCGAGAGCTTAGAGTACATAATTATATGTATAATAGTCTTGTGCTGGTGTCACGTCGCGCTGCCGCGCTGTACCTGTTTGTGGGACTCTTTACCCAACTGCAACATAAGAACGGTATTTTGTTTAATAGATCGTATTAGCTCGATCGTAGATCGCAGCCCATACTGTCCCATTACTAGGCAGAAGTATTTTTCTGCACTTTCTACATAAAATCGCAGCTTTCTGTATCGACTCTATGCATCTAAGTTTTTTTTTTAAAGCAAAATTCAATCAAAATGCTCTTCCTAATTCCTTTTAGGGAATACGATACGATATACCATACAATTTGGTTTGAAAAACGCTAATTTTAATTATAGCATTGCCTTGAAATACACCAAATCTAAAGTTTTACAGTAAAAAAAACTCAAACACAAATAACAAAACAGCTGAATCTCCCCCGCCCCAGAAGCGTGCTCTAACGAGTGTAATGTCCAGCAAAGAGTACACTGGTAACAAAAGAGGAACGGTGGCACAAAAGCAAAGGGAGCGGACCGGTCGCCCGCGAGCTGAGAATGGGTCCACTGTGCCACGAACTTTAATTGGTTATGTGTAAGTAATTATTTTTTTGGGTTGGGTTTGGCCTTGTTAGAAATAACCTAAAACTATTATTTTTTTTATAAAAAAACTCGTCTCTCTCAAAAAAGTTGTGAGGGTTCAGGGGGCCGATTCTACTAATTTGCAACGTTACACGTTAAACTGTGTTTCCACAACAGTTCGATTTCGATCGCCGTTCGATAGTTACATAAAAAGTCATTCTACTATTTTATAAGCAAAATGGAAACTAAACTTAAAACGAATTGCAACTGAACTGTAGCGGGAACACAGCGGGTAACCCGCGTTACCAACATGCCAAAATAATATGTTTTATTAATACCAAAAAGAAAAAAGTTGAATCTAAAAATGTTACTAAACACGAATATGTGGCACTAAAAGTATTTTCTATAATTAAAAAACATAATGATCATAATTTTATCATTAACTTTGTCCTATAGTAAACGTCACGCTCATGTTCGATTTTGTTAGTAGAATAGGTTTTGACATTGTTTCAATCGATCGTTGGCGTAACTAAAACGTAACCGCAGCTGTGTCGCAGCTGGACCGTTGTTCATTTTAGTAGAATGCGAAAACGCTTAAAAATGGTGATTCGGTTGCGGTTCTATTGCGTTTTTTTAACAAATTTGTTAGTAGAATCGGCCCCCAGGAGACCCTCTAGTAGTAAAATAGTTTCCGCATTCATTCTAACGAGGTAGCACGTTTAATTTTTATTATGTACCCATCCAAAAAAAAACAAAGAATATTGGAAGTCGTTTTGTCAATATATTTCGACTCTTCAGAGTACCTAATATAGATTTTACATTAGGTACAACCACACGAACACTACCGAAATGATAACACTTATACTACGAAAAACGTCCTTACTGCTACGACATAGAGGAGCTGTCAATGTCAAATACAAAGTTGCCACTGGTGTGCGGTTGAATGAACATTATGAGAAATAAGACTTACAGTCACACTCAGATAGGTACATTAAAGTTTTGTAAGGTGATTCGTGGTAGGACTCTTAAAAGCCGAAGTTACGAAGTTTTCTTTTTCAGGTGAAAAACAAAGAAAATGCTGTGTAAAACGATAAGCCTAATGAACGGAACTTATTCCCGTACCTAATGAATGAAGGAATATAATATCGCCACAGGCGAACCATGAGGCGACCAGTTATAGTGTCTAAGCAAGTTTTGCCTTACACGAACAAAACTAATTCCTAATTGCAAAATAATTATGTAAAATAAACATTTTCCATGTATCCCTATGAATAAAATTATCGTTAACTTGAATATCATTTGTATAAAATGAACTAGACAGAAATTAGATTTTTAGTCGGTCGACAATACCTATTTAAATAATCAAATCACTGTATTATACAAATTTGTACAATTTATTTAAAAAACATTTCAAATATTTCAAACTAATATTTGCCAAAACGTCGTTTGACAATGGACACGTGCAACCAGGTTTACTCGTATGCAAATTGACTCCGGCCTCCCTAATTCAACCCCCAAGGTATTTTATACCCTAACATATCAAATTAGGGTTCAAAATTAAACGTAATTAGATTTGCAGACTGCTTCTGTACTGTTAAAAAGTGTAGGGTATCGGGTAATTAAAATGAAGCCATTGACGAAACCTTAGTATGGACGGATGCAATGACTTTAATTCGAAAGAGAGGGTGAAATGATACGGTAGACTTGTCATTAGCTCTTTAATAGACCATGACGTCAGCAGTGGCGCGACGGGACTATATAAATACATAGATACACATAAGTATCGTATTATTTACGTTGATAGAATGTGAAGAGCGTAGTACCTAAGTCGCATTGAAGGGTTCACCATCTGTACTTACAGAGTGGCAGGGACATCGACGCCCTTATTTTACGTCGGTTATTTAAAACATAATGCCATTCCATACATTTTGACCATGTATCAAAAAGTATGGTATAGCCATTTTTTTATAACCGTCAACAAGTTTAACGTGGGCCGTCAGGGCGTCAGAATCAAGGACTGAACCCTAGGTAACAGGTTGTGCTTCGCATCCTTGCCACCCTGTATATTATGCTCTTTTTATATTGATATGACAATGGCAGATTATACCTACTTATATTTTTTATTTATGCATAGCTGCTTCACTACGCCAAAGCTCTGAAAGCTTTTATAAGATTTTCTCTATTATTAAACTATACACCGATTCTAAGTCTCTCCTTTAAAGACTTACTACTTCCAGGTGTATAATGTTCTGTAGCGGGGTGTGTCTTGTACCACCTAATGAGCATGACCATGTAGCTTTAAACTAAGCTACGACTACACAGTTCAAGCCACACCCCTTAGAAATAAACTCCAAAGATACTATAGTATAAAGCCGTGTACTCACAGCTAAAGTTAGTCACGAAATAAGTCATATTTGTCACAATAATAGTTGAACTAACGAAGTAATAAAGGTAGGAACAATACTGTGACACGACAATCGTCTTGACTAACTAGTTACTAGTTTGACCATTAACTAAACCGTCCTGTTCTTATTATTTGAGCTATACGTTGGGTAAGGGTTTGTACACACAGGACAATTGTACAGTGCAACTTTTACACATCATCGCCAGTGTCGTCATGATCATCCACCACAGTTCACACATTACATTACAGCCACAGTTGCGGCGATAAGTCCCCTCTTTGAGGATTGGATTGAGAGGCGACACGGCGTCCTCACCTTCCGCCAGACCCAAGTTCTCACTGGACAAGGTTGTTTCGGGAGGTTCCTGTTTTGGATAAGGTGGGAGGAAACGCCCGGGTGTTACCACTGTGTAGATCGCCTGGAGGACACGGTGGAGCATACGGTGGAGGTCTGCCTGGCTTGGGCGGAGCACCGCCGTGTCGTCGTAGAGGCGATCGGCGGCGGCAATCTCTCGTGTCCGGCCCTGGTCCAGGCCATGGTATGGAGCGAGAGTGGATGGGAAGCCGTCACCTCCTTCTGCGAAGTAGTAGTGCTCGCGAAGAGGGAGCCGGCACACGTGAGGTGGAGGCAGTATACGCGCCGCAGGAGACGCCCTGGGCGTCGGGAATCCCAGGCCGATTCCCAGCCACCGAAGGCGCGGGTTTGCGAACGGCGAGTAATGGGTAGCTCGCCGTCCGGTGACAACCAAGCCCGGGTCGACGGCGCGTTGAGTTCAACGCGCGCCTCAAAGAGATGTCAGCACCAACTGGTGGGGTCCGCAAGGGCCGATGCCTGCCAGGGGTGCGGGTTGTTCGAAAGAGATAGCCGCACCCACACTGTTAGGTTTTAGTCAGTAAAAGCTAGTCTAACCTGCTCCATCCAGAGCGAGAGAATTTATTTGGATGATTTCCCATACCTACTCAAAAAAAAATAAAAAAATAAACCGGATGCAGCTGAATATGAATATTTTACAAGGAGCGACTGCCTATCTGACCTCCTCAACCCAGTAACTGTTACCCCTTGGTAAGACTGGCTGTCAGACTTTCTAGCTTCTGACGACCCGTAACGACAGTTAAAGATCTACGAAATGCCACGAATGACAGCCAGGTCTAACGGCTTAGGTAAATGATATGGAATCGCCAAACAATGTATCTCGAATATTCCAATGCGAAAAGATTAATTGGATTGGATCTATCTAGAAAAAAAGGGTCTACAATGAATTCCCGTATGTCTGTAGCATAGCGAAATCATTCAAAACGAATGCCAGCCCATAAAATCCTTCCACAAATAACTCACGTACAATTAATTACAATGTTTGATAAGGAAAACTGATACGATTCCTATTAAATAGACCCTACGACACTGATACATGTGTGCTATTTTAAAACAGCGGAACGATCTACCCAAATCCAAGAATACAATTAAAACCCGGAATCCCAGGTGATTGATACACCGCCTGCTTCTCCAGCGAACATTCTAAACCCGTCCGTCTAAACTTACCCTTACCAACTTTGTACATCGATGTGGCTGTGAACGGGTTATATATTACCCAGCAAGTATTCCAGTTAGCAAGATTTACCTCGCTAAGTACATAGTCTACGTTGCAAAGTGAATAAAATAAATTATACAAGCTAAGCTAAACTTATAATAATTTTCTTCCAGTGAGAAATAACGAATCCATTTTGGAAATGGAACAGTGGTGAACATGAGTTGCCAGTTTCCATTTTGGAATTGGATTTTAATTTTGGCAACGGTTAACGATCATTTTATGTTGCAAGGCCGTGCTGGGCCATAAATCTACGCGATGTGTTTTTAATTGTTGGCATTTTTTTTTCTTTTTGGTGTGAATAAAAAAGGTTACAAATTAATCATGTAGCTCATGCAATGTGTCAACAAGTTTGTTATGTTTTAGTATACACTGAAAGAACTCCCAACATCAACATAGGAAGGGGCACAAACACGATAAATTTATAACCGACTTCAAAAATTATTTTTTTTCTGTTACCTCAAAACTGCGTAATTTATGAACCGATTTGAAAACTACTTCTTGTTTGAAAGAGTATACTAATAGAGTGGTCCCATAATTATATTATATTTGGTCAAGTTCTGATTAGGTAGTAAGTACCTACTGATTTTTGAGTTAGCTTCCATAATACGGATTTTTTCCACTTAGTGTATGTTTATAATGTTATAATAACGTCCTGTCACTGTTATTTAGTTAGCAAGTTAAGGTATACGAATATCTGTGGGGTTGGTAACACAGCTAAAAAGTGCAAAATAAAGCTTATTAAAACAACAGCTGCCTTCCAAAAAAAAAAACACTAAGTAAGTATACAGTTGAAAATAACTTTCATTTCGGAAGTCGGTGGAAAAAAACGAAAATACCAAACCAAAGTTTATTTTTTGTTTGTGCTACATACATACTTACAAGTGACTCATAAAGGTCAAAACTTTATACGAGTCATACACACGTTATTCTAAATCATCCATGTAATATGTAAACGTGTAGTTAATTGACTTGTTTGACAACAAAGTTTTTTAATGTCCACATATTCCGCACGCAATTACTACATAAAACTCGTATTACCCACACAAAAAATGGCGTAGTAATTTCATTCAATAATTCCACGAAAAACGCCAACAGAAATATTTGTTCATCGTTCTATTAAACTAACTTTGTCTATATTTTGCCTAGAACATTCATTTAAATAGTGACGCGCAAATTACTATGCGAATTAAATCGATAAAACTTTTTGTAGTAGTGAGTCATTCAGTATATTATTCGCAACCTCATTGAACTGTATTCGAAAAGAAAGTTCATTCGATTGTATTTATTCACATAGACTTGTGAAGCAGAGTAGATCGGATTACGTCTGAGTCTTACTCACTCGAGCAACTTAAGCCTAGTAAAGGCTTAGAAGGAACCTTTTTTCACCAAATCGCTTAAATGTTGAATACTACATAAGCATTACTGCCTTTTGTTACTGAAACCTTTGGACTAAATATAGAATTGTGCTCTAAATCAAGCTTGCCGAACACAATGAATTACAAATCGTATCTCTGTCTTGTATTTCAAGCAATTAAGGTTTCAAACGTCAGTCGAATAAGCATCGTGTATTCGACTATTCCACTCGATCACGTAAAGCTATTCGAGTGTTGCAACGTCGCATCACTAATTCAGATTTATCACAGAATACAGTTAGAAACCGGTTTGGAGGCAGCTTGGTATTGTGATACTTTACGGTCCTGGTGCTAGGTTGTGAGCTATTCCTTGAGTTCACAATGGTTTATTCAAGACCATATTTAACAAAAATCCGGGGCTCGTGGCTAAGTAATTAAAGCCACACGGGACGATCAGGTTAAGCTACGCTTGCCGGGGTTGGTCTGTGGATGGGTGGCCATCTTTACATACCGAGACTCCTCCGTGCCTCGGAAAGCACGTTAAGCTGTCGGTATCGGCTGTCATTCGTGGATCTTTGACAGTCGTTACGGGTCGTCAGAAGCCCGAAAGTCTGACAGCCAGTCTTACTAAGGGGTATCGTGCTACCCAGTAACTGGGTTGTGGGGGTCGCAGTCGCTCCATGTAAAATACTGGTATTCAGATACATCCGGTTAGACTGGAAGCCGACCCCAGCATAGTTGGGAAAACCCTAGGCAGATCATCCATAACAATATAACATAATCAGCCTAAAATGTTCCCACTGCTGGGGCACTGGCCTCCAAGAGGAAGTGGGCCTTAATCAACCACGCGAGCCCAGTGCGGGTTGGTAAAGTCACATAATGTCTTCGATTTTTAGCTAGGACATGCCGGTTTCCTCACGATGTTCTCCTTCACCGTTTTGAGAACAGCTATGATGAAATTATTTACACAAAGTAAAACAACTGTCGGGGTTCGAGCCTACAACTCGTAAGTCAGCACTACGTCCTCGCGAACGAGGTCTAACTGATGAAATGTAGTGTTCTATACATATCTGCTAACCCCTCAACTCCTCAAAGTAGTAGTAGTAGTATCTATAAAGCGTCTAAAACTCACAAAAGATTTAAAGTTCCACTTCCCAAGATCTTATAAGAAATAGCCCAACTTAAAGAGGCGTTGAACTATTCATTCTGATGTTGATCCAATTTCGGAGTCAGCCCCAGTAAGCCTTTGACTGAGTGATGGATAAGGGAAGCCCGCGGATTGTCATGATGGATTGACTTGTCACTAGAAAGAATTGGATTTTTTGGCTGTGTAATATGCGTAGAAGCCTTTTTAATGTCGTCATTCTCTGAAAAAAGCTTAGAAAAAAAACTTCTGAAGAAGGAAACAGTCTTATTAGTTTGATAAAACATAACGCCTGTATTAAACCAAAGTGGTGAGCAAAAGTGTATATCTACTACACCTTATAATTCGCCAGTTATGCTAAATTATAAGTCCTATAAGGCAGCGTCATTGACGCGCACACTGATTTCTCATGAATTGACCCTTTAGCGCAGACATTTTTCGCCGGTTATAAAAAAAAATATAAGCTGTTTCATAGAAACGTGCAATACCTACGCGGTCAAAATGTATGGCAGATCATTTTTTTTTTATACGACTAATAATTTCAACGTAGGGGGGTCAGAATCATGTACAATCCATGGTACGTGGTTGGGCACCGATGTCTCTGCCACCGTGTTAATAGTGTGTTTTTTTTTCTACAACCCTTAGATACCCTGAAATAAGTTTTAAATTACGTAGAAATTTTAATGACAGTCCAGAGTTTCCTTAAGCTAATAAAACATTGTTTAAAGCACTTAGGTGTTAATATTACGATACACGCTATCTTCGTTCATAGTAAGCGAACCATTAAAAGTTTCTTGGAACTTCCAGCTAGTATAATAAAATGCACGAAATTCTTATAGTTTTAACTGCATTTTTTCTACCTGTTCACTTCAGGGTTTGGTAAAATACGTTAGAATGACACAGTCACGTTTTTGCAGAATCGGCAATAGGAAACAAATTAACTTTGCTGTGTCTAAGTATAATATTTTGGAATTGTGTAACCAATCTGGCAAATTGTTACAAAAGTTTCAAAAACTCAGATGTTTCATAGAAAAGTGCAATACCTACGCAGTCAAAATGTATGGAACATCTGATCTTTTTTTGTATAACCGACGAAAAATTTCTGCGCTGAATCTAGTCTCGAGTCTAGAATGATATGCTGAATTCATGGTTACAGATTGAGCACTGAATAAAAACTTTTCCTGTATGTCTTCATTTCATGACGATCGGTTCAGCGTAACAGACAGAGTTGCTTCCGCATTTATAATACTAATAGGGATTAATATTACATGAATACAATACATAATATTAAGCTATCTGAAAAAAAAATCAGTAATACGCTGAAGTAAAATCTATAACTAGCTCAACCTTTCATCCTTCATTAAATGTAATCCTCCATTTTAAATGCAACATAGCTAGGTAACTCAGATAGATGAGTGACGTCAGGTAATGTTAAGCGAAGCGTTAACAAACCACGTCACATCAGTCTGCTCCCGCTTTATAACGCGACCTTGGCCATGAACTGCCCTTGAACTGTGAACACAATACGTTATTATACGTTACGTTTAACGTTTATTTTTATTACGCTTTGAACATTTTTTATCAACTTTACCATTAATGGCGGTAGTTTGTTAGCTTTTGGGAGCATACGCAAAGATATTTGAGATCACTAATCGTCTACCTAGTCTTTTCCCAACTCTGTTGGGACCGGCTTCCAATGGAATTGCATGCAGGAGAATACCAGTTTCTTTATTAAGTTTGACGACTGCACGTCTGTTTTCCACAACTAAGCAAGTGGGTAGAGTGCCTATACAAGACTGAAACCAGGAAGCCAGTTACAGATTTTAAGTAACTGGATTTAGGGACTACGTGTGCCCTGCTCGGGCTGGCCTAGGTAAGCATTTTTTTGCTCCGGCTTACCTCTCCCATAAAATCATCCTTCGCCACTGCTAGCTAGTACGATACCCCTTGGTAAGACTGGTTGTCAGACTTTCAGGTTTCTGACTACCCGTAACTGCTGTCAGAGATCTCACAGATCATCAAATCGCAAAGACAGCCAGGACCTACGGCTTACGTGCATTCCGGGGCACGATAGGGTCTCGATCACTAATGATCGGTTTTTTCACTTCCGGATCTAGGTTATATTTCTTCTCTTTCCCTAATTTTTCTTTAATAAAACATGGGCTGTTATTTCAGGAAGTAATAAAAACCTAATACTTATTTGTGAACATCTTTGGCTCACAAATTCCATGTGAAAACTTGTCATTTGTCGTGTTACATTAAATAATCGTAAGCTATAAATAAGAAACTGTTAAAGACATAGTAAATCAATGTCACAATATCCGTTCGATAGTCTCATCAATGCGGTTAAACATATTTAGCCTACTTAGATACCTACTTTTACAGTTATTTAAAAAAAAGTTACGCATACCGATAAATTCCATGCCTCATCATCTGGTTAGCCATTTCCCAAGTATGTTGGGGGTTGTCTTACAGTCTAACCGGATGCATCTGAATACTAGTGTTTTACATGGAGTGACTACCTATCTGACCTCCACATTCCAGTTACTGAGTAAGTACTGGTAAGACCTTGGTAACCTTGGTGATCCCTTTGGTAAGACTGGTGGTCAGACTTCCGGGCTTCTGACGTCCTGTAACAACTCTCAAAGATCCAAGAATGACAGCCTTTGCCAACGGCTTAACATGCTTACCGAGGCACAGAAGGGTCTCGGTATAAAAAGATGTTCACACATTCACGGACCGACCGCGGCAAGCGAAGGTTAACGTCATAGATCGGCTGTTATAGCGGCTCTATGCAAGCTTGATGCCTGTGCCTGCGGCACACAATAAAATTTAAGCAACAAAAGAGTCATTGTTGTTTCAACTTCTGATATGAAACAAGCAATGAAAGCGCACCAAGGAAATCAGAACCCTAATTGCGTTACGCACTTTGAATCGCAATCCGAAGGATTTTGATGGAATTCATAATCTATTGCTTCATATTCTTGAAAAATTCAAAAGAACAGGTATTGCTTTTGTAAGTGGAAACGCAAATACCCCGCAGGCGTCAAAACAAGTGTGATTGTTTTTAACAGCCGCAATGGTCTGAGCGTCGCAAAAGCGACTGCTGCGCGTGTAATCCTACGTTCGATACTCCGGTCAGGCTTAACAATATTTATTCATTTCCATTAAGGAATTCGCAGTAGCACACCAAAGTATTGGTCTGTGCCTAGGCCAACCCCAGTTACTAATTAAATGGGACTTTTATCATATCTGGCGTTCAGATACAAAAAAAAAAACAGATAAATAAACACAAGGGTTCGGTTTTAATAATCAAATAAGAACACTCAATTTGTAAGCTGTACTACAAATTAGCATCCACAGATACATATTATGTTTGATCTATTTGTTTACATTTTCACCAGATTTTTTTTGAACAGATCATAGTTCCTTTAAAAGGACGGATCGTTCATTAGCATACACAAGACCGGTTCCTTTGTTGATGTGGTTACATGTTTGGGATCTACTTATTTATAGATAGCGCCATTCATCTATCTCAACTCCATCCATTCAATAGAATCCACTGCTAAATACAGAATTACAGATAATTGAAATTAATGAAGCACCTTTAAACCTTGACGTGCCTTGACGAAGATCGACAAAAGATCTTTGTGGCTTAGATGGGAAAGCTTAAATAGAAGACAAAAGAAAGGATTTTGACCTTTCTGTTATAATAACCAAACGATAATGAAACGGTATTGTTTATTGTTCACTAATGATTCGTTAAGGCTGAAGCTGTAGGTACAGTCAGTGGAAACATTCAATTAACATTTCAGTTTTGAAAATCTACATTATTGGGCTAAATATTTAATTAAAATCGGAAAAATAATATTAACTCTTAGCTATTGATAAGCTGAAATGCTTATAATATTTTGTGTCAATTTAGTTGATGTGTAAAAGTAGAAATATTATCGGATAGAATCGGGCGAATCGACACTTCTAAATAATATATTATTTTCTATAGGCGACTCGCAGGAAGTTTCTTTATTTGTGAGCGATTCGTCAACTCCAGAATACGTAGATATTTAGCAATAAGCACGTTTTAAATTGTATGCTTTTATTGCATGTTTACATTGGGCTTTTCTCATGACTTTACTGTTTAGAAGTGTCATACTTATTATTTAAGTATCGATTCGCCCGATTCGGCGAGTAAGTTTGTGCGAATCGACTAATAAACCTTTGACTTCTGTCGCTAACTGTACCAATCTACGGAATGATTATGAATAATGTTGTTAGAGCTTATTATTTAAGCCTGATTGCCTGAACCTTAAACTAGATTAGGACTAATTTAGATTAACTAATTTCGACGCTAGTGTTGTATTTTAATGCCTCTAGCACTGACGTATTAGGTACAAGCTTTTTCCAGCGACTTCGCCCGCGTGGAGGTCTAAAATTATCCCACAGGAACGTATGTATGTATCCTATGTGTTATTCCATGTTATAATCTATCTGTGTGCCAAATTTCATCTAAATCCGTTCAGCCGTTTTTGCGTGATTGTGTAACAAACATCATCTAAACATACAAACTTTCATAATATTAGTAGGATTAAGCGCACGTACGCACGGACGTAATAAATATCGCGCGCTGTATTTTGAACGCTCTGCTAGGCGCCGTAAGTTGAAAATCCAACAGTGTGGTATTTCGACGCGTTGGGATGCACTCTGGTAGATTCTCGGCTATGGCTATGGCTGATTCCGGTTTCTTCACGATGTTTTCAGAGCAGTGGTCATAAAATATTTTATACAAAGTAATGCCTCTGTCTGGATTCCAACCTACGAACTACAACTCGTAAGTCGCGGCCGTTACCACTGGACCACCACTGTTCATAAATTATCGCTTCACGTCAAAGCTTATGGCTTTCACTTATTCCAGCTACTGCTTTACATAATGTAATGTAAGTTGTACAGAACGAATGCGTCTAAAAGTAGAATTTGAATTATTAATGTTAGGTGCAAATGGGCAAAGACCTTTTTTTGTAACGTGCCTATGATGTGTACTCAGTGGATGTCGTTTACGATAATGGTTAGTAATATGTGAAGGCGACTGTACTTCTGTAATGGGGTACGGTTTTCTGTAGGTAATTATGTAGGTCTAGAGAAAATATTGCCGAGCACGCGTATTTGCAGAAAACCTTATAGAGCTTTAAGTTTAATTGGCAAAATTTATAAAAATCTTTTTTTTTTTTCAATGACTCTTTCTGGACGTCAAAAGCTACAAAAGAGAGTTGAATAGAAAACAAGCAAAAGTCCAAACTTCTCTCTTCAGATCCTTGAAATTTCACTTTCACAAATGCCAACCAAATGTAGCAAATAAACCAACTAAATAAAACATGATTAATCCACTCACTCCCGGCGCGGTCCAACCACACATTAGTCAAATTGCACCAAGACATACAGACATCTCTTAAATATATATTCAAAGGCTTAAAATGAAGAGAACGGGTCTTAAGACCAGAACACCGAGACTTATTCATTAAATTTTCAAGTTTGTGCAAATTCCGCAGGACGACATAAGCGGCTTGCCGAGTCGGGCTTACCACTACACCGCCAGGTAACTGAGGTGTGTACATACACTAAGGAAGACTAGATGACTGAGCTGACGATAGGTTTTGTGACTAACCCAAACTTATATTAAAAACGCGAAAATAACTGTCTGTCTGTTTGTCTGTGACCTTTTCACGCCTTGACAGGTGAACATATTTCGCTGAAAGGCTAACACATGCGTAACACACATGCAATAGCAATGGGTTTCATTTTGACAGTTAACAACGTTCATTGCTTTATTTACGTTGGCGAGCAGACAATTTTTTTGAAAATATGGAGCAATGGATTAGCAATACATAAGTAAAGCACGACGACACGGTTGGCGCTGTGGTGAAGCGATTGACTCCTGCGCTGCGTATCGCGGGTTCGATTCCCGCACGGAACACATATTTGTTTGAACTACAAGTAGTTGTTCCGGGTCTGGCACTGTGTATATGAGTTTAAATGTTTGGAAGTAAATGCACCCACAATACAGGAGATATTCCTAGAGTGGGGCAAAGTTTGTTATTAAAAATATTAAAAAAATATCTTTTAAAATGATTTTGTTTGAGATTGATAGTGTGTTACAACAATTAGAGTGCTCGGTTAGAATACTTTTTATCCCGGTGTGTTCCACGCGGGCGAAGCCGCGGGAAAGAGCGAAAGCTAGTTTGTAAGTGGATACTATTTATAAGATTTGCTCCTAAAAATACCTCATAATCTTAATTTTTACTTGATTAGCATGAATATATAAACAAATA
Organism: Antitype chi; assembly: GCA_947359405.1. Classification (NCBI taxonomy): domain Eukaryota; kingdom Metazoa; phylum Arthropoda; class Insecta; order Lepidoptera; family Noctuidae; genus Antitype; species Antitype chi. The sequence goes on along the minus strand of OX375810.1, from coordinate 3,067,239 downwards.
TCAATCCTGAATAAGTAAGTACTTCAAATTATAAAATCCTTGGAAGCTCACCAAATCCAAAACAGATTACCAGCAAAAGGTATAAAAAAGTGCATCCAGATGCGATGCACCAATTAATTCGGCGTAACACTTAACAAACGATACAAGATACAACATATTAAATGAAGCGGTTCAAACCAGTTCAATCAGAACAAGATGGCTGCATAAATATTTAAAGGATTATTTTCGCGGTATAAATCAATGGCGCATGAAACATCCTATTATAATTTGACAGGTGTGAGTTGTGACGAGGGTAGTTTTTTGTGTGAAGATTATTGAAGCGTCACACGGTAGGTACAATGGTGTTGTTGCCTTTTCTTTCCGTTGTTGACTCTGTCTAAAGAGATTATGGTTGATGTTTTTTTTTTTTAATGCCAGACTGACGTCATAATATTTAGTCAATGATATTTTTAGTAAAATTGTGGTGAATGGAAGAAGGCTGATGCTGGGAAACATCATCGTGATCATCTTTACTAGTATACATGTTTTTATTCTTTACAGACTGACTTTTTAAACCGACTGCTAAAAAACGAGGAGTATCTCAATTCAGTTGTATTTTTCTTTAAAGGTTTAACTTCAACTGCAATCTACAAAATATGGCTTTATGGAATTATGACAATTAAAATCATCAATTCAATCCTTTACAAAAGTTCATTTAATCCCATTGAAAGAACACAACATTTTCACGTAAAACAATAAATCATTTCGAATGTCAATCCATTTATTTAACGACACATTTATTTGTATCACGTACTCAGTCGTAACTGTAACCGACAGATTGGCAAACAAACTTGTCCAGATGTCAACAATGTCGTCTTGTTCGAGAACACCGACAACAAGTCTGTCTGCTATTCCGAGACGACTTAGAACAAGTTAAAAGATGTCTATCAACAAGTTTACGACTTATATTGAGACATTTTTGGATTTTAACAATGAAATAAGTTTCGTGAATTCTGTAAAATACGCTATTGTGTGGAAATGTAAAAGATGCAACAATGTTTCGGCAGATTTATCTAAGTAAATATTTGTATATTGTAATACATGTAAACAAAATCAAAAACATCAAAAAACCCGACTGCCTAAAAAGTGAACTTTCAAAAAGATGGAAACAAGAAACTTGTTTTAAAAGGATGACTATTAGACTGAATACTATATATAAGCAATCACATGCAGTCGGAGGCATCATCTTAAATTTAACAATAAAGACCTTTATTGCCTCCGACTTCACTTTTTAGGCAGTCTGCTTGTTTGATTTTGTATTTTTTATCACAGTTTTTAGTTAATATAATTATTTTTACGTTAATGAGACCTATTTATGAAACCCTTTATTTTGATATACATACCCAGTGTCACTCCCACAATTAAGACGAATCTAACGGCACCTCTCAAGCTGAAATCGATCAAGCCGTTTAGGCCTACAGAGCATGCCAAAGAAATATACCTACATACATACACACACTCGAAAAACATAACCCTCCTTCTGGCGCAGTCAGGTAAAGAGCGAAACACCATAAAAAAAATCGCCCGCATCTCTGTCAATGGAAAAAGTCCCTGAAAGGCTGGCAGGATTGCCAAGTTGTAGGGCGATGCCGATTCTTTGGCCAAAAAAACAAAACATCCTTCTGGCGCAGTCGGGTAAAAATAGGCCAGCCCTCTGGTCAGGTGAAGAGATGACCAACCGCTTGACGATGTCTCGAAAAACCAAGTGGGCACTCCGGCAATGTTTATACAATAGTAAGTATTATATCTTGAAGACTGGATCAGCACCCTAATTTCGTAATACAATACACACTTTCAATAACATTCCCAGGTTATGATGATCTGCACAAAAAGCGCAATGAGCGTGGTTGAACTGTCAAAATGAAAGGATCTCAACACCATTCCTTTTGACAGTTGTCATTTTGTGTGTACGCATTGCGATTGCGATTCCCCGCTTCTTAGAAGTCAATACTTTATCATCGATGAGGAATCTTGTACGCTGACTGCTTCTTATTAGAACCTGACGCGAAAGTCAGTGCCACCTAGCCAGCCATCAGTAAAAAAAAACGAGGGACTACAAAATATTTAGGCTAGTTAATCACCTGACAATATGAAATACGTTCTAAAAAGTTGTTGGGGTCAAACAATTAAAAGTTTCTTCCTAAACTGTCTAAAACTTAGGATGATGACATAGCGAGTCGCAAGGATGCAGGCACTAGCTATTCTAACGAACTGCTTTGAAACGTCTGAGCTTGCAATATTGTCAGAGCAAGAAAACTATTCTACAGGCTGCATAAACTACACCAATTTGTAGGTACAGTTTGTTCCAAAAGTATCTGATAAAAAGGTAAACAAACCATGTTCAGGTTAAATTCTTGGCTTATTAGTAAATTCGCACGTATTTACTCGCCCCATTCAGGCGAATAAAGACATTTAAATAATATGCTATTTTCTAATGCAATAAAGTTATGACAAAAGGTCACTGCAATAAGATCATAAAATTCAAAACGTGCCAATTGCCCAGTGTGTATTTAACGAGTTGTCGATTTGCCCACAAACAAATTAACTTCGTGCGAGTCGCATTTAGAAAATAACATACTATTTAAAAGTGTCGATTCAACGCGGCGAGTAAATTCGTGCGAATTGTCTAATACGCCAAATTCCTACGCAATTACTCATTTAAAGGAATTAGTAACACGTTCACCTGTATTTAGTATAGTAGGTTTCAACTTAATTTCTACCTTATCCCAACAACATTATTAAATTTTAATTTAAAAATCCTCGATGAAAATTTAAGTAAAAACCTTTCCCTCAATTATCAAATGAAAAACATCTTTAAGCTGATTTGAAAATTACAATTTCTTGTTTAATTTATTGAAAATATCTGGATGTCCGAGCAGTGCTCGGTATTTTTTCTTGTTGGACGTTTTCTAAAAATGAAACCTAGCTAGATAAATTTATCGCCCCCGAAACCCCCAGAATACTAAATTTCATTAAAATCGTTGGAGCTGTTTCCAAGATTCAGATTATATATTATAAATATATATATAAGAATTGCTCGTTTAGAGGTTAGATAGATTAGATAATCAAACCAAAGAACGCAAATTCTAAGTTGCACTACAAATTGGCATCCAAAAAATACGTTTTCAGATCAATTTGTTTACATTTCCATCATACACTTTTGTATCGTAATTGTACTCAGTAGTACAAGAAACTTCTCCATCAGAGATCACAAACAATACTAGTTTACTGTGCAGTGGGCCAGCCTAACTAAGTTAGCCGATGTTAAGCTCAGTTCTTGAAGTTCCCAACAAATATTGGATGTCATTATTAAATTATAATTTAAATATCATCTATGAAAAAAAAAGTTATAAAATTAACTTCAATAAATTGTCAAATGAAAAACATCTTTATAGTGATTTAAACTTAGTATTTCTTGAAATAATCAAAGCGAAGAACTCAATTTGTAAGTTGCACTTAAAAGGGCATTCCCAGAAAATTTTCCGATCCATTTGTTTACATTTCCATCAGACAATTTTGGCATAGACTATATCGTTATTGGGCTCAGAAACTTCTCCATCAGAGATCACAAACACGACTAGTTTACTGTGCAGTGGACCGGCCTAACTAAGTTAGCCGATGTTTAGCACAGTTCTCCAAGTTCGGCTCTTGTTCTGTTTATTAAATTGTGCATCTTGAGACTTGCATTGTTACTGTAGCTACGACTTGGGCCGAGTTCATGGTCTAATCTTATTGTTCTGTGTCGTCAGCGACTGACAAGGCTGCAGTTAGTTTTGCAACTGTGGCTGTGGTTATAGTGTTATGAAACTCGATAGGTTCAAGTGTTTGGATGAATGATTTGCAGACTAGCGTCCTGCTGTAACTAGCTACTGATGCATAAAACCTGCTATTACCATCATAATCATAATTTTAAGACAATATATCTACGAATAAATAATAATAATAAAATAATAATAATCAACCTATAATATTCCCACTGCTGGGTCACAAGCCTCCTCTCTATGAGAGAGAGAGTGGGTCGTAATTCATCACACGAGCCCAGTGCGGGTTGGTAGATGTCCCATGTCTTCGAATTTTTGGTTCCAGGACATGCCGGTTTTCTCACGATGTTTTCCTTCACCGTTTTGAGAGCAGTGGTGATAAAATAATTTACACAAAGTAAAATGCTTGCCTGGGTTCGAACTTACGACCTACAACTCGTAAATTGCAGCCGTTATCACTGGCCCCAGTGTACGACTAAACGCCGACAGACACTACGCCGACAGACTGAACACCGGCAAGACTTTACTTCGACGGGACTCTTGGCCGACAGGACTCTGCGCCGACAGGGCTCATCAGCGGTTAGGTTAGGTTATAATTGCAACCAAGAGCGCGCGAGCCGTGCGAGCGAAGCGAGCGGTGCCGCAGCAGGAGCCGACGAGCGCTACTTCCATTTTAGCGGCAGTTACTAGACTATTCAGTAATAGCGCAAGGTACTATCCGTCTTGATACCAGTTCACCCTGCCGTCGAAGAGTCCTGTGGGCGAATAGTCCCGTCGTAGTAAAGACTTGTCGGTGTTCAGTCTGTCGGCGCCGGCGTAGTGTCTGTCGGCGTTTAGTCGTACACTCCACTGGCCCACCACTGCTCTCCTGCTATAGATACCTACATATTAGGTTTGCATCACCCACAGCTAGATTATGTAGAACTAAGCATAGCTTATTTGTATTAAGGCTCCGATTGTCGATTTACGCGACTATAGTAGATTCATTTCCATGAAGTTCTCATAGAAATTGTTCTAAAAGAGTCGCGTCGAACTATCGCGTCGCACCTGTCTGCGACGAATAAATTACACGTACTGCTTGTGAGTCGCGTCGTGCTGATTTGCGGGAGCCTTTGATATTTATATTTGGGTTATGGAGCTGTCAGATAGGCAGTCACCTCAACATCATCATCATCCTAGCCTTTCCCCAACTACGTTAGGGTCGGCGTCAGTCAGAACGGCTGCAGCACAATAACAATATTTTACAGGAAGCGTCTGCATAACTGACCTCCACAATCCAGTTACTCAAAGTTGGGATAAGACATGACAGACGACGATGATGATGGTTAATGCCAACGATCTTCGCCTATATTAGCTAGAGTTCCTATACAGTAATCCACTTTATAAATGTTAAAAATGTCACAGACGGTAGCAGATGAACATATTTCGTGGTCATTCTAAAAATATACTTATTCCGTAGTGCACGTAACAAACCCACCAGAAGGTGTCCATCCGATAAATTATTGAATAGTCTGGAGCTGTGTACAGTCAGGCACATTATAGTGTTATGACGGCCGCCTGCTCGTCCCATTATACGGAATCAGAACATTTGTATGCCACACGTACACTCGCGCAGACAACGCTCCTATCGGGACGGTGACAATTTTGGATTTAAACTTTTGTATAATAAGCTTCATCAGACTTTGATACTTAACTGGAATTGAGGATGGCTTTGTTTCCCTGTGTATGCAAAATGTTATGTTAGTATTAATAAATATTAGGTATTATGTATTTTAACTTTAAAATTAACTTTTGTATTAGAGATGGGCCGACTATGACTTTGGCCGACTAGCCGACTAGTCAGCTGCAAAATGGCCGATTAGTCGGCCAAGCCGATCATTGCTTTCGGTTGAGTTCGGGTAACATCGGCAATGTTCAAAATGGCATACCTACTTATTGCCAATAGAGTTTCTTCTATTTGGTATGCTGGGGCCACACTACGGTCAACGTCAATGCCCATCATCGCGATAAACAACGCGGTAAAGATTCCGATAATTAAAGCGATAAATTCAGTGGCCACACTTGAACGGTCAACGTCAATGCTCATCATTGGCGATAGTTATCGCCTAACGTCAAATGGCAATGTGAATGCTGCAAATGGCAGTGTAAAATGTTGCCAAGACAAGACTCACTGTCAAAAAAGGTCTCATGTAGAGCCAAGCTTCTAACTCTACACGCCCTAACTTTACAAGGCCTAACTTCACAAACTTTACAACTTACTCAAAATATGTGGCAATTAAAACTTTATATGTTTAATAAGTCCGCTATTGACAACATATCCCGAGAATTTTGTTTCTCTGTTATAATCTAAAACCAAGTTTTAAGGGTTCAAAAAAACGACGAAGCGCTTCGAGATAAGGTAGGTACCTAGTGCCCTTGCGCTCCGCTTGGATATTCAGATTGCAGATTCTATAATAAAAAATAATAACAGTAAAGATTTCAATTTCATATCAATCACCGTCTTTTAAATTTTTAAGTATATTAGTACAAGTCAGAAATGGGCCGACTTGTCGGCTTTCCCGACTAGTTGGCGCATCACTATTTTGTATTGAAATAATCATAATTATTTAACAATTCACGGAATTCATTTTATTCGTTACATTGTGTTCCAACACACAGAAAATAAACAGTTATTTTCCGGGTGTCGCGTCTAGTGGATACAGATCCACTATATGTAGCTCTGCAAGCAACGAACAAACACACAGAACGTTTACTGAGTAAAAAAAAATATGGATTCTATTTCGCATTGTGTTTGTTGTTTGTTTGTGTTGAAGGTAATCTACTTTACAATTAATAAAAAGTACCACACACGAGTAGCAAAACAACATAATATAACTAGGTGCAAGAAATAACAATATGATTTAAATATCAAAGTTCTTTGGCACTTTTTATTTGCTTTGGAATGTAACTGTTTGCAAAAGGCCATCGCTATCTCACACAAACGCATAGCATAATTAATTTAATGTTATTACTGCTGGGACACAGGCTCCTTCCTCTCTGTAGAGAGCCATAATCCACACGGACCCAGTGCGGGTTGGTTGGCATACCTACTACAAATCCATTGATAAAATCCTCCCCGAGAACAGTTAGTCGAAATCGGAACATACATCGTATCAATTACAGATATTGTAACCGAAATCCAGCGTCTAAATTCCACCAGAAACACAAGTCATAACACACATAACACCACGACTTGTTTCCCCGAAGGGTTGGGCAGAGGTCTAAGTCTAGGTCAATGTTTTGATGGTATATTGGCGTGTGCTAGCTGAAATATAGCAAATTTAATGTATTTTTTTTGTGTTTCGTAATGTAAATTACCTACTATTGTATAGAATAAAGTTCTTCTAACTTAATATACAGCTGTGCTGCTGGGGAATTTGTTGCGCTACTTCTTCTTCCCAGCTAAAGCACTAGGCAGTGGTGAAGGGCGGGCGTTTTGTGGGGACTGTCCTATGTAATTTTGACGTTCAAAAAGAGCTGACTCTCAGCCTAGTTTGAATAAATGACTTTTTGTCTACTTATAGTACCTACACCCACATTTCGCCAATTGTGTTTATAGGCCTCATGTGAGGCAAACCTATTGACATCAACTGGACACAAATCCAGACGCCGAGCTCGAAAATCCATTTAAAACTTGGATCGACCTGGGAATTGAACCCAAAACCTCATGCTCAGCGGTAGCGCTTGTGACCACTAGACCAACGACACAGTCACAAGGTACAAGGCATACGTTAATAATAACCATGTCCACGATTGTTAATCAATCGGACATCGCCAGTGGGAGCAATACCTACTCTCATAAAATATGCACGTCGGGCGAGCAGACGAGCATCCCCACCATACGCACTAATAGAATGTGTTGAATATTTGATCAATCGTAACAACGCCGTGCCCGACAGTACCGCAATTCAAAGGCATACCGATTCTGTTATCCGAATGCTATTCCGAAAGATTGTAAACGGTTATTGTATTAGGATTGCTGTGTTATATAGTTTGGGAGTAAGCGATTTTGGCCTATAGGAAGACAATGGTATTATGTTGCGTGTTGGTATTACTGAAATCTGTTTCAGTGGTTTGCGTAAGTGCGTTATGTACCTACCAACTTTTTATTAAAGTCAGTACATAATACATGTAGCTAGTAGCAGGGGCGAAACTACAATGATACGGGGCCATTAGTACGCATTCTCTTAATAAGATCATAATAACCTGAGCTGTCATTCAGCTCGGGTTATTATGATCAGCATTTTTACCCAGGAGGCTATTTAGTTTATTTTACAAAAAAAACAATAACTACTTACTCCGATTCGGAGCTTTGCCACAGTCGGGCAGAGAGGGCCCCTAACAAATTGTTATACAGGGGGATTATTTATAATATTTTATTAAAAATGGAGTCATTAGGGAAATGCAATTCAGTGTAAAAACTGTTAATAACTTCTCCTGTAAATAAATATACACACATCAAAAGTGTCTAGGGATCAAGCTTAGGTTTGCTGTTTGCTAGTTACTAAAAATCTGGTTTCATAATTATATTTTTTGCTTGCTTTTTTTTCGCTAATATTATGTTATATAGACTACTAGGCGGAAATTCAGACAACGAATAGTTTATTTTACGCAATAAAAACTTTTTTTGAAATAACATTTTAATGATAGGATTAATTAACTAAGGTTAAAAATCCAGCATATGCAACAATCGCGAGCACTTGGCCGATCGACACTTACAAAAACATTTTATTTAATCGATCTAAATATAAACTTTTATATATATCTTATTTTTTTTAAATACCATGATTCCTAGACACTTTTTATGTGTGTTGTATGTACCTAAGTTTCCATCTGACAGGGTAGAATATTTAGCTCATAATCGCTTTACGGACTTATTATTATTTACCACCAAGGAATAAACAATATCAATAAATATTTGAATAAAATATTGAGTCTTTTAAAGATCTTACTTAACAGCTTCGTAATTTTATTTCCCAAAATACTTCGATATAATTACGAATGGACATTAAATTGTCTTTTCAGTAGAAAATGGCCTAGAATTCGGTCGAGCACCCACAACCACAAAACGCTTTTGGGCCTGGGAATTCCATTAAACTTTTTGTCCTATCTTCCGTACAGGATAATTACGGAGCATTCAAGGTGTCTGACCACTGGCTTGGCAAACTATTGAACTAATTGGGTGTAGTTTTGCAAGTTTGGAAAAGGTAAGTGCTTCTATTTTTAGACAATGTCCAAAACCCATATGATAACCATGGTATAACCGCCATAATTTCGTGGATTTGTTTAAGGTGGATGCGATAAGGTGGCGCTAAAAATTAAAAAGAATTTCGCGAGCTACCCTTTTTTTTAAGTGTGGGATTATCAAATAACTTCTCCCGCTAGGGCGTGTCAGACTTTTTCTGACCAAAACCCACCCGTGTTCCTTCAGTTGCCTGTGGCCGTGACCCCAGGCACACCCTGGGGCCATGGTATCTCTTTCGAACAACCCGCACCCTTGGCAGGCATCGGCCCTAGCAGACCCCACCAGTTGGTGCTGACCTCTTTGAAGCGCGCGTGGAACACAACGCGCCGTCGACCCGGGCTTGCGGACGGCGAGCTACCCATTACTCACCGTCCGCAAGCCAGCGAGCTACCCTGGCGCGCCCTTTATCATCACCACTGCTCTCAAAACGGTGAAGGAAACCATCGTGAGGAAACCGGCATGTCCTAGAACCAAAAAATTCGAAGACATCTACCAACCCGCGCTGGGCCCGCGTGGTGGATTACAGTCCACGCCCTCCCACATAGAGGAGGCCTGTGTCCCAGCAGGGGGAACATTATAGGTTGATTATGATAATTGATTGATATTGATAATAAAGCCCTTTTATGGTAAGCGTAACAGGTACCGGCTACCGGGATAATTATGAGATACTGATGATTGAAATTGGTCTTTCTAAATTATATCCATTAAAAAATACCATACTGTAGAGTCGAATAAAAAAATACTAAGTATGTGTAATGGTACAGCATTTCTGAGAATGAAAATGAAACTCATCAGCTGCATGGCCGCCTATAATCCAGTGTAATTTGTATACAAACTGGTTATTCCAGTTCGTGTAGATCATAATAAACTACTGTTACAACTAACACAAGGATATTATAATACAACACATGAATCCTGCATGTTTGAGCTCAAAACATGCACCAACCATGCTACCGCTTTGATTGTAAGTAAATTCTTAGCATGCTCTATGAAAGTTAGTCTAAGAGCTCGCGATTTCACTTAGTACATATTATGTATACTTAGTACATATAATTATGAACAGACATCTTTGTGTTACAGTCGCGAATCATATTTTAATCAACATACAACCTTGCGCTGACCTGGAAATTGCAAAAAATTTAAGTAAAATTTAATTTCGCGTGCCCTGGACTTCTACTATAAATAAACCTGCATTATCCGAGACAGCTCATTCCCATTTCTTTATAAAAAAAAAAGATAGAACTGACCGATTCTGCGTTGAGAGTGTGGGTGGAGCCGACTGGCTGATCTGGCTACACACATTCGATTTTCAAAAAGGAAAGTATATACTGCAAGACGTGCCTAAGGTGCGTTTTGAGCAGTAGGTACAAACTAAGTAACCATTTGTTCAACTTAAGGTCTACTTAAGGTACTACTTAAGGTCTATACCTTAAGTAGTACACATTTAAGTCCACGTTCGCACCGAGGTAAAAAACTTGTGTGGTTTTATGAAACCACCGTAAAAGTGAAACTTTTATTACATCGTCTCAAACTTTTTCGTCTGTGTGTTGCATGTCGCGTGACGTGTTTTTTTTCCCACTGAGTCTTCAACGCACTGTTTAACGCCGAGAGTTGAAAATGGAACAGTATGTTTTTTCTATGCACTGGGATGCACTCTGTTGGATTCTCAATGCTCTGTTCAACACCGAGAGTTGAAAATCCAGCAAGCGATAAAATCACGTCGCGATATTTTTACGTCCGAGTGAACGTGGTCTTAAGATAAAAAACCCGCGTCTATTGGCATTTACAATCACAGGACAGACAGATACAGGCCGTCCCACTATCGCAATTTATAATATTAGCCCAGATACCCATAGATAACTATGTAAATGCCAGTGGTCGTTCGAGACATAAATTCTACTAACTGTGCAGATTAGTGCACATTGATTGTGAAATACTGACACTGCACAGGTAATACGATAATGCTCTCACGTCGAGCCTGATCGAATAATCGGCCCAACGAGCGTAATAGCATAAAATGGGCAAGTAAGTACCTACAGAAGGCCGGTTCCATACCATAGAATGAGCTAAAATGCACGCACACAATGACATGCGTTGATATATAATGTTCCAAAACTATCTGATGAAAGTGTAAACAAACCCTGTTCAGGTTAAATTATTGAGCAAACTTCACTAAAGGGAATTAGTAATACATTCACCTGTATTTATAAGGTTTGAACTATATCTACAACTTTTTTCCAACAATTATTGTTTGATTGACATAATTAAATTGTTACTGAAATATCATCGACGTAAATTAAGGCTATAAAATATTAACCTAAATATTGTCAAATAAGAAAAAACAGCTGTAAACGGTGATTTTAAATTAGCATTTCGGGTTAAGTATTTAAATAATCAAATCAGAGCACTCAATTTGTATGTGGCACTAGAAATGGGCACACACCACCGACAGGTATGTCTCCTGTTTAATTTGTTTACATTTTCATCAGATACTTTTGGAACAGTCATTAGTACGGTCACCAAAAAAGATAAGTAGGTTACCAGGGTCGTCGGATATAGTTGAAGTTTAATAAGAAACCGATGGATGTTATTGTTTTCGAATTAAATTTAATTTAATGAATATAAACCAAACAGTTAATTTATCAAATTAAATTTCATTCGAAAACATCCATCAGTTTCATACTAAGTCTAACTATATTCGACGACGCTGGATACTTATTTCTTTTGGTGACTCTACCTACAGCGAACGCCAGCGTACTCGCGAATGGCAATTGTTTTGAGATAGTTAGTCCATGTTCGCACGGACGGCAATATATCGCAGCGGAATTTTTACGCGCACTGAATCTTCAACCCACTGCACTAAGATTTTAAAATCGAACAGTATGTTTTTTCGACGCGCTGGGATGCGCTGTGTTGGATTTTCAATGCTCGGTTTAAGACTGAGAGCTGAAAATCCAGTGCGCGGTAAATTCCCATATATTTTTACGTCCGTAGGTACTTAGTTTGATATTGCTGTACGTACGCGTCTATGCGTGCGTGAGTCCATTTTCGCTCGTGGAGCATCCGATCCGGCTGAGCTTCTGAGCCAATCTATTCTGTGGTAATAGGCTTTCAGGCTAGCACTATTATTTGCGTATATTATTGTCCTGTCTAACTCCGATTCTATTTACTACTTGATGTGTTATGTGGTCGGGATTAGCTTATTAATCGCAGGATTTGAACTGGTATTTCGTTCATTTATGAGATTATTTGATGTAAGTACTAGACTACTATTAAAATGGTTTATTTGATCTAGCTACCCATTGTTCTTTGTTTGGAAATAAATATCTAGGAACAACATTTTAAGTTTCCAGCTTTGGTCTATTGCCAAGATCTGTGTTTTCATATGGTATTAAGATATCAAGGATTTTTTACTGTTTCGCTGGAAGTAGCTGCAATAATATTAAACTGTGTTATTTCCTTATTAAGATTTCGAGCCAGTATTGACAAACAGAAACACTGGCTACGTACAAATATCATTCGAAGACAGTGTTTCGGAAAATTCATTTTCATTTTATTCGGAAAACACTAGCTTTCTTCTAGTTGTAGCGGCATCTATACTGCCACATGTGAACTACACATCACACTGACGTCACGCAAAATCCTGCATCGCGCAAGCAGAATTTACTGAACAAGTAGCGTGAATACAACGTACTGACAGCAATTGTCGGGCAGCTGGCTGAAGGCCTTAATTTATTGAGGACTAATAGCCACCGGCAAGCTCGGTTAAGAAACCAAGAACCTCATAGGTTCACCTGGGAGATGTGAGTTAAAAAAAAAACAATTGCAACTAGACACAACACCCGGCTGGTCGGAAGGTCCTCCCTTTTCTATGGAGGTTGATTGAACTTTACACCCTGTTCCTCAAACCTTTAAACAGTGTTCGCCAGTATGTTTTCGAAATACGTTCACCCACACTAATTAATAATCTTCTGTACTGCGGGTGCCCCTAAAGATTACCATAACGAAGGTAAATTGTAGGTAATCTTCTTAATAACTCGGTCAACATCCCAAAGATCAATCTTCTAAAACAATTATCCGTTCCAGGGCTCTCGAAATCTCGCTGTGACAGCCAGCGGCAAGCACCAATCAAGCACCCGACTCGAGTAATTGACTCGATTGAAACACTTCGCTATCTCATCTTGAAAATAAATTTAAATTTTCTAATTAAAATGGTACGAATTTTAAGAGGCCTAAACTGCGCAGATTAGTGGTACTTCTTCCTGAATTTTATTATTAAGTTCTTTAAGTGGGTTTTATTGAGTTTGACCTTGCAAGGGATTCTGGCTTATTTTTCAACGCATAATCCCTATGATAACGAGATGGTTTCCTTGGAGTTTCTACCCGGAATTGGCAAAACTGTAAGGTATGGGATTTCATGGGATTACCTACTAGTTGATGGTTTGGTTGCCATGGTGTTCCTTACTTGCTGTTTTGGGGTTTTTTGGGAACATGCTGTTAATCTTTCATAGGTATCGACTACTTTTACGAAAGCTGTAGGTATGTATATGGTTTTCTGTTAAAACAAGATATTTCACGTGGACCAGATCGTGGGCAAAAGCGGGAACTTCATAAATCGTAATTTAATTCAATCCTACTAATATTATATTTGTGAAAGTTTGTGAAGTTGTTTGGATTTTTGTTACTCAATCACGCAACAACGCCTGAACGGATTTGGGTGAAACTTGGCTCACAGATAGATTATAATCGGGATTAACTCATAGGATGCTTATTATCTCGGTAATACGCAGAATTATTTTCGCCCTCCACACGGCCGCTGGCAAAAACTAGTACTAGATAAACTGGAGTTCAACAGGAGTTATAAGTGTTATAATAACGTTATATGTAACGTTGTAAATATTTTATCTTAAATAGGTTCGTATTTATAAAACGCGTCGCGGTGCGTAGGCGCGCATTGCTGTAATGCTTATTCGGTATTTCCTGTCGCCATGTTTAAGTATAAGAAAAAGAACGTGCCGCTTTTTATAATCCTGCGCAAATTAAGTGGTTTCGCATTTTTTGATAAGTAAAACTTGATCTTCATGAATGCTTACATGTATCATGTTTGTCATTGAAGTGTAGGCAATGTTATTTACTGAACGGTGGGCGATACGACTACGGCTGAGCACAACGTTAAGACGTCTTTGAATAATACCGAAGAACCTGCACCCTCATTGCGTAACACAATCATAATCTGAATCATTTTGAAGTATTATTGCTAATCCATTGCTTCATATGTTCGAAAAATTCGTCTGCTCTTCTTTGTAAATAACGCAATGAATATTGTTGAACTGTCAAAATTAAAGCCATTCCTACTGTTAGTGTGTTACGCAATTACCCCGTTGGCCCAAAATACTTAAAAAAAATGTGTGGAAAAGGGAGAGGGATTGATTTGACCGTCGCGTCGACGGTGGTGTAGCACAGGGTATTTATAATAGATTTAAAATGGAAGGCTTCGGAAGTCAAAAATTACTTTTCCAAAAACATGACATTACTTCCCTACATTACTCTAAAGAAACACAAAACCTGACACATTATCACACTAATATTATGAAGAAGTTTGTATGTAGGCGGTAATCTCTGACACTACCAGACGGATTTCAAAAAAACTTTTTGCATTTTATAGCCCAAATCTTCAGGAAGGTTAAACGCTTTTAAACATCACGCTACGACTCTAAGGAGCAGAGTAAAAAGAAAACTAACGCTAAGAGAAAACGAAGTAGGTAATGTCGCGGATCGCGAGCGATGCGATGCTAAGGCCCTGGTAACTTTAAATATTGTCGTTATGAGCAATAATAGTTCTTATTGCAATCCGATACGGGTTAAAATCTGTTGTAATCAATTCGAATAATAAGCAAGCAGTGTCGTAAAAATGCAAAAAAAAAACGTATAAAATTAGATATTAACTATTTAACAATAAATAATCCATCACTGGATGCAGTTTCACATTTGGAATTTTTATGATAGGTATATTTTTAATTATAATTAAAAATATACAATAAAATTCCAATTATTACAATTGTTATTGAAGGGATAAACCGGTTTTAAAGATAATAAAGAGGTGACTTTGATGATTTTTTTTATGCATTAAAGTATGTTTAATTATGTTTTGAGTTCCATCACTCTATGCAAAAAAGACTTACTGATTTAAAAACACACCTTTTTGGGCGCTTTCAAGAAATTACCGCCTAAAAAACAAAAACAAAAAACAATCGGACGAAGTTGCGGGCAGAGTCCATTATAAAGAAGCTTTTCTAAGGTAACAGGAGATATCCCATCGCCGCGTATATCGATACAATGGGGCAAGCAGCCGTCTCGGTCCGACGCATGGGAATCACCCGACCCCGTGAGTTCACGGGAACACGGCGTTAATTATCTCTTGCCTCTGTTTGTACCATGTTCGTAAGAAAGCGTATGGGCGACAGTTATTTTTATTATGATATATTAAAGTTATGTGCTCATTAATAGGTTGGTTAGCTCTTTCGTTACTATGTCGTGGTCAGCTTTCATTGTAAAGTATTAAAATATTTTTTAGAGGGGATAAATATTTTAATATAAGAGTGCCGTATTGTCACGAGCATACCTTGCACTTACGCAAGATTCAAAATCGATTTTCTCATTAAATGCTGGTAGATATTTTAGCTTCTTTGATTAGACGATTCGACACGGTAGAATCGATACTTATTATATTCTTATCGATATTGCCTATAGGGGACTCGCACAAAGATAATTTATTTGTGAGCGAATCGAAAACACCAGAAAATTTAATGCACTTTATTGCATTTGCCTTTTTACACGCTTTATATTAGCTTCACTTGTATGTTTGTTTGTTTGTATGTTTGGTAACCGACTCCTTTGAGCGCGATTTTGACCCACTTTAAACGGTCAGATTTCATTGAAACTTTGTAAACTTGTCAAGGACCGATGACAATTCAATAATTTAAAAAAAAATTGAGAAAAAAAGAAACAAAAAAAAATAACGTCTTTGTAGTTAGCAGAACTAAAAAATAGAAAATAAATAATAGTTTAAAAAAACTAAAAAACACGCTTTAAAAACCAAACTAAAAAAGGAGAAAATAATTTAATTCAATTAAAAAGCGTGGGGTGCTTGACATTAATTGATTATAAAAATACCTCAAAAAGCACCCCACGCTTTTTAATTGAATTAAATTATTTTCTCCTTTTTTAGTTTGGTTTTTAAAGCGTGTTTTTTAGTTTTTTAAACTATTATTTATTTGACCTTTTTTCATAACTTAATTGCATACAATTCCAAACGTGTCAATTGCCTAATACGTTTTTCTGGATTTTTCAATTCTCGCACAAATAAATTAACTTCGTGGGAGTCGTTTAAAGAAAATAATTTACATAATAAATAGGTATTTTCTCTTAGTTATAATTTTTATTTGACGAGATGTATTTACGCTCGTGAGGTTTTAACTGATAGGTACTGTTTCTTGTGCAGTCAACAAAAGATCTTTCAACAACGTTATCAATAACTTTTTCTAACTCATGAGACACTCCAAAGAACGAGCGACGTCAGAGACTTAATATCAAAAGTGGGGCTCACTTTCAATCTTGAAGACATACATTATTCCCAACTACTACATAATGCGTTGAAACATTGAGGGAAGAACAACTAGAAATACAACCCCTTAATTTCAATTTAAAAACAAAGGAATATTAACTGTTTTAACACAAATAGCATCTATAACATCGAGCTATTCCCAAAACTCCCGTCCAACTTTCCTTCAAAATTTTTAACGTGGGTAGTTTAAGTTTGCACACTTTCCTCGGTGAATGGACGCGTAAATCGTGGCCAAGCCGGGTAGTGAAAACACAATACGCCACCAGGGAGGTATTTGTCTCAGCAACTTGGCCGGGAAGCGTCCCGTGTGTTATTTATCCTAACTGAGGCTGGAGTGAGCCATACCTTTTTAGCTGTTATGTTTTTTTCGTTCCAGAATTTTTGATACTATGATATCACTCGTTTAGTGAGAGGTTATGTAATAACAGCCGCACGGATCAATCAAAAGAAAGAAAGAATAGAGTTTATTTGGACACAGTTCGTGAAACACAAATATACAATAACAAATAAAAAAGTGAAAATAAATAACTACAACAGTGTGTGCCTCACGGCTGCGCCAAAAAGGTTGGTTGGTTTGATTGATCAGGTTAAGCTACGCTTGCCGCGGTTGGTCCGTGGATGGGTGACCATCTTTACATATCAAGACCCCTCCGTGAAAGCACGTGAAGCCGTTGGGCCTGGCTGTTAATTGTAGAAGCCCGAAAGCCTGACAACCAGTCTGACCAAGGGGTATCGTATTAACTGGGTTGTGGAGGTCAGATAGGCAGTCGCTTCATGTAACATAGGTACTGGTATTCAGCTGCAACCGGTTAGACTGGAAGCCTACTCTAACATAGTTGGGAAATGGCTAGGCAGATAATGATAGTACTCGTTTGTGGGAGACTGGAAAGCTATGGGGGAGACTGTTGCCCAGCAGTGAGAAAATACAGGTTAAATAAATAGTACAACAATTTTTAGCAGACTGAATAATCCACGTACAGACACATCAAGTTACTCCAAACTGTCAAATTTTCCCAATTGAACATGAATCTTATACTTATGTAATAAAGCTGAAAATCTATCAACGAAATTTTACAGATTGGGGTAGCTTGATGTGCTGGCGTCTGTACAATGGTCTAATTATAAGGGTAAGCGCGGAATCAAACCATAGAACATAGTTCTCTGTCATCTATTGTGACGCTTTTATGATGTTTAAAAGGTCACCTTACGAATATATGTTTTGTGCAAAAGAAACGCAACGAATGACAGGATAGAAGAATAATGGTATTTGGTGTTGTTTTGAAGCTGTAGGCCGACCATCATTGTGAATTTCTTTATAGGCACGTAAGTACCAAGAGGGCTGAATTTTAAATAGAATAAAGGCCATAAACGACCATAATAAAATTCCTTAGCTAAGATTTCCCCATAAACCGTACCATAAGCACTTTTGTTTTACGTAAACGAACAGTGCTCAAGTTAAAGCGGCTATTGCGGAAAATTGCTTGAAGACCAAGCTTGGAAATGGTTATTGATCTCAGCATGTTGTTATATATTTTCTTTTGTTTAGCCTATACTGTGCCTCTGCTGGGCAAAGGCCTCCCCCGTGTCCTTCCAGGGACTCTTTTCCCGCGCCACCTCGAACCAGCCCTCGCGGTACGCGTCTAGGTCGTCTCGCCACCGCTTTCTGGGCCGACCGCGGCGGCGTCGTCCATCTTCAGGCACCCATTGTGTAGAAACCTTTGCCCAGCGGTCATTCTGCATGCGGCTGATGTGACCCGCCCAATCCCATTTGAGCCTAGCAGCCTTCTTGCCTACGTGTTTTATACCCGTTCTGGAACGCAGCGTGTTGTTCCGAATTTTATCCTGTCTTTTTACACCCAAAATGCTGCGTTCCAGGAAGGATGCACGTGTCGACGAGTTTGCGCTTCAGGGAGAACGGCAGATCCCCCTTCATTAGCTTCTTCATGGACCAGTAGCTTTTCCAGGCGTTTTCAATTCGACGATCGACTTTTTCCTGCCTGTTTTCGAAAGAAAACTAACTGGCCCAGGTAGACATATAATAGTAGTTGTTATCTTGTTATCATAGGATAAGTAAGTCTGTTGTTGAAGAACATCATCTAAGTGAAAAGTGATAGTTATTTTATTCATAAGTACACTAGCTTAATTGCAAGCAGCGCCGACCGTGTGGAGGTCGAAAATTGTTCCATGGGATCGTACCACCGGGACATAAAGTCCTCCTATGTCTTAATCCAGGTGCCTAACCTGGCCGAACATCGAAATCTGTTTAGCCATAAGGTACGAGGCGTGAAAGGTAACAGATAGACAGGCCGGGAATTTTGTAATATTAGTATGGACCTGCCCAGTCTTTTTCCAACTATCAGGGGTTGGCTTTCAGTCTAACCGGATGCAGCAGAATACTAGTAGTTTACATAGAGCCTATGGGACCTCCACAACCCAGTTACTGGGTAACACGCAAGCAATACCTCTTGCAAGACTGGTTGTCAGACTTTCGGACTTCTGACGACTCGTAACTACTGCCGGAATAGACAGAACAGAGCGCTGGAACTACGAATGATAGCCGGGATCAACGACTTGGTACGTAAAGATGGTCACCCAACCGCGTCAAGTCTAGCTTAACCAGGTCGATCGACCTGCGGTTAATTTTCCCTAGGATATAGAAACATATTTATTTCCTAGAAGTATAAAGGTGAGTGGGCAAAGTAATATAAAAGTTTTGAATGTCTTAATTTATTCATTGAACTCAAACAGCCGTGAACTAGCTATTCTTCCAACCTACATAATTACATCCAATCATAATGGAAGATCATTGATTACCTGCCACTGATTCTAAGAAACGCGTGGGATGGCAATGCCACGTTTCTTATCCACTTCCAGTTTAACATGATACGATGTTATCTCAGTCGTTTTGCACGCTATGCCGCGTGGCCTAGCTTTGAAAAGACTATACCGTTATTATCTTAAGGAGACAAAGTATAGGCAGCAATTTTATTTGTTCACTATTTTTTCCCTAACTTTTTATCCCTATTTGTAATGTCAAATTAGCAACTTTTAACTAAATGCATTGTCTCTTTGTTTGATTCGGCTAATCTCAGAAACGGCTGTACCAATTATGACGGGACTTTCACTGGCAGATTGCTGATGTTATAATGAGTAATATGTGCTATGCATAGTACTAAATGCTTTTTGTCCGACATCCTCACGGGGCGGGCAAGGCCTCGGGCAGCAGCTCACACTTATAACGTTGTAAGACTTTATAACCTAGTGCACAAAGAAACATATTTAATTTGATTTGACAACGATGGACGGGTTAGCTAGTAAAATAAATAAATAGCTACCAATAGGGATATAGAATAGCGGCTGTGAATGATTTTTCAAATGTAATTTTTACATAATTATAGGAGAATGGACGAATTTGTATGGGAAGTGGTCTTGGGACCAAAAACGATACGGTTTTGATATTTGTGTAAGGATACTCCATCTATACCCTTGTGCAAACGGGCATCGAAATCGGACCCGGCCATTTTGAAAAACTGTATAGACCACTTCCTACTTTCCTAGTCCACCATTTTATCATAATATAGGATCAACTACGGAAGTAGGAACTAATTATTCGATACTAGTAAATTAATATTTCAACCACAATTAACTACGCTGAATACTGACCTCAACATAATTTGGGAAATAATACAGTGATGATGTGATGATTATTATTAATTATAATTATTTGCCAGAGAACAAAGAGTTATGTGGTAAGTAATACAATACATACTGGTAATTTGCAATGTGCCGAGTATACATCAGATAATATAATATCCTTAATAAACCGCTATCCTTTATAAGCCAACCAAAGAAATTGCTCATAAAAATCCTTTTCCCAAGACGAAATAGGGTGTAATGTAGATCATTTCTGCGTGTTTGTGTGTAGCCTGTATTCATCATGTCACGAATCAGCTGACGACCCTCTTCATAACATGGCATTCGCTAGGCTTTGTTGACATAATGCGTCAACGGCTCATTTACTTACTCATTTTTTTCCTGAATGTTTTTGGGTGACTGCCTTTTTTAAAAGCTCTTGTAACGTAATAGAATTTTCTAATGGAGTGTTTGTAAGTGTCATTTTAATGTTTTAATGCGATGGTTTTATGATACTTTATGGTCTAAACAGATTAATTTTTGTTTTCGTGTGTTTTCATTACCTACTAAGGAATATGAAAACAAATATTACTATACTAATATTTATTATTGTTTTGATGATTTAAAATATTAAATGGCCCATTATACCTCGGCATGACGTCATTTATTAACCAGTCTTACGAAAGGGTATTGTGTTACCGAGTAACTGGATCGTGGTGGTCAGATAGGTTGGGCAGTTGCTTCATATTTAAAAATACTGGTATTCAGCTGCATCCGGTTAGACTGGAAGCCGACCCCCATTATAACAGTTGGGAAAAGACTAAGCAAATATGAAATATATTTTTTTACCGACTTCAAAAAGAAGGAGGTTATCAATTCGACATGTATTTTTTTTATGTATGTTCGGGCATAACTCCATCATAAGAGGATTTGCAAAATTCTTTTTTTGTTCGAAAGAGGTTTATACCGAAATGGTTCCATTTAAATTTCATACAGATCTGATGATGAGTTTCGGAGACAGACAACGGAACTTCAAAAAATTCAGCAAATCTAACGCGATCGCTGCTATCGCATAAATACCTAAGCATTGTTTTGACCCCAAAGATGATGAAATTTCGAATGGTGTGGGGTAGGTACTATAACAAAAAAGTGAAAAATAAAAACTTTTTCCAAAAATAAAATTATCCACTTCCGGAAAAACACTACAAAGTTTTGTAAAAGAATAACTTCACTAACTAAGTCGGTTATTTTTTTTTTTGGAAAAGGTTTTGTTTTTTTGCTAGCCTACGTTCTCCCGTACTCCTGGGCAAAGGCCTCCCTCCGTTCCTTCCATCTTTCGCGAACCCGCGCCTCCTCCTTCCAATTTTGACGGTACCTATGCAGCTCGTCCCGCCAACTCCTATGTGGTCTGCCGCGACTCGTCTCATTGCCTCAGGGCACAAATCCTATGTTATTTGGGACCACATTACTAATTTAAATATTTGTATGCATAAAATCTATTTCCTAGCCCAGACGCAAACCCATAACAATAAAATAGTTCACCCGTCAAGTTTATCCACCAGCTTTACCAAAAAGCATATCAAATTAAAACTGATCAACTACCCGTAAGTAAAATGCTCAGCACGAAGCGAGCATTCGTTTAACAGACCATTAATTAAAACCTAGTTCTGCTCAACTTTGGCTGCGAAAAACTCGCGCTCCAATACACATGGTACCTAATGATTCGTCTGTTGGGGCTTATGTGGTTTAGTGTGGATGTGCCATTAAAACTGGATTTTCAGATCAATTGAATGTGGGTACCTACGGTTTCTAAATCTATGATAAAGTATATGCATGTTTAGTTCTGTTGTTATACGTAAATACTTAATCTAATACCTTTAAACGAGCAATTTATCTGAATCTCGGAAACGGCTCCAAAGATTTTCATGAAATTTAGTATGCAGGGGCTTAGTATTCGGGGGCGATAATCGATCTAGCTAGGTTTAATTTTTAGAAAACGCAAAACCAAAAAAAAACGAGACAAGCTCGGTAGTACCAGATATGTATGTATAATTTGTCAAAAATTGCTTATTAAGGAATCAATCAAACACTTCTAAGCACCTATTTATTTATTTTATTAGTTGACTTATTAGTCGATTCGCCAAAATCTGGTGGGCGAATCGACTACCCTAGAAATACGTGTTAGGCAATTGGCAAGTTGTGAATTTTACAAGTGTCCATTGACCCGATTTGGGCGAGTATATTCGGGCGAAAAGACTAATAAGTCACTCGTTTCCTACATTAATTTATTCAGAGCAATTTTATTTGATTTACTATGGTTCAGCACCCTAATTGCGTCACTCACGATCAATCACAGTCTGTTTCATTTCGACAGTTCAATAATATTCATTGCGTCATTAAAGTGGTTGAGCAGACACATTTTTCGAACATATGAAGCAATGGAATAGCAATCTGTTTCAAAATGATTCAGATTATGATTGATCGTGCGTTACGCAATTAGGGTGCTGGTTTCGAGTACTCAATATGACGAAAGCTCTACGTGTCAGATATTCTAAAGCACACATTATCACGTTTCACTTCTAAGAATAGTTACAAACATGTCACTCTATCACCTTTCGTTTATTTAGACCGAGTACACATCACATCGAATATCGTCACTTGTCAACACTACTTTAACAAGACATGAGCACACGACAACCAGCTTTATCAACCGCTCCAGATTTTCCAAAAAGAAAAACCAACAGTTTCGAACACTACATTGAAGCTACGCTTCAGACTGACGTCTAATTAAAGCTGAGAACACACACGCGATAAGTTCGTAAGAGTCTCAGCAAGCCTCGGCAAGTCTCGGCAACCTCACACTTCCTTGTCGAGATTTTTCCTTTCCGAGGCATAATCCGGATTAAAGGAGGATTTGCTCTCCTATTAAAACTCTCTTGCCTTTCGACCTTTAAGGCTTTTCGGCAAAAGTGTTTGGGGTAATTAGTTGAGACTTATAGGAGTGTTAGAACGGATTCATTTCGTGTGGATTTAAAGATTAAAAGAGCACGTTATTAGCTGATTCTCACGGGTGGTGTTGTAAAATCAACTGTGCGTGAAGATTTTAAGTATGCTGTGAAGACAGCTCACTACTCACGCATTTTCAAGAACCACTGTTTACTTGCCTGTTTTTTTTCCTTTAGTGTAATTTCCGGAAACCGTTAAGATTGGGAGTTATTTTGTCAGTATCCTACGTAAAAAAAACAGGACAATGTCGTGAGGAAACTTTTAATAATGTTACGCGCTAAAGCTAAAGTAATGTCTATATTAGTTACCACTAGCGCCATCTACTATCGAGTAGCAGAATTAATTGAGTCAAGATCTTTCTAGAAATTTCGATGCCAGAATCTTCTAGAACTATCAACATCTGTTCAGTCGGGGCCGGTATGTACTCGAACATTCTAGATGCTTCTACAGTAGAAGTTTCTCGAATACTCCTAGGGCCGTATAAAAGACCGGAACGGATCAAGACCCGCAGTCCCCCGACCGACCCTTGCTCGTTGAAGCGCCAGCCCGCGCCGCAGCTGAGCCAGTAGCTTTAAATTCCCCACCTAATAATAATAATGCCAATTTTTCGATCCAGCCTGTCCCCAATAGAGATAGCTGTCCCCCTATCAGTGACGCCCTGAGCCGAGGTTCGTACCCCACAGGGGGTGCCCTCAGCTTGCAGTCGCTTAGTTTTTAAATTTTAGTTTGTAAGCCCTGGCTGGAGGCATTAAGTGTAAAATCTTAATGGCAGCCCCAGGAAAGCCCGGTTGAGCAGTCACGGCCTCTCAAGGCCAACTGCGAGATGCCCAACAATAAAAAAATAAATAAAAAAAAGACCCGCAGTATTGAACAAGCGATACAGGCGAGAACATCATAAGCGATCTTCAAGTGCGATTTAGAGTGATCAGTAGTGAAATTGAATTTTGTAATTAGTGTGTTTAATTAAAGTGTCATCTTTGGTAATTTATATGGGCAGTTTTAATTGTCACGAATCCCAAGCTCGTAACAATAATAAATGTGGCTATAAGAATAGGGTAAAACCAAATTTACGATGGATGGACTGCATGAAAGATGATATATAGGATATATGATAGAAAGGGGCTGACTCAAAAAAATCGATTAATAGAGAGGCATGTGGAAAAAGACATGTTGTACCGACTCCAAATAAATAAATTGGAATAGAGGGCAGGAAAATGATGATGATAAATACCTAGCTAGCTAAATAATAACAGTCACATACAAAAGACTGCTCTTATAAGAATTTACATTTATATGGCATCCACAAAACATTGATCTTCACACGTGAATCATAATTCACGCCATGTTATATCGATACTGTGGTTCGAACATAAGTAACGAACAGATTCCCAAGGCAAAGACAATGGGCGCTTAGCATGCGGAGCACGTTGCCCGGGTATGCGGGCATGCGATATACACTTGGCGACTCCACATACTTCGCTGATCTATACGCTACTTTATAAGTAGTCTGGGAGCTGGTATCATTGAGGGAAGGTATTTTATTTAGCCCTTTAAAATTTCCTTTAGGTACAATTCCCACTTTTTAGACAATTAGTCACAGTCGTTTTTTAGTTATAGCCTGTAACTGTGTGTACATTGTGCAAATAAATTAATAAGTCGGGAATTCGTGGACGTGTATTTTTTTTGAAAATTGCCATGTTTTTGCGTCATTTTTTTTGCTCACGGTTTCTGTAGAACAATTTAAAGTTTTTTTCGACCAACGTGTAGAAATTACTCAGGCACTCGCTATAAAAAAAATTGCGCTTCTTCACTATTAATTTTTGTCACATTTTTGTGCCTCAGTCTCCAGAGGGATATTTTTTAGACAGAATTTTTTGAGTGCCAAAGATACTTTCACAAAATTCGTTACCAACTCCCAGTCTACAATTCGACATTCGCAAGTTTATAAGTAGCCGCTTCTTCACCGCAGTCTTCGGAAGTGACGGAGCATACGCCTAAACGATTTAATCGGAAACACATTAAGCAAAGGCGCCGACTGTCTGAAAAGATAAAGCATTGCACTCTAGTCGATGTTGCTTAGTCACCGATTTAGAATTGCTTCGATTCGCTTGAAGGCTTGGAAAAGTCGTCACGATTATTTTTATAAGTTCTCTATTTTATGAATGATTGAGCCTACATTTATTGGAACCAGTTTTTCGTTTGAATGTGTTGGAAAATAATAATAATAATTGGAAAAAATTGGAGCTATTATCTTTCAACATAGTTTGTCTTTCTACATACATGTAAGTACAGTCACCAAAAGAGATAAGTAACCAGGATCGTCAGTATAGTTGAAGTTTAGTAAGAAACCCATGGATGTTTTCGAATGAAATTTAATTTGATAAATACACTCTGTATTTTCTGTTAATTTAATTTTATCCAAAATCGCCCATATAATTTTACTAAAGCTCAGCTATAACCGACGACTCTGTTGCTTTTGGTTACTGTACCTACCTACATAAACTAATTGATACTCTGCTATATGATGGAGGTTTAGAAGAATGCATTAATAGATCGAACTATTACCGACCGTAATTGAAAAGCCGAACATTACCTACCAAACATAATAGCTGTCTTTATTGTTACAACTTACAGCAAGCTCCCTAAATTATTATAATTTCGGGGAACAATAATGCCGGTTCAGTAATAGTCGAAAAGCTTAAGCGATTTCCATATCGGACAATAATAATCAATCAAGAGGCGGCGTCTCTACGGTTGGGCGGTAGTTGTGAATCGCTGCAATTAGTCGCCATGTTGCCCCCCCCCCCCCCCCCCGGCTGCGCCCGCGCCCCCCGCACGCTATATCGTGTGACTTACGCGTTAGTTTAAACCAGACGAAGTTGGATCTAGATTAGTATTAACTACATCATATTTATGTGGACGAAGGAGCTACGAAAATGTGGCGTTTTAATGATTTTGGGCCACGACTTTTGTGTTACTTGGAAATGTAGATGACGTGATGTCTAGAACTTGAAATTACTATGGAAGTTAATGGAGAAAATTATGTGGTTGTAACTTTTTTGTTGTAAATGTACCTAAAAGGAGATCATTCATTACGAACCCTAAAATTAAAGTGCTATAAAAAGGTGTTTCCTTAAGGGAACTAACATTAAAAAAATAAATTAATACTTAACTACAACGAAACTCTACAATTAAAAATAGGTAAGTACCACAGAAGTAATTTCTTTTTTTAAATAATATTTTTGACAACGTAAACAGTTATTGTCCACGGTATAAATGGACATGATAATATCAATATTTATATATTTTTGTATTATTTCCAATAGAAAAACCGTTCATTTTTTATTTTTTGTGTATAAAATGTTCGAAATCTGAATGATGTCCTTTTCATCCAGACTTCTAGATGATTACAGCCCAGAAACTTGCTTGTGTAAGTAAATTCAAATTCCAACAGTAGTACTCAAGAACAAAGCATAAAACTGCCAGACACGTGCCTCATTCACGCACGATCAGATAAAATACGACACATGCCTACAAAATCGTTACATCGAATCTTATTACATTTTTTACATTACTAATAAAATCTACATATTCATTATGTATTCAAATTTTAGATCATCTACTATCTGGACGTCACGTCAGGAATTTTAATTTGGAGCTGGGGGTGGGATCACCCCTGGTTTGACCCTGCTACCCGATAATTGTAAATGACTCACCGGGTCGGGACACTGGCATATGACTATGGCTAACGAATAAAGTAATAAACATGGTAATATGTTTAAATATGTATGGTTTTATATACATGGAGATAGATAATAGATTTCTTGCTATGGCGTGTCTCGTATAGAAATGGGTACGTATGTCTGTTAAATTCTAGCGTTTCCTCAGGAAGGCTAGAATATAACAGACTAGCTTTTGCCTGCGGCACTGCCCGCATGGATGTCGGTTAGCGCATAAAAAATAGCCTATGTCTTTCTCCATATCCCAGGCTATATCTCTGCCAAATTTCGTGACGATCGGTTCAGCGGTTTAGGTGTGAAAGCGTAACAAACAGACATAGTTACTTTCGCATTTATAATGGTCAATAATGGTGTCAATGATTTATTAAACTTACATTTGGATACAATTTTTTTTTTTTAAGAAATAGCTTTCCAATTATGTAAATATTGAAGCACAAATATTGCACAAAATGAAAGAAAATTTGAATTTTGCGTGCTACCATAGCAAACCCCCTTTACAATATTGCTCTAGGATCTTTTAGAGTCGAATCTTGTTTTGAATACCCCTGTAATTTATATTGTAAGCTTACATCGTAAATATGTTAACCTAACGATTAATTGCTTTCTGAATACAAATGATTCAGCATCGTGCTCACATTAATTTTAGATTCGGTCTAACATTTGATTGCGAAGCAATTGGCGCCCAGCGTGGGACTCCAGTTTGATTCATTGATCCTTTACTGTGATTTATTTATGTTTATTTGTATGTAAAATACGCTAAGGACTTACATTTGGTGTTGACTCTTGAATTATTTCGGAGGAGACCTGAAACAAAAGAAATATTTAATGAGAAAAATACATTATGCAAAAACATTACATATTTTATCACTAAAAAAACACGCTCCAGGGGTAAAATTTAAATACGGTCCCATCAAATCAAAAAAGCAATAGATAATCTCAATTTCCGATTATGAATCTACAGATTTGTTCAGAAAAAAAAAACGTTGGCAAAGTCATTTAAATTCTGAAGTAGTACCAGCGCCTTCCCGTTCAATAATCAAATTTACAAGTTTTACTGAGAGTCTGAAAAACTGTCTGATGGCGGCTGAAAGTTATTTTAAATCAACATTATAATGAATAAGAGCTTAAATCTACACATACATACGTCTTATGAGTCATAGTTGTGACTCGCGACTGCAAACTTGGAATTGAATTTGGAACTTCAGTTTAAGCAGCAACTTATTTTAACATTTACACGACTACCCGACAAAATTGCATTTAAGTTTAAAGGACTTAAAGCATTATGCTATATGCAAGTAGAAGGAAGATTTGTAAAGGTGTTGCTAAGCAAAATGGGTTGTTACAAAACACATTCGAAATTTGCATTTTTTCGACAGGGTCGTCAACCTAGACACCCTAAATGATTTTTGTCAAACACATTTCCGCCAGCGTGCTCATGCCTTTACATCAGATAAATTAAGACTTATTTGCCCACCGACTTCCACCCTATAATCGTATTTAGACAGGTTCATACCAACTCAGTTGGCAGACTCGTCAAACTAGATGTTCCGGATGTCTTTTGTCAAATCGTCAGACGTAGGGGGTCCATTTGAGCGAATGCACTCGCGGGACTGCTAATGAGATTAGCGCGATGCTCAGCGGTGGTGCACTGGGGCAAATTAACGCCTGGGGTACTTTTGTACCCCGTTTGTGTGGACAATTTTTCTTGGCTTTGAAAAGTTCGTAGACGTTGAGATTTCTGTTTTAGAGGTTTTAATTACCGTGAGCCTAGTGACTTGTTTATGATTTTGAATTTGAAATTAAGGTGTTGTGTTGTGATGTATAAGTATGGTTTAAAAGACATGCCTTAAAAAGAATTGTTTCACAAAAAACTCCGTCTACCAAAAATCCTACTAAATTACACGATTCCAAAGCGAAAACCGACCTTAACTTTAGTATTCGAAAAAGTTTTATCCCGAATACTTCCTTATTCTGAGCGTAGAGCATGTTTGCCGACATGACAAGATCCTACATCATTCAGTGAGTCATGCCCAGTAGCCGGATGCTCAGTCGTAAAACGTACAAAAACTCTTCGGGAACTCCAGTGAAAACATCCAGTTTAACTTGTAAAGAGTTTCCGGTGTACGACAGAATTATGAGCCAAGTTTACGCTTAACTGCAGAAAGTAGTCTGGGGAGAAAACAAAAATATATTACCTTAAGTAAATTGGAACGCAACTTTGATGGCGGACATCTTGAAATCACTATTCATTGTGGAGCTTGCGATGAGGCCTAAAGTGGCATACACGTACATAAGTCATAACTCACGCATTCTTCCCATGGGCGGAGGCAGTAACCACAAAACGTCACTTGCTACGATCCTTATATAATCCTTTTGTATCCAGCCAAGAAGCCCTAGTGTGAGTTTCATTTAACCATCTCGATCAATCGCACCGAGAACGTTCGGCGCTCCGATTGGCTCTAGATTGGTGAAGATCGTCGAGATGGTTGAAAGAAACTCACTTATAGCCCCCACTGGTCATACATAATTCCGAGTACTACAAACCTTTCTGAAGAACGGGCAATCTAAAAGGGCACTATGGTATGTCCTTCTAGGAGTCCCCCCCCCCGTGTGTCCACTCATACCTACCTTCATGCCTTGTGTCATACGTTTCCAGCTCTAATTTAGAATCTCCAATTTATCAGCAGCAAATACGACCCCTATTTGTATACTAACTTCTTTTCTAAAGCATTAAAACCTGTGCTTTAATACAATTTATAGCTACACTTAGTAAGAAACACTGCAATCTAAATACTTGGATGGAACTTTACTTGAACGGACCAGCAATAAGTAAATGACTTTACAATGTGAGTGCAGGTCGCGAACAGGTGTTGTATTTCACACTGTTTTATATCCTTACCGCATTGCAAGTGGTTATGTCGCCACAGATGCATGAAGTGTTTTTGAGCGATTATTTTAATATGGCGGTACTTAAGTTATTTTTAGTAAGATGGAAGTACTAAGAGCTGACTGTTAAGGTGGATGCACTAAGGTAGCCCGCATAATTCAATTTGTTTTCCATTTTTTTTTGCGATTTGCAGGTCAGTGTGAGGTTTTTTTTTGTTTTTTGGGTGGGACATCATCAAATAACTGCTCCCGCTCTGGGTGGAGCAGGAGGGCGTGTCAGACTTTTACTGACTAAAATCCACCCATGTTCCCTCAGTTGCCTGTGTGCCAGGGGCGGCGGTATCTCTTTCAAACAACCCGCACCCCTGGCAGGCATCGGCCCTTGCGGACCCCGCCAGTTGGTGCTGACATCTCTTTGAGGCGCGTGGAACACGACGCGCTGTCGACCCGGGCTTGGTCCTTACCGGAAAGCGAGCTTCTCATTACTCGCTGTCTGCAAGCCCGCGCCTACAGTGGCCGGGAATCAGCCTGGGATTCCCGACGCCCAGGGCGACTCCTGTGGCGACTACGGCCGTGTGGGCGCATATACTGCCTCTCCCTCACGTGCGCCGCCTCCCTCTTCGCGAGCATCACTACTTCGCAGAAGGAGGTGACGGCTACCCATGCACTCTCGCTCCGTACCATGGCCTGGACCAGGACCGGACGCGAAAGATCGCCGCCGCCGATCCCCTCCACGAGGACACGGTGGTGCTACGCCCAAGCCAGGCAGACCTCCACCGTATGCTCCACCGTGTTCTCAGAGTGATCTTCGCAGTGGAAACACCCGGACGTTTCCTCCTGCCTTATCCGAAACATGAACCTCCCGAAACAACCGTGTCCTGTGAGGACCTGCTTCAGGCGGAAGGTGAGGACGCCGTGCCGCCTCTCAAGCCACTCCTCAAAGAGGGTGCTTGCTGCCGTTATCGTGGCGTGCTCAGCACTGAGTTGCGACAATCGCACTCTCCATATCGGCATGAGATCCCGCCGGAGCTCTGTCTGCTGTGCAGCGATTTCTCGCGGCAGCGAAGTTAGTAGGTCAGTGAAAGAAAGAAAGAAAAATGGATTTATTTGTCACGGAAACAGTGTGTCAGTGTGAGGTTGTATGTTGATTTGTTCCCATAGAATGTCTTAAGCTGCGGTTTTCTAGAATAGCGATAGCCGCCACATAACTCCCAATCCGCAGTGACGGCTGTCATAAAAATTATGGCAGCGGGAATGGACTTTACGGTTTCAAAAAACGCTCTCTAGGGAAACCCTAGACCATTTAAATTTCGCAGGCTACCCTGGAGCTTCCATATATACATTACTTGGAATGTGCTTTGGCTGACCATTATTCTTGTCACTGTCGCACAATCAGTATCATCAATATTAATCTGCAAGTGCCAGATAGAGAAGGGATTTTTTTTGTTGAATCACATGCTAAGTAGGTATCCTTTATCAATCTCGGCGGTAGTAAATAAATAACTACTGCTTCATCTCAATAAACGGTTTTTAGAAAAGGTTTTAATAAGGAATGTCTAAGCTGCTTATTAGAACCCATTGTTTATCGAATAATTTCAATGGCTTCGGATTACATCCACGCGTGTAAGCTCTTATTATTGTGCCCTTTGAATGAACAGCTTTCGTTAGAAGAACAAACAAAATGGCAAAAGATATTTTTATCAAACAATAAAAAGTTAACAACACTGTTGACACAGAATATAAAATCATTTCATACAAAAAACGTGACTAAAAAAGCGCTTTGCATCACAAAAAGCGCTTGTAACCACCGTGCAGCTAGGGTGGAATGCACTTAGGGGTAACATCCCCTAACAAAAGACGGTTGGCAACGCATTTGTATCGATTTACTTACGCGAACCGGCCGCTACTACAGTACATGGTAATAAACTGTTGAACGCAAAGCAAAACTGATCGTTAGAAATATCAAAACAAAGGAACGAAGTTAGTATAAAACAAGGCTATAATTTAATTTTCACTTCTCATGCTCTAAAAAGACCTCATTATAGCCCTACGAAGCGGGACTAAAGTGACCACTTTAGTCCCTAGGGAGTAAAAAGTAATTCGTTTTTTAATTTCCTTCATGTGACATAGACAAACTCAAACAGCCAGTAAATATACTATCATCTGTGGAGTGTGGACTATCTTCATTGCGAAAATGTTGAGAGTTTTAGTTCCATGGTTTTTGCCAAGGTGGCGCCATGTGTTTTAAATTGTTAATCTGTTACTGGTTTAGAAGAAAAAAAAGACCGCGAAAATTTCAGAATTTTTGTCGAGTGTAAATTTGTTCGGCTTTAAATAAATTTATTAAGAATGTCCAGTGACAAATATTATGTTCCTATTTATTATGTTCCTTGGTGAAGAGTTTGACGTCAAGCAAAGAGCAAAAGACACACCTAATAGATATTGTGATTTTTATTTTATTAACCGACTTCAAAAAGGAGGAGGTTCTCAATTCGTCGGAACCTTTTTTAATTTTTTTTTATGCATGTTCCCCGATTACTCGAAGATGGCTGGACCGATTTGGATTTTTTTTTTGTTTGAAAGGGTATACTTCCCAGGTGGTCCCATGATCATCAAGTCAGGATCTGATGATGGGATCCTGGAGAAATAGAGAGAACTCATCAAATTTTATAGGCACACGAAGCGATTTAGGTATTATTTGGAAGAATACTTTCTCGGAGTGGTCTCATTTCAATTTGGTGAAGATCTGATGAAGAACTTTGGAGATAGGCAACGGAACTCCTCAAAAAATGATAGCAAATGGACTGGGATTGCTGAAATCTCATGTCTGTCTATTGTTTACACCAGTTCATAACATAACATCAAGCCGGTACGCTGTGAAGGGGTAAGCACATGTGAACCACTAAAAAGTAAAAAAAAAACTTTTTCCAAAAAAAAAAAACCGACTTCCAAAAAAACAGTACAAAGTGAAAAATAACTTTAATTTCGGAAGGCGGTGACAACAAATTCAAATTCAGCTCCAAAGACACCGACTTCCGAAATTAAAGTTATTTTTCACTTTGTACTGTTTTTTTGTTAAGTAATATTTATTAGGTAAGTACATGTTTTTGTACTAAATTGACTATTTTTCTCGCACTCGAAGTGAAAAGTACAGTTTGCACCTCGAGACTAAACGCCAACTTAATATACCCTCGGTTTCATTGACTCCCTCGCACGCTCGGGAGTCAAACCACCTCGGGTATATTATGGCTTCGTTTAGTCCCTCGTTATAAAATATACTATAATTATTCTGATCAATAATTATATGAAATATATTTGTTAACCGATATTTTTTTTTTTTAATCTTTCTAGCCTATTCTCAACTATTGTTGGGGTCGGCTTCCAGTCTAATCGGATGCAGCGGAATACCATTATTTTATATGGAGCCACAGCTTATCTGACCTCTACAGCCCAGTTCCTGGATAATACGATCCCTTGGTAAGACTGGTTGTGGGTTTCAAACGACTTGCAAAGATCTTTAAATGACAGCTGAGACCAACGACTCAACGTGCTTGTCGAGGTACGGAGGGGTTTCGGTATGTAAAGATGGACACCCATTCTGGGACTATGGGACTGGGACGGACAGATCGACCCGTGAGTCTGTTATTACTTAGCCAGGAGCCCTGAACTGAAGCAATAATAAGAGTAATATTATTTTGAAGACGTTCAACACACAGTAGTAGACTTTGCCTTGAACTTCTCTAGGTTGACGCAATATAGCAAATTATTCAATGATTTGAATATGTTAACGAGGACATTGACACAACGTGAAGATAACAATTTGAACCATTACCTTTTTGAGTGCTACATCCTTTTCTAGGCATACACAAGATGTGATTTATAAGTATCTTGTTACCATTTGTAGATAAACGCAATAACGGGTTGTCTAAAAATTCATATATCCAGTTTGAATGTGCAATTAAACTGTTTAGAAAGCTTAAACCAAAACAACCGTTTAATATTAAGACAATGTTACCAAGAATATCAAGAAAGCAACTGACAACCACGCAAGTAATGCAAAAGATAACGACAAAAACAAAACAACATCAGCAACCGACTTAAATGTTATCAAAGGTCAACTGGCAAATAATATGCTCTGTAGGAAAACAAAAACAGTAGCTTCCAGGAATGAAGATAATGTTGATGATAGTGATGATCAGACCACAACAATTGCTGAAACAAAAGACTCGCTAGACCAACATGCACCGGACCACAATGTCACAGATTTCAATAGGACCATTGATACGATTATTCAATTGCCAAGGCCGTGTCGTATGGAGATAATGATGGACTGTGGGCGTCCACGGTCACCTCTATATAAACCTATTTGACTAAATTACAGTAAGTAGTGCAGAAATGGCTTTACTCTCGGTAACAGTGTTGTTTGTAGGAGCTCTGGTGGGATG
Source organism: Antitype chi (assembly GCA_947359405.1). Classification (NCBI taxonomy): domain Eukaryota; kingdom Metazoa; phylum Arthropoda; class Insecta; order Lepidoptera; family Noctuidae; genus Antitype; species Antitype chi. The sequence continues at coordinate 3,032,821 of OX375810.1, read as the reverse complement.
GAGCGTCGCGGCGCCCAGCGACCGTGAGTGTTTCAATACATACAATGTTAAAAGAAATAGGACAAAAGGATCAAGTACTTTTGCTGTCAAGAAAACACTGGAACGGTGAAATGGGAAAAGGGATGAAAAAACAAAGATTCGGTCGAATACCAAAGTGAAAATAGAAAGAGCCATGTCGTCGCAAATAAATTTGTAATCATCTCTAGCGAGGACGACACTAACATACAACGATACAATGCCCATTCCAGACATGTAACTATTACGAAATCACACTAAAACTTAGCACTAAAATAATATACGGACTGCGTATCATAAATTGCGTAGAATATTATTATTCAGCACGCTTCAACAAACTTTCTGTGAAGGTTCATCTCGTTTGAGGTATGCCTCGGTTGTGATTGGATAGAGCCTCTCGAAGCCCAGACTTGGGGCTGACGTGACCATTCCAACATAAATAACTGGAGAAGTTCTATTCACTACAATATTAACCACTGACCTTTGCAAAGTTACTGAAGCTAGGTACTTTACAAACCTAAATTCGGATAGCATTTAAAGTTTGTTAATTATTAACAGATAAAACCAGAATTTGTAGGCCTTAATCTTGATTTGCTGATAGAGAATACTATTGTAGTGTAAAAATAGAAGTAAATAAACAGGAACAGAATCTACATCTAAAGTTGATCTTCTCAAACGAAACCGTGCAAGGACTCGCCAAGGAGTCAGGGATCGATGCTAAAACGCGTATAGTCTATAAATAAAGTAAGGGAAAATTTTACGCGGGACTGAAGCGCTTTCCATGGGACTTACCTGGACTTCTTTTGATAAAACAAAAGAGGTTTCTTATTTATTTGTGCTAACAAATTGAAATTGAGTAGTGTAAAGTAACAAACACGGTAACGATTAGTACATATTGGCTATGAACGGATTACTCAAATGTCTATAAAGACGATTACAACTTTCAAGGAAGAAATTAGCTTTTACATTTAAGCGCAATTTGCAGAGTTATTTTTCATAACAAATAGCGTAGAGTCATCTCAACACCTCTCTCCCTTGAATCTGTAGATAAGTATAGGTATATACTTGTATTTGAGTATTATATTTATAATTCTTTACAACATATGTTTAACTGTTTTTTTTTTCATTACTCCTCTCAACCAAAGCACCTGTCATTTAATAAATTTGAATGAAAAAAACAGCAAATGTACAAAAATTGATGTGTTTGATCTCGAAAACATCAACCTTGATTACTTTTTAGCAGACAAAGATACTTTAACAAAACAACACGAAGATAAAACGATAAAGGTGACAGGACAAAAACATAATACACGACGACAACCAAGAGGAGAAAAAGATGAAAATCACACCAATTTAATTCTAAACAATCACAGAGGTAAAAACCGTGATTTTATCTTCACACGCGAACGTACTCTTCAATTTATAAATAGTAGTCTGAATTGCTTAACGGTGTTTGTAGGCGATGGAAGCAATTGGTAATGACGCAGTAATGACTTTAGAATTGCTCAGTTAAATCCAATATGATGTTGCTAAATTCGAGATACCTCCATGGCAAAGTATCACACAACTTCACTAGTTTATAAAGGTGTCGGTATGGCCAGATTGGCTAATGATATTTATTACACATTACACTAGACTTTAAAAGAGACCGAAAATTACGTGTCAAAGTGAATAGATCACACATCAGAAAAGATCTACTTACAAAAGTAAACTTTCATTTTATTTCATTTCACGTGTTTAAGTAATATAATACAGGATGGCAGGGAAATCAACGTGAAAACTGTAAACATGAATTCAGCACATGATTTTAGCGTAGATTTTGCATTTTTATCTGCTATTACATAGAAAAGTGCAATACCTACGCGGTAGAAATGAATAGACCGCAATTTTTTTTTAATAACCGGCGAAAAGTTTCAACGCAGCGAGTTCAGAATCATGTAAGTACTGAATCCAGGGTAACACAGATTGCGCGTCCGCCACTCTGTATAATAATGGACATTGTCACAAATCACAATATTGAACAATCGAAGCCCAATAGTAGAAATACCGCAAAGTGGATCTAAGTCCAGGTATGTTTAGCACCATAATACAAAGGCATAGTACGGCCAATAATTGAAAGGTGACCGTGACAAATTATGTGAACTCGTGTGCCGGATTTTTTTAATGGACGTAATATCGTAGTACTAATAATATCCGGTTTAATTTGAGATCGGAATAGCTGATATCAAAATAGTATGGCTTATTTGTCGATTCACAGAAATTAACTCGCCCGGAACGGGCGAATCGACACTTGAATGATATTTAGGTATTTTCTGTAGGCAATTCGCACAAAATTAATTTCTTTGTGGGCGAATCGAAAACTCCACAAATATGTAATAGGGAATCGGCACGTAATTAATTTTAGTAAATTCATGTGATACGACTGATAAGCCAACATATAATATGACTGAGCGCCACCGTCGCTGCCAACGTGCAATACAAACTCGAAATGGGTAAGCAGTAGTGGATTTACCACATATGTTTATAAGGCTATACTCAACCAACCATAAATCGAAGGGTGTACAGAAAAAAGTTGATGAAAACTTTAGTGAAAGAGGACGAGATAACCTCAAACATTCACTTCTTTATTTACAAACACCATGAGCCTTTGATAGAGAAATATTTTACTCGCCCTCCGATTCTTTCTATGCACAAGTTCGTTATTGCGAAAAGGGTTGTTCTAGCCCCGAGGCCGAACCCCATAAAAAGTCTGGAGGTCTAACGTCAAATAAATTGTTCCACGGTAGACCCCGAGCTTTACAAGTTACGAGCGGAATACTCGTTGTTATGTGGAACTTTTCCCACCACCAAAAACAGTAGCGTGCTTGTGCATTGACATTCATTTGCGTTAAAGAAAAACTTAGATTGAATAATGAATGCAGTGTTTTTATGACCAAGAACTTTTAAAGTAAAAGTTTTTTTTTATATTTTTCAGTTTTAAAGACCTCTGTTTAAATCTAGTTGAGAAAAAGGCTAGTCGACTTTCAGTCTTACCGGATGCAGCTAAGTACCAGTACCACGTAATGGAGCGACTGACGTCCTTGTGAACGTCAGCCGCCGTATTACCCAGTAACTGGGTAATACGATACCCCTTGGTAAGACTGGTTGTCAGACTTTCGGGCTTCTGACCACCTTCTGACAAAGCTTCACGAATGACAACCGGGACCAACGGCTTAACGTGCTTTCTGAGGCACGGAGAGGACTTGGCATGTAAAGATGGTCACCCATCTACGGCCCAACCGCGACAAGCCTAGCTTAATTTGATCGATCGACCTGTGCGTTAATATTAAGCCACAAATAAATGTAGACCAATTTCTAAATTCGTGTTTTTTTTTTAAGTCTCGCAGAGTAAGTTCAGACATTTTAAATAGAAATCAAACAAAACTCTGATTAATGATAGCTGTGAAACTAATCTTGCATCTTTACCTAAACGTTGGAAACTTAAAACTAATCTAAAAGATCCAAGTTTTTAATCAAACAGTCAGAGAGGCGTACTCGTACATACAGAGAGTAATTAATTAAAATATTTCGTTCAAAAAAGTAGTCCAGCAGTAGCTAGTCCAATCCATCGCGAGGCTGCTCCAGAACCAGTTTGCCCAGCACAAAGATAGCCTTATAATTGATTCAATTCATTTTTTACCTTAACGCCTTAATTTTACGTTTCTCTTTCATAAAGCTGGGATGGGCGCGTCCGGCCTTAAATTCTTTTGTAATTATAAGGTACAAAATAAAAGATAATTTAAAGGTACACAGAATAGCATATTGAGTTTGATGTAATGCAGCCGGACTGCATCAGATACAGTTGAATAGATGAAGAGGGCTTGGTTGATGTAATAAAGATAATGTAGATAGGTTTAAGTGATAGAGATAAGTTTTATGAATTCATTATTGTGACTGTACGCGATAAGTGGCTGAGGATGGAAACAGTAACCATTTTTATTTTTGTGCTGCTTAGGTTGGTTGGAATCATAATCGTAGAATTATACAATGTCTATTGAGTTCATTGACGTTAATTGTGTTCAAATTTTGTAGCGGCTTATAAGGTCTGGTCATTGTGGCTATCCTTTGGTGCAATGGTAGATAGGTTGTTTTAATCTGATCCAATAATATACAGCTATGTTTTGTATCAGTAGGGAAATAACCGCTTTCAGTGTTATTCATCGTTATTTTTATGATATAGAGACGGGGTGAAAAGTTCTCTCATCCTTCATAGAAAAAGAAGGATCTTCTGACCAGCCGGGCGTCGTGTCTGATTGGTTACTGTCCGACGATTCAGCGTTTCGTATCAAAAATCAAAATCAAAATATTTTATTTCACATAAACCTGCATGGGCACTTATGAAACGTCAGAAGCTAGGTGCACGGTTCCAATTTTCAACGGCACGGTTGGCGCAGTGGTTAAACGATTGACTGCTGCGCTGCGTGTCGCAGGTTCGATTCCTGCACGGAACAAATATTTGTATGACCTACAAGAAGTTGTTTCGGGTCTGGCTGTTTGTGTATGTGAGTTTAAATGTTTGTAAACGCACCCACAATACAGGAGAAATTCCTATTGTGGGGAAAAGTTTAAAAAAAAAATTGTCGCTTCCTATGGAGAAGAGCCGGCAAGAAACTCCACGGTAACTCTTTTAAAAATAATTGGCTTTTATAATGTTTTCAAATTACAGTATATGCTAGTTGCACGGTAAACTCTACTTGTGCGATGAAGGATTTTGCGTGACGTCACTGTGCTGCGTAGTTCGCATGTGGTGATTGTAGCTGCCGCCAAATCACAAAGAAAAATACAAACTTAGATTAGGTCGTTAAAATTTTATTTTTGCTACCTAGCAACTCGAAAAATAACTTCTCAGCAAGTTAATATTTTCCGATTTAATCCTAAAGTAAAGTATCCCTTTACGTGATCAGTGTATAAAAAATAAAACTCTCATTTTGTTTCTCGCCTACGTTCATTATTTCTTATAAAAAATGGTTCCTATTAATCTGCCAAGGTTCCAGGTAAACATTTTTTGTTCGTATTCGCACCCAAATCAAAGTTAATTACAAACCAGAACCGATTTCACGTGATAGTAGATCGTTTAGATTTGAATGAGCTATGGATATTGGGTATCTTAAAGAAATCCGTTTAAAATGTTAATTGAGAAGGTTTTTTAATTTTAATTTCTATTTATAATAATGCTTTTGATACCATTTGGGAATGGGACAGGTAGCCAATACTATAACGCTTCTTATTTTAATTTCTCTATTTAAATCAAACAAAATTAACCTCTATTGACAACTCTACAAAATAATGTATTGGGAATCATCAAATAAGCTGTCTACAAACGAGAGTGAAAGTGGCCTAATACAGGAAGAAAATCCGGTAGTCTTGTGATTTGTTAATTAACCAGTTTAATGTACAGTGGGCTGCATCAATTGGGTAACCCAGTTGTATTAAAATTTTAATACCACCGTTCACCGTGTACCGTCGTTTTTGTCAACAATGACATCAGCCCTGTTTTCCCTGGCGGGTTATGCAGAGGTGTACTACAAAACACCCAAATTTTGCCAGTATAGGGGTGACCCTATTGCCATCAGCCGAACGCAGATCCAGATTCCATTCTGCAACGAATAATTCCTCATAAAAAAGTTAAAATAAAAACCCAATAAGTAACACTTTGCCCGACCTGGAAACTGAATTATAAATCTAAATCTGCCGAGATATAAATCTGCAGGCTTAGCTCATGCTAAGCCTGCAGATTTATATCTCGGCAGATTTCTACAGTGGAGTAGACATAGAAAGCGTCATCGCTTTCTATGTCTACTCTACTGTAGAATAGAAATCGAAATCGCTTGTCTACACTTCTCGATGAAAAACTGTCAACAATCTGTACGGAAACGTCATTTTTGTCTACTCTTCCGACGACAAAACGCTTTTCTACGGTTCTCGTGCTAAGCCTGCAGGAACTCAACGGTAGAGCTTACGACCACTAGGTATACCAACGAGGTACTCAAATATCTTCATCCACAGCCCGATTTCACACACTGCTGGACTATTATTTCTTGTGCCAAACCCCACGGTCCTGTGCCACCCTCATACAGGTTTTACTCGCGAAGGCAACCATGTCGTCCGCCTATCTCGTCACCAGACGACCGACACCTCGCCCTCCAGTCCTTGGACACTACTCTGTCAAAGTCTTATTCCACCTGTCATCACTGCGGTTTGCCAGGTGTCATACCCAACTCAATTTGAGCTCTATAAAACGCTTTTCGATACAGAAGACCTCGTTTTCATATATCTAGACGTTTGGAACTCGGTTTATTAGATTGAAGCCAAGCATGGAACGCTCCTTGGCTCTCTGTGCAACTCAATTAAACCAGATTATAAAATAAGTAAAGTTTGTTTATTATACCTAGTAAGAAAGTCCAAGCAAGTGAGTGAACATGTTCATAATAAACGAATCAGCCCAGCACTAAACTAATTAGCAATTCGAGACACCTTTTAGGCACGCAGCCGCATCAAAGACTTTGTGAGGTCGACGTTCCAGCCCGCAAATTAACTAGACATTTCAGAGCTACTTAGTTGGTACCTAATTCGTAGGTACCATACAGACAGTACCGCGATCTGTAATTTATTCCCAAACTTCAGTATACGTAACATCAATGACTATGCTAGAAGGTGACCTCATACTTTTTCCGTGCGAGGCAACGAGTGCGCACGAGCTCCTTCCTACCTTCGGTTGTTTGTTCTGATTTTGGTCCAATTTACATGCCGCGATCTATACCAGGCAGTGGACAAGGCACATACGGGTTCCAGAAAAGTAACTTTTTAAATATTGTTTTTTTCCAAGCACGATTTCTAGGAGATTGAATTTAACAATTTAATAAGTAATCAAGCTTTTAGTTCAATTAAACCATTGAAAGGCAATTTTGAATCGTCAAGGAGTCGGTCAGCTACTTGCTCATTACAAAGCGTAGCGTGATGAAAAACTCATTCAATTAAATGAAATTAACTTTATAAATTGGTGATTATAATGATTATAATTATGTAAAGCCTGTGATTATAAATATTTTTTATAGTCGCGAATCATAGTTTAATCAACATACGACCTCGCTCAGAACTGCAAAATGCAAAAACGTAAGAAAATTTTAATTTCGCGGGCAAACTTAGAGCTTCCACCATAACTTTAATTTTTATTTTTTTTTAGATAAATTAGAGCAATATTAAATAAATTAAATAGTTCCCAATTTTATGTGCCTTTAATTTCGCGGGCTAACTTAGAGCTTCAATCGTAACTTAAAAAATTTTTTTTAGATAAATTAGAGCAATATTAAATAAATTAAATAGTTCCCAATTTTATGTGACTTTAATTTCGCGGGCTAACTTAGAGCTTCAATCGTAACTTAAAAAAAAATTAGATAAATTAGAGCAATATTAAATAAATTAAATAGTTCCCAATTTTATGTGACTTTAATTTCGCGGGCTAACTTAGAGCTTCCATCGTTACTTTAAAAACAATTTTTTTTTAGAGAAATTAGAGCAATATTAAATAAATTAAATTGTTCACAATTTTAAGTGCCTTTGATTTCGCGGGCTAACTGAGAGCTTCCACCATAACTTTTACCCACTTATTTATAAACTTTGATTAAAGTTTAAAGATGTTTAAACGTCAAAAATTTATAGTTAAACAGTCGTTAAACATTATTTACCATTAAGCAACGTTTATGAATAAAGGGGTTAATTAGACCAATATTAAATAAATTAAATTGTTCCCAATTTTAACTATTTTAAGTGCCTTTCATTTTGCAGACTAAGCCAAAGAACCTAAAATCTCTTGGGACATCTAAGCACACAACATAAAATCTAAATTATTCCACGCCTAGTCTAACTTAGTTTTACAAATGTGACCCTAATTCCGGACTTTGCGGATTGTTACAAACTGCCTACATTACAGAAACGCCTAGATTTCTAGGGCTAGGGTTAGGTTGGGTTAGAAAATTAAGTATTATTACGAGTTCTGCGGTGTCGGGGTTATGTATGTAATATCATTAAACTTTATGGAATTACATAAGGTACTGTATAGTTTGGACTCTGTACCTATGTGAATCCTAAATCTGAGTCTCTTTTATTGATAATTTAATTTAGCAAATAAATTTAGTTACCCTAGTCTACTTCGTGTTGTGGGTTCGTGATAAAAATAGTAAATTATTGTTGTATTAAAGCTCCTCGGAATTTTTATATTAGCTATTGTTTTAATTTAGTATAAGCGCGCTTATCGCATTGTATTGGATTGTCCTGTAACGGCAGATCTAAGTAGGTAAATAAATAAAATTTACTATTGCAATTTAAAAATTCGTGCTGAAATCTTTATACTCCACTATATATACATTTAGCTATTATTCTTAAAAGAGAAACTAAGATCCATGTAGGTACAAGGCACGCACCGAGGTCAAATTATTAATATGACCTCAGTGCGTGAGATCAAACTATTAAAATTAAAGAACTTAATATTAAATTCCATTACTATTCTAGTTCCAGCCCAGCTCTAATCTATTTCTAATGCGAACACGATCAACCCTTCACACGCCGACGCGCGTAATCCCACCCCATAAATTTTATAAATTTTAATCCCTTTATCGTGCGGACCCATACAACTCTTTGTTAGACAATCGCGTCCAAACGGGAATAGGTAGGATTAGGGCGAGCCTAATGTTTCAGGGATTTAACCGTCTCGTTGCTCAGGGTCAAAATGGTCCGATATAATCCCAATATTGTGACGAATCATTGAATTTGTTTGGAGTCTAATTTTTGATTGCGTCGATGGGCTGATGGTCTGACCTTTTTATGTTATGCCGGGGATTTAGTACTTATCTAAAAATACATATAGTGAGCTCAATAAGGACTCTTAAAACATTAATAAAAAAAATATAATATTATTTAAAAAATATAATTTATTATTACATAGATTGATATCAATAAAGCAAATTACCTATAAAGATTAGAAACTGTTTAACGCAGTGAGGGCCGCAGGAGTCCGCTGGATGCGGTAAGCACAGAACCGGTCGAAGTGGCGGAGCTTGGGGGAGGCCTATGCCCAGCAGTGGATGTCTTTCGGCTGAAATGATGATGATGATGTTTAACGCTAGGCCTTTCTTCTTGTTTAGAATTTACAATCAGCCTAAGATGTTCCCACTGCTGGGACAAACGCCTCCTTTCTGTGTGAGGAAGTGGGCTGTACGTAATCCACCACGCGGGCTCGTCGTGGGTTGGTAGACTATGAAATGGGCCGTACGTAATCCACCACGCGGGCTCGGTGCGGGTTGGTAGACTATGAAGTGGGCCGTACATAATCCAGCACGCGGGCTCGGTGCGGGTTGGTAGACTATGAAGTGGGCCGTACGTAATCCACCACGCGGGCTCGGTGCGGGTTGGTAGACTATCACATGTCTTCGAATTGTTTGTTCTAGGTTCCTCAATAAGTTTTCCTTCGCCGTTTTGAAGAAATAATTTACTTAAACAAAATAAAGTGCCTGTCTGGGTCCAACCTGTGACCTAAGACTCGTAAGTCACTGCTCTTGTTTAGTGAAAGCTTTAATTGCTATAGTTTTGCTTTAAATAATACCCCTTGAAGGTTGAACGGTAACTAAGAACAACAGCGTAACGTAATTATGTGACATTAAATAGTAATGTGTAATTATAACATCAAAAACAGCAGTAAAATCGTAGCAAACATGGTTTATTCAAATCGTCACGCACATAGGGGTGCCTATAAACATTGATACTTTACGATTATTGCCGCACTTATGACCTTTATGCTCTGAATATAACTGCCATGTAATACATTTGGGGACATAAAATAAGTCGTACCTGAATTATTTGTGGAGAGTGTAAAACTAGGCGAGGAAGAAAGAAATGAAAATATTTTCACAATATACTGCTTTGTTCGTCTAGCAATCGCAAGCGTTACAGATGAGTATGAATGGCTTATTCATAAACGTTGGTAAAAGTACGTCTTAGTGTCAAAAATAATAGTTTAAAAAACTATAAAACACGCTAAAACCAAACTAAAAAAGGAGAAAATAATTTATTTCAAATAAAAAGCGTGGGTTGCTTTTTGAGGTATTTTTATAATCACTTAATGTCAAGCACCCCACGCTTTATAGTTGAATTAAATTATTTTCTCCTTTTTTAGTTTGGTTTTTAAAGCGTGTTTTTTAAACTATTATTTATTTTCTATTCTTTAGTTCTGCTAACTACAAAAACGTGATTTTTTTTATTATTATTTTTTCCTTTTTTTTCATTTTTCTCAAAAAAAAAAAATTGTATTGTCAGCGGTCCTCGATAAGTTTACGAAGTTTCAATTAAATCAGACCGTTTAAAGTGGGTGAAAATCGCGCTCTAAGGAGTCGGTTACGTACAAACATACAAGTGAAGCTAATGTAAAGCGTGTAAAAAAATATGGTTAAACTGTTGCTAATCATTACTTCAAAGTAACGTTTTTAAATAAAGGGGTTTGTCTTGAAATCGATTCCCAGGACGGGCAAAGTGTTATTGGGTTTTGTATCTGAAATTTCTTAGTAGCAGCCCGAAGTTAGGATTTGTGCTGCCCGATTGGTGGCAATAGGATCGCTCACTATGACATGGGACTCAAACATAACTGGTTCAATGTGTATAACCTACACCTCTGCATAACCCTTCGAGGAAACAAGGCGCCATGTTTATGTTATTTTCGTTTTGTTTGCTATTAATTTATTCACGTTCCGTGTGGTGCCGGACGTAAAAGAATAGCACCATCCCATTTCTTCCCGTGGGTGTCGTAGAAGGCGACTAAGGGCTTACTAGAGAATGGGCAGCAGCTTTCTCTATGCATTTGACCACCATACTGCGATCGCCAACCCGCCTGCCAAGCGTGGCGATTATGGCAAATTCCCCCTTTTGGGAGAGGCTTTTTGTCTAGCAATGGACTTTTTTCGGCTGATATGATGAATTTATTCATAAGCGGTTTATTATTTAATTTTTGCATTAATTAATTACTTTCATTTTATCTAAATAGTATTTTCTTGTCTTAATTAATTTGCATGTATCCTAAATATAGTTATGTTTAATGCAGGATTATATTTGAACGCAATGTGAATTGTTACTAAAAATAAATTGAATTGAATTTTTCATGACAAAAACATTGTTTAGAAAATTTATCAAACATACCTGCTTAGCTTAAATACATTTTGATTTCTGCAACCGACAGTACCTGTCTGCCTCCATCTATCAATAATACAAATATACTTACACAGAAAAACGTTTAAATTAATCAAAATGTTCAGACAGTCCCTTAGGTGAACGTTTTAATTCTGAAATCAATTTACAAATGGAAAACCCATGCCTTGGAGAGGGACTCACACCCTCTGAAGCGAAACTATAAAATATACCTACAGATGAATATTTTATTCTGAAATTTACGCCATTTGTATCCAGGAGGGAGTTTTTATTGCTATCTTTGTAATACATTATCTCAGCATTATTATTTATTAATTGGTAATTGATGTTTGCTTATCTCGAAAATATGGGGAAAGTTTTAAGTATGAATGTGGGTGGCTTTAAGAGTAGGGGAACACCAAAGAAACTAGACTACTAAACTAAACTAGATATACTCCGTGAAACACTATATGGCTAGAAATCAGGCTTAGTAGTCGATTCGCACCAATTTACTCGCCCGAATCGGGCGAACCGTCACTTTTGAATAATTAATATAATATTTTCTCTAGTGTCTAGAATTATGTGCTACTTCATGGTTTTAATTTGCGAGAAGATATCCCGGCCACCTTGCATATTTTATGGAGTTATGAATATAGTATTATTGAAACCAAAAGAACCAAAGTTGTCGACATAGCTCATAAAATAAGCAAGCTGATGTGTCAATGGGCCGGCCATATTAGCTGTAGAACCGATGACCGTTGGGGTGGACGTGTTCTTGAGTGGAGACTGCGATAGGCAAATGTAGGACGCCCTTAGGCTCAGTGGAGCGATGATCCTTGCAAGGTGGCTGGTGGCAACTAGATGAGAATTGCCGAGCAACGAGCTGAATGGCGTGCAATTGGAGAGACCTAGTCCAGCAGTGGACTGCTGTAGGCTGATGACGATTCTCATTATCGAAACAACATTATTATAAATACTAGCTTTTCCCAGCGGCTTCGCCCGCGTGGAGTTTGGAAATTATCCCACGGGAACGTATTGCAGGGATTAAAAGTATCCTATATGTTAATCCAGATTATAAACTATTTGTGTGCCAAATTTCATCGCAATCCGTTCGGCCGTTTTGGCGTGATTGAGTAACAAACATCCATCCATCCATCCTTACTTACAAACTTTCGCGTTTATAATATTAGTAGGAAGTAGGATATTATTATAATTACAATTACAATATTATTATGAAACAGATGTCTTAAAAAAAAAAGCGCTAATTGAATTCCCTAACCCTTGTCCACCACGAGCGTGATATGATATAAAATTCGGAATTATTATCAGCTGTAACTTCGGTGGAATTTAATCGAGCATTGCCCAGTACGTGACTCCAATAAGCGTTAATTACGTTTTCAGTACTTTCAGAGCACACGGGCACGCATGAAAAGATAATATTCCTTTGATTAACGGCTGCGGTACTGATAAATTATTCTTTTGGGTTTTTTTCTCTTTTTTGCTATCGGGCTCGGGTTTATAAATTGTGACTTGAATGATGCATGTGACGGTAATGTAGGATGGAATACAGAGTTTCAACTTTTCAAGGTTTTGTTAACAGTAAAAGAGTTGAAAATTGTTAGATTTTCGAAAAAAACATCATCATCTGCCACACTTTTTCTAAAATATGTTGGGGTCCGAGGCACGGTGGGCATGGTATGTGAAGATGGTCACCCATCCAAGAATCAACCGCGGCAAATCGAAGCGTGTGGCTATTATTAGGTAATTAGCCTCAAGCTCCCCTCAAAAAAATTACCTATGTTGGAAATAATATCACTTAGAATTTTGCAAAAGGCTAGAGGGAGAAATTAAAAAAGTAACTCAGACTAATGTTTCAATTTTCTTGACACTTTTCTTTTTCTAGCTCAACTTCATTTACTGTGTATTGTAGATTGTTCTGTTGATGTCACTGTTGTTGCACTAATTAATATCTTAAGATTTTTTACTCTAATGAACTTACTACTTTAATTAGCTCTAGATACTTAAGGTGAACCTAGTCCACATTTTTTTGCATACAAACTTCGGGAGTGTTTTACTCCACTGTCTGACATGGCACATCCGAAGTAAAATATGACATCGTTTTGTCTCATTATTAATATTGTCTGTACGGAAACAGAATACTAAAATAAAAACCCATTAAAAAGTTAGGAGCCAACAAAGATTCGTTTTTCTTGCTAATTGTACTTTGGGCGTGTTTAAGTAATAAAAGAAGTGTAAAATCTCCAAAACCAAGTCGGTACCGATAAAGTTCAATTATCGAAAAGTTCTTTATTTAACTTTTCGATAATTGAACTTTATCGGTACCGACTTGGTTTTGGAGATTTTACACTTCTTCAATTATCGAAAACTTCAATAAACTTTATTGGTAATTGATTTATGCATTGGCTTTTTCATAACACCCGATCTTTAAAGGACTTTTCTTATTTTTTTCGCGAATTTTAGCCAGGCCCACCAGTGAGTTCGAGCCCGCGACTAGGTTACAATATGGTATATGTATTTTATATCGAGGGACTAAACGAAGCCATTATATACCAGAGGTTGTTTGACTCCCGAGCGTGCGAGGAAGTCAATGAAACGCGTTTAGTCTCGAGGTGCAAACTGTACTTTTCACTTTGAGTGCGAGAAAAATAGTCAATTTAGTACAAAAACATTTAATAAATATTACTTAATAAAATAAAAATCACAAAAGATTTTGTTACTTGAAGCTAAATGTACAATTCGAATTATTTGAAAAACCATGGAACTAAAACTCTCAACATTTTCGCAATGAAGTTGTTCCACACTCCACAGATAATAGTATATTTACTGGCTGTTTGAGTTTGTCTATGTCACATAAAGGAAATTAAAAAACGAATTACTTTTCACTTCCTAGAGACTAAAGTGGTCACTTTAGTCCCGCTTCGTAGGGCTATATTGGCGTACTTTTAGAGTATGAGACGTGAAAAAGACCTTTATTGCCTCCGACTACATAAGAATCTTTTCTACAAATGACTGATAACGTTGCAACTATTCGCAAGTCACCTACCAGGCTCCCATAATCCATTGCACGTCGAATATAAAGTCACCGTGTGTGATGAGCACCATGCAATATGGAAGCAACGGGGAGAGGGCACGTGTGTGTGACAGCGCTCCGGCAATATCGTTGATTTTTGAATTTTGATTTATTATCCTCCTAAGGGCCTGTTAGGGGTAGCTGTATGATACTTTTATAATTGCAGAATATAACTGTAAGCTATACATAACTAAAAGGCCATGTATAGTAACAGACATAAGATTACAATACATATCTATAACAATACATATTATTATAAATTGAAGTTGGCACAGTGGTTACGCGATTGACTGCTGCGCTGCGTGTCGCAGGTTCGATTCCCGCACGGAACAAATATTTGTATGACCTACAAGTAGTTTTTCCTGGTCTGGCTGTTAGTGTATGTGAGTTTAAATGTTTGTAAACGCACCCACAATACAGGAGAAATTCCTAGTGTGGGGCAACGTTTTTTTTTAAAGATAAAGAAAGAAGCCACTTTTCGTGTATATCTGTGTAAAGGCTCCCGCAGACAGGCGCGGCACGATTCCGGTAGAACAATTTCCATGAAATTTTCATAGAAATTGTTCTACTATAGTCGCGTCGCGCCTGTCTGCGGGGGCCTTTATCGCGTTGTTCATTTGAACGACGCCATGGTTTTGAACATCATTTTGAGAAGTTATTCCGGAAAGTTGCTGTATAAACATTATTATTTAACTTAGAAATAATAGAAAGAAATCCTCTTTTTGTCAAGTCGTAAAAACCGTGCGTACCACGGTCGGGCTGTTAGTAACAAAAATCTGTTTGTCTGCTAGAGGGCGCCATATTCAATTTAATGTGACGTCACTCAGCTTAAAACTAGCGGGTGGTCAAGACGCTTCCAACGATACCTCATGTGTCAAATTATGATGAGTAGTTTAGATGTTATGAGGGCAAAGATGAACATACATACATACATACATACCGGTCAAAATCAGAACCCTCCTTTTTGCTTCGCCATAGTCGGGTTAAAATTACCAGCTGCTACAGTTTAAATAATAAATTCATATTCTCGCAATCTAATAAGCTGTAAAATTAAAGATACAAATCAGCGGATACATTACTTAGGTAATCTAGTTTACTTTATTATACATGGAGAAACCGCATTTATCTCTGACCTGCCTTAATCTACGGCTACTTTAATATAGATTGCTGCTAATGGTCACTCTTTAGCTTTCTTGACATTTCATACTGAAGTAGATAATATTCTAAACTTTTGCCCGTGGTTTTTCCCGCGTTTATGTCGGAAATTATCACACGGGAACGTATTACCAGGATAAAAATTCTATTTCCAGCCCAGGTAATGGTCTACCTGTGTGCCAAATTTCATCGCAATCTGTTCAGCCATTACGGCGTAAAAAGGTAACAGGCAGCCAGAGACTTTCGCATGTATCATTATTTATTTAACTAGGTGTTGCACGCGACTGCTTCTGCGATCTAGGATAAAAATTAGCCTATGTCCTTTTCCAGATCATGGTCTACCCATGTGCCAAATTTCATTCAAATCCGTTCAGCCGTTATAGCGTAAACGCGTAACAAAGAAACGAACTCGCTTTCGCTTTTATAATATTAGTTAGGATTAGGATTTAGTAAGTTTATTTTAGTTAAGATTATATGATATAGTACAGTACCAATGGAAGTATCAAGATCAGTCACTTGGTACCTGGTACCTATGTCAAACTGGATTTCCCAGGGGTGGTACAGGGGAGGTGTAGCGAAGTGGGATATATCTTTTGTTGAGTTTTTGTTTTTAGATTCAGTAGTGGTAGATGGTAAAGTACCTTTTGAAAGGTCTCATCCACGGTTCAAAATTTTAACACAATTTATTGCAATCAACCTTAGTTGCATTGACGGTTGGAACTGTTTGGGTCACAGCGAAATAAATTGACATCCGAGAATTCACACTTGGCCCGCGGCCCACTTTCTGACAGAGTGGACGCCTATGTCCCAGTTGTGGGAACATTATGGGCTGATTGGATAATACTCATGATTGAAACCAAAGGCGCAGGATACATTTCATTTTTGTCCTAAAGGCAGGAACCTTCAGTGTTGCATGTATCTATGAGTGGAGCTGGCCACTTTCAATCAGGTGTGCAATCTTGCAACCTTATTAACCAGTTTGTTTTAAGTATCACATACAAACAGTCTTCCTTTACACCTAAACAATTGCATAAGATTCTCCATCACTCCTATAATTACATTGCCGTTTCCAGGGTATAAAACAGAATGTAACAAGCTTATCGTGGCTGTAAAAAGCTCAGCGAGGAAAAGTAAGTAATGGACTGGCGACCTGTTACTGGCTATACTGGTCTAGGGAGGGATGTGAGGACTTAAGTCGTCTTATACTGGACAGTCTATGGGTCTGCATGTGGTTCTGTAGGTTGGATATTTCACGAGTTGTGCAGATGGATAGGGGACGCATGATAAGTTATATTTTTGTGTTTTGCGTCATTCAAAGATTGTTTGAGTTAGGTAGTATAATTATGTTTGTTAGCCTCCACTTGTGTTTAATAGCCTGTTAAGTGCTGGAGCCAAAGCGGAATAATAAATTTGGGTTACTTTCCTCTGTACCTCGTAAAGCCCGTTTTAAGCCGTGGGTTCCGACTGTCATTCGTAGATCTTTGAGTCTTTACGGGTAGTCAGAAATCAAAAGTCTGACAATCAGTCTTACCCAAGGGGTATCGTGTTACCCAGTTATTGGGTTGTGGAGGTCAGATAGGCAGTCGCTCCATGTAAAGTTAGACTGAAGGTTAGACTGAAAGCGGACCCAAACTAGTCGGGAAAAGGTTGGGCAGATTGTTTGATTAAGGTGAACCTTGTCGACATCTTTTCCATAGAAATTTCGGGAGTGTATTACTCTACTGTTCGACAATGTACATAAAATATTAAACATGGTATCATATTATCTCATTATTAATATTGTCTGTACGGAAACAGAATACCAAAATTAAAAGTCATTAAAAAGTTAGGAGCCAACAAAGATTCCTTTTTCTTGCTAATTTTACCTATCTTTGGGCGTGTTTAGGTAATAAAAGAAGTGTAAAATCTCGAAAACCAAGTCGGTACCGACAACGCTCAAATATCGAAAAGTTCCATAAATTGATTTGGTCATTGATGGAAAAACCCACTGCATATCAGTGGTTTTTCCATAAAACCTGCCGCCACCTACCGCCTGTTGTACTATAAATGATCCTGCATCTCACTCAATAACGTTCTGCGTGTAAACTAGCGTCTAACTACTCATCACTTATACTAACTCTATCGGACACGAAGCCTGGTGAGACAGCGTCCTTCTTAGCCAAACCCATCAGTGAGTTCGTGCCCGCGACTAGATCCCCCTTAAGTTTATTAATTGATTGTATAAATTCTATGAGACTCGATTCCTAACATCAAACTAGCAATTTAAATAACCTATACAACTTGTATGCCATGCCTTGATATTTAAAATGAAATAAATAAACTTGTCATTGCCAGAATTTTCTTTTCGAGCTTATTATTTGGCAAGCAAAAGATTATTTTGTTATACCGGCCGCAAGTTCCCGGTTCACCGCCGTACTTGGAAGGTAATAAAATCGGACAGCCACTAACAAATGTGTTTATCCGCTATGCTTGCAATTAATATGTGTGGTGTGTGGTAGAAATAGAGAGATTAGCGTTTATTTTTTTCAGACTACGGCGGGTATTATGATGTTGACCGCTATGTATGTTTGTTTGTATGTATGTTCATCTGTTCCCCCATACCTTCGAAACTCCTTACCCATCATTTGGAGGATGAGGTACCGTTGGAAGCGTCTTGATCGTTCGCTAGTTATAGGCTATGTGACGTCACATGAAATTGAAAATAGCGCCCTCTAGGATATAAAGTGACGAACAACAAAAAAAAAATAGCAGCCAAAAAAATTAAAAACAAAAAATAATAAACCTTTTTTGTTTAACCTTAAATAATAACTAAGTTCTTAAACTAACGTAAGTATACCTAAGTAATTTTGAGTCGGCGCCAAACAAGCAAATTAATTAAATAATTACGTAAAGCGCGGTGGCGGCGCGGTGCGACACGCCCCTTCGCCGGAAAATGCCGACCGTTGACACACGTCGCGTCGTTGCGAGTGGTCGTGCGAATTTTTTGGAGTCATAATATATATCGCTGGAAATTTCACGTTGCATTGTTAATTTGAATTGGATATTTCTTTAAATTTAAGGTAATTTGGTGAACTTGGTTCATTGATTGTTTGGCGCCGACTCAAAATGACTTAGGTATACTTACATTACTTTAAGAACTTAGTTATTAAGGTTAAACAAAAAAGGTTTATTAATTTTTGGTTTTCAGTTTTTACGGCGGATTTTTTTTTTTTTGTTAAAATGTTTTTATTTTATAATGTTTTGTGGCTATAATCTACTAATTATTGTAATACATAACTCAACATTAAAATCTGTGAGTGAACAATAAATCACCACTATTTACCCAACCTCAGAGTAGTTTTTTTTTTCCTAATTTTTATGGGGCCAACTCCGGGTATACCCTTTCCAATAAAAAAAGAATTATCAAAATAGGACAACACTGTACAAAGTTATGCGTGGTCATACATTAAAAAAAAGTTCGTCGACTTGCGAACCTCCTCCGTTGTTTCGTCGGTAAAAAAATAAATTCGATGATTCCGTGTTGGGTCTCAAATGAAACGGATTAATTAGCATATTTCAAAAATATATAATTTTTAACTAACCCCAAAATAATTTACATAAACAGTAAGCTTAAAAACAAAAACCCGACTACTGAAAAATTACGAAATAGCGAGCGTGATTTTTCAGAAGTCGGGTTTTTTATGACCCAGGGAGCACATTCTTCTCTTGAAAGTATCATATATGTCATAATGTAGGTAATCTGTCTATATGGGGGGGGGGGGGTCGTCGTTTTTAGTTATTTGTATGGACTTTTTTCCAACAGTGTAATTTAAACAAATAGATAGGTAAAATCTATGCTCTACATAACCCACCGTGAATTCTATCATCATTTATTTTCAAAACTATTGAATATTTGCGGTGCGTTTAAGACCAGATGAACCTATGTATGAACGTAAACGAGGCAAAAGGAGTATATACGAAGAAGGCGTGAGCTTATGTATTTATGACTTTTTACTTACTTCGTTAGCTTATCGTAGGTTTGATAAAACAAAACGTGACAACATACGACACCTTCTTGACAAATACTATGTTAAATCCACAATCTACAGGAAATATACTTAAAAAGTATGAACAATATTCATCTTCTCCTTTTATCGGTCCCTCAAGACTGAGGCTCGTTGTCACTGGACCCCTTTAAGCGGACAATCTGCCTCCATCTTACTCCAGTCTAAAGTTGCTATCAACACCTGCTGAAATTTGCTGGAGGACGTAGCTTCTTTTACTCGGTCAGACCATCGTGTTGGCGACCGGCCTCGTGCTCTCTTTTCTTCAGTAAAACCATTCATACACTAGCATTAATACTTGGCAAAACTTCATGAACACCAAACGCCCATGTCTTGCACCACACAACGAAAGTTGGCAAGAGGGGAGCCCTGAATGAATCATACAATCGATCCGTTTCGTCGGCTATAAGTTGTTAACACAACTTCGTGAGTCACCTAATCTTTTAGTTTGTCTGCAGACGATTAGAAGAACATACGTCACTATATTGGGGAACTTATTGAACTATTTTTGGATAGTCTATCCTTAGAAAACTTCGCCAGTTTTCCTTCAAGATATTGTATTGACTTTATATAGAGATTTTAATACAATGCTCAATGTTAAGGGGAACCTAGTCGCGGGCTCGAACTCACTGGTGGGCCAGGCTAAAAATCACGCTGTCTCACCAGGCTTCGTGTCTGACAGAGATAGTATCAGTGATGAGCAGTTAGACGCTAGTCTACACGCACAACGTTATTGAGTGAGATGCAGGATCATTTATAGTAAAAAATTCG
This sequence comes from Antitype chi, assembly GCA_947359405.1. NCBI lineage: Eukaryota > Metazoa > Arthropoda > Insecta > Lepidoptera > Noctuidae > Antitype > Antitype chi. The sequence goes on along the minus strand of OX375810.1, from coordinate 3,012,538 downwards.
CGAATAAATAAAAAAAAGTCCTTTGGAAGATCGGGTTTTATGAAAAAGCCAATGCATAAATCAATGACCAATAAAGTTTATTGAACTTTTCGATAATTGAACTTTATCGGTACCGACTTGGTTTTGGAGATTTTACACTTCTTTTATTACTTAAACACGCCCAAAATTAAGAACAATTAGCAAGAAAAATGAATCTTTGTTGGCTCCTAACTTTTTAATGAGTTTTTATTTTAGTATTATGTTTCCGTACAGACAATATTAATAATGAGACAAAACGATATCATATTTTACTTTGGATGTTCCATGTCAGACAGTGGAGTAAAACATTCCCGAAGTTTGTATGCAAAAAATGTGGACTAGGTTCACCTTAAAAGGGTTTGGTTTCCGCACTTAGTCCTATAGTTGGACCACTGTGTGTGGGCTATGACGGCCGTCGGTGGTTATTCCAACAAGCCCACCTCCCTCCAGAAGTTGATTAGATCTCCTGTCTGTTGAGAACATCTGACCGTCATTCGTAGATCTTTGCCAGTCTTTATGGGTAGTCAGAAGCCCAAAAGCCAGACAACCAATCTTACCAAGGGGTATCGTGTTACCCAGCTACTGGATTGTGGAGGTCAGATAGGTAGTAGGTCTATGTAAAATACTAGTATTCATCTGCATCCGGTGAGACTGCAAGCCGACCCCAACATATGTAGTTAGTTAGTAGGAAATAGCTACGAATGACAAATCCATACTACCATTTATAAATATGCGAAAGTAGCGCTGTGTCTGATTACCTTTTGAATTGGGATTCGGATAGACCATAACCTGGGTAAGGATATTGGATACTTTTTGTCCCGGTAGTGTGTTATTGTAGTATAATTTCCGACTTAACCTTTCCGAACATAACGTTACTGGAAGATACTGCGAGGAAGCATCTCGAACAGAGTTCGAACTGTAATCGCAAGCTTACCTGAAACTGAAACTAAACATACTAAAGGCTCTCGCAAATAGGCGCGGCGTGACATCATGACGGGACTCTTGTAGAACAATTTCCATGAAGTTTTCAGAAAAAAAAAATCTAATAGAGTCGCGTCGCGCTTGTTTGCCTGGGAACTCCTTAATTATAACTAATTATAAGAGACGTTGAAACGAATTCACCTAGTTGTATTACGATTCACATACCTAATTAGTTATTCCACCGAAGAACACGTAGCTTTAAAATTTCAGTAAATACAAATCCTCGTCGTTGTCTTGCTGGTCTAGTGGTCGCAAGCGATACTGCTGAGCACATGGTCTATGGTTCGATTCCCGGGTCGGACAAAGTTTTATTGGGTTTTTCCATATCGAATTTATCAGTAGCAGTCCGGGGCCTGCATTTCTGCCCGGTTGATGGCAATGTACTCGCCCCTTTTGGTACGTAATTTGCGAAATGTGGGTGTGCTATATATAGTTAAAACTCTGCCTAACCCTTCGGGGTATACAGGCGTGATGTTATGTATATAATATTATAAGCTAGACCAGGGATGAGGAAACTTTTTCCTTCGCGTGCCAGTATTTACTAACGAAATATATGGCGGGCCAAAATGTTACATTTTGGCTATGTTATTTAGTCCCATTTGGATCTTAAAGTCGTCTCATTTGTCCTGTACCGTCAGAAACTCTCTCAAATGCATTACCACAGCTTAATTGTAGTTGTAAAACGTATCAACACAATATGACCACGGGGTTTGATGCATCGACAATTCCAAAAATTTCTAAAATCTGCTGAAAGCGAGTCCTCTGATCTCCTCTACCATACAAAAGTGAGATGGTCACTGTAGTATGACTTTACTTCATTTTTGTTTGATGGTCGCGGGCCGGATTTCAAAACTTCGCGGGCCGGAGAGGGACCGCGGTCCGTAGTGGCTCTATCCCTAAGCTAGACGAATGCTAGTCTATAGATAAAGTTAAACAGGTACAAAGAGTAAGCAAGACGAGATGCATTAAGGCACGTATTATACAACGCGTCGCGCATATTGATCAAGGCGGTAGCCGTAGTGACAGGTTGTTAGTCTAAACTTGGCTTTATAATATAAGCATATAAATAATGTATTGTAGCTATGAAAGGTGAAGAAGGCTCCGGTTATGTACAGGCGCTGTAATTAATAAAAATGTAGGTAACTAAATAATTAAAAAACAATGACTTTGTAGCCATTGGCATGGTCAATTTAGCGCTTCGACAGTAGCTTAGAATCCAAGCTACTGTTGAAGCGCTAAATAAGCGACTATGCAAATGGCTACTGAGTTTGTCCTTATTTCCTTTAGAATAAAATTACAGCGGCGTTTTTTCGCAATGGTTCTTCATTCACCGCTTAGCTGCTTAGCGCTGGGAGTTAAGAATCAGACAGTGGTGCCGATTCTCTTGTACACCGAACTAAACTATTACTAAATTCCTTAGTTTTGGCTATGAGAATCTTAAAGCTATTCTGCAAAACGTGAAAAAATCCATATAAAACACGTCGAGGCTGCCGCCCTGCGCGCCTCCTGCTCTAAAAAAATTCACGGGGTAGGGCAAAGGAACACACAAAGTTAAACAAAACATATGATATTCGTGCATTTTACCTGTAATAATAGTATTATTTCGTATGTGAGCTAACACGGCGGGTATAAAAGTTTTAACGTACGTTTATACGGCTATAATTTCCACAAAAGTCGTAAAGAACCGCTCGACGCGCCGCCATATTGGAAACATGGCGTGTGTTTTGGCGGGAAAACCTGACAGCATAACAATGTTACGTTTTCTTTAAAAATGTTACGCTATCGTGTTTAGCTAACTGGAAGCTATTATTAATTGAAATTACTGGAATAACGATTAATTAGGTACTGGGGAAATGTGTAATCCTTCGGGGAATACATACAGGCGTGATGTTGTTTGATGTTATTGGAATAACGCAGATTTCTATAATTGGCCAGATAATTAATTAACTTAATTTCTATTTGTGCCCGGTTGATGTCAATAGGCTCGCCCCCAATAGGGGGGGGGGGGGGGGGGGGGGGTTCTGGCGAAATGTGGGTGTACATAGGACCGCCTCTGCCCAACCCTTCGGAGAAATAAAGCGTGAAGTTATGTTCTATAGTTAGTTAAATATGATTCGGACCAGAAAAAAGTTATTTTGAAACAATACAAACCAACAGACAATAGAGTTTTCATTTAATAAAGTTAAAACTTGAGCTCAACTTTTATCTAAAATAATGCTAACAAAGTTTTGTTATCACCGCGAATTTCGTTCCATGTTACGATAACAGACCCGAAAACGTGATTATAACTTTAAGTGATTTGATAACATTATTAGTCGACGACTCCCGTAATAATTAATTTGTTATTGCCATGTTGGTTATAATTTGAATTGCATAACAAAAAATTGAGTACTAAATGTGGATGAATAAAACTGTATGAGTAGGGGAACACCAAAGAAGCGATAAATGGAATTTGCGGCCTATTGTACTGGGCCACCACTGCTCTCAAAGTTCATTAGATTATTGAAGTACCTACTTAATATACCAGCTATCTGTCAGACACTCGTTGAAGCCCAGAACAATGATGCTACCCATCATTGGCAGGTCAAGCGAGGATAATTATTGTTTGAAGTCCCTAGAACGACAAAATTTACAGATAGTCCATTATCCAACAAAATCAGTAGATGATAGGAAAAAAATTAAAAGTTCAGTGGATGAAATCCAAAGACCTTGATCAATTCCATTTGAGACGCAAGAACACTTAAGAATGAGAAGAATTTTCTAATAAAATAGGTTGGCAAAAAAAAAAATTGTTGATCGACAGTCAATTTTCTATTGGCCCTACAAGACAGTCTACTTACACCAAGGCTGTAATATCTTTATAATATATGTATCTAAACTCCTCTTAAACGGCTGGACCGATTTTGAACAATTTTTTTGTATGTGTTTGAGTGGGTCCCTGGATGATTTAGATTCACAACTAGACGCGCGGCGCTGTTCGGCAAGACAACGTATACGTGAAGCAATAATGTTGTACGAAATTTACGCGGACGGAGGCGTATGCATTTTGGCACAGTTGAAGTTTATATGGAGAAAGTGCAAAAAGCTAATGTTTTTATTTAATAATGCATAAATAAAAAAACATGGTCCAATTTCGACCACAGAGCGAACACTGATAATATAATATTCTATGGCTATAGATAGGTACCTATAGCTATGTTAATGTATTGAAAAGACGCATTTCAAAATCACACATTATGGAACATGGAAATTCATGGTTGTTTCAAGCATATATTTACAAAGCTCTCAGAAAACACCCCACAATAGTTATTTAAATGAGATGTTGAAATAGCTGAATAAAGTGGGGTTGACGTGGTGTATCCATATTAATATGACGTGGCCAGTGGAGCGGGATATTTATATTATCATTACTCGTACGCATTAAATTGTTATTCATAATGTGGATGCAAGCAGGCTGCGTTGGCGTCGGTGGGAAATGAAAATGTGGATGTCTGTGTATTCGTGGTAAAGATTAGGAGTTACACTGTAGCCACTCGATGCCATTTAGTTGCCTGTGAGGTACCATACAGCTACTTTTACACGATGCAAATTTCTTGCTTGCAGCATACAATAATATTGGAGCAGCTATGATTTGCATTGTCTACAGGTAATTAAATCACACCATGTATGAAGTTGTAACAGTAATAAAAATTGCACCGTCTAAAGTGTGTTCAGACGACGCAAGTCATTTGTAAGCAACAAACGTATTACATTACAAGCGTAATGTAATACGTATTCAATTTAAATGTATGATATAGGCAAGAAACTAGCTTCGTGTATAATTATGGTAATCCCTTATTTACACATTCCCGAAATGTATCTGCAATACATATCGCATAACATAAATGCTACGCAATAGTTTCAGTAAACATTAACCAGAATTTCAATGTCTTCATATTGAAATGTTTACCGAAACTATTTTGTATCACTTTCTTAACAAAAAGAAATTACATTCACTTTGAAACACTACAATCGAAGCAACAAGTTTAAACAAACACCAAAACTCTAAATAACATAGTAAAATTCAATTTCTGCAATAATATTAAAATATAACATGGCGCTATAAAAAAAAACCGATATCCTCGGTCTCGCGAGTGAAATATTGTAAAGTGCAATGCAATTGGACTCCCCCAGAAGTTAGGACAAGGCATTTCGTTGAGTCACGCCGAAAAGTTTTTTGCGAACATTGTTAGAGGTCTTTACGCTGACATTAAACAGGGAAGCAACTTGATTTGGCGGTTTTTTTAAACTTTGACACCAGTGTTCATAGACGATGACAAGAATATGTTCAGAAGAGGCATAGATGAATATATATGATATTCTTCTAGAATTAGTTGAGTAGGTACCCTACCCTAGTTAATCCGGATGAGAAGTTTTAAGTCTTAGGTACTTTCAGCTGGAATCTTGTGGTATCATCTACTGTTAATTCAGTCAGTATGATACAACAAATTCGACAACCTATTTGTAACCGGAAGAATTACGGGAAAGTCTTAATCAATGAAAACCAGTATGTTTAAATGAAATCCTTAAAATTCGTTGGAATTATCAATGTTATCAGTCTGATCTAACGAATGGTCGAGAGAACCGGTCTTCCACTCGCCGGTGTAGGTATTAAGCTTCGTTAATAATGATACAGATTTATTAAAGGATTACTGCTACACTTTAGATAGAGATAGAACTTTATACGATTATTCCACATTTGTTTCTGACTTCCTACACAAAAAGTTTCCTTGTAGGTTTTATGTACTTAAGCATTAATTAATTAATTAAGTAGTGCCTTTCTAACATTTTATCTATTAATTTTACATAAAGTACTTTCTCCAGTTTCAATAATATTCATTAATAAGTTTTAGATTATACTCAAGCATTTGAATGCGCCATGTATGTAGGTATAATGCGTGGTTTACGCTGGTACAGTGACAGCTGCGAAATAACAACGTAGAAATATGCTAATGAACAAATCGACAAATACATTGGCGCTTGCTGGGCCTACTAAATTCAACGGAGTGTGCAGGGCACGCATTTAGGACCAATTTTATATCCAAACATAGTAACATAACTTCATTATTTCAACATAAAATCTTATATAGGTATTTACATAAAGCCTTATTAAGACACCAATAATGAAGCGTAGGAGCAGTGTTAGGTACATAATTATTTAATTTTTAATATTTAATTCCGGAAAAACAAACATAATAAGCAGATCAGCCAAAACCCCAGATCGATAGATATGAGTGTGGAGTGCATGGCTCGTACTGTACTAAGGGTAGGTACCGCAATATCTACGTGCAAGGGTCCTCCCCTCTGACTCATAAAGAGGGTGGTCTCCCTCTCACTTTTGAGGGTTTGGTCGATATTGCTCTCTTTTGTTTTCGCACTTTGAACGCAATGTGTACCGTTGAAACTCGATTTCGTGATAGTATGTTAACTATTTAAAAGGTTGGATAGGTAAGCTCGATATTATCACTTAGGTGGATTACGTTTAGACAATGTGTTGCAATGTTTATTTTGAACTAATTTAACTGTACGGACGTTTTTTACACATAAGGTAAAAAATATATTAAGCAGCTTGTTTCTTGAAATAATCTGTACTATATCTAGAATAAGACTACTCTTATAACCGAGGAAACTAGATTTCTATTGATTTCATACCTGAAACATAATTAGTAAACTAAAATTATTTAATTACAAGCATTTCTTTGATGTAAAGTCAGAGAAATAAATCGTTAAGCAAATATTTGCGAGTGGATTGAAAAGTTCTTTAGATTTGTGTTCGTTAATGTTATTTCCTGCGACCTGGTGAAGCCAGCAGGAATCCGCTGGATGTGAGAAGCACAGAACTGGTCGAAGTGCGGTGCTTGAGGGAGGCCTATGGCCAGCAGTGGACGTCTTTCGGCTAAATTGATGATGCTGATGATTTCGGTAAGAATTTTTTTTTTTTGCATAATTCGCCGTTAGACCGCGTGCGTAAAAATATCGTGGCGGGATTTTATCGCGCAGTTGATTTTGAACTCTCAATGTTTAACCGAGCTTTGTGAATCCAACAGAGTGCATCCGAGCCGAAGAATACACATTGTTCGATTTTTAACTCTTGGCGCTAACCACAGTAACCACTGCGTTGAAGCCCCAGTGCGCGAACTCATCCGGCCGCGATATTTTTTCGTCCGTGCGAACGTAGACTTACATTCACGTGTCTTTAAGAGTAGAAAAATATTTCTATGTTCTTCAATTTAATATCTGTACAGGATAAGTTTTTAACCAGTGCGCAAACTGTAACCATGAATTCAGCATATATCATTCTAGACCCCCTAACGTAGAAATTTTTCGTCGTTTTTTTGTACAACCGATTTTTTTGTAAAAACTTATTCTGTACATATATACACGCTGCTTTTAGTAATTAACACAATTGATTTTCTATTGTTATCAGACTCAATGAGTCTGTCTAACAGATGAGGGGCAGGGGGGGGGGGGTAAGGATGGCGAATAATAAATTTTTATAGAGATCGTAAGACTCAAGAAAGTTACCACGTCATTTGGGTTCTTTTTGTAGATACTCATCAAGAAAACGATGCTTACTTTCCTGAAAGTAAGCATTCAAGCATTTTTTATCAATATAGGTGGTGATTTTCATAGAATCCAAACAGCATTGTCTTTTAATAATGGTCTAGTAAAGTCGGACCCTAGTATGTTTGTAGTCTATGGTCGGACCGCCCTAATTTTAGGGGTTGCGTGGTCATTGAACTTAGGGGTGCAATCATCAATGCGTCGCGTACCTACGTAACGCACCTTGATATCCATCTAGACAAGGTACAGGATATTGCACTTTACATAACAACCCTGGTTAGACCAGTCATTTAAGATATCGTAGGTCGCACTGACGATATTGATTGTCGAGCATAATACCAGATTCACAAAACACCAGATTCGCAAAACACCAGATTCGCAAAATACCAGAAGTACAGTGTTTAACTCAATACCTATGACAATAAAATAAAAAAATGTTTTAATTCAGATCATGTAAAGATGGATCTTTTAACTTAACACTATGGATAAATAACTCATAGCTCATTTGTTGGGCTTGGTATAACCTATAATAACAAGGTTCCCTCTTCTTTGCTAGATTTACATTTTAATGCTTTTAAAGCTAAAGTAAAATCCAACCTTTGTTCTAAGGCATACTATTCTATCAATGACTACTTAAACGATAAGAATTGTTGGTCGCTGTGATTAACTCAAGAAGCGTTTGTGTTCTTTCAGAATTAGCTTACCTACTGACAGGTCATATAAGTTACTTCAATTGTTTATTTTATTTGACTGTATAAAACCATATTTTTTAATGATTTTTTTAATTAATGTTTCTTTCATTTATTGTTGAATGTTAATTACGAGTACTTACCTATTATTGTATAGAATCATGATCTTCCAACTTAACAGACAGCTGTGCTGCTGGGGAGTTTGTTCCGCCACTTCTTCCCAGCTAAAGCACTAGGAAGTGGTAAAGGGCGGGCGTTTTTGAGGACTGTCTTATTTAATTTTAACGTTCAAAAAGTGCTGACTCTCAGCCTAGTTTAAATAAACGTCTTGTTGTTTTTTTTTTTATTAGTTTTAATACAGATAAATCTTTAAAAAACTAGTTTTAATAAAGAAAAACCTTATTGATGCAGTACGAGAAGTATTTCCAAATGTGAGCAAAGTCAAAGACTGTTATTGCCATTGAATGAACGCGACCTGGCGAATGAACTTCAATAAAATTAAAAAAGGTCAACACATTACATGGCTTTGTACGCTCATGGCACTGCTTCCCAAACACCTAATCCCCGAAGCTTATATAAACATCTGTGATATAACACCACATGCAGATATTTTCGAAAAATTTCATAACATCTGATTATGCTCCTGCGATGGAGAAAAAAACAACAACCAACGGAAGGATGGCAAAGGCGGATAAATACGTAGATACCATCTAAACGACCATTTGCATTGGTTCAATTCATCATCCTTTTAAAGAAATAATGTCTTGTAAGATGTCGAATTACACAAAAACCAATTGCACTGTCCCAAACAAAAAGGCCGAAAAAAATTTATGCAGAAATATGAAAAATAATGAAAAAATAATTCTGAAATGCATAAATGCTTTGAGCTCAAATACGGAAACGTAACGTTTTTTTTTTGGTGATTTGGTAAATATCGAGAAGAAACTGTTTTTTTGTCAGTAAATTTTTGTTTGTTCCTGTACAAAATCTTTTGCCAATCTGGTATTATGCAAATCTGGTGTTTTGCGAATCTGGTATTTTGAGAATCTGGTATTATGCTCTGGAGGGGACGAGTCTGTGTAACTTATTCGTAGGAGCCACCTTGTCAAAAACTAAAAAAGTCCCGAAACAGTCCGAAAATCTCGAGGTTTTTGGAGCACCACGCAGTTAGCACAGGTCTTTAGAAACTGCAAAGCTGCTGCTTGGTTTTACGCTATTGGTATCTATCATGACATCATCCCAAAAAATCAGCAGTGCTGTGCAATTTTTTGCAACCTAACGCGATGTTTGTGTCTACGGTAGTTACCGTCACCGGCCTACGGTCACCGTAGGCAGACTGTACTCAAAAATCATGAGTCTAGGCTCGAAAACTAAAACCAAATACTGAACTGGTTTTATAGGTACTTTCCTTCACGAAATAAAAAAAAGAATAAAAAATAATTGAAACTTATTTATTACGGACACCAAACTAGCCCGTATAAAAAAAGCAACACTTCAACGCTCGACATAACTTGACGCCCAAAAGACAAGGAGACGACACTGCAACTGCCAACAAAAATAAAATAATATCCATAAATTGCCTCCATGCTTGAAGAATAAGACAATGTGGACACTTGTAGTACGCGCTCAGCCACGGCTTCTTTCTTAGCGAAAGCATGAATGGACTCCATCCAAAGCCACAGCCGGCATGACGTCGCCATGATGGCTTTTTAGGATGAAATCCTTTTTTTCGATCTGGTTTATTAGAATGTTTCCCGAAATTAGTTACAGAATAATCCTCGAGTTTTTCATCACACTCCTTTACACATTTACTTGCTTGACATCTTAACTTTAAACATTGCAATGTGTCTACGCCGTGGCCGTTGTTACTCGGCTTTTGGAACTTATTCCATGAGCGCATAGGATCGCGTAGATATGACTGACATTTTCGGTATAAGCCTTTTGGGTCAGAGACTGCTCTTTGCAAATTACTTAAAATGTCTCCTGTGCTCTTTAATTCTAACTTACTAATGTCTAAAACTGATTCAGCTTCAAGCAGAGACTTAGGCATATTTTTACATTTCGTGAGATTTTGTGACTTGCATGTTTCCTTTATTTTTCTATCTATGACTATCTCTTTGTCGTCTGCTTTATGTAAACTCTCACGGGTTTTAGCTTCTAGTTTAAAGTTTTTCTTCCTCGTTTTTTGATTTGGAGCCCGATAGTATCCGGATTTGGACACAAGGGCTTCTTTCCCGGATTCAACAGGACAAATCGTGGTTTTACATTTTATACAATCTGCATGCTGCGTGTTTTCTGCACGTCTTTCAGCTTCTTTTTTACATACTGCACTCCCACATACGCCAAAGCCACCCTTTTTACTTTGCTTGGTCTTTGGCTTTGAGATATGCTTACAGACGCAAGGTGGACAGGTCTGTTTATCATATTTCTGATTTTCCTGAGTTAACGCAGTTTCCTCTTCATGTATATGAATATTAGTAGGTATCGCAATTACATTTTTCGATAGAAGAGTTGTTGTTGCATCTTCTCTGTTTTCCAATAATTTATTCTTCATATCTAAAAAGTTGCTAGCAGATGAACGATTTCTAATTATTTTAATGCCTCCACAACAAGAACACAATTTAAAATATTTCATATCATCACAATTTTTAAACATTAGACTTTTGAATAAAAATGAAACAGGTGTGGTATCCTTTTTTTGTTCTGTTACTATGGCATCGTTAGGCTTCAATGTTAATGCTTTATGAGTACGCAACGTAGTAAAACGACTATTCTCGTGTATAGGCATAGCATGCTTGAACTTAATTTGACAATGTTGACAATTTTGTTTAAATTTAATGCCAGTCTTTTGTGGTTTAGGGCCTTGGTGGTCTCCAGACTGAAATCGAGAATATTTATTTTTATTAACATCATTTCCGCTTACTTTTGCAATTTTGGGGCTTTTAGATTTTTTAAAATCTGCACTAGCTGCTTTATTTGGATGGCGTTCACTTTTAGAAGGTTTCAAAATGTCAATCCATGGTTGTTTATTTGTTGTTTTTTTCTTAAACTCCGTACATCCTTCCGTATTCTTGATAGTTTTTTTATTAGACCGTTTTGTAAATAAATTCTTACAATAATAAAACATTCTTTTAAAAGTAGATTCTTTGGTGTCCTTATGTTTAGGTATACCTTTTTTTGTTGGATCCACACGACCAAAATTAGTTTTAAGACAAGAACAGCATTCATTGTTCATTTTATCATATTTACTGCGTGCGTAAGACATTATGGTTTCTAGTTCTTCAGGATTCGTTTTGAAATACTTTTTTGTTTGCTGTGTTTGGTATTGGACCCAGTATTCTCTTGTTTGAAAAAATGCCATTGGTCTTATTTCTTCTACTCTGCACACACACATTGATTTTTGTAATTTTCTTAACTTTGCAACAGGCGATGATGTAGTTTTTGATCTGTCAGGTTCGGTGCCATGGCGGCCAACATTTCCATTATTTTTGTGTACTTTTTTGATTTTGTCCACAGGAGGTAACATTTCTTTGTAAAATTCTATGTTAAAAGAAAAGTTGGAAGTAATTTTTACGCCTTGTCTTACATCTTTCCCATGAAAAAATGGAAAGCGTGGTTCTTCTATTATACTTTGTATGTTTTCTGGTGAATACGGTTCTCCTTCATATTTTGTTCTTTTATGTGTATAACCCGGTATGAATTGAGCAGCCATGTTAGAGACACGTGAGATAGGTTTAGGGTCAAGTTTTTGCAATGGATCGTACTTTCCCTTCGTCGATGTTTTCTTATCTGACATTTTAACAATTTCTGACGTTTCTTTTTTTTTACATTCACATGCCGCTTTAGGATTATTACTATCGTTTTTCACTGAAATAATTTTCTTATTGTTTTTCATTGAAATAATGTCCTTATCGTTTTTCACTGAAATAATGTTCTTATCGTTTTTCACTGAAATAATGTTCTCATCACATTTACACTGAACTGGTTTTTCTGGTTTCTTACTATCGTTTTTCACTGAAATAATGTTCTTATCGTCTTTCACTGAAATAATGTTCTCATCACATTTACACTGAACTGGTTTTTCTGGTTTCTTACTTTCGTTTTTCACTGAAATAATTTTCTGATTTCGTTTCAAAGGAGTCTCTAGTAGATACTCAGTCGGTTTAACAGAATAAGTATTGCATTTACATGTGGAGCATTTGCAATCTTTGCCTTTTTTACATGGAAAGTCACATTCACATGATTCATTGCATATGCATTTCTTCTTTTTTGTCATTTTTTTACATAAACAAGGTAATTTCATAATATTGCTTTTGTATTGTTTTTCTTTAGGACTATTATCATTTGGTTTCTGTGTATTGCATTTGCAAATTATATTTTTAGTTCCAGTACCTATTTCACGAGCTACTGGTTTAATTTCTGCATTCGTTTTTGATTTCGTGTGAGTGGACACACATTTAAAGGACGGTTCTATTTTTGTTGGTGTAATATACCGCCGCTTTCCCTTTTTTTCAAGTTTTAACGTACAAAAACATCTTTTTAACCCAGGTGCGCCTATTCCTTTAGTATCAATTTTTTTGGGTTGTGATGGGACCTCCTTAGAAAGGTCTTTTCTGCCCCCAGAGCACATAATCTGGGTAGTTTTCGTTTTAGCCACTGTTTCTTTCTTAGCCCACATCCTGTTCTCATTGTTCTTTTCATCTTTTTTGATAATTTTAGTAACTTCACGCACAGATGGAACCTGTGGTGACTTATCTTTGAAAAAATCAATACTTAAACTGAAACTAGATCCAATACGTACTGCGCGTCGGTGAGGACTAGTATCAGCTTGAAATTGACCATCGTATCTCGTAGTCTTACCGTTTCTCCATCTTGTCTTATCGTTTTTCCGACTAGTCTTTACATTTCTTGAATTTTGAGAATGAGACTTAGCTTTCATTGTAGGTTTCTGTTTCTTTTCTTTATCTGATGAGCTACAAATGGATCGGCTTTCAGTCGTATCTTGCAATTCATCATCGTTTGGAGAAGTCTTAACATTTCTCCGACCTATTTTTTTCCCTCTATCAGTAGAGCTAGAAACCGATAGGCTTTTAGGGGGTTTAGTACCAGCCTTTTTTGACTGCATCCTTTTTTTGATTATTTTTAAACATTCGTATGGGTCACATTCGCCCAGCACACAAACGCCAGGTTCGCATTCGTAAGGCTTAAGTTCTCGTGTTTTGCCTCCGTAGCAGCAACATTGAGCTAGTTTTTTAGAATACGACTTTTTTACTGCGCTAGAAGCCTCTAGTTTTGCTGAGGTTTTTACGTTATCTCTTTTTGAAACATCACACAAACAGTGTAATTGTAATGTGCAAAAACATCTTTTCAGGAACGGTGCCGCAGTTCCTGTCCTTGCAGAGCGCATTGATGGACCCAAACCTTGAGAATCCATATCTCGATTTGCCCTTGCAAACTGCGCTTTTTTATTTCTAGAATATGTCGATCGCCATTCTGTAGATCTGCTACTAGTTCGTCTGGGTTTGGCATATGCTACGTCTCGCTTTATTGGCCTCGATGTTACAACAGGGCCGCCGTGCGATTTATCTTTAAAAAATTCAATGTCAAAGTTAAAACTTGATCCTAGCTTTACGGCCTGTTTTGCAGCTTCTTTGACCACGGTACTTCCATGTTCTGTGCTTCTAGATTCCGGCCTTCTTTCTCTGTATGCTCTTTTTTCTGTATGTGGTCTACTTTCTGTATATGGTCTACTATCTGTATATGGTCTACTATCTGTATATGGTCTTCTTTCTGTATATGGTCTTCTTTCTGTATATGGGCTTCTTTCTCTATACCTGGTACGAGCATCTCTCGCCCTCATTGGTTTTTTGCGATACATAAAAGATTGCGTTTCACTGTTTCGGTGCCCACGACCATAGTTAGTCATGTTCGAAGTCGATCTTGTTGCACGCCGATCGGTCGATGTTCCCGATGAGTACATGAGTCGTTTATTAATCAGTTTTAAACACTTGTAAGGATCACACTGACCAGGCACACAAATACCAGGTTCACATTCGTAGGGTTCTAGCTCGTACGGAAATGCTTTCCTTTTCTTTGGTATTTTCGCTGTCATGATATTTTCCTTCGACTTTTTCGCTGGCACGATACTTTCCTTCGTTTTTTTCGCTGTCATGATACTTTCCTTCGTTTTTTTCGCTGTCATTATACTTTCCTTCGATTTTTTCGCTTTCAAGATACTTTCCTTCAGTTTTTTCACTGATAAGATACTATTCTTCGTCTTTTTTGCTGTCATGATACTTTCCTTCGTTTTTTTCGCTGTCATTATACTTTCCTTCGATTTTTTCGCTTTCAAGATACTTTCCTTCAGTTTTTTCACTGACACGATACTATTCTTCGTCTTTTTTGCTGTCATGATACTTTTAGTGTGTAAAGTTGCAACCTCTTTTATAGGAGGTGTGCATAGGCATTTATGTTTGGACTTTTTTTTATTTTGGCTTGCGTTTTCTTTTAACTTCGTATTGGTCTCGGCGCTGGTGTCGGCTGTGGTCTCAACTTTGGCCTCGGCTTTGCTCCCAGCTTCAGACGCGGCTTTGGACGCGGCTTTGGACGCGGCTTTGGACGCGGCTTTGGACGCGGCTTTGGACGCGGTTTTAGCCACGGCTTTGTTCTTAGATTGCTTTTGAAGTTTTAATGTGCAAAAACACCGTCTTAATATTGGGCCCAAACCTACGTCTTTACTCTTTGTTGGGTCCATCTGAGAGTCACGGCTTAGTGTTGGAAATCGTCTTCCTCTTAACCCCCTATCTCTGGTTTTTATTCTACGATATGCACCATGGCCTCTTTCTCTCATACGTATCGGTGGAGACTTCATATCTAAAGGAGTAGCCGCTTGTACATCGAGATTGTTAGAAACCTTGTCTTTATAAAATTCTAAATTGAAACTGAAGTTTGAACCAATTCTAACAGCTTGCCTTTGCGGTGATACTGGTGACACAACTGTTTCTTGGAGATCCCTTTCTCTAGATGAATAGTCTCGTCTTCTGCCTCTTTTATCACCGACTGTTTCTTGTAGATCTCTTTCTCTAGATGAATAGTCTCGTCTTCTGCCTCTTTTGTCACCGACTGTTTCTTGTAGATCTCTTTCTCTAGAAGCATAGTCTCGTCTTCTGCCTCTTTTTTTGCGCCGGGCTGTTCTCGATTGTGTCTTTTTTGCTTTTGGCCAAGCTGATCTTGATTGTGTCATTGTTGCTCTTGATGGGGCAGTTGACGAAACATACGATGATATTGAAGTGGTTCTTGGTCCTGTAGTGCCAGTCATTTTTCCTTTTGCTGTTCTTTGTCTTATTAATTTTATACATTCATGAGGATCACACAGATCTGGCTCACATACACCAGGTTCGCACTCATATGGTAAAAGGGCTGGATAACGTTTCCGCGTTTGCGTCTTGACAGCGGCTTCACATTTCGAATCACATTCAAATGGGGGAGCACGTCCCCGTGTTTGCGTCTTACCAACTCGTGTATCTACTGTAGGAGTAGCTCTTTCATGTCTCTCGATACCACCTCGGCTGCGTCTTTTCGACGCAGACATCAATTTAAGAGTACAGAAACATCGTTTCAGTTTTGCCAATGACCCATGTTGTCTTGCGCCAGCTGCTGCGCCAACATTAATCCCTTGTAACTTTGCAGTGCAAAAACAGCGTTTGAGAAAACCACTTGTCATTGTGGATCGACCGCGTTGGTATATACCTATTTGCGAATCGTCATTACGCGTTCGTTTTCTATGTTGTGAAGAGCTTTCTTTCATCCCTCTATGCGCGTATACATTTTTCGAGGCATTTCTAAGTTTCCTATCTTTCTTTGATTTATTTTGTAGATAGACATCCGACGGCTGCCTATCAGATTCATTACCACCAGTCTTATCTTTATAAAATTCAACGTTAAAGCTAAAGTTGGAACTGATTTTGACTGCTTGTCTCGATGGTTTACTTGGCCTGTCTTGGACTTGCCTGTCCTGTACTGTGTTGCCTGGCCTGTCTATAGACATTATGGAAGGCTTAGATCTAACTGAAGTGTCTCTAGATCTAACTTGTTTTGCTCGAATATTTCTTGACTGTATTCCTTTCTTTTTTCGTTTTTGACTAGATGTCATGGTTGGGCTGGATGTGCTCGATGCCATTGAGTCTGTTCCAAAGTCTGTAGTATGTTTATTCCTTCTTTTTATCAACTCCAAACACTCATAAGGGTCACATTCGCCAGGGATACAAATACCAGGTTCACATTCATGTGGTAATAACTCCGGAAACCTACGTTTTCTCTTTGTATTCTGACCTCTTTCAGTTGTTCTAAGAATAGGTTTTTCGACACTAAATTTAGGAGGTGTTGATGTGCCATGATCGGTCCCGCGTAACTCCAATTCTTTTTGTTGTCTTCCTTTTTTTTGTAATTTTAATGTGCAAAAACATCTTTTCAACATTGGTGTAACACTGGAAGCTCTATGACGCATTTGTTTCATCATCGATTGGGTTTCTCTCTGATGTCGGTGAACACCATATTTTGTACCTCTATCCATTCCGTGTCTGTAAATGGTTTTAGATGATCTGGAGGATGTCTGGCGTTTAGGTACTTTGACAAAATCTGTAGTAGGTGCTGATTTTGAGCTGCCTTTAGAGAATTCTATATTAAAACTTAAAGCAGAACCAATTCGGACTGCCTGTCTATGTGCTAGTGCTGGTGCTGGCACTTGAGCAGTTCGCGGTAACGACTGGTATTTCAAGCCCTGAGACCTACCTACCGGTCTTGATCTTAGATCATTGCCTCTCATACGCTTTTTCCTTTCACCAAAACCTGATTGATCATGGCCTCTCATACGCTGTTTCCTTTCACCAAAACCTGATTGATCATGGCCTCTTATACGCTGTTTCCTTTCACCAAAACCTGATTGATCATGGCCTCTTGTACGATGTTTCCTTTCGCCAAAACCTGATTGAAGTTTTTTCGTACATGATCCGGTTGAGGTGGTTTCACAAGAACTGCTTCTTGATCTGCTTTCAGTGCCAGACATTCTTGAAACTTGTCTCATTAATCGCTTCATTATCAATTTCTGGCATTCGTAAGGGTCACAATCGCCTGGTATACAAATTCCTGGCTCACACTCATAATCCAATAGCTTCCTCCTCTGACGAGCTACTTGTATGTTCATGGTACAATAACACCTTCTAAGAAATCGCTGAACACCGATTAGTTCAGAAAGATGCGTTATATTTTGAGCCTTTTCCGATACTGGATTTTCCGGCGTGCGTTGTCTAAGTGCAAGCCTATCATTTTGTGATTGTGCAGTTCTTAGGATTCGTCTTTTTTTAGAGTAGCTGTTTTTTAAATAATCAATTTCACAACTGAATGCAGTTTCAAATTGTACCGACTCATTTGAAGCAAAATCAAGTAAACTTTGATTCATGGAGTTGATTTGCAATGACTTGTATTTGCTTACACGAATGTAAGACTGCACATTTTTAGTTTTAAATGCAATCATTGATATCGACAAATCACTTGTTGGACTTTTCTTGAAATATTGCCACTGTTTAGTTTGACTTGACGCTTTCTTTGGGTTGGTAGGAAGAGGGTTATAAGAGTCGATACAATGGAAGTCATGATCGACTTCTAATATTTCTGGTGTTTTTAATTTACCGTCAGCAATAGCAACTGTACTCACGGCATAAACTTGTGTGAGTTTCTTTGTTTCAAACGGTAGTAATTTACTATTTCGACGCTGTTCATCCATTTTTGATGTTTTTAATGAACATACACAGCCGTTTGCCATCGGACAAACTCTTTTAATACCTAGGCGGGTACTTTGATTAGAACTATATAATTTGGTAAAAAGATTTCCTTTCTGTTTATTGTGTAAAAAATTAACGTTCATCTTCTTTGACCCGTTTTGGTTAAAATTGCTTTCGGGTGTTATGCCTTTGTAAAACTGTACATTAAAGCTAAAATTAGAACCCATTTTGACACTTTGTTTCAAAAAATTATCCAAATACTCTTTCCTGGCATGTTGAGGCAGGTGGTATCCAGAGGATTTCCTCATTTCCTTAAACTTCTGTAATGAAGTATTCTGCTGTTGTAAATCAGACTCTACAAATAAAGGTTTTGATGTGTTTTTTAACGTACGTGTATCACTTGACTTTGACTTCATCCTAGTTTTTTCAGTTGCTATTCCGAAATGTTTAAACGTGGTACTTTTTGTTTCGTAGGGTCTTTGCTCTTTCGATTTAGTAAGTTTTGTGTTATTTTGAAATTTCGGATTTATTTTGCCAGCAATTAAGTTAGATTTTGTATCAGTTTTCACAACACTGCTTTTCTGGTAGAGTTGTCCTTTCTTACGTAACTTAAAAGTGCATAAACACCTCTTATTTGTGAGATCAAGCAATGAATTACGCTCTTGTTTTTTGTTCCGCAATACCATAGATTTCTGTAAGTCTTTCGAAGAACAGATTTTAGTATCTTTATTCATTTTATTGTCTCTGTCAGTCGGAGAGCAAAGACAATAAGAACGCTTAGTTTTATATAACTTTCTTGAAAAAAATGATCTTAATCGGTGCGTCGAAACATCTGATGATTTCCTTTTGTTTCTCTTCAATATAGGTCTCAGACTTTCACTATTTGAAATTATAATAGAATGTATCTGTTTGGTTCTAGGTACCTGCATTGATCGGGAAGTTAGACTAAAGTTAGATCTTGATTTAGTTTTAATACGTTTTTTCAAATTTCTCTCTTCCCCCTTGATCAATACAATCTTGAATTGCCGCGAAAAGCATATTTTGGGACTGCAAATACTTAAATTATATTTACATGACAGTTGATCTTGCCTCACTCGTTTAAGTTTAGCTTGAGACTGAGACTCTTCAACTTCACTGTTTGGCTGAATCATTGACACCTTAGAAACTTTTCTTCGGTAATATTTTTTCTTTTCTTTCTTACCTAATTGTAATGTACAAAAGCATCTGCGTAAACCGTGGTTAGTGTTTGTTAATTTAGATCTTCGAGTAGAACTGCTTGTTTGGAATTGCTTGTTTGGTAGCTGTTTGGTACCGTCACCACATTTGTATGCAAACCTAACTTTGCTTTGGGTTATTTTAAGGCTACTACTAGAATAACCTTTATTCAATAATTCTATACTAAATCTTGGATAGCCAGTATAAGGTTTTTTCTTATCTAGTTGTTTCATAGAGATTTCTATTTCTGGTTTTAGCTGTTTACTTCTAGTCATATTAATTACTGTCTGAACGGATTGATTTTGAAGTTTCCATGGTTTTATGGTCGTTATAGTGTCATCTTTTAAAAAAGATTTTTTCTTAAGGCGAGTTTTTGATTTAACACGTTGATTCTTGTATCTTCCTATATTTTCACTACTTATTTTTGCATCGAAACATTCACATTCGGAGACATAGTTTTTTTTTTTTGGATTACTAGTGGCACGATCATTGGAAGTGGATTTTACCCAAAATTCTTTCAGGGTTCTTCTAGGGTTCTTTTCCAGTTCTTCTAATTCTGGACACATACACTCACTTGCATGAATTGATAGTTTTTCTTTATTGGAAATATCTTGTGTATCGTTAGTAGCATTATTTATTTCAAGATGAGCATTAGTCTCATTTTGAGATGGTAATTTATTTCTTCTGATTGCTTGATTTTGTTTAACATAGTCAGAACAGTCACATTTAGTTGCATAGCCTGTCATGTATTTAGGGTCATGAAGATTTAAATTAGATGATTTGATCAAAGTTTTTACGGAGGACAGCAAATTCTTTAAGTTGATACTTTGCTTATCTTTGATCTTAATATTCTCGTTCGAAACATTTTTACTAATCCTAGATTTGGTTTCATTTATTTTTAGTTTTAAAGTGCAGAGACACCTCTTAAGAGCGTAGCTGCCAGACTTTAGGTTTTTTTGTCTAAATCCGGAGAGTTTCTTATGACGACGAGGTTCCTCAGACAGACTAAGTTCTTTAAACAGACGCGGTGCCTCCTGAAGAAGACGAAGTTTTTTATGACGAGCAGGTTCCTTGTGCAGGCTAGGTTCTTTACTTTTTGGAGGATGAGGCCTACAGCGTAATGACGTTGATAACATTCTAAGTCTCTTACGAATTAAGACCGATGATCTTGATTTAAATTTAGATTTGTTTATTTTATTCAATGGATTCGACGACGTTTTGTTAAAGCTTGCCGAATAACTCTTTTTAATCGATACTGATTTTAGGATACCTGGTTTTATAACTGTATTCAGTTTGATTGGCTCCTTCCCTGGAGTGTTTACTACTTTTGCAGGATCCTTTCTTGACGGAATTTTGCCTCTTTTTGACTTTTGTACTTGATTTGAATCTCCTAAAGCGGAAGATTCTCTAGACTTTTTTGAAATCTCTGCATTTGTGTTGGCTAAACTAGCTGGTTGCCGCAGTAGCTTTTTGTTGCGTTTTTCCGCTTTTGAGTGATTTTGTTGTCGTTCGTTACCAGTTATGAAAAGGGTTCCTTTCTGTTTACTTGTATTAGATGAGTTTCGAGTGTCATTTAATTTACACATACATTCTACTGCATTTTCTTTTCGAGTTTGTTTTTTTTTTATCGAGCTGTGTGAAAGTTTTTTTGTCAATCCCGGACTCTTTGCCTGACGTTTGACAACTTGGTCTTTTGTCTTTATTGCGGTATTTTTAACATGGATCATATTTTGTTTTGCTGTATGTGGGAACATTAATAAAGCCATTGAACTCGCGACAGGTTCTTTTTGTTTTGAAGTTTCTCGATCAATTTCAAAATTATCAAGTATTGTTTTCTGAGCAAGCTTTGAACTTTCTATTGATTTCTTTTTTTTAATAGCATTTTCTCGGACTAATTTTGATTTGCTTATTGTTTTATTTCTACCTTCCCCAATATTTTCTATATATGGAGAGGGGTATGCTTTGGCCCGCTTCAGTTTATGATATGATTTTCTCATTTTACCATTTTTGAGAGATATCATTTTATGGTCATTCGAAGCTGTATAAAGACGATCTCGTTCAATGATCTGCAGTCCGGGTCCGATTTTCTCAGTTATTTCCCTAGATTTCTTGATATTTGCATGTTTATAACAAGCACACGTGCAGGGTTCCGATTTAATATTCTTCGCTTCACCAGTTTCTTGTTTCGAAACCAGACTAGATCTTGAACCGATGTTTCCACCAGCATGGGCTTGTCTGTTCCTTCGACCTTTTTGAACATTTTCGCGCAGTCGAAATTTCGAACTACAAGTGCAACAACTACAACATTCACTTAATTTCTTCAATCCAATAACAGCACCTTTGTCCACTAAATCCACCAAAGTAAAAATATCATTACTCTTCTTAGCTTCCACAGAAGTTTTTGTAATTTCTCTAGAAGACTGTCTTGGCTTTAAGTCAGCTGTGCTACTTTCAGTGCTGGAGAGCAACTCACTTCTGAGGGCATCATACAATGCTCTCGTTTTGATTAATGTTTCCAATAAACGGCTGTCTCTTAAATGAAGATAATATTTACCAGTCAATAATCGATTTATTTTAGAACCTTGCACTAGCAATCGCTTTAATGTTTGGCGATCTGATTCACTTTTGGAATCGCATGAGGTGCAGGAGCAACTGTTGTTGTTCACCGAATCTCCTTGTAAAGGCTTCATTGTTGCATTGCTTTTTCTGACGGGTTCGTCTAAGCCATTCAAATATAAAGGCAAGTATGCTCAGTTTCTTGACGGATACAATTTCACATTAACAGTTTAATAGAACTTCGTATACTGTGTAACAACATAATTTACCTGAAACTAACAACGAAGTAAATATTAATGTTAAAGACAATTATTTCTGTTTTATTTCATCATCTTTGATCGTTTAACAGTGATAGTTGATAGTGATAGATAGATAAACTAAACTCACTCAGAAAGTAATCAGGTAACTAGTAGGTAATTGAAAGTCTCATCTTTAAGACCCTGTAATCTAGGGAAACCAAAATTGAGGACCATTCATTTCATGATGCGGGCAACAATGTTTACCATCTTAAGCATTAATGTTGTTGCCCGCAACATCAAATAAAGCTGGAAACGTTACGCAACTGTTGTTGATCTTGAATACGAAACGCCAACAACCAGAAAATATGGCGCAGCAATGCCTTCTTTTCCATGGCGGCCTCAGATCATAGAAAGAAGATAGCGGCCATTAATTAAACTTTAAAAAAATTGGTACCTACCTACAATACAACAATACTAACGAAATTTCGTATCATAAATCGCTAAATCAATCCGAACTGAGTTATCAGTTTATATACAGGGTGATTTTTCCGATGAAAAACCAGGGGTTAATCCGAAAATTTGGGTTAGTAGTACCTGTACCAAAGTACCTAGTCAAAGGAACCATGACCTCGATTTTTGAAGATACAGCATAGTCAGTTTTTTTTTAAACCTCTACAAGAATCAGTCTAAGTACTACCTACTACTAATAGCCACTTAAATCCTACCAATATCAAGAAAGTAGACCTAGTGCGATTTTCAATTTTTATTTGCCAAGCCCTCTGGGTCTAACTACGTCAGGGGTCTAGAGATAACTTCGACCTCAAGGAGCACCTAGATGCACCTAGGCATGTTCCTGCTACCTACCACTTTCTGTCCCTCTATCGAACCTCCTCAGGTGTTGGTCGAGGGTCTTGGCTATGATGTCATTGGCTGTACTTTATTTAAATGATGATGACGATGATGATTTTGACATAATTATGTAACTAACTACGTAGGTAGATATTAAAATTTTACGGGCGTGGTTTTACTGGGTGAGCGTCTTTTTTGCTTTTACTACTGAGCACACTAGGTATAAAGGATAGGCAGAGAGGCAAGACGTCGCGATTCTGGTTAAACAAGTTCCACGAACTTTTCATAGAAATTGTTTTAATAGATTCGCGTCGCGCTTTTTTGCGGGAGCCTTTAGTGAACAATTCTTATAAGTACGCTTAGAAAACAATTACTCACATAAAACACTAGAACAATAACCGACACCGGTCCAGCACTAGGGACCGGGTATCAAATAAATTAACTATTTCACAACATTTTTGTATGGTTTACTCTCAAACATGTTCAAGCATATCGCCTTGCTGAACAAATGACAAAAATTCTCAATCGATTTACATCTAATCGTTAGTATTTATAGAAATTTAAAATTTCGACAATATTACCGCATCATGGGGAAAAAATTTGACACAGGTGTCAAAATGCCAGAAAAATGGTTATTTTAAAAATCAAGAATGTTTGTACCTATGTTATGACAGCCGCAAGCCAGTTTGCATTCAGTTTTTATTATAAGAAAGTATCCCAACTTTTTTCTCTTGCTGTCAAAAATAGGACAGCTGGAAGACCATGGTAAAACTATGGATCAGGTACACTAGGTATAATATTACGATTGACCTAAGAGGTAGACATTTAGCTTGTAGAATTTAGGTAGAGCTGGAAGACCCCAAAATTAGTGACTAAAATCGGTCGGACTGAATAACTTACGACCATAATATCAGTAGGTACATCCGCACGGATAGATCGAAGCTTATGCTACGCTTGCCGAGGCCGCTCCGTGGATGGGTGACTGTCTATTACATATCGAGACCCGTCCGTGCCTCGTAAAGCACGTTAACATAACGCTGGTCCCCGGCTGTCATAAGGTGTCGGTGTAGATATTTGTGACAGTCGTTACGGATAATTAACCGCTGAAAGCCCGAAAGTTTGACGACCAGTCTTATTGGTCAGATAGATAGTCGCTCCATGTGTAGGAACCTACTGGTATTGAGCTGCATCCGGTTGGACTGGTAGCAGACATAGCTGGGAAAAGACTGACCA
Source organism: Antitype chi (assembly GCA_947359405.1). NCBI lineage: Eukaryota > Metazoa > Arthropoda > Insecta > Lepidoptera > Noctuidae > Antitype > Antitype chi. Next base: position 2,988,376 of record OX375810.1, on the reverse strand, counting down.
GATGATGATGAGGTAGCCTATGCCTGGAACCGACTCATTCGGTACAACAAATTGAGCAGATTTATGAATTCTTTACTAAGGGCAAAACTTGCGCAAAAAAAATCTATCTATCCTTTAAATCACAACATAATCAAGTTCAAATCGACGCATCAAAGACAGCATTTAGGTATTCATCAGAGGTTAGTGACTTGCGACTTGCGAGACACCTGCGTGACAGGTTGCATGAAGTCAACGGACAAACTTACCAAAGTTCCAGAAGAAACAGCCTCCAAAAGTTCCAACTTCCAAATATATTTACACACACACCAAACACAGCACAATTATATTCACAAACATAGCACACATAAAGTTAGTGAGAAATAAGTTATTCGCGAGTTTCAAACAGCCACTGCACCGAACAACAACCGACTCACACTCTCGGTAAGCAACCGCAAACTAAGCGAAGAGCGGGCCCAGCGGCACGCACAAACTTGGAATCCCATAGCAAAAAAAAACGAACTTTTGAATGGGAGGCGGTAGCTCCCTCTAGCTAACTTAGAGCGAAACATTTTATCAGTTCGTGATATATTCAACAGATGGCGTTGATGCAGTAGTTCTCTCTAGCAAACTCAATACGAAACTTTATTTAAGTTCGTTCTATGTTCGACAGGTGGCGTTATACGACAGACGAGTTTTCATGAATGCTTTTGGAGTGGTCTCATAGAGGACGCCTTTTACAATACATACACAAGATTCAGATTTGTAATTTATAGGTACTAGGTACTAGCCACAGACTTACTAGCTGCCCCAACAGACGTTTTGTTGTCATAACTATGAATACTGAATTCGCATTGGTTTAATATTAGAAAAGTTAATATGGTCGTTAAGATTTCTTAAATTTTCTAATGCTACGCGCAACTTTCTTATTTTTTTCCTGACAAAAACAAACACAAGAAAAAAAGAATTAGCAAAATTGGTACAGCCGTTCACGTGTGATGCCGTGACTAGGGGAAATAGAGATTCATTTTTATATATTTATAGATTTAGGTTGACCAGTCTGATGCTTACAGGAACTAGCAGGAATCTCAATTTAACTGTCTTCCAGAACTCACAATGTTTGTCGAGTTAGGTAATATACCTACTTACTAATATTAAAAAAAGAATTAATTGTGTTTTGAGTTGTGATTCACTAGCAAATTATGTACACACAACTTTCTTGGATAGTGTTAGCATACACAGTGAAAAAGGAATATATTTTGTTAACAGATAATAAGGAATTAGGCAAAAACGATCAGTCTTACAAATTATTTTATTGGAATTTTTTACTTATTTATAATAAATACACAATAATTATGTAATCTAGTCACAGTTTGTATTATTTAATGTATTTTATTGTAACAATCAACAATTTTACATACAGAGGTCAGAGAGTGGACTTCCAACTTTTTTTATAAGACAGAAAATTATATGTTTACCATATTGTAATGGTATACTTATAATTATAATATTATCCTTTAAGCTGCTATCCACCAAACTGGCAAGAGCAAACAAAAACGCAGAATCATCTTATACCCACTTTTCCGCATAGCAAAAATTGAAATGGATTATTTTATTAAAATTATTGAGTATCATCTTCAGATTCAGTATCTGATTCAGTCGGGGGCCACATTTCCCGGTCATCCTTCTCATTTCTAGCGCCTTCCAAATACTTTTCTTGAGCTTCTAACACACTTTTACTATCAGTACATGCTTCATACAGCTCAAGAGCTTCCGAATTAAGTTCTAAGAATGAATGGCCCCATGAGAACTTTGATAAATAAAATTTAGCTTCTTTTTTGTGTCCTGTGATAACCATAGCAGCTGCTAAAGCTTCTACACAACTCAACTGATACGGTTTTCCATAATTTATAGGGTTTGCAGCTACTAGAAATGGTAATAATCTTGGATTCGGTGATTTCATTCTATCAAACGGGGTCTCGTCAATTTTAGCCCATGAGCAATCTATAACAGCCAGTCCAAATTTTTCAATAATATCCTTGTCATTTGGGCTGACGCACTGCTTGCCAACAGGTGACAACACGAGACCGCGGAATTGCTGACCTAGTTTTAAATTCTTGATGAGGTTATGTCGGGAAAGTTTTCTGCCGGAACACTTCTTTGGATCGCAATGGTTCAAGTCCCACATGCTAACAGGAAACGAAGGTGCAACGCCTTCGCCATCAGAGTCACTGCCATCAGAATTGTTTTCTTCTGAAGATTCTAAACTCAACTCGGTTAATCTCTCTGCGTACTCTCGCTTTACATGATGGTTTGAACGTTTGCCGTGCACATGGCCCTTTTTTCCCGGTGCCATTATTATATACCTGCAGTGAAAAAACTAAAATTATTTTCAAGGTTTCAAGTTTTGGTGTTTGGTGTTAGCACAGAAAGAAAATAAACATAACCTTAAAACTTAGTGACACTGACAGTAAACACTTTTCTCTGACATTAGAATGATTACATTGACAGCAGAGGCTAGTGATTGTTGATCTAACTATGATACGCTATGCCAATTCTTGTGACGACACCACCGATGTGAAATCGATTGTGAAGCCTACAATAAGAGGAAAATGGTAGGTACAGTCAGCCGCCCATCACTCATAACGCTTGCACTTCGAAAAAAGCATTTAATAACTTACTTAAAGGCACTGTAAATTGCAAATTACCACTATTGTGCAATAAACTGTACCCGTGGTGGTCAGGTCATAGTCATTTATTAGCAGTAAATGAGGTATAAATGATTAGCGTAATGAAACATATCACCATAAATTGGCATTATCATCATCAGCCTACAGCAATCAACTGCTGAGTGCTGGAAATGCGCCTTTCCAATTGCACGTCATTCAGCTCGATTTTTGGCAACTCTCATACAATTGCTGAAATTGATACAGGTATGCTAATATTAGAATAACAAGGTGCTCATTTCAATAAGGAATTATCTAAACAAATGAACACTATTAATCAACATATCAAATATTTTAAAAGTTTACGCTTAATAATCTCAACATAAAATGTTAATATAATAAAAAAGGCAAAGTCTGACGTCTATCGCGTGACATTCTCTAAACCTATTCCTAAGGTGTATTCACTTTAAAGTGTATTTCCGACTAAATGCGCAGTAACGAATGTGATAAATGTGATAATCTGCTGACGTTTCATTTATTTTTATTATACTATTAAACTTATTTGTTAAGTTTTTTAAGACCACATTTAAACAAAATTATTATTTAAAAAAATCTTTTTCTACAAACTTATACAATACCTACAGTGCTCGTAAAACTATTGGCAGTGTAATTAAATTATGAAGCCCGTCATATTAATTTAAAAAAAAGGGTTCTGCTGTCAATCATTTACTAATCAAAATAATAGGATAAATAGACCTAGATATTATTGTGATTTAGTTTGTTAATTAATTCAAGATTGATTTTACACGCGGAAGAATGAGCAGTGCCTCCATGGCGGGTAAGTTTAAAAATATATTTATCGTAGATCTATAGATTTAGATACTCTTATTTTTTGGTCGGATTGCTCCAAAATATTTTTAATGGAGATCGAAATTATGTATTTTAAACACATTTCAAACATATCTGATTTGTTATGAAATGCCTGGTTTATGTAAAAAATTATAATTATATAATAAATGTGTGTCAATTATTATGATTACTTACCTAACGCAAATTTTAACAATCTCCATTCCTTTCTTTTTGATCACTCTTCCGGGTTGGGTCCAGTAGTTGTTCAGTAAAAAATCCTCGATAACATGACCTTAAAGACTGTGGTCTTCTTTTAACTACCCGACACGGTTTACACCGGTCATTACCTAAATTGGCTACAACTAGTCAATTTGCTGGACGTTCTACGCAATTACCCAATAAAAGAGAGTAGATATAGGATATAGGACATATTGTAGTAAATGTGAATTAAAATAAAACGATTGATGTCATTTTTCGTCTCTTTTTAATAATTATCGTAAGTAGGTAATTGGCTAAATTAACGTAAAATTAAATCCTCTTTTTCTTCTTTCTTCAACTCGTATCCACCACCTGAAGTCTCGTCCATTGTACGTCATTTTACCCGCCATCCCGCACAGTAACTCCCTTCTACTTTTACCAGGCACACCTGGCTTCGTGGCCAGCCTACGTACGCTCTTTTGGCCAAAATTACCCAGGAGTTTCAACTCCAATCTTAAATTCTCTCTAATCTGTATAAATTGCTATTGACAATAAATTATCGGGTTCATCATCATCATTTCAACCGAAAGACGTCCACAGCTGGACCCCAAACACCGCTACTTCGACCGGTTCTGTGCTACCCGCATCCAGCGGATTCCCGCCGCCATCACCAGGTAATCGGTTCTTTTGAGAGGCTTTCCAACGCTACGTCTTCCCGTACGCGGTCGCCGCTCCAGAACCTTCCGGCCCCAGCGGTTATTCTTCGGGCTATGTCGGTTACTTTGCTTCTCCTACAGATCTCTTCATTTCTTTCGATCACCTAGGGAAACTCCAGCATAGCCCTCTCCATTGCCCTTTGGATTACTTTCAGCCTTCTATTGAGGCCCATTGTGAGCGACCACGTTTCAGTGCCATTGGTCATCACTGGCATCACGCATTGGTCAAAGACTTTCTTCTTGAGACACTGCGGTATGTGGGACGAGAAAATATTGCGTAGCTTCCCGAACGCTGCCTAGTTGAGTCGTAATCGACGATTGACCTCTTTCTCGATGTTGGGCCTACCTAACTTCACAGTTTGTCCTAGGTAAACATAATCGTCTGTCTGTCTAGTTAAACATAATCTGCCGAAGGGTCGAAGGCCGGTGGTGTAGACGAGTCCTGGAGTGGAGACAGTGGCTGGGACAGACTGGATGCGCAAGCAAGGCGGAGGACAGGGTATTGTGGCGCAACATGCGAGAGGCTTATGTCCAGCAGTGGACTGCAATAGGCTGAGTTGATTGAAATAATCGTCTATAAATTCGCGTGTAGCGTATCCGCACTTTATGAGAGTGGGTGTTACATGGGTATTTGCAGTGGCGGATTTACCAGAAGGCTGAGTAAGCTGGAGCCAAGGGCGGCAAAAAGTCTTATTTTTTTGCACCCGAAGAAAAGTAGTTTAGAAAATTTTACTATGCAGTAGGTACTTATACCGAATACTCCAACGTCAGTTTATGAAAAAACTTTTTCCAAAAAAAAAAAACAACCGACTTCCAAAAAAACACTACAAAGTGAAAAATAACTTCAATTTCGGAAGTCGGTGTCTTTGGAGCTGTATTTGAATTTTTTGTCACCACCTTCCGAAATTGAAGTTATTTTTCACTTTGTAGTGTTTTTTTGGAAGTCGGTTGTTTTTTTTTTGGAAAAAGTTTTTATTTTTCACTTTTTAGTGGTTCATATGTGCTTACCCCTTCACAGCATACCGGCGTGATGTTATGTTATGAACTGGTGTAAGCAATAGACAGACATGAGATTTCAGCAATCCCAGTCCATTTGCTATCATATATTGAGGAGTTCCGTTGCCTATCTCCAAAGTTCTTCATCAGATCTTCACCAAATTGAAATGAGACCACTCCGAGAAAGTAGTCTTCCAATAAATAGCTAAATCGCTTCGTGTGCCTATAAAATTTGAAGAGTTCTCTCTATTTCTCCAGGATCCCATCATCAGATCCTGACTTGATGATCATGGGACCACCTGGGAAGTATACCCTTTCAAACAAAAAAAACAAAATCCAAATCGGTCCAGCCATCTTCGAGTAATAAAAAAAGGTTCCGACGAATTGATAACCTCCTCTTTTTTTGAAGTCGGTTAAAAATACTAAACGCTGTGTAAAGTATCCCCCCCAACCCTGGTTTTAGTAAATGCGAAACCCAAAACATGTGTCTAGTATTTTGTGTAAAGAATCTATGTAAATTTCAAAACTGTACCTATCATGAAAAATCAAAAAGTTATATGTACTTATAAGCTTGTTGTGTTACCTAGTTGTCTACACAAACATGGTCACCACGCGACCCCAGCGCCGCCTGGGGCGGGTCCAACGTCAAATAATTCCATGAAAGTTAGTTCAGTAATCAGTTAGTAATCAGTTTTTAGTTGTAATCAGTGATGACATTAGGTTTAATCTAGTGGTGAAATATAGTGTTTATAATATACAGATTCAATTAACATTCTAGACTTTGTCATGGTACCATGACGCTTAAAAACTTTTTATGTCGAATTCCAAAGGTCTGACTGAAGTTAATTACTTAGACGTCTCACGATAAAAAAGAAAAACCAGTGGAATTATGTATTTTCTTCGTGATAAAGTACCAACTTGCATAATATACTTACAGTAAAGCATAAAGATGAAGGAAGGAAGAGATACCTAAATAGATAGCATACATTTCCCTTCCAAGGAAAAGCTACTGCGTCGTTGCAGATGTCTTGGAGGTCGCACCCTAGATATGTCTGTCAAGTAAATTATGCATGAAGTGGCTCTGTCCTTGGAAACGTATGTATTTGTCGACAGACGACCTCAGATCGATAGCATGAACCATAAACTATCATACCGTGGTACCCTAATTACCAACTGCGTGTCTCATAATGACCGTGGAGGTTCACAATCACAAATTGTCTTTTTTTTCTATTCTAGGTAAAGTTAATGGATGATTTTGTACTTTTGTTTGCTTGATGAGAAACTCTTACATAATAATATTGTTAGGTACTTACGTACGTTGTATATAATCGTGTTTTCTTTTTGATGTTGAAGTTCTGTCGTCGTTTGGAAAATTATATCATTAAGGATATTGTATTAATAAAGACAACAAGTGACATTATAGAGGGTGTTCACTATTAATGTTTTAGTATTTTATAAATACTAGACGTTTGGAGATGGATGGGATGAATAAGATATCTTCCACAGTTTACCTACATTTAGGCATATCATATTTAATCTTATAGCATTTGGTCCAAGCTAGATTATGTCACGTGTATAAACATAACAATACATTTTACGTATTGTTAAAATGTGCTCAACATACGTTATATAAAATACTGCAGCGACCATCATGCAGTCTTTATTCTCCAAATAAGGAACAAGGACGTCTCACGTTCAACGCCTTTGCGTCATTCCAGCTTCTCATCTCGGCTGTACAACATGTTGAGTTTACTTACTTATAAAAATAAAAAATAAGTACATTACTGAAACATACCGTGTCGTTCGACATACATAATTAAAGTCAATTTGATTGGTGATCGATTTTGCGTCGTGTGACAAGCATTGTCAGTAACGGCCATAAGCATTATTGAGTCACGGGTGGACGGTGCTGGCTGTATGCTATTGTGTCTTTGCCTCACTTTCAACCAACTCCGTAGAAGCTGTTAGGTAAGTCTATAGAAAACATTGTGCTGATTGTCGACTACATTTAGTTAAAACTTTAAACGATAGATTTCTAGATTCACTTTTTGCAATAAAATCAATATTAATTTTTATTTTTGTAATAATAATGGGTGATTGTTGCTCATACCCGTTTGGTGATACCACATTATTTTAAATTCCGTTCCCGCCGTAAACGTTACGTATTTATTCAATTTGTAAAATAGCGCGAAGCAACTAAATGTATGGACACAGTGGAAGTTTTTGTTTAGGTAATTAATTAATTGACGATTTATCTTCACTCAACCAGGGAAAGTCTGTGTATTTAGGCTACTGTGCATAATTAGAGGAAAATCCTACATTAATTCGCATGTTATTACTTGAAACGTAATTTGTGAAGGTAACTATTTAGGTACCGGCCTAGTTAGTCTATAGCATATAGGAAAATATGTAAAGTTGTTGGTAAACAAAGCGTTATCAGATTATATAAAATAAGTTATTTTTTAGTGAAGTTTTTATTTTGAAAGGTGACTGCACAAAACTACAAGACAGTAACATAAAAAAATCAAGTCAATATCTAATTAATCTCATAATTGTACGTGCTTTCTTCAGTGTTATCGTTTTAGGCTGGACTTGCGGGGTAATTTCACAACACACTGACAGCTCAACGCTGGCTTTCATTTTGACAGTTCAACAACATTCATTGCGTTGTTTACGTTGTTGAGTCGACGAATTTTGCGAACATTAGGTATATGAACAATGTGTTAGCAATATCCTACAGTGGTTCAGATTGTGAGCTGGTGGAACAGGTGCCCGTTGTCTCTTTGACCAGCACCATATTTGCGTAACGCACGATCAATCATAATCTGAATAATTTTGAAACAGATTGCTAATCCATTGCTTCATATGTTGGAAAAATGTGTCTGCTCAACAATGTAAATAACGTAATGAATATTGTTGAACTGTCAAAATAAAACAGATTATGATTGATCGTGTGTTACGCAATTGAGGTGCAGGCAGGAGGTCCATTGTTTCATTATTCAATTGTTTTCGGAAAATCTTACCTTATACGGTACAGATGCAGACGGTCACTGGCGAAATGTGCGACATCTGCAGTAAAACTGCAATGACCAATGAGCCAGTTTCAAGACTTTCAAGACACATCTCGCTGCGTCCCACTGGTGCATTTTACACAGACATACCTTCTGCACCCTAATTGTATACTAACACACTATCAATCAGAATCTGAATCATTTTGAAGGATATTTATTGCTAATCAATTGCTTCATAATATTTGGAAAATTTGTCAGCTCAACAACGTAGGAATGAATGTTGTTCAACTGTCAAAATGAAATCTATTCCTAGCTACTGTTTTTGTGGGACGCAATTACTCCGCTGCTTCAATTGTTTAAATGTTTGGAACTGTAGATTAGTCTAGATGTCTAGAAAATTTTCTATTAAATTCTAACCGTCTAGATTGTTCGCGGGCGATGACAACAAGCTAAGTATTAGTCAGACTAATTTCTTAGCGTAGGCTTACCGGTGACTCATTTTAAAGGTAACTAGGTACACTTTGTATGACGATGACTTGGATTTTTATGGTGATTGACGTAAAAACTTGAGCATATGGCTCAGGTAAATAGGTAAACAATCAACGATAATATATGATGTGTGACTGTGATGTCAAAATGTTATGTTTATTTTTTTATTATCAAAATGGATGAGGTTCTTAAACTTACTTTCCGATATGGGTGGAGCACGAGGGTGCCGTGCGTGTCAGACTTTTACTGACTAAAACCCACCTGTGTTGCCTGTGTACCAGGGGCGATGGTATCTCTTTCGAACAACCTGCACCCCTGGCAGGCATCGGCCTTTGCAGACCCCACCAGTTGGTGCTGACATCTCTTTGAGGCACGCATCGAACACAACACGCCGACGACCCTGGCCTGGTCCTTACCGGACAGCGAGCTACCCATCACTCGCCCTCCGCAAGCCCGCGCCTACGGTGGCCGGGAATCAGCCTGGGATTTCCGACGCCCAGGGCTTCTCCTGCGGCGACTAAGGCCGTGAGGGCGCATTTACTGCCTCTTCCTCACGTGCGCTGCCTTCCTCTTCGCGAGCATTAATGCTTCGCAGAAGGAGGTGACGGCTACCCATGCACTCTCGCTCCGTACCATGGCCTGGACCAGGCCAGGACGCGACAGATCGCCGCCGCCCATCGCCTCCACGATGACACGGCGGTGCTCCGCCCAAGCCGGGCAGACCTCCACCGTATGCTCCACCGTGTCCTCAGGGCAATCTTCGCAGTGGAAACACCCGGGCGTTTCTTCCCGGGTGTTTCGGGGGATTCCTGTTTCGCATAAGGCGCGCCTTATACGAAACAGGAATCCCCCGAAACACTCGTGTCCGATGAGGACCTGCGTCAGGCGGAAGCTGATGACGCCGTGCCGCCTCTCAATGCACTCCTCAAAGATTGGACTTACCGCCGCAATCGTGGCGTACCCAACGATTGTGTGTTTAAGCTAAATCTAAATTAATAAGTAACAAAATTAGTATTTCTAAAAATAAAATAAAAGCTGTGTGGCAGGTAATTAACAAAGAAACTGGAAACACAAAACAACGAGATCAGAATGAGTTAGCTCTGAAAATTGACAATGAAACCATTTCAGATAAGTTAAAAGTTGCGGAGACTCTTGAAAATTTCTTTACCAACATCCCAATAGAGGTTACGAAATGTCTCCCCTCATCATCTGTATTAGCTGAATCTCTTCTTAAAGAAAACTTCAGTAAGGACATTCCAAGTTTTGAATTCAAACCCATCTCTATTGCCACAATTAAAACAGCATTTAAAAGTCTTAACATAAAAAACACTGAAGACTTATGGGGGATTTCCGTTAAGGTTATTGAAAATATCATTGACACAATTGCCCCTGTCCTAACAGGCAATCAATGTTTAGACAGCGGTACGTTTCCTGACTTAATGAAACATAGTAAAGTAGTACCAATTTTCAAATCGGGTAGTAAGAGTGATCCCTCTAATTATAGACCTATATCTGTGCTTCCAGCATTGAGCAAAATTTATGAAAAAATCATGCTGGACCAGATGTTGTCACATTTTAACTCAAATGGGATTTTACATAGTCGACAGTTTGGTTTCACGAAAGGTAGGTCGACGACTGACGCGGGAGTAAAACTCATCAGTCACATTTTGGAATCCTGGGAGAGTTCTCAGGATGCGATTGGCATTTTCTGTGACCTCTCAAAAGCGTTTGACTGCGTTGACCACAATACACTGATCTGTAAATTACACCACTACGGAATTCGTGGACAAGCTGCTGATCTTGTACTTTCCTACTTATCAAACAGGCAGCAAAAAGTAAACGTTAACGGGGCGACATCCTCGGGGTCTCTAGTTAGGATGGGCGTGCCTCAAGGTTCAATTCTTGGTCCTTTTTTATTTCTAGTTTATATTAATGACCTTCCCTATCTGATGGCTAACTTCTCGGATATAATTTTATTCGCTGATGACACTTCTCTTATTTTTAGAATAGATAGAAAAGATACGGATGTCTTACATGTCAACGAAAGCCTAGCTGTTCTATCGAAATGGTTTGCTGCTAATAATCTTTTACTCAATGCGAACAAAACTAAATGTCTTAAGTTCTCGCTACCAAATGTACCCCAAGTAGGTCTAAATTTAAAACTTGATGGCAAGAAACTAGATGCTATTTCGGAAACTGTATTTTTGGGAATTACTTTAGATTCAAAATTGCAATGGGGTGCCCACATTAGAGCGCTTTCAAGCAGATTAAGCTCAGCTGCTTACGCAGTAAGAAAAATAAGGCAGTTGACTGATGTAGCCACACCTAGGTTAGTATACTTTGCTTATTTTCACAGTATTATGTCTTATGGCGTTCTGCTGTGGGGATTGGCAGCGGACGTAGATTCAATTTTTATTTTACAAAAGAGGGCAATCCGCGCAATCTATAAAATGGGGCCTCGCGAGTCTCTTAGAAACAAATTCAACGAAATTGATATACTTACTCTGCCTTCTCTTTATATTCTAGAAAATATCTTGTATGTTCGCAAATACTTAGGTCTTTTCAAAAAAAGATGCGATTTCCATAATCTAAATACACGTAGTAAAGATGAAATTGTGATTCCAAAATTTAGATTAACTAAAACTAGCAAGTCATTTCTAATAAACAGTATCCGCTTCTATAACAAGTTGCCAAAGTCGGTTACAGAACTTAGCGATGGAAAGTTTAAAACTCACATCAAACGTGTCCTTATCAAAAAAGCATATTATAAGATAAAAGACTACGTTGAAGACAGGGAAGTTTGGCATTAATTCCTTCTGCACATGTGGCTTCCCTGGTACCTCATTAACAGCAAAACCGTGTGAAAGTCTATTAACTGCTCCCAAATTGCAATGTTAATTTTTATTCTTTTTATTATTTTTTTTTTTTTTTACAATGTCTGACATATTCTCGTCATTATTTTGACATTATACATCAATTTTACTACCTACTATTTATTTTCAGTGATTGTCATCGAAATCATGTCACTTGGTTCAAATAGATTCATTTTATATAGGTAGATTCTTTTACATATTTTGAATGAGAGAACGTTGTAGGCCTTAGAGACTAGATTTGTAGACGTTTTTCTATTCTGTATTTTCATTCCTCTAAGTACCTGGTACTTATTGACTGGTCTGCACTGTCCTCCCATACCTATTATCACTGTAATTTGAAAACATTGTAAAAGCCAATTATTTTTAAAAGAGTAACCGTGGAGTTTCTTGCCGGCTCTTCTCCATAGGAAACGACAAATTGGAACCGTGCACCTAGCTTCTGACGTTTCATAAGTGCCCATGCAGGCTTATGTGAAATAAAATATTTTGATTTGATTTGATTTGATTTAAGTTAGCATGTGATCTTCCTGTGCGAGTCACAATAGTGATTTTTTCTTTCTTTGTTTCTTTCTTTTCGTATGAAGGTATGTTCCGCGATATCTCCGGCAATTTTGGATCGATTTCGAAAATTTCTTATTCAATGGATAGCGTATGTTTCAGGGGTGATCTCAAATAAATGTTATTAACTTTGCTTGGGAAATTTTTGCGTTAGCGTCGATAATACGTATTCAATCCACTTTGTGCATCTGATGATGTTCTAATACTTGCTGTCACTGTTGCTTACATTTGGTTCGATAGATAACGTTTAAATAATAATATAATTTAATACCGAGACCCCCTAGATACGTGCCTCGGAAATCAAGTTAAGCCGTTGGTCCCGGCTGTCATTCTTGTATCTTTGACAGTCGTTACTGGTCGTCGAAGCCCGAAAGTCAGACAAACAGGCCTACCAAGGGATTTTGTACTACGGGTTGTGGTGGTCAGATAGGCAGTAGCTCCAAGTTAAATAGGTACTGGTTTTCAGCTGCATCCGGTTAGACTGACCGGCCCCAACGTACATAGCTAGGAAAAGGCTAGGCCGATGATGGACGTCCACGATGATATTGTGACATTAGAAATTTTAAAAGCACGCATTGCATTGAAATTTAAGAAGCCTAGATTAAATTGTTGGGGAAGCAAAAGATAAGGATAAATAAATAGTAGGTATCTCATTTGGAAAAATGAAATAACGTCATATTTTTACGCGGGATAGGGATCGGGTTGCTACGCTGAATGGTCTACGACGCGCTACGCCACCGCTACGCTGTAAGCACAAAGTCGTAATATTAACCAGTTGTCCTCGGCAGACAGGAAACCGGCATTGTCCACAGCATGTCTGACGTACGTCACGTACGACAAATGTGTCCGGTCTAGCCTCATTTATGCATGGCAGCATTCTGGGTGACACCGGCAGTCATTTTGTAGGCCATATTCTCGTATAACTAACTTTTGCCCATGGCTTAGCCTGCGTGGAGGTCGATAATTATCCCACGGGAACGTACTACCGGGATAAAAAAGTATCCTATGTCCTAACCCAGGTCATGGTATATCCGTAGATATGCCAAATTTCATCTAAAACCGTTACGAGATCCGGCAGACAGACTGACAGAGTTTAAAAATATAAGATGAAAAAATCCGACCACTGGAAAATCATGCCCTTAAAAGTATGAAACAAATAAATATTCTCATGTGAATCTGAAAACCGTGGAAATCTGAAAATCGTATGAAATTTTTTGGTCATGACTTTGTCCTCTAGAGGGCGCGGTATTCAATTTAATGTGAGGTCACAGCCTGTGACCAGCAGGCTTAGCATGACGTTTTCTATTCCTATGAAGAATAAACAGTGCATTTTCAATACAAAGTGACATTTCGTTTCTCCTTTTTTGACATCGCACCGTAGATATCCTTCAACAATCTGTCATTTTGTCTTTCGTTTCTAACGATTTTTGTTTAGGTCCATAAAAATGTAGACTATTTCAGAAGAATATTTCTTCATTTTCTTCCCAAACTGTCAAAATCACACTGACAATAAACTTTCTACTCGACAGTCACAAAGTATAAACGATTATCTACAAAATCATGATTCGTTTAGAACGCATAACTGTCAAATTAATAGAAAAACAGCTATATTCTCCTATTGTACATTATTTAGTTAATAGTTATGTCTATTCTTCCGTCGACAATTCGGTGCTCGTGCTAACCCTGCTGCAGACGATCAAGATGCTTCCAGCAATAGCTCATTTGTTAAATTATGATAAGGAGTTTTAAGTCATGATGAACATACATACCTACACACATACCGGTCAAAATCATAACCCTCCTTTTTGTTTAACCGTAGTCAGGTAAAAACACACCTTCAGTCCTACATTTAAATATCCCGCAGTGGGTGTGTCTATTTGTAGGACACAATTAAACATTATTGAAGGTAATTTAATGTTTGTTGGGCAGTATAATAATGAAGGTAATTTTAGTTCTTTTGTCCGCCATGCCTAATCTATGGGGAATAGCCCATAACACGTTAGTGGTGATAGGTTTACTTGGTAATTACTAACATGAAATTCATAATGATCGATTCGTTTTCAATGCTTTCGTTATATATCCGTATTTATTATAATTTCGATGTTTATCTGAAGGTTATACTCGGGTACCTTTTATGATAATTAGGTCCGTGGAATGGTTATCTAGTTGACCTGTCACGCGAAGGTAATGCAGTAACACGTTTTGTTTTGCGTGCTCAAAGTTTCATGTCCTGAACAAAAAAAACAACCGACTTCCAAAAAAACACTACAAAGTGAAAAATAACTTTAATTTCGGAAGGCGGTGACTAAAAATTCAAATACCTACAGCTCCAAAGACACCGACTTCCGAAATTAAAGTTATTTTTCACTTTGTAGTGCTTTTTTGGAAGTCGGTTGTTTTTTTTTTTTGGAAAAAGTTTTTTTTTCACTTTTTAGTGGTTCACATGTGCCACCCCTTCACAGCCTACTGGCATGATGTTATGTTATGAACTGGTGTAAGAAATAGACAGACATGAGAATTCAGCAATCCCAGTCCATTTGCTATCATTTATTGAGTTCCGTTGCCTATCTCCGAAGTTCGTCATCAGATCTTCACCAAATTGAAATGGGACCACTCTGAGAAAGTACTCTACCAAAAAATACCCAAATCGATTCATGTGCCTATAAAATTTGAAGAGTTCTCTCTATTTCTCCAGAATCCCATCATCAGATCCTGACTTGATGATCATGGGACCACCTGGGAAGTATACTCTTTGAAACAAAAAAAAAAACCAAATCGGTCCAGCCATCTTCGAGTAATCGGGGAACATACATAAAAAAAAGGTTCCGACGAATTGAGAACCTCCTCCATTTTGAAGTCGGTTAAAAATGGTTTAACTTAAATGAATGCTCTGAGTTTGAGTTATCCAATACAAAAAGCATCAAACTCACGAACTTACTTACTTTTTAATTGTCAAAGACTACGCGGTCAGTTAGTCAGAAAGTTGAAGCATAGAATATATACCCGAGCACAATGAAAGCTTCCTAACAGAGCACAACATTCTTACCTACTTCATAGGGCTGTCACTCTGTTAGTGCAAATAAAGAACCGGACAAGTTCGAGTCAAGATTCAATGAGAACGGACAGACGGACGGACAGACAGACACTATGACTGAGGTGATCCCATAAGTATTCGGTTTTCCAGTTTTGTCATAAACGAACGACGAGCATAAAAAGTAGTGTAGCTTTGAAAGACGAAATGGTTTAATAATGGACAGTTTGTAGGTACAATACCAAAGTAAATTAACTTAGCTGTACATTTTATTGTTCGAAAGGAAAAGAAAAAAAAGAATTTATTTTATTCAAAAGAAAGTAAGTATCTAATATTTCTACAAATTTCCAACTCGCAATATTTTTTGTTCCTTTTTTGCTTGGTTTTTAGTTACTTACTTATTTTATTATTCCTTTAAAAAAGGAAAAAAACGTTGCCCCACACTAAGAATTTCTCCTGTTTTGTGAGTGCATTTACAAACATTTAAACTCACATACACGAACAGCCAGACCCGGAACAACTTGTAGGTGATACAAATATTTGTGCCGTGCGGGAATCGAACCCGTGACACGCAGCGCAGTAGTAGTCAATCGCTTACCCACTCACACGTCAATTCTAAACCTAATATACTCTTAAAACGTTTTTAAATAATCTATTCGAAAACAGGGGCATGGCATTTCAAAAGTACAATCATCTATATGCTTTAGAATTTCTTGTCCAACATTGAACAACAATGAAAAAAACTATTAAGAACGTCCGCGTCGTATTGCTGCTGCTAGCAGCCCTTAACTTCGTCCACTTACTGAGTTATTTCAAACCGGTTTGTACACGAGCGGGTACCGGTGCTCGCCCCCCGCGCCTTGTCGGTGACACGTCACGCACACATAGCTGTGACACGTCACGCACACATAGCTGTGCATGTACTAGAATACCTACGCAAGGCGTTAGTATGAAGCTTTATTTCTGCTCGGGTATATATTCTGTGGTTGTATATATTCGTTAGTATGAAGCTTTATTTCTGCTGGGGTATATATTCTGTGGTTGTATATATTCGTTAGTATGAAGCTTTATTTCTGCTCGGGTATATATTCTGTGGTTGAAGCTAGTTGCCCTTTCCAAAACGTAGATCTCTATGGAGACAACCGGTTAAAAATAAAGAGTTCTAAGGACACACTTATAAATCATTATGTAACAAAACCCTGGGTAAATTATTCTTGTTGCCTTGAAAGTTCTGAGATGACCAGCAACCTAATTGCGTAACACACTATCAATCAGAATCTGAATTTTGAAGGATATTGCTAATTGCTTCATGTGTTCGAACAGCACCATTTAGCACCAGCAGCAGCTGCACCAGCTGCACCATTTTGAAGGGAACCGAATGATCCATAACGTTTTCAGGCTTGCGCTTAGAAATTGTTTGTACACTACATATAGCTACTACTGCATCCACCGCGGGATTTGGGGGTTATTTCTCGGATATTTTACAAATAAGTTTCGCCCGTGCTTCGGAAACCACGTTATGCCAATTGGTCACGCCTGCCATTTGCCGATTTGCCGGCAGTGGTTAGGGATAGCCAGCCGCCCAAAATTCTTACAACCGGTCTACCAAGAGATATCATAATAATGTATTTAGCTACATTTGGTTTGCTGGAAGTCGTTCCGAACATATTTTGGTAGAGCGCTAGGCCGAAATATTATAAAACCATGTTCTTTCGATTAAAGGTCAAAAAGGTTAAAATAGGTCGTTACTGTATACTTGTGATCACTATTGTATTCACATATTTGGTGTGGGAAAATATTGTGTAGAACATATTGAACTGTCTATGAAATCGTCGTTGTCTTCAAGGCCAGGTAAGGACGTAGGGTCACAAAGGGGTGGAGAAATTAAAGCACACGTTCCACAAAGGCATCGTTTTGTCACCTTTCCCCGAAGTAGGAAACGCAGAAACCTAAATGTAGGTCAATGTCGCACAACCCGAATCTGATGCAATATTTTTGGGCAAATTCCAACCCACCCGTCGCGTCGTTGGTAAAATGCTCAGTTTCTTCAAAAGTTAGATGTCTTAATTTGCGCTCGGGATGTTGCAGTGGAATTTTTACAAAAAAAGACTTTATCTTTTTACGGGAGGGACTGTCGAGTGAACACACGGCTACACATCAAGCTATAGGTACATTTCCAGTTTACGCTGATCAAGATCAATAATGCGAGATCAGCCTATACTGGAAATGTATAGCTTCAATCTTGATGTGTAGCCGTGTGTACCTATAGCTCAAGATTGTCCAACCATAATTTTGATACTGTGTCAGCTGGCAGGCCATCCAGTACTTAATTGCCAACAACTTCAGTTACTTATACCGCTCCTTAGATTATTATGGATCATTGTAATGCTACCGAACCACTCATTATTTGGCGACAAATCTGAGGTTGACAATCAAAAAGCCTTAATTTTACTATTAAGGCTGAAAATATGTTTTATTGTTGGCTAATTGAACATGGTGCCACTAGAAGCAAAATCTTTTTTAGACTTAGTTTGAAGTTCTGAAATGTGTTTTTAAAAGACTATCGCCAGCTTGTAGCTTATGGTTAACCAATTCGAATGCGTTGGCGGTTGGTGGCGTGCTTGACTTGGTGGTTCGCGGACCTGGGGCTGTTCAGACCCTTGATAGCCTCACCTACCTCTATCTACCTTAAACCTATAGGTATTTCTATTATCATGTTAGGTCATTCATTTTATTCTTTTGTTCGCAGCCTGCTTCAACTACGAGAACGTCTCCAACTCTAAAGGGAAAGGAGATAAAAACGACGTCATGGATAGTGGTAAGTTGTATATTTAAGTATTTTTAAATTAGCATTTAGGTCCAGCGGGCTACGGCACAAAATTGAAATTCTGATTTCGCTATTTGCTGGTGAATGAAACCTACTGCCTTTCTGAGTATGATGTCAATCCTATAAGTTGCTGAAACCTACGGTTAAAAAATGTATAGGTACGCTATTTTCTGGGATTAACTAAGTAGTCCACATATTTTTTCTCCTTCACTTTAATGTAATTTGTTCTGGGACATGCAGCAATAGGCAAATGATGGTTCCATCATCTAGTCCATATCTAGGCTTACTTTTGTCAGAATCAGTTACAGGCGTGATGTTATGCTGTGTTGTGTTGTTAAATACCAAACTGCTACTTTTTAAACACGGATACTCCAATCTGCATGAGGTTGTTTTAGTCTGCAGGCTGTGAACAGTTATTTAGTAGATAAGTATGTATAATAAGTACATTATACTCATAAAAGTTAACGGTACTTATGGAAGTCGAAGGGGAATGCGGGCTATTAATGTTCAGTAGGTACTTAGCAGAGAATAAAATGCCGTGCCGGGATTACGGGATTTTCGATGCGCTATCCCGGGATCCCAGGGCTATCCCGGGATTAGACTATGTGGTTTCTTATTGGGCTTAAATAAAAAAAAAACTTGAGTAACATCTTAAAAATGTTTTAATTATTGTTGCACAGCACAATTCACAGTACTTATAATAAAAAACAAAAAGAAACAAAACAAAAAAAAACTATACTTTTGTAAGAAATAAAAAAGACAAAATAAAAAACTATTCAGAATTTCGAAAATACAATCGCAGATTAATATCAAAGCATCCAATGTTTGACTTCCAACCCTGCTTCGTAGTTTATTGCCACAATAACCTGCAGCTGTAAATGCTGGCTCAGGTTCTACTCTGGTTGGAGGAATAGACAATTTTACAGTTTTTTCAGGGATTTTCAGGAACAGAAAACGGCCGGGATCCCGAGAGCAAGGGATTCGGGATCGCGGGTTTGTATTCTCTAGTAGGTACTTAGGTAACTGATCAAATAAATAATGGTTGTTAAAACAAAGTTTCTTCAGGAGCCCATAATAACTTTCAAGCGATCTGTTTGAGCATGGGATCGATTAAAATAAATGAACCTTATGCATTTGCACCATATTTTCATTTTCATTATGTCGTTGCATATCAAAAAAATCTTGATGCAGGATATGAGTACCTATAAAGTCTCTACCTGTTATTATTGCAAGTCAAGTAGGAAACTGGGTTTTAATTCATAATAGTCAAAGTCATAATTAACTATAGAGCCTGATAATCATAGTGGTGGTAACCGCAACGCTTAAGTATCTGGGTAAGATTAAGTAAAAGCAAACTCTAGGAGACATTACCTAGATACCATAGTTCCATGCACAGGACACAGTAGGGCCTCCTATTTGTGAGAGGGAGTGGACGCGGGCGCAGTGAGGGTTAGTGGAGGTCACATGTCTTTGAATATTTGGTTCTAGGACATGCTGGTATCCTCACAATGGATTCCTTCACCGTTTTGATCACCGAGTAGTGATGACATAATTTACACAAAGTATAGCGCTAGCCAGGGTTTGAACCTATAACCTATAACTCGTATCTATGTCGTGGCCGTTTCCACTAGGCCACCACTGCTCTCTGTTCCTGAGGAATACTGAAATTCCTTTTTCCCGGGAAACACTGCGAAAAGATTTTCCGCAATGCAGAGTTCTACGTACCTGGTTCCAAGATGGGAGCTGTTCGCTGTATTGATTTATATTTTACACTGAATGTTTGGATGCATTACAAACAAAGTCAGTGTTTTTAAATTTCTCACAATACGCAAGTAACACATAATATACAGGTTGATTGGAAGATGGGTGCAAAGCTTTAAGGTGAAGATAGTATAGACAATTTAGAACCATTTAAGCCATGGTTGTCTTAGACGAAGTCGAATTTCAGTGCGCTAATGTATTTTTATTGAAGACATGTTTGTACCTAATGATATCAGTAAAGTGGCGGTCCCACGGCCAGTTAACTGACAGGCCGCGCCTGTCGTTGCCACGCCATCGCCAGTAGAGGCCTGTCGCGCTCGCGGCCCGTGCCAGGCATTCCGCCGGCGTGTGTTGGTCTGATGCGGTCTGTTAACTGTTATTCCAACATGTCAAGTGATACGAAGCGCATGGCTGCGTGTGCAGTCGGTTTATTTAGTGGTCAACATTTGATAAACAAAGCAAAAATACAACTGTATTCGGATCGGATGCGACAGTTCCCTCGGCCTGTCAGCCTGGTCTGGCGCGATCTGACCTGTGACGAAGCGGGCCGCACGTATAATCGCAGAATTACCACGAATAGTCGTGTCGTGTAAATGCCGTTATGTGTCGTCCTTCTCAATAATCCCAATTATTAGAGCAGTATCTAAAGCACTGAAACCTTTAGTAAACGCTGAAGAGAAAAAGATCACAATGAACAATGAAAACTAATCTAACTTTAAACCCACAACTTACAATTTCCATTCAAACTTAAACGACGCGACGGGTAAACTAAAGTAACTGGCACAGTATTAATGGAAGTTTGTAGTAATTGTTAGTTTGATTACGTGTTAAGGGCTCGATCACGCGACTGCTACACGGCATACGGGGTTTTCATTATACGAAGCTGGAGGCAAATGACCTTTGAACAAATACTAGTAAAAGATTACAGACCTACTTGTGAGTTGTTACAGTTTGTGAAAGAAAGAAAATTGTGGAAAGAATACAATGTTTTATTCATAAGGGCTTTTTAAGTTCAATACACCTTACTCACCCATGAAGATACCTACTTGAATAACTCAAATTAATTTATTTATTTATCAAGCAATTTTAGTAGTTATCAATAAGGACAAGAAAACAATATTTCGTTAGTTTTTAAACCTGTTGTCAAAATAACTAGGTTACCACAACAATTAACATTAGAAATGATTAATCAATGATTTGAGACGCACCCTAATTGCGTTACACACTATTAATCGCAGTCCGAGGGTATTATAGGACATTCCCAATACATTGCTTCTTAGATTTGAACATTCGTCTGCTCAACAATATAAATAACGCAATGAACATGACTGGACTGTCAAAATGAAAGGTTTCCAAAAACCAGGGGTTAGTAGCATGGTCTACCGTTCCTATTCAATAAAGCAACGTAGGTACATACCTACTTCAAATTAAACGAAGATAATAAAAAATGTGTTGACATTTTATTCAAATTCTAAGTAATTTATACGTATCAAAAGCAAAAGCTTTGTGTTGAAAAGTATAACAGTATTTTTTTCATACGTTTTACAGTTTTCACGACGATGGCGCGCGCGTTGATATCATCCATCAAGTTTTTCTAAGAATCCAAGTTGATTAATCAAAGTAGCGGCGAAGAAGGGTTGCCGCTTTTTAATATCGGTTACGACATTGAACGCTCTTTCTTAATTAAATTACTGCCAGACATCAAAATAACCTAAACTGCTTACATACCCATCTAGATTCTAGTGAATGCTATAAAAGTAACAGTAGTAGTAGTATATTTATAAGAAATTGCTCTCGTTCATTTCTGACATTATAGAAAGAAAGAAAGAGAGAAAGAAAGAAAAGGTACTTATTGTGACTCGCACAGGAAGATCACATACTAAAATAAACACACAATGGTACAAAAATGATAAAAAACAAATTTCTCGGAAGAAAAAAATATTAAAAAAATAAAATAAAACAGTGAGTCCTGCACGAGGCCAAAAGGCTCCTACCTCAGCATGATGCTGCGACATTTAAAAAGTGTCGCAGCGCTGGTATTCTGGTAGGGCCCGGCATCAGCTCCTGCAGGGCGTAGCACACTAACAGTAAGAATTGCTTCCATTTTGACAGTTCTACAACATTCATAGCGTTATTTGCGTTGTGGAGCAGACCAATTTTTCGAACATAATTGTGAGGCAAGGATTAGCAATAAATATCCTTCAAAATGATTCAGATTGTGATTGATAGTGCGTTCCACAATCAGGGTGCCGTCGTCTGTATAAGTATTTTTAATAGTCATCTAAGCTTGTTTTCTACTTCCTTCCTACATAGTTAATATCCTTCTTCTCTTTTTACCTATACAACTCATTCTTGACAACCCAACAACCTAATTCAATCCATTCATAGTTTATTCGGTCTCCCTCTTCTCTATTACTTCATTCATGCTTAAAACTTTTATCGCGACAGGTCCTTTGTTCTTCCGCATCATAATTAGTCTCGGTCTACAGCATGACTTCGAATTCTGATGAGACATGAATTAACCGTAAATGTAAAGAATTTCACAACTGATGCAGATATTATAACAAGTAAGAATACAGAAAATGTTTCTTCAAGCTAGCGCCAACCCTAAATCCATTGCCTTGAACTGTTTTAACTATAACAATAAATTAATTTAGCTTTAACCGTGTGTTTTCGGTGTTTCCACAAATTTTACGGTATTGTGACTCCAATAGCTTTTCTTTCTTATACAAACTATAAAGGGCACTACGGTCTACGAAATTTACTTTCGTCGACGGGTTGAGTAACCTAATCTACGCGTTGGATAAGTTTTACACATATTTTTTAAATGTTGCTGGGAGTTGCATCGGAGTACGACCACCTGACCGATGAGATGCAGTGCGACTGTGGAGCCACATCGCAAACTATGCCCCGCCTCTTGTCGTTCTCTCTGTGCACTACACTTGCCTTGATGATGATGATGATGATAGGACTCCCTTTTCCGCACGTAGACTCCTATTCGGTCCGTTGTGCGTGGGGACTACACTTGCCTTATGGAAGACCTTTGCGAGGCCAACGATAACGTTGTCGAAGTAGCGAATTCTGCACCCTAATTGCAAATCACACTATTAATCAGAATCTGAATAATTTTGAAGCTTATTGTTAATCCATTGCTTCATATGTTTGTATAATCCATATGCTCAACAACGTAAACAACGCAATAAATGTTGTGGAACTGTCAAAATGAAAGCGATTGCTACTGATAATGTATTATTAGTCAACTCTGCACCCTAATTGCGTAATACGCGATTAATCATAATCGGTTTCATTTTGACAGTTCAACAATATTCATTGCGTTATTAGGTTGTTGAGCAGACACATTTTTCGAACATATGAAGCAATGGTTTAGCCATCTGTTTCAAAACGAAACCAATTATGATGAATCGTGAGTTACGCAATTAGGGTGCTGGTCGAATTTTATCTAAAACCTACAATTGGAATAATCGACACGGCGAAGAAGAAGAATGTTGCTGGTACATGACCCAAAAGGTATTTGAGACTTTGGCACACAAAACGGAAGTTATGTAAACTTCAAAACCACAAATGAGACTAAAATCGATAGTGCCCACACTGCCCACAGACCCTGGAGAGGTGTTGGTATGTAACATCGTGGGTTTCAAATGTAAGCCAATTTAGACTGCAGGGATTATGCGGATGAACTGCATTGCACTACGTTGTGACACAATTTAAAGTCGCTTTATACTTCGTTAGTTAACGGTTTACAAAATTACCTACTTATATGAAATTACGCAATGGACATCGTTCTGGTGGACACTGATTGAAATGAACTAGTATTGTTACCGATTACTTAATTTTGCTGATAAAACGAGAGTGAAGGATCTGGATGAGGCTCGCACATACCAGCACCCTAATTGCGTAACACACGATTAATCATGATCTGTTTCATTTTGACAGTTCAACAATATTCATTGCGTTATTAACGTTGTTTAGCAGACACATTTTTCGAACATATGGAGCAATGGTTTAGCACTCTGTTTCAAAACGAAATAGATTATGATTAATCGTACATTACGCAATTAGGGTGCTGGCAAGCATAGCACAAAAGGAGGCTTAGCAGTGAGTGTAAAAAAGCTGCCAATAATTATAATGATGGAGAGAGAGAGAGACATAGATGAACTTGTTAACACAGAGCTCAAGTGATGATACAAAGCTAAAAATTGGCAGCTCTAAAATGAGGATTGCCTAAAATAGCAATGTTTTTATTTTAGTTTTTTTTTTTTATATTATGGGTGCCCAAGATACAGGCTGTGCCTAGTTTGGGACCAACACTAATTCCATATTGTAGTTTTGTGTCGAAATACACGATTTTTACTTTACATGATTAGGTGTACGATAGAATAAAATCTTTCCATTCTATTCTAAAGCCTCGTCCCTACCTACTTCATAACATATTATTGTACTGTATTAAATTACATCATGTCCATCTGGTATCGACAGTTTATGTAACTAGTTCAGTTTTAATCGGTATATAGGTAGGTATATCCTTATCACGGTCCATTAACTAAGATCTATGTTCCGGTATGATTCCAACCCATTGTTTTGATTCATGTCGAAGCCATTTTGATGTCTTCTTTAATGAGACTATTTCCTGACATGGAGTTTAAGTACTTATGTAGATACTATTAGTTAGATATAGTGCTGTTTTTATTTTGGGTGACAATAAATGTTAGGGTAAAGTTTTTTTGCTTATCATCCTTGGATCAATAGGTTTGACTGATACCTATCTACATCTAAAAATCAAAATTTACTTTAAAATCAGAATGCTGCCCGTAACCGCTCAACAATTTAAATCATAACTGCTTTTACCAGTGTTCGTCTTTCAAATTCACTGCATTGTTCTAATTCAAACTATGGTAACTGTACATTTTAATATCACATTACTTTTTCAACTAAACATGTAACTTTTCGCTTTTGGAGTCTTACAGTATTCCGTCTCACTTCGCGCCACCCTATTTGTAGACGCTCTTGATTCTGGCGGCAGTCAGTAGTGACCGTCGAAGGCTCAAAGACGTATAGTCCCCTACATTATTACACGGTCTAAGTAATGTTATGTGCCAGGATCTGATCACGTGTGTTGTGTTGTTGTTTTAAAATAGTTAGTGTTGGACAAAATGTATCTTGGTAAACTTAAAACCTCATCAAACAGTAAGTTTGTTTATTTTTTTAATGGTGTAGTATTTGGTATAATTGCCGGTGTTGTGATGAGATGATGATTGTGTATAAGATGTGGCTTCTTTACTATAAACAGAAAATATTTATTAATGTTTTTTTTTTCTTAAATTCGTACTGCCTACTTGGTATTTTTTTTTTTTGTGAATATACCGGTAACGTTTATGCTTACTCCGGCAGCATCTTCAATGATATTGATAAAGATGACGGTTGGACTAACCTTTTTTATGTCTTATAATTTTTTACCGGGTTCTAGTCCCAGGCTTAAGTCTCAGCTTTTAATAAAAAAATCATTAACTATTTCTAGGTTAACTTACGCATGGAACTAAAAGATAAAGTAACATATACTTAGAGAATTAATAATTAATTTGGAAACGACAGCTGGTAAATTTCCTACCGGAGTAATATTTGATGAGAACAGTTAAATACGAACAACGGAGTGTTGTGAACTGTATCGATTTGCCCGAGTAGGTAGGTAGGGCTGTGCCTGCGTGCCTCGGTTGCCAACCCCTATGTAACGAAAAATATGTGTCATGCGGGACATATAAGAAATAATTACTTGATAGACAGCGACAGGTGTGACGGGAAAGTTGTAGGCGTTTAATTATCGAAATTACTTTGTTCGATATCTCAAAAATTATTAATTTTCATCGAATTTGAAACTTACTACTTAATTCAAGGAAGTTTGTTCAACCTTCTTACAATAAGGGCTTCGAGGTCAAGTGACTACGTTACTTATCGGATATTCGAATATTTCTACCTCGTATTAGGAAAGGTTAAAGGGTTTTCATTTCGTTAGTGGTCGGTAAGTTACCTACCTATCTAGTTAAGTATGTGGTACTTATCTTAATTAAATTTTGTTACATTTTTCCGTACCTATTAGTTGATAACAGAGAGAACTGTTATCGCAATGATATTGTGCCGCATTATGTTTTTAAATATTTGAATGAATATTGGCTAGTGTCTAAAATTTTCATGAACAGTTCACTGAAAAACGCAGCTATTTTACTTATTTAACTTATTTTTTTAGCTAGTTATTACGTAGGTATTGAATTGGTCAAATCTTGCAAGCTTGAATTAAGACCACTTCCTCATATCCTACGGGTTTGAAGTTTTCCATAATGATTCTATTTATTTATGATGGATTACTTGTTTCTTTTACTTTCTTAATGCATTTTTATAACTAGGTACTAATCTATACTTACTAATTTTACAAAGACTTTACATTTGTTTGTTTATATAGAGGGGCTTATCTTTGGAACTAACTACTGATCTGATTCCGAAAATTATTTCAATATTGGGAAGCTACAGTATTCCTGAGTGGTTATCTAAGTAAAAAATATATTTTATGTTACAACAAAAGTTTTCAGCAGAAGCTAGTCATTGATAAAACCATCACAACAACAACAACAGCTGCAATACTTTTTATAAACAGGTTAAATGTAGGTCAAGGAACTGTTTTTGATTTTATCACAAAGTTCGCGATCGCGTGTTACCTTTTTTGGTAAATAAATACTAAAGTGCGGAAGATTGATGGAGATTTCCTTAATCCGTTCTTCTATTGATATTATTTTAGGTTTTGTAACAAGCTTTTATTTAAATTACCTGGTTAGTTGGTTTGTTAGTTCGTTTGTATGTGTTGGTCAAATCTTGTAAGCTGTAAATAGTATTATTTAATTACTAATATTGAAAATGGTTAACCTAAGCAAAGCTCAGTGAACGTCCTTCTTGCAGATTAGCCTCAAGATTTTAAGAAAATATTGAAGTTTTATGTCAACGCATAGTTTTATTTAGTGTAGCACCTAAGTACCTGCTTATCTTTAATTGAATTGAAAGCATGTTTGAAAAACCGTTTTCCTTTTCACTTAAATTTTATTTACTTAGGTACTTAAATACTTCAGCTTAAAAGTTACTTAAATGTAGTGGGGTTTTAACGTATCTACTATTATGGTGTTTTTATTGGTTGATGGAAGCTGATAACGTCGTTACTAAAAGTTTATACATTAAGATATAATCCTTATACCTACTTAATGTCCTGTTAAGCAAGAAGAAGGATACTTCTTGCGGAAATCACCCCTAATGAGAACAAAGAGAGCAGTGTATTTTTTAAATAAAAGATTGTACCGCCTCAGTTTGGCAATGTTCCACCAAAGTTTTCACGACAAACAGTTATTTACTTTAGCAGTACAGACCTACAAAACGTATAACGTGACAGTAATACAAATAAAAGTGAAGAAAAACGAGCTGCATATTAAAAAAAAAAACAAAAACTTGCGAAAGAGTAGCGAAATTGCGAACTGCAAATTGAATTAAATTAATTTCTCCTTTTTTAGTTTGGTTTTTAAAGCGTGTTTTTTAGTTTTTTAAACTATTATTTATTTTCTATTTTTTAGTTCTGCTAACTACAAAAATGTGTTTATTTTTTCTCAATTTTTTTAAAATTATTGAATTGTCATCGGTCCTCGACAAGTTTACAAAGTTTCAATGAAATCTGACCGTTTAAAGTGGGTCAAAATCGCGCTCAAAGGAGTCGGTTACATACAAACAAACAAACATACAAGTGAAGCTAATATATAAAGCGTGTAAAAATGTGTCTGCTCAACAACGTTAATAACGCAATGAATATTGTCGAACTGTCAAAATGAAGCATTATGATTAATCGTGAGTTACGCAATTAGGGTGCTGGTGTCAATAGTTCTTCAGTGCAACTAATGTTTTTTTTACTCCAAATTGAACTTTGGTCTATAAAAAAACAATTTTTAACTACCAAGACTCACACGTTAAGCTAGGCCTCAAAACAAGAAAACTTCATGTGTACCTTGAAGAATAACCATCGCTCAATTAGAAAGAGCACGGATATTTTAAAACTTTAAACTTTTATAAAGATTGTTTCATTGTGCCCCGTATTTCATTCCACCTGTCCCTACAGCAAAACTTGACGCTTGTACTGAATTCCTCTTTTTTAACAGACACTCCGTGGCGGGCTGTTACTATTGTGGTAGCTGTCAAGAGGTCTGACACTTTGACATATATGACATGAGCTTGCCTTGGACAAGAGGCTACGATTTAGGCACGTTATGTTCTAAAATATTTGGGAGATGAAAATATTAGAATTTAACCCTCAAAGGCTCCTCCCAAAAATTTGGTTACACAAAGCATAACATTACGCCTCGAAGGAACAGTCACGAGGTGGTTATCTCGCCAGTAATTTTTATGTACCATGTACCTAATAAGCAGCGAGCATAATATTGCATCAAACAAACCCAAAACTAAGCAGCTGCAGCAGCTGTGGGTCTTGGCGAGATCGGGCAGCCTTATTGGGTTTTCTGTCTAACATATTTTGTAATTGCTACTTACAGTAGCATGGCACAGACCGATGTCGGCGACGTCACGGCAAGAGGAGGAGTTAATGCAGAAGTCGTCTCGCGCGCTGACGGCTGCCACGGACCCTCTGGAGAAGCTGCGCCTGCTCTGTTTGTCACGAGGAGCTTCCGGTATCTTGGGACTTGGAAGGTACACATTGTGAAGGATTATCTTATCGTCACTATAATTCTGCCGAAAGATGTCCACTCGTAGACACAGGCTTACCCTAGGCATCGTCATAACGACTGATCCTGTGTTTACTGCGTCCGACGACGTTCATCAGGTCATCGGTCTACATTGTGGGCCTACCCACGCTGCACCTTCCGGTACGCACTACTCCAGAACATTTCGGCACCAACGGCCATCCGTTCTGCGTTCAATGTGGCCCACCCACTGCCACTTAGTTTGGGAATTCTTCTAAGTATGTTGGTAACATTAGTTTTCCTCCAGATATCCTCATTTGTGAATTGATCATAGTTTGAACCCGGACCATAGACCTTTAATAAGGACTATATATTAAGTTTTGTACTTGCCATCGTGAAATTAACTATTGATATGACATAATATAAAGGTTTACTGGTAGAAACTGCTTTGTGACCCATGAAACCACTGTTAACCATTGTATATCAATCAAGTTCTTCTAACTTAACAAGCAGCTGTGCTGCTGGGGAGTTTGTTGCGCCACTTCTTTTTCCGAGCTAAAGCACTAGGAACTGTTGGACGGGCGGGCGTTTTGGGGGACTGTCTTATGTAATTTTGATGTTCAAAAAGTGCTGACTGTCAGCCTAGATTGAATAAATGACTATCGATTTTGATACTTAAAAATTATGAATACCTTCTTATTATAACTTTTATAAAAGTATGATTTTGTATTTTGTTAATAATAATAACCGTAATATTATACTTTTGTAGGATCTTCCGACAAATGGACGACGATGGCAGCAAGCAGTTGAACCAGGACGAATTCATTAACGGAATCAAGGAAACTGGACTGGAACTCAGCCATGAGGTAAAACCATTTCCTACTTATCTATTTGCAACAAAAAAAGAACTAGTCCAAGTTAAAAATAAGTGTTATTAAGTATCTATGATGTAGATCCAATCGCTAGATAGCAAGTTTTACAAAAGAATATGTGCACAGACACAGGTAAATAAAACTAGCTAGGTATAATAGTTACTAAACACCCCGTCAACACGTTGATAAGACTAGACTTTGCATCCCGGCGGTAAACAAAAGACTCCCTCGGCCGGCCTTGCGAAGCTCTTGGGGTGACATAAATGTGACTCATACAATAGAATGTGGGACACAGCATTCTCGTGCGAATAAAAAATACTGGTCTGCGAAGGGCAGTTTGCTAAGCGTAGTTTTTTTTTGCTTCACCCGAATGGACACTTGGATGAATGAAGCTTTTACGTAGAGTAGGGTTTGATTAGTTAGTTAGTTAGTTTGAAAAGTCTTTATTAAAAACATAATATTACAGAGTGCATACAATAAGATCTTATTCTAATTGAGTACAACCATATATGTAACAAATTCTTAGGTTTACAACTTACCTTTACAGACATTTTACACTAACTTTACTATTCTTATTCTTAAACATTCTTTTATCAGTCCACAAAACCACAATATTATTCGACGGCACAAAAGTCTTAATAGCACTGACTTTAAACGCATTCCACAATACTATATACCAACTAAAGGTAATGCACTTTACTAATACATAAAGAAAAAATATATATATATATTAGAAGCGCAGGATAGAACATTACAAGAGTTTAATTTAAGTTAATTTATAATATTTGCCATCATTATGACAAGGAAAAAAAAATAAAAAAAAATTATACTAAATTGAGGGTAATTTGCGAAATATTTTCGCCGAGTGTTCTTACTGCGACCGGATGAGGGCAGCACGGTCGGTCCGGTGATAGGTAGATAATGTTATTCACTCAGAAAATAGTGATGTGGTAAACGATATCGATTATATGTTTTTGAATACAATAAGTTGTTAGATCTACTTTTACCTATTGATGAAATTAATGGGTTATAATGTTTCGGGTTTTTAACTAAATAGAATTTTCGGGCTGATTTTAAAATAAATTGTTTAATGGTTGGATATTTTATTTGTTCGTGAAGTAGTTTTAAATTTGTACGAAAGGCAGTGTTAAATGACATTTTTATTGCTTTATTTTGGACAACTTGCAACTTATTGTAGTTTTTATCAGTCAGGCTGCTCCAGACTGGCGCAGCATATGTCAGACATGGTCGGACAAGGGTTGTATAAATGCGTAACTTAGTGGCTGCACTTAACTTAGCCTTCCTGTTAAGAATAGGTTTTATCGCATTCATAGCCCTAAGACCTTTTTCTCGAAGTGCATCGGTGTTTTCATTCCAGTTAATTTTGCTATCTAAAACTACACCAAGATATTTGACCGAACGGGTCCAGGGTATGGAATTATTATTAAAGTTAATGCTCCTGGAGGGTAAAGATCGTTTACGCGTAAAAAGAATAGCTTCCGTTTTACTGGAGTTCAATTTTAGTTTCCATCTGGTGAAATATGTGTCAAGTAAGTTTAGTGCTAGTTGAAGCCGCCCAATTATTAAATCAGTATCCTCTGAAGAAGTATATGAGGCAGTGTCATCAGCATATATTGCGAGATGAGTTCTAGGTTGCTTAGGTAAGTCATTAAGATACAGAATGAAGATAAATGGTCCTAAATTTGAACCATGTGGTACACCAGAAGTAATCAATTTCGCCGTGGAACAGTGTTCACCTACGAAAACTTTGAAATGGCGGTTTAAAAGATAGTTTTGGACAATTTTGACAAGTGAGAGAGGAACGTCGTTAATGATTAGCTTGTGAAGTAGTCCCTCGTGCCAGACAGTGTCAAAGGCTTTTTCTATATCTAGCATAACCATTCCCGTCGATTTTCCTTCATTTAGGTTATGTGCTATATGCTCCGATACCCTGGCCAACTGCTGAGTGGTGGAGTGTGCCTTACGAAATCCAAATTGCTCAGGTAGCAGTAAATGTTCTGTAACTTTTAACAGACGGGTAAGAATGAGAGACTCAAATAACTTGCCCAGGCACGGGAGCAGGCTTATAGGACGATAATTTGTAGGGATGCTGCCATCTTTGCCAGGTTTTTTGAGCGCGATTATTTTTGCCATTTTCCAGGATGTAGGGAAATAGCCTATTCTCAGACAACCGTTAAATATTTTTGTGAGATAGACCAGGGCTTTTTGAGATAGGTTTTTAAAAAGCCGATTGCTGAGCCCGTCTAGACCAGGAGATTTTCGGGGTTTTAATTTAAGTATAATTTTCAGAACTTCCCTAGGTCTAACGAGAGGAGAGTGACTGCTTATGTCATTAGAATTTAATGTCGCCATAGATTCCTTGACAGCAAATTCAGTTTCGAGATCGCTGGTCCATTGATGCGTGAGACTCATATTACTAGCAAATGCATCGGCAAGAGCTTCACACTGCTCCGATACTGAGGATGTCATTTGATCGCCTCTGATTTTTAGGGGGGGGATCTTACTGGGATTATGGTTAATTGACCGAGCTAGACGCCATACATCATTACTGAGAGCTTTTCATTCCAAATACTGTCGTTCAAGGTCTGTATACTGACTTTAGTAGAGTTTTGTAGCTGCTTGACTTTAAAGAACAGTTGACGTCTGAGGCGAGGATTATACTCATTCAATGCTTTTCTACGTATGTAATTTTTGTGTTTAATTTGGCTCTTAAGGCGCCTTGGTAATTTTAAACGACCTTTGTTTATTTCGATGATAGGAACACTCGCCTTCCGTGCATTTAGCACACTGTCAGTAAAATGATTTACAGCCGCATCAATACAGGGTATTGAGTTTAATATTGTGCTAGATAGAGTAATATTGCTGTCTAAATGGGATCTGAAATGTTTCCAGTCAGCTTTAGCAAAGTTGAATGCTGATTGGGATTTAGTGCTATACGTTCCACCTACTGTGAAGTACACTGGCAGGTGATTTGACGAAAGACTTGTGAGAACTTCGGGTTCACTTACGTCGTGAGTATTGTTCACTAATACAATGTCTGGAGTGGAAGGTTCGTGAGAGCTATGGTAGTGCACTAGGGTAGGTGAAGAAGGTGCTAGTATCTCATAATTGTTAGCTGCCATGTGATCGAAGAGAATTTTGCCATGTGGATTAGAGGTATTGCAATTCCAGTAAGGGTGTTTGGCATTTAGATCACCCATTAACAGGGACCTGTGATTTGCACCCAACAATAAGTCCAGATCACTGTCTAGCAGAGGGAGATTTGGTGACTGGTAAGTAGAGTAGATAGCCAAATTTTTCCCTGGAGTGGTTACCTGGACACCTATACACTCTAAGTTATACGTGTTTGGAGTGGGAAGAAGAGAATGTATTATGTTACTCCGGACCAACAGTGCCACTCCCTGCCCGCGGCCATCAGCCTTTTTGTCGTGCCTATAACATTTGTAGCCAGGAGTTTCGAGCTTGAGATGAGTAGAAACTCTAGTTTCGCACAAAGCTACAATATCTATGGATAAGTTCCAAACAATTCCGTAAGTTTAGTGCGAATACCATCGGCATTCCAGTATAAGATACGCAAGTTGTTACCATCAAACATATTGACCAAGGTGGGTCAGAATCAATATTACCTTATCCATCATACTGTTGCAGGTTACAAATTGGTTTTTGATGGATTTAATTGTCATGAGTATTGCTAACATGTCAGCAGTGGTCTGATCTTGCGTTCCAATTTGAGGC
This sequence comes from Antitype chi, assembly GCA_947359405.1. Taxonomy (NCBI): domain Eukaryota; kingdom Metazoa; phylum Arthropoda; class Insecta; order Lepidoptera; family Noctuidae; genus Antitype; species Antitype chi. Next base: position 2,955,062 of record OX375810.1, on the reverse strand, counting down.
TCGGCTCCAGTGGTGGTTGATCCCATTGAATTTGCAGCGACAGTGTTCCAGCTTCGCCCGTCAACATGACTGCTTTTCACATTAATTTTAGCTTCTTGAGTCGCTTTTATTTGTTCTTGACGGTTCTGAACAAGTTTCAAGTATTTTTGTCTCTCGATACATTGTCGAAAATTAGCTGGATGGTTACCTTTGCAGTTGCAGCACTGTGCCGGACTGGTTCTGTCTTTTTTGGGACAGTCAGACGTGGGGTGAGGTTCAGTGCACTTGACGCAACGTGGACTTAAATTGCAATTTCTTGAGGAATGGCCGAAGCCTTGACATCTGAAACATTGTGTACCAAAAGGGTTTCTTGCTTGATACTTGCGGACTTGCACTGCGCAGTTGCTAAGGTATCTAATTTTTAGAAATTTACTAAGATCACTACCCGCTGAGAGCTGTACTAAGAAGGGAGGACAAGCTCCATTGCCTTTGTTGTTATCAGGCAGCTTCATCTTGCGGACCTCCGCATCTTTGAAACCTAGAGTCTCGAGTTCTTCTGCTAAGCAATCTTCTACATAGGCAGGTAGGCCGAAGATAACTGCTTTGTATCTTTTCTCATCCTTCCGCGGAAAAGTATGGAAAGCTAGATCAGCAGCTCGGAAACCATCTTTTACGGCTTGGTGGCTTTCCGGACTGTAACAAGAAACTACAATTTTGTTGTTACCTCTGTATTGTAGATCAAAATTTTTGGCGTGCTTCAGGACGAGATTTCTGATGTGATCGTGCGTCCACTCAGATTTAACTTGTAGGATAATAGGTGGGATATGACCTGATTTTCTCCTTGGAGTAGAAGCTTCCTTGAGACGAGCAGCAAAGACGTCTGTTTCTTGGGGTTGATTGTTGCGAAGAACACTGAACCGGTTTGATGTTTTGATAGGATCGGGTTTTTTCGTAACAGTAGACCTGCTACTGTTACGAAAAAACCCGATCCTATCAAAACATACAAACAACCAAAGTTCAGTCTACCTAGACTGAACTTTGGTATTTTCCACTCACTGGTATCAACAGGTCCTTCCAGTGGGCGTTTGCCCACAGAATTTGAACGTGTTACAAATCGCTCCATGGCGAGCGATCGTATCGATGTATCGTTTTATCGATAACAGGCTTTCCCATCACTAAAAAAGTATATTTGTGAGGTAGCCAATCTGCTTAACAATAAAAAACATTTACACTTACTGCGTTTTCACCAGAAAACATTCAACATGTATTTATTTCGAAACTTATTACATTATACAAATCTCCCAACTTGTTTTGTTGAATTTGCGTTTGTACTGCACGAATCATGAGTAGGTACCTAAGTTTTAAGGCCGATCTTAAGATTATTAATTTGTTCTTAACGGCGTTTGCTTCGCACTATCTAGAAACATTTTCAATAGACATGTTTTGTATAGAAAGTCACATTTGTTGTGTTATTTGTTTTTCGCAACTCGTCCATTGCTTGTGCATCGTGCAAAGTTTGGTGTTTGATATCCAACTACGACGGAAAATATGAAAACATGGTGTGGACATGTTGCACGTTTCATACAGTAACATTTTGTTAATGAAAGTGGTCTGTAAAACATGTCAAGAGCTATGAATCGTGAAATAAGTTATGTGATAATGCGAACGTGAGTCGGTACATTGGCACAAAACACAGATTAACAAAATTGTTCACCAGTGCGAACTCACGGTTTTTTTTTTTTTTTTTTTTTGGGTGGGAAATCATCAAATAACTTCTCCCGCTCTGGGTGGAGCGGGAGGGCGTGTCAGACTTTTACTGACTAAAACCCACCCGTGTTCCCTCAGTTGCCTGTGTGCCAGGGGCCGCGGTATCTCTTTCGAACAACCCGCACCCCTGGCAGGCATCGGTCCTTGCGAACCCCACCTATTGGTGCTGACAACTCTTTGAGGCGCGCGTGGAACACAACGCGCCGTCGACCCGGGCTTGGTCCTTACCGGACAGCGAGCTACCCATTACTCGCCGTCCGCAAGCCCGCGCCTACGGTGGCCGGGAATCAGCCTGGGATTCCCGACGCCCAGGGCTTCTCCCGCGGCGACTACGGCCGTGAGGGCGCATATACTGCCTCTCCCTCACGTGCGCCGCCTCCCTCTTTGCGAGCATTACTGCTTCGCAGAAGGAGGTGACGGCTAACCATTCACTCTCGCTCCGTACCATGGCCTGCACCAGGGCCGGACGCGAGAGATCGCCGCCGCCGATCGCCTCCACGAGGACACGGCGGTGCTCCGCCCAAGCCGGGCAGACCGCCACCGTATGCTCCACCGTGTCCTCAGGGCGATCTTCGCAATGGAAGCACCCGGGCGTTTCCTCCCGCCTTATACGAAACAGGAACCTCCCGAAACAACCGTGTCCGGTGAGGACCTGCGTCAGGCGGAAGGTGAGGACGCCATGCCGCCTCTCAAGCCACTCCTCAAAGAGGGGACTTACCGCCGCTATCGTGGCGTGCCCAGTGCGAACTCACGGTCAGTAAGCAATGTCTGAAACTAGTTACGAGTGGAGCGAGTTGATTTGAAAGACTACCTAACTCTAGACTAGTCTAGTTTGGGGCTCACTGGCAACATTAATTTTGTTCACTAACGTTATTCGTCCTACCTGTGTTATGTAATTGTATTAGCTGGGAATAAATATACTTTGACTTCAAATTAGTTACGTTAACAGGCATTATGACTTTATTACTAAAAGGCTGATACAGACTAACTGTCTAGTTTGGGGTTCACTGGCAAATAAAGTAAAAAAAAAAGTATAAATCGTATATTTAAGCATTAAAAATTACAGTATTGAGATATCATTGGTCCCAAACTAGGCGCAGCCTGTATCTTGGGCAAATAATATTTGTAGATAGCTGTAGGTAATATTTAAGCTACTCATATGAGTCATATGTCGTCTCAACTTGTTGTTAATCTATCTATGCTTACTGTATTACCTGGACAATAAATATTTTCTATTTCTATTTTCTATTTCAGGATGCAATGGAGCTGTTTGATACATTTGACACTGACAAGAGTGGTTCCATAAGCCTTGACGAGTTCCTAGCACATATCCGTGTAAGTATTTCTTTGGCTCCTATTTTTTAACCGACTTCAAAAAAGGAGGAGGTTCTCATCCGGACTGTTTTTTTTAATGTTTGTTAGCTCAGAACTTTCGACTGGGTGAACCGATTTTGATAATTCTTTTTTTATTTGAAAGCTGGTGTCATATAGGTAGATCTGATGATGCGCTTCGGAGATAGACAACTGAACTCTTCTTAAAATTACAGCAAATCAACCGCTATCGCTGCGATCGCATAAATGTGCATTGTTTTGACCCCAAGGATGATAAAATTTCGAATTGGTGTGGGGTTAGGTACTATAACTAAAAAGTGAAAAATAAAAAGTTTTTCTAAAAAAGAAACCAACCGACTTCCGGAAAAACACTACAAAGTGAAAAATACTTAACTTTAATTTCGGAAGGCGGTGACAAACTAATAAAATACATAAATGTGATTGTCTACTAGTACGTAACATTAATTATAAAACTTAGGTCGTATTTAAACATAGGGAAAAAAATAGACAAATAAACAGCTAAATTTTGCTCACGTAGACTGATATAAAATGTCTGAGACATTAAGTCTGACTTTGTGCAGTTTTTATACACCTATCTATCTACACTGTAACATCCCACAGCTTTGACAATGGCCTCCCTCGCCTATACACTTCTGTACACAGCTATTATAGACCAAAAATAAAATGTTGATAAACGTTTGCAGCCCCCCATGTCAGATTCACGTCGGGCCATTGTGGAACAGGCGTTCAGGAAACTGGACAAGACCGGAGACGGCGTCATCACCGTCGCAGATATTCGAGGAGTCTACTCAGTTACTGCACATCCCAGGTAACAAACATTTGTACTTAAGTAATTTGGTTCAAAAATTTTGTGGTTTGTCAGATGCACAGAAATACACGAGCATCTAAAGATACTTTTGTATAGGATACCTATATACTTGGGCGTAAACAGAAAGACGGAATGATTTTCAGTTGTAGCTGTCCTTACTATGCGGTGCAGCCACATCTATTCTACATCTAATATAGGTACAGACGTAACAGTTACCAACAGCAAAAGAAGAACAATTTACAAACAGAGCCTCCTGAACAGACAAGGGGATATTTCATCTAAAAAGATGCAAATCCTGAACTAAAGACAGTGAAAATTTAATATTTTCGAGTAGTGTGGTTCACATAATGTGAATGTACCCCATCTGATTATAATAATATCAGAAAGCCGATTGCAGATAAAAGGCGAACCAAAAAAAACTTTACTTTTGATCTAGGGGTTGCCAAACTTGCTATGCGCTCAAAATATTACAGTAACGGTAATTCAATCCAGGGGTGCGGGTTGTTCGAAAGAGATACCGCGGCCCCTGGCACACAGGCAACTGAGGGAACACGGGTGGGTTTTAGTCAGTAAAAGTCTGACACGCCCTCCCGCTCCACCCAGAGCGGGAGAAGTTATTTGATGATTTCCCACCCAAAAAAAAAAAACGGTAATTCATCATGACATCTACATACATCATAGCCGTTCCTCGACTATGTTTGTGTCGGCAGCTAGTCCGACTGGCTGCAGCTGGATACCAGTATTTGCCTGAGAGTACCCAGAACTGCGTGATGGAAGTCGTAATCACGACTTCCATCACGCAGTTCTGGGTAACACGACGAAACCCAGTAAGACTGGTTGTCAATATAATTTTGTACACTTCGTGCAACGTGTCATGCTCGAAGTAAAACATATTTTTTTAAATTCCAGATACATGAGCGGCGAGGAGACAGCAGATCTTATTCTGAACAAATTCCTCGCCAATTTTGAGTCTGATGGGCAGGTGGATGGAAAAGTAAGGCAATATTACTACCTACTATGTTAATACCTATCAATTTGTTTCATATTACTAGTTGAAGTCTTTCCTTGGTACGACACCAAGTAAATTTTGATAGAAAACTATTAAAGATATGAGAATTTCTTTCCCGATTCAGAGTCTTATTATTAGATATTATGAGGTTCTGAATCGGGATAAAGCATCCCGACACTTGGAATAGCATGTTAGTGTTGCTCGTCTCGAATATCCAACTTGCATCATCTTCCTGCCCCTGGGGCATGTAACTTGGGAGACTCCGTCACGCTATATTTCACTCCTTTTTCGTTCATCTTGTCCTTTTATGTTTGTATTTCTTTCCTGGCGTCATGTTTACCGCAAATAAACTTAATTTATTTCCTTTCTTTATTTATATTCATTACTCTTTTAGTCACATAGCCTTATGAGCCGACCTCACCACATGCCGTTACCATGACAAACAATTCCCTTTCAACTTTTTTAACACTGACGCTACTTTCAATCTCCATTTATCCCAGTTATTTGACATTAATTTCACCTACTTATTCTATAATGTTTCTCACAGGTGACTTTGGAGGAATTCATGAACTACTACAGCGGCATCAGCGTGTCGATCGACAATGATTGCTTCTTCGACTTGATGATGCGTCAAGCATACAAGCTGTAACTCACCTCGTCAGGAAAAAAATACGGACACAACGCTTCGTACACTTATGTTATACATCAAACCACACCAAAGGCCTAAGTCAGCACCATGTCGGAATGTATCGTTCATTTTCGATTTCTGATTTGAACTTAGTTTTATCTTTTCCTCTTAGCTTTTAACTTAAGAGTCAATTTGATTGTGAAATCAACTTCAAGACGTTGTTATCCAAAAATATAGAAACTATTTTGAATTGTAACGGAAATTATTGTATAAAGGTCTATTAAACTGACTGGATGTTTTGATTGTTAAAATGTTATGTTTTCTGGGTTATGTTGTGATTAAGAACATCTTTTATTTTGGTCCATCCGTCCGTATGACCGTCCATACATTCATAGTTTTTCGGAAAACTTAATATTTATTTGAATGTTGCAACCATCTGATGTTCCACGTTATTGTTTAATTTAATATGTTCTCTATGTATCAACGATTCTAGGTCATCATTACGCAACTTTCAATTCTCTATTACATTATTGTTGTAACATTTAGTTTAATATTAGTGTCTCGTACTTTTGTAGGCTCTTGTATCGCTCTTAACACAGCACCATCTATCAAAACAATTTAGACCTTATGTGCACTTATATTTCTAATGTTAATTTAATACAGTAGATATTATATTTTTATTTAATATAATAAATTATTATCGTGTGGTATGATATTTATGTTGATTTCATTAAATTATTTTGACTTTAAAATGTCTTATATTATTTCTTCCGTTACCTGAGATTTTTCTGATCCAAAGACAAAGACGGTTGGCTTCAAACATAAATAGATATCTCCACAAACAATTAATAGTTTCTCCTCAAAACAATCGTTTTCAAACTCAAACTCAAAGCATTTATTTCAATTTGTACAGACACTTGAATTGATATAGAGTAGTAGTAGTATAGGTAGGGTAGGTAGGTTGATACCTACTAGATACAGCCCACTAGAAGATAGACACAACAACAACACTAGATACAGCCCAGACAGAAGGACGGACAATGGAAGTTTAGTAATAGGGTCCCGTTAGTTACCCTTCGCGTAAGGAACCCTAAACAGTACACAACATTTTCTTTGCTTAACGCATAACAAAAATCCTCGGATTACTTTTCAGAAATTCCTCAATGACTTCATAAGGTTGTAGAACTTGTACGAGTTGCAGACTACCAAAGATTTTTCGGTGAATATACATGACAGCCAAACAGGATAACCTGTCTTTGGGAAAGATGATGGTATGATTTTATTAATTCAAGCGAAAAGAAGCTGCTCTCCACGCTACAAGTGAAAGTAATGTAGCGAGAATTTCTAAGGTTTTTTTTTTATATTCGGATTAAACTCAATTGCTTCTCCGATGCGCTTCAGCTGCTGTTTGGCGGAGATGTTCCCTATGACTTCTAAGCTCCTTCCAAATAATTATTTCTCCCGAGAACGACAGAGGATGAGGTAAATCGTCACTGACAACCTGACAACGCATGTAGCTGCCACTGCCACTGTTGAGGTCAGATTTTTTGTTTTTACGATGGCACTTGATAGAAAGAAAGAAAGGAAACAAAACACAATATTATGATATTATTCTGGAGCCCAAAAAAACCTCTTAACGGGCCATTCAAGTATTACGTAAGCAGATTTTTTGCAGTTATTAACCCCCCCCCCCCCCCCTCATGCTCACGTTAACATTGGTACATATGCATATTTCAATGTGTTCTGGTTTATTTGTTGATTCATGAGCAGATATAAGTCTAGAAATAAAGAATAGGCTTGGAATAGTGAACTTTAACGCATATATTTATTTAAGCAAATTTTATTGAGGTGGTATTCAAATAATAAAACCCCCCCGCCCCCCTGTAGTGCTTACGTAGGTATCTAATGAATGGTCGGAAACTTAAGTGTATACTTACTTAAAGTCAATGATTTTGGTTCAATATAATGTACTTGGCACAGCTTAACGATATGATAATATTTAAAGAATTTTAATTAAATGCTTACCTAATATTTTTTTTAGATTTAATAATCAACCTAGTTATTGTATCTACTCACTCGTCGAAAGGCAGTTTTTCCCGTAAATGAAATGTTGTCGATTGCGCTGATTTAATTGATTTTAAATCCCATTGAATGAAGTTTTCATGTAATAGTCATTCAATGGTATGAACATACAGGGGTTGTATTGATGAACTTAATGATCATAATTTCCTTAAAGCAATATTTGTTATGGTCGCGAATCACAGTTTAATCAGCATACAACCTAACACTGACCTGCAAATTGCAAAGAACGTAAGACAATTAGAATTTCGCGGGCTACACCGGCGCATCCACGAGTCAACAACAAATAATTTGTATCTACAATGTTAAGTTAGGTGTACGTGGATTTAGTTCCAAACGCGACCAATAGATGTCACTGTACTGATGACTCGCATTTCTGAATCGCGGTGTTAAGATTCTCCGCGATTGAGTTGGGCTCCCCGATTTCCGATTGTTTGGTATCGCTTCTCGGCCTTTTGGCTAAGATCAAAGTGTAGTATCTGTTCTTTTCAGCTTAATATCTGAAAGTTCCCTCAATGAGGGACCAGTATATTAATCTGATTTTTGTAAGCTGACGGGATGTTCGGGGCTCGCTCCACTCCCGTCGCGGGTCGGCCCGGCATTGCAGTGCCGTCGGGATCGGCCCACTTAAACACTATCAAACGAAACTTTGGTTACACTAGACATGGGCGAAGTAGCTCACTGAAAAGAAAAAGAGTGATTAGCTCTTTCACTCTAAAGAGCTATATCACTCTTCTAGCTCACTAGCTCTTCTATAGCTCAGTGACACAGACGCCGAGGCGCCGACTGTTAGCTCAATTGACTCACACCGCACGCGCGTCGAAAGAGACGGGTCAGCTCGCTCAATAGTGAGTAGCTCTTTGGAAGTTTTGGACTCTTTATTATTCACTAGCTCTTCTATAGCTCAGTGATTCTTCAGACGGCGACTGTTAGTTCATTTGACTCACGTTGCACGCGTGTCGAAGGAAACTGCTCGGCCCGCTCAATAGTCATTGTCAATAGTTCGTTGGAAGTTTGGAGTTAAGTTAAATAAGTTTTTCTGTTTGTTTGTATAATTTATGACTTTACGTAAATAACAAGGAAAAAATAAACAATGCAGAAATTTTATAATGTGCTCAAGTATTTTCTACTTTAAAGCTATGGCCATAAAGATAGATTTACAGTGGTTTATGTCGTATGATAGTTTACAACGAAATATTCCGAAGCGAACCGAATGAGCCGTTCGGCCGCTGACTTCGGTCGGTCATCGGTGTCTCGCTGAAGTACTGAGAGTCTGAGAGCTAACTGAGCTAGTGAGCTACTTAGCGAACGAGTGAGTGAGCGAGAGCGACGTCCATCAAAAAGAGCTAGCTCTTTTCTATCACTCGCTCACGAGCTACCCATGTCTAGGTTACACATAGCGTAGTGCTACCAATGTCATGATGTATGAACGATGTTCTTTATTCGCTGTCATGGATGGTGGATAGGTATCTGACAGTTAACGTTCGTTACCAGAATTGCATATCTACACTCGTTAGTCGTCGTACACAGGAAAAGTTTTTATTCAGTGCGCAAACTGTAACCATCGATTCAGCATAATAAATTATGATACTAAAACCCTCAGCGCAAAAAAAAATCGGCAATTATACAAAAAAAAAAATCAGCTGATTTCATAGAAAATTGCAATACCTACGCGCTCAAAATATATGGAACAGCAGATTTTTTTTGTATAACCAAAAAAATCCTGCGCTGGGGGGTCTAGAATGATATTATGATATTGGTATTGGTTCCGGCCTATCGGCCTTTGAAACGCTACCTTCGCCTCCCCCTAATGCAGCGCGACGTATTTATTTACGATGAACTGTCAACCATTTAGCGGAAAATCCATGCCATAGTAATAACATAAATCAGTTTCTCAACTGAATTATTTTTTCATTTCTCATACTCGGAAAGTAGTGTTTGTTTGATCCGAGTAGCGGGTGGAAGATGCTAGTTCCCTTCTTTGGGCGGGAAAGACTCATAGTAATTGCTTCCCTCTCTAGGGTGGAAATAAATTTTAAAAATAGAACTAAAGGATAGGCAGTCGGCGAAAAAAATGCTGCGGTCTTGTGAGTGTAGGTATAACAGCTAGTGCGAATTTAAAAAAAAAGTAAGCAGGTCCGCCCGCGGCAGTGACGCGGGTATGTTCCAAAGTTATTTGAAATAGACTGATTGACTGATTTGATTTTAATTTGGCGGGATACTAACTCTGTAAGCTGTATCGAAATCTCGGTTTATTTAGACTAACATCTTATTAAAAATGAGTTCAAGTAATTCTGAAATGTTGACCCCAAATTCTGTTAAAAACGAGGCAAATACAGTTCTCGTAAAGTTGACTAAAACAAAAACAAATATTGAGCGCACGTTTGTTGTACGAGAAGAATTTACACAAATAGTAAAAAAATATCAAAATAATCAGACCTAATGACATAAAAATGGATCGCTTTTTTCTCAATTGCCAAAAGGGAAAATGCTTTAACAAGTGATCGGTAAAAATAAAATCTCAGGCATGCCGCAAATAGTAACATAGTTGAATTTTGCCAAACTGTGAACAGTATACCGGGCATTGTTATAGAAGAACGTCAGCGACACTGTTAGCCGATTCTGGGGCGAACTTAACAATGTTAAAAAGACATGGAGGATGGAAATCCAGCACAGTCGCGGAAGGCTACATTGAGGATTCTGTCCAAAATAAAACTAACATTTCAAACAAATTAACTGAGACTATTTACGCCCCACTTCGCCTCAACCAACTATTTCAAGGGAGTCTACGACATGGATGTCACCGTCTAATCAAATACTGGAGTCTCCTACTTTTACAGAAATTCAGCACAGCCAAATTTGTCATAACATATCAAAAAGCGTAAATATTCCAAACAAAAATGTAACTTAAAATTTCACAAATTGTTCTAACTTCTCAAGTAATTTTAAATACTACTCATGTATCAATAAATATTTTAGAAAAAATACCAACTATTTTTTACTTTCCTTAAATTCGAAATGAAAAGTAGGTGAAAGACATCAATTCCTACTCGGACTATAGCCGCCCTCGCTGTGCTCGGCCGTCTAAATATCTCGTATGGGAATTGATTTCTTTCGACCCTTCTACTATTGCTTCGGCTCGATATTTTTTCCTTAGTTTTAGGTACGGTATGGTAAAACTAAAATTATTAAAGTTCCCTGTGTAGGGTAAGTGTCCTGTAATTTACCTATTGAGCGTTTTCATATTAGTCCATATCATAAAGTCCACATCACAAAATTTCCAGAAACACAAACATCGATTTATACTTTTATAATAAAACCTCTGTTACAATTATGTATGACGTGAGCGCCCATAGAGTCAATGAAACTTTTAGAAAAAAAATAAATGACATGTTTTGACTTCTGTTAAACTTATCTTAATGGACTTGATAAACATTTTTTAGATTTATTTGATTATGTTTTATTATAATTTTTGAAGTTATTTATAGTAGGTACCTAACTATTTTTGAATAAGCTGAACCAGGGTTGTATTGTATATATTGTGCCAAAAGTTATAAGGTAAAATACCTTCTTACATAATTATTATTATAAGGAGGTAGTAGACATACCTATAGAGAAGGAAACATATGCCTATGTACCTATTTAGTGAAAAAACGAAGTGTAGGTAAAACTTAGTGAGCAACCTCGGTCACGGATCGACGGCCGTCTGTTGTAGAAAATACAGTTTTACTAATGTTGTAAACCAAATAGAATTAGTATTGACTAGTTTAAATGGGTTTCTAATATTGAGATGATTGTGATGTAATGTTCACGTATTCCTTTACATAATATGAGACTAGGACTAGACTTGTGAAGGCCGCAGGAATCCGCTGGATGCGGGAAGCACAGAACCGGTCCAAGTGGAGGAGCTTGGGCCTATGACCTGCCTATGACCAGCAGTGGACGTCTTTCGGCTGAAATGATGATGATGAGGACTAGACTTGAGGCGGTGATGACTACCGACATGACGATCGACGCCGATCGGCGCGACGCGAGTCTAGTATATCCATTTCCATTCAGTTTTCATATAAATTGTGCTGAGCGCCACGGACGCACGCGAAATTAAAATTTTCTTAGGTTTTTTGCAATTTACAAGTCAGTGTCAGGCTGTATCCTCCAAATCCCATTGAATGACTTTGAATGGTGGATGCGAGAAGCACAGAACCGATACAAGTGGCGGTGTTCGCGGGAGGCCTATGTCCAGCAGTGGACGTCTTTCAGCTGAAAAGATTATGAATGACTTTCCATGAAATTAGAGTATAGCGCAGAAGAATGAGTATCGAAAAAAGAAGCTTACCGCTTAAAAACAAATAAACTTAATGTTTCAGGTACAGCAGCCATGTGTCGTACATGCCATGCCTTTCTACAAACCTTCGTATGTGCGGCTCAAATGATGGTACGGATCGTCATGGTCATACTTATGATGCTAGAAAATATCTTGAAGCTAGTCTTAAGCTCTTTATACAGCTTCATGTCAATTATTCTGCAGATGATATCGATTCTGCCGGTGTGCCTAGTATTTATACTGACATCCAGGATTAAGTGTTTGCTGTGTGGAGACTCTTCTGCCTGTCCGCCTCAAAGAAATGGCGGTTGCGACTGTGTGATGTCCGTAATCGCCTTAACAATAATATATTATGTAATGAAATCTTATGAGATGAACGACAAGCTATTTGCAAAACTAGGTTATGCAAAAATACCAGTAAAAAAGGGGATGTTTTAAAAAGCGTGCGGAGCTTGATATAAACAGAAATTAATATGAGATGTTCACTTTGATATAGGTACTTCGGTTTCTACTTTATTGTTATAAGTAGGTATGGTACAGTATTTTTAGTCAGTAGGTAAAATCAAAATATTTGATTTCACATAAACCTGCCTGGGCACTTATGAAACGTCAGAAGCTAGGTGCACGGTTCCAATTTGTCGCTTCCTATGGAGACGAGCCGACAAGAAACTCTTTTAAAAATAATAGGCTTTCACAATGTTTTCAAATTACAGTGATAATAAGTATGGGAGGACAGAGCAGGCCTGTCAATAAGTACCAGGTACTTAGAGGAATGAAAATACAGAATAGAAGTTAATACAGAACAGAAGGTACTTATCACACACACGCACACACACATACACACACACTCATGTCCAATTTCGCCATTGTCTCGGGACGGTACCATAGTCTGTATCGACCGAGAGGTCCTACAGCGCTTACACCAATCTTCATGGCTTACACACATGCACACTTATAAAAAATCTATATAGGTAATTATGTTATGACTTATGACCAAAGAAATAATGGATGAACTGTTTAAAAGATGATATCTTTCGGATGGGACCGACTACCGAGGTGACGATAAATAGAGAAGTATGGAGGAAAAAAGAGTTGTTGCGCCGTCCCCAAATAGACAGGGAGAAAGAAGGGCAGGACAATGATATTGTATCCATGTGAAGGTTTTACGAAGCACCATAATAAGCTAAGCATATTGTGGTAGGTAAATTAAATCATTTTATACTTTTTAGAACATTTATAAAAAAACTGTCTGCGATCGTATCATTCGTACAACTATTTATCCTATTCACTGTTCCTTCCCCCCAAGGTTTCCATGTAGGATCACATTGTGCACAAGTTTAATAAAGAATATATAAGTTTTAAATATTTACCAAACGTGTTTTATTTAAAATAGCTAGTACGCGAACAACATACAGATTGTACCCACATCCTATCGAAGATCCTATACATTATTTATAGATGTGAAAGCAACCCTATTATCATGGGTTTCAGTACATGATTTTGGAACGCAGGGGGCGTTGAAAATATTCGTCAATTATTAAAACAAAAAAAAATGTTGTTCACAGCTGATTTTCATCATCAAGTGATGTGCTGAATTCATAGTTACAGTTTGCATCGATGTCCCTGCTATCGTAGGTGCCCGCCCCGTAAAGGGCCATGGACCACACGACCCCCGCGTAGAGCCTCCGGCAGGAGGCGTTTGGCCTCCCTAGATTGGGCAGGAGCCGGCAGCTCCGGCCCGCTCCAGTCTGTGAGCCAACGTCAGAAGTGCTCCGCGAAGTTCCACCGGCTGTCGTGGACGAGTTCCCAGGTACTTCATCGTCGACTCGACGGACGCCGATGTGAACCCCTCCTGCCGTTATCTGGGAACCTGTCGGTGGCGCATTCCAAGGACCATGAGAACACATGGCCTCGGACTTGTGCAAGGCCACCTCGAGTCCCAGTTTCCGGATGATATCCACGATTGTCGCAACCCCGTGTGTCGCTAAGTCGGCCGCCGCCTAGGCTGGTACGACCTCCCTTGCGCCCAGACCAGCGTGTCGTCAGCGTAGCAAACTACACTGACGCCGCTACGGAGGTCGGCGCGCAGCACCCAGTCGTACCCGATGTCCCACAGATGCGGCCCCAGGACCGATCCCTGTGGAACACCGCATGACATCTCTCGCCGGTTTCATTCTCCTTGGAGATCGGGGTAGATGACGGCCCTATCCGTCAAATAGGCCTCAACCACACGACAGAGGTAGGTCGGCATTGGGGCACCTGGCAGCGGCAGCACCTCAGAGGTCTGGGTTCCAGCAGCTTCACCTGCGCGGAAACCCAGCCCACTCGCATTTTGCTACGAGTACCTTTTTTTAAAAAAAAAACACGTATTTTAATAGTACCAGCTTTCATCATTTCCAATAGTAGGTACCAGTTTTTACATATTTTTAATTATACAGGATCACAATAGATTGTGGAATAGGCCTATCGAGGAAACCACGTTAAAAAAACGCGCCAAGTACCTACACTAGCTCCCAGGTGGCGTTGAAACGTGTGCATATTATGAAGAATACAACTTTTTCAACGTTTTCTACCATTAAATCTCAGAAACGGTGACGCTTAGGAGAAAAATTGTACTTAGTAACAATTTTTATATATAATTGCATGATCTACAATTTTTGTCTGAACGTTTACTGAACTGAAAAGTATCATAAAACTTACCGTTTGGCTAAAAAACGCAAAAACCCATATTTGCTATGATCTTGAATATATTGTTTTGCAAGTGTGGGATCAATGGGGACTTTTTACATTTAATTTATAATGATGTTCCGAACATTTGTACCAATTGTCAGCTCTATGCGAATTTTTGCAATTTGACATGTCTACTTTGACCGGACTATACCGTCATGATGTTATTATTGTTTTAAACAGTTCCCTTAGAGAACCGCGCTTGCGTATCGCAGACATTATAATAATATGGCTCTGATGGCTCTTTTCTGCATAGTAAAAAGATACCAGAAGGCCAATTCTCGTAAATAAAAACGTTCAAAATCTAGTCGCAGTCTCATCTCAGCGACAAGCAAATGTCAAAAATTTATGAAAAATCGAGGTATTTTTGACAGATTGACACTGAGATCAGACTGTGAACGTTCTTAAAATTACGAGAATTGTCCCTCTGATGTCTGCAGCGCGTCCCTAAAGTAAAATACCGTAAGACATTAAATTTCCACTCACTGGCGAACGATCTAAAGAATGGCTAAGCCTGTGGCGAGATTGGTGCTTCCTTACCAAACCCATTCGTTCCACCTGCTGTATACCTCGCACTTGAACATGAGCTACCTTGGCTTTCCTGGAAGTTTGGAAGTCTCTCTGAGTCAGCATGTCCTGTTTTCTGCACGCTGCAGGATCTGATGGACGCTGCTGAAAGTGCCAAGCTCGTAGCTTAGTTCTGGGCTGACTGTATTTAGATTACTATCGACACGCTAAGAAGAAGACATGAAACTATGAAAGTAATTAAAATAGACTAGCCTCGTAGTAGCTACATCAATAGATAGACAGATTTTTCAACAGCCTATGCTGCTGAACTTAGCCGTCTTGTTAGAGATGTTAATTGTAGCCTGGAGTCGAGCATGATTCAAAGGAAAACAGTTTTATCGACGAAATTTAGGTTACCCTGATTCAACCTTAATCACTACTTTAGATATTTGGTGATTTTTTTTCATTATGCCTAGAAGGACTTCGCCATACTGAATTATGCTATATATTATTACTACTGAATTATTAGCAGTGAACCAATTTTGAACCTATATTACGGTGTTATTTAAATAAGTACTTACGTCGTCATTTGTTGCACGTCCATTTCATTTTATAAAGTATGCCCTGACTGGCGCTGGCGAGACCACTACCAGCTGACTAAGTACCAAAAACTGTAATCATGATTGCAACATCCCAATAATGTGTACCTATTATGTACCTAAGTATATTAAATTAATTGCAAGCTGAGCGATTCCCCGATTTGCTGTAGTTGGTCCGGTAATCTAACCGCGTAATGTGCATCCAGGATCTTTTGACGTTCGAGTTACGTTGATATGGTAGCGTTGTTGGTAAGCTTCTGAGGGATTGTTTTGCGGAAAGTATTAAAAAAATAAGATGGCCTTGTTAGTTCCGATTTTGGCCGTGCGCCAATAAATCTATGTACAGATAATTATGTAACTTTTTAACTTAAACCATAGAGATATAAAGAAAAAAAAACAATTTGAATCCATAACGTATGGCATATTTTTGTTCGTTGACAGAATAGCCATTATTTAAGTTTTGGTTACGTTTACATGTCTTTAGACATATATTTTTTTACAATTATTGTTTGTAATGTATTTATATTATTTATTTACTAAATAAATACTAAAAACAGATGAAACGAACTAGATTTACTCATTCTCGACCTCAAAAAGCGAACAGGTAATTTATGTACACTGCAATGTTTAGCTAAGCCAGGTAGTAGGTGCGTAAGTGGATTTCCCATGAAATACCCACTCCCGTGAAAATTCGACACAAATCCAGAATCCACTACTAGGAATTGCAATTCGATGACGCCAATTAAATTCTACCCGACCTGGAAATCGAACCCAGGATCTCGCTTGCGCCCAGTAGATTGTGGACGCAGTGTTGGTAAATAATACTTGACAATAGCAAACACAACTACATTGAATTTGATTGAGTGTAATAATTATGGAGCGAGCAGGGGTAGCCCAGTGGTGTGGCAGTTTGGTCGTGGGTTCGAACCCAAGCAGGTCCTTAACTTTGCGTAAATTATTGCAGCACCACTGACATTGACATGACCCTAATCTACACTGAAGACATTCCGGACGTCAGCTTGTGCGAGACTAGGATGGCTCTGAAGCAGCTTAAAAACAACAAGGTGCCGGATGACGACGGAATATACGACCGAACTTCTGAGGGCCGGTGGAACACCCGTTCTTAAGGCTCTCCAGAAGCTGTTCGATTCCGTCATACTCAAGGGCAAAACGCCACAGGCATGGAACAGAGGTGTGCTGGTACTCTTCTTCAAGAAGGGCGACAACACCCTGCTTAACAATTATAGGCCCATCTCACTTCTGAGCCATGTTTACAAGCTATTTTCAAGGGTCATCACGAACCGTCTCGCGCGCAGATTTGACAACTTCCAGCCTCTCGAACAAGCCGGCTTCCGAAAAGGTTTTAGCACCGTGGACCACATTCATACGCTGCGGCAGGTTATACAGAAAACCGAAGAGTATAACCTGCCTCTCTGCTTAGTGTTTGTCGACTAAGAGAAAGCCTTCGACTCGATCGAGACTTGGGCTGTACTGCAGTCTCTCCAGCGGTGCCAGATTGACTACCGGTACTTCGAGGTGCTAAAGAGTTTGTATGAAAACGCCACTATATCTGTCCGGCTCCAGGACCGGACCACGAAACTTATCCTCCTGCAGCGAGGGGTGAGACAGGGAGACGTAATCTCTCCGAAACTGTTCACAGCTGCACTGGAGGATGTCTTCAAGGTTCTGAACTGGAGAGGGATTGGCATCAACATCAATGGCGAGTACATCACTCACCTTCGGTTTGCCGACGTTATAGTAATCATGACTGAGACTATGGAGGACATCAGTACATTGCTTGATAACCTCAGTAGAGCTTCCGGAAGAGTGGGTCTCAAATGAACATGGACAAAACGAAGGTAATGTCGAATGCCCATGTGACACCTACTCTCATGAAGTTCGGAGACCCTACACTCGAAGTTTTCGACGATTTTGTTTACCTAGGGCAAACTGTCCAGTTAGATAGATCCAACTTTGAGAAAGAGGTCAATCGTCAAATGCGAGTCGGCTGGGCAGCGTTCGGGAAGCTACGCAATATCTTCTCGTCCCACATCCCATAGTGTCTCAAGACGAAACTCTTTGACCAGTGCGTGTTGCCAGTGATGACATATGGTACTGAAACGTGGTTGCTCAGAATGGGCCTTATCAGAAGACTAAAAGTCACCCAAAGGGCAATGGAGAGGGCTATGCTCGGAGCTTCCCTACGTGATCGAATCAGGAATGAAGAGATCCGCAGGAGAACCAAGGCAACCGACATAGCCCGAAGAATTCCGAAACTCAAGTGGCAGTGGGCAGTGCACATTGCTCGCAGAACAGATGGCCGATGGGGCCGAAAGGTTCTGGAGTGGCGACCGCGTATCGGAAGACGTAGCGTTGGTAAACCTCCCACAAGCTGGACCGATGACCTTGTGAAGGCCGCAGGAATCCGCTGGAAGCGAGAAGCGCAGAACCGGTCGAAGAGAAGCAGCTTGGAGGAGGCTTATGACCAGCAGTGGACGTCTTTCGGCTGAAATGATGATGATGATGTCATTACTTTCTTGATCCTGATACTAGTACCCATATGAATCGTTTTTTATTTTTCAGATATTTAGTTAACCATGTGTCGCACAGCTCACGCAGTTCTATCTGTCGGAATATGTGGCATACAAATGTTAGTGAGGGTCTTTATGACCGTGATCCTCATGATTGAAAATGTTATAAGAATGCTCCTGCAAACAATATACAACTTTATTTCATTCGTGCTGCAAATGATATCACTCATACCGATCTGTGTCGTATTCCTACTAACGTCGAGGCTTAAATGTTTTATGTGCGGTGGTGGAGGGCCTTGCCCAGTCGGAGGGAGAGGCGGCACTTGCGACTGTATAATGTCCTTTATGGCGGTCGCAATTATCTTCTTTATATTCCGAGCCACTGGGGTGCTTGATAAGGTATTCTACGCTTTAGGCTATACCAAAGCTGAAACCCCCGCATACATGAAATTTATCCCAACGGCTGGTGAACTCACAGAGTGCTCAAGGAATGATACTATAACTGAACCTTCTACTACTATGGGTATGAGCGAATGGATTATAAAGTATAGTCATCTGTTCGGTACTACTACCAAGAAAGACAACTTCGGAGGAACAGAAGAAGATACGACTACGGCTACGGATGCATGGGCATTATGGACAGCTGATACCGATTCATCGACGGAAGATACTCGAAGTACAGATTCGAATTGGACCACAGTATTTTATTATTTAGTATAAAATACAATTCTGTTCAAAGCTACTGATTGTTTTTTTTTTCGGAGTTTTTCATTTACAGAGTTTTTCGTAGAGGTAACCAACTCAGAAAATTAAAGAATAGAATAGTACATACTTAAAGCTATTGATGCATGCGATGGATATTTGATTTGACACTACTTGTTAAGGAGCTTTGGAGCTCTGGGTTAATAATTTTGATTTAAGGATTTTAGATTTTCTTAAATATTTTAAGAAATTCCCATATCTGTAGAATATGACATTGCAGAATTATGGCGAAAGTATAAAAACAACGATGTAGTTGCGTTGTGGCTGCGACGTCACCTTGATGTGGTCGGTCACACGGTTGATTTTGACGGCCGTGTAGATGTAGTCCGCATGATCAATCAATCTGCCTCGCCTTTTTCCAACTGATTGATTCGATTTCTTGTGTACACTGTGTGTCACTGAAAAATGACTAGACCTATTCTGATGAAATTTTTGGGGTGTTTGAGTGGGTTCCTGAATGGTTTAGATTAACTATTGGACCCGGTAGCGGTAGGTGGCGCAATACGGTCAGGACAACGTCTCTCCGGTCCGCTAGTAGGTATACTACAAATATTGACAGGCACTGGAATGAAAACGCATATGCGATGCCTCTAGTATTACGTTGTTATTAGACCAGACTATGTTCTGACCGGCCACAGGAAAGTTAATTAGGATCAGACAGGCAAGCCAGATCATCCCATTCCGCTCCACGACTGGACTAGGGCGTAAAAGATACGTACTTAGGTATAATACCTATCATCGAAATAGTGGGTACTATTTGTGTAGGTTATGAATTTCCATGGAGACTATCGATTTTTGTACAATGTTCCGTACTCTATGGAATCTGGTCTATGCTAAAATGATAAATTATACATTACCTACTAAGAATCTGTCAGTTTCAGTCAGTTAAACAAAGCCAAAAACAGCTAAAAAGCTAAACATTAAAAATCTAAGATAAAATCGAAAAATTTAAAGCATGTAGGTACCTACCTATTTAATTACCTACTTTAACTTTCCAAAAGTAATTTTAAAATTATTGTAAAAATATTGTATTAGGATAAAGTGAGCTAAAATCAAAATGTGTTATTCGTTGGTGGTCGTGCCAATTTTTTGCACTTTGCAGACAATATTGCGCATTATAATGACAATAATGCTTATGGTGGAAGATATAATACGCATGGTGCTTCTAGCAGTACACAACTGGGTATCAACCTGTATTAACGGGTTGGCTATGATACCGTTGTGCTTGGTGTACTGTTGTTCAAAGCAGTATTTCCGCTCCACGTCGTGCTGCTCACCGGTATGGTACTCCATGAGGTCCAGCTGCGGTTGCATTTTGTTCCTTACAATGATCATAGTCTTTCTTCTTGTCTACTCGTCTACTAACTGGTTGGAGGATATCATTGCAACATTCGACTTACATATCCCATATATTTTTGAGAGAAAAAAAGACAATACCAAAATTCAGGAAGCGAATAAGAATAAATCTCGGCTTACAAGTGTTATATCGGCACATAAAAGTTCACAGAAGTCAGTGCATGATACACATGAGGATATAAGCCACTCAACAGAATCTATCAAGCATGTCAGAAAATCTCCCCGAGATATGATACATGAAATGAAAAACGATTTAGACTTTTCTTATATAGATCACTTTAAAGAAAACGTCAAAAAATTCAGATCCGATGAAACGAATTTTACTTATGTAACTGTTATAGTTAAAGCAACCCTACAAGAGCCTGATGATGACTCATTGAGATAGTAGTATTTTATGGGAATATAATCTATTTTCTCATCAAAAATAAAACCTAAGAGATTAGGTATATAGAAATCGTTTTGTAAGACGTTGTAATGTTATAAAGAAAACTGACAATTATATATTTTGCGTTTTTAAATAGATTTATTATCAACAATAGGTCATTTAACACGCCAGGCGGTGGAGTGGATTTCAGGGTATCTATACCTGAACAAGGATCTTATGGCACATAGCCAAAAAACGGAACTAACGCCGCCATCTTGTTTTTCTAATACATTTCTACGACAATTCCAAAAATATTTACTAACAGCACCGCCCCGTCGTGTACCCATGTCATTGCCATTCAAGCACCAAAAGATCCTTGTAATTATGTAGCACTTGCAAAATTAAAATATTTTAGAACCTAAAAACGAGGTGTAACGAGATTAGATGACGTCACAAAAGCAATGTGAGGAAAAAAATACTCACCTCATGCCACCATATTTTATGTTGAATGTAGTGCCTACACAAAACATTATAAAAACCGGTCAAATGCGAATTGGACTCACGCACCTACAAATCTGTAGATATATAATCGGTAGTAAGTTTAAAATTACTAAAAATATTGATGTAACTAAAAATGTATACTTTCCGCACAATTTTTCCTTTATAAAATATGTGCTATAAGACGTTGCTTCGTACCAAATTTCAAGATTCTGAGTTCACGGAAAGTACCCTGTAGGTTTTGATTCCTTTAAGACTGTCGAAAATTTGCGGCATAAACGGCTGTATCTTGATTGCTTGGCTTAGAAGCTTGATTTTTTTTCACACCTCCAAGGGACAGTAGCCCTGAGTATTTGATATGAATTTCAGCTTGATTTTCACTTCCACGCGTTCCTGAGAAAAAGGGTCTTGACAAACAGACAGACGGACAACAAAGTGATCTTATAAGGGTTCCGTTTTTTCCTTTTGAGGTACGGAACCCTAAAAATACAACCGGTTTGAGACCTCCTTTTTGTGAAGTCGGTTAAATATAAAGTAGTTATGTACTAGAAACGAAATACCGAAGTTTCCTAGAGTGAAACACAGAGAGAGAGTGAGTGGGGGATACATGGTTCGCCCAAAATCTTGTACCAGCCTTTAGGACCTTGAGCTTGATTATTTGTGACTTCATCAAAGGTGCACCAATTGTGTTTTAGTGACAAACGAAGACTTGCCATAGGCAACAAGTATGAAAAACCAGTAACTATTTGTGAGCAATCTTAGGGTGTGTCCAGACCTGACGAATGCGCCGCTCGCGAACTGCGCGCATGTTGGTCGCGTGCGGTTACAGCCTACGTTTGGTGCGCCGCTCTAGTGCAACTCCGGCAAGGCTCGAGTGGGGCGAGCGTGCGCACATAGCTTCTTTCGCGTTTGAACTAAATATGAACCTCAGTTGTGAATTTGCTTCCGAAGATGTCTGACCATACGACTGCCGTTAGATAATTGCTGCAGCATCTATTACTGACAAAAACTAAAAGGAAAAACAGAAGACGGTGGCAGGTTCCGTTTTTTTTAAAATAAGACACAATATAGTACCAGAGCTGCGCAGGGGCTGCGTACGAACATGAAATGCACGCGCGCTGTTCGCAAACGGGTCGCCAGCGGCGCATTCGCCAGGTCTGGACTCACCCTTATGTTTGAAGCCGACCCACATTGGTGGACCAATATAACCTGAAAAAAGTGTTTATCTAAGGTAACAGAAGAAGTAATAAAAAACATATATTATGAAAATTATTTAATTAAATCAAAATAAATATCATACCACACGATAATTATTTATTAAATAAAAATATAATACCTACTGTCTCAGATTATAAAACGAAGGCAGATAGACCGCGCGGAACACCAAGAGTGAAGCCAAAAAACCAAATACTGATTCAAAACTCGAGTTAGTACGCCACGAACCGTCGCATTGTAAGTTACATACAATGCGACGCTTAGTATTTGGTTTTTGGCCTCACTCTTGGTGTTCCGCGCGGTCTATCTGCCTTTGTTTTATAATCTGATCCTACTGTATTAAAAATATAAGGTTAACTAAGGAAGCCTAAGTGCACACAAGGTTTAGGGTGATATGTTAAGGGCGATACAAGAGCTTATAAAATTACGAGACACACAGTTAAATAATATGTTAATTGTTACAAAAATAACGTTGATACATAAACTAGAATCGTCGTTATATAGAGAGAACATTTTAAAGCAAATCATAACATGGAACATCAGTTGCATCTTGCAAATTGTGATTCAATCAATATTCAGTTTTCCGGTAAACTATGAATGTAAGGACGGTCATAAGGACGGAAGCACCCAAATAAAATATGTTCTTAGTCACAATATAACCCAGAAAACATTTAAACAATCAAACCATCCAGTCAGCTTAACAGATCTACAAAATTAAATAATAATTTCTGTTACAATTCAAAATAGTATCTAATTTTTAGATAATAACGTCTTGAAGTTGATTTCACAATCAAATTGACTGGTCAAGTTAAAAGCTAAGAGGAAAAGATAAAACTTAGTTAATAATCAAACATTCAAAAATACATTCCGACAAGGTATTAGGCAATTTTGGTAGGAATTTCCTATTTAAATTGTATTATAGCATTTTTGCTAAACCAAAATAGGCCATTGCCTGTGTTAACTTTAAGTAAATGTTATGTATCTACTAATTATTTTAACTATGTTATGAAAAAAAGCTTTCATATTTAAAATAGTATTTAGGTATATTATAAAATAGTTTAGCCTAGGTTTACTTGAAGCGTCATTTGTTCGCAAAAGTAGAGTAAAAGGCACATAACTGGTAATGCAATATTGAGATCAATGATTCTTCAAAAGTCAGAACTATCATAGTCAGAAGAGATAAGAGTTATGCGATAAAAAGAGATGCAACTTTTAGGCGAATTTAACTGTAGGCAATTAGCGCAGTGCGACCTGAAAAGCAATTTATTGTGTCGTAGCAAGTCGCTTTTTATTTAAATGATCTTGCGGAGTGTATATTCTGTACTTAGTACTATTATTTAGTCTGTGATATAACATAAGTGTACGACGCATTATGTCGTACTTTCGACCAGGCGAGGTGAAGAGTTACAGTTTGTACGCTTGACGCATCATCAGGTCGAAGTAGGAGTCATTGTCGATCGCCATGCTGATGCTGCTGTAGTAGTTCATGAATTCCTCCAAAGTCACCTGCGAAAATAGTAATTTTGGAACATTCTCGAATAAGAAACAAAAATGACTGTGATAAATGGATATTGACGGCGCCAGTGACAGAAAGTTGATAGGGAATTGTTGGTCATTGTATCGGCATGTGATGAGGTCGGAAGTAAATTATGTGACTAAAAGAGTAATGAATATAAATAAAGAAAATACGTTTATTTGCGGTAAATATGAGGCAAAGAAAGAAATACAAACACATAAAAGAGCAACTTGGGGGAAATGTAGATGAGGATGGAGAGGGAGAGGAAAACCAAATAAACGTTATTTATTATTTATTTATTTATTCGTAGATATTGTCTTAAAACAAGTTCGTTTATTTGTATCATTAAACCAGAGATGGTTTGTATTGATACTCACATTCACTAATTCGATAACACTGCTTAATCACTAATGTTGAGAGGATTATCTGAGGAATGATATGAACGACAAGGGAGTTAATAGTAGCGTGACGCCATGACGGTTATTATGGGAGAATGAAAGACGCAAATATTTTGCGCCGATCCCAAGGCAGGAAGATGATGGAAGTTGGATATTCAAGACGCCCATACAAAACAATATTACCTACTATTTTAAGTTTTGGTAACTTAAGCATCCACATTCAGGGGGCCTACTCTCTAACTCCGTCAACGAGCATACGAGCCCGTCCGAAAATAGTTCAAAACTTCGAAGTGTATCCTACAGGCGGCTAATTAACTTTTTTGGACGGACATAAACACAGTGATAGTGAGAAATGTAAAATCGTGTTGTCATTCATTATTACTTCGGTCTCCAAAATAATCATATGACCGCAAGTGATACAAAGTCGTAAACGCCGGAACTTCGGCCGAAACTACGAACATCGTGCTAAAAGAGTAGTCCCCCAGAACCGCACGATGATAGCATCGTGAGGTTCTGAATCGAGAAAACAGTCTCATAGTTAAAATTGATTTTTTAACATAATTGACTTGGTGTCGTGCTGTTTGGTGTAACATATTAAAAAGTGCTGGGTCGTGCAGGAAGACAGACAGCAAGAAATACTTCAACTTGAAATATAAATAATATGTTTATATGTTTTTTAATTATACCTTTAAAATAGAAAATACATATATTATTATAGTTCTTTGGCCTAAGCACACACACCAGCACAACAAACATCTGAAACTGTCCTAGATAAAACGTATTAATACTTAGGTAAGTATAAATTCGTATCTAGTAATAATGCCTTACTATTCCATCCACTTGCTCATCAGACACAAAGTTCGCGAGGAATGTATCCAGAATAAGATCTGCCGATTCTTCGCCGCTCATGTATCTGGAATAAAAAAAAGAAGATATCTAAAACATCGACTTGGTACTGCATCATCATCTTCATCATCGTCGAGTCAATGCGCTTGATTCGAGCACCGGCCGGATCGCCTCGATGGTCGGCCGGGAGGCCGGCGGATAGTCTATAACCTAGATAAACACAAAGGACACTTTTTGTCTCGGTACTGGGATAACGTGACCCGTGGGACCCGTGGGATAATTTCCGACCGCCACGCGGGCAAAGCCGCTGACAAAGCTAAAAATGTATAGTAAAGTACCAAACAGGCATAAAATGTTTCACCTGTTTTCATTTCATTTCATAGGATCAACAGAAGACTTTCTAACGGATGCCAAACTAATATTTGAAGCCAAGAAGGGTGATGGAGACTACCATTCGGTAATGGAAGCACATAACTCGAAAATTTCGAAAATTGGTTCCAATTAATGCTGACCAAAATTGTGAGCGCCGATATTATTGTGATGGACAATGCGCCGTATCATTTGAGGATAGTGGAGAAGCTGCCAACTATAGCCACACGACAGGCAGATACACATACAGGAGTGGTTGAGAAGTGAAAGTGAACCCTCGTCACCAAGCATACTGTGTAGAACTCGTCAAAACCAACCAAATGAGTGCAAACTAGATGAGGATACTACACACGCCGGCAAAATTTGAGGAACAGAAAAAAAAATATGTTCCATTTTGAGATTTTATGTCTTTTATTTATTGTTTTTGCTTCGTTTGATTATTTAATGTAAAAAAAAAAAATTGGGTTTATTAGGATTTATCACTACATATTATAAAACAAAGTCCTCCGCCACGTCTGTCTGTCTGTTCGCGATAAACTAAAAAACGACTGCACCGATTTTCATGCTGTTTTTACCAATGGATAGAGTCGTTCTCGAGGAAGATTTTAGTATATAATTAGTGTCAAGTTTTTGTATACATTGGCTAAAATATAAAGATATTTGTTGGAGATGTCGAAAAAAAATAATACGTCTGGGAGCTTTCAACGAAAACGCTGCCTAAACCCTTTGAGATATTGGGCACGCCACGATAGCGGCGGTAAGTCCCCTCTTTGAGGAGTGACTTGAGAGGCGGCATGGCGTCCTCACCTTCCGCCTGACGCAGGTCCTCACCGGACACGGTTGTTTCGGGAGGTTCCTGTTTCGAATAGGGCAGGAGGAAACGCCCGGGTGTTTCCACTGCGAAGATCGCCCTGAGGTCACAGTGGAGCATACGGTGGAGGACTGCCCGGCTTGGGCGGAGCCCCGCCGTGTCCTTGTGGAGGCGATCGGCGGCGGCGATCTCTCGCGTCCGGCCCTGGTGCAGGCCATGGTACGGAGCGAGAGTGCATGGGTAGCCGTCACCTCTTTCTACGAAGCAGTAATGCTCGCGAAGAGGGAGGCGGCGCACGTGAGGGAGAGGCAGTATACACAATAATCGATATAAAATATCTTAGCCGTAGAGAAAAGTTCAACTTTTTAAACCTTAATTTCTTTCTTCTTGAATTAAGTCATGGTTAACGACAACCTTAGTCACAGCTCACAGTAAGCACAACACACACACAGTCCAGGATACGAGCAAGGGTCAAAGCGGGCGTTGATCATAGTCCGGTAGACAAGCAGAGGTCACCACTAAGCAGGAAATCAGTCCGATAGAAATAAACAGGTCGTAAGGAAGGGTCAACCATTGGCGAGATGCAAATTGACACTGGCTAATGTTTTTCGTTATTTTCTGTTACACGACAGGGCGTGTAACACTTACACAAATGCATATTGTCTCTAATTGGGCAAAACTGGGAAGGGGTGTGGTTTCCCGCAGCTAGTGAGTTGCGCTTGCGCAGAAATATTTTCTAAACTGAGTAAGCGCATGTTTTGCCGCGGTAGTACCTCTATGATGGTACCTACATTACTATACAACATTATTTTTAGTATATGCGAAACCTGAATATAGTTTGTTCAGAATAAGTAACTGAATCGATTACCAATATTTTTTACACAAAAAAAGGTTTGCAAGTGTGATGGAAAATGATACCACTAGTTAATTACAATACAATTGCCGTACGGTTAGGTACCAACTGCCTAATTATTATCAATGAGCACAATACGACGCTGGGTGCGCGGGCGGCGCGGGGGCCGCGTGGTGACCAAGTTTGTGTATACAACTAGGTAACATAACAAGCTTATAACTTTGTGATTTTTCATGATACGGTTTCGAAATTTTGTAAATAGATTTTTTACATAAAAATACTAGACACGTGTTTCGGGTTTCGCATATACTAAAACTAGGGTTGTATACTTAGATTAGAATAGATGTGGCTGCGCCGCATAGGAAGGACAGCTGTCAAATA
Source organism: Antitype chi (assembly GCA_947359405.1). Lineage (NCBI taxonomy): Eukaryota > Metazoa > Arthropoda > Insecta > Lepidoptera > Noctuidae > Antitype > Antitype chi. The sequence continues at coordinate 2,927,382 of OX375810.1, read as the reverse complement.
CATAATTGCGAATAATTTCGTATTTCTGTTCACGCCTCTGTAGGTTTCCTACAGAGCAGTATATTTAGGTGCTCGTGTATTTCTGTGTTTCTGGCAAACCGCTACATTTTGGAACCAAAGGTAAAGTGCATACGTATAAATTTTTGTTACCTGGGATATGCAGTAACGCAGTAGACTCTTCGAATATCTGCGATGGTGATGACACCGTGTCCAGGCTTGTCCAGCTTCCTGAACGCCTGTTCCACAATGGCCCGGCGTGCATCTGATATGGGAGGCTGCAAACATTTATCAACATTTTATTTTAGGCCGCAATTGTTGTGGACAGAACTATGTTGGCGGGGGAGGCCTTTGCATAGTTGTAATATAATACAGTCTAGATAGATCACTATCACTACATATTATAAAACAAAGTCCCCCGCCGCGTCTGTGTGTCTGTTCGCGATAAACTCAAAAACTGATGAAGGAATTTTCATGCGGTTTTCACCAATAGACTGAGTGATTCATGAGGAAGGTTTAGGTGTATTATTTGTTTAGGTTTTGTGTAAATTTGTTGACGCGGGCGTAGCCGCTGGCAAAACCTAGTAGAAGCATAAAAACTGCACAAAGTCACACTTATTACCTCAGACATTATCTACCAGTCTACTTTAGAATGATAAAGATAAATAAATTTGCTGTTTATGTATCAATTTTTGCTATGTTATATAATAATTTGACGTGGGATTTGGACCATAATCGAATCATTTTTCTATAATTACGATCTAAGTTTTATTATGTCCCTTTAGATTATGGTTTACTAGTAGACAATGACAAATAAACCCAACAAAAACTTACACTAATTTGTGCTAGGAACTCGTCAAGGCTTATGGAGCCACTCTTTTCAGTGTCGAATGTATCAAACAGCAACTTTGCATCCTGAAAGCAATTCATAATTATGCTCTTATTAATAAAGTCATAATGCCAGTAGACAATAATAACTAGAAATTTTATTACATGACACAGGTAGGACGAATAACATTAGATAGCACGGTAAATGTATTTATTACCTCCGGCATTTTTACAAAATTAATATTGCCAGCGAGCCTTAAACTAGACAGTTAGTCTGTATCTCGGATTCTTGGCACTCAACTCGTAACTCGTTTCGGACATTGCTTACCGACTGTGCGATAGTACCTTCTGGAGAAACATTCACAAAAAAAAATGTTGGAAATCTGTGTTTTGTGTGTGTGAATGTACCGACTCTTGTTCGAATTATTACAGAACTTGTTGGTCCGGAACTTGTTTGCCGATTCATATCTCTTGACACGTTTTACTAACCAATTTCAATTACAAAATCTTTCCATGTAAAACTTGGAACATGTCCTCAACCAGAATCGATGTTTTCAGTCGTCGTTGGAAAACACTAGACCCTGCACTATACACAAGCAATGGACAAGTTGCGAGAAACAAATAACAGTGCGAACGCAACCGTGACAAATCTCTATACAAAGCGTGTCTATTGAATACATCGATATAATGTTTCTAGATAGTGCGAACTCAGCCAAGAACAAATTTTGAGATCCGTCTCATGTTTCGTACAGTGCGAGCGCGAATTCAACAAAACAAGTTATGAGATTTGTTTCACAAAATCAAAATCAAAATATTTTATTTCACATAAACCTGCATGGGCACTTATGAAACGTCAGCTGCTAGGTGCACGTCACAAGTTGTGAAACATCTAAATGTTGATTTTTTTCTGTAGCAAACGCATAATAAGTGTAAATGTTGACTATTATTACGCTTAGGAAACTGCCCTTCGCAGAAAAGTTATTTTTTTTTCAGGCGAGAATGCTGCGCCCCCCATTCTATTGTATGAGGCACGTTTATATGTCACCCAAGAGGTTTGCAAGGCCGACCGAGAGGGTCTTTTGTTTACCGCCGGGATGCAGGCATAGTCTTGTCTTATCAACGTTTTGAAGTTCAAGGGTTGTTGAGTAACCATTATACCTCCTACCTATTTTAATTTTCCTATGTCAGTGGCGCACATATTCTTTTATGAAACTTGCTATCTAACTATTGGACCTAAATCAAACTTAACGACACTTATTTTCAACTTGGACTAGTTTAGTTGTAGGAAATAGATAGGTAAGTAATGTTTTTACCTCATGGCTGAATACCAGTCCAGTTTCCTTAATTCCGTTAAAGAATTTGTCTTGGTTCAACCTCCTGCTGCCATCGTCCATTGATCGGAAGATCCTGAAAAAGTATTATTTTACGGTTATTGTTATTATTAAAAACTTTTTCCAAAAAAAAATACAACCGACTTCCAAAAAAACACTACAAAGTGAAAAATAACTTTAATTTCGGAAGTCGGTGTCTTTGGAGCTGTTTTTGAATTTTTTGTCACCACCTTCCGAAATTAAAGTTATTTTTCACTTTGTAGTGTTTTTTTGGAAGTCGGTTGTATTTTTTTTTGGAAAGTTTTTATTTTTCACTTTTTAGTGGTTCACATGTGCTTACCCCTTCACAGCATACCGGCGTGATGTTATGTTATGAACTGGTGTAAGCAATAGACAGACATGAGATTTCAGCAATCCCAGTCCATTTGCTATCATTTATTGAGGAGTTTCGTTGCCTATCTCCGAAGTTCTTCATCAGATCTTCACCAAATTGAAATGAGACCACTACGAGAAAGTACTCTTCCAAAAAATAGCTAAATCGCTTCGTGTGCCTATAAAATTTGAAGAGTTCTCTCTATTTCTCCGGGATCCCATCATCAGATCCTGACTTGATGATCATGGGACCACCTGGGAAGTATACCCTTTCAAACAAAAAAAACAAAATCCAAATCGGTCCAGCCATCTTCGAGTAATCGGGGAACATACATAAAAAAAAAAAAAAGGTTCCGACGAATTGATAACCTCCTCCTTTTTGAAGTCGGTTAAAAAACGCATTGTTTCTATGCATTATATTTCTATATTATAGTAATTATATAATATCTAGTAAAAATATAATGGAGACAAGTCATCACCTGGTGAAGGTCGACGGACGCAGTAAACACAGGACTGGTCGTAATGATGATGCCCAGGATAGTTTTGCTGTGTCTACCAGTGAACATTTTTCAGCAGAATGATTGTAATGATGATAAGATTATGCTTCAAAATGTATACCTTCCAAGTCCCACGATGCCGGAGGCTCCTCGTGACAAACAGAGCAGGCGCAGCTTCTCCAGAGGGTCCGTGGCAGAGACCAGCTCACGGGCTGACTTCTGCATTAACTCCTCCTCGTGCCGAAACGTCTCTGACATCGGTCTGTGCCATGCTACTGTAAGTTTTAATAAAAAAAAAATATGTTAGACAGAAAACCTCGGGATCAAACTCAGCAAGACCCACTTACTGCTGAGCAGTCTCGCTTGTGACTAATTGACCAACGAGGCAATTCGGGATTTGAGGCGAGTCTGGATTTGTTTGTTTGACGACACGGCAATATGCTCACTGCCTACATGGGACTTAAACATCACTGGCGAAATGCGGGTGTACATATAAACACATCTGCCTATTCCTTCGAGAAATAGTACAGGCGTAATGTTGTGCTATGTGTACCCATTTTAGGGGGGTTTATGATTATTAGCGGATTTCGCGAATCGAAGTTGGAAGTTGTTGAGTCGCGACGATGCATTAATGAGGGCTTGCGTCACAAGCACTTATGATACACAAGCCTTGCCGTCAGGGTGGGTCAGGTTATTGTAAAGACTTTGTCAAATATTTTCCACCATACACTGTTTAGTAATCTTTGTTTAGTTCATTCTGCATCACCTAGCGACTAAGTCTGGAACATTTTGCACAGCTGTCCGACTTTTAAGAGTGTAAATTTTATATATGTAAAACATTGTAAAACATTCTAAAAGAGTAATGGTGGAGTTTCTTGCCCATTCTTCTCCATACGAAACTACATTTTAAAGAGGTGACTAGAATAAATTATATTTTAATGTAAATGTTGATGTTCAAAAGTGCCTTTTATGTGCCTATTTGAAATAAATGCTTTGATTTTGACTTTATTAGCTTATATATGTTACGGCTAATAGCCGAAGTGCGGCTACACCTAGTTTTAGCCGGCTATAACTATGTGCAGCCGGTTAAACTTAGATGTATCCTACTTATGTTTATTGTGAACTGCACCATACTGCTTACCGACCGATTAGGTTAGGTTAGGTTAGAATTGCGACCAAACGCGCGCGAGCCGAGCGAGCGCAGCGAGCAATGCCGCGGCAGCGGCCGGCGAGCGCTAGTCCAGCTGCACCTAGTTAATAGCCGGCTAAAACTAGGTGTAGCCGCACTTCGGCTATTAGCCGTAACATATACAAAACAAGATCACATGCAGTTTCTTGACCTACATGTAACCAGTTTATTAAAATTAGATACTAGTAATCATCTATTGTTGTTGTTATGGTTTTATCAATACATAGCTTCTGCTGAGATTTATTGTTTTAGATTTATTATTAACATTAATAATTGTTGCGTTTTTTTGACTGAAGAATTCATGAACAGATATTAATAAAAATATTAAAAACAAAAATGTAATGCAGTTAAAATATGGTTGCCTGGTAACAGTACCTCTGTTATCAACAGACAATTAAATGCGGAAAAATGAAAAACACTGAAATAATGATAACTAAGTCTACCTGCATCACAAAGTCATAACTAAGTCTAATAAAATCATAATTCAGTTCTTTACACTTTACCACTATGTAACCTACCTACCAATACGGAAATAAAAACATTCAACCTTTCTACATATTATGAGGGAGAAATTAGATAAGTATGTAAATAGGCACTTCAACTTGATTTGTAAGAATGTTGAACAAATTACCTTAAATTCTTTATTCTTTGATTTTATTCTTGACTGAGATATAACTAAGTATTTTTTTTTTTAAATAGGACTGTCCAGTCACACCTGTTACTGTCTGCCAAGTAATTATTTCTTGTAAGACATGACACATTCTTATTGACCAAGCCACGAAGAACACACCATTGTTTATATTTAACTGTTCTCATCAATTATTGCACCAGTTGCAATTTACCAGCTGCTGTTGCCAAATTAATTACACTAAGCTACATTTAAAACATTATCTTTTAGATCCATGCATAACTTAACTTAGAACTGGTGAATATGGTCTTATTAAAGGGAGACTGGAGACTGGTTGACATGAACCATGAACCTGGTTTAATTTGATAAGAAATTAAAAGTCCAACCGTCATCTTTCTCAATACCTATCAAACAAGATGCTATGCCGAAGTAAGCTTGAACAATACAAGTATAACTAATTTACCATAGGTAATAATACCAAATAATTACTAAGTTAATAATTTCAGTATAATATATATTTTAGTGATATTAATTTTAGAAGTATGTATGTATATTAGTATGTATGTATATTCTCATATTATGTGTGTATATTTTTAAATTAGAGTTTAATTTGTAATTTTATGATTTTCTTTCTACTGTTATTACACGCGTTGTCTACATCTCTGTTATCTTCTCTCCTATCGCAGGTGTGCTGGAAGAGATTTCTGTAGAAATAAGCATTATCTATGTACGTATTTTTCTGTTCCTTTCTTCTTGTCTGTTTATATGTGTGTGCATAAAGTGTTAAATAAATAAATAAAACAACTGTCCAGCCATCAAGAGAATGTGATGCGTTCCTGACCACCTGTCAACTGAGTGCGACAATTCTAGTAAATAAAGATCAAATGTGTTCTTATTTACATAATTTAGTAGAAAGAAACTATCTTCCTGGCTCGATGTTCTGTGCTGGCGCTGCAACTGCGGAAAACCTCAAGCGGCGAAAGTATTACCCTATAGTTGTACCCTATTGGTAATTATATTTTCGAGCCGTTTGGGGTTGAAACCCTCGGGCCATGGGGTCAGAGTGCTCATGGTCTATTCAAGGAAATTTCGAAACGGATGGTTGACACTTCCCGTGACCCAAGGGTTGGTTTCCACCTTGGCCAGGGGCTAAGCATTGCCATACAACGTCGTAATGCCGCCAGTCTCTTGGGAACATTACCAGTCGACATAGATGGGGATGAATTTTTCGAAGAAATTTTTAATTTGTGAATAGGTTTGTTTAGGAAAAGATTATACCTATTTGTTTTTTTTTTTCCGCACGGCTACATATCAAGCTATACATTTCCAGTTTACGCTGATCTCGAACTGTACGGAAATCTTATACAATGTGAGATCAGCTTATACTGGAATTGTATGGCTTGATTTGTAGCCAAGTGTACATACTAATAATTACATCAAATTCACAAAACACGTACTTGTTTATTTGTATGAAACTGACAGGTGAACTGAGACGGCTGGAGTCCGGACTGTAATAACTAGTATCCACGAGAGACCTAAGGGTCGTCATATGGTAATGGGAAGAAGCCACATCATAAACACTAACAAATGTTTCAGTCAGTACATCACAACACCAACAAAAACTAAACACCATTTCATCACAACACCGGCAAACAAACAATAAACAATTCAAAAACTTACTGTTTGATGAGGTTTTAAGTTTTCCAAGATACATTTTATTGAAGATGCTCTGTGCTAACACTATAAAACAACAGCAGTCGTGATCAAATCCTGGCGTGGGACGAGAATAATACTTTATAATACCGGACTAGGGCTATAAATCTTTCGAGCTTTCTTTCGATTTTCGGGCTAAATCGAGTTTAAAAAAGGGCTAAATTTGTTTTTTTTTTTAAATAGGGCTAAATGGCCAAATATCGAAAAAATCATAATCTTTAGTACGATTGATGGCTTGAATAACTACTGTGTAGTTTATTAATAAAATACATCAATCTGTATAAAAAAAAAACGAATATCAGTCTTCATCAAATTCCTCCCGAAGGGTTTCACGGTTCACCGTTTCACTTTGCGCTGGTTGTGCTTGGGCCACATGGCGTACAGCCTGGATTCATGTTTTTTTGTTGGATACAGTTTTTTTTAAAGAGATCCTACGGGATTTCTTATGTGTAGTAAGTTTGGTAAGGCCAGGTTCGTAATAGGGTATACCCATTTTCGGAAAGTGTCCTAAATAAATTCTAAAGTGCTCTTAAACCACAAAAAAAAACACATTTTTATTTAATCGATAAGTGCCGTAAAAATGCATTTAAATTAAACATTTTCATATTTCGCGCATAATTTGACGAAAACGCTGGACGCAGTGGTTAAATAAAAATTACTTTGGTTACGAAAATCATAAAAGTACAAAGTTGTTCAATTGATACGCCGTATGACGTAAAAAACATGGCGGCTACTATTTCATGCTATTCAAAACCAGAAACTGAAATCTTTGAATTGAATTTTAAAATTTATTTTGTTATTTCATGAATTAAACCTAACATTTTCCGACTGCATTTTGGATAAGCTATCTCAATAATATTTTTTTAGATTTTTTCTCTTATAGACTAAAATAACCTATTGTGGTAAGGAATTTAGGGAGTCAAAGTTCATCCTGTTTCGTAATTGATTTTTAATACGTTAGGGCTAGGGGCTAAATCATTTTATTCGAGGCTGAACAAGAAGAAAAAGGGCTAGATCTAGCCCCGTAGGGGCCAAATTGGCATCACTGCTTTCAAGCCTTCAACTGTCACAGCTAACAGTCATAGGCTACGTTCCGAGTTGCGATAATAAAGATTTGAGCGTGCTCACACCCGTTCCGACAGTATCCATTGACGGTCGTGGTGTTTTGTTTTGAGTCGTATCATATCTTTAAATAAATAGATTTATTAGAAATAGTGCTTCTGGAAATAAGAAGACGAAATTTATGGTATATTATACGGTGTAAATAGGTTTTAATAACATTGAGTGATAGTGATAACTGTTAGCGCGTTCACGAGCGTTCCATAATGTTGATTCATAAATCGAGATATCTTTGCGAGTCGGACGGGTTACTTGTGGAAGATGGAGGTGTATTCAAGGCATCAATTTTCTGAAGGAAATGATGTCGAGCAGGAGTTGGACGAACCAGAGAGGGCAACATCCCAAATCGTTTCTAGTCGGACCGCAAATTATTGATGTGAGCGCTCACAGCGCTATTTTTCTAATTCGGATAGCGGCCAAAGTCAATATCTCACCACTTACCAGTGCTGCCACCCCAAAAGTTAAAATGATGAGTTCCCACTTGGAAATGATCGTATTGTGGGCAAAATAATCGTGCAAAAATTTAAAAAACCCCGACCCAAACAAAAACCTCTAAATAGTAACAAAATTATTGGCCCAAATTGTAGGTAATATTTTGATCAAAGCATTGTCACGTCGCCGTCGGGGGTCGCGGACGGCTAACGAAAATGTTATCCTTTCTACAATAGCATGATTAAATTGATTATTGCTTGGCATCGTCTATTTGGCGTTTTCATTGGCCGTCGTTCAACGACGTGACAATGTTTTGATCAAAATATTACCTTGTTTGGGTCGGGGTTTTTTTTTAACTTTTATTTCCTGCTTTTTTAACTTAATATATTAATAATAAACACGCTACAATCGACACTTGTCACATTTAAATCTGCGCAGCTTTACGTATGTTTCCCACAGTGAAGTTTGCTATTTATCCTCATTCCTTGTCCTGATCACCATTTATCTATATCCTATTCATTGAGACCTTTACAATGAGCGCAAACACGATACTTCTGCTGTTTGTTGGTGAGAAACTTGGGTATCCTGGAAATTCCAGGTCATGCTCCAGCATCAGTTCAAGGTTAATTTGTTTATCTCATATCATTGAAGTTATGGAATACCAAATTTCGACTCGATCAGACCCGTGGAAGATGCTCAAATCCCTTCATCAACCAGAAAAGAGCTGATAATTTTCAAACAGCTGAACCGATTTTGATGAATCATGTCTAAGAACCATCCACCGCTAGAAAACCTAGTTACTTTTAAATAAAAAAAATCGCACCCAAATCGGTTAACCCGTTTAAGAGCTACGGTGCCACAGACAGACAGACACACATAGCGGTCAAACTTATAACACCCCTTTCTTTTGCATCGGGGGTTAAAAACAAACAATCACAACAAAGTAAAACATTCGTCGAGAACCAACAATACTAAAGTCAAAGAAGTAGAGTATATGCCAAGTTTCACCACTAATGGCGCTAGCGGCACAATTCGTAAGCATATTTTGTCATAGTAGCATCCCATATCTTCCCATGGGTGTCGTAGAAGGCGACTAAGGGACTTACCAGATAATGGGCAGCAGCGTTCTCTATGCATTTTACCACCATACTGCGATCGCCAACCCGCCTGCCAAGCGTGGCGATCAAAACCCCCCAAAAATGACAAGCAGCCCTACAAAACGGCCCCTAGTACCCGGCGGCCCTCCTACCCTTAGCTACGGTAGTGGCCAAGGTTACGGAGAGGCAACGGGTGCTAAGAATCTCCGGAAGAAATCTGGCTACCACAATCACTGAAACTGCACCTGGAAACGTTCAAAAGACGTACACTCCGGACCGACGAGAAGATTACCGAACTCGAGGAAGAATAAATTGAGCAGGTTACGGTGGGATGATGATGATGATGATGATGGGACTCCATTTTCCGCACTTAGACTCCCATTCGGTCCGTTGTGCGTGGGGATTCTGTCTAACAGAGCCAGCCTCGCTCCGCCCAAAAGCACAGAAGCTTCCTGGGAGCTTCACAGGCGTCGCGGAGCGACTCACTGTTCCGATGGTTTCTTCACGTTGAGGAGCCACGGCCTCGCATTCCAGGATGACGTGGGCGGTTGATTCCTCGGCGTCAAGGCAGCCCTGCAAAGCGGGTTGTCTGTGACGCCTATGTTAATTAAAAAGATATTTGTTAATCAAACTGACTCTTTATTCCAAAAGAATAAGGTTCATGTACAATTGGGAAATTTTTACAGTTTGGTATAGGCTATCCCGGATAGCTTGACCTACCTTTGTTGAATAAAATATGATTCGTCACCGCAACCAATATGGGTTTAAATATTATATATGAATACAACCCTCTAAGTTCATTTAATCCCATTGAATTACTACCTATTTCATGAAAAAGTATAAATCTACTTAAACGCATCGAATAAATAAAATAGCTGCGTTTTTCAGTGAAGTGTTCATGAAAAGTAATACACACTAGCCAGATTTCCTCAAATACTAAAGACTCATTCTAACATTTTTTTAAACATAATGCGGCATAAATATCATTGCGGTAACAGCGGGGTAATTGCGGAACACAATAACAGTAGGAATAACAAAGGCTTTTATTTTGACAGTTCAACAACATTGCTCGCGTAATAAATTTACGTTGCTAAGCAGGCAAATTTTTCGAACATATATGAAGCAATATCCTTCAAAATTAAACAGATTCTGATTGATCGTGTGTTACGCAATTAGGGTGCAGTTCTCTTTGTTATCAGTTGTTAATTTTCCGCATTAATTAGCAGTTGCTGATGCGGAAAAATGTACTTAACAAAATAGAATTATGATAAAACTAAGTACCACATAGCTAGATAGCCTACCTACCAAAACTGAAATATAAACTTTTAGCCTTTCCTAAAACGAGGGAGAAACATCCATACGATAAGTAACCAGGTAGTCACTTGACCTCGAAGCTCTTCATGTAAGAAGATTGAACAAACTTCCTTGAATTAAGTAGTAAGCTGTCGAACTCTATGAAAATTATGCGATCAATCGGCCGATTTCCCAAATATCGAACAAAGTAATTTCGATAATTAAACGCCTCATGACACATTTTTTTCGTTATATAGGGGTTGGCAACCGAGTCACAAAGCCGGCCCACCTACTCGAACAAATCGATACAGTTCACAATACTTCGTTGTTCGTAGGTATATATTACTGCAACAAGTGTAATAAAAATAGCAAGTATAGGTACTCCTTAATTAATATTTTTTGTTAAAAAAATTAGAGCAACTATTAATTAATTAGATCACGAGAGAGCAAAGAAGCCACAACTTATACACAAACGTTTCAGTCAGTATGTACAGACGCCACCACATCAAGCTACATTAAAATGTCAAATTTTCCCAATTGAACATGAACCTTATGCTTATGTTATAAAGATGAAAATCTATCAAATAAATTCGACAGTCTGGGGTAGCTTGATGTGGTCGTGTCGGTACATCACAACACCGGCAAAAACTAAATCATATGAAAAATAAACAAACTTACTGTTTGATGAGGTTTTAAGTTTACCAGTATACATTTTGTCCAACACTAACTATTTATAACAACACACAACACAGTTGATTAGATCTTGCTAACACCTAATATTACTAACACAGAGGAATAATATAGGGCTATACGTCTTCGAGCCTTCGACGGTCACTACTGACTACCGCATAGAATATAGTAATATTAGACTGCCGATGCCGCCATAAGCACAAGCGTCCACAATAGGGTGGCGCCTTGGTGGCGCGATGTAAGACGGAATACAACTGAGCCCATTTATGCAACGTAGGTATACTATGCAGTATGCACCGTGGGAGAGTTGGTGTGCACTCTTGTACACAACGCATATTAACATCAGCCTCAGATGTCATTTCTTCAGGTGCTGTAGTGTACAGACGCCAGCACTTAACGCTATCCCAATCTGTCAAATTATCCCAATTGAACATGAGAGATTCCAACTGGGTTATCGTGTTGTGGGCCCTGCTTAATTCCAGTTCCAGTTAGATATCCCTCTCAAAGCCAGTTCGTGGGTGTCGGTACCTTGATGATATGCTGCGGCTTTCTGTCACTGTTTTACATAGCAATCAGTGGTATACGAATTGGTGTGGGGTAGGTACAGACGCCAGCACATCAAGTTACCCCTATCTGTCAAATTTCTTTGATATTTTTTCAACTTTAAACCTAAAGAATAAGGCTCATGTTCAATTGGAAAAATATGACAGTTTGTGATAGCTTACATCAAGCTAGCGTCTGTACTTATGTAGGTACTTGAAGTCCATATCAGGAAATAGTCTCATCAAAATGGCTTCGACATGAATCAATACAATGGGATGGAATCATACCGGAACATAGATCTTAGTTAATGGACCGTGATAAGGATATATCTGTAGCCACCATTCATCACAGCACACAACCACGTTTTTGACACCCATTATAGAAACAATGAAGCAAGCAGTCCTGAGAAGAACTGACACCACGTTTTTAATAACATCTGATAAAGAAACAAGAGTATCAGGACTGCAGAGCCCACACGCCGTCATCTTGTTCTTCAGGAACACCAGGGTTGTCTAGCTTCGGTTCGCGGCGTCCTCATCTTCTATCGCCGCGCCCGTCAAGTTCACTACTCACCCTGAAATGTTCACACGACGGTGGCTGAGTCGAAATGGAAGCACGGATTGCCAGGCACCCATACTTATGCCTTAGCCGCGCGCTCGGCGCACTCGCGCCGAAAACACAGGCGCCACCGTGCGGAATTAATTCGACAACATTGTGCTGTGATGTGATTGGTTAAAAATGCGCTAATATTATTGGTTATATTTTTGCAGGACTGCTATTTAATTTAATGTACATGTTTTTATTGGTTAGGTCATTTTATTGTAAATAGTATATAAGTCATGGTATTCATTCAAATATATGCTCATTCACATCCTAATATCGTCAAGCGTTTTCTTCAACCTTCTGATATTATCCCAGTCACTACAGTCGCCATAGTCTCTAAAGTGGTGACCCCGTGCCTAAACACAGTGAAGAAATCTACGATTACCGAAGCTCAGCAAGTACATATCGCCGAATCAAGATGTCCAATCCCTGCCAAACGGATGAACAAACCAGCTCAACATCGCACCCAGTTCCGAAGGCAGAAGCAGCCGGCATATCTCTCACGATGCGCATTCCACCTTTCTGGCGCGATAGACCACGGCTCTGGTTCATCAGCTTCGAAGCAGCAACCAACGACCTCAAAAAAGGTCAAGGCCAGCTCGCACAGATGGTCATTGCACAGCTAGAGCGACAAGACATCGAGCAGATCATGGACCTACTGTACAACCCACCAGAGACGGACCAGTACAAGGCCATCAAAGAAAGGCTCATATCTGCCTACGAGGAATCAGACAGTCGCCAGTTCCAAAAACTGCTGTCAGAGATGGAACTCGGAGATCAAAAGCCGACGCAACTACTCCGCCGCATGCGAAACCTTGCAACCGATAAAATACCAGAATCCACCTTGAGGCTTATGTGGACTAATCATCTCCCATCACACGTCCGCTCAGTCCTCGCAGTCAGCGAAACGTTCAGCACCAAGACAAAACTTGATGAACTCGCGCTACTCGCTGATAAAATAATGGAGCAGACACTAGCAACAGAAGTCGCAGCCGTGCATGCACCAGCACCCTCAGCACCATCCGTACCGCAAGCAGATACGCAGTACCTTATAAGCGAAATAAGGAAATTATCACTAGAAATAGCAGAGCTGAAAACAAGCCGTTATCACAACAACGATAACAACTATCGCCGCAGTCGTTACTCATCACGCAACCGCAGTACATCACGACCACGCAGTCGAGAAGCTTCGCCATCACCATTCTGTTATTATCACCGCCGTTTCAAAGAACAAGCCAGACGCTGTACATCACCTTGCTCATTCAAGAAACAAAGCTCGGAAAACTAGACGGAACGTTGGCAATGGCGGACACTGGCGTTCAAGAAAAGTCCCACCGCCTATACATATCAGACAAAAACTCGAAACTATCATTTTTAGTTGATACTGGAGCAAACATATCCGTGCTACCGAGGAGAAAGGGACAAATACCGAATCCATTATCATTCCAGCTATACGCAGCGAACAACACACCTATAGCTACGTACGGCGAGAAAACATTAACACTCGATCTCAATTTACGCCGACCGTACTTGTGGAAATTCATCGTAGCTGACGTCACGAAACCCATACTTGGAGCCGATTTTCTCAAGCATCACCAACTAATCGTCGACTTGAAAAACCGAAGATTAATCGACGGTGTGACGAGCTTAAAAGTCAACGCCCCATTAAGAGTATCGAACGTGCCCACCGTACGCAGTATCGACATGTCGCAATCATACCACGACATATTAGCCCAGTATCCCGGCATTACAAGATTAACATCGATGCGATTAAACTCCGATATACCAGTGCAACATTATATCGAAACAACCGGACCACCGATACACAGCCGAGCCCGACCAATCCCACCGCATCGCTTCGAAACAGTGAAGAAAGAATTTGAGAACATGATCGAACAAGGATTATGCAGACCTAGCAAAAGCCCATGGTCATCACCACTACACATCGTTCCTAAGAAGAATGGCGATATTAGAGTTTGTGGTGACTATCGCCGACTTAATGCTATCACCATACCAGATCGCTATCCTGTCCCACGCGTCAAAGACTTCACCCACCACCTATCCGGAAAAACAATCTTCTCAACAATAGATCTCAACCGTGCGTACCAACAACTGAGCGTGAGAGAAGAAGATATCCAGAAGACGGCAATCATCACTCCAATGGGATTATTTGAATTCCCACGTATGTGCCCTGGTCTGAAGAACGCGGGACAAACCTTTCAACGCTATATCCATGAAGTCCTACGAGGATTAGACTTTGTCTTCCCATTTATCGACGATTTATTAGTGGCATCAGAAAATGAAGACAAACACAGAGAACACCTCCAAATCGTACTGCAGAGGTTAGAAGACAATGGCATCACCATCAACCCCGCCAAATGCAACCTAGGCAAACCAGAAGTCCAGTTCCTAGGTTACACCGTAGCAAAAGAAGGTATCAAACCACCGCTACATAAAATCCAAGCAATCACCAATTATCCCCAGCCGACTACAATCGAAGAATTAAGAAGATTTCTTGGAATGATCAATTTCTATCGCGATCACATACCTAACGCCGCAATACTGCAAGCACCACTCAATTCATACTTACATAACGTAAAGAAGCGAGACAAAACTCAGATCACGTGGACCAATGAAGCAGATCAAGCATTCCAGAAATGTAAAGCCAGCATCATTGAAGCAGCTTTACTCGCTCACCCATCACATCATGCAACACTTGCTTTGTTCTGCGACGCATCCGACACCTCAGCTGGCGCCGTCCTACAGCAATACATCAATGAAACATGGCAACCACTCGGATATTATTCCAAGAAATTCAATGACGCGCAAAAGAAATATTCCACCTACGACCGAGAGCTACTCGCAATCTACATGGCAGTCAAACATTTCCGCAAGACATTTGAAGGACGTCACCTAATTATATTTACGGATCACAAGCCAATAACATTCGTAATGACAAAAGCGCAATCGAACACAGAAACACCGAGGCGAACAAGGCAACTTTTGTTTATCAGCGAATTTACAACGGACATACGTCACGTGAGCGGTAAACAAAACATCGTCGCCGACACACTCAGCCGCATAGAAACAATCTCGTGCCCATCTACGATAAACTTCAAGGACATAGCCAGCGCGCAAGAAAAGGACAGCAATATCGAACAATTATTGCAAGAAAACAACATCACTCTCAAGAAAATAATAATACCTAACACAGACGTCGAGTTATATTGCGAAACATCCACACCGTATATACGCCCGTATATTCCAGAAGAACACAGACAAGAAGTTTTTAACAGCGTGCACAACATCAGTCATCCCGGTACGCGCACGACTCGCAAACTTGCAACGCAAAAATACTTCTGGCCATCAATGAACGCAGACATCAGCCGTTGGACTCGAACCTGTATACAGTGTCAGAAAAATAAGATACAACGTCACACATTCTCGAACATCTCATCTTTCCCACAAACCGATCGTTTCCAACACGTACACGTCGACATAGTTGGACCGTTACCTACAACAGCTCAAGGATATCGTTACTTAGTAACCATGATCGACCGAGTAACTAAGTGGCCTGAAGCAATCCCTACCGATGAAATATCAGCTGTTCGAATAGCCGATATCGTCTACCAACATTGGATTTCAAGATTTGGATGCCCGACCACACTAACAAGCGACCAAGGCCGTCAATTCGAGAGTCAGCTGTTCCAAAACTTAATGAAACAAATGGGAATAAAGAAAAATCGCACCACTCCGTATCATCCTCAAAGTAACGGCATGGTCGAACGGTGGCATCGTTCGCTCAAAACATCATTACGCGCGAAACTATCCGATGCAAGTACATGGATCAACGAGCTACCTACAGTGTTACTTGGTTTACGAGCCGCACTGCGCACCGACACCGGTGTGAGCGCCGCCGAACTTACCTACGGTTACAACTTACGACTTCCTGGAGATTTTTTTACAACTACCTACACACCTACAATGGATTATACATACGTCGAAAAGCTGCGTGACATCATTCAAGTAAACAAACCGCAAGTCGTCACCGAACATCATAGCAACAATAAGCGTGTGTTCGTGCATGAAGATTTACTCAAATGCGGTCACGTGTTTATCAGAACCGATGCAGTAAAGAAACCACTACAAGCTCCGTACGAAGGCCCCTTTCATGTTATAAGCCGAAGAGATAAGGTGTATACTATACAGCTACCGAATCGGCAAGCTAACATTTCAATCGACCGTCTGAAGCCTGCATACGTCATAGCTGAGCATACCGAAACCTTACCACCAACCAAGATTACCATAACCAAGCAAACCAAGGCCAGTACCACACCAACCAAGCAACAAGCTCCAGTACCTACGATCAGCGTGACGTCACAGCCCGCTATCAAGAAAACAACACGCTCGGGCCGCGTCATCAAGCTGCCGGTACGCTTCGCTTGAGGGGGAGTACTGTAGCCACCATTCATCACAGCACACAACCACGTTTTTGACACCCATTATAGAAACAATGAAGCAAGCAGTCCTGAGAAGAACTGACACCACGTTTTTAATAACATCTGATAAAGAAACAAGAGTATCAGGACTGCAGAGCCCACACGCCGTCATCTTGTTCTTCAGGAACACCAGGGTTGTCTAGCTTCGGTTCGCGGCGTCCTCATCTTCTATCGCCGCGCCCGTCAAGTTCACTACTCACCCTGAAATGTTCACACGACGGTGGCTGAGTCGAAATGGAAGCACGGATTGCCAGGCACCCATACTTATGCCTTAGCCGCGCGCTCGGCGCACTCGCGCCGAAAACACAGGCGCCACCGTGCGGAATTAATTCGACAACATTGTGCTGTGATGTGATTGGTTAAAAATGCGCTAATATTATTGGTTATATTTTTGATAAGTCATGGTATTCATTCAAATATATGCTCATTCACATCCTAATATCGTCAAGCGTTTTCTTCAACCTTCTGATATTATCCCAGTCACTACAGTCGCCATAGTCTCTAAATATCCATACCTGCCTATGTACCGAGTTAAACTATGAACTAGTTACAGCTGTCGATACCAGATGGACATTCCAAATTCATCAAAATATATCATGTGATGTAATTTAATGCAGTAGGTATCTATGTTATGTAAGTAGTTGGAACGGGCTATTTAATAGAATAAAAAACTTTTATTCTATTGTCTACGCACTTATGTAAAAAGTAGAGTAAAAAACGTTTGATTTCCTCATAATTATAACAAGAACTGGGGGCCGATTCTACTAATTTGCAACGTTACACGTTAAATTGTGTTTCCACAACAGTTCGATTTCGATCGCCGTTCGATAGTTACATAAAAAGTCATTCTACTATTTTATAAGCAAAATGGAAACTAAACTTAAAACGAATTGCAACTGAACTGTAGCGGGAACACAGCGGGTAACCCGCGTTACCAACATGCCAAAATAATATGTTTTATTAATACCACAAAGAAAAAAGTTGAATCTAAAAATGTTACTAAACACGAATTATGTGGCACTAAAAGTATTTTCTATAATTAAAAGACATAATGATCATAATTTTATCATTAACTTTGTCCTATAGTAAACTTCACGCTCATGTTCGATTTTGTTAGTAGAATAGGTTTTGACATTGTTTCAATCGATCGTTGGCGTAACTAAAACGTAACCGCAGCTGTGTCGCAGCTGGACCGTTGTTCATTTTAGTAGAATGCGAAAACGCTTAAAAGTGGTGATTAGGTTGCGGTTCTATTGCGTTTTTTTAACAAATTTGTTAGTAGAATCGGCCCCCAGTAGGGACAATATGGAGATAGTGGTTGGTCCCAAACTAGGTAAACTCTGTATCTTGGGACCATTAGGTAAAAAAACTAAAATTAAAAAAATGCTTTTTTAGGTCAATCAAGTATTAGTCACAATATAAGAGCTTAATGGTGCCGATTCTGTTGTCACAAAATTCTCTAAACTAAACTAAAAATCACCAAAATTTAGTTTATTCCTGTCAAACGGCGATTTCCTATTCTGAAATTGACTAAAGTGACACAACTTAACTATATTTTAGTTTGACAGCACTAAGATTGCACTGAATTATTAATTTAGTGAAGATGGTAATTTTGCTATTCTGAGTTTGCCGTTTTTCACCAAAAATTTTGACTATATTAGTTTTTCTAACTAAATCTGACTAATTTTAATCGCGATTAAAAAAGTGTGGAATAAAACTAGTGGTCATGAACTAAAATTCACACCAACACTTCGACTTGAGGTGCAAAAACAGTACTGATCTTTTTTTTCTTTTCGTTTGCTTATATCTCGAAAATGGTGTGTCCTATCGCAAAAATGATGATAATTTCGACCCCCTTTAATAAACCCGCAAGCCCCATAATCTCAACATGTAGGTAATATTTTTTTTTTATTTTCCAAACAAAAAGTTAAAAATTCCATATAAAAAACGTCGAGGCTGCCCCCCTGCGCACGCTACATTCAGCTCTTAAAAAAAATCATTGCGTAGGGCACACAAGTACCACGTTGCGAAGCCAAAAGAAAAAAAAACACCACCTGCAGGCTTGGCACGACAACCGTAGAGAAGCGTTTTGTCGACGGAAGACTAGACAAAAATGACGTTTCCGTGTAGACAGTTATCAATTTTTCACCGAGAAATGTAGACAAGCGATTTCTATTCTACAGTAGAGTAGAAATAGAAAGCGTCATGCTAAGCCTGCAGGAATCGCGATTGTCAAATTCGATTTTAGTTGTGTCAAAATTATTTTTTAGTTTAGAGATTATTTTTTGCAGAATAGCTTTAAGATTCTCATAGTCAAAAGTAAGGAATTTTAGTGATAATTTAGTTAGTTTAGTTCGGTGTACAACAGAATCGGCACCATTAACTAGTTTTCTTAGCGTGGTATTTAATTCTGCATTAACTTAGCTGTCATTTGTGCCGATTCTCTTGTACAGTCAGCGTCAAAAATTTCGGGACCAACAGACTGTTCAAAATGATCTCAACAACTAAGAAAATTAAACTTTATCTCAAATAGACGAGAACTATACAGTTCTCGTCAGAATGACAGTTGTCCTTTACTGTCTTCATTCTGAAACACTCCTTGTGTCATTGAGTTAATATTTCATTTTCTTAGTTGTTTAGATCATTTTGAATAGTCTGTTCGTCCCGATATCATTGACGCTGATTGTACACCAAACTAAACTAACTAAACGATCACTAAAATTCCTTAATTTTGGCTATGAGAATCTTAACTATTCTGCAAAAAAAAAACTATGAATTTAAAAATAATTTTGACACAATTAAAATCGAATTTGACAATCGCGACTCCACGTGGTATTTTTTGGCTTCGCAACGTGGTAGGTACTTGTTTGCCCTACCCTGTGATTTTTTTTACAGCTGGAGACGCGCAGGGCGTGGTAGCCTCAACGTGTTTTATTTGGAATTTTGCACTTTATGTATGGAAAATATGAAAAATTACCTAAGTACATGTTGAGTTTTAGAGGTCTATGGGTAGGTATCATGTAGGGGTCGAAATATTCATCATTTTTACGATAGGACACATCATTTTCGAGATATAGGTAATCAAAAGAAAAGTAAAAAAATACAGTAGTATCTACTGATTTTGCGCTGTTGGTGTGAATTTTAGTTCTTGACAACTAATTTTATTTCACATCTTTTTAATTGCGATTATAAATAGTCAGATTTAGTTAGACAATCAAAATTCCAACTGTCATCTTTGGTAAGGTACCCAAGATGCCATGCTGACCTAAGCTTAACGATACAAGTGTAATAAAAATACCAAATATAGGTCATTAATTAATATTATTTGTTAAAAAAATTAATTCATTATCACGAGAGAGCAAAGAAGCCACAAATTATACGCAAACTTTTCAGTCAAGTTGTTTATTTACATCACAACCACAGAATACTTTTTTAACACCGGAAAAAACGAAACCATAATTATGAAAAATAAACAAACTTACTGTTTGATGAGGTTTCAAGTTTACCAGTATACATTTTGTCCAACACTAACTTTTTATAACAACACACAACACAGTTGATTAGATCTTGCCACCTAATATGTATTACTAACACGGAGGAAGAATAAAGGGTTCTACCTCTTCGAGCTTTCGACGGTCACTACTGACGATTTTTTTTTTTTTTTTGTTGGGCATCTCGCAGTTGGCCTTGAGAGGCCGTGACTGCTTAACGCCTCCAGCCAGGGCTTACAAACTAAATTTATATACTAAGCGACTGCACGCTGAGGGCACCCCCTGTGGGGTACGGACCTCGGCTAATCGGCTAACCCTACTGACGACTGCCATAAATAGAATTAATACTAATATTGGACTGCCGCATCCCGCTAGAAGCACAAGCGTCCACAATAGGGTGGCGCGAAGTAAGACGGAATACTTACAAGTCCAACAGCGAAAAGTTACATGTTTAGTTGAAAAAAGTTTTTAGTTATGGTACCTACCCCATACTAATTTGTATACCACTAATTGCTATGTAAAACAGTGACAGAAAGCAGCAGCATAACATCAAGGTACAGACGCCAGCACGTCAAGCTACCCCAAACTGTCATATTTTTCCAATTGGACATGAACCTTATGCTTATGTGATAAAGTTGAAAATCTATCATCGAAATTTTACCGATTGGCCGCGTCTGTACATAAAGTGGTTAACGTGGAGTTTCTTGCCAATTCTTCTCCATAAGTAACTAGTCTATATTTTGGATTTGTTCCGTGAAATCCGCGCGTATCGAACGGGTAGCTTGATGTGTTGGCGTATCTACTTTTTAGTCAACAGCGTAAAAACTGAGCTCAAACTACCAACGCTGATTTCAATGATGGGGGAGGAAGCCTATGAGCTGCTATCATCATTGGCGAGTCTACTAAAACCCACTGAACTGACACTAAATAGAGCAGTGGAGTTATTGGCTGCAAACTTGCAGCCAACGCCATCAATCTTAGATGAGAGATTTAGATTCCGGTAGCGGCGACAGCAAATGGAAGAATCGGTGGCGGAATATGTCACGCAGCTGAAAAAGTTGTCGAAACACTGCAATTTCCAATAAAATTTTGCATTAACTAGTTTTTTTTTTTTTTTTTTTCGGTGGAAAACCATAAAATAACTTCTCCCGCTCTGGGTGGAGCGGGAGGGCGTGTCAGACTTTTACTGACTAAAACCCACCCGTGTTCTCTCAGTTGCCTGTGTGCCAGGGGCCGCGGTATCTCTTTCGAACAACCCGCACCCCTGGCAGGCATCGGCCCTTGCGGATCCCCCCATTTGGTGCTTACATCTCTTTCAGGCGCGCGTGGAACACAACGCGCTGTCGACCCGGGCTTGGTCCTTACCGGACAGTGAGCTACCCATTACTCGCCGTCCGCAAGCCCGCGCCTACGGTGGCCGGGAATCAACCTGGGATTCCCGACGCCCGGGGCGTCTCCCGCGGTGACTACGGCCGTGAGGGCGCATATACTGCCTCTCCCTCACGTGCGCCGCCTCCCTCTTCGCGAGCATTACTGCTTCGCAGAAGGAGGTGACGGCTATAACCATTCACTCTCGCTCCGTACCATGGCCTGCACCAGGGCCGGACGCGAGAGATCGCCGCCGCCGATCGCCTCCACGAGGACACGGCGGTGCTCCGCCCAAGCCGGGCAGACCGCCACCGTATGCTCCACCGTGTCCTCAGGACGATCTTCGGAATGGAAACACCCGGGCGTTTCCTCCCGCCTTATGCGAAACAGGAACCTCCCGAAACAGCCGTGTCCGGTGAGGACCTGCGTCAGGCGGAAGGTGAGGACGCCATGCAGTCTCTCAAGCCACTCCTCAAAGAGGGGACTTACCGCCGCTATCGTGGCGTGCCCAATAAGCATAAGGTTAATGTTTAATTGGAAAAAATACAGTTTGGGGTAGCTCGATGTGCTGGCGTCTATACATTTCCACATGGGTAAGGAGTCGGTATTAGCAAAAGACGCAAGCGCACGCTGGGTAGGCGCCGTGCTGGTACAGCGCGAACCAGGAGGTGAGGAACGTGTCGTTGCGTACGCCTCGTGCTCACTTTCGACTCCTGAGCTATAACTACAGTCGAATTCACAAGGAGGCCTTGGCAATTGTATTCGCTATAGAGAAATTCTATCAGTACCTTTACGGGAGGAAGTTCGTACTTCGGACTAACCACAAACCACTTGTTCGTATTTTTGGGCCTAACATAGGTATTCCTAGAGGGGAAGCAAGCCGTTTACAACGCTATCAGCTTATGATTATACTAAAGAGTATGTCACAACCTCAGATCATAGAAAGAATTTCTTTCTATGATCTGAGGTCACAACGGATAAAAATATAGCAGATTGGCTCTCACGTTTAATTGAATCACAAAAAAAGAGACAGCACGTGAAGAGGAAATTTTACCAGAGCATATATTTTTGCACTTAGTAACGGAAGCCATGTCGCTAGATTATAACGTAATTAAAAAAGAAACAATGCATGACCCAATTATAAGTCGCGTTTTAAGTTATAATGGGGACGGTTGGCCATCGGAGGTTGAAATAAAGGAAATTAAACTAGTAAAACGGGGCTACTTTGACTTCCAGGGTTACTTTGACAGATTTTGGGGCTACTTTAACAGAGCGCCAAAATCGGTTTTCATGTGTGCTCAGCAGAAGAAGATGCCCCAGGAATAGATGTCCCACCCACCATCGACGATACTCCAAAAATCGATTTCCCAACTATGCCAGAAGTCAGTTTGTCAAGCACCTTCAATAACTCTCCAAAATCGATTTCTATTTTAGATTTAGATTTCCCAACTATGGATCTCAGCTTTCAAGAATAATCAACCAGTCCCTTCAACCTCTGGACTGCTTACAAAGCACCAGACTGATTCCGACGAAGATGTGCCTCTGAGTCGTTTGGTTCGCAACAAGGAAATCAAAAACAAAGACAAGAAGAAGAATAAGAAGGAGTCTAATTTTTGTTATATCTGTAGGTGCGACTATAGGTTCTACCGCCATTCTGTTGACTGGATATGCTGCATTACCTGTAAAAACTGGGTGTGTGGGATGTGCAATAAGGGCTCAAACAATCCGTCATACGAATGTGTGGTGTATGAGAACGACTCTAACTAATTGTTTCTTGCCTATAATATTGCCAAAGTTGATTGTTACCTATCTTGTTTAAATTGATCTCAATTATATTAATTATTACTTAAGAGACTGATTATGTGGCATTAACAGTACCTTCGGTACAAATATTGTAATACTTGCGTTAATAAAGAATAATTTAATTGTAAAAATATTTGTTTTCATTTAAATCCATGTAGTTATCAATGAAATAATAGTTTTTTTGGTCAAAATGATATCAAAGTAACCCATGCTTTTACTATCTTTGACGTCAGTTGCATTTCAATGCCCTGTTAAAGAAACCCCACTTCTGAGGTTACTTTGACATGTAATAACTTTAAAAAAGTAGGGAGTTAGGGGGGTGGTAGGTTTTAAATTTGCCATAGATCAGATAACCAAAGGACACATTGTTCTGTTGGCGTAAAAAAAAGTGAAATTCGAGCCGTAAAAAAAAAGTTACAAACCAAAAACCTCCAAAAACTGTTCAAAGTAGCCCCGTTTTACGGTAGGTACTTTCATAGAAAGAACGAATTGTATTGCGAATTGGGTTGTGTTATGGATTGATACGAATGTGAACGGATTAATAAGTTCATCAACATATTTATAGTTCATAATATTAATTATTGTATGTTTTTAGGATAAGTTCATTTTTACACTTGTTTAATTTACTTGTAACTTATGTGTACTTATTTTACAAATTGCGTTGACTTGTGTTCGATGTTATATTAAGGTGTGGAAGTCTTAGCTACAGTCCTTTGTTTTGTTATATTAGTAATTAAGGGTAGAGCTGTTGTGTGCAGCGTCGGACTGGCCATATAGTCGAGGTGGCATTTGCCAGCCGGGCCCCAGCCTGCACGGGCCCCCCCACAGGCCTGGGTTGAGAGGCATGCGGCAACTTCAGCACAGGGGGGGGGGGGGCCGCGCAGCGTGCCCCCTGTGCTACGGTTGCCCGCGTGCATGTCTCGTAAACTATGCATCTTACAAAAAATTTGAAAGACAAAATAATTTGCTACAAATTATGACTTGACGAATTTTTTGTAAGATGCATAGTTTACGAGATATCGCGAAAAAAGTGTTTTCACCCCTTTTTTCAAGATGGCGGCCGGGGGACCTGGGTGGCGACCCCACAAACTTGAGATTAAGCTTCTATTGACCCCCCACACATGTCCCAAAAATAAAATTGCATCCTGTAATAAATGCAATACTCTGTCCTTAAATTGTAGGTAACATTTCAATGGGCTAAAATTGCCGGAAAATTATGGGATTTTTATTTCGCTTTCTTTTATGTAAGTATTATAGTGGTTATTATTATTATCAATAATAATAGTGTTTATTCCGCCGTTTATAAAATAAACTAAAGCAAGAAACCCTACAGGAATCGGTCATGATTTCGAAGGACTGAGACATTTTTGCTGTTGTAAGGTCGCGGCAAAAACGCGTAAAATTCGCAATTTACGCGGTTTTCTAGATCTAGCTAGCAGGGCGCCAAGCATACACTAGGGCTATAGAGGTTAAAAACTCGATGAATTCGGAACTGCAACATTTATAAATAACAATTAAGAAACGTAACGTATTTATTCACTCTCATCTCATAATTTTGATGAAACGGAACGCATTACGCAAGTAAAGAGTCTGTGTTTTGGGGAATCCCCGACGCGTGCGTTCGCTGCTCCTTGAATCGCATTCCATTGTTTAGTCGGTTTGTATTGCCCTTACCGCCGATACTCTAGTTCAATTACGTTGTTTTTAAATATTATACTGACTTACGTTACATCGAGAAACTGTTACAATGGAAAAGGTAAGTTGCATAATATTATTTTTATTGCTTTCTGAAAAAAAAGTCACTTTGGAGCATTTGTAATCTAATATTATATAGGTACCTAAGTATTACTCAAATTGATATATACTTCACGGTTTCAGTCACGTTCAGCGGCATATAAACCTAAATCTGGTTCGGAGAAACGGAAAAATAAAAGAAAGATAGAATTACAAACAGCGGCTTCGAACCCAAAGCAATCCAGGCTTTCCTTCACGTCTACATCTCAAGAGCTTGAAGATCCTCAAAATCGGAGCGAATCGCAACCAGGTAAATAGATTTAATTTAATACAGTTTTTTTTTCTAATTTAACAAATCTTTACATATTTGTTAGCTAGTTTTACCTGTAGTTTCGCTTTTTAATTCCTTCTTTACATATAATTATAACGCCTAGGAGGCCAATTCTTAGTCAAATAGAGATAGAAATATGCCGAAAAAATTGAGGAATGTCGGATGAGATTGTATGGGGAACACACGACATCGGCCCTTTTTTTTTGACATAAGCATATTTCTATCTCTATTTGACTGAGAATTGGCTTCCAGAAGGATAGCCTTACTACTGGCCGCTGCGTAAAATTTGAGGCACAAAACGCACACATCGTTTTGCTTGGTAGTCGCACGCAACACAAACGTAAAATAATGTTACCAGTCAAATGACATTTCCCCAAAAATATGGGAAATGGATATATACTTCTGTACAGTTTTAATAAGGCTTATTAACACAAACTTGTTTTTAGTTAACCAAAATGTACATGATATGCGCACGGGGTCGGTTGACTTTTGACACTACGGGGCTGTCGAGCGTATCACACCACGGTGGATGGTGGTGTGATTTGACTGGATGTGATTGCAGGGCGCAGAGACGGCTTCTGGGTGTTATAATTCTATGCTTCATTATAATCTACAAATTTGTCAAATTTATCTGTTCTAAGCCAAAATTACGTCTTTTTATATATTGACTTTGATGTATAAATTTTAAGCTACAGATAGGTACGGAATATTGTAGGGAATGCTACATTTTTAGAAATCTTAATGTTATTATAAACAAGAGTCTTGGCTGATTAACTCATTAGTGCCCCGGCCATACCCTTGAACGTAGATAGATGATTTTTGTAATGAAATGAAATCCCTTTACGCATATTGCAGACGAAAAACGGACTTTTAAAATTTCTGAAACCCCTCAACCGATTTCAATGATATTTTTTGAATGTGTATAGCTATTAAATATTTATACAATATTTTATTTTTATAGGACCCTCATCATCATCATCAATGTTAGACGAAAAATTGGATTCACTTTCGTATGCAAGTAATTCAGAAGAGAACATAGCAGCGGCGACTCTACCCATAATAATCACGCAAGACACAGCACCACAAGGAGCAAATGAATGTGTTTCTAATCCTAAAGACACAATTACTTCAATTACGTCCAGCGACACTGGATCTGGTGGAAATATTGATAACGTTGCGTTAAAGCCACTAACATTAACAGTCGATGATTGCAGTCAAATTCAAAAACTTTCTGAATTTGCTGCGCCAAGGAAAAATGCTACGACTGCCGAGAAATTAAGTATCTTATCTGTTCACCCTATCCAACCTTCGGGTGATAAAAACAGTTTGCCTTTCGATGCAAATCGGGTTTACTACCGAAAATTACCAACAGGAACTTTAATTCGACGAGAATCTGTCTCTTATTCTCTTGAATTAAACAAGCTATTTTGTACCACCTGCATGTGTTTTGCGTCTGACGCCACGAAAGAAGAAGGAGGAGGAAGAAGTCCATTTATTGATGGCGTTACTCCATCCAAAAAACATATTTATGAACAACTTGTCAAACACGAGGAAAGCCACAGTCATCAGTTAGCCGTAGTTGCCTTGCTTACAGCAAAAAAAAGAGGAAATGTGGAACAACATCTCACGCTAAAGAATATGCAAGAGATTTCCAATAGGCGTCTGGTCCTGAAAAGAATAATTGATATAATACTATTTATATCTAAACAAGGCATTGCTTATCGTGGAAAAAGTGAGGCCTTGTACTCGTTAGCGGATATCGCAGACGACAACCAGAATCACGGAAACTTTTTAAATTTAGTTGTCCTATTGTCGAAGTATGATCCAGTTCTTAAGGCGCACATGTCCGAGGCAATTACTGAAAGTAAAAAAAGAAAAGACTCAGGAAAAGGTAAGGGTCGAGGTGGGCTTGTTACCTTTTTATCAAAAACCACTATAAATAAATTAATAAATATATGTGCACGTCAAGTTAAACTAGAAATCGTTAAAGAAATCCAGGCGGCGAAATCTTTTAGCCTTAATGTGGATTCTTGCCAGGATGTTGGCGTTGTTGACCAGGCTGCAATTTGCGTGCGCTATGTTAAGAGTGGGATCCCACAAGAGCGGATGCTCAGCATGGTCCCTGTCCGGAAATCAACAGGAGAAGATTACCGAGCTCTTGTAAGCAATGAACTAGCCCAGTTAGGCTTAAATTTGCAAGATATTATTAGCGCGTCATTTGATGGCGCCGGAAATATGGCGGGAAGGTATAATGGTCTTCAAGCAAAACTAAAGGAAGAAGTGCCAAAATTAATTTTCACACATTGTTATGCACATGTTTTAAATTTAGTGCTGGGAGGCGCGACGTCAAGCTGTACTGAAGCCAAGAATTTGTTTGGGCTCTTGGAGTCTACCAGTGTATTTATTCATGAATCATTTAAGCGCGCATCTCTATGGGTGGAGAAAATTTCAGAATTAACAGCTGGACAAGACAAATTGAGACGATTACAGAATATCGGAAAAACAAGATGGTGGGCTAAAGACAAAGCCTTGACCACTGTTATGGAGAAAACTCGATATGTGGCGTTGATAAAAACTTTAAGTGCCATATCTTCAAGCACGGAGTTCGAGCCAAAGGTTTCGTTCCAAGCAAAAGCTTTGATGGATTCTTTTTTGAAATTCGAAACTATCCTGACAGCCTTCACGTTCAAGAAAATATTTGACCTATCAACCCCAGTAAGCCAATATCTCCAAACCCCTACATTGGATTATCTTAAAGCTTGGGGATTCATCAAATGTTTAGACATGGATTTACGAAGACATTTAGATACTTTTGATGATGTTTTCAAAGCTGCAAGTTTATTTGCATCCGATGTTCAAGACTTGATGCACGCTGAAAACATTGATCTCGACGTACAAACCACGTTACCGTTACGAAGAATTTCTAAAAAACCGAAGAAACATGAGCAGTTATGTGAAGATGAAGTAGCATTATTGGCTACAGACCCAAAGAGATTTTATTCTATTTCTGTCTACAAAGTCATTATTAATACAGCTTTAGTTAAAATAAACGAAAAATTCATGTGCAACGAAGATTTAATGAAAGATGCCGCTTGTTTGGACCCGAAAAACTTCAATAAAATCAAAGAAAATGGAATTCCTAATGACGCGCTAAAGTCTATCGCATCAATTGCAAATGTCGATCGAGAGTTGCTGTCAAAAGAACTGGAATCTTTTGCAAATAAGTTTAGTGAACTGTCTAAAACTCTTTGGGATGAGCACATTTCTCCTAGGCAGCATAAGCAAGATTCAGATTCACAAAGCGACGAAGAAAACGACGAAGATGTTTTAGACTTAGACCAGGCAGCAAAGGACGCCATGTGTTTTTCCAGAAGTGGTTTGGACGTCTGTCAAAGTTGCATACCATGTGCATGTAAACTTTTATCACAGTATAATATGCATATCAGCACGTACACCACCTTATATGTTGCATATTGTGTAATTCTCACAATTTCATTCACGCAAGTGACTTGTGAGAGACGATTTTCAGCATTGAAGCGCATTAAAACCAGACTTCGTTCTTTACTGGGGCAAGAACTGTTGGATTCGTTGATTATATTAAATACAGAATCGGATCTAATCAAGGATGACGAAAACAACAGCTTTTACGATCGAGTCATTAACTGCTTAGCTGAAAGTTCTCCTCTTTTAAAAAAAATGTTGATTGGCTAGCTTTATATAATTTGTTCTAAGTAAATACCTACTTACTATTGTATTGTATTTTATTATAGTAATAAATTTTTTATAGTTTGTTTATCTCAATTTGTGTATCTCAGTATTTTTCGATAGTATCCCATCACCATGGTCTAGTCTCGGGCCCCGGGATTATGATCAGCCACCCGGGCCCTTCCGGCCCAGTCCGACCCTGGTTGTGTGTGTACACACCTTAATAGATATAAGTAGGTAGTCATAGACAAGACACTATGGTTCTCATCTAGCGTCGCTTGTTTTGTCCTCTTTGCCCTTCTGCAATAAATGTTGTATCGAGCACCAAATAAGTAAACCCTGCGCAAAAACGATTTTTATTCTTCTTTTCCATTAATAATACCTACAATCGGATGTCATACAATATATTGGTCCAGTCGTAGTAAATTATGCCATTACTCATTAATTACAAAGAGCAGATAAATGAAACTTGGCAAGGCATTGTAGACCCTTACAAGAAACAAATAAACGTTATAAATTAGGCTCTCTCTAGACTTCCTATTTTAAGTACTTGGACCTACTAAAGTTATTTTACTTTTACGTGTACCTATATCTTCTGAACGGTATATTTTTCCAAATTCTGTTTTCACACACTTTATACACAAATTCAAAGCAACGTGCGTAAAAGATTACAACTCTGCACTGAACTGTTTTATATGGTTTTCATCAAATAGCCAAACGTCAGCGCAGCGGTAATTTGATTATCTCCGCAGTGTGTTGACACACAAATTTCATTTAAACATACACATTTGGCTCTCGTTACACACTAAAAAGTGCCGCTGGGATGACTTAGTTCCAGCGGAAACAGTTTTTATTGAATAGCTCCTCAATGGATGGATGCACAAATTTTTACCATACATAGGTACACGACGTCATACACTAAATATCTGCTAAACTGAAATTCGACACTTTTCCGCTGGGACTACGCACACCATAAACTGACCATGGGTGACCCGATCACGTAAAATTAGATGCACCCAATACTGCAGTTTTCTTTAAAAAAAAAAAATACGGAGCAAGTACCTACCTACAAATATGGCTTCTTCGACTTCCATTTTGGAATGAAGCGGCTGTACCCTACCTTACTCCGCACACATCGCGCCTGTCTGAACACTTTCAATTCTCGCGAATTGGTACCACGCGGTTTGGATACGCGCGGATTCCGCCATGTCTGAACTTACTCTTAGTCAGTAAAAAAGAAAAAAAAAAAGAAAGGGCAACAGAAGAAATAATAAAAACATGTATTATCAAAATAATTTAATGAAATCAACATACCACACGATATTATTCATTAAATAAATTAACATTAGAAGTTTACGGCTAACTAAGAAAGCTTAGTGCACACAAGGTTTATAGGTGGTGTTGTGTTAATGGTGATACAAGAGCTCACAAAAGTATGAGACACAAAGTTAAATATTATGTAAATTGTTAAAACATTATCGTTGATACATAAACTAGGATCGTCGATACATAGAGAGAACATTTTAAAGCAAACCATAACATGTAGCATCAGATGGTTGCATCTTGCAAATTGTAACTCATTTAATATTCAGTTTGCTGGTAAACTATGAATTTAAGGACGATCACTATATCGACGAAAGCACCCAAATAAAACATGTTATTAATCACAACAGAACCCAGAAAACATAATTAACATTTAAACAATCAAAACATCCAGTCAGTTTAACAGATCTACAATTAATAATAACTTCCGTTAAAATTCAAAATAGTATCTATATTTTTAGATAATAACGTCTTGAAGTTGATTTCACAATCAAATTGACTGGTCAGTTAAAAGCTAAGAGGAAAAGATAAAACTTATACGAAAACGAAAATACATTCCGACATGGTGATGACTCAGGCGTTTGGTGTGGTTTGATAAATCAAACCAAAGGAGTCGGTTACAAACAAACATACAGGTGAAGCTAATAATAAAAAAAGGGTGTTAATGAAGGCGAAAGCATATTGCATCGCATTCAGCTGCTTAAATAGTAACAAGGATCCGAACATCACGTTTTCACACTTCCAAAGGAAATCGAAAGGTCTTAAAGAAATCAACCTATAAGGTCTATAAACCATAATTATGTTTACTTTTATTATTATTATTTGTGTCACACGTATTTACGTAGTTAGAGTATTCATTATTATTATTATAGTACATACATAATTGAAAAAAACTACTATGATTTGCAACAAATGATACTGGAAATTATAAACCAAAATATAAAATTAAAATTATAATAGAGAGAACATAGAAGAGGTGAGGCATTTGGGGAAAAAACGAGAAAATGGCAAAATAAGACCTACTGTTGTTACTCTAAGTACGATGGGGCTAAAGATTGAGCTTTAAAAAAAGAAGAAAAAATTAAATGATACACTGTATCATTAATTTTTTTCGAGTACTTAACTAAATTTAATGTAGTAAGATTTAGACTATGTAGACAACAAGGTACGTACATACTTTTTTTTATGAAAAAAGGTTTCATATTAATAATGGTATTTAGGTATATTTCAAAGTAGTTTAGCCTAGGTTTATTTGAACGTCATTTGTTCGCAAAAGTAGAGTAAAAGGCACATAACTGGTAATTAAATATTCAAATCAAGGATTCTTTAAAAGAAAACAACCCTATCGTAGTCGGAAGAGATAAGAGTTACGAGATAGAACTTCTAGGCGAAAATAACTGTAGGCAAATAGC
Organism: Antitype chi; assembly: GCA_947359405.1. Lineage (NCBI taxonomy): Eukaryota > Metazoa > Arthropoda > Insecta > Lepidoptera > Noctuidae > Antitype > Antitype chi. The sequence continues at coordinate 2,895,384 of OX375810.1, read as the reverse complement.
GCTGCGCAACCGGAAAAGCACTTATTGTGTCGTACGAAGAGTCGCTTTTTATTTAAATGATTTTGTGCATTTTCTGTACTTAGTATCTACTATTATTTAATCTGTGATATAACATAAGTATACGAAGCGTTGCGTCGTACTTTCGACCAAGTGAGGTGAAGAGTTACAGATTGTAAGCTTGACGCATCATCAGGTCGAAGTAGGGGTCTTTTTCGATCGCCATGCTGATGCTGCTGTAGTAGTTCATGAATTCCTCAAAAGTCACCTGTGGGAAATGGAAACTTCTATTTTAGAACATTCTCGGATGGGAAGGCAAAAATTAACATCGAATGACTGATAAATGGAGATTGAAAGTGGCACCGAGTGATTGAAAAGGTTTCGTTTGTCATCGTTGATGATGTCGGATATAGCTCATGTGACTAAAAGAGTAATGAATATAAATATAAAAGGAAGAAGAATAAACACAATAAAAAAGAGCAAGTTGGGGGAAATGTTGATGGAGAGAGAAAAGCCAAATAAACGACAAGGGAGTCAATGATAGCGTGACGATTATTATTGGAGAAGAAAGAAAACATTTTGCGCCAACCCCAAATAACATACCACAAGAGCAGGGAGACGATGATGACAGTTACAGATATACAACACGCCCAAAACTAAATAGATAATAGGTATTGCTGTTCCAAGTTTGGGCAACGTAAGCATCTCGATTCAGGAATCGAGACGACATTCTCATAGTTTTTAACAAAATTGACGTGGTGTCGTACTCTTTGGAGGAAATCAAAAAGTGCTGGATCGTACAGAAGTTATTTCCTTAGCTTAGCTAGTTCCCTGTCCTAGATAGGCTTATTAAAAAAAATATCGATATGTCGATATTATTTGTTTCGATGTATCGATATTTTGAGCGGTATTTAATTTTTCGTTATATTTCTGTTTCGATATACTTAAAATTCTAGCTATCAAAAAGCTATAAAAAACGATAGGTATTATTTTCAGACCGGCAAATATATTACTAAAGTTTTACTTTTACTGATAAATATAATTGGTAAAAGTTTAATTTTATTTTTCTCTAATTGAGAAAAATAAGATTTGTTAACAAATAAATGAGCGGTTATCGTATTTAAGGATAAATATACTAATATTTAGAGCACGATCATTACCTATTTTAGATATTGTGCCGATATATCGATATTTCCAATAAATATAGATACGATAATATCGATATTTATTTTCATTTCTGACATCCCTAGTCCTAGATAGGTACAACTTAGTTATTAATAGTTATTAATATTCGTAGTAGTTATTGTCTTACTTTCCCATCCACCTGCTTATCAGACACAAAGTTCTTGAGGAATGTATCCAGAATAAGATCTGCCGATTCTTCGCCGCTCATGTATCTGGAATAAAAAAAGAAGATATTTACAACATGGACTTGGTAAGTATTGCATGTTTTTGAAGTGAAAACTTATTTAGACGCGATGAGCACTTTTGGGTGAACAAAAATCATGGAACTCGCGTCATCGACACCGAACGTTAGAAATAACAGATGCAAAACTAATATTTGAAGCCAAGATGCTGGTTGTCCACAATGGCCACGATGTGATGGAGAATACCATTTGGAAATGGAAGCTCATAACTTCGAAAATTGGTTCAATTAATAATGACCAAAATTGTCCATAAGTGCCGTTGTTATTGTGATGGACAATATTTTAATTCGAGAAAAGTGGAAAAGCTGCGAAGTCCAGCCACACCAAAGACATACAGGAGTGGTTGAGAAATAAAAGTACCTACCAACAGGTAGGCTATATATATATAGGATATAGGCCTATAGAGGACTTTAAGGCTTACACAATATTAGAAAAAATAAAAGAAAAAACATTTGTAAGTAGGTGCCAAAAGTTTGTTGTCGATGAGATAGCAAAAGAAAAAGAAATTTTCACCTCACAACCTCGGAAAGATTCTGTTTGTCATTCGAAATCTGCGAGCTAAAGTGCATTTTACCCGCTAGCGTGGAAAGAGTTTTTGAAATTCGAACCTTTCTAGTCAATAACTTTCGATATAGCCAGTTCACTGAAAATGCATTAATAGGTACCTACTTATTTCAACTCACAGGCTCGGAAAGATTCTGTTTGTCATTCGAAATCTGCGTGCAAAAGTGCATTTTACCCGCTAGCGTGGAAAGAGTTTTTGAACTTCGAACCTTTTTTATTCAATAATTTTCTGTACAGCCAGTCCACTGAAAATGTATTTATTAATAGGTACTTATTTCATGTCAGTGCGCCAACTCAATTTTTAGAATAAACGCACTGGCCAGCAGGACGCTCTCATGCAGTATGAAAAAAAAAGACACTTAAGAAAACTTCGTCTCTTTTCGATTCGCTTTCGATCCGAAGAAGATATAAATGTAACATCTGCAGAGCAAGCGGTACATAATGACGAATTGAGTTATCTTCCGGAAAAATCGCGCGAAAAGTACATAAAAGCGTACAATTTTTTCAATGCATGGAAACATTCTAAAGGCGTCTAAACATTTTCGAAGACTACAATGCAATGCTTATGCTACTTCATTGAACTAGATTAATTTAATATATTATTTAGGCTGTTTTTCTTGCACCTAGCATTTTCCTCGCTGTAGTGAGGTGAAAAATTGTGTTTCGCTCGGCAGCTAAGGTATTCTGCGGCTCGTACCTTTGAAAGCCTCGCTACGCTCAGGATTCTATATTTAAGGGCCTGCGCCCACTAAAAGCACGGCACGGCAAGGGATTTTTTATGCGACGAATAGAAATATCGCTTAAATGTAAGACAATTAAATTTAAATTTAAATGATGATGCATAAGGACGTCGCGGCATGCTTAAGGATACCGCGGCGTCGTTGCCATTGAAATTTCAATTTTACTCTCATACTATTAAATTTTATTTCTATTCGTGGCTTAAAATCCCTTGCCGTGCCGTGCCGCCAGTGGGCGCTGGCCCTAAACCGCCCGCTTCGCTCATGGTTCAATCCTAGAAACTTTCGCTTGCTCGCTTTTAATTCGTTTTTCCTTCCATACTATTGCTACGAGTATTGGAAAAAATCTAAACTGAGTATGCTCAAGTTCTGCCGCGATACTACCTATACGATGGTAGCTACCTATACACTCCTACTATTTACTTAGATGTAGAATAGATGTGGCTGCGCCGTAAAGCAAGGCCAAAAAAATACACCATTCAAAACACCATGCGAATAAACCAGTGCTCGTATATATCTGTGATTCTGACAAACCGCTACATTGTGGAACCAAAGGTAAAGTGCATACGTATAAATTTTTGTTACCTGGGATATGCAGTAACGCAGTAGACTCTTCGAATATCTGCGATGGTGATGACACCGTGTCCAGGCTTGTCCAACTTCCTGAACGCCTGTTCCACAATGGCCCGGCGTGCATCTGATATGGGAGGCTGCAAACATTTATCAACATTTTATTAACCGACTTCAAAAAAAGGAGGAGGTTCTCAATTCGACTGTTTTTTTTAATGCTTTTTAGCTCAGAACTTTCGACTGGGTGAACCGATTTTGATGATTCCCGTGTGGTCCCATTTAAATTTCATATAGATCTGCTGATGCGTTTAGGAGACAGACAACGGAACTCTCCAAAAAATTACAGCAATCAACCGCGATTGCTGCTATCGCATAAATATGCATTGTTTTTACCCCAAGGATGATGACATTTCGTATTGGTGTGGGGTAGGTACTATAACTAACAAGTGAAAAAAAAAATCCAAAAAAAAAACAACCGGCTTCCAAAAAAACACTACAAAGTGAAAAATAACTTTAATTTCGGAAGTCGGTGACTGATGACATGAAAATTAAAATTCAAAGTCACCGACTTCCGAAATTAAAGTTATTTTTACTTTGTAGTGTTTTTTTGGAAGCTGGTTGTTATTTTTTTGGAAAATGTTTTTTTTTAGGCCGCAATAGATGTGGACCGAACTGCGGGGGAGGCCTTCGCATAGTTGTAATATAATACAGTCTAGATAGATCACTATCACTAGATACGTATTATAAAATAAAGTCCCACGCCGCGTCTGTGTGTCTGTTCGCGATAAACTCAAAAACTGATGAACAAATTTTCATGCGGTTTTCACCAATAGACAGCACTCTGTCTATTGGTGAAAACCGCATGAAAATTGGATCATCAGTTCATTCATGAGGAAGATTTAAATGTATTATTTGTTAAGGTTTTGTGTAAATTTGTTGACGCGGGCGTAGCCGCTGGCAAAAGCTTGTAGAAGCATAACACCTGCACAAAGTCACACTTATTACCTCAGACATTATCTACCAGTCTACTTTAGAATGATAAAGATAAATAAATTTGCTGTTTATGTATCAATTTCTACTATTTTAAATTAGGTAATTTGACATGGGATTTGGACCATAGTCGAATCATTTTTCTATAAATACGATCTAAGTTATATTAGGTCCCTTTAGATTATGGTTTACTAGTAGACGATGACAAAAAAAACCCAAGAAAAACTTACACGAATTTGTGCTAGGAACTCGTCAAGACTTATGGAGCCACACTTTTCAGTGTCGAATGTATCAAACAGCAACTTTGCATCCTGTAAGAAATACATAATTATCCTCTAAATAGAAACATATTTTTATTCCAAGTAATACAATTACATGACACTGGTAGGACGAATCACATTAGTTAACACTTAATTTATTACCTCCTGCAATTTTACAAAATTAAAATTGCCAGTGAGCCTTAAACTAGACAGGGTGTATTCATAAACGATGATTAAAAATAAAAATAAAGTTAAGAGATGTTTATTTAAACGTCAAAAATTTATGGTTAATCAGTCGCTAATCATTACTTAACTTTAAGCAGCGTTTATTAATAAGGGGGTTAGTCTGTATCTTGGATTCTTGGCACTCAACTCGTAACTTGTTTCGGACATTGCTTACTGCCTGTGCCTAACCATGTTTGGATGTTTCTCGTCTTTTTAGAAAACACTTAGACCACAAGCAATGGACAAGTTACGAGAAACAAATAACCTTTCTCATGTTTCGTGCAGTGCGAGCGCGAATTCAATAATAGGTACAAGTTATGAGATTTGTTTCTAGTTTTGAAATATTCACATGTTGAATGTTTTCTGTTGCAAACGCATAATAAAGTGTAAATGTTGGCTAATACCTACTACGCTTAGAAAACTGCCCTTCGCAGAAAAGTTTTTTTTTTCGGCACGTTTATGTCACCCAAGAGGTTTCTAAAGCCGGCCGAGAGGGTCTTTTGTTTACCGCCGGAATACAGGCATAATCTTGTCTTATCACCGTTTTGAAGTTCAAGGGTTGTTGAGTAACCATTATACCTCCTACCTATTTTAATTTTCCTATGTCAGTGGTGCACATATTCTTTTGTAAAACTTGCTATCTAACCATTCAACCTTGCAACGAGTTTAAAACATTATTTCTTCTCGCCAGTTAGTCAATTTGTGAACGTTGTTTTTGCTGTCATTGGTTGTATGTGACGGTTCGGTCGGCGGCTGTCAATTTGACGTCTAGCACTTTACGATCTAAACACCAAAAAGGGGGCTCCCAGGACGAAGTGACAAAGGAATAATCCCTAATTTCTTTGGTAAGATTTAATTTTTTCGGAATGATATGTGGTCAGCGTGCCGCGTGTGCGTTACGATTCTAAATTATTGTTTCAGGCTTCCATGTGGAATCTCATTCTTCTGAGGGTGGGAAATCATCAAATAACTTCTCCCGCTCTGGGTGGAGCAGGAGGACGTGTCAGACTTTTACTGACTAAATCCCACCCAACACGGGTGGGTTTTATTTGCCCTCAGTTGCCTGTGTCAGGGGCGACGATATCTCTTTCGAACAACCCGCACCCCTGGCAGGCGTCAGCCCTTGCGGACCGCACCAATTACTGCTGACATCTCTCCGGGGTGCGTGGAACACAACGCGCCATAGACCCGTGCTTAATTTTTTTTTTAACGTGGAGAAATGGCTTCTGCGCTACCATGGGGAGATAGCGCAGTTATGTGGGACTGTGACCCACTAAAACTCCACAATGTCCTCCAATGCCGCTTGAGGCGGGAACACGGAAACGCGCTAGCCATCCGCGAACCCGCCGCGGCTGTCAGTCACCGGACCCTCCTTCGAGGGGAATAACCCCTATCACCGGCGCACCAGAACACATGGCACGCCGTGACCACCCCAGGGACCAAATAGCATAAGGGCTCCGGACGACCCCGTGTCTGGCACCCTTGGTCCCCCTGTGACGGGTCAGCACAGTGGCCCCGCCGCCTACCACTTTTCGGCAGCAGGGGATAGGGAGAGCGGCCAACGCTATACCGACACTCCTCTTACCCTGCGGCCCCACCGCGTCCGCCATCAAACGGTGGCGGCCCCGTCCAGGCCATAGAAGCGAAGAGCGCTAATCAGAAGTAGCGGCACTCCTCCTCCGCTGCAGCCTGTGACCCTCAACCGCGATGCTTTCCATTCGACATCGAGGCCCGCCTCAGTTGCGATGCACCTCACCGCAACCTACTTTTTGCCCGCTACGTCGTCGGCTTGGAGGCAAAATCCCTGAAGAGCGGCCCCACCTTGGGGTTCCTCTTCGCTTCACTGTGGGAGGGTGACCACGGCTACTGAGCCCCCGCAACGACAATGCAGGAACCCACTGGGGGGGTCATTCCCTTAAGTGATTGGTCGACCGCCTGAATTTCGTGGCGTACTTAAGGAAAATTACCATTTGTTGGAAAAGGCGGTAAGTTAGTCCTCGTGGAACGCCAAGCGCCCCACGTGTGGGAATCCCAAACGACTCTTGTATTTATCTTCTTTAAATTTAGTTGCAGCCGGACTAATGCCCGGTTTCTGAAGTTCCCAGTTAAACTCCCAATAACTATTGATTCAATAAAGTTATGTATAAGATAAACGTTGGTTAACTGACACTGGGTTTCTGAATGCGCAACAAGCCATTAAATAACTATGCAACCCATAACTAGTTCCTCAGTTGCCGCCAGATGGGTCTGTTAAGGATATCGCGTTTAAAATTCATATTTGTACGCAGATGTTGTCACAATGCCATGTCGACATCATTGTATTGTTTTTTTTTTTCAAAGAAGCGTTGCCTTTTTATCATTTTAAGTTAAAAGTATTTGTCTTTCCAATCGTTTGTGCTTTATCCATTCTTTTGTAAAAAATAATGACAATGGACATTTGCGACTCATAAGGGGGACTAGAGCAAGCAGATCCGATCATAGTGTTCTGATAAATCTATATTATCTAAATTTAAATTCCTCATCCGTAAATATTTTGAAAGGATTTCTCCTAAGTATTAAGTTTCTTGATGCTTACTGATGTATTAAAAATAAATAATAGTCTGATTTGGAGCTGCTTTTATTCATTATACTAAAACTCATTGTTTTATATTTTAATAATTAGCTTTTACTTGCCATTTAATACACGTTATATGAATAACCCAAAAATTTGATATAGATTGACTATGAAATGAAACGTCAAATAGCTATGGAACCGATAAACGGCCAACATTGGTCAGTTAACTTAACCTGAGTTTAAACGGAGTTTATATTACATTGCGGTGTTCGGAAACGCACTTTCACAAGTTATCAAACCAATAGCGCTAATGAATAGATAAACTGCCGATACGAGTGCCTCAGAAACCGGGCATAAGGCGTCTTTTTTCCTCAGAGATCTTTTTCCAGACAGATCTTTTTCAACCTTCGACGCCACGATCCTGGAGGTTTAATTTAATCTATTTTTTCCTCTTTTCTATACAACCAAAGGTGCAATAATAATCATTTAACTTAATAATAATAATTTAACTTTTGTAATAGTAATAGTAACGATAAAATAGTTTACAATTATTAATCTTAAGCTACTGGTAATAAACGAGGTATTGGCAAGAGTATTTCCATTGTTTTATTATCTTAGTGTTCAGCTATCTCCGGCAGATTAAAAGTCTAACTCTCCGAAGTGTTCTATCTGGCAAGTTTTGTTTATTTAAAACATACAGTGTGCATCTCCGAGGCACCCGAAATTATTTTATTGTATAATTTTTATTTTAATAGGAGAACACACAATTGTTACACAATTTACATTACATTGTACAAGGTCCCTTTACATTTGACACTCTATGTTACAACCGAAATCTAACATAATGACACTTATTTTCAACTTGGACTAGTAAAGTTGTAGAAAATAGATAAGTAATGTTTTTACCTCATGGTTGAATACCAGTCCAGTTTCCTTAATTCCTTTAAAGAATTTGTCTTGGTTCAACCTCCTGCTGCCGTCGTCCATTGATCGGAAGATCCTGAAAAAGTATAATTTTACAGTTATTGTTATTATTAAAAAAGCAATATTTCTATACATTATACATATTCCTATAATATTATACTTTCCTATATTATATCTAGTAAAAATAATTATAGTGTAGACAGGTCATCACCTGGTGAAGGTCGACGGACGCAGTAAACACAGGACCGGTCGTTATGATGATGCCCAGGGTAGGCCTGCTGTGTCTACCAGTGAACATCTTTCGGCAGAATTATGGTAATGATGATAACATTATGCTTCAAATTGTATACCTTCCAAGTTCCACGATGCCGGAGGCTCCTCGTGACAAACAGAGCAGGCGCAGCTTCTCCAGAGGATCCGTGACAGAGACCAGCTCGTGGGCCGACTTCTGCATTAACTCCTCCTCATGCCGAAACGTCTCTGACATCGGTCTGTGCCATGCTACTGTAAGTTTCAATAAAAATAATACTTTAGACAGAAAACCTTGGGATCAAACTCAGCAAGACATACTGCTGAGCAGTCTCGTTTGTGACTAATTGACCAACGAGGCAATTCGGGTTTTGCTTGTTTGACGACACGGCAATATGCTCACTGCCTACATGGGACTTAAACATCACTGACGAAATGCGGGTGTACATAATTATAAACACATCTGCCTATTCCGTCGAGAAATAGTACAGGCGTAATGTTATGCTATATGTGTTCAGAATTTTAGGGGGGTTTATGATTATTAGCGGATTTCGCGAATCGAAGTTGGAAGTTGTTGACTCGCGACGATGCATTAATAAGGGCTTGCGCCACAAGCACTTTGATACACAAGCCTTGCGGTCAGGGTGGGTCAGGTTATTGAAAAGGCTTCCCTTAAGGGCCAAATACACGGTGACATTTGAATCAGTTTTGCCAGAACAAACGTTGTTCAGACCATGGTCTACTACCAGTCTACAACATTAAATAAAAAAAAACGAGTGTGCTTATGACCACACGACTGAAGTGAACTTTTTTCGCTCCATCTGTATGTATACAATATATATATGTGTGTGTACAATATATACATGTATGTACATATACATATATTAATTTTCTACAAATATTTAAATTTATTTCATGTTTTCACTGGTAAATTAATATTTTTACATAGATCTTTTATTTTTATTCATTATTTTCATTATTGGATACATCAGTAATTACTGTGGTTGATTGTAAAACCGAGACAATAGGCTTATGGTATGAGACGCGTAACGCTAGTAAACTCGCAAACGAACTACTGACTGAAATATATACATATTTCATTTACTAGCTATAAGAAAAAGAGAGAAAGAAAATGTGCGCGCGCACTGCTCTCTCTTGCTCCTACACTGTGATACAGACAATAGGCCTGCAGTGTGCTTAGATATACGGAACGTACTTGGCTATGAGAGGAAGAGAGAAAGAAAATGTGCGCGCGCACTGCTGTCTCTTGCTTATATCCCCCACTCAACTTCCGTTCGCCTTGCCCGATCACACTTTTCGTAACGCTTACGTCACGCGTTCGCCAGCTAACTCCCCAAGTCAAGCGTGCGTAAAGAAGTTTCACTTCAAAAAATCCGTCATTGGTTACGAAAAAACACAAAAAGACAAAGTCAAAAAAGTCGAGATTATCGTTACTCCTTCCCAGAGATGTACAAAATAGTTTTAAAAAAGTATTTAAATACAAAATGCAAATAGTTTTCTAATTTACCATTTCAAATGCAAAATACAAAATACTTTTGCTTTTTGTATTTTAAATACTAAATGCAAAATACGTATTTTCAAAATACTTTATTCAAATAAAATAGTTTTAGATGAAATTAGTGTTATTTATTTATTAAAGATTTTAACATTACTCGTTTTAAAAGAGCATCAGACATGTTGCGTCTGTGTGGACGCATGATCATACCACCATGTAAAAATACTCTTTCCACTGGTGCAGAACTTGGTAAACAGGTGTTGTATTTTAGGAATACCCTTTTAATTTTATTGTTGGGTATGTGTTTAGTATAATATGGTTCAAGAAGTTTGTAGTCGCAGTGACGCTTCCTTTTAATGTTTTTGAACATTTTTACAAACAGCAGAAATATTAACTTCGTGTCCAGCATCCTACTTAACGTCTTTGAAACACTGCCTCAATATAAATGGATAATTAAGGTTATGGCCATCCCTGAAATAGAGAATAAAATAAAAATTTAACACCATGACAGGTCTCGGGGCTAGCTAACATTAATTAACTTATAAAAAACAAAAGAAATAAACTGTAGACGCGTACGCAAATAGGCGCGAGCATAGTACCTAGATATTAAAACAACCAACATTGTTACTCAATTTTAGTTACTGTTGGCATACCAATAGGTAGGTATATGTTACTGATTGAGTAATATTCAAAACCGGTAGATACCCTTACTTAGCTTCAGAGGCCTTAGTGTGAGCTTCATTTAACCATCTCGATCAAACGCATCGAGCGCATTTGGTGCTCCGATTGGTCCGTCCCCAATCCAGGGCACTCTATGAAACTCTCTCTCACTAAATGAAACTCACACTGGGGCCACCTATTTCATACGAACTTTTGAGTTTATGTTTATGTACCTACTTACATTTTGATTCACATCACCATTGATCAAGTAATCTCTGTTTACTATATTTCAACAGTAGAAAACCAAATCCAATACTTATTTTTTTTTATAATAAACACTATTAACGGCGACGAAACAGAAAGACCGGTAATCGAAGTAAAACCAATCAACAAGGCGTAGCGCGTATTGTCATGTTAAAAAAAAGAAAAGAGAACAATAAATAAACTTAACAATAAAATTGCAGTAAAATTGTGCTGAGCGGTGCCCATACCGAAAGGGTTACCATCTCAGCATTTGCTGGGCGAGACACCCCGCGCAGCACGCTGGTTTTCAGTGGGCACCCCGCAGTGACAATACCCATTATTTAAAAGTTGCGTTTTGGATTTCCCAAAGTAAAAATAACATATTGTGTACAATAGGTATCTCTTTTGAATGGCATTGAGTACTTCCATGTTTGAACACGTTTGAGCAACTTATGACTTATTTGAGAATGCCTAGATTTGTTTGTTTTAAATAACATATTTAGTGTTATAGAATGGTAGTAGACTATGGTATGGTACCTATATCTCTAAATTTAAAAATATTTTTTACACACGCACAACTAAAATAGAATTTGACAATCGCGACTCCACGTGGTATTTTTTGAATGCGGGAAGGTGCGACGCTCCCGCAAGGGGGCGTGGCAGGCGGAATCGGAGCTTCGCCCCCTGACCGCGGTTGCAGTTTCCGTAGCCTGTGACTACAGGTCCCTCATTTGGTCGCCTACATTGGGCTAGTAGAACAATCGGGCTCTCGCTGCATGCGTGCAGACGTGAGCCCATGTGAGTGGCTACTTTACGTGTCTCTGTTAGCGCGCCACGGCGTTGGTACGCAACACCGCTTGCTTCTCGGCATCCTAGCGGTCAGTCAACACCAGATTAAACCCCCAGGTTCCCGGGGGAAGCCCGGCGGATGACGACCAGCGACGGGGATGCCATTCGATGCTCCCACAGACAGAGTAGGTGTGTGGCACCCACCCGTTCCGTTCCCAGAGCTAGCCGCTTGCGGTCCGGGTTAAAGTGCCGTCGTTTGTGTGTGGACGGCATTTTACTGTGTAACACAGTCCAGTGATCTACGAGAAACATTTGGGCCCACCCGCGAGTTCACGCGTGTATAATTGCGCTTCTGCAGTGATGCATGCGGCTGCATGCCTGTTTTGAGTTGCGCGACACGCCACGCGGTATGCGAGTTGTGAATGTAGAGAATGTAGAGTTGTGGTATTTTTTGGCTTCGCAACGTGGAACTTATTTTCCCTACCCCGTGATTTTTTTTTATAGCCGGAAGAGGCGCGCAGAGAGGGGGGGGGGGGCAACCTCGACGTGTTTTATTTTCACTTTTTGTATGGAAATTATGAAAAAATATTACCAACAATCTGAGTTTTAGAAGTCTATGAGCGTCATAAGGGGGTCGAAATTTTCATTATTTTTACGATAGGACATACCATTGTAGAGATTTGTATAAGCAAAAGAAAAGAAAAATAAGATACAGTACTGTTTTTGCACCTGAAATCGAAGTGTTGGTGGTGGTGTTGGTCGATTAAAAAGGTGTGGAATAAAATTAGTGGTCAAGAACTAAAATTCACACCAAAAGCGAAAAAACAGTACTGTATCTTTTATTTCTTTTCTTTTGCTCTTTATCGGTGTCCTATCGTAAAAATAATGAAAATTTCGAGCCCCCGTAGGGTGCCTACCCATAGGACCTCTAAAACTCAACATGTAGGTAATATTTTTTTATATTTTCCATAATACAAGTGAAAAATCTATATAAATAAAAAGAAAAGTCCTGACTGACTGACTCATCAACGCCCAGTCCAAACCCTTGGACCTAGAAAGCTGAAATTTTGCACAGAGGTTCCCTTTATAATATATACAAGGAATAAGGAAGGATTTTTCGAAATTCAACCCCTAAGGGAGTTAATTAGGGGATAAAAGTTCCGCGCGGGCGAAGCCGCTGGCAAAAGGTAGTTTCATATAAAACACGTTGAGGCTACCACGCCCTGCGCGCCTTCAGCTCTAAAAAAAATCACAGGGTAGGGTAAATAAGTACCACGTTGTGAAGCCAAAAAATAACACGTGGAGTCGCGATTGTCAAATTCGATTTTAGTTTTGTCAATATTATTTTAAAAATAGATTTTTTTGCACAATAGCTAAGATTATCATAGCCAAGAGTAAGGAATTCTAGTGATCGTTTAGTTAGTTTAGTTCGGTTTACAAGAGAATCGGCAGCATTGATACCAAATTAATGATTAATTCCGTAAGTATTAGAACATTAAGTTTTAGTTCCATGCGTAAGTTAATCTATAAATAGTGAATGTTGTTTTATTAAAGGGTAGGACGTCGGACTGGAGACTGGGACCGGAACCTGGTTTAATTTGTTATCAAATAAAAAAGATAAGTCCAACTGTCATCTTTGGTAAGGTACCCATGGTGCCATGCTGACCTAAGCTTAACGATACAAGTGTTATAAAAATACCAAGTTATAGGTCATTAATTGATATTATTTGTTTCAAAAATTTGAGCAACTAATAATTAATTATCACGAGAGAGCAAAGAAGCCACAATTTAGGTATACACAAACGTTTCAGTCAGCAGTACCTACTCACACCACAACACCGGCAAAAACTAAACCATATTATTATGAAAAATAAACAAACTTACTGTTTGATGAGGTTTCAAGTTTACCAGTATACATTTTGTCCAACACTAATTACTATTTATAACAACACACAACGCAGTTGATTAGATCTTGTTAACACCTGATATTACAACACGGAGGAATAATATAGGGCTATACGTCTTGGAGCCTTCAACGATCACTACTAACTGCCGCTTATAATAATTATAATAATACTGGACTGCCGCTGCCGCCAGAAGCACAAGCGTATACAATAGGGTGGCGCCAAAAAGTACTCTATGGGTGGCGCGAAGTAAGACGGAATGCTTACAAAACTCCGTTACAAGTCCAACCGTCCAACGACGAAAAGTTACATGTTTACAGTGTTGCCAACTGATTGTTAAAAACGTATTATCGAGGCTAACGTAGAGTTTCTTGCCATTTCTTCTCCATACGAAACTACATTTTGGAAGGGGTGACTAGAATCAATTCTATTTTAATTAATGTACATTTTGACGTTCAAAAGTGCCTTTCAAGTGCCTACCTATTTGGAATAAATGCTTTGACTTTGACTTTGAACGCAAAAACTACCGAAGCAAAGTTAATAACATTTATAAGGGACCACTCCTGATTCCTGAAGAAAGAATTTTCGAAATCCATCCTCAATTAACGGAGATATCGCGTAAAAAAGACACCTCGTCCTTTTTGAAGTCCATTAAAAATAACGTGGTATTAAAATGTACAGTTACCATAGTTTGAGTTAGAACAAATGCAATGAATTTGAACGACGAAACGACGAACACTGGTAAAAACAGTTATAATGATTTAAATTGTTGAGCGGTAACGGGCAGCATTCTGATTGATTTTATATTTTCAAACACTATTTAGATGAATCAGTCAGAGCTTTTGATTAATGGCTAAATAAGAAAATAACTTTACCCTTATATTTATTGTCACCCAAAATCAAACCTGCACTATATTTCCCTATAATTCTAACTGTGAAGTACAGACGCCAGTAGGTACATCAAGCTACTCCTATGTGTCAAATATCTTTGATAGTTTTTCAACTTTAATCTTAAAGAATAAGTCTCATGTTCAATTGGAAAAATATGACAGTTTGTGATAGCTTACATCAAGCTAGCGTCTGTACTTGTGTAGGTACTTGAAGTCCATGTCAGGAAATAGTCTCATTAAAGAAGACATCAAAATGGCTTCAACATGCTTCAATACAATGGGTTGGAATCATACCGGAACATAGATCTTAGTTAATGTACCGTAATAAGGATATATCCATAGGTACCTGCCTTTATACCGATTTAAAGTATGAACTAGTTACATAAACTTTCGATACCAGATGGACATTTCAAATTCAACAAAATATATCATGTGATGTAATGTAATGCAGTACGTATCTATGTTATGTAGTTGGGACGGGCTATATAATAGAATAAAAAACTTTTATTCTATTGTCTACGCACTTATGCAAAAATTTCCTCAAAATTATAACAAGAACAGTACAATATGGAGATAGTGGTTGGTCCTAAACTAGGTGCACCCTGTATCTTAGCACCAATATGTAAAACAAAAACAAAATAAAAAACATTGCTATTTTAGGT
This sequence comes from Antitype chi, assembly GCA_947359405.1. Classification (NCBI taxonomy): domain Eukaryota; kingdom Metazoa; phylum Arthropoda; class Insecta; order Lepidoptera; family Noctuidae; genus Antitype; species Antitype chi. The sequence continues at coordinate 2,880,223 of OX375810.1, read as the reverse complement.
AAATCAAGACTTAGTCCTAATTTTAGAGCTAACAAACTAGTTTTCTTAGCGTGGTATTTAATTCTGCATCAACTTAGTTAGCTGTCATTTATGCCGATTCTCTTGTACACCGAACTAAACTAATTAAACTATCACTAAAATTCCTAAGCTATTCTGCAAAAAAAAAATATCTCTAAAATCTTAATATATATAAATCTCGTGTCACAATGTTTGTGCTCAATGGACTCCTAAACCACTTAACCGATTATAATAAAATTCGCACACCATGTGCAGTTCGATCCAACTTGAGAGATAGGATAGTTTAAATCTCAAATTATAGTCGCAATTTTAATTTATTGCTAATTATTTGTCTGTTATTATTTGACAGTCACAATTATCTGTTAACTCCAAATGATTCTAACAGATGTCGATACCTTTCGACTGGGTTCAGTAAGTAATCAATAGATGGCGCTGTGTTAAAAGTACCAACGTTTCACATAAGCTACAATTTAATGGCATAACCAGCACGTGTTGAATGCGAATTAAATCTTAATATATATGACAGGACAACGTCTGTCGGGACAGCTAGTTTAAATATAATTTTGACACAAACACACCTAAAATCGAATTTGACAATCGCGACTCCACGTGGTATTTTTTGGCTTAGCAACGTGGTACAGACGCCAGCATAATCAAGCGACCCCAAACTATAAAATGTTCCCAATTGAACATTAACCTTATGTGAAATGATAAAATTGAAAATCTACGAAAGAAATGTGACAGTTTGGGGTAGCTTGATGTGCTGGCTTCTGTACTTATTTACCCTACCCCTTGAATTTTTTCAGAGCCGGAGGTGCGCAGGGGGGCAGCTTCGACGTGTTTTATTTTCACTTTTTGTATGGAAAATATGAAAAATATTACCTACATGTTAAGTTTTAGAGGTCTATGAGCAACATAACGGGGGTCGAAATTTTCATTATTTTTACGATAGGACACACCATTGTCGAGATATAAGCAAAAGAAAGGAAAAATAAGATACAGTACAATTTTAGCACCTGAAGTCGTGTTGGTGTGGATTTTAGTTAGTAGTTTTTAACTAAATCTGACTATTTTTAATCGCTATTAAAAAGGTATGGAATAAAATTAGTTGTCAAGAACTAAAATTCATACCAATAGCGCAAAAACAGTACTGTTTTTTTTCTTTTCTTTTGCAAATATCTCGAAAATGGTGTGTCCTATCGTAAAAATAATGAAAACTTCGACCCCCTATAAGACACCCACCCGTAGACCTCTAAAACTCAACATGTAGGTAACAATTTTTCATATTTCCTATACAAAAAGTGAAAAATTCCATATAAAATACGTCGAGGCTGCCCCGCCCAGCGCGCCTCCAGCTCATAAAAAATCACGGGGTTAGGGCAAACAAGTACTTAACACGTTGCGAAGCCAAAAAATACCACGTGGTGTCGCGATTATCAAATTCGATTTTAGTTGTGTCAAAATTCTTTTTACATTTATAGTTTTTTTTTTTTGCAGAATACCTTTAAGTTTGTCATAGCCAAGAGTAAGGACTTTGAGTGATCCTTTAGTCAGTTTAGTTCGGTGTACAGACGCCAGAACATCAAGGTACCCCAATCTGCCAAATTTCTTTGATAGATTTTCAACTTTATTACATAAATGTAAAGTTCATGTTCAATTGAAAAAAAAATGACAGTTTGTGGAAGCTTGATGTGCTGGCGTCTGTACGTACGTATCTATCTATAATTCCCATCTGTTATTTTTTTTTATTTTTTTTAGCTTATAGCGTCCCACTGCTGGGCAAAGGCCTCCCTACTCTCTTTCCACCTCTCTCTATCCAAAGCTGACAAGGACCAATCTTTATTAAAAGAGTCCAGCTCATCCCGCCATCTCCGTCTGGGCCTGCCGCGATGTCGTTTGCCACTAAGCGGGACCCACTGGGTCGTAAGTTTGGGCCATTGATCGTCTGACATACGGCAGATGTGTCCAGCCCAATTCCATTTGAGCGTGGCAGCTTTCCGAGTGACATCAGCTATTTTCGTAATGGAACGGATTGTTGTATTCTTAACCCGGTCCACAAGTTTGATCTGTTATGCCAATCATTAAAAATAAGCTTGAGTTTGTCATTTTAAGTGTCAACTTAAGTGGTAGTTTCCATAACGAGGCTGAACTGTGGTAGCACTTGTGGGAAGAAAAAAATATGGCATTGAATGTTCTGAAACACATGGAATTGGTAGAACTGATAAAGGATTCAGAAATGTTTTATCCAAGCATAAAAACTGCGCTTACTATTTTACTGGCCCAACCGTGTACGACCTGAAGTAATATTATGAAGTTAGTTAATACCTAAACAACCTATTATACCTACTTACTGTACCTGAAAGTACGTACCTTTAAATCGGCATACGCTCAGAGCCCAAACGGCTGAAGTTAGAGACACATTTTTGGGTGGAAGATTTCGTGGTGTAGGTAGGTGGGCAATAAGAAAGTGTTTTGGATAATTCGAAATATACATACAGATACAGCACCCTAATTGCGAACACGCGATTAATCATAATCGGTTTCATTTTGACAGTTCAACAATATTCATTGCGTTATTTACGTTGTTGAGCAGACACATTTTTCGAACTTAAGAAGCTATGGTTTAGCCATCTGTTTCAAAACGAAACAAATTGTGATGAATCGTGAGTTACGCAATTAAGGTGCAGGGTGCTATAAGGTGTAACCTTTTTGTATGAAAAAATTAACCGGGGTAAGTCCGCGGGTATATTTTGCTAGTTCCTACATATTATTTTAGACGGTTGCCCCACCCTGAGCCCATGGCTGGGAATGCCCATGGATGGAATCATACCGGAACATAGATCTCAGTTAATGAACCGTGATAAGGATATACCTCATATCAGCAGCAAGATGTCCACTGCTGGACATAAGCCTCCCCCAAAAGGGGGGGTTTGCCACGGAGCAAGTATTTGCTCCGTGTGGTTTGCCATAATCGCCACGCTTGGCAGGCGGGTTAGTTAGGGATCGCAGTACGGTGGTAAAACCATGAATTTCTAACAATCCGTGAAAATTTACGAAAACGCGGGCTGTAGTTCGCGCGTTTTTAATTTGATTTCTTTTTTTTTTATTCAGCCGGCGCGGCGCGCGGCGCGACTATGGCGGCGACTATGGGCCATGTGGGCCGTCATACCAGCCAGTCTTTATTCAAACAATATTTGCGTTCGATTTATTTGGCGCTGAACACTAAGATGTTCCAAATTCAAAAAGTGCGCGGCAAAGATAATTGCGGCGCACTTTTATAGAGGATTAAAAACTCATTACTGCCCGCTAAAAGTTTCTTTTAGAAAACACCACTTTGGGTGTACTCAAAGACTATAAAGTGGTTTAATACTCTATGGGTGCACTTAAATGCTAACCAAGTCGTCCTTTTCGAATAGATGGAATGAAAAAGACCACATTCTTGAATCTATCAAATCCCGAACAGTACACAGGACATTGCTTCCGTAGAAGCTCTGCCACCCTTTTAGCAAATTCTGGTGCTGATAAGTGATGTACCAACTAGTCGGGAAAGCCGACTTTTCGGCCATATTTGTAGTCGGTGATTAGTCGGCTAAAACTGCCGACTTACAGAACTGAAACGCCATGGAGGGTGGAGGTCCAGCACAGTAGCAGAAAGCTATATCGAGGATTCAATCGAAAACAAAGCCAAAAGATGCAGCCGAATAGTTGACAGTATAAATCTAAAACCGTCTACTGTTGAAGTGTTGGGGCGCCACTATCTCCGGAGCGCCCTTCAACATCGAAAGGACAACTTTGTGGAACGACTACATTACAGCTTTCTTAGCAACAGCAACCACAAAATATGGCGACTTACGACCGTTTCAAAACCAAACAAGAACATTACACTGAATTTCGAAAACTGTTCTAATTTCACTATTAATTTTTAATGTTTATAAATTAATCCTTTGTTCTCCTAGTATCGATTATAAAATAAAATGTGATAAATACTATACTACCTACTATATATTTTCTCGCAGTCAATGGTAAAAAGTAGAGTACACAACTCGTGAAAAAAATAATTCATCTCGGTCCCTGTATCCCTCGAATTAAATTCCCTTTTTTTCACTTGTTGCATAATCTACTACACACAAAAGTAGAGTAAAAAACGTTTATTTCCTCATAATTATAACAAGTGCATTACAATATGGAGATAGTGGTTGGTCCCAAACTAGGTACACTCTCTATATCTTGGCACCATTATGTAAAAAAACCATAATAAAAAACATTGCTATTTTAGGTGACCCAAAGGAGATCGCCAACCTATTCAGCAGACCTTTTATAGTTGCGTCTCCCCTAGGTCCGTCGTCTGGTGGGTCGGAGGTGGTGGGGGGGTCCGGTGACATATATGCCTATTAGGTTTGGGGCCAGGGAAGTGGCTACTGTCATACAAAACTTAAAGAGAGGCAATAGTCGCCTGGCCATGACAGCCTAAGTATTGAGCATCTGCGATATGCAGGCAAGCACTTGCCGCGAGTGCTGGCAATATTTTTTAGTTTGTGCCTGAGTCACTCGTATCTTCCAGCTGACTTACTTAAAACTATTGTTGTGCCTATAGTCAAGAACAAAACTGGAGATGCGAGTGACAAAAGCAACTACAGGCCTATTTCCTTGGCAACCATCATTACAAAGGTGCTGGACGGTCTGATTGATCGGCTGCTGGATAAGCACTTAACACTCCACGATGGCGATGCCCAATTCGGGTTAAACTCGCATTTATCCACGGAAACAGCCATCCTCTGTCTCATTCAGACTGTTCAGTATTATGTAAGTAGGAAAATACCTATTTATGTATGTTTTCTGGATCTCTCCAGGGAATTCGACCTTGTGTCTTACGACTGCCTATGGGAGAAACTATCAAATGTTAAGAACTTTCCAAGCGATCTCATTACCATGCTAAAATATTGGTATAACAACCGATACAACTATGTGAAATGGGCGGGAGTCCTATCGGATGCATATAGGTTGGAATGCGGGGTGAGGCAGGGGGGACTCAGCTCGCCCAAGCTTTTCAACCTGTATGTAAACGAGCTGATCTGTGGGCTCAGCAATGCCAATATCGGGTGCTCCATTGATGGACAATGCATCAATAATATCAGCTACGCGGATGATATGGTATTGCTGAGCCCATCGATCAGTGCACTTAGGAGGCTTCTCTGTATCTATGAGGATTACGCGGTGGCTCACGGCCTCAGGTACAACGCGACGAAGAGTGAACTTCTGGTTTTTAAAGTGGGTAACAAATGTTACAACACTGTCCCACCAGTCACCCTGGGGAGCGCTCAGCTTTCCAGGGTGACGAAGTTCAAGTACCTGGGGCATTGGATCACCGATGGCCTGTCCGACGGTGAACCTAGTCCACATTTTTTGCATACAAACTTCGGAAGTGTTTTACTCCACTTTCTGACATGGCACATCCAAAGTAAAATATGATATCGTTTTGTCGCATTATTAATATGGTTTGTACGGAAACAGAATATTAAAATAAAAACCCATTAATAAGTTAGGAGCCAACAAAGATTCGTTTTTCTAACTAATTTTACTTAACTTTGAGCGTGTTAAGTACTAAAAGAAGTGTAAAATCTCCAAAACTAAGTCGGTACCGACAAAGTTCAATTATCGAAAAGTACAATATACTTTGTTGGTCATTGATTTAAGCATGAGCTTTTTCATAAAACCCGATCTTGCAAAGGACTTTTCTTAATTTTTTTAGGTACTATAAATGATCCTGCATCTCACTCAATAACTTTGTGCGTGTAGAATAGCGTAAGCGTCTAACTGTTCATCACTGATACTATCTCTGTCGGAGGCGAAGCCTGGTGAGACTGCGTGATTTTTAGCCAGGCCCACCAGTGAGTTCGAGCCCGCGACTAGGTTCCCTATAAGGTAAGAAATTAATTCACTGGTCTTTAATGTTTTGTCGTGCAATAGTTCAATGGAAAGACCAAGCCAATCATTTTGATGAAGATGTAAGGCTTGCAGAGTTAAGCCTTGTACAGTTAGGGGCTTGGCTCTACATTAAGTTCAGGCCCTAGACCCAGCCCAAATCTTTTAAACCCATAAGCCTCTCCTCGTTCTTCTTGAAGACACTGGAGAGGCTGGGAGATAGGAAAATTAGATCCCAAATTTCGGTACAAGGACCTTTACATCCCAATCAACATGCCTACTGTGCAGGCAAATAAACTGAATAAGCACTCCATAGCGTAGTTTCACGCATAGGAAATTCTCTCAAAGCCAAAAATCCAACCCTAGGCGCCTTCATTGACATAGCGGGCGTTTTCGACAAAACTAACTTCGCCAGCATCGAACAGGCACTTGCAACGCACGGTGTTGCGCGAACACTCATAGAATGGATTAATAACATGTTAAAATACCGTGCTGTTCAATTTACCGTGAACACCACCACACGAGGTATCGTGAGTAGAAGCTACCCACAGGGTGGGGTGCTGTCACCACTACTGTGGAATTTAGTCGTAAATGAGCTCATCGTAGAGCTCAGCGCCAGCAGTCTGTACTCGGTGGGTTACGCGAACTATATAGCAATTCTGATTTCGGGCAAATTTGAGGGCATCTTATGCGATCTCATGAGAACGGCCTTCAAAATAATCGAGAGTTGGTGCACGAAGCACGAACTATCGATTAACCCCTCGAAAACAGAACTAATAATGTTCACCAACAAAAGAACTCTTGGACCCCACACACAGGCTTCCCAAACTTTTCAACACAGAACTAACACTTAAACGACGAAGTCAAGTACTTGGGGGTGATCCTTGATAGCAAACTGCTCTGGAACAAGCATCTTGACTACAAACTTAACCAAAGCACAGTTGCACTTTACCGTCGCTGCGACTTTAATGCCCGTTTTCACCAACATCCCTTATACTACCACCTACGTATGGGACCTTTAGCTTAAAAGCTCCCGTAAACTAGGCCCTAAATCGATATGTATAGAACCCTCTTAACGTACTTTTTTACCATTATATTCCTGTTAATAAAGGAAAAATCGCCTCAATGCAAAAAACAAAAACTTACATTATCGACGATGATTTGTCATCTCTCTTTATTGTGTATTAAATTGAGTACTAGTGAAACGCTTTCATTAAATTTTGTTCGATACTTTTTGAAGTTTTCTTTTTCGAGCTGTGTACAGACGCCAGCAGGTCAAGCTATCCCAAACTAGCAAATCCCAATTGAACATGAACCTTATCAAATTGTAATAAGTTGAAAATCTATCAAAGAAAGGAGATGTTCCAAAATGTATGGAGCCTGGGCTAGGTCCTTGTACACTATACTTAAAAATAGAGAAATTCATTTAAAATAGTTCTAAACTGTCCAATTACTTTAAAATGGCTTGTTTTGCTGGTAAACACAAGAAATTACCCTTGAAATTGCAACACACAAGAAAAACCCGTCGTGGCGGTAAGCTGTCATTTTGATTGACTAATGACGTTTGACATGTTTATTTCTGTGGAGGTTGAAGCATAGGGTAAATATAAGGGAAAGAAAAGGTATTAAATCCAAAAAACGAAAGCGAGGTTGTTAAAAAGAACTACAGAAACTCAAAACAAAACGAACACAATCTCGACTGACGACGAGACGAAACGCGAAAGTGACTGACACTAAAGTGACACTGTTGTGACAGCTAACAGTTCTCTTGCCATTACACTATTTTAATCTTTGCAGTTCTCTTTCTATGATCTATGGTTTACTGTCATTGTTTTGTTTTTAAGCACAGAGTAATTAAATCGGTGAGACGCCATGTTGAAAGTTGAAAGTCGATAAAAATAATTGATAAATATCAATTCACTACCACAACAGTATACATTTAATTGAATTATCTGTATTTTCCCGAATTCTACAGATTTTTCTCTTTTTTTGAGTTGCTGTACATACTGGCCCATTTTGAAACATCTCCTTTGACAGATGGGGGTAGCTTGATGTGCTGGCGTCTGTACCTACAAAACCGCGCGAACTCGAAAAGTAGGAAATAAATAGCGTTTATAAATAAGACCGTTTGTTTCAAAGTTAAGGTGATAATACACTGTAGCGGATTTTATTAGCCCGGTTTCGCCCAAAAATACTGCGCCCGTTCGTACTTAGAATATGTACACTGAATATGGCGATGGAAAAACATTCCAAGTCTTGAAGATTGTCGGGCGGTCGGCCCTGCTTTGAAGGAACCGCGATTCCGGGATTTTACGTTTTAGATTACTTTAATGAAATGAGCGCGTGTCATTATCGATCTACTTCCAGACGGTGAGATATTGCCGTAACCGGTAGGGTCAGCTAGTTTGAAATAAAAATGAAAGGCAAACGAACTCTACAATACAAGCTATTTATTTTAATTATCATAATTTATGTACAACGCGGACTCGGCTCCACGCACGCACGCGACGACGGCGCGGCCGGGCCGTCAGCGCGCGTCAGAGGGCGGCCAACGCACGTGCATGCACCGGCACCGCGCCCATGTGCGGCACCGCGCCCATGTGCGGCGCCGCGCCCAGGTGCGGCGGCGGCTCCGGCTCGTCCAGGTCCAGCGCCGCGTCGATCATCGTGGTGTCGTGCAGCAGGCGCAGGCGCGACGCGCTCAGGCCGGCCGGCGCCGCGCCCGGCGGGGAGCGCGCGCGGCGCCGGCGCTCCGGCCGCGGCGACGGCGCCACGGGCTCCAGCTCCAGCGAGCGGTTCATGTAGGCGTGGCGCGCCGGCTCGCCGCCCGAGAACAGGTTCGTGTAGCTGCCGCCCAGCGCGGGCGGCGAGCCGGCGCCCGCGGACCCGGCGCACGCGGACCCGGCGCCCGGGGACCCGGCACCCGGGGAGCCGGCGCCCGAAGAGCCGCCGCCCGGCAGGCCGGCGCCCTGCGCCAGGGGCTGCACCGACAGCGGCGCGGGCGCCAGCGTCGCTGCGCTCAGGGCGCGCGCGAAGTTTGGTGGCAGCTCATCTTTGACGTCGATCGTAAACACGCCGCGTCTGCAATACAAAAGGGTCATGAGAGTGACTGCAGCGCGCGCACACTGCTAGAGGCGACAGAGCGCGCACGCACCGGTCGATGAGGCTGGGCGCCAGCGGGCCGCACAGTACGTGCCAGCAGTTGGCGCACGCGTTGCCGCGCGAGTACGGGTTCGGATTAGATACGCCGCGACGTGTCGAAAACGAGCCCTTGATCTGAAAACGATCGATCATGTTATCAGTGTACTATTATGGCAATCTTGAGATCGGTACGGTACGGCGTGCAACTCACGTCCTCGTTGGTGGTCTGGTCGGTCGAGGCGAGGTAGGTGTGGAAGCCAGCCAAGCCCAGCACGGACCACACGGACAGGAAGCACACGGCCGCGACCACTGCGGACGCGGGCGTGGCCCGCAGCGCGCCCGCCAGCCCAGCGCCGCGCGCCAGCAGCGCCACGTGCGTCACTGCGCACGCGAACACGAACACCGCCAGGAACGACAGCGATACCACGAATGTGTAGAAGTAGCGGTAGTTGCGCTTGCCCACACAGTTGCCCACCCAGGGGCAGTGGTGGTCAAAGCGGTCCACGCAGTTGTCGCACAGCGAGCAGTGCGAGGCACGCGGCGGGCGGAACATCTTGCACGTGAAGCAGTACTTGAGCTTGACGGCGCGGCCGCGCACCAGCACCTCGCGCGCGCGCGGCGGCGGGCGGCCCGCCTCGCCCGCCTCCAGCGCCGCCGCCTCGGCCGCGGCCGCGCGCGGGATGATGCCGGGGTCGGACAGCGCCGTGCGCAGCAGCGCCGCCAGCGTCAGCGCGCACAGCGCCGCGCCCGCCGCCGGCACCGCGGCCGACACGCGCGCCGCCAGGAAGGGGCAGTCGAAGGCGAAGTGCAGCGCGCACGTGCCGCAGATGAGCGCCAGCGTGAGCGCGAACACGCCGGGCCGCGGCGCCGTCATGAGGCGGCCGTCGCACCAGAAGCGATTGCGGCCCGCGAACACCTCCCACTTGCGCGTCACGCGCCGCGAGGCCATGGCCGCATCACCGCCCGCGCCGCCCGCAGCCGCACCGCACCCGCACCCGCACCGCACCCGCACCGCGCTACCTGCGACACAATGCTATCAGCGTACAGACTTCTCCAGGCCGCCGCATTACAATGAATAGGGAAGAACGGTTACAACTTTTAATTTAATCGTGATCACTTAGCTATCCATATAGATTTTCAGCAACGCCACTTTATTTAATCAGTAACTATCAGAGGCAGAGCTAATAACAGTCAACCAGCTGTTATCAATACACATGGAATTATCACAGCCTATCAATATTAAGATTGTCATACATAAAGATTGCATATTAAATTTACAAGATACATACATATTACGGACGCCGACATATAACGGTCTGCGATATTACATCTTTCTGCTAAATCCTTTTTGACACATCAGCGGTCTTATTAGATTTGTTTTAATTTATCATAAAAAGAAACAATATTTTATTAAAAATGGTAATGTTGGTGGCAGTTGTTTAGTAATAGTAGTGCCTGAATATGTTCACTTATAAAATCACTACAAATATCTGTATAGATCGCGGCACGTACCTAAGTCGAACCAAAATCAAAACAAACAACCGAAGGTAGGAGCGCATGCACTCGGTGCCAAGTACGGAAAATGATGTACTGAAGTTTGGTTGGAAATAAATTATAGATCGTGGCATGTTAGTTGAACCAAAATCGCATTTTCGTTGATGGAGGTTTCTGCGCTGAGGGGTCTAGAATGATATGCTGAATTCATGGTTACAGTTTGCGCACTGGTTAAAGATTTATCGTGTATATAGATTCCCTCGCCTCGCTTCGCCCCCCAGCTCGCTCGCTTGCTCGCTAGCTGGTGGTTTGGCCTGCGCTTTAGACCTAGAATTTTGTTCTAGAAATGTCTCACACTGTTTATGTTGGGTTGTCATACTATAAACTACATCAACTTGGTCTGCTGGTCTGTAATTCTAATCATAGGTGAAGGTCACAGTACGAGAATAGAGGAGAACAGTCTTCAGAGAGAAATAAACCAACTTAATTGGCAAGCCACTTGTGTAACAGCTAGCTAAGTTAGCACAAGGTCCAGCCTTGCAAGCATAAATATATAACTATGAACAGCTCGACAATAATATTGAATTGCATGGTTCACCAATTAATATGTGACAGCAAATATATCTCATAACTTCTGGAACACAAACAATTGTGACATCGAAGGAACACCAAAACTATCACAGAGACTAGCAACGTCAAATATGCTGATATCAATATAGGATGCTGCAACAGGTTCTAAAATATGTGTGAATGCAACATCAACAAACATAATATCTTGCATCACATCTGCCTACTCAGTTAAATTCAAGAGAATGTGAACCCTCGTTGTGTTCGAAAATATCTGGCATTACTTTGGCAGCATATACACATATTTTTGAAGCCATTGCAGCATCCAATATATTGACAGTGCTTTCACGCCAGACAGTTTTGGTACTCCATCAATGTCACATATTTGTTCTGCCACTTATATACGCCTGCCACATATTATCACATAAGTCTAAGTCATAAGATATGATATCTGAGACCAGTCAGTTACTCATTTTTGTTAAGTAGATGCCAAAACTTACCCTTGTAACAATATTGTCTGACACTGTGTATCTACAACTTATTAATACAGCCAATAAAATTACTATGTTTTAATAGTTGAATTAATTAATGTAAGATAACTTACAAAATGAGTGGTTGCTTAGAGCATGAACCGAGGAGCTAGTCAACACAGCCCACCACAAACATTGTGCTGAAGGTTGAATGAAAGAAAAAATTAAAGAAGTTAAGGAAGGAAGGAAGCTCGCATTGTGACACATAATATGTATTACTGAAGTTCACCCCTACACTGATCAAACCTAAATGAGTTTGCTTTTGCTTCATTCAAATTGGAAGTACTTACTTACCCAACCAATTTTACACACTGTCCAACATCATTATAATATATTTGAGCTTTAAGAGCCCTGAAAGTAATGATATCAACTGTAACTTTTTGCCAAGCTGTCGCCAGTAGGTGTGCCCTCATTTCGTTCAGCACATCATAAAAGCTGATAACAATAATCATTATTATGTTGCATGTTTCCATTTCTATGCGTGGTGTAACTGGCGTTTGCAAGATCTGCACGGTATGAATGGGAGCGGCATTGCTTAACACTAAGATTAGACTCACCTTAATTATAATTACAGAAGATATCCTGGAGATGACAAGCTGTCCATATTATGGTCCTTATAGAATGATATGATTGTTCTCAACTTCGCTATTATAATTCTCTTTCAATCTAAATATCAACTTTATATGTGCACGTTTTATTTATAAAAACTTTATTTCGAATAGTGTGATTAGTTATCACTCGTTATTTGATCAAAATAACTTGCTAGAATAGTTTTACTATCAAACTTAAAACTTTCTTGTTTTCTACATTCTACATGACAGATGTAGTGCCACAGCAGATACAAATTTCAATTTGCTTCAATCGGTCAGATTAGTGGTCAGACCATGGAATTAGTAAGTACCATGTAAAACACGTGTACAGAAGTACAGAGGCTAGCAGGTCAATCTATCCCAAACTGTCAAATTTTGCCAATTAAAAAACATTAACCTTATCGCATTGGAATAAAGTTGAAAATCTATCAAAGATGTTTGACAGATTGGGGTAGCTTTATGTGCTGGGGTCTGTACATAAGACGCCAGTGCACATCAAGCTATCCCAAAATGTCAAATTTTCCCAACTTAACATGTACCAAGTATTTGTAATAAAATATTAAAATATTCTAATCGTATTGGGAGTTATATATTCGAGCCGTTTGGGGTAACACTTAGGCCCTGTTGCCCTGGGGTCTGAGTGCCCACTTGGTTTTCTGAGACATCGCCAAGCGGAAAAGATGGCTGCCAAGTTTTGTTTACCCACCAAACTCCAGATGTCGCTATTGTCTATGGGAATTGATGACTGGTTCTAAATGTCGCCCCCTGGACGTCACGCTGCGTGTGCAAGCGCATGCGCGCCACCCTCTATTTTTCACAATGAGTCGAAATTCCAATTCGTATAGTGCTAAAACCTGTTTAGTTAGAACTCTGATTCTGGAGTTGTTGTCAAGAGTTGATAAAGTACTACTAGGGCACGGAGAGAAACAACAAAAATATTGACCAAAATAGGGTTAAAAATTTATTTGAAGTTGACAATAGCAAAATACATAACTCCATTTATCATGTCATATCTCGCGACCGTAAATATGCTCAGAAATTAAAAAAATCCCAACCGAAAAAAGCTCGTATCAAAACGAATGCAATGAGCCTAAAAAATCTAGTAACGAGCAAATATAATACCTGCGGCAGTGCCTGAAACCTTAAACAAATAAACAGTGCACTGACTTATAATGTATGTTTCAGCTCTAAGGCACACTGTTTATTATATTTTATTACTATTATGTTCCATTATATTTTATTCACTCACAGTTAGTATATAGTTTTACGGTAATTATATGGAAGAGCGGAGTCTTAATCTTAGTCTTAAGTAATGCTTATGCTGATTATAACACAATCAATTATTTTGTATTTTTTTTATCTAACATTGGCTGTATATGTGCTCAAAACTGAAAAAATAATAACCGGTGAAAATACATTTATAAGGAATGTAATGAGCCTATTAAATCTAGTATCGAGCGAATACAACGGCTACAGCTCTATCGAGAATCATACCAACTTGTGTTAGCAAACCGTAAAACATTTTTTATAGGTAACGTTTTCACGAAAACAAACGGCGCAGACTCGAATTGCGCCTGCTTATATATTTTTTAGTAACAAATTATAGTTTATTTTCATCAATTAAAAGTTATATGAATACTATGTGTAAATTCAGCATACCATTCTAGACACCCTCCATTCTAGAGCGAAGGAAAATTTTGGTTAGTTTTACAAAAAAAAAACAGCTGTTTCATAGAAAAGTGCAATACCGACGCGGTCAAAATGTATGGAACGAAAAAGAATCACAGGGCATCAAAAAATTCGTCTGTATCGCTGTCAATGGGAAAAGCGCCCAGAAGACTGGCAGCATTGCCACGTTGTATGGCGATGCTGATTCTTTGGCCGAAGAATAGGCCAGCCCTCTGGTCCTTGTCACGCGAAGAGTCGACTAACTTGTTTGTCAAGTCGACATTCGGCCATTGTCAACTGCGGTTTACCCGACGTTGATGCGCTTTCCGAGTGTAATTCAGCTAATTCTGTTAAAATTGTTAGGTACTTGTTACTGTTATTTGTTTTGTTTTTATTTCATAATATTTGTTAGTGACATTTGTTTGACAATTTGACAAACAAGCTAATAGATGTTAAATGATTTTATTTCTGTACTAGCGGTCGCCCGCGGCTCCGCCCGCGTGGATGTCGGTTACCGCTGCAAAAAGCCTACCCAGGAAAGACACGGTCAGCAAAATGATTCCCAGGTCAATTCACAGACATCGACACTAACATCGACGACGCAGTCATTATCCGCAGGCTGCATAGACTCCCCTCCCGCACGCGCACCCCGTCTTGGTGACGCCCACTTCGCAACGGGCCGTGCAGCAGAAATCGTATTAATTTAATTTCGCCATAACTTTAAAACCAAACGTCCAATTTTAATCATTCAAAGACCAAATATTATCTACATAAACTGTACTTAGTGATGAAATAATTTATTTTGATAAGGATTATAGCATGAGTAAAATAAATGCGTTTAAATGTAGTCCAAAAAAAAGTCAAGATAAAAAATATAAAAAAATGGTTGTTGTGCCTCACTCGACATAGATAGGTATAGTCTGTCGCTGACTTTTTTGTAGATATTTATAAAAACCACAATTAATTAGAACATTTTATCAATCAATCAATCACTTTATTATCAGGCAGCTGATGCCCATAGATAAAATACACAAAATAATCTTAAAAATATTAATAAACTAATACATATTATGAAACTTATCAAAACTATAACTATACACGTAAAGTGGTCGGCGTCGTGTATCGCTGTGAGGTGTCGCGTAACCGTCCTCGGAAACGCCGATATACGACACCTTTCGGCCAAAAGTCCTCTTTCAAGCAGGTCTGTAGATGCTGGGTTGGAACTCGGACCACGAACGACTTAAAGTTGACGTCGTGGCGTGATTCCAACCTTTCGACCCTCAGAGTCCAGTTGGTCTTCACTTTCAAGTACTGCACGACTTCCTCAATCTTCGTGGAATGATGCAGACGTGAAATGTACAGCTGCGTCGTAGGCACAGCAGGGCGCAGCAGCATGCTGGGTCCACTCGGTGCGGTACCGCACAAGTTACGAGAGCAAGGCTTCTTCTTCCTTTCTACCTTAGTAAAACCTTCCTCATCAACCAGGCCCAATCTTGGCACGGAGTTGCGGACCGCAGTCAGGGCAGGTTGAGTACCCTTTTTCAGATTACCCCCTTTTCTGGTTTTTCGCTGTTGCTGCGACGCATCAGATTTGCCGGTGGCGACAATAGCAGCGTAGGCACGAGGGGTCGACGTACCTACGTGTGACGTTCCCACAGCCGGTGTTGTGGTGCGGGCGACGGTGGCGGCGGGCGGCGCTTGCTCAGCGTTATCGGCAGCGGGTGACGCACCTGTGTTCGCCGATCCAAAACTGCCGATAGATGCATTTTGCGCTCCTCGACGCGTGTTCACCTTTGAGGCCTCTGGTGACCCAATTACTGAACCAACGTTGCGCAATAATGCTATTTCTGAACGTAGTTCAATATTTTTCTTTTCTGAAACCTCCATTCTGGACTGCATTTTGGTCATCTCCACTTTCAAGGTAGTGATGTCCTTTAGCAGCCGTGTAACGTCGACGTGATCGAATGTGACGGGGGGCAGTTTACTCAGCTCCTTCGCCACGAAATCCGGCACGTCGTCCGGGTCCGTCTTCTTCAACATATCGATGATATCTTGAATACCCTTCTCGGTTCCATCCCTGCGGCGAGACGGCATCTGGTCTAGTTTACCAAGTGACTGGAACAGTAACTGTTTTCCGCTGCTGATCTCGTCCTCCTTGAAATTGGACCGGCATATCTGCAGGATGCTCACCTCGTCCATGTAGTCGATAGCATGAACTAGGAATGCCAGCAATTCATTAACTACGAGTGGTTTGGAACTCATAGCGTTTACGGGCAGCGGCTATACGGCCGCGCAACACGCGAATAAAATTCGTGCCGTGCACAGTGGAAACACGTCCGTGTCCGAGCGCGCATCGCACTGCAACTATCTTTTATAGTTTAGGCAGCGTACGCAAAATAAGTAACTTTTCTGGTTAATTTTTTACACCTTGTGTCCGAAAACCCCAAATATCTTACGGAACCCTATTTTTTTCCAAAATAAAATTTAGCCTATGTTACTCGTGGATAATGTAGCTTTCGAATGGTGAAAGAATTTTTAAAATCGGTCCAGCAGTTTTTGAGCCTATTCATTACAAACAAACAAACAAAGTTTTCCTCTTTATAATATTAGTGTAGAAGTAGGTTTGTAGTAAACACTTTACACGTCAATCCTATTTTTTTTAACTAGATGAGGTCGGCGTTTCCTATCTGACTACCCTGAGAAGAAAGGCCGAAACAAACTCAGAGGTCACAGTCTCTTTTAAAGTCCAGACATAATTTTAGTCAGATCATGTGAAGACCATGTATGTGGAATGGTGTCTGAAATCGTCGTGAAAGAAATCAATACATCAATCATTAAAGAGCACCTGCCTCCCGTTCCTGTAAAAAATCTTACATGTTTTTGTCGAACAGAAATATTGAACTTACTATCAGTACACCGACACCGTGCGAAAAGACGTTTCACGTCAAAATACAATATCTGTGGTCATGCCACATACTAATTTTGACGTTTGTCGTTTTGGCATTTTTATTGACATCCAAAGCCAGCTGCTGAGTTGAGGGTTATCGATAGTCGTTTACCAAATAGTACTTTTAATTACGAAAATTACATTAAAACAATACATGTTGATGAGCTGCTCGTGTTGAAAAAGTTACATACAATCTTGTACTTAAACATGTACTCGTTGACTATTAGTTAGCCATTTTTATAAAGCTGCCGCGCTCTGCCGAAGGGATAAGTTTCAATGTTTTCTCTAAATAGTTAACTTAATTTGAAGAATTTACTTTTTTCTATTGTACACCCAAGGGGTATGTTACAGAGACAGTTTTATAATTTTGTTCATATTTATTTGTTTAATAATCTACTCAATATTCTAAATTATTTATATATACATCTGCCGGATGTTATGCCACCTAGCAAGAATTATTTTGTAACTCAACGCATCATTCTTCTAATTTCATTACAATTGAACGCATTATGATCCTTGGAAGCGAAATATGAGGTCGTCGAGGTGGTGGCAAGTAGCAGTAGCGGGGCCGGGGCGTGATTAGTGAACCATGGGGCTGGACGGGTCGCGGCGCGAGGCGCTGGTGGTGGTGGCGCTGTGCCTGGCGTGGTACGCGGCCAGCTCGGCCAGCAACGTGGTGGGCAAGCTGGTGCTGACGGACTTCCCGTACCCGGTCACGGTGACCATGGTGCAGTTGCTGAGCATCGTGGTGTGTAGCGCGCCCGCCTTCGCGTTGTGCAGCGTGCGGCGCGCGGTGGACTTCCCGCGCCGCTACTACTGGCGCACGCTCGTGCCGCTAGCCTTCGCTAAATTCCTCACCACCATTTGCTCGCAAGTGTCCATTTGGAAAGTGCCTATTTCTTATGCACACACAGGTTAGTTATATGACCATGCTTTAACATCTCTAAAAGCAGCAGCGGTCCAGTACTCCAGTAGTAACTAATAAGTGGCCATTGGTTCGAACCCAGGCACTTTACTTAATTGCCATTTACTTCATCGTTGCCATTCTCAAATCATTGTAGGAACATATCTCGAGAAGTGTGTGACGGTAACCTTGAATCTAAAATTGTGCCGACGTGCGCTCTCGCAGTGAAGGCGACGACGCCGCTGTGGACGGCGGGGCTGGCGTGGCTGCTGTTCGGCGAGCGGCAGACGCGCGGCGTGCAGCTGGCGCTGGTGCTGATCGCGCTGGGCGTGGGCGTGGCGTCGGCCACGGAGCTGCAGTTCGACGCGCTGGGGCTGGGCGCGGCGCTGGCGGCGGCGGCGCTGCTGAGCCTGCAGCACCTGTACTCCAAGCGCGTCATGCGCGACACGGGCGTGCACCACCTGCGCCTGCTGCAGACGCTGGGCCGCCTGGCGCTGCTGCTGTTCGCGCCGCTGTGGGCGTGGCACGACGGCGCCGCGCTGCTGGCGGGCGCGGCGCCGGGCGCGGGCTGGCGCGCGGGCGGCGCGCTACTGGCCGCGGACGGCGCGCTGGCGTGGCTGCAGGCCGTGGCCGCCTTCAGCGTGCTGTCGCGCGTGTCGCCGCTGGCCTACGCCGTGGCGTCGGCCGCCAAGCGCGCGGCCGTGGTGGGCGCGTCGCTGCTGCTGCTGCGCAACCCGGCGCCGCCGCTGAACCTGGCCGGCATGGCGCTGGCGGCGCTGGGCGTGCTGGCCTACAACCGTGCCAAGCTGCAGGCGCGCCGTCAGCCCGCGCTGCCCGTGTGACGTCACCCGACCTAGCTCGGAGACGGTCACTTGGAATTTCGGTGCTCATTCAACATAAATAAAGAGAGGGCTGAATTACACAATCAGGCCCGCCGGGCCTGCTTGCGGACTACCGCTCCGCTGCGAAAATCAGTCGAATCTCTTTACTAGCCGTTCTCGTGTACACGTCATAATGTGTCGCGTACATTCTCATTTGATAATTTCACAATAGACCGAGGCTGCTCGTTTGAGCACACAGACGGCAGACGCAAGTAACTATAGACTCAAATTTAATTTAGTAACTTTGTTCAAGAAATCACAATAAAAAAATCTTTTGATAAAAGACATTAGCGATGGAAAAATCAGCCTTAATTTACGGAAAAATAATATTTTTTATACTATTGTGCAAAATCTGCATAAAATTATGTTTTATTTATACCCTACAAAAAAATTTGTATTGAATAATGGTAGTCTATACTCCATTTGAAATAAGATTAGACTTTAAACAAGCCTTTTTGACAGTCCGTTCAACCAATTTTGACTACCATTCCGTAGGCATAAGGATGGCATTCAAATCAAATCAAAATCAAAATATTTTATTTCACATAAACCTGCATGGGCACCTATGAAATGTCAGAAGCTAGGTGCACGGTTCCAATTTGTTGCTTCCTATGGAGAGGAGCCGGCAAGAAACTCCACGGTTACTCTTTTAAAAATAATTGGCTTTTACAATGTTTTCAAAATACAGTGATAATAGGTATGGGAGGACAATGCAGGCCTGTCAATAAGTACCAGGTACTTAGAGGAATGAAAAAAACAGAATAGAATATCGTCTACAAATCTAGTCTGTCAGGCCTACAATGTTGGTGCGGGTTGTTCGAAAGAGATACCGCGGCCCCTAGCACACAGGCAACTGAGGGAACACGGGTGGGTTTTAGTCAGTAAAAGTCTGACACGCCCTCCCGCTCCACCCAGAGCGGGAGAAGTTATTTGATGATTTCCCACCAAAAAAAAAAAAAAAAAAGCCTACAATGTTCTCTCATTCATAATATGTAAAAGAATCTATATAAAATGAAGCTATTTGAACCAAGTGACATGATTTCTATAACAATCACCAATAATAAATAGTCGAAATTAAAATTCATGTATAATGTCAAATAGTGACGAGACTATGTCAGACATTGTAAAAATAAAAAGAATAAAAATTAACATTAAAAACAAAAAGTGGTTACAATACCAACTGTTTACTGCAGATGTCATTTATCGTGCCTCTAACGCAATAGGGGTCAAAATCAGTTGAACGGACTTTAAAAAAAGGTTTATTTAAATGTCTAATCTTATTTCAAATGGAGCATACATGTATAGGGTCCTGTTGAACACTCATCAGTGGTAACACATCGATATAGCCTTGATGTAATAGCAGTAAGGACGGCTTGCGTAGTGCAAGTGATACCACTGACGTGCCATTGACTGTGCGCACAGCACCGGACGAGCAGGAGTGGAGAGCGTGACACACGAGTGGATGTCGCTAACATTACAGTAGCTAGTGTGGTCCGCGGGCCCGCACCTGTTGATGGCGTATAGTCGTGAACTGGACACGTCATCAAAGTTGCAATATTGTTCGGCTTAGCCGTTTTGTTTTAATAGGAAAATTATTAGATTTTTTTAAATAAATGCTTGTGATTATTTAATTTTCTTTGTTTTATTTATTTTTCAAGTTGTTTGTTCCTTTAAAAAAAAAAAGGTAAAATGAAGCCACTTGTGTCCGGGACGTGGGAATCTATAAGATCTTTATGGTGTGCCGACCCCGCCGATCGTATATGGCCCCGATCAAAATTTAAGAGTAGGTTTGATGTTTGGGGAAAAGGTAGGATCCTCCGACTAGACAGGTGTTGGTCTGTTGGCTTTGTAACTTCGCGCAAATGCTAATATCGCGAGCATTTTCGCTTGCGTTGTAGGATTTTTGTGTCATCCAGATATCACGCTTGTGGTCTGTCCCAAAAGTATATCTAATGAAAATGTAAATTAGTGCATCAGAAAACGTAATCTGTGAATCCAACGTTGAAGTACAGCCGCCAATGGTTTGATTTTGAAGATTTAGTGTAAGTTTTTGATGAGAAATATTGAATAAAAATATGATTTAGCTACAAGCTTCCGCCCGCGGCTTCGCCCGCGTGGAGGTCGGAAATTATCTCGCGGAAACGTACTACCGGGATAAAAAGTATCCTATGTGTTAATCTAGGTTATCATCTATCTGTGTGCCAAATTTCATCCAAATCCGTTCTGCCGTTTTTGCGTGAAAGAGTAACAAACATCTTTCCATCCATCCATACTTACAAACTTTTGCGTTTATAATATTAGTAAGGATGGTTACATGAGTAAGAATGTTTTTTTTCTCATGCCCAAAATAACTTTAAAAGTTTTCAAATATTTTCAAAATTGGTCCAAAACCTGTAACAAAAAAGTGACGTCACGTCGGGGGACGGCTAATGAAAAAAGGCAGTAAACAGCAGTTATCGTTCCTATAATTCAGGCATAAATTATTCAACAATAATGAATGCCTGAGTTCTCGTCTCGTCTGTTTGACCTTTTTTTAGTAGCCGTCTCCCGACGCAACGATGCTCTGATCAAAATATTACCTAAGTACTAAGTAGGTACCTATAGGGGACGGGTGTATGAAAAATGGTGGTGCTTCGGAGTTACACTGTAATCACACAAATTTAACAGAACTTTATTCAGATTCGGAAACCTGAGTGCTTGCCTTACATAAAAAATGTTCAACTAGGATGGGTTACCACACAGTTGACCAGGCACCGGTAGTTGACCACTTGCGGCATTGAGTGTAAGTATTAAATTCTCTCGTCACTGTTATTCATTTTATGTTGGCTACATGTGGCCGGAACTAACACAAATCAACCAATCACATTACGGCTAATGAGACAACCAGTGAACCAGTGAACCCTTAGAATAATATGCTTTAGTTATTATTCTAAGAGTGAACCCTACAATTTCGTTTTATTTCCACTTGTCGCTGACACTGACAGTTGCCATTCAGCCGCCATTGCAATAAAAACGAGAGTTTTGCTAAGTAATAATATTTTGTATTTAAGTTTTTTTCTTTCCCTTAACCTTTTGAACGCCATTGACGCCATACGTGACCAGCAAGCGCGTGCCCTGTACGCCAACGACACATCATCTTTGAAGAGTCCCTCCTGGCAGTGACGGGAGTCACTGAGGTGAATACCACGAGGGGCATCATTTAGAGGGCTCGCACTCATATTTGCCCCCTTCCAGATTTTTGAAGTCTACGCTTCAACCCGGGCAGCATGTTGGGAATCGAACCCAACACAAAACCCTACGCGCGGTCAACGCGTCATAGCCGGCACGCTGAAGGGCGGCGCGGCGGCGACATGGCTCGGGCTAGCGAGCACTCGCTTCCACGGACGTCCACTCCACCGCGACGAACGACTCTCTCTCTCATCAAATTATTAATTATTTGTCCGGGTAAATTTACATTTGTTAATAAGCACGGCAATAAACCATTGCCACAGTCCACTTTTATTTGCTCCCCGCGCTAACAACAAACATGTTTTCGTGGACGCCCATGGGCGCCGGGAGTGGGGTACAATAACCATACTGGGTTGCCATGCGTGTATAGTAGGCACGCTATGATCGACATGTACCTCACTTAAATCTACGCAGCTGTAGGTACGTTTGTTTGCCACAGTGAAGCTAGTTGTTAATTTAACCTCATTTCTCTTTGCTACTCCATCATCAGATTCTGATCACGATCTATACCTATTTATTGAGATCATTCCAAACAGGCCAAACACGATACTCTGCTGTAGTTGGTGAGGCATGGGCGTAGCCACGGTGGGGCAGGGTGGGGCGCTTGCCCCACCCTGGCTCTGACCTGTAAGCCACCAAACCAAACGTAAAAAATAAATTATCTAGGTACTAACTACAATACTTAATATCCGTAAGAAAGTTCACACTCGACAGTCGACACAAAAAAAAATGCGATCAAAACCAAAAGAGCGCGCGCGATTGACCGCACGCGCGCATCGGTCGGTCATGCGTTCAATTCAGAATTTCTTGTCTCTGTTTGCCTTATTGCGAAATATTCCGCACTGCTTCAACCGATCGCAAATGTGTTAGTCAAAAAGCATTGACTTGCTCCAGTGTGCGAATCACATTAAAAGAATCATCGACACATTAAAAAAACATCGTGAAAATGTGGACGATCACAGAGGCAGTTTCATAGCTGAAGCTCAAGTGATCGCTGACGCTCTAGAAGTTGATTTTACAATGCCACACATCGCAAAAAGACAAACGCACCGTGAAAATCCTCCGGCAGAGATTCCTACCCAGTTTTGGAAACGATCGTTGATTATTCCTTACCTAGACTCGCTAATTATGTCATTGGAAGAACATTTCTCGGAGAACAACTTACGCATATTATTTGATCTCATTGCACCCATATAACATGTTGCAAATGACATTCGAAGAATTTTTGAAAAAAACAGAGGCCTTTCGCGAGTTTTAAAACTAGTAGTGCTAGTTTCCACAGCGAGGCTGAGCTGTGGTACCAGTTATAGGAAGAAAAAAAGGCAATGAATGTTCTGAAAGACATGGAAGAGGCAGAACTGATAAAGGATTCAGAAATGTTTTATCCGAGCATAAAACCTGTGCTTGCTATTTTAATGGCCCAACTGGGCCCAACCGTGTACGACCGTGTACTATAGAGAGGTATTTCAGTACGTTACGGCGCGGCGTGTCAAGACATGGCTTCGCTCCACCATGAGTGAAAATTGTCTGAGCGGTCTCTGTATGCTGAGTGTTCACAGGATGAGGATCGCTGAAGCGAAAAATAAATTGGAAGCCGAACTGCTAAGGAGGTTCTGTCAGAACCCACGCCGGCTTCTCTTAAAGTAATATTATGAAGTTAGCTAATACTTAAATAAATAAACAACCTATTAATGCCTGGAAGAGCTATTGGGCCATGAAAGATTTAATGAAGAGCGACCTTCGTCTATCACTCAAGAGAAGACTCATAGACGTATGTATTCTTCCCATTCTCACATATGGTTCTCAAACATGGTCTTTGACAATTCAGCAGAGGTCCACGCTCGAGGTTTGCCAGAGAGCTATGGAACGGAGTATTCTGGGTATCAAACTTGTGGACCGGTTTAAGAATACAACAATCCGTTCCATTACGAAAATAACTGATGTCACTCGGAAAGCTGCCACGCTTAAATAGAATTGTGCTGGACACATCTGCCGTATGTCAGACGATCAATGGGCCCAGTGGGTCCCGCTTAGTGGCAAACGACATCGCGGCAGGCCCAGACGGAGATAGCGGGATGAGCTGAACTCCTTTAATAAAGATTGGTCCTTGTCAGCTTTGGACAGAGAGAGGTGGAAAGAGAGTAGGGAGGCTTTTGCCCAGCTGTGGGACGTTGAAGCTAAAAAAAAAAAATTGTACACTTACTATAGCTGAAAGTACTATCTATAGATATATAAACCTCTAAATTGAGTGATTAACAAATTGGCATACGCCCATAGAGCCCAAACGGCTGAAGTTAGAGACACATCTTTGGGTGGAAAATTTCGTGGTGTAGGTAGGTGAGCAATAAGAAAGTGTTTTGGATAATTCGAATTATACATACAGATACAGGGTGCTATAGGGTGTAACCTTTTTGTATGAAAAAATTAACCGGGGTAAGACCGCGGGTATAATTTGCTAGTTACATATTATTTTAGACTGCTGCCCCACCTTGAGCCCGTGGCTGGCTACGCCCATGGGTGAGGGAGTTGGGTTTCCTGCAAATTCCAAATGAATCAATGATTTTATTTCTGTAAGTTGGTACTTAGGTTTGTACAAACACTTATGCACCTCAATAATAGTTAGATAAGAAACGATAGGGCCGAGGACACTATCCTGACGTACAGCAATAGTTATTTGTTATGCAAGGCAGCAAAGTCGTTTTTTGGTGCGAGTACTTGTATTGAATCCTGAGCGTAGCGAGGCTTTCAAAGGTACGAGACGCAGAATACCTTAGCTGCCGAGCGAAACACACAATTTTTCACCTCACTACAGAGAGGAAAATGCTAGGTGCAAGAAAAACAGCTTAAATAATATAAGGTAACATTGATTCTTCCAGTAGATTTTTTTATTGTTCTTTTTGTAATCCTTTTTTTTATTTAAGTATATTTTTATTTAATTAAATAGGAACAACAAACAGCTACATTATGGAATGTTACAAAAATAAAACATATAAGTTAAATAATAAGTAATAACGTAGCCCACAGCGCTGCCATTATTATTTAAAACTATTAATTTACTAGGAGGTGAACTATACATGCATGACAGTTACACTAAACAATATACATATAAAAAAGTATTTAAAAAAACGAATATTATATTAAAAACAATTGAAGAACTAGACCAAGAGTTCAAGTGTGTCAAATAAAAGGCAACGAAACCTTTTCAAACAGCATGTAAATATATCTGCGTTCAAATGCTTCATTGTAGGTTGCTTCCATTCGCCGAATCGGTGAACGTACACCAGTGTTAGATCGGCAGGTACCTACTGCAAAGAGTTTGCCTGCACGCACCTACCGTCTATGAACAGTTCTGGGGACTTCATAGCATAACACATTATTTAAATCAATACAATCAAAATTGCCGTTAACAATGTTATACAATGTCATTGCTTCTAATTGTTTACGTCTAGAGCTGAGCGTCAAAAGGCCAGTATTTACTGAGCAATTGGTTTTACGGTAGATAAGTTTTGTGACACCTGTAGTGCATTGCACGAAGAATTCTACGTTGGACGTTTTCTAAAGTGTCAATGTATTTGCCACAGAACGGGTTCCAGGTGGATATTGTTCGATGCAATAATTGCAATCGACCACTTTTGCTGACCTAGCGATACAATACGGTCGCACTAAATGCGCCGCGAGCTCAATGCATTACGGACAGCAACCGGGTGCATGCATTTCCATCATTTTGTTCATTTTAGCGACAGCTTAGCCTAAACGTTACATTGTTAGCTCTCAGCAATAAACTTTTTAAAGTTATTTGAGTGTTTAACTTAGCGTAACGAATACCACCAGGTACCACTTAGGTTGCACCCCTACATTTTGGTCCTTCGAGCCGATTCAAAGACTTCGCGGACGAACCTATTCTTCGGGACTGACGGTTCGTGAAGTGAACTGAACTAGTAACACCGTATTGCAGTGTTTCTTTTCTTAGCTTAGCAGTGACTGGTGGTTACCTTAGCAGCGAGACTTTAGTAGCAGTATATTGAGTTGGAGTGCTCAATATATTCTCTCAGCGGTATCAGCAACAGCGGTGCTCAGAGAGTTCCGTTCCAGCAGCAATGAGTTTACAGCTCACACTAGCGACACCAGTGGATCACTGACGTGGTGAGCAACCCTCGTCAGGTTAGCAGCGACAAAGGATTCTTCCAAGTAAGATCGTTCAATTTTCTAACCCAAGCAGCGAGATGGAGAGTATTTTCTTCAATCCGAGATTGCGGAGGGTATTAGAAAACTCCTCATCAATTTTAAAAAGGATAGTGTAGAGCGTAAGACGTTAGATTACTGTAAGTGTAAACTCGAGTTACTTGAGAAGTACTGGAGGGACTTTCAAGTGAATCATGAAAAGATTCTTCCTTTTGAACAGACGAATCAGAAATATTTTACCAAGTCTGAATTTGAGAGTACGTACCAGCATTATTTAACAGCTAAGCTTATTAGTCAATATAGACTTGATGCAACAAGATCAGAAATCACCGTATCTTCCTCAACCACCCCAGCGAGATGCACCCGGAACTTCAGCGAGTTAGCCGGGACCGCCAGCAACAGTAGCAGCAACTCCGACCTTCGAGTCAAGAGGGTCCAACAGCAAGCTTGACGATATGCTTCATAAGCAGTCGGCCAATTTTAAAGCGTTACTTAGAGCAGTCGACAATATTGATGTTGAAAATATTGTTGATAAGTGGGAGTTCGAAGACGCCCTTCGAAACCTGCACAGTCGGTGGACTACCTACCATTGATAACCTTCATTGGGAGATCATTGGGGAATCGGGGGAAGATGTAGCAGGAGATTATGAGTATATCTTTACCAAGCACGAGCGAACTTTTAACAGCTTCGCTAGTGCGCTTCGTTTTCTAAAAATGAATCCTAGCGAGATCGATTTATCGCCCCCGAAACCTCCTGCTTACTAAATTTCATGAAAATCGTTGGAGCCGTTTCTGAAATTCAGATGATATATACATATACAGGAAAAGTTTTTATTCAGTGCGCAAACTGTAACCATGAATTCAGCATATCATTCTAGACACCCCAGCGCAGAAATTTTTCGTCGGTTCTACAAGAAAAATATCAGCTGTTTCATAGAAAAGTACAATACATACGCGGTCAAAATGTATGGAACAGCCGATTTTTTTTTTTTGTATCATGATATACTGAATTCATGGTTACAGTTTGCGCACTAATTAAAAACTTATCCTGTCTACAAGAAGGTATTAGATTACATAATGTGTATGAAAACCTTCCATGGGAAGGAAACATTAACAGGTCAAACGCCATATTCAGAAAAACAACCACAAAATTTTCACATTTCCTCCACCATGCTTTAATGTCTTTTTATGTACTTAGGGTCGTACGCTTTATTCGGAGGCCGTCGTACATATGAACTTAATCTGTTTATTTTTGTCTCGTAAGAAAATAGAATATTTTTCCACTGTCTAACTGTCCAGTTTACATACTTTCTAGCAAGAATATTTTTTCACTGTCTAACTGTCCAGTTTACATACCAAATACCAAAACCAAACCAAACCATACCAAATTATCTGGTATATCAAATCCTTAAAGGTGGTTAAGGATTTGATATACCAGATAATTTACTATAACATGTTACAATTTTAACCATTTTTACCCAAGGATTCCGAAAATATTTATTTTAAGTATGTTTTTTATTTACGAAATTTCTACCTTTCGTAACCATTAAAAAATGAAAAAAAAAATGTTTTTGTTGAAACTACAACAAAGTAATTTCAAAACCATATTTTTTAAATGCTAACCGAAATTTCTATTCGATATTAAAAAAAAAAAAAAAAAAAAAAATATATTATCGTAATCCTTGGGTAAAAATGGTTAAAATTGTAATATGTAACAGTAAATTATCGGGTATATCGAATCCTTAACGGTGGACCACTATTTACGCCACACCTGTATACATATATATGACTACCATAAAGTGCAAAGTTCGATGGATAAAATAGCTGAGCAAAAAAAAAGGTTGCCATCACTGCCACGTCAGTCAACACCACAATGAACTTTATTATTGTTACGATAAGGTTGCTGTTGGGTTGCTACTGTCAGAGGTCAAATAATTGTGAACGGATTGTATATTTTAGCGTATGTTACGATGTAAGATAGTGTATAACAAAATAACGTAACATTTTATTTTTCATAATTTCGAGCTTCGTTTCTTGGATAGGTTCGATTTTATTAAGAACTCGTCTGCATCTGTACGATAGCTTGAAACCTTTGTAAGCTATGAACAAATTACATTACTGTTCATATTTTCAGTGAGCGCTTCTTTCCAATAAGTACCGATAAATTGCATAAAAACAACACCTAATAAATATATAATTTATTTACATTAAACTATCAATTCATAATCTCACACGTAACATGCTAGCAAGTATAAAAAGTAGTCATCATTCTCACACACGGAACATTCAGTCGAGAGTCGCGCAGCTAACACGTCTACAGCTCCTCGTGCTCGGCCGCCAGCTCTTCGGCATCGGCCTCAAGCTCGTCGCCGTCGGCCTCGGGCACGGCGTCGGCGTCCAGGTCGTCGTCGTCGTCGGCGGGCGCGGCGCCGGGCGGCAGGCCCAGCGACTGCTGCAGCATGTCCTCCACGGCCTCGGCGAAGTCCGTGGCCTGCCCCTCCTGCAGCAGGTAGCCCGAGCGGATGGCGGCCGTGCGGTACAGCGTGTGCGCCGCGCGCTCCGTGGCCGGCGCCTCGGGCGCCTCGCGCACGAGCCGCAGTAGCTCCACGATGAGCGGGTGGCGCGGGTTGATCTCCAGCATCTTCTTCTGCGTCAGGTGGTGCTTGCGCTGTGCGTCGTCGGCCTGTGCAGGGAGGGCGAGTGTGAGTGTGTGTGTGTGTGCGTGTGGCGCAGGGCGCGGGGCGGCACGTACCTTCTGGTGCGCGTTGGACAGCGCCAGACGCTCCATGTTGCCGGTCCAGCCGAAGGCCGTGGCGGCCAGCGCGGCGGGCGAGCGGTCCAGCCTGCGCGACACGACGCAGCGCGTCACCCACGTGCCCAGCTTGTTGCCGAGCCATGTCGTCAGAGGCTCGAACTGCTTCTTGTACGCTTCCAGGC
Organism: Antitype chi; assembly: GCA_947359405.1. Taxonomy (NCBI): domain Eukaryota; kingdom Metazoa; phylum Arthropoda; class Insecta; order Lepidoptera; family Noctuidae; genus Antitype; species Antitype chi. The sequence goes on along the minus strand of OX375810.1, from coordinate 2,851,214 downwards.
GCTCCTTCTGCTGATCGTCTGCGGAACGAGTACGGTACTGTCAGTGCCTTTACCCGCTAACGATGCTCGGAGAACAGGGGAGAGGGTACTCACTCTCTTCCAAGTCGAAGATCTCCTTCGCAATGTTCTGGAATTTCTTGCCGTCGTACTCGGGCAGCGAGGACAGGCAGTACTCGTCCACGGCCTCAGTGAGGTACAGCACTTCGTAACCGCGGCGCACTAGCCGCTCCGCGAACGGAGACTTCTCAACCTGCACAAGTATAACTCTGGTTACCGTCCTTTCCACACTTTTTTGTCAGGTTCTAAAACGATCGACGATACTGACAGCTGAACTTTTGATGTGAGTAATAAATTTGAGAACATCCCAACAAAAACAATGTGAAAATGGGAGCCAAGTTCAATATTAAGGATATGCGTGGTTGCAGACTGAGCCGACAAAAGAATTGAGATCTAAATGGTCGCCAAGTTCTGTAGATAATCCTGAAATTTAATTATACAAACTGATGTAGCAATATGTTAAAAAAGTTAAATATTAATGTATAATCTGTAACCCTTCAGGAACAAAACATCTAAAAATGATGATGACCGTGTCTAAATCCACTGTGTAGTTTAAAAGAAGTAATAAACGGTCACACAGACATGCACTATTTATAGATATGATAACATAACGCGGTTACCTCGGCGCGGCTGGAGCCAGCGATGTAGTAGATGTGGTTCTGGTTGGGCTTCATGCGCGCCACGTAGTCGGCCAGGAACGTCATGGAGTCGCCGCGCGACGACTGGAAGCGGAGCAGCTTGGCCAGGCGCGAGCGGTTGCTGGGGTCCTCGATCACGCCCAGCTTCATGCTGCGACAACACACTGTTACACTCTGCGCAAGGCGGCGACCATACTCGTCACTCACAGGGTAGGCCCTTACTTGGTGGAGTACTCCTTCCAGAAGCCGTCGTACTCGGCGTCGGGGATCTTCTTGAGCATGTCCAGCACCTTGCGTACCAGCTTCTTCTTGATGATCTTGATGAGCTTGTGCTGCTGCAGCGTCTCGCGGCTCACGTTCAGCGGCAGGTCGTCGCTGTCCACGATGCCCTGCACACACACACACCGTCAGCGCTACGGTCCCGGCCTGCAGCGCGGCCGGCCGGCCACTACGGACACTACGTACCTGTATGAAGGCGAGGTAGTTGGGCATGAGGTCGTTGAACTCGTCGGTGATGAAGACGCGGCGCACGTACAGCTTGATGTGGTCGGTCTTGGTGCCGTAGCGGTTGAAGGACTCGGCGGGCTGCACGCGCGGCACGAACAGTAGCGCGCGGAACGTGACCTCGCCCTCGGCCACGAAGTGCGCCCTGCGCGGGGAACCAGGCAACGTGAGCGGAGTGCGCCAGAGGTCATTCAATACAACATGTCATACAAACAAAAATACTATAACGAACTTGGTTGGAATTGTGACTGATCGACTGAGAACTGACATTAGAGTGTTGTGCATGTTATTGTGATTTTGAAGTTACGCAAAAACCAAATTGTTAAATAAAATAAATGAAAGATATAAAGGAGACGATATTCGTGAAATTAAAAGCTTTGAATATTGTTTCTTTATTACACGTAAAGTAATATTTTGTAAAGCAGTAAGTACCTACTTACTTTATAAAACAAAAAAAGATCACAAAATAATTCCACCCCCAAAAGGATAAATATTATGGGAAGTCCTTCATTTTCAAAGTAATAAATAATAGTTTAAACAACTAAAAAACACGCTTTAAAAACCAAACTAAAAAAGGAGAAAATAATTTAATTCATGCGTGTTTTTTAGTTTTTTAAACTATTATTTATTTTCTATTTTTTAGTTCTGCTAACTACAAAAACGTTTTTTTTTCTAAATTTTTTTTTTTTAATTATTGAATTGTCATCGGTCCTCGACAAGTTTACAAAGTTTCAATGAAATCTGATCGTTTAAAGTGGGTCAAAATCGCGCTCTAAGGAGTCGGTTACATACAAACAAACAAACATACAAGTGAAGCTAATATAAAGCGTGTAAAAACAACCGATTTCCGGAAAAAACACTACAAAGTGAAATCATCTCATCATGCTTGTTGGCAGAATCAAGTCGAAGCATGTTGATATCATAAATGCGCCTGTTTACCTACTATACACCGAATACCTTGTAATCGAGTTATTTCGAAATTAACCAAGTATTGTTTTCCTTCATAATTTTTTTATTAGAAAATTAAGAAAAAATCACCAGTTTTTTGTTTTCTTTGCTGCACATAGTGCTCCTAAACGTACCTATACTTCAACTCCTGCAACTCCGCCCTAAGACTAGCCACTGGCTGATATTGTATCACAGGCAAAATAACGATAAATAGAATATTAATTGTCAATTTCACAACTAAAACATGTGTGAGTATTATTCACGATTAAATTCGGGACACAGTGCACGGATATTGCCGAGACAGGGCCGTACGTACTTGGCCAGCTGCGGTGAGGTGTCCTTGGTGAGGCTCTTGTAGAACTGCGTGTACTCATCGTCGTTGACCTCGTTAGGCTTGCGCGTCCAGATGGGCTTGTTGTCGTTCATCAGCTCCCAGTCCCACACGGTCTTCTCGGTCTTCTTGGTCTCGCGCTTTTCTTCGGCAGCATCCTCGACCTGCCGGCAACATTCATCAATTAATTATTAGCTTCTGCACGCGACTTCGTTCTGCACCGCGTCGGATCGGCTTCGAAGCCTAACCTTTCTCAAAAATTTTGCTAACAATTTTATTTTTCCCCAAGTGGAACTATAATATGGAATCAATTATCAGCAGTGCTAGTCAGTTAGAACAAAGCGCCGAGTTCCGCGTGCGCTATGTAACACACATACCTGCGCGTCGTCGTCGGCGTCGGCCTTGTCGTCGGCATCGGCGTCGGCGTCGGGCTCCTCCACGGTCTCTGTGCGCGACGCCCACAGGTAGATAGGGAAGTTGATGAACTGCGAGTACTTCTTCACGAGGTTGCGAATGGTGTCGGGCTGCAGGTAGTCGGCCGCCTCCTCCTTCACGTGCAGCCTGCAACACGCCAGCTCGTCAGCCAGGCCCGACGCGCGCTACTCGCGTGGCGTGCGTGCCGCGCTACTCACGTGATGTGCGTGCCGCGCTTGAGCGTGTCGCCGCGCGGGTCCTCGGCCACGCTGAAGGCGTTGGCGTCCGACTCCCACACGTGCTGCTTGTCGGCGTTGTTCTTGGACACCACGGTCACCTTGTCGGCCACCAGGAAGGCGGAGTAGAAGCCCACGCCGAACTGTCCGATCATGTCGTTCATCTCGTGCATTTCGTTCTGCAAACAGTAGGACATATAGTGACCAGCACAGGGGCTCTACAAACTGCAGAACTTACGTCTGCGAGACACGCGTACCTTCTCCGCGTCCTGCATCTTGGAAAGGAACTCGGCGGTGCCAGACTTTGCGATGGTGCCGAGGTTGTTGATAAGCTCGTTGCGCGACATGCCGATGCCGGAGTCAATGATATGCAGCAGGCGCTTCTCTGGCTCGGCCTTGATGCGGATGCTGAGGTCGGAGTTGGTCTCCAGCACGTCGCGATCGGTCAGCGACATCAGCCGGATCTTGTCCAGTGCGTCCGAGCCGTTCGAGATCAATTCTCGTAGGAATATCTGAAACGAAGCTCTCGTTACTACCTCTCACTACTCGCGCACACTACAGCGCTCCATGGAGCTCCATCAGACGAAATGAGACGGGCGGCACCTCTTTGTTCCTGTACAGCGAGTTGATGATGAGTTTCATCATGCGGTTGACTTCTGTCTGGAAGGTGTAGTTCTGCGCGTGCTCCTTGATCTCTCGCATCTGCGCCACGCTCAGCTCATCCGGCGAGATAGCCTCCTCCTCTCGTAACACTGCCTCAGCATCTAACGAAAGTAAATTCATGAATTTTTGTTTTCTCCAGGTAATAAGAAATAATATCGGGATGACCGAGCTTTGCTCGTTTTTTTTGGTTGGACGTTTTCTAAAAATGAAAACTAGCTACATCGATTTATCGCCCCCGAAACCCCCTACCTACATACTAAATTTCATGAAACTCGTTGGAGTCGTTTCCGAGATTCAGATTATATATCTACATTATACATATACAGGAAAAGATTTTATTCAATGCGCAAACTTTAACCATGAAATCAGCATACCATTCTAGTCCCCCAGCGAAGAAATTTTTCGTCGGTTTTACAAAAAAAATCTGCTGTTTCATAGAAAAGTGCAATCAAAATGTATGGAACAGCTATTTTGTTTTTGTATAAGCGACAAAAAAATTCTGCGCTGGGGGGTTTAGAACGATATGCTGAATTTGTGGTTACAGTTTGCGCACTAAATACTTTTCCTGTAAACAAGAAAGTTTAAATCAAACTCAGAAATTACATACTCTTTACGAAAACATGTTAATTTAAGGATTTTTTTTTTCTTTGGATTCAGAACACATACATAAGTATACCTACTAAACGCTTCTAAAAATATAACCGGGATCATATCCGTACTCGCGCCTTTGAGCATCGTGGAAGCTGTGCTTATACCATTACTGAAATAGGTATAAACATACACAAGTATCTTTCTGCGGGCTTTAGTTAGCGACGGCATTGATGCGTGTCTGTGGGACCATAGCTGGCATAGATATTTCCTGCCTAGCAACTCGATACATCGATCCAACCAGTCATTGGTGCGCGGGTCTACCCTGGAAGTGTTTGCACAGCTGTCAGGAATGGCGGCGGAGGGCACCGAGAGCCCGGACGGCGGCGGCGAAGTGGTCTCGACCGGGCCGGGCGGGCATGGCAGGCCGGGCGGGCATGCCAGGCCGGGCGGGCCGGGTGGCGCGGACGGGCCGGGCGGCGAGGCCGCGCGCGACCTGCACGCGCGCTCCTTCAAGCTGCGCTTTGCGTCGCAGCGCGAGCAGGGCCGCTCCTACGTGTCGCTCGTGAAACCTCTCGGCCTGCGTAAGTTGTGGTGCCGGCCGACGGCGCGCCGCCCTTTGTGTTGTGTCATGTCGTGTGTGTGTCGGCAGCTGCCACGGTGACGGGCAAGTTCTACGTGAGCGAGCAGGCGAGCGCGGCCGACGAGCAGAGCACGCGCCGCGCGCTGCAGCGCATAGAGGACATGTTCGACCGCGGCCCGCGCGACAAGTACGACGCGCCGCTCACCAGCTCGCAAGTGTTCGTCCATGTTTTATAAGTTATTTAGCATAGCTTAACATTTTATTGAAAAACTATCGTTTATTTTGTTCGAAGATTTACAGCGTAGCGCATCCCGCATTCCTACTGTTCCTGATCAGACGCATCTCAATCTCATACACGCCAGTCGACGCCATAATTAACCGAATGGCTATTGCTGTTTTAATCATTCGAATAGGTGGCTTAAAAACATGGCTCAGGTCGCGAGTGTCCCGTGTGCAGGGTGGGCTGGTGGGCGACGGGCCGGCCGGCGCCGCGCACGGACCGGCGCCTAGCGCACCACGTGCGCGACTCGGCGTGGCTGAAGGCGCGACTGTGCGTGCTCGCCGCGGATGACAAGCTCAAGCAACGATAATTCCATTATTCCATAATATTTTATTTAACCATGTTACAAAGTGTTCACACTGCGATGCAAATCATAACTTAACGAAAATGTAAGAGATTGGTTTGCAGTGTACAAGTATTTATGTGTAGTAAAAAGTAAGAGCAATGTATTTTATTCACGGATTACTAGTAATATTTTTTTTAGAATTAGTACTTAGGATTGTCATAAAATACATTTTGTTTGTTTTTGAGAATAGGAAATGTAATGTTTCCATTTCTGAATACATTATATTTTTTTTTTATGATTCATGATTTTTATGCTGTAAGTTGGTTAATCATGATTTTTTTTAGCTTTATCAGCCAGTTAACACATACTTTAACAGATACTAAGACAGTATGGAAAGTTCTGCCTAGCGCTTCATTCACAGTATACACATTACAGCCTTTGTATAATTTTATGGAAAAGCCAGAAACTATTACTGATAACCATATGCAAGTTCATTTAATTCCATTGAATGACTTTTCCATGAAATAAAAAATCATTCAATGGTATTAAATGAACTTACTTTTGATGATTTTAATGATTAAAATTGTGTAAATACATAAGTGTTACGTTTTTTTTTATAACTTCTCCCACTCTCGGGTGGAGCAGGGGGGGGGGGCATGTCAGACTTTTACTGACTAAAACCCAACCGTGTTCCTTCAGTTGCCGGTTTGGGGCCACGGTATATATTTCGAACAACCCGCACCCCTGGCAGTAAGTGTTATGGTTGAGAATAATATTTTAACCAACTTACAACCTGACACTGGCCTGCATTTCACAAAAAACTAAGAAAATTAGAATTTCGTGGATTAATTTAGCACGTCTCCCTTGAGATCTTTACTCTTCTTGATTAAGATGATATCCTTACAGTCATGAACCAGTTAGTTGACGAAATTACATACATTTCTTAATTTAACCGTACTTGAATTCCAACATACTATCCTAAAATGAATTATCAGTGTGTATTAGATAAAGAAAAATTAATTCTTTAGATTATGTTATTTTATCAATTAATATACCTATTACAATCAGGTTTAACCATGCTTGTATGACCATCTTTCGCTTTTGTGGAATGAAGAATAGTAAATTAGTTCTAAGTATTCCTATTCCTGCAGGCGGCCTCAGTCTTTCAGCTGAGATGATGATTCCTATCCTTGATTGTAATGTAGCTTGATAGCCCGTGATCATTTTAGGGGTATGGCCATAAAAAATGAAACAATCGTATATAAGTGAAATATAATTAATTTTGCGTAAATAATCTCACGTCTGAAATTGTTTGTTATTTTTTTGTAATCTGCACTACTGAACTGAATCCAAAGAAAATTAATAGTTAAAAAAGAAACAAAGAAACATGCTCAAAGAATACATGCAAAGCCTGTGGTCTATGGTATCATTCAAGTCTAAATAGGTAGTGTTAGAGAAGGTAGTAGTGAAGAAGATTCTGTCATAACTCCTGATACTGATTAAAAGTAGGCGTTTAATCAGTAGGTCAATACAGTGTACTGTGTAGCCAGTCCAGTCATGCACAACAGTTTCCTAATAACTGATAACATCACGCTCAATGGTCCACTTGAAGGACTAAGTGCGGAAACCAAACCCTTAACATAGAACAACTGATAACATCAACTTAACTTAGTGTCCTAGCAGTAGCAGAACAATGTGTGTGCAAGTGAATGGACCAGTCACAACAGGCGAGGCTGTTTTGGCGGATTAGTTACCTGTGCGGGATCCCTCACGCGACGCGCCCAAGTCGGCGTCCACCGTGACCTCCTCCACCGAGCCCACGCCCGCGCCCGCCTCCTGCGCCACGGACCATCCTGTAACATTTCAAATACACACACATTTGGTACAGCAAACCAAAACACAATGTAAACTAATACTGAATCAAGCACATACCCAGGTACTGACTACCGCAGAAAATTCTAGTCGCAGAAACTGGACAAATTATATCTACGAAAGTACGAAGATTTTCTTACCTTTTTATGGGCTATTACATTTTTATACTATGATCATATTATATGTCTTTCATAAATCACAGGAAACTTATCATTTATTATTAAAATCCGAAAGATATGTAGACGCGCTACGTAGACAAAACAACTCACCCGCAAGTAACAGGACGCCGATAACTAACAAATTAAAATACTTCATCGTATTCCAAAACCTATCAACACGAACTTGTTTGAGTTCAGCCCAGAATAGTTTTTCACAGACAGGAATACATTTAAAACTTAACAAGTCGGCGATCCGCGTTCATTAAAAGCATGCGAACTCAGCTTGCTTTTCTTTTAAAATGAGTTTTGGTAGTTATTTGACGTTTCACATTAGTTCACGTTGCTTGCTATTGGTAAGATAAGAACGGGTACTAACAGATGGACAAATAGCATACAAACACGCCAATTTATCAGCAAATAGTAGATAACGAAATACAAATGTCGTTATTTCATTGGTCAACAGACCTCAAGAGCGGTTTTCTGCGTCATCGTAGGCAGTGCACAGAACACATAACCTTTTTTATTTCTAATGGGGCAGTAACATTTCACAAACAGAGAGAGTAAGTTAGTAACCAATAAGAAACCATAGAGTAGTAGAGAATAGTAGGTATTTTCATCAACTTATAACTGCCCAGCTTTTTCCCAGTTATATTGGGGTCGGCTTTCAGTCTAAACGGCTGCAGCTGAATACCAGTGTTTTACATGGAGTAAAAACCTATCTAACCCAGTTACTGAGTAACACGATACTTATGTTTTTAGCAGTCTAATATGTTTGCATTTACATGTGATCCACCGTAACACCTGAACTACCCATCCGATTTTAATGATTTTTTCCATATTAGAGTTATATTTAAGAAAGTTGCAAAAATTACATTGCTATTCAACTTACAAAGTCCAAAGGAAAAAAAAGTTTGGTTTAAAAATTTGCCATTCGACTATAGGGAACGTGCACGAACTATAGATGGCAGCACAAATCGACATGAGAGCCACGGTGGTGTGGGTAAAAAAAGAAACTATTTAGACCTGTCATCGTGTTGCCACCAGTGTTTATGTTAACTTCTCCCGCTCTGGGAGGAGCAGGAGGGCGTGTCAGACTTTTACTGACTAAAACCCACCCGTGTTCCCTCAGTTGCCTGTGTGCCAGGGGCCGCTGTATCTCTTTCGAACAACCCGCACCCCTGGCAGTACTCATAATGATGAACCAATTTCCACGTAACTTCTGGCTGCCCTTAGAGTCGTATTTGGATGATAGAATATTTTGAGTTAAAATTAATAGTCTGACCAACGAAAGCTGTCCAAGAAAAAAAGGCGGGAATTTAAAAAAATCAAGAGCTGTCAGCCCTGGCTATACACTGCTTAAACGGAGTTGATACTAATTATTATTCAAGACATATTATTATGCGATATTTACATCAGTATAACCTTAGTACCCCTGGTATATGGCATTTTTGCCATTATATAGAAAAGTTTGAATTAATAATTTGTGGTCAGCTTTCGTTGGCCAAACTCTAACGCTGCCTTTAAGCCGGTGTACCACAAGGTTGCACTTATTTTTATTGCTTACTGAAATAAACATTAATTCAATTAATTCGCTGATGACATGGCAATGTCACGCTACACTGGGGTTTTCATAGTTACAAAGCAGCAGCAGTCACAGCAGAAGTCGAACACAGAGCAAAAGCATACAAAAAAGTTCAAAACAAGATCACTTTTCACACACACTGTAATACTCAAGTAGAATTTGACAAGTTCTCAACTTTAAATTCTCAATTCAGAAACCGTGAGATAAGTCACTGCATCTGAGTGATACAAGCGTGTTTTAGCACCTGAAGGAAAAGTGTCATTGGGTGTTGTAGGTAAGCTTTTGTGAAATTAAAATTTAATGCTCAAAATGTATCGAAAAAATGAAATGGTGGCATTTTAGTTCTGATTTTGGACACACACAAATATATTCTTGTACAGTTTGCATGCAACCTGAGGGACAATTCCTGTAATTTTAAGAACGTTTACACCTACGGTTTACAGTCCGATCTCAGTCGAATCTGTCAAAAATATTTCAAGTTTCTATACATTTTTAACAAGTTTTTGACATTTGATTGTTTCCGAGGTGAGACTGCGACTAGATTTTGAACGTTTATGAGAATATTGACCCTATTGTCCCGACAGGTTGTGACATCTATGGGATACTTGAAGCTTGAAGTACATACTAATTCCATTGGGACTTGACAATGTGGTGACACTGACAGCCAGTGAAGTAGTGACAGCTATGACAAATGTAAACAAATAATTCTGAATTTTTGACTCAACCCAATGACATGCATAATAAAACTGAATTTTTAATTGCTTTGTAAAAATATATCCATTCTGCTGGTGTTCTCTAAAAGTTGTGTTCCCAGAAGTTGTATTGCACTGACTGTACTAAAATGGAAATCGGTTCCTCTCCTCGAGTTTCAAGTTCTCGAAAACGGATTACTTACAAGCCCAGTGCATGGCGCGTTCATCAGTTTGAAATATGGAGTGGCGAGTTGGTATGCAAAGCTGTGGCGTTGCGCTTGGCGGGCGCTCTGCTGTTGTGGGTGGGCGGCGGCGGTGCAGCGGATCTTACTGAGGTAGCTCTGGGCATGCCGGCACCCGAGGATAGAGCAGGCCGCACCGCGCTGGCCAGCACGCTGCTGGGCGCAGAAGGTGCGGCGGCGGCGTTGGCCCGCCGGCTGTCCGCGGCGCTGGCCCGCCCCGTCTACGTGTGCACTGGGCTGGTATTCGACCGCTTTACGATGCCGCTAGTTGAACGCGGACTTATCACAGAAATTAAAAGCAGGCCTGAATGCTTTTAACTGTTCAGTTCCTGTAAACCCATTGATCTACTGTCAAATGAAAATTGATAAGAAACTACGAGCTGATAAACTTGAAAGTGTTAATACTTGTGATTGCATGTTACTCTGTGAATGTGCCTAGGCTATGCTGTTGCAACTATTTGATCCATTGTGAAATATAATAAACAGTGGTGGACCCAGAATTTTATCAAAATCCTTTCTTTCCAAAATGTGAATGATTGTTACTCAGGACAAGAGATGGGAGAGAGGATGGAAGGTTGTTTCTCAGTAATTCTACAAGTTTTGTTACTACCTACTTGCTACAGTGATTAGAGATACATTATAAAATAAAAACATATTTCAGCATTATTTTAGTATTCCTTTATTTTTTAATATTTAAAAGTATTCTAAGGTGCATAATTTAAACAGAAAGCAATTACAAGTTGTGGGAAAATATGTATCATATCTCAAAACGGCCATTGCTCATCACAATTCTACGATCTTTTCAAGACAGAGCTCCAGTGCTGGTTGCAAGTTTGTAATGTACAAAGAGTTATTTGAGTATTAATTTATTCTTGCTGTAGTGTTTTTATCCGTCTATGAGGGTGGTTCAATATAGTAGCAGCAGCTCATTGCCTATATAGCGTTACCTATGTAAGCATCACTCTTAATAATAAGGTGACTACCATGGTTTATAAAATTCGTATCAGCTTGTTATTATTCACCTGTAGTGCAAAGACAAGTTCTAATAAAATAAAGTTACTAGCTTTGGGCCACATGGAGGTCAGACATTCTGCCTTGGGAACATATGCCAGGATAAAAATTATCCTGTCCTGATACAGGTCATGGTTCACATTTGAATGTGTGGGAAGTGGGTATTTTTTTATTAATGGCCTTGTTAGCTACCATACTGCCTTGTACAGGAAAATATAAAAATGTTGATAAGAATCTAGCTTAATAATAACTTTTTTTTTTTTTACTTGATCAGTCAATATCTCCACTCCTTACAATTTGTAGATAAACGTATTTCCGTTCCAAGTGAGTCAAATATAACACGGTTTTTCATCAAAGTAAAGAAACCATTTGACTAAGATTTTTCTTTTTTGTTCAGTAGTATTTAGAGAAATATCTACCGCAGTTCTCAAAACCGAGATAAGCATCTGTTATGGGCTTCATTACAAACAATGTTGACCATCTGCAACATCATCTGCCTAGCCTCTTCTCTACTACGTTGGGGTCGGCTTCCAGTCTAACCGGAAGCAGCTGAATACCAGTATTTTACATGGAGCGACTTTCTGACCTTCACAACCCAGTTACTGGGTAACACGATATAAGACTGGTTGTCAGAGTTTCGGGCTTCTGACGACCCGTAACGACTGTCAAAGATCCACAAATGACCGCCGGGACCACGTGCTTTCCGAGACACAGAGGGGTCTTGTTATGTAAAGATAGTCACCCATCCACGGACCAACCGCGGCAAGCGTAGCTTTACCTGTGCGATCGACCCGTGCGGCTGTAATTACTTAGCCCCAAGCCCATACACTGATTGTTGAACATCTTCAACAATTTTTTTTATTTTTTATTCCTTCGTTTTCATGAAGGAATTTGTCCATGGCTTTCATGAATACGTCTTTTGATTTTAATAGTAAATGAGAGATTGGACGACTGGGATGCCATAAAGATGCCATGTATAAAAAAAAGGTTTTTTATTCGACAAGAGATGGCGCTAGAGATTGAACGGTGAGTGGTTAATTGGTTTGTCTATATTTGGTAAACATTATTCAGCATAATGCTTACCTTTATGGCTAAGAAGGCAGAATTGAAGTTGTGGTATATAAATAATAGGTCCATTGTGGCGGCATCTACAACGCCACATGCTAACTACGTATCAAAGGCTTGACATCACACAACTCCTGCATCGCGCAAGCAGAGTTTACCGCGCGACTAGTATAAATACAACATCCCGACATCAACCGCTGGGTTTCCCGACCGACCCTTGCTCGTTGAAGCGCCAGCCCGCGCCGCAGCTGAGCCAGTAGCTTTAAATTCCCCTAATAATAATAATGCCAATATTTCGATCCAGCCTGTCCCCAATAGTGATAGCTGTCCCCCTATCAGTGACGCCCTGAGCCGAGGTCCGTACCCCACAGGGGGTGCCCTCAGCGTGCAGTCGCTTAGTATATAAATTTAGTTTGTAAGCCCTGGCTGGAGGCGTTAAGATTAGTTCCTTAATGGCAGCCCCAGGAAAGCCCGGTTGAGCAGTCACGGCCTCTCAAGGCCAACTGCGAGATGCCCTACAAAAAAAAAAAAACAACCGCTGGGCCCGACCGACCCTTGCTCGTTGAAGCGCCAGCCCGCGCCGCAGATGAGCCAGTAGAGTTAAATTCCCCTATTATTAATAATGCCAATATTTTGATCCAGCCTGTCTCCACTTGCTGTCCCCCTATCAGTGACGCCCTTAGCCGAGGCCCGTACCCCACAGGGGGTGCCCTCAGCGTGCAGTCGCCTAGTATATTTAAGTCGTTTTTAAGCCCTGGCTGGAGGCGTTAAGTTAATTCTTAATGGCAGCCCCAGGAAAGCCCGGTTAAGTAGTCACGGCCTCTCAAGGTCAACTACGAGATGCCCAGGAAAAAAAAACGACCCGACCAGTATTGAAGAAGCGATAAATGCGAGAACACCGAAACCGATTTTCAAGTGCGACTTGAGTGTGATCAGTAGTGCAATTGTGTTTTGTAATTAGATTGTTTGTTGTTATAAGTATATGTTATAAGGTGGTATAATGAAAGTGACCGACCACGGAGGTCGGCCCGTCTAAAGCAGCTCCAGCATCATCAGCTCCAGATTTTGCTGTTCTGATGACGATGCTGCAGGAACAGGCTCGCCGACAGGAGGAACAGGCAGAGGGTAGTGCGGCTAACAGCACAGCACTGCCCAGCAGCAGCAGGGAAACGAGTAATAGCCAGGACTGCGGGGCGGGTGCTGGCTGATGTTCAAAGAGCCCCAAGGATTTCTATCACACAAACCCTTAACGCAGTGGCGTAACTACAGGGTGGCAAGTCGGCAAAATGCCACGGGGCCCCAAGTCAGAGGAGAATCCCAACTCCCAACATTTATTATTAAACTCTTTCAAGTAACAGTGTATAAATAAGTCTTATAAAATAAAAAATACTCTTATTTTTGGTTCTGCTTCTTTATATTGGAGGGGGGCGGGGGGGGGGGGGGGGCATCCGATGAATTTGCCACGGGCCTCGAACGGTATAGTTACGCCACTGCTATGACGGGAACAGCTTAATCATCAAGGGCGAGGTCTACGGAACGCCTTGTAAGCTGGCTGACCATAGATACTGGAGCCTCTCGTACGGTCGTCAGTTCCCAAGTTAGACGTTGGTTCCTTGGGGACTCCGCATACAACCGAGAACGCATTAATTTGGTGACAGCCACCGGTCAACGCATATCCGTGGAGAGAAGGAGATGGAGTTGAAGCTAGGCAACAGGACTACCTGCATAATTTCATCGTGGCTGATATAATGGACGATTGCATCCTGGGCCTTGACTTTATGAGGAAGAATTGATGCGAGATTGACGTACAGCCTTAAGAAGATTGTTCTTCCTTCAAGATCAGAAACGATTGTGCCGGTTAGTCTTCCTCGGAATCCTAGACAAATTCATCGTTGTGTACTCGTGGAAAGGGTAGACAATGACCTTGCATGAAAAGTGGCACGAACTTTGGTCAGAGCCACCGACATCTCAGGGGCACGTGTGCTGAACCTTTGTGTTCATGAACAGATTATTGCAAAAGCACACTGATTGGTACTTGCGAGGAAGTGGATTGGTTGCGTCAATACCAATATCTATCGACTGGGACTCCCAGCAAGGATGCACAAACGAGGTGACCACGCTTTTAGAAGACTGTCGCAGCGCTCTGTCTCAAAATGAAATGGCCAAAGCGAAGAAGATGTTACTCAAATATGCCGAAGTTTTCTCTTCAAACGATGCTGAAATTGGGAAACCTATCCGTCAGCGGCCAAGGAGATTGACGGTAGCGCGTGAAAAGGAAGTGGAAACCATGATTGAGGGAATGGTGCAGAAATGTTCACTATTCAAACGGCAAGTTAGCTTATTGGGGTATGTAGTGTCGGAAGAAGGTATCCGCACGGATTAAGAGAAAATCGCCGCTGTCAAGGATTGGCCAGTTCCAAAAGAAAAGACGCAGGTCAGAGCATTTTTGGGGTTGTGCTCTTCGATTTGTTAAGAACTTTGCGGATATAGCCTAACTCCTGCATAAGCCAACCGAGGAGAAGCGACATTTCTGCTGGGATGAAAGTTGCACCATCGCATTCCAGGAGTTAAAGGACCGACTGTGCAAAACACCCATTTTGGGGTACCCTGATGCAGGCAAAGAATTTATAGTTGACACAGACGCAGGCGACATAGGACTTGGCGGTGTTGTAGTAATGTTAATGTAGTTAAAGATGTGATACAATATCAGCCAGTGGCTCGTCTTAGGGCGGAGTTACAGGAGTTGAAGTATAGATAGGTTTAGGAGCACTATGTGCAGCAAAGAAAACAAAAAACTGGTGATTTTTTCTTATTTTTCTACTTAAAATATTATGAATGAAAACAATACTTGGTTAATTTCGAAATAACTCGATTGGCCAATTTAATGCAAGGTATTCGAGGTATAGTAGGTACACAGGCGCATTTATGATATCAACATGCTTCGACTTGATTCTGCCACCAAGCATGATGAGATGATTTCACTTTGTAGTGTTTTTCCGGAAGTCGGTTGTTTTTTGTTTTTGGAAAATTTTCGGTTTCATATGTTTCTTAAATTCAAATCATAATAACGAACGTGTCACCAGGCGCGGACGCAGCCAAAAACTTGGGGGGAGGGCAGTCCACAGCCAACGACTAGGTACATAGTAATAAGAAAAGAAGAAAGAGTAAATTAGACTTTAATGCACAAAAAACTTATGAGCAATGAATATATATTTATTAAGTAGGTAGGTAATAGCTTTTGCCAGTGGCTACGTCCGCGTAGGGGTAGGAATTTATCGCACGAGAACGTACGTTCTCGTGCGATGGTACAAAAATAGACTAGTAGAGCTTGGGCTTTCCCAAGCTCTACTAGTCTATTTTTGTACCAAATTCTAGCTTACATCCTTTGATGTAAGCTACTTTTTGTTGTAAAAAGAGTATGAAGGGTTGAAGTAGGGGATGAAAGTCTGTATGGGAGTTCGTCATTATCGAAGATAAAACCATGAAACTTTGTATTTAGGCACTTTGATTAGAAGTAGGTACCTAAGTTAACAAATATTGTTACAGCGTTTTTGAAATTTCGACCTAGGTACATGGGGATGAGATAGGGGATGGAAGTCCAAACAAAATAACAAACATAACAGCTATGTTTATTATTCGTATACCTACTAACCGGAGACGTGTAGGTACCTACCTATGATTAGGAAATAACTAGATACTAACATAATAAAGCTGAAGAGTTTGTTTGTTTGAATACGCTAATCTCAGGCACTACCAGTCAGATATGAAAAAAATATTATTGTATATGATAGCTACGTTCTTCCCGAAGGATATTTAGCATCACGCTATGACCCTTAGGAGCCGAGCAAGGAGAAAAAGAGTTAGAAAGGAAAGAACGCTAAGCTGAAACGAGGTAAGTAGATGATAGCGCGGGTTGCGGGGAAACAAGAAATTTTATCGCGAAAGAAGTCACGGGCAGAAGCTAGTTAGTACCTACACATGGCAACACATCTAGCTACACATTTCCAGTTTACGCTGATCTCGCACTGTACGGAAATCCTATACAATGCGAGATCAGCTTATACTGGGAATTTATAGCTTGATGTGTAGCCGTGACTTACTAGGTACTACCTTTAGGTATAAGCAGAAAGGGTTTTCATCCTTATCTAACTTTTTCATGAAATAGTCATTCAATGGGATTAAATTAACTTAGAGGGTTGTATTGTGTGTTGTGATACCTAATAATTAGGTATCTACGTAGGTACTTATTATAATTCTGTAAAGCCATAATATTTGTTCGGCCGCAAATAATTTTTTATCAACATAGGTACCTTGACACTAACCTACAGATTGCAAAAAAGGTAGGTACTTTGAATTTAGCGGGCTTGGGACTATTAGAGTGGGTAGCCTACTAAGTTTGAAATTTTTAATGCGTTCGTTAATTAAAGACGAACTTCTAAAGCAGGTATATTTCATTGTTTCTTTCGTTTAACCATAAAAACTAAAAAAAATCATAGGTACCTACCTACAACCCGTAGGCAAAACCCAGCATACAAAATGTTTATACTTAGTCCATTATTTATTAAACATAAACATTTTTTATTCTATTTAGGTATAAGGTTTATAAATCTCTCAACAATTTGATAGATAATCTAGTGTCAAAACGTTTCCGAAGAATGTTGCTAGTGACTTTGGTTATCACGATTTTTTATCTACCTACTCGTAGGTAGTAGGTACCTACTTAACGATGCTTAAACACCCATTATTGCTAAAGGGAGTGTGTAACTGTTATCCATAGCTTAAACAATGTACCTAAGTAGGTATCATACCTACAGCAAGCAAGTGTTTTAAATATTTTTATTAGTATAAGTGTCTATTTATCGAAACAAAACAGTGAAAACGAATAAGTAATCAGGACACAGGTCACATAGATTCACAGAATTTTGTGTTTGACGGGCGAGTTATAAAAACGCAGGCGGTGGGCGGGGCGTGTCGACCAAGGAACGCGTGGCGCGGGGCGGCGCCGGCTGCCGCCAGTGGAGGCGGGTCCGGGCCGAGCGGGCCGCCCGGGCGGGGCGCGTGCGGGCGCACGGCGCGCGCCAGTGATGCGCGCCGCGCTGTCCCGCACGTACTGCAGCGTTCGCTCCGCGCGCCGTCCTCGCCGCGAGTGTGTGCCGCTGTGATGCATGCTAGTGTTGTGACCCTGGACCGCCGCTGCGCGCTCTGAGCGCTCTGCGCGCCTGAAGCTTGTTCCCGTTTGGATAAGGATACCGACACTTACCGGTGATCAGTTCCTCAAAGTTTACTGCTCGTTGACTACATAGCAAAATGTTGTGCTTTTAATAAACAGTGATATAAAAGTGGACAAAAGTGGCGGAGTGTGGACAGTGAGCCTTGATTGATTTCATCAATTGTTGTAGGTATGTACCTGCCTAGTTATTCTGAAAACCTAGGTATTTAGAATTTAGAATGAAAGGAATCGGATAGCTCTTCTATGAGCATATTAGCGGTTGATTTTGAAAATAATAAATATGTCATGTTAGTAAGTTTATTTTATCCCGTCCGTCACGAAATTGAAACTGATTAAATTCGTACGTTAGGCGACAAAAAACCAATCTTTTCTCTTCTTTAAATTGTTAATAAAATATATAAATAGACTTACCTATAAGGTTAATACCTACGCAGACAATTTTTTTTATTGGCAGTGTAGTAGAAATTTAATAGTTTTTTTTGTATTGTTTATCAAACTCAAACCATTTAGGTAAACTATTGACAGGCTTTTGAATTCTCAAAAAGTCGATTAGTTTGTCGGAAAGTTGAAGCTATCTGTCAAATAGCTACTGTACTTAGGCCGTAGGCGTAGGTAGCATGTACCTATGAGCCCCTTCACACTAGCGGTGGTCCAGCGTAGGAACGATAGAGAGGCGGCGAAGATACGCCGCAACAACGCGACACACACGTCTCGTTGCCGCGGCGTCTACGCTGCGCATACGTTCATCGAACGCCTACGCTGGACACACGCTAGTGTGAAGTGGCTTTAAGGTGTTACTAAAGTAACGTGTTGATTCTAAGTAGGTAGGTAGGTACTCAACTACTGGAGTGTAAAAAACTCAAATCACAAAATAAATGATTAGGTAGGTATCTACCAGATGTACAAGGTACTTGAATACCGGTCGGTACATGACGCGACTTACTAAAATAGTTTGTGATTGATTGTAAAGCAAGTCCAAGTGAAAAGGATAAAGGAAAAGCAGATTGCTTCCTTTTCTTTATCCTTTTTACTTAAGACTTGCCTTAAGTATCAAATCTCTAACAAATAAACATAGTAGAAAATAATAAAGGAAAAAGGATAAAGGAAAAGCAGATTGCTTCCTTTTTTTTATCCTTTTTACTTAAGACTTGCCTTAAGTATCAAATCTCTAACAAATAAACATAGTAGAAAATAATCATAAACCTACCCCATATCTTAAAGAACAATGGCCATTTTATTCTAGGAAAAAAAACTGAATTTTGCTACCGAGATTACCAAAAAAGCAGGGGAAATATTCGATAAAAAATACACCTTTTACATATCGAACATCATATTTATTATAACCTTACCCCGCTTTTACACCAAGGTAAAAAACATGATTGAATCGTTTACTCCTAAACTTGTGTTACCTAAGTTTAGATAGGTAACCGAAGGAGAGATGTGAGAAAGAAGAGAGAAGTCGGTTACAAGACTTGTAGAAAACTGGTTTTCTTTTTAACCTAGATAGATACCTACATCTGAAACAATGCCAATAGGTACCAACTAAGTAGAAATCTTTTACTAGCCTAGTTGAACACAATTACTGTGGTACCTAGGTATCACTAATTGGCCTACTAGGTGCTTACCTATTCATATTGTAAATGTGAATATAGAGGTACTTTGTTTTTAGGTATTGTTCGGGGTTGAGTTTAAGATAAACTAAGTATCTATTACACTAATGCATTGAAAAGCGGATTACTTCGAGATTACGAGTACTTTTAATAAAAGATTATAAACGGAGTAGGTACAACAAAAATCAGTGACATTCACAGAGATAAGAAAGCAATAGACAAAATATGAAAAAGGCGCGAAGTTTACCATAGACTATCAACAATATTTTACCACTAAGATTAAGGAATATAAAGATAGCTATATTTCAGTGATACAGATGAGATAACAATTAAAACTAAGGAGTTGAATGAGATGAGATTGAGCCGCGCCCGATATACTGTCCGAGAGCGTACTGACTACCTATTTTACTTAGGTAATTAGTACCTACATAAAATATTCAAAGGCATACCTAGAGCGCGGTGTCGCAATCACGCTGACATGTTTATTATTGTTCGGTGATTGACCTGAACATGCTCCCTCCCTCCCGAGGGAGAAAAAGATTAGGTTACCTAGTAAGTAGGTATAGTTAAATGGGTAATTAACTTAATATTAATAAGGTGAAAACAGGGTTCAAATAAAATTAAAATAGTTATGTCTGGTTAGTTATGTTAAAAGATGAGATAAAAGTAACATTACAAATTAAACAGAATCATTGCAGTGTAAATCAGGAAGAGAAAACACGCGAATGATTGGTGAAGAACCTCTATCTTCCTTTTTTTATAAGCACTCGTAGATAGAGCAAGTCGCTTAGCATCACTTTTCACTGATTTAGGTACTCTAGATTGTCCTTTTTCCCTAATTACCTTTGTACCTGTGTAGGTAGATCATGAGCTGCGGGCCAGTTGCGTAACAGTAGCAATGGCAGTCTTATTGATAGTTCAACAACATTAATTGCGTTATATTGGTAGGTACCTACGTTGGTGAGCAGATTTTTTTTTTTACATAGATACCTACATATGAAACAATGGATTAGCAATATCCCTCAAAATAATTCAGATTGTGATTGGAAGTATGTTACTTACGAAATTAGGCGTGTTAGGTCATAAGTTCCTATGTACAGCGATAGTGGGTACCTAGCCACGTTCCCGAGGGTTCATATCCGGCCTCCACGCACCCGGCGACGCAGGGTATAGCTAGTTTAATAAGTATAGGTAATTGTATTTTATATGAAATGCAAGCATACAAGTTTTCAAGGTTTCAAAAAACTATAAAAACTCTACCAAACTGACTTATCCGAATCGGATCTGTCTTATTAAATTTAATGGTGAGAGCCTGGATGCAAGCCAGCAAAAGTGGACAAAATAGTAACACTGTCACATAATCTCGTAAATACGCAACAACAATGAAACGAACCGAAGTAAAAGCCTTAATAATGATTACGCACTGAACACTTCCCGCGGTGTCATTAGCGATAACATCGATGTTGCTCAGGAATTTACAACTTTCTTTACCAACATTCCTATTAAAACTACAGAAACTTTAAATTATTCGCCTGCACTTGCTATAGATTTATTAAGAGGGAATGTTTCAGCCTGTCCCGTGGAATTCAAATTTAAACATATTAACCCTGTGGTCGTTGTAAAGACATTTAAGCAACTTAAGATCAAAATTACCGAAGATCTGTGGGGCATGTCTACTAAAGTATGTCAATCCATTATTGAGACAATTGCACCCTATTTGGCTTTAATATTTAATTTGTGTGTAGATCAAGGGGTGTTCCCGGATTTAATGAAGTATAGTAAAGTTATTCCACTCTTCAAATCTGGCGACAGCAAAGATACTAATAATTATAGACCCGTATCGATTTTGCCAGTTTTCAGCAAGGTGTTTGAAAAAGTTATGTTAAATCAAATGCTCAATCATTTTAATCGTAATAACATCCTACACGATCAACAGTATGGTTTCACCAGAGGACGTTGCACAACCGACGCCGGTGTCACCTTATTAAAACACATCTTCACCGCATGGGAAGAGGCGCAAGATGCAATAGGTATCTTTTGCGACCTATCCAAGGCGTTTGATTGCGTGAATCACGAAACACTTCTCTTGAAACTTGGGCATTACGGACTGGGTGAACTTGCGCTTAGCTTTGTAAAATCGTACTTGGATGATAGACTGCAGCAAGTTCAAATAAACGGTGTGAATTCCTTGGGCTTAAAAGTCAAAATGGGTGTACCGCAGGGCTCAATATTGGGTCCGTTCCTCTTTTTAGTATATATAAATGATTTACCTCATTTACTTAAAAACCGACTACAAATGGTGTTATTTGCTGATGACACATCACTGATTTTTAAAGTTAAGAGACATGCACAGGAGCTTGACGACGTAAATAACGCTATAATTAAGGTCCATAATTGGTTTACTGCAAATAATTTGGTATTAAATGGAAAGAAAACTAAATGCATAAGATTCACGTTACCGAATGTTAGAAGTAGTGAATGTCACGTTGTATTGAATAAGGAGATTCTAGAATTCGTCGAACAGACGGTTTTCCTGGGGATCACGATTGACTCAAGGCTACAGTGGGGTTCTCACTTAACATCACTTGCAGGGCGGCTAAGTTCTGCCGCTTACGCTGTTTGGAAGATCCGTCAATTAACAGACGTGGATACCGCGAGACTGGTCTATTTTAGTTACTTTCATAGCATCATGTCTTACGGTATTTTGCTATGGGGACGTGCTGCGGATATTGAGTCGATCTTTATTCTGCAAAAGAGGGCTGTCAGAGCCATCTACAACCTACGCAGACGCGAATCTCTTAGGGAACTGTTCAAAACAATTAACATCATGACGGTACCTTGTCAATATATCTTTGAAAACATTATGTATGTGCGTAAAAATCTACATCTTTTTAGTAAGATAAGTGACAGGCACAATTTTAACACTAGAAATAGGAACAAATTAGATCAACCACGTTTCCGATTGTCTAAAGTACACACTTCGTTTATGGGGTACTGTGTAAAATGTTATAATAAAATACCAGCCGATATTCTGGAACTAAATGAAAATAAATTTAAATTATGCATTAAACGCACACTATCTAGACAAGCATATTATAAGTTAGATGATTATATTGTTGATAAAAATGCTTGGCTTAATGCTGGTCCGACTCCACAGGCTCCTGGGCTTACTATTTAAAATTTTCATATTTGGAAGAGATGCGCCCCTTTTTTATGTTTTCTGACATTATGAACATTTCTGTTCCTATTATTTTTATTTTTTGACATTACGAATAAGTTTTTATTTTTACTGAATCAAGTATTATTTATTAAAATTTCAAAAGATGTTAAATATTTTTCTTTCTTTTTGGAAATCAAATTTTATTAATTTCTCAAATACATTGAAAACTATAATTTTATATAATTTAGAAGCATTTTGTTTAAACTTTGTAAATGTGAGTACCATGCATCCGTATAATAATTATGTTGTTTTGATGTACGTTGACTTGAAAAAGCGTGGCAGTCGAGAGTATGTCATGCTCACTTAAATGTCTCGCTGATGGTGGCGCGTGTGTTGGATCATTCGGTTCCCTACAAAATGGTTGAGCTGGATGGTGCTGATCCACGCGTCAAGTTCGTGAACGGGCGCCGTCGGTTGAGACTGGTCATCTCCTAACTTCCATGGCTTATTTTAAATCTTATATTTAGAATTGTTTTTTTTTTACATTGTTCTCACATATAGAAGCAACAAGAATATTGTTCCCAAGTTTTTGTAATACTTGAACATGATTAAAAAGAGTGTCCATGGAGTTTCTTGCCCGTTCTTCTCCATAGAGATCTACGTTTTGGAATGGGCAACTAGCTTCAACTTTCCAACTGGTCGACTTTTTGACAATTCAAAAGTACCTTTAAATGGTCTAATTGAAATAAATGCTTTGAGTTTGAGTTTTGAGTTTGACGCATTTTGTCTTGGACCCACTCAAAACAAAAAATCAAACCAACAAAACAAATGGTTGTTTTGTTGGTCCACTTATCCACTATCCAGTAACCAAATAGGTACGTAAAGTAGGAGTTTCGTAGGAAAATGATACGAAATGAACAGTTTGGCAAAGCACCTTAATTACCGACATATTCAGAAGGCTGAACGCGGCCGGCCCATCAATCCATAAGATATGTGGATCTATTTATACTTACCACACGATAAGATTTGAAGGTATCCGACAGGGACCACCACTAGCGGTATGTATGTAAATCATAAACTAAAACCATGAAATACTGCGTAGCAGCCGTTTTGCGAAAATAATTATAAAAAAATATAACAGCATGTCACCGATGCGACGGCGACGGTCAGTCGTGCAATAAAGTGATTACTGTTCTTTTATTTACGAATACCTAAGTATCCGAAAATATGTAGATAATTGTGATAAATAGGTTGTAGAAAATCGCTTTGGCTGTACTGTTTGTTTCTGTCTGGTTTTTATACCATTGAATAGACAATATAAATATTGAAAAAAAAAACAATCGACTTCCATAAAAAAACACTACAAAGTGAAAAATAACTTCAATTTCGGAAGTTGGTGGCAAAAATTAAAATAGGTACATAACCAAAGACACCGGTGGTTGGAAGGTGGTTGTTTTTTTTAAATAAACTTTTATTTTTCACTTTATATCTAGTTGTGGGGTAGGTAACGCCACACAAAAACGTATGCGGCAATTATAACATCTACCTATACATCAACTAAATACAAGTTTATATTTACGTGTCTGTTTTTCCATAAATCGCCACGCTTGGCAGGCGGGTTGGCGATCGCAGTATGGTGGAAAAATGCATAGAGAACGCTGCTGCCCATTCTCTGTTAAGTCCCTTAGTCGCCTTCTACGACACCCACGGGAAGAAATGGGATAATAAACTAAGTGGGAGAAGTACGTATTATTGGAGATAACTTAAAAAAATACTAATCAGAACTTGACAAAATGTAGGTGTATGGAACCACTCGGCAAATATACCTACGCTTTCAAACCAAAGAAGTTTTCAAATCGGTTTATAAATGCGTTCTGTTGAGGTGAGGTGTGAGGTAACAAACATTAAAAAAAAATACAACTGAATTGTGAACCTCCGCCTTTTTGTGAAGTCAGTTAAAAAGGGAAGTTGCAGCTCGCTCTGGTCGCACTGTTACGGATAAAGTCCATGCCATTTCTGAAAAAGTGGATCAAGGTCGATTAGTACCTAGTAACGACATAGCTGAAGAGTTAGGGGTTGACCACCAAACAGTTTTGACCCATTTGAAAGTGTCTAGGTACACAAAAAAGCTCATTAATAGGGTGCCACACGAGGTCACCGAAAGAAACCTAACGAATCAAATCAACCAAGGAATATGTCGACTCTACAAATGTTTTACGAATGTTAAGTTCTTAAACAAATACTAAAATTAAAATCAGAAAAATAGTCCTGTACAGACGGCACTGCTAACGAATGTATAAACATGCCAGAGCTCTTCTAGTAAGTAACACCTCTTATACTTTTATTCAACAAGATCCTAGATGAAGATGTGGTGCCTCAGTAGTGGTCATAATCAGAAATTATTTAACTACCCAAAAAAGGCAACCCATCATCTGCAGGACATAAAGCTTAACCTACCTACCTAGCTAGGCTACCTAGCTTACCTAGATAGGTAATTACCGCCTGATAAGCTTTATGTCCTGCTTTTATAAGTAACTATCTTTTTTCCTCGGCTCCGCCCGCGTGACAGTCGGTTATCGCGTAAAAAGTAGCATACGTTCTTCTCCATATCCCAGGCTATATCTCTGCCAAATTTCATGACGATCGGTTCAGCGGTTTAAGCGTGAAAGCGTAACAGACAGACAGAGTTAGTTTCACATTTATAATATTAGTAGGGATTTTTATTTGGCCTACTCCACAGAATGTCTTCGGAATTAGACACATTCCAACATAGGTTGTTCTATAGGGTGTGTTCCGTAGGGAATAGGCAGGTTTTACAAAGGGATTCAGAACTTCAGGCCATATACCTAGATGTTATGCATCAATAGTTATCGAGGAACATCTGGAATACCGACAACCGCCCTACAAAGCTTTTTTCTATATCTATACAATTATATCTTATTTATAAAATTCTCGTGTCACAATGTTAGTTGCCTTACTCCTCCGAAACGGCTGAACCGATTTTGATAAAATTTCGTGTGCTTATCGGGTAGGTCTGAAAATCGGCCAACATCTATTTTTCATACCCCTAAATGTTAAGGGTGCTCCACCCAATTTTTTTTTTATAATGCGAACTCAATATTCGTAGTTAAGGCAGGACAACGTCTGTCGGGTCAGCTAGTTTTTATATAATAAAATCGTAACGAAGTCAAAACACTACATTTACATTGTATTATTAATTTAACGTAAGTATCTAGATTTTGTTAAAATTTTGAATAGATATTCCCGTCTAAGTGAGTTTTGGAGACGAGGCAGTCTGGGTAGTTAACTTGACCGTTGTACCTACAGGTCCTTAACTTTTTGAGAAACTTTATTTGCACTCACAGATTTTGAAAATATTGTTCAGTCAGCAAGAAAATGGGCAATTATGACAGAAACTATTTTTGATGCGATTCGATCCTGTTTCTTAGAAAGAAGATAAAACTTTATAGGAATAACTGAGATTTAAGTACTAGAAAAGTCAGAAATCACCACATGAAGTTCAGGCCTATTCTCATCTATGGATATAATTAAAATAAAACATATATTGTTAGGTTACTGTCAAAGAGAAATCTCGTGATAAATAGTTTAAAATAGTTTTCGCCGTGGTCGTATGCCACTTTGCCCTAAGGCTTATGATCGCGTATACCTACTATTGAAATGTATTGTTTTGTTAGGTTATGTATGTGGCTGTCAGATGAAAATATTTTCTTGTTCCGTACTTTATAGAGCGTGACCTTTCTGTAGTCGGGTTTTAGTCTTTGAACTTGCTTTTATTTAAATTATTTTGGAGCTAGCTCACAATTGTACCTATATATTTGTGAAATGTGCTAATGAAGTCCTTTCATGATATCCAACAAGGAATTTAAAAAAAAAGTTTTATGACTTTATGTCCTCTAGAGGGTGCCATATTCAAATTTAATGTGACGTCTTATAGTCCTATAGCCTGCGGACGATCAAGACGCATCCAACGAAAGTTGACAAATGACAATGACAAAATGACAAATTTTCATTTGTCAAAATAAGATAAGTAGTTTGGAACTTATGAGGGAACAGATGAACATACATACATATCCACATACACACATACCGGTGAAAATCATAACCCTCCTTTTTGCTTCGTTCTAGTCGGGTAAAAAGTCAAGTCACTCTTGCGAGGGCAAAGAGCATCTGTTGGTTGCCCTCGCAAGAGTGACTTGTCTTTTTCTTCTACTTGACTTCCACTTCTCCTATGCATAACTGTCGGTTTGCCCCACGGTTTGCCTGAACTTAGAGAATAGTGCGAGGACGTTTTATAGGCATCGTACTGTGTTAATTATTCTGACAGTGAAATACTAACTGATTAGCAGTATCATCGCGGTTGATTGAAAACCTGCACTATGGATCCCGTGCCACCGGATCGAGAAGATAACGGCCTGATCGCTCTGCCATCGTCTTATTTATCGCTTCTGCGCGCGGCTTTGTTCGCATGGAAGTCGTGTCGTAAGACACCACGGTATACTAAAATAACAGCCATATTAAAAAAAAGGAAACCACGTACACTGCGTTTGTAGTTTTGGTATCAGGAACCAAAATATACAGAGAGTCAGAACTGGTGCCGCAGGAGCAAGCGACGATGTACAGTTGTCCGTGTGAGAAGCACCTCGTCCTGAGGTCGATACCCACAGCCTTGAGTACCAATGTCCCATTACTTATTTGTTGCCCCATGTGCTTTGTATTTAGTTATTTAATAAACGCCTGCGTTCCTGCATATACTACCTGATGGCACAACACTGATACATTTGGTACGTGATTACAAACATACACATGCAGTTGGTTGCAATCAATGTTGTCCTTAGAGAATCGCTTTCATTGGTTCTCTGTGGTGTAGGCAGGCCAAAGTCTCCTAATGATTTTTAGCATAATAGTTAAACTTTGTCTTCTATTCGAATTAGACCTTGATTGATGATACCATCTGATAATGGCATAACGTCATTGTTATTTTGCTGACGCGCTCAGTGCAATAAATCCTCACTGAGATCTATTTTCAATGTTTGTCATAAACCAATAGGATATGTATGATGGGTGGCAAAATAACAAAGTTATCACAAACCATTATCTACTAAGAGAATGGT
Source organism: Antitype chi (assembly GCA_947359405.1). Lineage (NCBI taxonomy): Eukaryota > Metazoa > Arthropoda > Insecta > Lepidoptera > Noctuidae > Antitype > Antitype chi. Next base: position 2,823,932 of record OX375810.1, on the reverse strand, counting down.
TTGGAGCCGAATCCGAAAGTACAGCATCAGCTAAGGTAATCAGCCAATATTCGTCGTTCCCGTATAACATATAACATAGCGCAGTCTATTTTTTTTTTTTTTTTTATCTTTATATGTCATCGTTATTGTACCTACCTATGTTAAACCAATGACTTATGACTTAAGGGCTTCTTCGACGGTAAAGTCTCAGCTATAAGTTCCCTTGGGTATATCTTACTGCAAATTCTATTGGTCATGTTCCTTGTTGCGCATCTGGAAGCTTGACTGATATTATGTAACCAACTTCGTCAGGTTTCATTTATATACACACTAGCTTTTGCTAGCGGCTCGCTCGCGTGAAGGAAAATTATCCCATGGGAACGTACTGTCGGGATAAAAAGTATCTTATGTGTTAATTCAGCTTACAAATTATGTTTGCCAAACATTCAAATTCGTTCAACCGTTTTTGCGTGATTGAGTAACAAACATCTAAACATACAAACTTTCACATCTATATCAATAAAAATAAATGTCCTGACTGATTGACTGACACATCAACGCCCAGCCCAAACCCTTGGACCTAGAAATCTGAAATTTTGCACAGAGGTTCCCTTTATAATGTAGACAAAGAATAAGGAAGGATTTACATTCCATTCATTCACGCGAGCGAAGCAACGGGCAAAAGTTAGTTTATAATATTAGTAGGATTTGCTGTTGCGGACATTTGACATGCATCGCCTTTCATTTCGGTCGGTTATGTTAGGAAACGCAAAAACCATAAGTAACGAATTATGTGGGGCAAGATCGCTTATTACTTTAGAAGTATAACACCTAACGGCGATATTTTATCAACATAATTCAGAGGATAGAAGCCATTACTCTGTAGAGCACATGTCACTGGCGTAAAATGCACTGTAATCGCACACAGCGTGACGGAAACGGAGGAAATAATATCGCACCTACGGTGCAATAACGTCACTTATGCAATTTTTGTCAAAACTTAACTGAAAAATACTCCAAATCCACCTCTTTACTTGGTGCGTTATTGTCATTTGTGTAGTACGCAAACTTTCCTCGTGAAGTTTGACAACAACTAACTTTTAACTTCACGAGGAAAGTTTGCGTACTACACAAATGACAATAACGCACCAAGTAAAGAGGTGGATTTGGAGTATTTTCTCATAATCAGTTAAGTTTTGACAAAAATTGCATAAGTGACGTTATTGCACCGTAGGTGCGATATGTGAATTTTCGATCGCGCGTTGTTTATTTACCTACTTATTACTCAGCAGTACATTGAACGATTCGAGCGGGAGCGTTTGACAGAGCTTACGATGTTATTTACTAACTACCCTACTTTATGAGAAGGTTTTTGGTGAAATTTAACTGCTGTACTATGGCACCACCTCGTGCGATACATAACGTACAAAACTGTCGTACAGAAGCTCGGGTAGCAAGAGAGAGAGACCCTCGATGACCCGCTTTGACCTCGGCGGAACGTGTTCGTCTCTACAGGGAACGCGTTAGATTGTACCAAGCACAGGAACCACAGGCCCCGACTAGTGCGGCGGGTTCAAACGGCGTAAAACAGTCTCGAGCGCTGCTATTTGATATAACTGTGGTTGCAATGGTGGCAGAAAACGAATCCAGCTTACCGACATCCACTGTGAGGAGCTAGGCTACATTCGACAGTAAGAGTTACAGGATAGCCACAGCTACAGCAGGTTTCGCGTGCGCCTGATTACCGTAGGCGTTGGAGTTTGACTACAACCCGGCCAAATCCGTGTTTATCAGAAACGAGTTTGGACAGAAATTTGATGTATACAGGGTTACAGGTTGAGTTGACCTAAATCCTTTAAGAGGTTGTAGTTTCCATCATTCCTGACTGATTTCACTATGAAACATCGTACTCCAAACTTAACCTTTTTCAAGATATTTTCAACTTTCCAAGAGATTTCTCTTCAGAATTCAGCTTCTATTACAACTATATACACAGTAGCGCACGCCAAAGAAGCTCTCAAAACGGAAGGTTATCATAACTTTAAGTTGTTTGTATTTATTTACATAATACATAACCTATTAAATGGTGAAATAAATTTTCAAATAGGGTAATCTCCGGAAGCACAGCTTGCTTCCGGAGATTACCAATGGTGATATTCAATCTCTCTTTCGACAATATTAGATTATATTTATAGATTAAGATAGAATTATGATATTTTTTAATAATATTTCAAATTAATTGTGACTATGGGATCGAAAGTTGTAGTAATACAATTTGTTTTGAATTCCACTTACGTAGGTTTGCGAATACGAGATCACTGACGTCATAACTCACAAGCCATTTACATTCACATGGTTATAAAATTACCTACTGATTGCAAAAATATGAATATTTGAAATCTGAAATTAGCTCTGACTGCCACGTTGGTCTGGTGGCCGCGAGCGTTGCTGTTGAGCATGACGTCGTGGGTTCGATTCCCAGAAAGGGCAAAGTGTTGTAAGGTTTTTCAATCTTGAATTTCTCAGTAGCAGCCCAGAGCCTGGATTTGTGGTCGGTTGATGGCAATAGACTCGGCCCCTAGTACATGGGTACTTCAACATGACAGGCGGAATGTGGGTGTTCATCATCGGACTGTCATCATAGCTCGTACTTAGGCACTATTATCTTGTGTGTTTTGTGGCTGAGCAGTGGTGGTCCAGTGGTTACGACCTCGAACTACGAGTGTCTTGGCTTCAAACTTAGGCAGGCGCTTGAGAAAATAATTTCCTTACAACTGCTCTCAAAACGGTGAAGAAAACTGTAATGGTCTAAAACCAGAAATTTAAAGAGTTGTGACATCTACAAACCCCACTGGGCCCATGTGGTGGATTAAAGCCCACTCCCTCTCACAGAGAGGAGGCCGGTGTCCCAGCAGTGGAAACATTATAGGCTAATTATGACTATGAGGCACTTTTGATGAACTGTTAAGATTTCCTTCTTTCCGGAACATGTTACAAGCCGTTTTGTCTTTATATAGTCCTCTAGACCGTATTTCGACCATGGCGGCCAATCTCAACGGAGACTAGTCTTCGGCGCGGGAGATATTATAGTGCACAAGAGTATGCGCTGACACAGGTGCACTCTCTCTTCCCTCACTCTCATAGTCCGATGGGACGGCAATCCGACACGACCAGAGAAAATCAGGCGTAGGACCAACCGCTTAACGTGCATTCCGAGGCACGGGGGCATCATACCACCAACTTACAAACTCCGGGCTGTTATTAAGAAACTCCTAATGGAATAACCCAATATCCAGAATAACCCAATGTCCGACCAGGAAATCGAACCCAGGGCCCCAAGCTCAGTCTTTCACGCTTGCGACCGCGAGACCAACAGGGCAGTTAAAGTTATCCTTTTAAGAATAAGTACAGAACCCTAAGCACGAATCACTACTTATTAAGTGCTAGTTAGCTTCAACCCTATTGGAACTGCATTGGAATTGGATGGATCACAGTCAAGGTGAAATAATTTATTTCAATTAAGCACATAGGTAGTATGTGCAGGACCCCGCAAATCCACGTCAAGTTACTTAAAACATAATAATTGTTTTAGTATGTTTTATGTTAATTACTTTGCCTACCTATGTATAGAATCAAGTCTATGTAACTAAACAGACAGCTATGCTGCTGTGGAGTTTGTTGCGCCACTTCTTCTTCCCAGCTAAAGCACTAGGAAGTGGTGAAGGGCGGGCGTTTTGGGAGACTGTCTTATGAAATATTAACATTCAAAAAGCGCTGATTAGCAGCCTAATTTGAATAAATGACTTTTGAATTTGATTAATTTAATAAATGCAAAGTGTGATAACAAATAATTGCATAAACAACGAGCAATTAGAATAAAGGAGTACCGCAAGGAAGTACCCTGGGACCGCCACTCTTCCTAACCTACACGTATACACCAGTTGTGTACACTAACACCTACCAATTGTACTAATATTTTTACTTACGCATATGACACAGCGCTCCAAGGGTCAGATTCAAGGTCAACAAAGGTCATTGTAATGAAACAAGACGTCACGCTGAGACTGTCTTATCGTGGTATCAAACTGGCTTGCCACTAATCTTCTTTTGTTTTTTTTTTATACAGGAATTTTATATTAAATTCCACAATTGCCACTTACAGCCTAACTGTACTCATGTACCTGTCTACACTTGGGCAAAGGTTCACACATTCAATATCTCGGAGTAGGTACTTAGTAATAGACGAGCGTTTAAGTTGGCACAAACATTAGCACTGAAAATCTAAAACGAATCTTGTTGAGCAAACAATTTCCTTTTGAGCTAGGATTCAGCCAGTTTGGGTGATGATTAGACGAGTAGATTATGATTTGATGACGAAGATTTGATGTATTATAGATCGTAGACCATAATTTATGGATAGAAAAGAAAAAGACATAAAAAAAATCACAACTTGTTTAGCTCTTGAAGTATAAGTACCTAGTCGCTGAACATACATTGGGGTGCTTCGGGAAGGCCTTGGAGACAGACTTAATTTTTTTTTTCTTTGGAATTCGTTTCATGGGCCGCCCTGTAGGTATTTAAAAATGTAGCAATATCTATATATACTATAGTAATTCACAAATAATTATCAGTGTGTGAGTTTAAGTATTAATACACAAACTCACGCCTTCTTATGAGTGTAGACAGAAACTCCAGTACGCCACCTGTTATGATTCTTACATACTCCTTTTACACACCCGTAATACATAATATCTGACGTAATGTAGGTTTTGTACTACACATTATGTATGTACTTACGTGTATAGCCTGCCCCTTCAGGGGACAGGCGTGAATCGGCGTCGTGATGCTTATCGAGAATGCTAAGAATTAATAATTTGGATTTAGTTTTTTTATAACATATGTAATTAAAAACATGTTTATCAAAATCGTAGATACCATATGCATATCCATTCATACTAATATTATAAATGCGAGAGTAACTCTGTTTGTCTGTCTGTAACCTTTTTACGCCTAAACGGCTGAATGGAATTCTATGAAATTTGGCAGACATGTGGACCTAAACTATGACCTGGGTTAGTACATAGGATACTTTTATCCTGGTAGCTCGTTCCCTTGGGAAAATTCCAAAATCCGCACGGACGAATCCGTAGGCAACAGCTATTTAAATACTTACTATAAAAATGACAAGTAGGTACCTAAGTATAGTTTATTTATGTTTCGATATAAATTTTACCTGTGCTGAATGAATGTCTTTGTGTCTTTGTCTGTGTTGTTTTTAATAATTATAACATTGGTTACCCAGTCGTCGAAATTCGATCATAATTCATTTAAAACAATGCGTTAGTATATATAAAATATTAGCTTTCTGCACTCCTTTCCTCATATTATCTATAAATGTGCCAAATTTCACTCCTCCGTCCGCGTATTTTTCGTAAAAAGGTGTACAAAGTTTTTGCGTCACGTACCTACATTGAAATACAAAAAAAAAACACAAAACCCAAAACAGTTTCGAACACTCAAAACTGTCCCCAATTATACGTCAGTGGTTATAGTTATGAAAAAACTATTTTTTTTTTGCAAATTCAACCTTAATCGCAGTGGTTTTTACAAAGCAATGTCTAAAAAGACTGACTGACGATACTATAATATGACACCTGCGCACATTGCGCCCTATTTATGCGGACGTTTTTGAGACGCTGATTGTGTGTCTTGGGTTTTTTGTTCACGTATTATTTATTAATATAAAGATATAATGGTGACAAGTTATCACAACCTAACGACGAGAGATTTGTTTTAAATAATATGCGTGCGGTGGCGGGGCGGCGTGCCATAAGCGTGACTACATTCCAGTGGCTAAGTTTAATTAACGACACTTCTTACTACCGTTTATCATTTTCATACATATTAATATGTAGGTAGCAAGGTATATCAATATCTTCTATATTTATGTTCTACTAATTTTTGCCCGCGGCTTCGCCCGCATGGAACGTAGGTACTCATCATTATCTGCCTAGCTTTTCCCAACTACGTTGGGGTTGGCTTCCAGTCTAACCGGATGCAGCTCAATACCAGTATTTTACATGGAACGACTGCCTATCTGACCTCCACATCCCAGTAACTGGGTAATACGATACACCTTGGTAAGCCTGGTTGTCAGATTTTCGGGCTTCTGACGACCCGTAACGACTGTCAAAGATCCACAAATGACAGCCGGGACCAACGGCTTAATGTGCTTTCCGAGGAACAGAGAGGTCTTGGTATAACCTAGCCATACCATGCCATGATAAGTATTCTAAATCCGCAAACCTGCCCTGCACCATAATTGCGTAACTCACGATTAATCATAATCTGTTTCGATTGGAAACAGATGGCTAAACCATTGCTTATATATATGTTCGAAAAATGAGTCTGCTCAATAATGTAAATAACGCAATGAATATTGTTGAACTGTCAAATGAAACCGATTATGATATGTATAACCATACCTAACCGTTGTAGGCACAGGAAAACGTTCATAACGTTAGCTCGTTACACGTCTTTTGAGTTAATGTATACCCTTTACCTATGTTTGTAGGTATGTCTAAGTATGTGCCACGTCTATTTCTCAGGCGCTCTGTGGCACACGCGGCTTATAAAGTATCATTTGTTAAAATCTGTTCGCTCGAATCGTTTAGCCTCATCACTTTTGTCAACCATTCCCAGTAAACTGTTTATTCATTATGGTTGAACATATCTAATTGTCTCAAAGACACATAGACCTTGTTATTATGACGTGCCAGTGACGTCAGTGTAATCAATTCGGGAAGTCAACACAATTTTGTTTTATTCTTCTTTTAGCTTTCTTTTATTCTTTTCGTAAGTAAATCGAATAACTAAGAAGGTTCTTTTCAAATGATGACTACTCTGAACCAAATAGGTTTTATGTTAGTTTTTGTAGACAAATGGCAAGTACAGAACCATTTAAATTTCACCATGTCCATCTGTCCGTGTGACACTGCAATTTAACTCGGAGACTATTGGCAGTATAGGTACATAATGATTATTTCAAGTGGGCGTGGAGGGCCAAATCTTAAAGTATAACATTTATAGTAAAATCCACTCAAAGGAATCTAGGGGTCGTTTTTGATAAAATCTACATTAGATAAAAAAAAAACTAATTCAACGAAAATTTTACGAGATGATGTGAAGTTGTTTTCAGGATTATAATTTTCGGTTGAGTACAAATTATTTAGAACTACCTACCGGCGGCTTACCCGCGTGGAGGTCTGTGTATTATACTTAATACACCTTCCTCTTGAATCACTGTCTATTGATGAAAACCGCATTAAAATCCGTTGCGTAGTTTAAAAGATCTAAGCGTACAAACATGAAAAGCGAATCGTTTAACACTACGTAAGGATTAATTGGCCCCAGAAATAAATTCACGGTGTGCAAATGTGTGGTTCCAATTCACATTTTACACAATACTTATTTATGCTGCCCAAAGGAAAAGGAAAACCATGTATGCGTAAAAAAAATTACTATTTTAAACCCAACTGTGCTTCCACCAAAAAAATTTGGTATAGGCCATTGTCTGTGGGAAGACGCTACAAACGCACTAGAGATCTGAGGGATAATTTAGCATATTACACTATCAGTAGGAATCCCTTTCATTTTGACAGTTTCACAACATTCATTGCATTGTTTACGTTGTTGAACAGACGAATTATACAAACATATGAAGCAATGGATTAACAATAAGCTTCAAAATGATTCAGATTATGATTAATAGTGTGTTACAATTAGGGTGCTAAGCCGTTTATGAATCTCCGTGGAGATAGTCTTTGCACCGGCCGACTCGAGTTCGAAATCTATTTAGAGATTTAAGTCGGCCATGGTAACGTGTGCTCTCGTAGAAGGGTGAGGGTCAAACATCGATTTAGAGATAGCGTTAGTTAGAGATAGCATTAATTCGGAATAACGTGATTCGGAATACCGTTCATTCGGCATAACGTGATTCGGGGTACCGTTCATTCGGCATAACGTGATTCAGGATAGCGTTCATTCGGGATAAAGTGATTCGGGATTTCTAGTTTCACCTTAACGCATAAGAGTCGATTTAATCGTTATACATTTTACACTGACATTTCATTTTAAATTATTAGATATCAAATAATGATTCCCGTGAAACTACATCCAACCCGTCGCGCGATCGGCATCACTCAGTCAAGTTGCCAAACATCTGAAGGAGAACGGACGAATTAGCATGTGTAGTGATCGATAGACTAAAAGCAATATAGTTTCAATTGGTGTAAAGATACCTCATCTTAACCCTTGTGCAAAAATCTGACCAGGCAATTGTCAGAAAATATACTTTACCAAGTCCATAGAATACTTTTGCGCAGTCTCCTTTAGTAAGGTTATATGTTCGCACACAACTTGTGTGTGTCCTGTGGACCTCAGCCTATCGACCTCATTTAGGGTTGTAAACAATGTGGGCATGCCCAGCGTGCCCACAACAGTGGGTCAGCGCTTGTATATGATTTTATCTATTCCGTGAGTAAATCCATTATTGATCAAGGGATACAGTACCCTGCTTCGTTGATTACTAATCTGCCGGCTAAGCGTAGATTATAATTCCTTCTCTCTTTATATTGTTCAGCACCCTTCCCATTGTTGCGGATATTCCGAGGCTATGCTCGATAGGTCTAGCGTCAGGCGGCAATAGACAGACGACAGTGGAAAGAAGGAAGGGCTCGGTTCTGCAGCCAGAGGCTTTTGGGTAGATAAAGTTCAGATGTTGTTGGCCACATATTATGTGTTTGTGTGTTGTGCAGGTGCAGTGAGCCGTGTGCGGCGGGCGGCGGGCGGCGCGGCGGCATGGCGCGCGCGCGCGGCCGGCCGGCGGCATGGCGGTGAGCTGTCCCGAGGTGATGTACGGCGCCTACTACCCCTACCTGTACGGGCGCGGGGCGGCGCGCTCCTTCCACCACGCGCCGCACTTCCAGTACGATCGGGTCAGTACCTCCTCCTCCTCTACCTCCAGGCTCCGTACACGGATTTACAAACACAATCATAGGAAGTGTTCCCGAATAAATGCCTAGTGCCTAGCCAGTAAGCGGGCCTGCTGAATTTGCATCCAGTGTTGCCTATGCCAACCCTACTGTTTTAACAATGGCATCCCTGTTTTCTGTTGTAGTCCTTTTTGTCCAAATTTCTATTGTTTTTAAGGTTCCGTACCTCAAAAGAAAAAAACGGAACCCTTATAGGATAATTTCGCTGTCCGTCCATCCGTCTGTCTGTCCGTCCTTCTATCCGTCAAGCAAGAATGTCGGATGCAAGAGCGAGCGAGGCGAGCTTGAAATTGTTTCCACCGTCAGTTTACCAACTACTCATTTAGCTAGACCAATCCAACGGGTCCAAACTAGGTTGGCTTTTTGATTTATAAGCCCAAGTTGCTATGACCGGCTTCCTGCTCCATCATCAGGCTATGTTTAACATTTTCAATTCAACTACGCATTAATCCCATGTGAATGAGCCCAAAAACGAAATGTCTGCTGGTACCTAGTTATTGCGGAGATGGTTATTTCGCAGACTTTCCTGGCTACAGTGGTCAATGTTACCACATAATTGGCTACAAACTTCTCATGTAGACCAATCCAACGACCCCAAACTCGGTGGGTCTACATTTGGTAAGGCTTATCCTGAGACTACCTTCCTGCTCCTTCTTCGGATATGTTCGCTTGCTCACTATGTCTAAGTCAACTACTCATCGAGACGATTTGCATGAGCCCAAACACAATATTCTAATCTGAAAAAGGGTTGAGCTATTTTGTCTTTATTTCTAGTTGGTATTAAACTGATTATTAAATTACTTATAAAACACTTAACGTCACATTCACAATAATTAAAACAAATACTTTACAGAGTAAACATTTATGTCATTGTGAATGTAACATTTCTCAATGTCAATGTGTATTTATATAAAAATCCGGAAATAAAGATCATTTGATGACCGTGTCGAATTGTAGAACGATGTCTGAAATGGTATTTTTTTCTTACATACATTATATTTCCATAAATGAATTGGCAAGATACCGTCATATATAATCTATAAATATGTATGATAAATACGTGAAGCAAAATCTATGTAGGTACCCTTTTTTACGAAAATTACGTGAACGTGATTTGAAATTTGGGACAGGTAAAGTTTATATGGATATGGAGTGCAGAAAGCACATGTTTATATACAATAATGCATTAACTTACAGTTTTATTGAATATGGTCGAATTTCGACCACTGGGGACCACTAGTAATAATTAATCCCTTTAAATAGTTCCCTAGGAAGCTAAAAATGGCTCTCACAGCTCTCTTTTGCAAAGTAAAAGGAGAATTAAATGTTAGCAGCCCGACCACACATTAAAATGCCATAAGACATAATGCTGTAGAAATAGCTAAAATAAAATAGACCAAACACGCGGTTTCCACATCTGTTAACTGACTTATCTTTCAAACAGCATAACGACCGAGTTTAGCCGCCCTGCAAGAGATGTTATATGAAGTCCCCATTGTAGTTTTTCGTCTAGCGCGATTCCTAGGAACACCCTTTGATTAATAAAATCCAGATTTTCTACTTTCAATATTCATATTAATATTTCATATATGATGTCACATTCCCTACTTCTAACATTAGGTAATTGAAGTCTAAGTAAGTAAAAAAGGAAATGTTTTTTTTTTTAATTTAGTAACAAATCATATAAGTGATTCGTCTTCGTCGTCGTCGTCAAGATTTTGTGACCGTCGGTCTATGTTAAATGTCAATGATGTGTCCTCTGCAAATAACATCATCTTCGGTTGATTTAGAGGTAAATCATTACTGTAAACTAAAAAGAGGAATGGACCCAATATTAAGCCTTGAGGTACGCCCATTGCCATTTCAGATCCAAATGAATTTATGCCGTTTACTTCAACTTTAACCTTTCTATCTATACTAATAATATTATAAAGAGGAAAGATTTGATTGATTGTTTGCATTGAATAGGCTCCGAAACTGAATCGATTTGAAAAATTATTTCACTGTTGGGAAGCTACACTATCCCCGGGTGACATAGGCTATATTTTATCCCCGTATTCCTACGGGAACGGGAATTACGCGGGTGAAGCTAGTCTTTTTATTAAAGTTTTTATTACACGACCAATTCTTATCGCGAAGTTTTATTATTAATTCCCTTGTAGATTTGTCACAACTTTTATTTTCTCATTTTTTTTCATATGAAGCCCTTAAGATAGGCACCTTTAAGACTTTTACAGCACTAAATGGCGCCAAAATTATACGAATACTGACTGACCTACAACCACAGAGCCACAGAGTGTTCTCTATTTAAATGGCGCCAAAATTATACGAATACTGACCTACAACCACAGAGCCACAGAGTGTTCTCTATTTAAAATTTAAAAATTAACTATTCAGCGTGGGTTTTTGGCGGGATCGCGTTGGAACATGTCGCACGAATTTTCATTTTCATGAAATTTAGTGAAATAGCGAATTAAATTGTATAATTTTGGTAGTGATTTATTCAATTTAGTTATATGTGAGTGCACAAGTGTAGTGAAGGTGAAAATAAGTGACTAACGTGGACTTTTCGTGTTCCCCCCAAAAACTCAAATTAGGTTGTTGTAAAGTTACTATAATAACTTTGACTTGACTGACTAAAGACGTCTAAGACTGTTTTGTAACTTCGTGCCTGATATCGGGTCATTTACTTGATCGAAAAGAGAAATTACTTGACGCTGGCTAAATGCACAAACCGTGCGAAGCCAAAACCGAAAAAAAAAACTGTTCATGTGACCAGCCAGTAAGTAGTAATACTAGGTTCTGATCTAATGTATATAGTTATCTATTTATTTTTTAGCCAATCATCTGTATCAACGAATGTACCGCTAGTATGGAAAATTTTTGCGATACCGAGAGAAATACAAAAAAATACATGCAATTAGTTATACTTGTTAGTTCTTCCCATTCCCAAAAAACTTCCCATTAAATAAGCGTTCTTAATTATATGACCACCACTGATGTCGTGATTGATTGCTTAGCTCCATGTCTGTAAAAATCGGCAATTAGAATATTGCAGATTTTTACAGACTCACTCGTTTTTTGCTTGCTTTTTTACAATTAGCGATAATGTTTAGGAGAATACGAATAAATTGCAATATTGCTCTCTATAGCAAATAGCGTGATAATTAATAGCCACAAGACTGACCAGACATCTATATGTCTGGTATAATAAAATTTTGCATAAATGTTCCCTATGAACATCTACGAAATTTTTTATCAAAATCTATCCCGTAGGTTTTTTGCGATGCTGGAACATACACTCAGGCAAGCAAGCAAAGTTCAAAATAAAAATCTCGGCATTACAATCATTCATCATTGCAAAAATTCCTTTAAAAAAACTATGTATATTTGTACAGTTTTGACTCTACTATTACATTATTATTAGGTTGGACTAAATTATTTGTTTTGACGAGTAGGTTCCGCCGCTTCTGTGACTATAATACCAATGACTGCAGATATCGATCAATAAAACCTTGAAAGAAAACAAAGGGGATAAATTCTTACAATGTTTACATTGTAAAAATTAATCACCTTTATAAAGAAAATACTGTTTAATTTATTTAAAAGTATTTCTTGTTGATTTGACGGAATTTGTTTAAAATATAGTACCTAGTGTGATGCAAAGTCTTGCTTCGTGTTTGTTGATTTTGAATGTATAGTTTAGTAGTTACCTACAGATTTGGAGGTCCATCCCTCACAACACACTACATACTGAAATTGAAGTGACTATGAATCCCTAGATCAATAAATTGTAGGTTTTATAATTGTCACTATACAGGTCCCCTACTAATAGGTGGTTAGACTCTTTATTAGTAAAGGCTTAGAAAAAAGAGATGGAAGGAATTCATCATAATCCCAAGTTCGGCCAAATCATCGCGACCTACATCGGTGCGTACTGTAGGTGAGCTCACTGCCGGCTCGTGTGGCAGTTGTATACATATTCAGGTATTTTCGTCGGCCGCCATCGTCGCGGCAGCGCGGCGGACGGGTCAGCTGGTTTGTCAGCTTCGCTTCTCATCGTTTTTATGTCGCGGTGTCAACGCATCCGAGTGCGATCATCTCGAAAGTAAAAATCGTCACACGCATCTGAAGCAGAAGCGGTTCATAGAGTTAAATTAGTTTTTGTGAGGCTACTGGCTAGGAGCGCCGGCCGGTCCGACCGGCCCATATATCACGCGCGCAAAAACCGATTCGCCGGGGGACCGCATCGTGCTATCGCGCCACTGCGCCGCGTGCGTCTTGCGCGAGTTTTCGTGGTTAGCGGCAGCTTCATTGTCCTTTCCATCCATTAAATAATTTCCATCGAATAATCATCATCTGCCTAGCCTTTTCATAACCATGTTGGGGTCGGCTTCCAGTCTAACCGGATGCAGCTGAATACCAGTATTTTTATTTATTTATTTAACTATTCTTACAGGTACTTAACCTAATGCGATACCAAAGTCACACGCGCAAAATTAAAAGTAAAGCACACAACAAAGATCATTATTTGTAACATAATAAAAACAAACATGGAGCGACTGCCTATCTTACTTCTACAACCCAGTTACTGGGTAATACGATACCCCTTGGTAAGACTGGTTGTCAGACACACACACAACGTTCATATCAAATCAAATACAAAATATTTATTTGCTAGAATATGGTACCTACATATGGTGTTACAGTAAATTTGTCTCAGCATATCCTGCCATAACATGGCGTGCAAATGAATTCATAATCAGCGAAATCAATAAATCTAACTTACAAATAACAGATTCTATTGATTTGTCTTCTAAATAGTCCTTAATTGTATACCTAATATCTTTTAAATAGTAATAGTTTAAAAAGTAATTTTAAACGTTGTCAGTGGCAAGTCTTGCAAACTATGTAAAGAATAATTAATCGAAATGCAGTTTTTATTGGTGCATTCGTTTTATTGGAGACAGCCGAAGTCTATCTTTATGCCGTGTTCGGCTATTTAGCCTGTCAGTGCTAGTTTCAAATAAATTGTAATTTCTCGCAAAAATACATATTTCAAAAATATATAAACATGGCAGAGGTAGAATTTTAAGTTTTTGAAATAGTGGCTACAGCTGTCTAAAAAGTCAGCTCCACAATTTGTTCGGATAGGGTAACCTGGTCTAGCAGTACGCATCCGATAAGAGTACGCAACACCAGAAGCCGTGAATTTGTTTAGGATTCGCGGCTAACTTCCATTGCATTTTGATGTCAACTTTGATAAGAAGTGCTGAGCGAAAAAAAAAACAAATCCGAAAGAAAACACAGAAATTACGTAAGTTTGAAGATTTTTGCTCAAAATCTTAAATAATTGTACCATTTTGAAAGAATTTTTGAGACAAGAATACAATTATTTTGTAAAAACGAAGTATACTGTGGAGTTTTCAAAGACGATGCCTAACGCATGCAGCGAGCGTAATTCCGGTCAACAACAAGAGATGGCATTGAATTCCGCTCGTTTACGATTTGGCTAGAGTGTGTATGAGTACGCAGCTTCAAAAAAAGTACCAAATAATGTACTAAAGAATGTACCAAAAATTGTTCCAAAACCAGATTCACAATCTCTTCCTAAAAGGGCCAAAAAACCTATTAAATTGCCAAAGAAAATGCCTATAAAAGGTCCAAACCTTTTTTTAGGCATGTTCTTTGGCACTACCCAGCATGTACTGAAATCTACGTAGACCCCCGCAGAAGATTGGATAGGATGCTCAAAATGCTCCGAATGGTGGCATGAGGCTTGTACGACTTACCTATGAGGGTCAAGCAAATTTTATTTGCCACCTCTGCAAGTAAAAAAAAAGTAACGCACGACCCGCGTACTCTTATCGACGTAGACGCGTACTCTTATCCACTAGTACTTGTAAGAGTACGCAATTCCCATTTCTGGTTATTTTTGTTATTTTGAGAGATAAAACGTAATTTTGTTCTTTTTTTTGGTGCTTTATGAAAGATGTTTAAATTGTAGACATAATAAATGCCTAGTTTATTTCCTAAACATCATTTTTATGTTTTTGGAACATTTTGAACCTTAAGTGCGTACTCCTAGACCAGGTTACCATTTTTTTTGAGCCTTAAAAAATCTGTTAAAATCTACTGAGTTGCCCTATATTACAATATCGTATCTAAGTACTGGTGACACATAACCATGGTAAGCCAGCATTGGCGTATCACAGTTCACTGTTTGTCTAAATATTTTCAGGATATAGGTAGGTATATAAAACGATCAATTTTTGCAAGCATTTTATCTATGTGTGTTTTGCAATTGCAATTTTTATTGACTGTTATACCCAAGAATACACAATTATCACTAGTTGTCAAGAGAGAATCTTTATAATGAATGTCAATATTATTTATGTTTGAATTGTATGTTTGTTTTAGTCATATTTATTTTCAAGTGATTTTTTTTCTACCCAAACGATTGCATAATAAAGAGCTTGGACGATTTCGTTTTCTAAATTTTTGTTATTATCACTCATAATAATATTATTGTAGTGTCATCAGCGAATAGTATGCAATCTTTGCTTATCGCCTCTGGAATGTCGTTGATATAAGCTCGAAAGAGTAGTGGGGATACGATACCTCCCTGTGGCGTGCCATAACTATTTTGTTTATATTCCGACCTATTGGTTTTTTTTAATTTTGACAAGTGTTTGTTATTTTCACGCATTGTACTCTTTCAGAAAGATAGCTTTGATCCAGTCGTTGGTCTACCCCGGATTCCATTATGCTCAAGCTTTGAGTAGGTAGTGTTTTATGACAAACAAAATCAAAGGCTTTTGTCGTATCTAGGTTGTTGAAACACAACGCACAAACATTTTTATTTAAATTACTTTTTGACATAAGATGGGAAATTGAACCACTATAATGTGGCGTCGCGTCGCTCTCGCTAGCGATAACGTCCGAGCACCATGTTGGGCAGAACTCGATGGAAAGATAAGTGATGCAATGAATTTAAATGACGTTGTACTGCCTTACACATCCTTAAGCCTTTAAAAATGTTGTCTGTGAACATGATTTTTAAGTTGTAGATACTTTTAACCAACTTAAAAATAAGAAGGTCCAACCTATATATAGGCTGTGTCCCTGTGTCTCCCTTCCGTCTATAATTTTTTTTCTATCTTATGCAATTTGAGCCCAATCCTTTCGGTAATAAGAGTCTAACTCGACTTGCCATCTTCTTCCGGGCCTAACGCGTAGCCGGTTCCTGACGTGTAGCGTCCAATTTTTTTTTTGTCTCTTTCCGCCCAAGTTTCTTCAAATTAAATTTACATTTGAACAAATTAGTTAAGTAATTATAATTAACCCGCCCCTGCTTTGCACAGCCTATAACGGCGACATGTTATGACATCGCTATTTCAATGCTGTATCTAGTTTAGATGCCAGATATAAGTATTCCCATATAAACTCTACGAATGTTGGTGAGAACACCGTATGAAAATCCGTTTAGTAGTTTCAGACCGACGCGGCGGGTGGACTTTATTTTATAATATTGTAGGAGAGTTATTTAATTGTCACTGGTATGTGTTGGGTCTATTTAAATGATGGGAACGCAGTATTAGCTGTAAAAATGTGTAATAATTTTTAACACACATTATATGGGCACAAACAGGTAAATATAAAAAAATACAATAAAAACCTTTTATAATAAAAAAAAAAATGTTTCGGGTCCCGAGCGTGGCGTACGGACTCGCGATAGTTCGTCTACTGTCGGTTGGCGTCGGTGGTGTCGTTTCCCTTTGCCGCACTAGGCAAGTCCGGACTCATACTTTATGCTACAATATGTTGTAGTTATAGTCATAAAATTTCATCTGTCACCCGGATACGTGCCCAGAAGACTAGAGCATCGTTACCATTTCAAATGGTAATACTAATTCTTTAGCCAAAGAATAAAGTAGATTAAAGTAAAGTAAATTTATAAAGACACATTTTTTTGACACCTTAGCACAACAAATAAAAAATAACAAAATAAAATGAAAAATTTAATAAAGATAAAGTTCAATAAAGACCGAGCTAGCCCTCTGGTCACACGAACTGTCGACCAGCCAGCGAGAAATTTCGTAAAAAGGCCGCAAGCGCACTCAGGCCCCATGTCACGCTCGGTCGTCCAGGGCCACACTTAGAATCGAAGTAAGCGTGTTCCTAATATTATGGTCTTTTTTTTTTTAAGTTGTAGATGCTCCCATAGATGGGAGGAGCGATGAGAATGTTAATTTTGAAAAGACTTTCCAAGACATTATTGTTGTTTTATATTTTCTCCTCAATGATGGAAACGTTGGAAACGATTCGTCAAAAATTGGGGAGTCCAACTTTCAGTAAGTTTTATATTTGCAATGAAAAGTTTAAATCTGTAACTATTTGCTTTGTTCCCTATTCAGCCCTATGAAGTAATGGAATAGTACGACTGTTGTCACACACTAGTATTTGTATTCGCTCTCATCTAGTCCCACTTCCTACGAAATGTATGGAACTATTTGAACGAATAGCATCACTGTCATCATCGGATATTTCTTCTCTATTCACTCTCTGTAGTTTGGGGTGTGGACCGTAGTATGAAAATAGGTGAAACGATGCTCGCCCTGTTCGCTCGCTTGCTCGCTAGTTGGCGGTGTGGCTTGCGCTTTATAGACCGTCGATAGACAAGTGATTGGTCTCGCATCGCGTCCTAAAAATAATTTTTATGACGCGTTTTTTTTTCACGTCTGCGGAACTTAGCTAGTTGATTTAATTTAACCCTATATT
Organism: Antitype chi; assembly: GCA_947359405.1. NCBI lineage: Eukaryota > Metazoa > Arthropoda > Insecta > Lepidoptera > Noctuidae > Antitype > Antitype chi. Next base: position 2,806,119 of record OX375810.1, on the reverse strand, counting down.
GTGAGGCAGATTCTCACTTTAGCCGCCAAATTCATATATGCGTCGGTTCTCCATGCTCATAGGAATTGTAAATACCAATGACAAGACTATTAAATGTTTCATTGTTAGATTGTATAAGCACCGGACAAGTTAGCGATGCAACATCAAGACACATTTCGTATTAATAGAGCGATGGAAACGACACTAGTAACCGTGCAGTGGTTTGCAGTTCAATGTGCAGGGCAATGCCGGAAGCGAGGCGTACAGCGGTGGCGGCGCGGCGGCGCTTAGCTCGGGCTCCGCGTCGTCAGGCGCGCAGTCGCCTGGCAGCCCGCCACACGCGCACCTCGCGCACCACGCCGCGCGCCTGCGCGCTAAAGAGGAGGACCTGTCTGCGCACGGCCGCGCCAGCGCTGACGGTACGTACTGTACCTACAGTTTACATCACTTCTGAATAGCCTTGCCGAAGAAGGCACCATTCGCTAGCAAACGAGTGCCGACGTTGCCCGTGTCCCTACTTAAGAAGCCCGAAATACCTGTGCTTGTTAGTATGGTGAACGCACTGCATGTAAATATGCGTGATGTCCATATGCTGTAACCACTAACCAGCCGGCAGCAACAAGGAACTGATTCTGTGTGTGTATGCAGGCGGCGGGTCGTCGGAGTCGGAGGGCGAGTGCGGCGGCGCGGGTGCGGCTCGCGCGCGCGCGCAGTACGTCAGCGCCAACTGCGTCGTGTTCACGCACTACTCGGGAGATGTCGCCGCTGTCGTCGACGAGCACTTCACCCGGGCACTTTCACTCGACAAGCCCAAAGGTTAGCGCTTAACATGAATCATTCATTTCTTTGTGGCTGATCAACAGCTGATGGACGGCATCAGCTTGGAGCAATTTATCTAGACTTGGTAGCTTTTGTCACAGTGCTGATATATATACTATTATACACTGCAGTTATTCACTGACTAGACTATCTTTCTCGCAGACCGCAAATGATTAAGTATAGCTACGTAATAGATAACTCATAATAATAATAGATAATAGATATCTGTAATACAGGTTTTACCTACAACAGACACCAGTCTCTATTAAGTGTTAACTGGACTTTGTACTGTGTTGTGAATATGAGAGAACAATAAAGTTATAGTTAAGTTAACTGATAAATATATTAGTTAAGTATTACTTAATCAGTACCATATCCTTACTGGCATCGCGCCTCGAGCAATAAGGCGGGGCTATAGCCAGCCGCATCGAGAAGGCGAAGCTACAGGGTGACCTACGCCACCCAATGCACACATTTAATCCAGTGCCACAGAGGCTTAAAAGCCGCAGAAAATATTCTTGGGTGGATGAGTACAGCCGATGGCAACCCCTCCACAAGAAAATGTAAGAAGAAAGAACTGAACCTTTGGCAAGAACTGCTTAACTTAATCTTCTAATTTTTTTTTTAACCATCCGTTACCGACACAAGTTACTGTGGCCGCCTTGGAAAACCTTAAATAGTCTTACCCTAGTAGGCCGCAGCAAGGACAACCTGCGCAAGCGTTGTTTCATTGACGGCTCAGACCACCGTACACCGGTGTGTACACTGTCATTATGGCAAAATAGGTACATGATTTAAAAAAAAAACCTATTCATATTAAAAGTTACTGAAATCGATGGGTAGTCAATTCTGAACAAACTTCTTTCAGGTCTTGCGTAAATTCTGTAACAGCTTGTACTAATGAAATCTTTTCATTGTCATGAAAAGGAAAATTAATGCGAAGGGAGTAGATTTGTGAGATTTTCCCTCTGGAGTACGAGTATGAGATTGTTCTTTTTATCGATGAACTCTGATTTTCTAGCCTGTTTCCTCCCTCTGGCTCAATACCGTCCGATGGGGTAAAAGATGAGGTATGATGTTCAGGTTTATTTTTCTTAACCCCTTCCGGGCTGATGTGAATTGTAACGTCAATTTGTTTGTTCTTATCAGGCCGCGTCGTTTTCATCCGTTTTTGTACGACGAGGTTTAAACATGACGACGTTAGTTTTTGTGAGTGCACAGTAGGACACACTAATGTTTACACTTTCGGACACTTGTCGTAATGTCAGGTTCGCGATTAGTTCGTCCTAGCTCAAACCTTCTCTTGCAAGAGACCTGACATGTAAATAGATTTCTGGCGTTAGGTAATTGTTCTTATAGGCATACACAGGTACGACCTCAGGTCGTACCTGTGTATGCCTATGCCTGTTCAAATGTTGTGAACAAAAGTCTTATTTGGAAATAGGTCGATGTCAATCCTTTTATTCAAATCTTTGTAGCTCATGTAAAAGTTGACTGCAAAAGTCGACCTTATGTTGTACATACTGGTGATAAAATAACTCTAGTTGCAGTCGAAAACTTAAGATTTGAAACAGAATGGCTGACAAAACAAGTTGAAGTCAGATTTGGCTAACAAGCTAAGACATAAGATAAAAAAAATGTGCTATCGTAAAACGATTCCCTAAAAATGATCCATTATAATAGATAGATAGATATTGTTACATTGGTGTGCTATTTTGATGCTATCATACGGGAGGAAGTTCGTCATAATGCTCAAAAGGAAAAAGCCTGAGCCTTTCTTGACTTTAATTGAAAATTACACAGTGCACTCACCCATTCTATTGCGAATGGGTTTGTAAGTACCTAAAAATATCAATTTGATAAGTAATTTTGTTTTTAAAAATCCAACACAGTTGAAGGTAAGAACAGTACGGAATGTACAACTTATATAGCGAACGGAAACGATTGACTCGTAATAGTGTAACTTAAGTAACGTGTATCGATGAAGCTGGGTGAGCGAGTCGCGAGCTGGCGGCCCTGTGTCCCGCACTGTGTCTGAATACCGAGAACTTTGTGCAAAAACACACCGCGAGCGGTTCGAGGAAGAGTGCAGCGATTGTATTGCTCGCCGGAGCAATGTGGCCGGCGACCACGGCGGCGCCCTCCGCCACTAACTAGATAAATCACTGAAGTGGTTCTCAGAGCCGCCTTAATTAAACCCGACGTTTAATTACAAACTAGAGCCCGTCCCATCGCCCCCCTCACCCCTCGGCCGCATTGCCGCCATCCTCATCTCATTATTTCACTCCACCTCTTTACTTACCCCTGGTCATGCTCCGTACACTTCATTTGAGAACCCATTATGTACCCACCTACTGGAGAGGTTCATCGAGGAGTTTCTTAAAAAGAGTATTAACATCTGGAGTTTATCTTACTGAGATGAGTTATTGTATGTCCTTGATTAACGCAGGGGACTTGCGTTCAACTAAAGATTTATTTTTACATGTAACTCTAACGTCAGCTAAGTTCATTTTAAAATTGCGTCGAGTACTCCCGCCGTACTGAAGTTCGTACGTATGACATGCAGGTATTTACAGCTGCATAGCGATGATGACACCAATGACGTTGGCGATGGTGACGCAACACGAAACCGGTTTTGTCGGTCGAGGGCAGCTGCGAACCAAAAAATATTGCGAATCGTCGATTCGATGCGAGACCGAGCGGCGAGAGTCGGGACATAGTTACGCGGCCGTGATTAGATCGGAAAAACTCAGGCCATTACTTAAAAGATGGCCGAAAGGAGCCGCGCGACAAAAACGCCCAACGTTGGCATAGTCTCGGGCTCGCGGGCTGCGGGCGCGGCCGGCCGGCTTTGTGCCGCGCGCCGCGGCCGACGCGCCGCACATACCGCGCAAGCAAGCAAAAACCACGCGCGACCACTTCTAAACTAATCCCGCTTGACATCATACGCCACACTCGCCCAATTCCTACTTCCAAACAGTGTTCGTCATGTCTGGACATCTAAACCACCTAAGTTGGTACTATATACATTCTGTCAGTACACAGAACGACACGGTGGAATTGATAACAACCTATAACCCAAGTAGGAATCCCGTATCGTATGCCTTTTAAATATGTTATTAATAGCACCTGGTGGAAGGGACACCTAGCGTGGCAACTGTGGCTAGGCGGCTAAGCTGCTAGGCGATTAGAGCTAGAAGGTGTAGAGTATTTCTGATTGCAGATAGAGTAAATAAAGAGTACATATTAATGAAATAGAGTACCATTTATGCATTTCTCTTTATGTATTTTCTAGCACTTATTGCGGTACATATTTTATTTTAATGATTTTACAAGAATTGTAGGACTCCAAACATCTTAATTCTACGTTAATATAAGGTCAGGAGCTCATTTTAATAAATATTTATAAAGCCCTATTCCGTCTTCTCACCACTTCACATTCATGACCGACAAATTGTCAAGTAGTGGAAAATATAGAGTAACTGGAGAAAAACTAAATCACTTGCCTCAAAAAAGTCTGTTTATGAAAAAGAGTATTTTGGCGAACTCTATTATACTCTATTTCAGAGTACCGTTGGCAACCCTAGCTAAAATTAAGGCGGCTAGGAGGAACTCGCTCCGATTGGCGCGAATTGTGCTGTCTCCTTATCGGAAACATCAATTGTTTTATATAACACTGCACTTCATTCAAAATATAGTTCTTGAAAATTAATTATTACGATCTTATTATTTATTTAGATAAGCGTTCGGGTCAATTTTCATTTGAACCTATAAATCAAAGGAATAAGATTTTTCATATAAACTGTGTACTCTTTTTTCCCCTTCGAGAAAAATTCAAAGAAATATCTAAATATTGTGACTGTAGCCTCCCAATATATATTTGAAATGCAACAAAATATCCGATATTCATAGTTTAAATACCAGGAACAAACACAATCTTGCTGTAGGTGCATCGCACTCGCTTCCACAGAGTAGGCAACTGGATCATGCATGGGTCAATGTATTGTACAACAAACTTCCCATTGACTTTCAAAACTTACCCATTAAAATGATATAAAAGCTGTATAAAAACAAATCCTTGTTAAATGGGTAATATACAATTTCTGCTTATTTAGAAGACAAAAAGCTTGGGAGAGCTCCACTCAAACCTGAGTGGCTTTTTCTTCACAAGACTATTTCAGACTAATTTACATGATATGTCTAAGATTAAGTGTGGACTTTAAAGAGGCTTTGACCGCTGAATTTGTTAGGCCATTTCTTGTCAGGGGTAGTCAGATAGGAAATGTCGACTACATCTATTTAAATCTCGAAAATAATTTTGCGTGATTGAATTAAATAAAAACAAACTTATGAATAATGGAGTAATTGTGTTACACACTCATCATCATCTGCCTAGTCTTTTCCAAACTAGGTTGGGGTCGGCTTCCAGTCTAACCGGCTGCAGCTGAATACCAGTATTTTACACGGAGCGACTGCCATAGATAAAAATACGGAAAGGGTTTTTCACGGAAAAGTAGATATATCATTCGGTAATCGCCATCATTATCATACACATTTCACGGTCGTAGAAGTCAGTAATGTTTGTACCCAGTATGTGCCACATGTTCAATTCATGTAATCTCGTCTCTGCCAACAGTTCTTTAATATAATTTCCGACATGTGAACAAAAACATAGTTAGAAAAAACAGGCTGATTGAACTTACTAGGTAGTAGCAGGTACTCTACTTAAATTAGTGCTTCATCCTGACAGTTTGACATAACAGATCACGCCTTCTTTGCATTCGTGTTTGTCACATCCAATCTTCATTTTACCAAAAATATTCGTTTTATCGCACGGGTCGATTGAAAGTTAAGCTGCACTTGCCGAGGTCGGTTCGTGGATGGATGACTATCCATTACATAGGTAGGTACTGTAATCTGCCCTCCGTGCCTCGGAAAGTACGTTAAGCCATCGGCTGCCATTCGTATCTATGATAGTCGTAACGGGTCGTCAGAGACGCTTAAAAGTCTGACAACCAGTGTTACCAAGTTGTATCTTGTTACCCAGCAATTGGGTTGTGTAGGTTAGATATGCAGTCGCCTCAAGTAAAATATTGGTAGTCAGCTGCATTCGGTAAGACTGGAAGCCGACCGCAACATAGTTGGTCAAAACCTAGGCAAATTGAGTCACAGGCATAGGGATGGAGTGTTTTGGTACAATCTCGCCTGTGACTACGACCCGAAGAGTTGCCCCAAGGAATAGAAGTTACACCCGCATTACGCTAGCTATGTTCCATCATTTCCATCAAGTCATACGAGTATACCCGCGCACGCTCCGCAGATATAGGCCTACAAGAGTGCTGAGGGAGTTCCCACACTCGCCTGTGAATCATTATTCGCAGCTCAGTTAGCCCACAAGTCACAAACTCACTATTCACGTCTTTTCTTTTTATTTCTTTTTTTTATAAACGTTGCCCCACACTAGGAATTTCTCCTGTATTGTGGGTGCGTTTACAAACATTTAAACTCACATACACAAACAGCCAGACTCGTAACAACTACTTGTAAGTCATACAAATGTTTGTTCCGTGCGGGAATCTAACCCGCGACACGCAGCGCAGCAGTCAATCGCTTAACCACTGCGCCAACCGTGAATCCTCTACCGAATCTCCGTGAATCTCTCCGTGAGCCTCTGTTGTGAATTTTCTACCTTTGTTAATTTTAATGTCTTTAAGTTTTCAGGTGCGTGTAAATTGACCTGGTGTACCTACTTAATGAAATTGTTGCAATAAAATATAATAAGTGATACTAATTATTTAGTGACTTAACTATATACATAGGCCTATTTTGTTTTTGTATAACGTGTAGCTGTAGGTATGTTAATCATTGATGTGCCAGTGGTATTGTGTGCAGAGAGCGTGCCGATGGTGTCGCGCAACCTGCCGGCGTCGTTCTTCAACGCGGCGGCGGCGGCCGGCGTGGCGGGCGTGCCGCCCGGCGGCGCCTGCGCCGGCGTCGACATCTACGACTACGACCCCTGGCACCAGCACTACACGGGGTGAGTGCGCGCTTAGTGCCTGATGCCTGACGCACTTGGATTGAGAACCATAATATAAAAACGTATTGGTTCAATTAATAATCAAAGAGAATAGACAAGACAACAATATAATTCATTGACGGTCGGGTAAAAATAAAGTCAACATGCCTAATTATTAGGTATTAAATTGTCAAAATGTCTTTTGCATTTTATGTCATTCTGAGTGTGTTCCGCTATAAATGAGGTCCCGTACGGCCGTACCTACTGCCAGATTTTAGTTTTAAGGTCTCAGAAGGGTGGGCGTGGAATAAGTAACTCGTAACTTCGGAACTGTGTTACAGGTTTATTATCAAGAATAACAGTGTTGCAACTGTCCGCTCCGGCGAGCTAGTTGCAACACTGTTATTCTTGATAATAAACCTGTAACACAGTTCCGAAGTTACGAGTTACTTATTCCATGCCCACCCTTCTGAGACCATTAATAGGTCTACTTTGAGTACAGTCGACTGCTTGTCTGTGGTAACACTTTGACCTTGAGCTGTCCTAGCGTAGTGCGAAGTTACAATATAGGCCAGCTTACACTGGTTTCGTTGCCACTGACGTGTGGCGTACCGCACCTACCTATCTGACAGGTAATTGAGGGTAGAGTTTAAGGTGGAAGTAATGAAACCGCCGGTGTTGGAGAGTGCACTGTGTGTAACGCAGGTACGGGCACGCGGCGCACCGGCACGCGGCCGAGTACCACGCGGCGGCGGCGCACCACAACATGGCGGCCGCGGCCGGCTACGGCGGCCTGCTGCTGGGCCGCGGCGGCCTGCACCACCAGTACAAGCCCGTGGACTGGCCGGCGCAGCACCACGCCTCGCACCACCTCGACCCCGCCGCCTGCTCGCCCTACTCCTACCCCGCCGTGCCCGGTACGTATCCAGATCATCAAAACTTTACACTCTCATATAACCGACTGTAACTCCTACTTCTACAAAGATATTTTCACAAGGAAATAGTTATTTGTTATGCAAGGATGCAAAGTTGTTTTTTGGCGTGAGTACCTGTATTGAAAGCTGAGCAGGCGACGGGTTTTAGGATTGAACCACGAGCGTAGCGAGGCTTTCAAAGGTACGAGACGCAGAATACCTTAGCTGCCGAGCGAAACTCACAATTTTTCACCTCACTAACGCGAGGAAAATGCTAGGTGCAAGAAAAACAGCCTAAATAATGTATTAAATTAGTGTAGTTCAATGAAGTATGATAGCTTTGCATTGTAAGTAGTCTTATTGTACGCTTTTATGTACTTTGCGGCGATTTTTCCGGAAGATAACTCAATTCGGCATCATGTGAAACTTACACTAGCTCTGCAGGTGTTAAATTTTTATCTTCATCGCTGCTGGAATCGCTCATATTTTATGATTTCTTACGATTTTATCAAAATATAAACCAAAATTATGGAAAGGATTTTTTTTTTCATACAGTCGTCCTGCTGGCCAGTGCGATTATTCTAAAAATGGGGTTGGGGCACTGACATAAAATAAGTATTAATGCATTTTCAGTGGACTCACGACTGGTGGTATAGAAAATTATTGAATAGAAAGGTTCGAATTTCAAAAAATGTTTCCACGCTAGCGGGTTTTGTTTTTTTTTTTGGGTGGGAAATCATCAAATAACTTCTCCCGTAGCGTAAAATGCAATTTTGAACGCAGATTTCAAATGACAAACAGAATCTTTCCGAGGTTTTCAGGTGAAAAAAATTTTTCCCTTAGATAACTGGGCATTGTGTCAATTCGTGTTACACTGATCCAAGTAAGGTAAGGATAATGAGTACAGCAAGCGGATGATAGCCACCGCCGTATGTCCGCCCCTGAGGCTCGCACGCGGAGGGCGCCGGCGGCACGCGGGGCAGCCGGTAGCGACGACGCTAATGTGGGGGGATATCAAAGGCATTTCTATAATTCAGTCGCAGAGTAAACGATCAAACGCTACGATAAATAACCATACATATTTTAATGACAAAATGTTTTCCTAACGGTCTTGTAAGCGGGCGCGTCTCGCGGTCGCATGTATTTTAATTTTCAAAGAGATTCCAGTCGCGTCTGGCGCAGATATTTTAATTATGATGATTTAAGCGCGCTATCCGAATGACAAAACAAAGCATTCCCACTTTGTGGTTCTCTGTGTGTGAAGCTGTGAGCCGCACTCGGGGAGCTACTGAGCCAAGCGCAGTGGAACAGTGCTGAGCGCAGCATGAAGAGCTCACAAGTATTTCGAAGACAAATTTATAATAACACGCAGATGTACGCGGTGCTATCGGCGCAGACGCAAACAGTTCTTAGCGGCTGTAAGAAAAACCATCGCGTGATTCGGAATCGTCCGCGAGCCGGAATTTAGATTCGCCTCTAAGGATAGGCATAATTGCCGCGTTGGATAAGAAACGATTATAAACGACGGTTGATGCGGTAAAAACGGCGGACAGTGGCGGCAAGTTGAAAGGGCCTCTAGTGTCCGTAATGTCCGGGCACGGGCGGGTCGGGGCTCGGAGGGGGGGGAGGAGGGGGCGCTCTCCCTAATGACGACGATTAAAATTAATTTGCGCGTAGCGCGGAGCCCGCACCCCTCTCCACGACCAAATTAAATTCTTGAGTCTCGATCGAGCCCCCCTCGCCTGTCGCCTCTGCCCGCCCCGCCCTTCACAAGATATGCATCGCTCCCTTTTGTCTTCATGATCGCATCCGTCCACTTGACTGATAATGTTTTGCTTGAAGGTTAGGGGAAGCCCTTTTTATTCACAAAATGTGCATTCTATTTTGAGTCAACGGAAATAGCTTTTGTACAGAATGTAGGTGATCATGCTTACCTTTCTAGTTAAGTTTTTGAAATTATGTATCTGGGTGTAAAGTAGGTATAACTGAGTACGTTTTACAAGTGGTTTCAAAGATACATGCCAATAAGTAATTAATGTACTATATTTGTTGTAATTTTCACTGAATGTGATATGTAGTACCTACCTATGTATCCCGGTAAGTTACTTGTAGTTGAGTAGATGCACCTCTCATAGATTGTAAGACGTTAATGTAATTGGGACCGTTTTTATTAGCTGAACAAACACTCGAGACTCGAAATAATGATGGGCTTTCTTAATGCTAAATATGGAACAAATAACTCAGTGCAGTATATAAAGCTATCATGTCTTCACGTCTCTTTATAACTTACAGTTAAGAAATTACGTCTTTTATCCAAAACTTGGGCTCCCTGAATATTTTATATCGCTAACTAAATTCTTCCTTTCCGCTGTTAGTTCTGCTGAGCATACTTATAATAACACTAGCTGATCCGTGCCCACTTCGTTGGGTGGTACACATTTTTATATCACTCAATAGACTACGACACGGTCGCGGTTCCATACCAATGTGCAGTAGTTAAAAGGGAAAAGTATTTTGTTTTAAACACTTGAGATGCTAAATTTACTTTTCATAATTGTTGAGAATATTACCAATAAACATGACCTAAAGATTTTTTTTTTTAATATAAAAATCTACTTTTTGTGAGTTAAATGTAAAAGTTAGACATGTGTTGTCCATAGCTATTTTGTAGGCATTATCAAGCTCTACAAGTTTTCTCTAGAACTCAATCATATATCTCTCATCGTTGAGGCAGCGTTCGTAAGAAACGTTTTCGTTCGACGGTTTTTTCTCGGACTTACTTTGCAAATCCGAATACCACGAAAAAGTCTTTTGATTTTTCGGGTTAATATATAGCCTATAACACTTACAAATAACGTGGCTTTCTATTGTTAAAAGAAATTTCAAAATCGGTTCAGTAGATCCAGAGATTACCCCCTACAACCTCACAAACTCAAAAACTTTACCTCTTTATAATATTACTACCTATAGATTAGTTGACTGTCCGAGTGATCTTGTTCCAACCCCAGAGCAATCGAGAGGTGCAGGTTGTTCGAAAGAGGTACCGTGGCCTTGGCACACAGGCAACTGAAGGAACATGGGTGGATTTTAGTCAGTAAAAGTCTGACACGTCCTCATGCTCCACCCAGAGCGGGAGAAGTTATTTGATGATTTCCCACCAATAAAAAAAAACCTGAGCAATGACTATTCACTACTACGGGAAGGAAGGTCTGTCTCTATTGCGGTCTTATATTACCTACCTAACATTAGACTGTATGCCTCCGTGTTCTAAGGCGTTCGGACATTTCGCTTGGGGATTTGGGTAGTGACCGAAACAAGCTATTGTTAAATTAGCCACTTGTCTTTTTATAATAGTCATTTAGATATTTATTCACTAACAATAATTTTAATTTAAGAAAAAATATATATATTACACACAAAACAAACAACATTGATTAAAAAAAAATACATAAATCATATAATAATTCTAAATTACATTTATCAGATAGGAAGTACAAATCTTCAATGACATCAAAATTTGTTCAATAGCAATTGTTTAGGTTTTCTTTGAAAACAACTAATATAGCATGTAGCGTGCTTTTCAGATCTAAAGGCTTTTCTATGAAACAGAAGTTTTTTAAAACCGACATATCAAAATAGACACTATAACTACATTGAGTACATTCAAATATTTATGGGTTTCACTCGAATTTAGTTAGTAACCGAATTAACCTGTTCTAGTCGATGTGTGCAGGCTGTAAAATAATTACCTATAAACCTTTCAGTCAGCAACAAATGCACACCTACATAAGTACACTTGTAGGAAGAAATTAAAACAAAAAAAAAACTCCTTTTTTGAATTTGTTTAAAAAACGAGTAATTTATACAAAATATTATGCATAGGTGCATTTTTTCGTAGCAGTTGCTACGAGAGTGCTACGAGAATGCTACGACGCCGTAAAGAGCACTTGTTATGTTTACGATGACTTATGAAGATAAACACAAAACTAGCTTAAAGCTTTTTCTTACCATAAAGAATATTGTAGTAGACGTACATTTTGATGTTTGGGAAAGCCGCCGCCGCGGAGCCGATATGTAACTGCTGTTCAATTAGCTAGCTTGCGTGCTGGCTTGCTACCGTGCGGGCGGGACAGTACACACTACGTCACTGACAGTTAACACTATTTTTATCGTAAGTATCTGATTTTAAATATATCGAGTTTCAGAAAAAAGCAAATTGCAGGGCATTATGCCTATCGCTCATACTTCAGCGATAGTCTCCTTCTAAAGCTCGATGTGTCATGTTTCTATTCGGGCGCTGGTTGGCAGGCAAGCAAGCTGTCGTGGGGGACTCGGGGATGTCGCCCGCAGGTCTGTGGGGGAGGCGCCCCCTTGCGCATTCCGCACCGGGCGGAGGGGGGCGGCGAGGGTCGGAGGGAGATGTGGCCGCTTATTGACAAATACCGAGCAACGTCACGCGCCCCTTCTGTGACCACACTATACGCCAGGAGCGAGTATATAACTAATGTGTGGTTCACATGGTGCTCTCACACGTATGTATTGGGACTGATCTGTGCGGCCGTATCTTTCCATAGCATTATAAAACATCTTACAATTTTTACATAGAGCAGGTACCTACAATTCTACTTATCCCTACTAATCCCTACTTAATATTATAAATGCGAAAGTAACTCTATCTGTCTGTTACGCTTTCACGCCTAAACCACTGAACCGATCGTCATGAAATTTGGTAGAGATATAGCCTGGGATATGGAGAAGGACACAGACTTTTTACGCGATAACCAACATCCACGCGGGCGGAGCCGCGGGAAAAAGCTAGTAAATATAATAATCTTAATTCAGATCAAACACGTACGATATTGAAATGGAATTGTTTATTCTGTAAATCAGATATCGGAATCACTTTTACACGTCATAATAATTTAAAAAAGCTAGATGGGATCGACATTCCCTATCCGACTGCCCCTGAGAAAAAAGGGCGAAGCAAACTCAGCCGTTAGTCAACATGGCGAAGTCAATCTATTTATTTAAAATATAAAAGATTTTTAATATTGATATGGTTGCTATAAGATGTTGTTAGGTTAGCTAATGAGAATAGAATATTTCTTTGTTTAAGAAAAAACATAAACATAATTACGTAATAACTTAAGACAGAAGGACCCTTAAGTTGGGACTGAATAAATTTACCGACTTGGTATTACATGGATCTCACAAGATTTAACGGCAGAAGAACTGAGTTGCGAGACTTGGCTTTTTTTACAAGTTATGTTTTTGATAGCATCTCATTTCTTTTTGTAGATATATATTGTAAAAAAAATACAGAAGAATATATAAATATGTATATATTAGGTCTTTACCTATGAAATTGCCGTTTTGCAGTACTGGCCATTTCAAATCAAAATATTTTTTGTTTGGGTAAGAATTCTAATTTCAAATTAATTTTATTTTAAAAACATGGATTTTTTTTTCCAAAAGTAGTCATTTGTTTATTGATTAGTGTTACATTTTCATCGCATTTCAATCTTTTTCGTCATCATGGATACGTTAAAAATTCGAGTAATTATGGAATATGAGTACCGTCGTGGCAGCAACGCGGCACAAGCGGCACGCAACATCAACGCCGTTTACGGAGCTAACACTACAAACCAACGCACCACCTGTTATTGGTTTGCTCGCTTCCGTTCTGGAAATTTCGACCTGAAAAATGAACCTCGCGGTCGTCCGAAGACTTTGGTCGACAATGACGAATTAAAGGCGATTGTGGAAGCTGATGATACACAATCTACGGCTGAATTAGCAGCAGCTTTCGATGTTAGCGTCAAAACAATATTGGTCCATTTGCGTCAAATTGGCAAGGTAAAAAAGCTTGACAAATGGGTGCCCCACGAACTCAATGATCGTCAGCGCGAAGTACGCGTCGAGACGTGCCTTGCACTGCTCAACAGACACACAAATGAAGGAATTTTGAACCGCATTGTTACCTGCGATGAAAAATGGATTCTGTTTGATAACCGCAAGCGCTCAGCAAGTTGGTTGGATCCTGGTTCAGCACCTAAACAATGCCCTAAACGAAAACTTACCCCTAGAAAAGTGATGGTCACTGTTTGGTGGTCTAGCGCCGGTGTGATTCATCACAGCTTCTTACCAAACGGGGTGAGCACTACTGCAGATGTGTACTGTGAAGAACTGAACACAATGATGGAGAAGCTGGCACATCTCCAACCAGCATTGGTCAATCGCTCGTCTCCGCTGCTCCTGCACGACAACGCGCGACCTCATACTGCACAGCAGACGGTCTCCAAGTTGCAAGAACTGGGGTTGGAAGCTCTCCGTCATCCGCCCTACTCACCAGACCTTGCGCCTACAGACTACTACTTTTTCCAGAATTTGGATAACTTCTTGGCGGGAAAAAAAATCAATACCCGAGAGGCAGTACAAAATGCCTTTGAAGAATTTGTTGCCTCCCGTCCAGCTGATTTCTTTAAGAAGGGCATCAATAAACTGCCACTGCGATGGCAAAGATGCATTGATTGCATGGGTGATTACTTCGATTAATACAAATAAAAAATACATGAAAAAAATTCGTTTAAATTTTTTCATACAAAACGGCAATTTCATAGGTAAAGACCTATTACATATTCATTCACTGCAAATGTAACTTTATAATCTTATATATTTATATGGGATTACAAAGTTATTAATGCAGTTGGTGTATCTAGAAAGCTGGACCGAAATTGCAAGATATTTTAGTTTTTTCTTGATTTATACACTAAACACTAATTGTATTCTAAATTTGAAGCTTCTATGTCTGCTAGAAGTGCCTTAGAGTTTTGATGATCGGTCAGTGAGTGAGTGAGTGACAAAATTAAGAAACTTTGACTAGTTATAATTCTTAAACTACTGGTTCAAAACCAATGAAATTTGAAATATACCGTGTTTATACAATGCCTCCTTGGTTACTAAAATTCAGGCTTCTAATTTTATCCACAACGAAGTTGTAGGGGGTCGAAAATGGCCTGAATTGCTTCGAGAAAAGGATGGTACGGCCGTGCCGCTTTTTTGCTCGACTTGGCGGGGTTTTGCCGTGCCCCCAGATGTGCCTTTGACACGAACCAGACGACTAAACACTCGGTGTAGATATCAAGTGTCTAGATACCCAAATTACCTACCTACCCACCTATAATAATTTGAAATTAGTTTTTTTTTCTAATTTGATACTAAAACTTTATTAAAAAGTATCGGTACTTCAAATTGGGTAGATAGTAGTTTTATTGATACTTTAATCAATTTCACTTTTGGATGGAAATAATAGCGATTCTCTTCTAAGGCGAAGTATTCGTACATTATCTATAAAGGACAATGCCAATTGATGTAGGTATGGAATTCCGTACCAAGTTGCATCAAAATAAAACTTTGTTTTTTATAGACTACATAAATAACATATTAACTCTTACAAATGTTCTTTTTGTAAAGAAAATCCGGGTTCCAAAGTAATTTCACAAAATCGAAGATAACCGAAAACTATATTGATACACCGGTCGGCCGGCGGCCCACGTCTCGACATTTTCACAATAAAATTCAAAAAGTTCTACTTCTCAATAAACTAACAAGGCTTCACTAAATCAACACAAAACATAGATGTATTATAGGGGCTAGCGTATATAGAAATAAAATATAAATGTTGCATCAATTATAACAATAAACACTGTACAAATGTCAAACATCATAAACCAGGCCGGCTAGGGATGCGATAGCGATCTAAAACCGATAAATCTTTACGAGTAAAAGAAACCATTTTTTAATCGATCATAAAAATTTAATCGATCCTAGATTTCCTTAAATCAATAAAATATACCTACGCCATTTCATTGAATTCTACAATCAATCAGACATATTTTATGTTATTATTCGATTATAATCAAAACTCTTACGTTTGATGGCAATATTGTGGTTGCAGAACACAAAGCCAAATATCTACAATATGTAAAATGTTTATCCATCTAAACTTATTTGTCTATTCAAAATTGACTAGCGAGTAGGTTCATCGAAAATAGACATCTCTGAGCCCGATGTTATCGCAAATCGATTCAATTGCGTTCGAAATCTCTATGACCGGTGCGGGTGCGATCGGCCAAATAACCATAGATTTAAAATAAATAATAACACCAGAGAAAGACTGAGCACAAAGGATTAATTTATAATTGTAATGTTACAAATAATCATTAAGTTATTTATTACATACAGTTACATGTAAAGTCGGTTACTTATTATAATTTTTATTTGTGCAAAGGATCATGTTTAGGATCTAAATGTACAAATCATGTAAAACGGAACGTTATTAGAAGGAAAAAGAAAGTATAGACTAATATACATAAATAAACTGAGGAAGAAAGTCTTAACGGAAACGTGCATTGCCATACAATAACTTACAAAAATATTTACTAGGTACCTATATTAAGTTTGTCTTGAGGCGTGAGAAAATTTGTTACCACTTTTTGTCATTCTCCTTTATTTAATATTTAAGCACACAAATGCACATAGGCTGAATTAGACCCCCCCCCTCCCTATTATCCTATATTTTTGCCAGTCGGTAAAAAGTCATCCTCTCTAAAATAAGTACCTACTTATCATCATAAAGAGACATTTCACCTCTCACCTCACCACGTAGGTAGGTACCTAATTAGGTAATATTTATGGATGGAGTTTCAAAATCAGCAACATTGTACATTGTCACTGCGCCGGTACTTAAAATGTAGCTAATTATTGAACAAAAATACTAATGGAAATACTAGATTGTATCGGGCCATCTAATTCAATGGGCACTCCATAGGTTGAGTAGCATCGAGCAGTATCGACGCGTCACAGCGTCCAGCGGGGGCGGGCGTGCGGCGTGGGGGCGCGGGGTGCGGGCGGTGACCAATCACAGTGCGCTGACCGGCGGGCGCGCGCCCCCGGCGCCACCCCACGCCCCGCCACCCCCACCCCCGCGCCACTAAATCACACGCCCGTGTCAATTACCGGCCCGCTGTGTGCTGTGGCATTGCCACTGTGGTGGCACACACAGACACACATGGCCTAGACGTGTGTGCTCATTTAGACTGACGCCGATCTATATTTAGCTCATGCTATACATATTCATTCGCATGTTTTAATATTGTTATTTTATGATTAGATAACAACATTTAAAGTACGTTCGTTTCCATGGTATAGATTTTTAATGTGCTTTGTGTCCACTAGCAGTAAGTACCTACCTAGTAAGTTGGTGGACTTGTTAGTTGCTTATTAGATCCCTTTGGCCCGCTCTTAAAGAATAAGTAGTAAGCTTACCGCTCTAGCTTCTTTAAGAGCGTGCCTAATGCCACGGTGAATTCAGATGTCACCCGCCGATTTATCAATACTTGTTTCAGCCACGGTTTCCAGTAGAGATGTGGTGTCTAATAATTTTCCAATTTACTTACTTGTTGTGTTATGAGTAAATGAGGCTCTCCCCTTTTTCCCACTCGCCGTCTAAGTTAGGAGGTATTTTGTTCCATTGTGTGGTAATCTTTCCAAGGCTATCTGACGATTTCTTTAGGAAAATCGAATGCTTGTTACAATGTTTGTAAATATGCTCACGTGCTCACGGACTATGTATCTATCATATAACAGGGTATTTTCCAATTTTTAAAGTATTTTAATTTGAAGATTGGTACGAAATATTTAACAGAAAAATAAAAATAAATTAATTCATGTCCTTTTTCTCAATTAAAAACGATTAAAATCATTTTTTTTTTCGTAGTTTTGAATTTACCGCCAAAACGCTCCTTACGGTGACTTTTTATCACGTGACCACTCGTGACGTCAGCTTTGTGTAAACGGCATCGGTACAAATACTTTGTGTGGCTCAGTTTTCGAATTATTTGTGCACAGAGGCACCGCACCGCACCCAGTAATACCACTTTCTATCCATTAAAAATCTTGTTAATTATAAACTCGACATTCATTTGTGTACAACTAACTACTTTAGTTTACACAAAGTCGACGTCGCGTGATAAAAAGGGCACCGTAAGAAGCGTATTGGCGGTAAATTCAAAAGAACGAAAAATAAATTTGACTTAAACCGTTTTTAATTGAAAAAAAAAGGATATTAATAAGTTTATTTTTATTTTTCTGTTACATATTTAGACCCAATCTTTAAATTAAATAGTTTTTAATAAATTTAAATATTAATTTAACGTCATTACCTCATTATTCATATCTACTTTTTACCTATTGTGGTACGTACCTATAGTAATTTTATTCTAGGTGCATCGTCTTAACATATAGGTAATTACTTAAATAATGTAAATCAAATAATATTCTAAAATAACTACTTCAAAGAATAACGGTGGACTTTCTTGCTCATTCATGGAGAACCATACGAAACTACCTTTTGGAAGGGGCGACTAGAATCAACTCATGACGTTACTAAGTGCCATTTAGGTATGTGCCTATTAGAAATAAATAATTTGACTTTGACCTGAAAACTAAACTTCTATTTCTATTCATTTGTATGTGCCCGGGGGTTTATTGAACCGTTCATTTTGTCATATGACGACGGCGAAGCCGCAGGTAAGAAAGAGCTAGTCGTAGAAGTAGGTAAAAATAACAAGCTGAACAAATAGGTAATATACATTATTCCTATTAATATTATAAATGCCAAAGTAACTCTGTCTGTTACGCTTTCACGCCTAAGCCGCTGAACCGATTTCCATGAAGTTTGGTAGAGAAATAGCCTGGGATGTAAAGAAGGACATAGGCTACTTTTTACGCGACAACCAACATCCACGCGGGCGGAGCCGTCAGCAGAAGCTAGTAGTAAAGTAGTAGTTCTCCTGAACTCTTGAATAAGTCAATTTAACAATGATACAATTTGAAACGTAGTACCTATTATAAAACCGCAGTTTCAGCAGCTTCGTGCCGTCTTATGTCCAGAAACTCCGCTGCATATCGTTTTCTTGTTCCCTTTTTCTACTCATTCGTTTTTTTGCAGCAATCATCTCCTCCCTGCGAAACCAACTGCCTCGCTCGAGTTTGTTTTAATATCGGCGTGGCATCATGTAAAGTCACGTTCTGAAACGAATATATATAAGAAGTACAAATATACATAATTATACATATATGACATAGTACGCGTGCGTACTATAGCCCCGTACTTTTACCCCATTCGGCCGTTACAGCTTCAATTCGTATTAGCTCAAATTCCAGTAAGGTTAGGTTAAAACTTTATTATTAACGTTACTGTTATAAACGTCGGATAAGTACATAATTTACTTTGTACTTAAAAACAGCTTACCTTTAAAAGTACTAACGGTCCACTTCCACGAACTTTTCCTTGTAGCGAAAAATAACAAAATTTCATGGTGGTCTAAATCTTTTGCACCTTATAACGCAAACGCGATACGCGCCGCATCGTGGCGTCTGACACAATATGGCGGCACTTGTGCATACATTCAGGAGGAACCAGAACCTCTTCCCTTAGAGAAAACAGAAATTCGTGAATTTGCCCACTGCGCCCTTTTACCCCGAATGATTGATTGCTTGATTTGCTGACTTAAGATAAGACATCCCTTGTATAATATTAACAGGCCTGTTAGTAATTGGTACTCCTGCAGTTCTTCCTGCACGCATCAAATGATCACAGGAGTGGAGCAAGAGCTCGTCGTCCATCTTACCGCAGTCGGCCTGATGATGAGGCGTGTTCAGCGGAACTGTCGGAAGACTTTGAATCAGAGAGCCTAGTCTCTAACCACGAAGTCCGTAGTTTCAGCCGAAGTTACAGGAGTTTCCTACTCCGTATCACTTACGAATATATGATTAGTTCGCGCCCGATCTAAGAATGAATGACACCTCGATTACAGCTGTGCCTAATCCCGATGTGTTTTTGCCCGTCCAAAAAAGTTAATGATTCGGCTGTAGAATTCACTTCGAAGTTTCGAATTAAGTACCTACTTTCGGACGGGCCCGTATAGAGAGTAGGCCCCCTGATGTATTCATAGCACGAGCCATCGACATTGTATTGGGTAAAAACAGCTATTCTGTTCAAATCTCATCGTGAAAACGTAGTGAAGTGAACATAAAGTGAGCTGTCATTTCACTTAATGCTAGGGAATGACCCAACTGACAGCCCACTTCAAGATCACTTCACCTACCTTTTCATGGTGATTATTTGTACAGAATATATCGGCAGGTACCAAGTTCCTTCGCGTAGATGCACCTATAATAGCTAGTATCTATAGGTACGTAAAGTGGGTCCGTCCCACGTTGTCGATGTAGTGAGTACCTACCGCCTGTCGCATCGCGACCAGCTAGCAGTAACAACCAGCCAGCCGCTACAGCGCTAGCCCACAATCGAAAGCACATTGTACTATTGGATACCTAGCGTAGATGAGAATTTTGATTTTATGCGTACCTACTTGTTATTCAGTTTCATTACAAACCATGTTCTTATCTCCTTGAGGTCAGTATGCTGGGCACAAAGAACAGCCCAATTGAGAGTACCACAGCCGTACCTCAATACAACAAGAAGAAACCTAACAAAATAATGTGTTTTTTGTGGCGCAGGTCTGGAGGCGCAGGTGCAGGACACGTCCAAGGACCTGTACTGGTTCTGAGGGAGCAGCGAGGGGGGAGCGCCCCCCGGCCCGCGCCCCCCCGGCGCCCCCCGCGCTAGTGACAGTGCAGTGCTGACTCAGAGCAGGGTTCGTCAACAGACTGCTTGAACGAACAAGTGAACAGTGAACTTACTATTGCCGCACTGATTGTAAACGTCCTGTTGCGACAATATGAACTATTGTAGACTTATAATACGCAATGATCAACTACAAATGAACCCGAAATATTGTAAATCTTCCTGTTATGCATTAGTTAGATACTAAAAGTTGTGCGCAACGGAGTCAACCGCGCGGCGCCGCACTGGTCTCCGGTGGTGCGGTGCGGTGGTGCGGCGGTGCGGTCGTGTGGCCTACTGTAGTTCGGTGTCTACTACTACTCTGCTCGCGTGTCTTCATTGTGTGCGTTGTTTTTGCTTAATAAATATGCGTCACAATGTGCCAGCCGGCGACACGCTCGCTCCTGAATAAAATATAAGCAGGTGTTGTGCTGTCCGCGCTGCGACGTGACGAGGGGCGTCGTATTACTGTGCACGTTTTAAAGCCTCCTTATCATCACATCTCACTATGATGTCTCAAAACAGCTTGACTTTTCCGGAACTCTCTCACCTCAGCGTCTGACATATCTATTGTTTCCATAACTGAACTCGCGAGATAATGACAATTTTTAGTTACGTAGCATATAGCTGCAGTCATTTCTGTTTCTTGCAATTATTTTGTGAGATGTTTAATTGTAAAGCTGCCTATACAGGAATGTCTGTCTTAATACAACCGTAGCAACCCGATCGGTCTTAATTAGACTTGCTAGCTTTGTATGCAGCATTGACTATCGGATCGGGAAGCGCAGCTTTAATGAGGGATCTTACTTCACAACACCACATTGTTCTTGCCTTTCTTTAATAGAGGCGTTAGCTAGTCAGATTAGCTGAGAGTGTTGATACGTTGAGCTTGTGTTACGTGAACTGTGAGCGAAAGGCAACAGGCGCACGCGACTGCACACAACTTACAGTTGACGGGAGTTGCGTATTGATGGAGTATGGCGGTGGTGCGAGCGCACTCATAGTAGGTATACTGTGTCCGTAGCGAGTAACTAGCTGTAATCACATAATGTACATAACTAGTTAGTGTAGACTAAATAGCTAATAATGACATTGCAGCAGACATTGTAGATAATGTACACTTAGGTGAATTCGTTGTTAAACTTGCATGTAAGAGTGGTAGGTGCCTAGAGGAAAGAAATATTGATGTACATAATATGAATTACTATACTAAGCAGAGGCCGATTGGGCTCGGAGCCGTTGGCGCCGGGAGCGCACTCGGCCGCGACCACAACACGCTCCCAGCGTCTGTTGCCGGTGGGGCCTGTTGTGTTCATCACTCCGGAGGTAGTAAACATTTGGAGTGCTAATCCCTGGAAATGTACAATCACTATGCAGTGGCTTACTTTGGTTCTAGGGAAATAAAATTACCACTTATGATATTGAGGCAGTTTGTATATATGTATAAGTACTCCAGCTGTTTACTGCTCGGAGCTGGACAGCCGCCGCAAAGGCGGGCGTACGTGAGTGTAGTAACTAGAAGTTAGGGTCGGGCTCCAACCACTCTGTACCATATTAACGTTGTTGTATGGCTCGACAACTGAATAGAAAATGTATTGCCTCAACATTCATAGATAAAAGAACTTTAAATATAAATTCCATTATCTACTTTGATTGTTTCACTTTATCGTTTTATTTATCTGACCTACTATTCCTACTTACTCCCAAACCAAAACTTGTCAAACAAATAGTCCCCAACCGAGCTCCCATGTTTACTCGTATATTCCTCCACACCTGTACCAAATAGTTATATTTGGACTCTTAATCGTATTCAGTAACTTGACAGTTCTCCGGTTACCAGATTATGACAAAAAAAGATAGTGAAGTGGTGTATTAATGAATGAAATTTAATGAAATTAAAATAATATACTTACATGCAAAAAAAAAATAACTTAAAAACATGATATGCACTATAAAAATTGTAGAATTTGTTATATAAATTCTTATATTTCGCATGTTACAAACGATTTTTTAAAGTTTTATAACGAAATTAAAGTTAAACCATTTTTAGCATTCGTTATTAACGCAAAATCGTTCACTGCCCGAAACATTATTAGTTTTAGTATGGTAACATTATTTTTCTTCGAACTGTCAAGTTACTGAATACGATTATGAGTCCAAGTATAGGTATAAATGTTATATCAGACAATTTTACTGTCAAAGCCAATTGGCAACTGCTGCCAGGGATGCGGGTTGTTCGAAAGAGATACCGTCGCCCCTGACACACAGGCAACTGACGGAACACGGGTGGGTTTTAGTTAGTTAAAGTCTGACACACTCTCCTGCTCCACTCAGAGCGGGAGAAGGTATTTGATGATTTCCGACCCTAGTACCCCAACTTTAGTATGCAAATGAAACTTTAAATGAGTTTCATGAGAATCCAGGTCACGTCATCGTGCATTCAGTGGAGTTGATGGAGTAGGTGGAGTTGAACTGAAAGCAAGATTTACACAGAATAGTGAAGCTCTGAAACATCACCATCTGCCTAGCCTTTGCAACTATGTTGGTTGGGGTCGGCTTTCAGTCTAACCGGATGCAGCTGAATACCAGTATTTTACATGAAGCGACTGCTTATCTGACTTCCACAACCCAGTTACTGGGTGATACGATACCCCTTGGTAAGACTGGTTGTCATGCTTTCGGACTTCTGCAGACGACCTGTAACGACTGTCAAAGATCCACGAATGACAGCCGGGACCAACGGCTTAACGAGCTTTCCGAGGCACGGAGGGGTCCGCTGTGACGACCCTTGCGGCTGTTATAACACAGCCACAAGCCCTTCTTCCACAAGTAAAGCTCAGAAACATCACGACAGTATATAAATCCCTACTAACTGCAAACTATTCGATACTACTTAAAATATACCCAGTAAGATAACCCCTACGGAAGGACACATGCAGGTACAATGCACTGAACTTTAACGTACTATGCACGTTACATGAACGTTACACTAGGCAGCATTGCCTGCGCGTGCTTGCTTGCACTATATTATGTTGTATTGTAGTCCGAATTACCGCTCGCGGTTTAGTGACGCGCTGACAGAACTGCGCAGGCGCTTGTAAAAGTCTGTTGTTGCACGGACACGCCGAAGTATTTGTGTCGACTGATTCTTAATATCTGTCCACTACAATAGAGGACTGAATCGGCCGGCGCCGTCTTTGGTGGGAGGGGGGCAGCAGTGAGTATAATGTGTTAGACATTCCTGAATAAAGTTTCCTTACTGCTGACACGAATCGCGATCGAGCCGCCAGTATCACGGAGATTAAAACGCGACTAATTATACACTACATACCTATAAGTCATTATCGGCATGTAGCCATCATATTAACAAGCTCATTACGCACACTTATTTACATTTTCCATAGCCATGATGTTTGGTTATATTCTACTGAAGTTGGTCTACCTAAAAGGCATAAAGAGAACTCTTAAGGCTCTTTCTCACTAGGACACTTGTGGCCGCGCAACCATGCTCACACTGCCAAACAATTTGTTTTGTTGCGCAAAGCGTACCCACTTTACTAATATAGCGAACTTCTAGAGCAATGGTGGGGCGACACTTACCACGTAAAGATGTAAGGAGTGATCGGGCAGTTAGTTTTCGAGTACAGTGCGAGAAATACTTTCATAATTGTTATCAAGTAGTAAAGTTATAATTATTGGTTCCTCGCTACTAAAGTAGCTCAATTTTTTAAGAGATCAACAAACACCCTTTCAAAAGTCATAAGAAGATAAGCGGCCCTTAATAATCATTAAACTTTGATAAGGGAAAAACTTTTTCCTACCAAGCTAGGGAACCTTTGCTGGTTGACTGACTGTCGTTTTTTATTGTAACCATTACATCAGATGTAGAAACTAGAGAAAAGAATAGAATATAATACTTAGTGCCACTGCCCTATGGTAGCTCGGTCAGCCACTCACTGGAGTCGCTGCTATAAATGAAGAGAATACCAACAAAAATATATTTCTAAAATACTGTAACATTGTAAGAACAGGGCCCGAATTCACTATGACCACTTAACAATTCCTTACTCGTGACCACGTCAATGACACACGAAATCTGCTAATATCGTATTAATAATATCGACAAATTGTCTTAGAACATACAGAATAAAAAACACTACATTGACGTTTGAACGTAGTAAGAATCCGCGGGGAATCATTATAATCATAGAGAATTGGGGCCCTGTGTAGTTTTTTTTGGAAGTCGTATCGAATCGTAACGCGTCGTAGGGCTAGGGAAGTAACTTGACCATGTTAAGGTTCGAGCTAAATATCCAATTTTACATGTATTGTGGACATAGCTACAAGCAGTGCTCGGCGGTTTCACCCGCATCAGTCTCGATCCCGAGGGAATATCGGGGTAAAAGAATCCTATAGGTATGTATTAGTTCAGAAATTAAATTAAAAATTTAACGTGGTGAGGTGATGAAGACACCATTTTGAAAGACCTGCAACTCCGCAAACATCAATTTAAATCTATTGGCCTTAAGATTACCTAAGTCCTGAATGCAATAGTCCCACGCACCTGCCAGATGTTCTAGAACCCAACGGCTTGGCATGCAACGATGGGAAGAAACCAGACGGAATAACCATAATACCTTGAAAGTTAGGTCAGCCTTAGGTGAGGGATGCAACGTGTATCGTATTTAATGCAAAAATAAAATTGTTTGAATTCAGGAATACTGTACCCTAATTACACACACTTTCAATCACAATCCGAATGATTTTTTCATGATATTGCTAATCCATTGCTTGATAATATTTGAAAAAATTGTCTGTTCAACAGCGATAACAACGCAATGAATATTGTTGAACTGTCAAAATAAAAATCATTGCTACTGTTAGTGTGACCCTGCAGGTCATTTGGGGCTACGTTGCACTGTCGTCCGTAGGTAGGTACTGTAATCACTATAATATAGTCCTCTACGGGGATTAGCCTTCGGCGCGGGAGATATTATACCTAGTGCACAAGTGTGTGCGCAGACACATGGGCATTCGCTCTTTCCTCACTCTCATAATCCGATGGGACGGCAATCCGACACGACTGGAGAGAGATCAGACGCTGGGCCAACGCCTTATCGTGCTTCCCGAGGCACGGCACGGGTGTTCCATAGGACATGACTGTCCTCTTCCTTGGCAATTTAATTTAATTATTGAGTAAGAACTCAGATAAATAATCAATTATATGCATAAGACACATCATAATTCTAAGCACTCTTATGATTAACATAACAATGAATACTTAAGCATTCATAAAGGAGTGTACCTACTTGAGACGGTTACTTCGATATTGGTAGTAGGTACAGTTTACGTTAACTGTATAAAATCGACCTACTTAAAGTTTCAGCAAGATGTAACTGTGTGGCAGGAAACAATTTATTGCAGGCCACAATGAATGTTGGAGTACTGCTGGCAATAACACTTTTTCATATGCTTCTTTTCTCCATTGTAATGATAAATGATTATATTTCTGTAAGTATAGGTTTGTGCAAATACTTTTACACGTCAATCATATTTTAAAAAGTGGATGTGGTCGGCGTTTTCCATCTGACTACTTTGGAAGAAAGGCCGAAACAAACTCAGTCTCTTTTAAAGTCCAGACATTACTAAGTAATCTTAGTCAGATCATGTGAAGACCATGTAGATTGGTGTCTGAAATGGTCTTCTGAGGAAGAACCACACAGATTTGAGTGGACCTGTCCGGTCTGTAAATCATTTAATCTGAGATTAAACGATGTCAATGGTAAAATTAATCCAAGCCCAATCACTTCAAGTTGATTAGGTAATTATCGCAAAAAGTTATCGATACAATGTTTCTATCCTGTTACTGTCGTAGCACCACTTTGCTACGCTACAGGTACCTCTACAGGGCCACAGTGCTGTGGGTACCCACGCAGTGATAGCTATCCCAGCAGTCAGCCCTCATGAAACAGTGAAGCAACGTTTTATTTAATTTCCATCGTAAAAGTCCGACACTCTAAATCTAAATAAATAGGTAGATGTCTGCGTGTGGAGCGTTTTGTTCTCATGTCGCTTAATGTGTTTCTAAATCGGAACCATTGTTTTCGAGTATTTTGTTGGTATTATTTTGGAGAGGCGCTCGTAAAACGTCTGTTAATCAATCCGGGATTTGAGTGCGACTGCAGCCGCGCCGCGGCGGAGTCCAAGGCGGCGCGGCGGCGACGCGGTATGATGCAGCACGACGCGGCACGACACGCCGCCGCAGCGCACGGAAATAGCGCCATTAGCTGCGGACGATGTTTGTAAACACGCGACACATTACGCCGCTGAAATAGACGAGCATTGTCACCTCGAGACAATAACCGAGCTGCCGATCACAAATAACGTGCCGCCGTACTAATAGTACGCCGTGGACGCTTTTGGACACATTATACGCATTCCACGGTTTCACGGCGAAAGCTCACCTAACTAAACATCGAGCACTGAAATAAAACTCGGCGTCTCGCGACACCGTGAAATTTGTCGCGACACTTAATTTATGCTAATGGATCGTTAATGGCGTCATAAATATTATAATTAGTGGCGGTTACGCGCTCTTCGGTGAGGACTTAATATCGAGTTGTTTGCGTGTACGATTACTCAAACGTGATCTGACGCGTCGTGGACCCGTGGTAGCTGCTGCAGCAAGGGTGCGGCGCGTCTGCGGGCGCGGCGTTTCTCCCGGGAGTACTTAACGCCCGCCTCGCCTCCCTCGCCGCCAGTTAGTATGCACATCACACTCTGCGGCGATTCCACTAAGTATTGAGCAATAAACGAGTGCCTGCCAGAGAATACAGAATCTGCTCCAAACGATTATGTATCCCAACGAGCCTCTCCCATTAACTGAAGACATTTTTACAAGCGTCCCCACGTTTGGACGATCAGCCAATGGAAATAAATTAACCGAATTACCATCACGCAACCGTAATTCGGTCTGGAATCTGCCTATTGAATTACAGATGAGGCACTTCGCTGTTAGTTAATATAAATTAATAAATTATGAGTTATGATGAGAATGTATCGCTAAATAATGAACAGCCGGCACAGAACAAAGCAACGCGCAAAAAAAGGCGCGACCGACGCATCGCGCACTATGCATGTGCGCCGTGCGCATGCGCATCACACTCCAATGAGCGCGATAAGTACTGGGATCATGTTATAGAATAGTACCTATAGTGTTCTTATTAAGACAAGGACGATTACTATGCAATTTTGTATCATATTGTCGGGTGATATTTTGTCATACATTGTGTTGCTAAAGTTGACAATAGAGCTAGGCATACATAATGTGTCTACATGTAGTTTTCCTACAACGCGTATCGGCGGATCATCGTACTAAGTACTCACAGGCCGGCAGAACGGGAATGATAGCAGTGACCTCGAAGCATTTAGTAAGATTTATATAAAACAGAGCAAAAGGTGCGCGTCGTTTGGGACGGAATGCGCGCGCGGCGTGGGAACCGGCGGCGGCGGCGGCTCGTCTGCAGCCCGCCGCACATCGGTGCAGCACACCGACACCATTCTACACAAAAACCAACATTCTTATGCAAATATTCTTCACCATCATCATCATCCGATCCAATGAAGGAAGAATTAGATCATTTTGGAAGTAAAGCATAGTAAAGTATCTTTTTAAAGTTGATGACCACTGTTCTGACCGGTTAATATTTTTGCGGTAAGGAGTAATATAGTAGGTATCCATGCACCAGGGTGAATGGGCCCCGTGCGTACTTAGTTTTATTTCAATGGAAATCGTGATGACAGTGTGGTGTTGTTGCTTGTAGGCGAAGTTTGGTACACAATCATGTCATGCAAGCAGTGGAGTCAGGGCGCGCTGTTTGGTGAAACAGGCGGCAGGCACTACGTCGGTGGTGCAGGCGCCCGGGACTGCAGCGCTCACTAGCGGAGTAGCGGGACTACCACGCACGTGCGCGCGTTTCACTCATACCTCGGCTAGTCATCCTGACTATTTCGGGATCGACTTCCGGTCTAGCCGAATGCAGACAAATACCGGTATTTTACATGGAGCGATCTGACCTCCACAACCTAGTGACTGGGTAACACGATACCTCTTGGTAAGAATGCTGGTCAGACATTTGGGCGTTTGATGGGGTGGGCTTTATCTGGTAGGGATACGACTATAAAATATGTACGAAGTACGAACAACAACCGGGATCAACAAGTTAACATACGGAGACGTTATGGTGCCTAGCTATGTAATGGATGGTCACCCATCCACGGACCGACTACGGCAATCGTAGCTTAACCTTGAATTGTTTTTTTTTTGTTTTTGGAATGTATATAAACCGAGTTCTGTTCGCGGCGGTCGCGGCGCTTCCTTCTCCTAATGAGCACCAAATCCTGAGTTTTCATTTCCGTAAGGTTTTTTGACTAACGTTTACAGACGCACACGCAGCTAATGATAGTGTGGGTAAACTAGTGGCACAAGTGATTAGTGACGTGGGTACGAGGAAGATAATTGGACATAGTGTTGCATGTTGGCGGAACTGCCATCGATCACCGGCGGCGGCTGCGGCGCACATGCGCGCGCGCCGCCTCGTTGACGTTAACGGTTTGTTTGTTACCGCCGCGCCCGTAACGTCCTCAACCCGCACCGCCCCACAACGCATTACGCACTTTTTGCCCCCAACACAAGATAGTGTAAAAACGTCCCAGTCTCGTGTTACAGACGCGGCGCCGCCGCCGCCTCCACACACGTTTTGACGTTAATTGGATGAGATGTTCTCTTAATGAATTTTATTGTGCGACACCCATTAGCTAATTATTAGTCGGTAGCAGTGTCACTCTCAGATATGCGAGGAGACGCCGAGCGGCGGCGCGCCACGGCTATTTTAAATGTGTGTGGGTTACACCTCGTCAGTGCATCACCGTCACGTTGGATTGCTCTCCCGGCTATGTCCCACCGCTGCACAGCCGCACCTAGAAGATTCAATCATGTACAGCAAGCCGCACATCTGTGGTACTCTAACCACTATAAACCGTGTTCTTATGGCTCTTATTCTATCGAAAATCCGTGCTACGCTAAGATGGATGCCAGCTCAATATCCAAGTGTTACCACTGACGTGCGGCCTACTGTACCCAGTTAAGGTAATGCATCCGCAAAGCGTGACCGGGCCAATTCAATTGGAATTTGAATTAAGTTTGATGCGACTGACTTATTTGGCTCGCGCGATGAAATCCACGTCAAGCCGTCACAAGATGATGTCCGACGGCCACATCAGCTCACATGAGACACTGTCCGACCGCGGCAGATATCGGAGTGCCAAAACTCGCGACAAATCGTGTGACATTACTTTAATTGGAGTGGGTCCTACACTTGTTAGCGGTATTTATATATTTTATATTCATGGATATCGGTAGATATAATGAGGAGTTGCCGTCACTCTCCGGCACAGCCGTCGTCATTACTTCACTCCATCGCAAATAAGTTTTCGAGCGCCGCCGCTGTGATTATCAACAGGAGATATGTTAAATATTATATGTATATGATATGTTATAGTTTGAGCAGAGTAAGTAAACCAGGAAAATATAAATTATTGAACAAACATTGCATAAGGAATGTAATATTGAATTCAGACAAGCTCTACTTCATAAATCCAACCATAAGTGAATTTAAGAACAGTATGAACACTTAATTTTCTGCAAAAATGTTGATAGTAGCTGTTGATTTGATCATCAGCTACCTGTCTGAACATCACACTGTCGATGAAAATTGTCGTCATTTGTTTGAACTTGGCCTTTAATGCAAAAACCACACAAGAGTCAAGCTTTGGACTGATGTCCAGATATCTGATGATCTAAACATCAACAGCTACTTGCACATTTAGTGGTATCCAGGAATGATGACATATGTCGCAAGCGCAGCGGTGCATGTGCGCAGGTGAGCGTGGGCCGTCGGGCGACGCTGCAATTAAATGGTCGCGGGTCCAGCAGCCTCCGGCGAGGAGCCGGCAGGCGGGGGCCGGGGCCCCTGGCGGCGTGCCTTATCGGAATAATTGTCACGGCGATAATATATCTGTGTCGGCCGCCGCGCGATGCTATCGGCGGCTGCGCGGAATTAACACGTCGCGCCGCAACGCGACCAAAACGACGCGCGCTTTGTTCGCTATCGGCCCATCGGCTTTGTCTCACTTCGCCACTATCGTTTATTTATGCGGGCGGCGCGGGCGCGGCACGCCGCACATTTCACGCGTTTAGGCCGTAATTGCGGCCGCGCTGTTCATAATGACGCCTAGCTATGTGCTGACGGTGCGGCCCCGCGCTGTCAGCTGTAGCAATGCTTCATGATAATGTGACGACGCTTCACGATACTGCGGCGGAGCGGCGCGGCGATTCATTAACTCGTAGTATTCCCACAAATGGCAATCATAAAATAATGACTGACCCCTTCCGTATTTCTATTGGTAGGTATTTCGGGCGATGTTTAATATTTTTTAAGAATTTCCCCCTTATTTTTAAAATTTGCTTAAAGTTCAGTAGTCATTAGCGACTATTTTTTTTAATCATATATTTAAACATCACTTAGCTTTATGCAAATTTATAAAACAAGAGGGGTGTTTGGTTTAGTTCGTCAATTTCTTTCAATTGTTGAAGAGAGAAGACGTCCTCTGGTGAATATGTTTACAAGTGCGTTGCCTCCGCATATGAAGTAGGTAGGTAGGTACTAGGTACCAGTGAGACCATGTGAGAATGAAAAACTTCTACATGATTATAATTTATTTCCTTAGAGAGGTGGGTACGATAATTACCAACGATTTAAGAGGTTCTATGACATGAAACCTTGAATCACTCCTGAATGTAGAGTTATAAGACGCAGACATGAACATCAGAAAGAATTTTAAATAACCTACGTTAAAACGGAATTAAAAGGAGCAGACAGCACTAATGGCAAGCGACGGAAAGTTTACGCCGTTTAGACAAAACTTAAATGATTTAAGTGGTTCTCAAATTCGAGTTTATTGTTTACAAATCCCTTACTGCTCTTGATCAGTTTTGTGTAAATGTAGACAATAGCTGTAGTCTGGAATAGTTGCATATCGACAGATTTCACCGAAATCTTTGCCGGACACTGACTAAATGACGATACGAAATATCTTATAATTTCAGGCCTAAAGAATGATCGTGCGCATAGAAACCAGCAAGAACCTATACGGCTGTTCTTTTTATAATAATTTGTATTTAACCATGTTTGATGACCAACAAAATAAAACCCATTTCCCTTACCTACCTGCCTAACTGATATTGTGACACAAGAACTCGGCAAAGGGAACCAAGCTTTGGGAATTTTGCTTTATTCAGTCAAGGCTTTTGACTCACTGGTGCCGATTCTGTTGTACACCGAACTAAACTAACTAAACTATCACTAAAATTCCTTACTTTTGGCTATGAGAATCTTAAAGCTATTCTGCAAAAAAAAATCTCTAAACTTAAAAAAATATTTTGACACAACTAAAATCGAATTTGACAATCGCGACTCCTGCAGGCTTAGCATGACGCTTTCTATTTCTAATCTACTGTAGAATAGCAATGGCTTGTCTACATTTCTCGGTGAAAAACTGACAACTGTCTACACGGAAACGTAATTTTTGTCTAGTCTTCCGTCGACAAAACGCTTCTCTACGGTTGTCGTGCTAAGCCTGCAGGTGGTATTTTTTTTTCTTTTGGCTTCGCAACGTGGTACTTGTGTGCCCTACGCAATGATTTTTTTAAGAGCTGAATGAAGCGTGCGCAGGCTCGACGTTTTTTATGTGGAATTTTTCACTTTTTGTATGAAAAAAAAAATATTACCTACATGTTGAGATTATGGGGCTTATAAAGAGGGTCCAAATTATCATCATTTTTGCGATAGGACACACCATTTTCGAGATATAAGCAAACGAAAGGAAAAAGAAAGATTCATACTGTTTTTGCACCTGAAGTCGAAGTGTTGGTGTGAATTTTAGTTCATGACCACTAGTTTTATACCACACTTTTTTAATCGCGATTAAAAATAGTCAAATTTAGTTAGAAAAATTAATATAGTCAAAATTTTTGGTGAAAAACGACAAACTCAGAATAGCAAAATTACCATCTTCACTAAATTAATAATTCAGTGCAATCTTAGTGCTGTCAAACTAAATTATAGTTAAGTTGTGTCACTTTAGTCAATTTCAGAATGGGAAATCGTCGTTTGACAGGAATAAACTAAATTTTGGTGATTTTTAGTTTAGTTTAGAGAATTTTGTGCCAACAGAATCGGCACCACTGTCTGTTTTGTACTTATCTATAATGCACTAATTAGCGGTCTCGTCTTTGACTACTCAACACAATGTGTTAGAATACTCGCAGATAATGTTACTACCGATGAGCAGCAAACACTGTTATTGGTGTTCCCTAGGAACGTATTCTGGGCCCTACGTTCCTGATATTGATTAAGGAGTTGAGCAATCTTAATATATTCATTGCGATGTCATATCGTATGCCGACGGCTTGGCCCGCAACTCTTAACCCACCAGCAATCTATAGGTACGTAACGTTCAACTAGAATTTAATACTGTGAATAACCCAAAAGGTGACCCCTTTGGGTTATTCACATAGTGAGTTTGGATTTTTATTATAATTTACCAAGATCGCGAGCAAAGTTGACGTTCTGTGATTTCAACTAGCCAGCTATCACGGGTTTTAAAGTTTCAGCCCTGTGTCAAACAGACAGAAGGAGCAAGGAGCAAGCTTTGAGGACTCGTAAATATTAACACTAGGTGTGTCCCTCTTATAAGCAACCTTTCATTTGAAACATACACATGCCGCAGCACCGTGCCATGTATACTTACACAGAGTTAAGTATGTAGATATGAATGTGTGGAGCGGGACAGCGGGACACGACGGCATTGTGGTGCCACACGGTAATTAATAGTCCTCCGGGCCTCCGCGTGAACCTGACCTATCATGACTGCATAGTACGCCAGTCCTAACTAAAGTTTTGAGAGCTGAATACTAATCATGTCACCAAGAATGGTACACATTTATACAAGAATTACATTATGAGAATTCTACAATTGTGACTTTGTGACCTACAAAGAATTTATTCAGTGTTGAAAAAAAATAATAACCTGTGGCTGTTCTTCGAACAATAATTCAAACCTGAAAGGATTAATGCCGGTTTTCAATAAAACTTGGCGACATTAGAGGTCACCTTGTTTTACTTTATGTAACCCGGTAATATTAGGCAGTTACTTAATGCCATAAAACAATTTCAGCAAACACCGTACACAACACACAGAACTTGACTTAAAAAAATACAGACAATTATCAAAACTGTAGCCTTCTGAGAAACGACTGGTGAAACAGAAGAGGTTGCTCAGGAAACTGCTTACGGCTGATATTACCTACCTAGACATTACTTTGTTTGACGTAGGTAATTAAACGGGCTTCATCAGAGTGTGGATTGTTTGACAAATTCCCTCCCAATATGTAATAAACTAACTTTCAAGTTATCACGATATATCAATATCGGTGAGGCTATTTAGCTGCCAGTACCGGAGTGCTGCAGGGAGTACGAGCGGCGCCGGCGGCGGCGTGCGGAGGCAGTCGCGCGCAGGAGACGCAGGAGGCGGGGGGCGGGACTGGAGGCTGCGCTGATGCTATCTCCGCGATATAATTACGTTTCTTACGTGTCGCGTATAAGGCATGATGGTGTATTGATACAGTCTGCAAGAAATATCATGCTCTAATGATAGTGACACGATTCCTTGAACCGATCCGCGCACAATCCACCTTATTTATAAATTATATCTAACTCTAACGCATAAAAAGCGAGTCTATTTGTATTAGTGCTCGTGGATTAATATTGCTAATGTAATGCAACTTGTTTTTTTGAACTTAGCGAAATTCGTAGTGATCACAAGTTGGCGAACTTAAGTTCGCGGATTCTATAAAATAATACAATAAACACAAAAAGCCGGCCCCCTTCGAATTAGGAGACCATTGATCTTACGATTGCACAAGAGATTCGCGCGAGCCATTTGATAGAAAGCAGGTCGCCAGTGACACGACAAATGAAATTTGCACGGTTAATGAAACTGTAAAGGCAGCGTTGGGGTGTTGGGCCCCCAGCCCCCGCACCCCATCCTCGCAGCCCCCCGGCCCCGGGCGGGTTGCGCGGCGCACCGCGGTGCCCTCTCACTTCATTTCGCGAATAAATTCATCACGCGCGTCACTCACGACTCGCTCACATTTCACGTTCGGGTGTTCACGCACACATCCACACACACACACACACAGCGCCAGGCTCGCTTGCACAATAGGTTACACATCGGCCTCATTAACATTTCAGCCATTTCATGTGCGGTTTCTAAATAATGCTGTTTACCGTTTTTGTTTTACAGCCATGTAGATCTATAATTCACAATCCCCTGCTCTCGTGGTTGGAGTTATTTTTTTATTTATATTATATGGATCCTTTGAAGCAAATTTTATTGTTGGGTGAGCAAGTCCTACCTAAGTCGGTACCATTATTGACAAAAGGCTAGAATATTTAATAGAATTAAATTATAATTTTAACAGAATACCAATTCTATTTACAAGATTGGTGGTAAGTAAGTACATAGTTACATAAACACTCTACTCGAGTAGAGTTTGAAGTCATAGAGGGGATGAATAGGTAATGACAACGAGCCATTCTGAATTTTTCATGTTGCTTCTACGCAACAATGCAGGATAAACTCTTAATTGTTTTTGTTTTTAGAAACTATAGCTATGAAAGCACATGCTCCCTGAAACAAAGGACGCTTGAATGATTGCAACCATTTCGAAGAGACCCTGTGCCTTTCACATACTCAGCTCACACACGTCCGTCGCTCTCCTCATAATCTTCGACTAGTTGAACTGTGAGCTTGGATTACATCTACTAATCCGAGTTCGAGTGGCAACGTAAACACTCGTCAAGTGTCGTGTTTGTTCAGCGCGCAGATGGCGGCGCGTGCGCGGCGGTGCCCGGGAGCCGAGCGGTAATCTAGAGGGATTAGCGGCCAGATGTATAGCTGTGTGTAGGTACCGGCGCACGCACGACACTACGGATTACGTCGAGGTGTTAAGACGAGGGTTAAGGCGTGAGACAAGCCCTCGAGTCGATCCACTTAATAGTCGACTATCACCTCTTTATGACTTCACTGACAGTTGCTACGTGTCCTTGTTAATGGGCAACGCTGAACAGCCGCAGGCAACAGTGCGCTTTCCTTTGCCATTGTATAATTTGTTTGATCAAACTGATCAAAGATGAGTACCGTTTCAAAGAAATACATTAGTAGGTACTGTGAACGCAGGCATCCAGGCTAGAAATAACGTGCACGAATTTTGCAACTATTTGGCGGTGTCTAGTATGACCTTACACAGATGTCCTACAGATCTGTAGCGTCTTTGAGCTCCACAATGATGTGATCTGTCTATCGGGGCAGGTCCAGTCAAACTTGCGATGGCTCTTTCTTCTTTTATTTTCGAAAGATGTCTGTTCTAAAATTACGAGAAAAGTGTTATTACTCGTATTTCTATCATTTCGCTAACACAAGATACAGTCACCTTCACAAACAAGTACGCCGTTACAGCAGGTTTCTATATTTTATGGATATCCTCTCAATTAGGTACCTACCTGCATAATATTAATCCCATTTTTTTCTTTAACAGTCTTTGTCTATGTTAGTAGTTCCGCTCCGTGGCATCCCGGAAGAATCTCGGGCAAGCCCGGCGCGGTGCGGGCACGGCGCGGGCTCGGAACTGCGAGGACATTTATCAGAGGACATAATAGGCGGAGCAGCGGTTATTTACAGCTTCCCTGCAGTGAACATTGTCACTACCGAAAGAGATAGCCCTAAATAGAATAGTGAAAGTAGTTTCTAAGCACATTTATAACTACCCGTGCCGTATTTATTCGTAAGCAGCATCGACACCGAGCACTTGGGCATTGGTTTGTATTCTTGGTGTTTGACAATCGTTGGCAAAATTGGTCAAGCATTTTAGGCAAGTCAACCAAATGTAATCTGATGACTTTTACTACTTAATTAGGTAAGTACCTACCTGCAAGTTTTCAAACGGGTTGTGCAATTAACAGCGGATAGAATTGACGCCCGTATCATGTAAATGGGCCACCTCGGTGTTGCCACTATATTATTCAACTATTCTCTAATGTTCGCACTGCATTATGTATCGCTGGAAGTGCGCGCGCGTCGTTTTTGCGCGCCCCTCTCTCTGCACATACCGGCTCCTTCAGCGCGCGCATAATCATTACTCGTTACCATTTACGACACAATCGATCTCATTTTCATTATCATCAGCGATTCGATCTCGGAGGAGACGCGGCCACGGGCCCAGGGGTGCCAGGGGGTTCGGCCGGCTCGTGATGTAGCGCGCGCGGTGTCACGGCGCTCACGGCGCACATTAGCCGCGCGACGTAAATGCAACACTAAAAATATAACACGCGACATTTACCTTTGTGTTTTAATCCGGGACTAAATCGAGCGGTCGCGGCCCGCCTACAAATAACGCACAATAAATCCCTGAAGAACGCGCGTTTTGTTGCGGCGCGCGTTGTCGCCTAAAGGTAAACGCACACTAATTATCAGAGTCAAAGGAAGCGAAGGAGCGGAAAGATACGAATTTTAGAATATCTTGTATAAAATCCTATGAAACCTCGCACACATCCGCGCCGAATCCGACAAATCGCTGGAAGAATTCGGAAGGTTTCCTTTAATTCGGCGGGGTTGATTCTTTTTCGGCGCGGACAAGTGTGCGTTTATCTTTAATCTCAGGAGACCGTTCTACAAATTTGGCTATCCACCGCGCGTATTGAGATATGCGCCACTCGTTAAACGCCCACTTGCACACATTACTCACTATGCACCTAATTCCGTCCGCGTCGGTTTTGTCACCGTAAGTAGGTACTGTTTAATGGAATCTGATCAGTCGTTTATCTTGATGTCACGGCTGCTCGCTAGAACGTTTTGTTGCTACGGTCGTGTACGGTGTACGTATACAGATGATGCTTTGTCCCCATTCATACTTCTGCAAGAACTTTGATTGAAATTCTCACCAAATTGGTTTCAATGTCTTTTTTACAAACTACGGGAACATATAAAAGTATCCTATGTGTTAATCCAGGCTCTATTATATATAAACGGATTTGGTTGAAATTTGGCACACACTTAGAAATATTTCTATCTGTGTGCCAAATTTAATCCGAATCCGTTTAGCCATTTTTGCGTGATTGAGTAACAAACATCTAAACATACAAAAATTCACATTTATAATATTAGTAGGATATTAGGAAGTAGGATTGTGAGTATGGAAGGTTTCTTTCTACTGAGTGCATGTACCGGAGTAGTGTGCAGTAGCACCAGTGTGTAGCTGGCTGTGCTGAGTAGTGTCACGCTCGGAGCGCTTGAAGCAGGCGTGCCGGCCGCCAATACATCTCGCCGCTGACATGTTTACGAGCGCCCCCTCCCCCCTCGCTCGCCTGACAGCCCCGCTCTCCTCGCCCCGCGACTTCTTATTGCATTGCGCGGACGCCGCTCGAGAGCAAATAAATTAATTTAAATGGAGGAAACGTCGGAGAGCGACACAAAGTGAGCGGCCCGCTCTCCCCGCGCTGCCTACCTCGCACCTGCGACCGACGCGACCGACGCGAGCGACGCTGCTGATATGTTTATTGTAGTATAACTGCTGGACAGACACTTCAAACTCAAAGCTATGGATTTATCGCGGCTAATAATCACCGTTATAAATCTGTTGGTTGCCGTAGTGTGCACACTAGATCATTACGTCACAGTACAGAGTCGCGGACTCGCGGAGCGTGCCATCAGAGTGCGACGCATGCATTCATTTGAGTGGTGTTCGTACTACTTGCAGTACTTATAGGTACAGCAGGAATAGTTAACGCGTGCGACACGTCGGGCTGCTGTACAGCACAGTCCATTTAAAGTCGTTAGTTAGTCAGTCTCGAGTTTTGAACATCAAGCTCACTTTTATGTAAAGCCAAGGAACTTAACTGCTAGTTTTGCCGAGCAGTTTTTAAAACGTCCGTAAATGAGTGGTTTCTCAACTATCAACTGAGGCCATCGCAGTCCACCGCTGACTCGCCATGTCTGTCAGTTGTCTATATCAATTCCTATACCTTACTGTAATTTGTCGACTTCTGTAAAACTTCTGTCTTGGAGTAAAAAGAGCCTTAGATTGGAACAGTCGCACTCCATGGCGATATAACAGTGTTCGAGTAGTAGAACACTAGTATGGTGCTGCGACATGTGTTGTCACAGGAGCGGGACACGTGCGCAAGCGGCGCGTGATAAATCTCTTGCGTCGCATAAATCCGTCGCGCGCGTAAATATAAACTATGTGAGTATTGTCAGCATTGTTACCGCCTCACGCTGCATGCTCGCCGCGCCCGGTGCGTCGGAGCGCTCGGAGCGGCTTCACGAGTGCAGAGTGAATGGGACGCTTGTTGTACGGCTTGTTACAGCACTATACTTTATAATTGGTAAAGCTCATCGTAGACGGACATACATACACTGGCGTCTACAATAATACCTATCACTTAATTAGACTGATTTAGAGCTACTAATGAAATACATGTGTGATACTATAGGTATTGAATTCTCCGACTTCATTCACCGCCGTTGAGTATCGTAGCCGAACACGGAAACAAAGCGATATCAGAGTACGTATGTGAACAGTATCCAGTTAAGTATTTATTACTCGTAGCTATTTGTGCGGAAGGCCCATGTTTAGACATGACCTCAAGATGACGGCGTGTATGATCCGTCGTTCAATAATTTAGGAATGCACCTAAGTAGAATGATATATACTCCCATGATGTCGTGTTGTAAGTTTAATATGGAATCTATGGAATCCAATCCTTACGTATTCATAATCATAATCATTTATTTGCAATAAGTTTTGGTAGGTACAGTGTAGGTCTTATAGTAGGTAATTGAGTTCCTATTACATAGTCAGACATAATTTGACATGCAAACCAATATGTTATATTTATTATAAGTATATTACGCTCAATGGCATGCTTTCTATCATTCATTTATACAATAGGTACATTCAATAATAATTATTAATTATCGTCACATTAATTTACGACAGGGAGATTCATTGTGGTACTTAATGATGAGCTAATTACCGTGCGAATTAGTTATTTCATATCGTGAACTGCTAAAAGCGATCATAGTTATTATAATTAGAGAAAGCTTGCCTGCCTCAAATAGATTCGATGGATTTCTTATAAATTCCGCTTACATACTCGACGTACCTACATCTTTATAACTTGCTCCTTCGAGGGGAATACTTAGTTATGGTGGTTTTTTTTATTCACAACTGTAACAGGCATAGCATAGGAATAGTGTTGTGGCTGGAAATGATGATCGTCTAAAACAACAATAATAAAACGGGACAACGTACTCAATACTCAATACTTTAATGCATTCCATAATGTGTACATATAACAGTTGGTATGATATTATAACATCGAATCAATTATGGACCCTGTCGGGCACAGCAAAGTTAATTTTTTATAGGAGTAATTGATGAGAGAAGAACAAATCATTTGTTTAACACACTTGTACTCGTAATGTGACTCTTATGGCAATTTAGGTTCATAATTAATTTTCTAATATTAAACACTCATGTTTATTGCTTTATATTACAACCCTAGTGTTTTATTTTATTTTATCATATCATAATCATCGCGATTGAATTGGTAAGTTCGTACGTCCGTTATTTTGTGTCTGTTAGGCTACGGCGTACCGCAAGGTAGATTTCTAGGCCCCACGTTGTTCTTTATGTACAGAAACATCCTATACTATCTTAAACTCCATAATGCTAGCGTCGTCGTTACCTTCG
Source organism: Antitype chi (assembly GCA_947359405.1). Classification (NCBI taxonomy): domain Eukaryota; kingdom Metazoa; phylum Arthropoda; class Insecta; order Lepidoptera; family Noctuidae; genus Antitype; species Antitype chi. The sequence goes on along the minus strand of OX375810.1, from coordinate 2,765,770 downwards.
CGGATGATACTGCAATAATATTTCATGCTAATTCCTGGAGTAATGATGGTTATACTGAGGAGGGACTTGGAAATATCACAAATGTTATCGATAAACATCTAACATGTAAGTGCAAATTGTCGCAGTGGTGAAACGTACCTACTAGAAAACTTTCGCACATATCTAACAAAATAAAGTCCATTGCGAAACCAAAGCTTATCCGTATTGTTTACTTACCCTTGTGACAGTCAACATTAAGTTACTGTGTTCCTTTCAGTCTGAGAAGCAGCAAACAAAACTAATCTGTATGGGCTGGTATAATACCATATCGTACACCAACTGTAAAAATGCTAACATCATCATCATCATCATCATCATCATCATCTGCCCAGCCTTTTCCCAACTAAGTTGGGGTTGGCTTCCAATCTAACCGGATGTAGCTGAATATCAGTATTTTATATGTGTGCCAAATTTCAACTTACTGTAGATTCGAATTCGAACTAAACTGGCCGACAGACATGAGGGTTCCATTTCTTATTTGCACGTACGAAACTCTAAAAAGTTTTACTCTATCAACATTGTAAGTAGGTACGAGTGTGTACTTATTAATTAAAAAAAAAAAAACAAATAATCTACTAAAAATATACTAAACTAGCTGTTGCCCGCAGCTTCGCCCGCGTGTAGGTTGAAAATTATCCCACGGGAACGAACGAGTACTACCGGGCTGAAAACTATTCTATCTGTTAATCCTATATAAACTATCTGTGTGCCAAATTTCATCCAAATCCGTTCAGTCGTTTATGCATGATTGAGTAACAAACATCCAAACATCTTCACAAACTTAGTAGGATAGTATTTACTATCCTACTAAGTTTAACTTAACTTAGTAGGATAGTATTTACTATCCTACTAAGTTTGTGAAGATGTTTGGATGTTTGTTACTCAATCATGCATAAACGGCTGAACGGATTTGGATTTGGGCTGGGATAACGGATTTGGATTATTTGGGCAATAAAGAAAATGTAGAACTGAATATTTATTCAGTTCTACATTTTTTTTATTGCCCGTTTCGATTAGGCTGATTTTAGGCAACTTTTGAATAAAAATAAGAAAATTGGTTGGAATAGCTTTTGCCAGCGGCTAGCTCGCGTTAACCAATTTAAACAAAACCTTAGCAAATTCCGCATAAGGGGGGAGGAAACGCTTGGGTGTTTCCATTGCGAAGATCGCCCTGAGGACACGGTGGAGGTCTGTCCCGCTTGGGCGGAGCACCGCCGTGTCCTCGTGGAGGAGATCGGCGGCGGCGATCACTCGCGTCCGGTTCTGGTCCAGGCCATTTTCATTAATAAATTGAAATGCTGAAAGTTGATTTAAAATCCTGAATCTTATGACGTACCTACGTCGCAACATTCCGTCGAGTTAGCTGATCTGTAATATGTTAATATCTAGTCGAGCGGAGTGGCTGTAAACTACTTTCGGCGGAAACACTAGGAAGTGGTGAGGCGCGGGCTTTGGGGATTAAATTATGTAATTTTTACTTAAAAGAACTGCAAATCTCAGCCTAAGAATAAATGATTTTCATTTACCTAGATGTTAGCAGTTTGAACTGGAGTCTAATAATGAACCTACTTACTTATTTTTAGGCAAGATGACGTGCCGGGTGAAAGTTATCTACCTAATAGTAGTTAACACGCATGGTGCCAAATGGAGTAACGCTTATGTAACTATTTGTCTATTATGGACCTCCATAAGCCGCACACACCACTACTAACAAAATCATATTTGGAGAACTCGGCAAGGTGAAATTGTGAACGTGTAAGTACCCACCGGTCCAGAGATCTGATGTTACTTTTATCTGAAGCGGCTGTTTCATTTGACAACAGTTTAATCAAGCGGCGTTTGTGCATGATCAAAAGCGACGTCACGACGGAAACGAATACTAAGTAGATCGCTCTGTTGTGTTGTGTCTCGCCGCTGAAGTGAGCTTGTAGGAAGGAAGTAAAGTTTCCCTAAATAACCATTCATATAAAACTATTGCAGTTATTAAAGCAATTAGCGGATATTTATTTAGTAAGGTTACATCAAGCACAGGAGCGGAGACTTATACCTCCAAAACTTAGTACCACACTTTTAAAATTGAAATTTCTTCTAAACTATAGAAGTCAAGTAAAGCCGCAAATTTCATTGAAAATATAGTTTATTATACATTAGTAACGATTACAACTGACGAAAAAAGATAAAACAAAAACCATTTTCAATGTAGGTACTGGCAAAAAAACTCAAACAACATTTTTATTAGTATGATTAACGACTTATTTACATTTTAATAACTGGTATTGCTTCCTCGGGGTCTGATAAGATAACAGCTTCGAGCCGGTTAGGCATACTGAAGACAAAGTTTTGGAGGCGATGTTGGCGAATATTCTCCCATTCTTCCATCAGGGCCTATTTTAGGGCCCTGAGCTGCATCTGACAGCATGCTGCATCTGACCAGCCTCCTGAGCTCATGCCAGGCGTGCTCAATCGGGTTGAGATCAGGACTTTAAGATGGCCAAGGCATCAAATTGCTACCAACCTCCGAATGTACTCTTGTACGACCCGGGCGGTGTACCCATATAACTGAATAAATTTGGCCCTGCATACTCATTAAGGATCTCTTGAGCATATCTTTCCTCAGTCAGGGTGCCATTTTCTATGGCCACTAGCTCTGTTCGACTATCTAAAGAGATGCCATCCCTTACGTGTTTAGAGCCTCCACCGTATTAAACTCTTGCTGTGAAGCAGGCTTGAATGTGTCGCTCACCAGGTTGCCTGTACACTCTTCATCTGCCAATGGAAGTAAATAGGCAGAATCGAGACTCATCAGTAAATAATACTCTTACCCATTCTTCTTCACTCCACTGCATGTGTTCACGGGCGTTGCTCAGTCTTGCAGCTACTCGATGCCCTCCCTCTGTCGAGTTTGGGGCCAGTTTGCTGGCTTTTAGAGCTGCAGGTTTGCTTCAGCAAGTCCACACAGAGAGAACCGAAGAGACTACATTAGTGACAGTACAGTGAGAGGTCACTCTACTGTCACTAATATAGTATCTTCGGGTCTCAAGAAGATGTTGATGAGGTGACGATTTCTCAACACAGAGTAGACAATATAGCGGTCTTCTCGGGAACTAGTGCACCTGGGTCTGTCATTACAAGGTCTCCTCCGATGGTTTCCAGTTTTTTTCTACTATTTTTGTTTTTAATATTTTTAATTGCCAGCCATTTCTTCAAATAATCCACTTGGCCTTGCCTAACTATGTGCATGGACAGGAATGGCTAATATAGGTAGGTAAGTCATTTGTCGGATGAATTGCAGAACACAATCACAGCATCGATGAATTTTATGTTGCAATACATAATGGTATATCCCCATTTTACTGATTACCTCTTAATGATTTTTGCTACAAGTCACGTAGACATTTACATGACATTATTGGCGATGCGTCGGCATAACAGTTGTGTACTAACTCGTGATTGTTGTGACAGCATCCATTTATTCGTTCACGAGGAGGATCAAAGTTACTTTGATCGGTTTATGGAATTAAGACATGTCAGAGAGAAATACTGGTGTGTATCAAGAGGTTAAGGACTGCGAGTAATAAGTTAGTGATGTTGTTGTGCGTCGCTCATTAATTAGAACGCCGGAGTGCGGGGCGCGGCGGCGGTGGCGGGGGGAGGGGGGAGAGAGTTATGACAGTAAGTAATGTGCGCCGTTAAAAAGATGTCAAACAAAGTGTCGGCGGGAATCGGCGTCGGGCGCGGGCCGCTGTGAGCGCGAACATTTGTCAAACTCACCCTCGCAGCACTGTGACGTGACCAATACAAATATCAACAGAGTTATGGGTAAGCACTACTTACCTACAGAGCAGTGATAGCCCAGTGGTAACGACCGCGACTTACGAGTTGTAGGTCGTAGGTTCGAACCCAGACAGGCGCTTTACTTTGTGTAAATTATTTCATCACCACTGCTCTCAAAACGGTGAAGAAAAACATCGTCAGGTTTATTTTTTGTTTTAACTAATACAAACCACCCCTCCTCCAGTACATACACATATTTGTATCGGGTTAAACATTAGTTTTAAATTAATACAGATCTGAATACTTATGCAATCCAAGAATCCCGGGGTTTTTAATAAATATTACAACTAATTTATAAAGACGCTTCCATACTTTCATAGTTAAAAATTATCTTTAGGTAAATATGCATCCGAATATCCTATCTCTGATGATCACACAATAACCGCTATTTAAATACAGAGCGGTTGTTGAGACCTTAACGTCAAATACTGGGGAAAATTACATACTTTAATGATGGCCGTTGTAATATGACGGAACCGCTTCCCTAGAAAACCAAAGCTCTAGTTCTGTGACGTCACTGTGTTGTCTTGAGCGCAAAGCTGCAAGAAAGGTGGATACGGGATGGAAATCAATTATTCTAAGTAGGTTTTCAGCCTTATTAGCGTCGTCATTTGAGCGTCAATTTAGGAGTTAGAAAATGCAACCCCCGAAAGCTGGAATGTCATCACTTCCTAGTATTTACGCTCACAGACAAAGAATACGGGTCAGTACGACAAACTAAAATTACCCTTAAAATAATAGAGCTAGCAACATGAATGAAACTGTATGTTGTAGATAATTTACCAGTTAGTAAAACACAACCAAATGTTGGAAATTTTATTACTTTAATTGTCAAAATAAAAAACAATAATAATTATGTTGAAAAAAATCAAAACGAACGTAATACTTTGTACTACCTCAATGAGCTCGTTTAACATCTACCAGACCATTGGGCATGCTTTTTATTAAGTTTCTTAAGCGATGTCGCGGGATTTTTTTCTTACACACGTCCCAAGCTCCTCCCAAGATAGTTCAATTGGATTCAGGGCCGGGCTTCTGGCGGGCTAGTCTATGCGATTGATGCCATCGTCCTGAAAATAACCATTTACAATTTGAGCTGTATGTGGGTCTGCCTGGCGTAGTCATGATGGATATTCAATTTTCACCCATATTAATTAAATATGGGCTGACACGCTCATTAAGAATTTCTTCCACATATCTTGCACTAGTTTGCTTACGATTTTTTGTCAGCACTAACTCAGTGCGACTCTCTGAAGAGATTCCAGCCCAGACTATGTATAACAGATCCACCGCCAAACGGAACTTTTTACACGCTTTATGTTAGCTTCACTTGTATGTTTGTTTGTTTGTATCCGACTCCTTTGGACGCTATTTTGACCCACTTTAAACGGTCAGATTTCATTGAAACTCTGTAAACTTATCGAGGATCGATGACTATATAATAATTAAAAAAAAATGACAAAAAAGGAAAAAAAAATCACGTATTTGTAGTAAGCAGAACTAAAAAATAGAAAATAAATAATAGTTTAAAAAACTAAAAAATACGCTTTAAAAACCAAACTAAAAAAGGAGAAAATAATTTAATTCAATTAAAAAGCGTGGGGTGCTTGACATTAAGTGATTATAAAAATACTTACCACAAAAAGCACCCCACGCTGTTTAATTGAATTAAATTATTTTTTCCTTTTTTAGTTTGGTTTTTAAAGCGTGTTTTTTAGTTTTTAAAACTATTTTCTTCAAAACAAGCTGGAATAAAACGTCCCCCTGGCCGTCGCGTCATGTACAATCAGCATAAATCTGGATTCGACAGAAAATATTACTCTTGCCCATTCTTTGTCTCCCCATTGTGCGTGTTCGCGGGCGCAAAGTAATCTTACTACTCGATGTGCCCTTTCAAGTTTTGAACCATTTGCGGATCTATGTGGGATAAAAATAGCTTCAAGGAGCTGCCGCCTTACACTCCGCTCGTTTACGTCGTCTCTGCGGGACTCTTAAAGTTGATTTGTTACTTCAACTGCCGTGAGGTACCGATTTTGGAGCATGGTCGTAGCAATAAATCGATGCTCTCCAGCCATAGTACCTAAATCTCGGTCTACTGGTTCCTGGTCTTCTTATGTTCTGCCCAGTTTCTCGGAAACATTGGCCGACTCACTACACTGTAAAAAGTCACACCCTTATTGTTCTTGATGTACTTCGCTGATCTCTGGCTTCTTCTAACATAGTGACGATACGTGTACCTTCTTCTGGTGTTAGTGACATGATATTAATTTAATAATGATGGTGAAAGACGACAAAGACCGCCTTTTGTAATTTTGATTTAACAGCTTGAAAACGATCATTTAAGGTTTTATTTCGTACGATATTAAAATTCTATGTAATATAAAGTACCTAAGTTTCATGCATCTATTGCTAATAATAAGGATTTTCGTCACCGACCCATATTATTTGTCAACGAGTTTAGATAGGACACAAAGGTAGCTTATCATATTGTGAGTTTTCACGAACACTTTTGTTCGTGAAAACTCGCTTCCAAATTAGTGACGATGCAGGGTACCTACACAAAGCAGAAATCCGCTGCAATCTGCTGGCGATGAAATCTGCTTTGAGTCCTGCCTGGCAGCGTAGCTCTCTGATTTTCAAAATACCTATCATTTCTTGCTGTCATAATGAGGACTTAGAAGCGTATTATATAGTATGTCCATACTGAAAGAAATATACTTCTCCGAAGTTTATCAGCCCCAACACGCACATGAGTATATTATGGTCGGGGGTCGATAGTGGCTAGTGATGGCAACCACCGCCGCCGCCGCAGCCAGTCGGGAGCGCGGGGGCGCGGGGGTGCGCGGGTACTTCGCGCTCCACTGCTCCACACACCGCTAATTAGCAGCCCGATACAATTAGCTTGTTCATTTACAACGAGTTCCTAATTACGTGGCACCGACAGCGACCGGCGACCCACTATGCACACTGTGCAGGCACACAATGTATGAGCGCGTTTCACCCACGAATACCGCGCATACGCGCTTAACAATAAAAATATTTGTTCCTAATGAGTTTTCATTATGAATAGCTCATAACAATTAAATAGCCAAGTGCGCAACACATAAATATTTATACCTCTACATATAATCAGTTTACGTAGGTATCATTACATGAGCACTAACTGGTGATATTTCAATGTAATTAGGTATTTTCAAATGTAGGAAACGTTCAATTCTCGTAATTACCTACTGATTAATAGCCAACCGGACTCTTATCAGTTTTCTAAAACGATCATTCATTAAATATTTTTGCGAAATTACAATGATTTTTGTATATTTATTTTACTATTTATAATAATAATAATATACTCATAATATTACTCCTACCCTTAACCCCACTGCTGGACACTTGGCTTAGGCCCGTGCCATCAGGTTTACCCGGCTAGGCCGCGAAAAACAAATAGTAAACAAAATAATAATAATAAAACTTTTATTTAAGATAACTTAGATCCAATTTGTTAGTAGTATAAAAACTTATAACTAGTGTTAGTAATACAAACTTAATCTACTCGCCCCCTGCCTGACCCATGAATCGAGGTATCAATACTCATGTGTGCACTAATACATCGATTCACGTACAGACAGTCAAGTCTATTGGCTATCATACTTAAAACGCTGTTGCGACTAGCCCGAACTCTGCTCAGCATCGACGCGCACCGCTTGCGCAGAGTAGCACACAAACAGTAAAAACACACACAGACACACAACACACACAAACACACAAACAGACACAAACAGTAAAATACATAGGTGATACGACATCATTCAAAAATTGAGAACAAAGGTACTGCTTATTTCTTAAGAAATTTCTTTCAGCAGACCTGCGAAAGGAGGAATTAAAAAGAAATGTAGACAATAGTGTGTGAGAACAAGAAGAGAAAATATATGACTATGTGAACCGAAGACCGACCAACCGATTTCTTAAAAAAGGACGAGGTTCTCAATTCGTCTGTAAATGTTTTTTTAAAATAAATATTTGTTCATACATATTTCGCCAATTCATTTGGTAGAGAAAGCTTGCGCGGTGGTTCCATAGAGATTTTATTAACTTAATGGCCAGCTTGTCGAGAAGCGACGCGAATAACTAGGCAGGCAATATGTCAGGTTAACTAAATAATATCAATTATTTCAGTACTAACTAGTACCTAGTTCTATAATAGGTACTAATATTAATTAGGTGTACAGTACCGTCACGGTTACCAATATTGAGTAACTGACAACATGCCAAGTATACTATTGAAAGGGCTTGTTAAATATTATGGCACGAAAATAAAGATATGAATATATGTGTTATGTGTGTGAGTCTGCTGAGTGATTCAGACACGCGACAGTTTAGTGCTCATCTGCATATCGCGACTAGTTTGTGCAATGCACCCGCATCCGCCCGTGCGACCTGCGCAGCGCAACCGAATTACTGGCATGCTAATGACGGCACTGTCGCATGCATCACTTGCCGATACATATCCTGCACCACCAACATGCTACACAAAATGCAACTATACTTAATTCAGTAGCTATCACGAACTAGTCAGTAGGTATCAAGTACTCCAGGCCAACGCGTGCAAGTATTACCGCGTACTGATGTCCTGAAACACATATCAATATTATGATAATTTCGTTGCTACGACAACACAAGAGGGTCTACGGTGCTACGGCGTAGCAGGTTCCGTGTCGCGCGGTACTTTACACGTAGTCGCGTAGCTTCACTTTATCTCGCACCAAACAGCAGCTGATTTGCATGAGTTTTTTTAAATACCGCACACTCGTGCACGACATGTCGGTGCCTGCACGTGTGCAAGTGTGCGCGCACGAGTGGGCGGCGCGCGATCGCCACGCCCACAGGCTGCCGAGCCGTGCAAACTACCGAGATCATACTTGCCTCGAATACTTACACAAGTATATACACAACAATTAAAAACAACCACCAGTATCATTTTCGAGAAAATACCCATAAAGATCGTCACGTAACGTGTGAGCTTTTACAACGAGATGAACAGGCGAGATAATGGGCTCGCTTAATGAGAAGCCGACGTGTGTGACCGCAGCGGGCATTGCGGGCGCTGCGGACAGGGAGATGGTTCATAGAACTAGTACGTTAAGAAGTAATAAGTGGCGTCAGACTGATTGTGTCATTACCACATTATGGACGAGAATATCGTTAATTATCGTACTTAAACTGGGACACAAAGCAGCTGCTAGATACAAATATACCATCATTTTGTATGAAAACCACTTAAGGGTGTTGAGACATACTTAACATGGTGTACTTGTACAGGCACAAGCCATTACGTGTACATGCGCTCGCCATAGCTCACCCGGATTGTGAAACATCGCCTATTAGGGGCGCTGCACCGATTCACGAGCGCTTTCCTAATATTGCCTCCCTGCAACTGATTGGTTTATTCAGATACCTAAACATAGTCGGCTGCGAAATGTAGTCCCTTACCATAATGTGTTTACGGCTGGTAAGATGGCTTACTGGCTAGTACATAACATGCCTGCTCTGACATAGGCGCTGTTAACAAACCTTGTACAGGCTAGTTTGGCTAAGATGCCGGTTGGACCAGTGGTGGTGTTCCTGGTGTGAACAGGGAACAGCTACCGAAGTACTCAGCAGTACTTTACACTCTGGTGGCAACGGTTCGGTGACGTCATTCGTTGTTTCCTTTCACATGATTGTGTTTTCAAAATCATATTCTTATAATTCATGTCATAGGTGCATTATTATTATTGTATTGTTTTATTATTATCAGAAAATTAACAGGTTCAAGATTTATTGTTTTATACTAGGTAGGTAAGTAATTCGTCTGAAATAAATAAAATTCAATTCACTCGAAAATATGTATAAAAGGCTTTAACAAGATTGCTGTGTCTATTTTGTCTCACTGCGTGTTTTGCTTATGAATAACACACAAATCATTGTGCGAGAGTTTGCAAATGCGTTACAGTACTCAGTTACGTCACATTGAACAGTCCGTTCCATGTTTACATTTATAGAGGTATTCCAATTACAATGCTAAGTTTAGTAAGTCTATTGGCATCAGATAGTTTCACCATAAAAGAAACGTTGATATTTAGTGTATCTGAGGAGTGTATGCAAATTTCAGAAATACTGAAATCTATAAATAGTACCTACTTATACTTAAAACAAAGACACTTTCCCTGTCCGTCTCGGTGACCGCTTAGATCTTCTAAGCTACGCGATTTTCACCATCATTTAGAGCATTTATCCCTGTTGGTCTATGTACATTAGTATCTATTAATCTATCATAATAGGTATACCAAATACAGCCTTTGCTTCGACAAGCGAAAAACCGTACGAAGCAGGGGCGGGTCGCTAGTATAGTATAATTTGTGGTTTGACGATATCAGTAATTAAATATTTTATTTTTGACAGTCTCACTAGCAAATGAATCATTTACCGAGCTCATTAAAAAATACTGGCTCAATAGATGGCGGCTGGCGGCCATGGCGAGCCCCTGCACGCGCAGTCCCCGCATTCCGAGCATTCCTACTTGATATATTAGATTTGTATTCATTCATTATACTTCCTCTAAACTAAATTATGTGATGTATGTGCCGCCGAATGGTTTCATATCGGTGCAATAATAAAAGTGAATGTGGTGCGGAGCAGTTTTGCAGTGTTTTAGACATTGATATACAAAAATAATAGTTTAAAAAACTAAAAAACACGCTTTAAAAACCAAACTAAAAAAGGAGAAAATAATTTAATTCAATTAAAAAGCGTGGGGTGCTTTTTGAGGTATTTTTATAATCAATTAATGTCAAGCACCCCACGCTTTTTAATTGAATTAAATTATTTTCTACTTTTTTAGTTTGGTTTTTAAAGCGTTTTTTTAGTTTTTTAAACTATTATTTATTTTATATTTTTTAGTTCTGCTAACTACAAAAACGTGGTTATTTTTTTCAAAGTTTCAATGAAATCTGACCGTTTAAAGTGGGTCAAAATCGCGCTCAAAGGAGTCGGTTACATACAAACAAACATACAAGTGAAGCTAATATAAAGCGTGTAAAAAACCAAGATGCACAGTCTCGAACAAAAGTAACACTCAAAACTGTCCCCGATTATACGTCAGTTTTGATAAAACACATTTTTTTGCAAATTCAACCTTTCACGCATGATTTAAAGTGGTTTTTACAAAGCAACGTCCAAAAAGATTGACTGAAAGATGACTGACGATACTATTGACACCAGCGTATGTTTTTGAGACGCTGATTGTGTATCTTGGGTTCTTTGTATATCATTGATTGTAGATAACAGAGACAACCTGCGTTTACGTATTCAGCTGATTCGCAAAACGTTATTCGCTGTTCCGTGGTAAGTATTTCAAACGGCGATCCAAGAAAATATACCATAGTTTAAGTAACTGTTAATAGTATAGCTGTTTATCACTAACAGTCCTAGTTCACGCATGTCCACGTACACACCTACTGCTAAATTCGCCAGGCGTCAGTAGGCGGCAGGAGTGTCACAAGTTGGCTCATTAGCAGTCGCAGTTACACAGGTATGTGAAGTGGCGTATATCAAGCGACTGCCAAAGTTCTGGGAACGGACAGTTCTGCGAACCGCGGTCCACTGCTTCCCGCGCCGCACTGAATCTGACCCGCATTCCGGCCGGCCCGCGACCCTACGAGTTGTTTGCTAGCCCTGCTCAGTAACTACTCACTAGGTGGCGCTGCAAAAAAAACAAAAAACAAATAGGTATAGCTCACAATACTGTAAGGGGTGATCGAGATATGTATTAGGTACTCTCACTAATCATTAATGGTATTTGAAATGGAATCCGGTCTGGCGAGACGTGCTTACTTATTGCCCTATGATGTATGTATGACTCGCTACAAGTTAGGAGATATACTTAGAAGAGGTAGCCGCTATTGAAATCAATAGGTAGTAGCCAAACGCTTAGTAGGTGCTCCATTTAATACTCATATTTACCGTCTCTCGTCAACTTCACAATTGTGTCTTATTTATGAGTAAGTTACCTACCTAATAATGTTTGCGTCATTTTAGGAAACAAAAAATGCAAAACATCGTAAAGAAACCGGTAAGTATGTCCTAGAATAAAACAAATCGATGACATGTGACATCCAATACAGAGGAGGCCTGTGTGACCTGTGCCCCAGCAGTGGGGAGAACGCTGGGATGATTGTGCTCATGCTTGTAATAAGGCTATAAAAGGATAGCTTTCATTAATTTAGTCATTCCTTTGTGGTTGCTCCGTAGGACAATACCTATAGAACTTACTTGTCGAAAAGATATTAGCAATGCATTCGCGGTTGTTTCTGTGTATAACTGTAACCCGTCAGATTGACGTGAGTCGTTGGAAGGGCGACGCAACGCAAGGTGCGCATACAAGATGGAGCCCAAGGTGCCGCCGTCTTTTGACGAGTGAACCAAAAAACGATAATAAATTAGATACCTAACTTGGTTCAAGATCCTACTCCTAATTAATATTAAACATGTGAAAGTTTGTATGTTTGGATATTTAGATGTTTGAATGTTCGATAATCAATCACGCAAAAACAGCTAAATGGATGGCGATGAAATTTGGCGAACAGGTAACACACAGCACACGCAAAGTAGTACGTTCCCGTGGGATAATTTTGTACTTCCACGCGAACAAAGCCGCTGGCAAAAGCTAGTTATAATAGTAGTAATATTCAGAGGGTAGTTTATACAAGCTGTCCTCTTTACGTAGTGTAGTTACTAGGTACCATCCGTCATTTGATAAACAATCAGTAAAGGGACTTACATTCTTGTTTAACAAATGACTGGTGACACCTACCAACAATAGAAAGATTCAGCATTTCAGAATTAGCCTGATAGACACAGAATACTGCTTTAAAGGCATAATTGAAGTGCAACTTCTTATGCGACTTCCAACAAGGTTGCGTTAAACGTTTAACGCGTTAAACGTTTAGCGCAACCGACGCAACAGAGTGAGTCGGTTTCACTTCTTCCGCGCGGAGGGACGCACTTTTTGAAGTGAAACTTCTTATGCGACTTCCAACAAGGTTGCGTTAAACGCAACCGACGCAATAGTGTGTGTGAGTGAGTCGGTTTCACTTCTTCCGCGCGGAGGGACTCCGCGCACTTTTTTTTAATACATTATGTGACAGTCATCTTTAGGGTTACTCCCAGTAGGTAGGTAGATACGTATAGACACATAGGTATTAGTAATACTTATGTTAGCTCTGTATCTAGCACGAGGGACGTACATTACGAATGACGTTCTCATAGGCAGATAATAAGCTCCCGATTACGTTAACGTTCCGGTGCAGAGACAGACTGGACTCACACATATCACACAGTGTGCGACGCAGTGCAGGCGCGGTGCGGCGGTGCGGCATGCGATGCATTCGCTGACAATTTGCAATTCGCAATGTCTCAACAGGCATGTTCAGCAAATACTACGCGAATCATTCCACACTGAAAGCACATTGTATTTGACGTCACGACGTCAGTGATACAATAATTGAACGCGAAGTCTGCTAATAAATTATTATTCAAGACCGGTCGAAGTGGCGGTGCTTGGGGGAGGTCTATGTCCAGCAGTGGACGTCAGTGGATGATAAATACTTAGGTATTTTCAGAATTGCGATGCACATAATTATGCTCCATAACTTAGTTTCAACAAAGTTAAGTAGGTACCAACTTATATTAAGGGCGAACCTATTGCCGTTAATCTCGCATAGTTCCGATCCGGGAAGTTCTCAGAAAGTGGGTAATAGATATCAATTACTTATGCTTAGTCCTAATCAGGGATCGTTTCATGGAGCTCCGAAACTTTTTATAGCGACGCAGAATAATGGAGCTCCTGAAAGAGTTAGATACCTTTACAGAGCACACACCGATCGAATCGATCTAAGTTGCATTTTAATTGTATGTAGGTGAGAAGTGATTTTCTTTCTAGCTACCACAAGGGAGGCTGCCGCCGGTGAGGGGTCCGCGGACACATAGCTACACGTGTGTTCGCTATAAATCTTTCGTCCATCACAAGGTTAGGAGCTAATCGCGGTGGACGGGAGGCGGGTCGCGGCTATTACCCGCGGGGCAGGCGGCGGGCGAGCGCGGGGCGCGGGCAGGGCGGGGGCGTCTAATTGCACCGCGCCGTTGTTTTTGCGGGCGCCGCGCTTCAATCTGTATGCGGCCCGCGGCGGTTTCCACGAAAGCAATTACCGCATCCGCTGCGGCCATCTTGTCTCCGCACCACCGCCGCCGCGCCACTGCGCCCTCCGCTCGGACAATTATCGGCAATTAACATAAAGCGCGGCGACCACTCGCGCCGCATCAAGCCCCGAGACCACAATTAGCGACCAGTGCGAGTGCGCCGCTGAGTTAGCTAATAGCTCATGATGTGTTTCGGTAATGGCCGCGACACACTGCGCCGCGCGCCAACACAAGAGTTACACGTCCGGTCTGCTGCTTCGAAATTGCATTCAATTGCTTTCCAAGTAAGTAGGTACCTAGTGCACGCTGCAGTGACTACGGACCATAGAAATATAAAAGACTCCACCAACCGACGTCATTTATTGTCATGACATTCCTGTTTAGATTCCAGTAAGACCATAATGGCAACAAAGGCTTCAAAAAGCTTCATTAGAGAATTAATTTTATTCTCCGCCAAACTTACACATAATATTACCGACCAAAGAAATTAGGCATGTGCAGAGTGACCCCCTCCCCCCCCGCCCCGCGCACTGCTGCGCGTCCCTCGTCAGACGGGTCGCCGCCTAATTAGTTAGGACTTGTTATTAAGTGGACACTTCGATAACGCTTAATGGTTTCGAGGAGCCGTCGATACCCAGCCGTTTGTTTTTACGAGGTGCGCGGGAGGACGCGCAATCTCAACACTGACACTCGAATACCACCCTTCTGCAATCGGGTTAGAGTTGAGTGTGAACGTGACTCGTTACTTTGTGCTGGGGACGTGTGAACATTAAAGAGCTGCTTTTAATGTCATAGATAAGATAACGGAGGTGCGGAGTCGTCGGTAGCCGCCGGGAGCTCGGGCGATATCATCGGCTGCGTCTACATACACTTGTATGTTAATCGTCATTGTTATTACCTCTTTGTAATCGAAATCTTAAGATCATGCTCCCAAAAATAGATTAGACGCAATTACCATACTTTACGTACTCAGATGTAATGACTTACAAAATTTACCATGGCATCGAAGAAATGTCAGACACATGATGCATATCTGATGGTGTTCAGTGTCCTTCACTTGCACTGACTATTGGAGCTAAAAACTTGGCTTTGTATACGCAGACAAATTTAGGAGGAATCATCGCTAGTACCTACTATATTAAATACAATACTGAAAGAACGTTCTACAATTAATTAGTAATATTAGGTAAAATGCCGTGAAATAAATGGGGGAGCACGCGGCGGCCACCGAGCCGACCTGAGTTGGGGCTTACGGCCCGAATATATTCACGTATTCATTTGTTATGCGCTGCCTAATATCGGACAAACCTGAACACATCAGTAATGCATACCTAATCTCGTCTGCATCGTTAAGGTAGATTATATCTAGACTTAGTCCAAAACCAAGCCATTGACATTAAATAACGATGCACAGGTTAAGAAAACTTGTGATACTTACTACAACTTGTAACATTAGGTATTTACTTCACGATAGATTAAATTAAAAGTAACAATACCTACTCGTCGGGTTTAGAAATTCACTGACTTTAAAGAATTGCTGTGTGAAAAATATTTAATTTCGTATGAAACTATTTATATAACGAATTAGAACATTTATTGGATATTCTATGTTAGTAGCCCATTTCTATAATGTTGAGTGATGATAATAAATACTTATTTAACAAAATTTGAAAAAAAAAGCGATTTGTACCAGAAGTCGTCAGATTTATAGGTACCTACCTACTTACTAGGTACTTATTACTCATCAAAAGGACCCGTACGAAGAAGTCGTACTTTTTGATGCTAATATGAATTAAATATAGGTACGTACTCATTCAAAAAACCGGCCAAGTGCGAGTCGGACACGCACACGAAGGGTTCAATAAAACAAAGCAAAAAAAAAGAAAAATACATGTTGCAACGACCTCAAATTAATTGGTATAAGGGCAGGAGAATCATGATGATAGCGGCAGGAGAATCATGATGATAGCGGCAGGAGAATCATGATGATAGCGGCAAGAGAATCATGATGATAGCGGCAGGAGAGTCATGATGATAGCGGCAGGAGAATCATGATGATAGCGGCAGGAGAATCATGATGATAGCGGCAATAAAAATACACACGCTTCACTTCACTTCAACTCTCTACCTATTACGGTTCATGAGATATAGCCCGCTGACAAGCAGACGGACGGACGGACAGACAGTGGAGGCTTAGTAATAGGGTTTCGTTGGCCACGTATAGAAACTTAAAAATTGCGATTTTTTTATATATGCTTTATTGTAGACCAGAAAATACAAAACAAAAATAAAACATTTACCACTAGAAACATACAATGGGTGGTCTTATCGCTTTCTGCGATCTCTTCCAGGCAACCTTGGAATGGACAGTCATTGCGTGGACATAAAGATGGTTGGCAAATCTAAGAAACAAAAGGTCCAGAACAAAGTCCAACAAATTACTGTTAGCCGAACAGGTAGATAATAAAACAGCAAGGTAAATTAAATTCTAATTAAACCACAATTAATTAAGTAACTTTCTTTGTCTTCTTTTTTTGTCTTGTCTGGAACACTATCTTTGTATCCATTTTTTTTTAGATTCGGTGTATCAACACCGAAGCCACAAAAGTAAAATACTGTGGCGCAGCTATCAAGCTGCGCCACAATATTTTACTTTTGTGGCTATCTTCGTTTTCCTTTGTAAATTATTGTAAACTTAAGTTATTCCAAATAAACGTTTTTATTTTTATTTTTTTTAATAAAATTATTTTTGATAAAAAAATCAGGAGGTCAGAAACGTAGAATAAGTTTTTATCCGAATCCATTTTCACGTTAAAACATCTTTCCGCTGGATGTGCAGGTGGTACGTTCAATATTTCTGCCGACATAAACTTGAACTATTTCAACCGTTAATGTTTACCAGAAATTGAGTGCTTCAGTAATATTTGAGCATTCAAAAGATACTTATGTAATATTGGTATACATGAAACAAATTAAAAAAAAAACTTGAAGATTTCGTCTTATATCGGCCGCGAATCTGCAAAGAAATGAAAAATATCACATGCGGCGAAGAAAGGTTACTTCATAAGTAGTTAAATACTACTACAAGACGCCATGCGCCATGGTAAGTGACTATGGACTCCGTCCCTTATTTTTTGTTTTGATCCAACAGACTTCACGTTTGTCTCATGTTTTCCGTTACGGGCTATATACTAACAAACCGTTGGTTTCAAGTCTTAAATATACAGGATGTTAAAGTAATTGCATGCCATAGCTTAGTGGTAGGTTCAGTGTCGATAAGGAACCCAGGAAAAAAAAAAACAAGAAAAAAGATTGCAAGTTCAGCCTAATTTAGTACCTACTAACTTAAAATAGCAATCGTTTAGTTTTCAGTAGCAAATAATGCGCCGGCCCTTAGTATTCAGACGCGAGAAGTGGAGGACAAAATGACAACGCGATCGATAGTAGGTAAGTAATTAAAGCATTTAAACAAATAAAATAATTTTTATTCTAAAAGATTGCTATTTTAAGTTAGTAGGTACTAAATTAGGTTGATCTGGCAATAATTTTTTTTTTTTTTGTTTCCCTGGGTTCCTTTATCGATACTGAACCTACCCCTAAGCCATGGCACGCAATTTCTTTAACATCCTGTATAGGATTTCCTGAAAAAAGTAATCTTTCTGTTTCATTGGTTTAACGATGTACGGGTTGTAGGATCACAATCTCTTACCGGGTGTACAAGCGTGAATATGTTATTTCATTGAAAATAAAATACGATATGAAGTACCATAAGCAGCAAGGGCCTATGCCTGCCAGGGGTGCGGGTTGTTCGAAAGAGATACCGCGGCCCCTGGCACACAGGCAACTGGGGGAACACGGGTGGGTTTTAGTCAGTAAAAGTCTGACACGCCCTTCCGCTCCACCCAGAGCGGGAGAAGTTATTTGATGATTTCCCACCCAATAAAAAAAAAGTGGGGTCCCGTGTGGTGCCGGGCGTAAAAGAATAGCATCATCCCATTTCTTCCAGTGGGTGTCGTAGAAGGCGACTAAGGGACTTACTAGAGAATGGGCAGCAGCATTCTCTATGCATTTTACCACCATACTGCGATCGCCAACCCGCCTGCCAAGCGTGGCGATTATGGCAAACCCCCCCAACATGACAAGCACAAACAGTAAATGGCCCCTAGTGCCCGGCGGCCCACCTACCCTTGGCTACGGTAGCGGTCAAGGCCACGGTGAGGCAAGGGGTGCGAACAATCCCCGGAAGAGATCCGGCTACCACAATCACCGAAAACTGGACCTGGCAACATATAACACGCGTACACTCCGGACCGACGAGAAGATCGTCGAACTCGAGGAAGGATTGAGCAGGTTACGGTGGGATATAGTAGGACTATCTGAAGTCCGACGAGAGGGGGAGGACTCGATAATCCTCAAATCCGGTAACTTGCTCTATTTCCGGGAGGGCGACCAGCAGTCCCAAGGTGGTGTCGGGTTTATCGTCCATAAGTCCCTTGTGAGCAACGTGGTGAAGATCGAGAGTGTGTCGACCAGGGTGGCGTTCCTTATACTCAGAATATCCGCAAGGTATTCGCTGAAGGTCATACAGGTTTACGCCCCGACCTCGTCACACCCCGACGATGAGGTGGAGACTATGTATGAGGATATTTCCAGAGCCATGCATGGTTCCAAAACTCACTTCACCGTTGTCATGGGGGACTTCAACGCGAAACTAGGCAAACGAAGCGATGATGAGCTGCGAGTGGGGCAATTTGGAGTTGAACGTAGGAACCACCGGGGTCACCTACTGGCTAGTTTTATGGAGAAGGAAGGCCTCTTTATGATGAACTCCTTCTTCAAAAAACGTGAGCACAGGAAGTGGACCTGGCAGAGTCCTGATGGTGCAACCAAAAATGAGATTGACTTCATTATGTCGACGAAGAAGCAAGTATTCAATGATGTCTCTGTGATCAACGCGGTGAAAACTGGTAGTGATCACCGTTTGGTAAGAGGCACATTGAATCTCAATATCAAGCTGGAAAGATCTCGACTAATGAAGTCTACGCTCCGTCCAGCACCGATCCAAGTCCAAAACTCCGAAAGCTTTCAACTCGAGCTCCAGAATCGTTTCGAGTGTCTAGGGAGCTCTGTGGACGATTTTAACGATGGGTTCGTGGAAACTGTCCATACGGTCGGGTCTAAGTTTTTCAAGACCCGTCGTATCGACAAAAATAAGAGGCTCTCTGATCCTACTTTGCAGCTCATGAAGGAGAGGCGTGAGATGGTTCTGCAGTCTTCAGACGACGCACTCGAGTACCGGCAGCTTAATAGACAGATCTCTAAGTCCTTGAAAAGCGACCTCCGCCGCTTTAATACAGAACGTATTAAAGACGCGATAGAGCGGAATAAAGGCTCCAAGGTCTTTGCTAGGGATCTGTCTATTGGGCAGAGTCTGCTTACGAAACTGAAGACCGATGAAGGCAGGATCGTATCCACCAAGCCTGAGCTGTTGAGAGAGATTGAGAGGTTCTATGGACAGTTATACACGTCAACAAGAAACCCCGTTACAAATCTGGCTAACGACCCAAGAGCTAGATTGACCCGACACTATACTGAAGATATCCCGGACGTCAGCTTGTACGAGATTAGGATGGCTCTGAAGCAGCTCAAAAACAACAAGGCGCCGGGTGATGACGGAATTACGGCTGAGCTTCTGAAGGCCGGTGGAAAACCCGTTCTTAAGGCCCTCCAGAAGCTGTTTGATTCCGTCATACTCGAGGGCAAAACGCCACAGGCATGGAACAGAGGTGTGGTGGTACTTTTCTTTAAGAAGGGCGATAATGCCCTTCTTAAGAATTATAGGCCCATCTCACTTCTGAGCCATGTCTACAAGCTGTTTTCCAGAGTCATCACGAACCGTCTAGCGCGCAGGTTTGACGACTTCCAGCCTCCCGAACAGGCCGGGTTCCGTAAAGGCTTTAGCACAGTAGACCACATACATACGCTGCGGCAGGTTATACAGAAGACCGAAGAGTATAACCTGCCTCTATGTTTAGCGTTTGTGGACTATGAAAAAGCCTTCGATTCGATCGAGACATGGGCTGTACTGCAGTCCCTCCAACGGTGCCAGATCGACTATCGGTACATCGAGGTGTTGAAGTGTCTGTACGAAAACGCCACTATGTCAGTCCGACTCCAGGACCAGACCTCGGAACCTATCCTTCTGCAGCGTGGTGTTAGATAGGGAGATGTTATCTCTCCGAAACTCTTCACTGCTGCTCTGGAGGATGTCTTCAAGGTTCTGGACTGGAAAGGGGCTGGCATCAACATCAATGGCGAGTACATCACTCACCTTCGGTTTGCCGATGATATAGTTGTCATGGCTGAGACCATGGAGGACCTCAGTACAATGCTCGATGACCTCAGTAGAGCTTCCGAAAGAGTGGGTCTTAAAATGAACATGGACAAGACAAAGGTCATGTTGAATGCCCGTGTAACACCCACTCTCATGACGGTCGGAGGCGCTGCACTCGAAGTTGTGGACGAGTACGTTTACCTAGGACAAACTGTCCAGATAGGTAGGTCCAACTTCGAGAAAGAGGTCAATCGTCGAATCCGACTCGGTTGGGCAGCGTTCGGGAAGCTTCGCAATATCTTCTCGTCCCACATACCGCAGTGTCTCAAGACGAAAGTCTTCGACCAGTGTGTGTTGCCAGTGATCACATATGGAACCGAAACGTGGTAACTCACAATGGGCCTCATAAGAAGGTTTAAAGTCACCCAAAGGGCAATGGAGAGGGCTATGCTTGGAGTTTCCCTGCGTGATCGAATCAGGAATGACGAGATCCGCAGGAGAACCAAGGTAACCGACATAGCCCGAAGAATTGCCAAACTTAAGTGGCAGTGGGCAGGGCACATTGCACGCAGAACAGATGGCCGATGGGGTCGAAAAGTTCTGGAGTGGCGACCGCGCACCGGAAGACGTAAAGTTGGAAGGCCTCCCACAAGGTGGACCGATGACCTTGTGAGGGCCGCAGGAGTCCGCTGGATGCGGGAAGCACAGAACCGGTCGAAGTGGCGGAGCTTGGGGGAGGCCTATGTCCAGCAGTGGACGTCTTTCGGCTGAAATGATGATGATGATGATGATGAAAAAAAAAGTACCATAAGCAAAAAAAGTACGATTTTCACTTATTTTTAATAACCAAATAAATTTGTACTACAGTTGCACCATTACCTCATACATCTTCGAATTATAGGCAGAACAGTTATATATTGTGCGCGCAAGCAGGAATTTCAATGATATATGCAAGGAATATCATTTTGATCCATTCACAATTAGCGTGAATTCGGCTAGAAGGTGCTTAAGCCTTTTTTCAAGTAGCGGTAGCATATATTATTAGTTTTTTTTATTATTTTTCTTTTCTATTTATTAAGGCGATGTGTTTTTTGTTTTTGTGCTCACGCTATAAACTATTATTATAATACCTCTATACGTGAGGATTTGTAATTGGTTTTCTGGTGACTACAGTTTCCTTTTTTGTCTGTTTTTATTAGCTGTAAATCCTCCATGATCTTATATATATTAATAAATTACATTTTCATATTTTCCCTGACCTTTTTCTTCCTTTGGCGGTCGTCACCATAGTAAAGAATGATTAGCAGCTATAAGACCTTTAAAATGTGATACATCTCAAGTCTGTTGACAAAGTTTCAATTTGGGTAGGTACGCTAGAGCCCAACCAACCTTAAAAAAGTTGTGAATAATAGTAATTTACAAAACTTCTAGAAAACTGGTCAAAAGGTCCTATTATAAATTTTTAAACTGTGCAAGAAAGTGAATTCTATTCGATTACCTATTTAATAACGTTACAAAACTATATTCTGTTTTAATGTGTTAAACGTGAGTTGCTTTCCACACCGCTCTACACAATACTCAATTAATTATGAATACGTCAGCCTTTATCTGTCGACTGGCCATTAGCAGACCTCATCGTCGCATATAAAGAGAACGATAATGGCTTTCTATTTACAGGCGAAAAATATATGAAGCACACGGATTTATAGCGAGTGTGGCCGGGTGCGCCTGCGCTGATCTACGAGCTTTCAATTAGCAGTCATTAGCGAAGAGTGGCGGAGACACATCCGTCACATATGACACACAAGCACTCAGACAGACACCGTGCTCACGTGTGCTAGCGCACCTCATTATGCATCAGCCGAATGTTTCAGACGAATTTATTAGCCGTGCGGTAATTAACTTTTTAATTGTATTCTTAAGTCACGCAGAGAATGCGCTAATAGAATCTGTCTCATTCCTCCGAGCTATAACAAGCTGTGTCATAGTACCAGTTCACATGCGCCGCACTAACTGAGCTGCTGACTGCTGAGCAAGCCTGTCAATGTAAACTAGGTTGTCGTTAGATTTATTTTATGAACATTATTGTCTATTCTATAATGTTCTTAAGTATTTGAAATTCAGGATAATTATGTTGCAGACCACAGGACTTGCAAATATAACAAGCTATCGATAGCTTTTGTAGGTATATTATGTAGTTTCAGGGCGTTGTTGTCACTGCGTCAATAATGTAATACAGAAGGCAATCTCTTGTAAGTATGGCTGGTTGATTTTTGATTATTTATGCATTTATTTCGATCTAACCTGCTGTGCATCTAATCTAAGCTGCTGTGTAATAATTATGGGTATTATTACCCTACAAGGTACCTACGTATTGTCAAATTTTGTTGGCCCAGAACTTCGCCATATCCACGGCATACCACTTCCAGAGGTCAACTTCATTGGAGATTCTGAGGCGCCGAGGGTAGGCGGCAGGACTGATGGGCGAAAATCATTTATCCTACATGAGTACCTATCCTACTAATATTATAAGTATGTTAACATTTTATTTGTAGGTATTTAAATTAGCTGCAGCCGTTTAGACTGGAAGCCGACCCCAACATAGTTGGGAAAAGGCTAGGCAGATGATGATGATGTGAAAGTTTGTATGTTTAGATGTTTGTTGAGTACTGAATCACGGAACTGATTTGTATGAAACATTGCACAAAGTTTAGATTATAACCAGCACCCTAATTGCGTAACATACGATTAATCATAATCTGTTTCATTTGGACAGTTCAACAATATTCATTGCATTATTAACGTTGCTGGGCAGACACATTTTCCGAACATATGAAGCAATGGATTAGCACTCTGTTTCAAAACGAAACAGATTACAATTAATCGTGAGTTACGCAATTAGTGTGCTGGATTTGTTAATCCAGCACACTAATTGCGTAACTCACGATTAATCGCTACCTACTACCGGGATGGAAAATACTTATCCTATGTGTTCATAGGATAAGTATTTTTCATCCCGGTAGTAGGTACCTACGTTCCCGTGAAGCCATTGTTTAAAGCTAGTTCAGTTATAAAACATTAGGACTAGTTAATGTGGTGGCTATGGGCTAGTAAACTGCTCGTGAGTCGGGCACCGGCGGCGGCGCGGGGTACCTACTAGCACGGCCGGCCACGTCAGCTACACAGGGTTATCGATCGACATCGATAGCTGTAAATCAATAAAGGGTTCTGTTGTTTTTTCCTCTCATCTCAAATCTTGTGTATTACCTATGCTTAGTCGGTATACTCTGACCGACCTAACTTGATACTTGCGCCTTTTTTTTTTAATTTGCTGTTCTATAGATACCATTTTGGCCGAAAAGGTCTTGCACTTTTGTATGAATAAGCAGTTTTTTTTTTGTTGACCAATTCATGTTTAGTTTTTCACCCCTACGGTCTAGGAATCATGGACTGGATTTATGGTAACAGTTTGCACGTCCAGCACCCACCCTGTATTTGTATCTACCTTTTAAAATTAATTCTACACAGTAAGTAAATATTCACCCGTGAGGAGAGTTTTGAGTACGAATGTCGATACTTAGCTATAACAGTAGGGGAAGACCAAAGAAACGACGGATAGAAAAGGGGTACTACTGAGATTACTATTTATGGAGAAGTATGAAGAAAAATACTTGTTGCGCCGACCCCAAGTAAAGTGGGATAAAGTCAGGAGAACGATGACAGTTTAGTTTCACCCGGATGGAAATTTCCACCGAAAACGTGCATTTTTGTGGCTTAAAAAGTAAGTATCGTATGTCACTCGTTAAAAAGTAGTCGATAATCTTTCTGTTAAATACATAGAAATAGGTATTTTTCTAAGATTTTATAATAATTTAATACTTATCTTTTCCAAACTTGCAAACAACCTTCCTCAATATGTACTTACCTATAGTAGATATAACATCTCAAAGCAATGATGTGATGCTGTTGTAGATTGTATAGGTACGCTTGTCTAGAAGACGGACCTTTACCTACTATCTTGTTTTGTTTTAAGAACGTATGAACGTAGGTAACATAGGTACCTACTCGTAGTTGATATCAGGAATTTCAGTAAGAAACTCCACATTTTGGCGGTACCTAAGTACGCATAATAAATTGTAACATAACATATAGGAAATAACACTCGTTTATTCAAAATCTATGTTGCGCGTACAAAATCGGTTGGTTTCAATTACTAAGCAGCTTGCGACCAAGACTTGTGGGCCGCTGCGCCGCGACGCGGACGGTGCGGCGGCCGACAGATCGCTCAGCGCTCGATATCATCTAAATCAAGTATAATTCGTGCGCGCAGCCGCTGGAGCACAGTGCGGCGATGTCGCGATAGTGAGCGACCCGCCGCCACTTTTTGTATCCGCCAGGCGGTCTCTACTCATTTAAATTAATTAGCGACTCATCTTTATAGCGGTGCGGGCAGGTATGTGCGATACTATCGCCGGCGACGGGAGCACCGCGATTAATCAATTATTAAACGTCATTATTTATGTCCGGGCGGCTCCCGGGGCGCCACCCCACCAGTCCCCACGGCCCGCTCCCACCGCACACCGCCTCATAAATCCTAGACAAATGTCCAGCGATCGACCGATACTGATAGAGACATAATTTACTTCCGAATATTATAACGTGACTGTCTCCAGAAGTCGGGAAACGATTAAGGTCACTTTGGATGGCGTTTTAATAAAAGTTATATTAATCATGGGTTTGATATCAATAAATATTGCTTGTTTTTGGGTTGTTGATCGTTGACGCGATAAACGTTTACATTGGTTTGTGTTTTGAGACATTCTCAGTAGGCCGCGCTTCTTGTCGGTTGTTTTGGTGGTCAACAGCCAGCAGGTAGGTACCGACTCGCCGCGCCGCCATCGCCTCTAGCCGCCGCCGCCCGCCGCGCCGGCACACTAGCAAGTTTTCCTTCCTTATCACAATACTAACTTTTGCCCACGGCTTCGCCCGCGTGGATGTTGGTTATCGCGTAAAAAAGTAGCATAGGTCCTTCTCCATATCCCAGGCTATATCTCTGCCAAATTTCATGACGATCGGTTCAGTGGTTTAGGCGTGAAAGCGTAACAGACAGACAGAGTTACTTTCGCATTTATAATAATAGGTCTTTACCTATGAAATTGCCGTTTTGTATGAAAAAATTTAAACGAATTTTTTTCATGTATTTTTTATTTGTATTAATCGAAGTAATCACCCATGCAATCAATGCATCTTTGCCATCGCAGTGGCAGTTTATTGATGCCCTTCTTAAAGAAATCAGCTGGACGGGAGGCAACAAATTCTTCAAAGGCATTTTGTACTGCCTCTCGGGTATTGAATTTTTTTCCCGCCAAGAAGTTATCCAAATTCTGGAAAAAGTAGTAGTCTGTAGGCGCAAGGTCTGGTGAGTAGGGCGGATGACGGAGAGCTTCCAACCCCAGTTCTTGCAACTTGGAGACCGTCTGCTGTGCAGTATGAGGTCGCGCGTTGTCGTGCAGGAGCAGCGGAGACGAGCGAATGACCAATGCTGGTTGGAGATGTGCCAGCTTCTCCATCATTGTGTTCAGTTCTTCACAGTACACATCTGCAGTAATGCTCACCCCGTTTGGTAAGAAGCTGTGATGAATCACACCGGCGCTAGACCACCAAACAGTGACCATCACTTTTCTAGGGGTAAGTTTTCGTTTAGGGCATTGTTTAGGTGCTGAACCAGGATCCAACCAACTTGCTGAGCGCTTGCGGTTATCAAACAGAATCCATTTTTCATCGCAGGTAACAATGCGGTTCAAAATTCCTTCATTTGTGTGTCTGTTGAGCAGTGCAAGGCACGTCTCGACGCGTACTTCGCGCTGACGATCATTGAGTTCGTGGGGCACCCATTTGTCAAGCTTTTTTACCTTGCCAATTTGACGCAAATGGACCAATATTGTTTTGACGCTAACGTCGAAAGCTGCTGCTAATTCAGCCGTAGATTGTGTATTTTTCAGGTCGAAATTTCCAGAACGGAAGCGAGCAAACCAATAACAGGTGGTGCGTTGGTTTGTAGTGTTAGCTCCGTAAACGTCGTTGATGTTGCGTGCCGCTTGTGCCGCGTTGCTGCCACGACGGTACTCATATTCCATAATTACTCGAATTTTTAACGTATCCATGATGACGAAAAAGATTGAAATGCGATGAAAATGTAACACTAATCAATAAACAAATGACTACTTTTGGAAAAAAAAATCCATGTTTTTGAAATAAAATTAATTTGAAATTAGAATTCTTACCCAAACAAAAATTATTTTGATTTGAAATGGCCAGTACTGCAAAACGGCAATTTCATAGGTAAAGACCTAATATTAAGTAGGGATTCCATGAGCATGGGGACGGTCATGCAGGAGGCGCAGTACCCGTCAGATAGCGAGTTACTGACAACCGCTATTGGCAATAACAATAACAGTTGTCTCTATAATCCAATAATCTTCCAACTTGGCCCTGTCTATCTAGTCTTGTGAGTAGTTCTCAATACATGTTTATTACGTAAGTTAGATTATAATCTCGCATTGGAAATGGAATTCGTTCGTCGAATCGATACACACACCGCACTTAACTAATGAGCTTTAGTTGTCGACCAAACGGACGGCAAGTTCTCGGAAACGTCGAAAAATGTTTACAAGTGGGGAGTAATAAAATTAGAGAGCTATCTATTCAGATATGCCAGATATGGGGAAGTGTTGGAGGGACATCTGCCGGCTCCCGGCGGCGCGGCGCGGCGCAGCACGGCGTGCGCTAATAAACATATCAGTAGCGCAGAGTGCACGTTGCACCGTGCGCATGCGCGGCGCGTGCAGAAGGCCTGCGCGCGCCGGCAGATGATGAGTGTTGCGCTCACGCGCGCTCAGACGACCGGCCTTCTTACAACATCGCTAACCATGTGCCATCATTAAAGACTGCTACTGGTCAAAGCTGTTATGTCTCGCCAACACAGTGTGCTAACTACTAGGAGTACGTTGGCGCGTGTTGTGTAAAGTAGGGCTTCTGCAGTGAGCGCCACTGTGTGCCGGTGGCCGGTCCGCTGCGCCCGCGCCGCATTCCCGGTTCCGCCCGAGCGCGCACAATAGATGTGTCATCTGCTGCAAGACGCGAGCTGATTAGCATAACTCATTTTATTGCAACCCTTACACTTTTGAGGAAATTGTTACATTCACCGAACTGAGATATTGGTTGACAGAGAGGCCTTTTTTACAACCAGTTGTTTATGAGTCTTATCCAAACTAAACACTTTCCGGACCGATCTCATTTGGGATTGAAGGGGTTAAGTTGCCGTTTCATACGAAATTTGGCCGATTTTGCTGACTTAGGTACCTACTTGATTTTCAGTAAAACTTTTACATTTGAAATACTGTACCTACTTATTGTCTTAAGTGTTAATGCACAACATGAAAGATCGTTTAAATTATTATTAGCGAATGAATGAGCCACTTTTTTATTTTTGTCGAAATAATCTTATAACGCAATAATGTTTTGAAAGATTATTTACTGCCAATTCTTTTAAATTTTTTGCATTTTATTTTCAGGAATTGGATAATGTTTGGACTGAAGTATAAATCTGTTGTTTTGATTTTATGAACGAGAGTTCTGAGTAGCCGAAATCAAAAGCAAACCTTCGCCAATTTTATCTAAAATTTGACGAAGTTATATATTTTTTAATCATTTTAAAATATGAAACTGATAAAAAGTTGTTCATAATTGTTTATTTACATAGATAAAAAAATCACACCGTGTAGACGTCAAAACGATTCGTAAATATGTGATATTCTTAGAAATCTCTTTCAGTAGGTAGGTACCTTAAGTAAAATTAAAAAAAAACAGTAAGGAGTAGAGTTATTTATAATTAAGGGCGCTTTCACATTTTTTCTTGAATTTGAGCGTTTGACTCGACATTTGATGAGTGATTATGGGTTAGATATAGGCAAAACATTAAAATAAAAACATGTCCGGGAAAATTTCATTATTTGTCTAGGGAGCGCTCTAAACAGATTTTTCAATTTGTTTACATAAGTCAGTAAAAACCTTGTCTCGGCAAAGGATGTTTCGTAAAATGTTACTTTCGGGCATCTTTTGTTGCTCTGTTACATGGAACATATATAATAGTTTAGTAATTTATAAAAATGTCTGTGGTAGGACTGTAGCTTTTTATTTGGAATGCTCAAATCAATTTTTTATGTTTCATACAATAATAACCCAAAAATAATTCCGTAAAACAGAGAATTAATGATAATTTTTCGTCTTAAATCATATTTTTTATCTATGTATGTTTAATCGAAATTCAATAAAAAAGTATTTAATAACTAAGGTTACTAAGTCATCTGCCTTAAAAAAAAGAAACAGTCTATTTCAAAGTATATTTATATTTTTAAACAATTTTTGAATGCAACGCTATGAATCAGTAATATATCTCGGGACGCGCGAGCTTTAGCTATAAGTCCGCGCCGGTTTGTTCCTGGGCGTCCGAATCATAACGGTTAGCATATACTTCACTATACACGCACGCACGATCAGCTACCACGCGCCGTTAAATTTACCTTAAACTAAATACTTCAATTTGTAATAGCCCTCTTAACTAGCTTTTGCCAGGGGCTTCGCCCGCGTGGAGGTCGGTGCATTATACATATAAACCTTCCTCTTGAATCATTCTGTCTCTTGATGAAAACCGCATTAAAATCAAATCGCGTACAAACACGAAAAGCGACTTTGTTTATACTATGTAAAGATTTAGTATTCATTATATCATAATTGAAATGATCTTTGAAACTACTATTACTATACTATTTATTACTATTATATTTAATATAGATGCGTTTCTTTTTTATTTGGTTTGATACCCTTCAAACCAAATACATAATGAAAACTAAATATTAAAAAAAAACAACCGACTTACAAATAAATACTACAAAGTGAAAAATAACTTTAATTTCGGAAGTCGGTGACTTTGGATATTAATTAAAGTTATTTTTCACTTTGCAGTGTTTTTTTTGGGAGTCGTTTCTTTTATTGAGAAATGTTTTTGTTTTTCACTTTTTTGTTTTAGTACCTACCTACCCCACATCAATTCTAAATTTCGCCATCCTTGGGGTCAAAAGAATGCATATTTATGCGATAGCAGCAATCGCGGTTGATTTGCTGTAATTTTTTGAAGAGTTCCGTTGTCTGTCTTCGAAACACATCATCAGATCTTTATGAAATTTAAATGGGACCATTTCGGAATAAACCCCTTTCGAACAAAAAATATATTTTACAAATCAGTCTGTATATGACGGAGTTATGCCCGAACATACATAAAAAAATATAAACATGTCGACTTGATAACCTGCTAAGATTAATGTGATAACAATAATTTATGTAAAAGTGTATAAATGTGTTGATCAAATACTTTAAAACAAGCTGCCATGGAGTTCTTCTTCTCCGTGATGACTTAGTTTCGACAAGCCCAATTGAAACAAATGCCTGGTCTTGTCGTCCTGTGCTTTTCTTCATAAAACCTTTTCCCTCCACTCTATATTCATAGGTTCTGTCATACACAGAAAGTATATAACTTGTATACTTACATAGCTACGTATATATAACCATGCTGACACTCAAGGCTTACTTATTAAGTGAATATTATTACCTATGCTTACATCTATTCCACATCCTTTCTGACCGTTTCAGTCACCATCACCAATGATCGCAGTTTTGTATCAAGTGCTAGGCTAACTTCGTTCGCAAGGGGCTTTGTTTTCGTCGCAGTGCAGTCGAGACGATGACCCAGCTAGAGAGATGATAAATGATGCGCGGGAGTGAGTGGTGCGACATCAAGCCGCGGGGAGTACGGACATGCTGCTCTAGGTATACGTTATCGCATGACTTGAGGCCGGACTACAGCGGGCACCGGCTCACCACGGAACAGTTCTGGCTAATCGAACTGTCACTTTCATGCAAATACCTCACTAATATCGAGCCGTATAACCTACATAGTTAACTAAATGGTAAGGCGAAACCGGAGACAAACGACAAATTATTATAGTTCATGAGCTTATTTCAGTTAATAATGTCCCGTTATTGCTATAGACGCTCAGCCAGTCACATACATTTACAGTACGAGCTGTCGTAAGATGATTTTGAAAATGGCCAACATTGTTGAATTTTGAAAACCAAATCATTTAAAGAATTTGATAAATCGAACGGAATCAAAGTGCACTTCTCAGTGAACTGGCGACGACGATGTATACATTTTTAGTTGAGCGTCGTGTAGTTGTTTATAAAACAATCGGTAGCAGCGGGCACCGGGTAGCCGGCAGCCGTGTCGCCGAGGGAGACTTATTTTTTGCGCTCCTTGTGTAGATGTGACGTCTCCGTCTTTGAAGAGCCGCCGCACTTAATTAATACAAGTGGACCGAACTCAGCACTAAACAAATTTGCCTGCCTTCGGCACTCCTGTCCGAGCCGAGCGAGTACCAGCTCACTCGCCTCCGCCCCCGCGTACCGCACCGCCCCGCCGCCCTCACCCGTGAGACCACTCCGAGACATTTAATTAAATTTATCGAGCTTATCTGTGGACATCTCACACGACCCGATGGGAATCGAATGCGAAAGCTTACCCGCGGACATATTTAAAATTGTGGATTTCTGTGAGAACTTACCGTTGCGATGCTCAGTCTAAATTACACGGAAAATGAATTCGTGCTGCGAAATAAAGCTATTCCATGCGGACAGGTGAACAATTGAACAAATTGCGACAAAAACTGGTGACGTCACGTGTGTCAGTGAGCGCACCGCTCGTTGGAGACACTCCTTTGTTCTCTGATATCTTAACACTCCGCTCGCAGGCGATCAGACAATCAGGCGGGCCGCGAGGGGATCGAGATTAACATTGTTGCAGTAAGGAGTATTTACGTATGTCGAATACGGAAATGTCTCACAAACAACTAACACAACTAAACACAAAAACTCTCTGACTTTTTTTGCAGGTGCCGATGCCGCCCTGATTTTCTCACATGTGTGTTACTACAACTTATAAGGGAGTGCACCTACAATATCGAAAATATTATTTTAATATTATTGGGACATATAAAGATGGGTACGAGAATGATGATCTAGAAGTAGATGATCATTCTTTGAAATTGAATTAAAGACGATACCTACCTAAGTCACCTAAATTGATTTTTTGTTGTTGCTATTAAAATACCGTATCATGGGGTTGCCATCTAAGTCTTACTTAACACTCACTCCGTTTCTACTCGGGATGTGGTAAACGTACTAGAGTTGGTCTCCAAGATGTACTTATGTCGATGCACTGAGCTGCAAGGTCAACTGCTGCTCCGAGGCATATCAATTAATTAATGTAGCAGTTTGCTGCTAGCGCAGCGGCTGTCCTGTCCAGCATGATGAAGCAATCCGCTGGGTGGAGGATCCGCCGTGTTTGTTGTCATTATTCAATCATTATTTATATGCGCAAATGACAAACGATCGCTTGTCTCGGTATTACCAGGGGGTGGGCGGGTGCGGGGACGGGAGGGGTTACAAACTAAAGATTGATGTGTAGTTGGTAGATACAGATCTAGGTGTTTTTGTGGCGGGGTCGGTTCCCATGCGCGCGCGCCGGTCGCGCCGCGGGGCGCCGCGCTCACTGCATTCGTCTTACACTGTCACCACGTCCACCAAAATCACAAGAACACACAAAAACGAATAAACTGTCCCTCACCGTCACTAGACTCACCACGCATGCACCTTCAGAGGCGATTACGATTGTTTGAGAACTAGACAGCATCAGTTGAAGTCAACAACAGACTGACGTGATGCTGGGGAGTTTTGTTTCGCCAATTCTTAATTTCATCTAAAACCAGGAAGTTGTGACGGGTGAGCACTTTGTGTTCTGACTTTTGTAACTGTTGACTTTACAAAAGTCTTAATTCACAGTCTAAGAATGTAAGACCTCAATGAACTCCAGTGGTCTACCTCAATTCTACTCAGGGATCATTTTTTGGCGCACGCGAATCACTATGATGGTACCAGATAGTAATACGTGCCCAAATGATGTATCTCAACAAGCACCGGCGCGCGGCGCAGCTTATTAATAAGTGGACAAGTGAAAGTTCAAAGCGATTCTCCTCACGCTTGTGAGAGGCGACCCCTTTGTCCGAAAGTTAATAAAATTCAATAATGTCGACATTAGAGCGTGCATCACGGCACAACAATAAATCAAGCGATGATATTAATAAGTTCCAATAAGTGGTGAATGTAATGAATACGGGAGGGGCGCGGCGCCAGATCCCCTGACAAGTACTCCGACATACGCACGAGGATGCTCCCCTACGATTGCACGACAATTAGCTACATCACCACGTGCACGAACAACTATTTACATTTATTATGTTTGTAAAATCGCTAAAGAGTTGGCCGTGATTTGATTAATATTTTACCCTCGAAGTTTTTATTTATGACAAGGAAGCAGGTGCTTACAACTACATTGAAACTAAATAGGATAGAAACATAAACTGTGGATGGACAAGTCAACTCATAGGCAAGCGTACACGATCGTCAACCATACGTCGATGGCATAGAAATTACTTATAATATTCTAGTAGGTACTTAAAATAAGTCTCAAATAGACGGCGATGAGGAATTAAGGTTAGCCATAGTTCCTATGCAAGGAGCAGCAAGCGGTGACTGAATAAGAATTAAACCCGATGTCCACGAACACTGTTTTTTTAACGGGCTTCTACTAGAGAACAAAGGACTAGCCGTGTTATAAACCGTGATATCGAGAGTATAACGAAAAAGCAACAATTCCTTCAGTTTTCTTTTTAACGCTGGATTACTTATTTTACTTTCCTTCCCAGTTACCAGCACTTCGTTTGCTGTCGTAAGGAAGTGGCTACCTATCTCTACTTAGTGATCAGATTATGACATTGTGATGTCTCAGTTGCGGTGTTGTTGTCAAGACGGCAACACAACGTATGCACTTATAATGTTTTGCCTTATATGGCGGCGCTCGCCTGTACCCGCATTATGCACTTATACGACATTTACGTCAATTGGTACACTCATAGGACGTTACATCGAAGTATTATATGCAATGCCGTATGATTCATCACCACCCAGAGATTAATTACTTACGTAGGTACTTATCTGCTACTTCGGTTGTTAGTAGGTATATCACAATACAACTGAAGAAAATCTTTGTTATCTTCGTTATGTATTACATACCTACATATTTCTGTAAAATAAGTACCTACTTACCTTCAAGTTTGTTTGAGAGTGTTTAAGCTTCCACAAAGGAGCAGTAGGTATGTACCCATGAACATAAACCCATATTCATGTACCTGGGTAGCTTATAACTTAACTAGCATGGGCATGCAATCTTGGCCATACTGCTGTCAGTGACACACAATCACATCACAGTTACGCATTTCAATTGGCTCGTATCAAACAAGGTCCGTTCTTCCACACAGGTGGGTTCCAGCCTACACCATAATTGTTTTGCCCTGGTACGAGTGAAATTTCTGAGGATTCTGGAGTCTTCTCTGGCGACCAGGAACTCACCAAACATGCACTCTTCTTGAATAGGGACGACATCTAAGACGCCACTCATCATGAAACTCAAAATCAAAAGTCATTTATTCAAATTAGGCTGAGAATCAGAACTTTTCGAACGTCAAAATACATAAGACTGATCACGGGCCTACTGAATTACTACATTGATACTGCTGAATTATTATCATCATCATCATTTCAGCTGAAAGATGTCCAGTGCTGGACATAGGCCTCCCCCAAGCTCTGCCACTTCGACCAGTGCCGTGCTTCCCGCATCCAGCGGAGTCCTGTGGCCCTCTCAATGTAATCGGAAAGTTGGAAGGCCTCCCACAAGGTGAATTATTATACTATATATATACTAATTTACTTATGTAATTGGCAAAACCATAATTGTATATCTGGACGCCAAATGGCAAAACATAGAGAAACTGTAACACAGTTGTAACATCTTGCACACTGTTGCTATGTTTACAAATAAAGACTATTGATTGATTGTTTGATTGACTGAGTGTAGTACTTCTTCTAAAGAGTTTTCGTGTATAAGTGGTTATGTAGGTATACCTACTTAGATGACTTGTTCCCAAGACTTAGTTGAGTAGTGTAAACTAAAATTAGGGTGAGCCCGTCGCTTAGCTTCGCTGTTGCAGTCGCCGTCGATTATCAGACGCGTGTCATCTGTTTCATTATACATCCGAGTACCCTACGCCTCGCCGAATTTATTGAATAATCTCTGATGAACAAAATGTTAAATCAAAAAGTACACGATTGATTTGAATTCGTATTTCGTTTCATTCATGAATTTAATTCATGAAAAGATAAAAACCGGCCAAATGCGTGTCGAGCCACGCACAATGAAGGGTTCCGTAGTTAGGATGATTTTATACTAAGAAAAAACTTAACCTAATAGTTGAAAAAAGGTTCTCCCAAACATCGGTATCTACGTCACGGTCAATTCTCCATAGGTGGGGAGGACCTACTGCAAAAGTATTTTTTTCTACAAATGAATGATTTTCAGATTTTTTTGCCTTACTTGTGCTGTGAGACATTGCTTCTTGCCTCTCTTGATTCTAGGTCAACGGGAAGTACTTGATATAGGTTTTGAGTAATTTTCCGAGTATTCAACTTGATACCTTCAGCTTTTCCTGAGAAAAATGAATGGTCATGACATGACAGACAGACAGATCGACGGAGGTATAAAGAAGTGATCCTATACGAGTTCGCTTGTTCCTTTTGATACGTTCTCAAAAGGAAGAATGAATCCTAAAAAGGTAAAATTGAATGTATTTTTTTAAACATGAGTAACAGTACACACGGCTACACATCAAGCTATACATTTCCAGTTTAAGCTGATCTCGTACTGTACCGAAATTCTATACAATGCGAGTTAAGCTTATGCTGGAACAGTATAGCTTGATGTGTAGCCGTGTGTAGAAGTTACAGTTTGTGTTTAGTTAAAGACAAAATATAGATAATGGCGTACAAATTAAAAGTTACATAGGTATTAGGTAGGTATGTAAGTACATGAGAAGGTAACTGGATTGGAAAAGTAACTAACTGAAAATAATCTACCTACCGAACGAAATAACAAACGTTTCAAATTCTGTTTCAATAAAAAAAAAAACTGTCTTCACGTAAAATAACCAGACTGCTTTAGTAGGCATCAGTTGGCAGTAATTAGATATAGTTTATGCCACTTCAACCGGTTCTTCTGTATGCAGTTTATACGTGGCGTCTAAATGACCTTTGAGCAGCTTCTGCGTGGTGTCTACGCAGCCTCTACGCGGCGTCAAAGCAGCCTCTATACACCCTATAAGCCTAAGTGACATAATATAATTAATTGTTTACTTTCCGAACTTATTTGTCAACAACTTAAAAGTTAGGTTGTCTCACATTCGCCATTATGAGCCAACTCAATAAGTGTTAGTATCGCGATCTGCTCACCCTCCGGGAGACATCGTCAACGACTCAGTGGGCGACGTCTCGAGCCCAATAATGTCCTCAAGACGCTTTTCATTAATACAATTGGCGGATCGCGCTCCATTTCACGCTCAGTGAGCTGGCGACGAAGCCCCGCGTCGCAACCGCGTTTTCCAGCTAGCGGCACACGGTGTCAGACTCCCTTACTCCGTGCGTGCAGACTGACACCCTTCGACACGATGTCACTGTTCTGAGTCGCCCTTGTGTGGTGCACACGGTAGGTGCTCTCATTGTCGCTGCTCATTACCTAATAATGTCACATCAGAGACGCTCCATTACAAGCAGGAAGGTATCAACCAGTATCAACAGACATATTGAAGGGTAGATTGCCGCATTATTGAAAGGATTTCTAAGTTTGGATAACACTCTAGAAAAAACTTAGCTACGTTTAACATCTCAAGAGTGAACCATAAAATAGTTATAATAAACCTAGCTTTCGTAATAAAGAAACCAGTTAGATATTGCGCTAGTGGTCACACATTCACATGAATCATTACAATTTATTACAAAGTTATCTTTGTTATAAGTACCTACTTATTTTGTATTATTCATTAGCTATGTTTCGCATTTCCTGCAGTGCCGTATATTGCCAAGTGGACAAGCACTATCGCTTTGTTTAGCTTTAGAGCCGCCGTCCACGTGTCGAGCGTCGCGAATGAATTAGCAGGAGCCGTGGACGATGGCACCAGCCGGGCGGCGCGTAGTGTGCCGAGCATCGCACATGAATACATCGCTCGCACTTGACAAATAGTCCCCAATCTCCGGGACAATATTAATTCGGTTTTATGACATGCGAAATTGCTCTCAATAAATTGTGCATTGAGAGATAATGCGGCGAAGGGCGAGTGGGGCGAGTGGGGCGAGTGGGGCGAGCGGGGCCGCACACGTGCTCGCCGTTATTAAACTTTTCATTAGCCGCGCGGACATATCTCCGCGCACCGGCGCGACCCGGGCCCGGTCTGACCCCTGCACTTGTTCAACTATGAGTTAGGGCTGCCACCGCTTTTTCATTACGCAGGGTTCGCTACCTGCTTTGTTTTGATGTTAGATACTCATACGCTCAAGTAGGTACTTTATGCCTTATATAGGTATAACTGCTACATTTTACCTGGTAAGCAGTACTTTGTTTGTAACACATTCCAACTATGCATGCTTGGAATATTTGATTTATTCCATTGCTAATAGATTATATCTTCCCGTTTAATGTACCCATAAATAATTAATTAATACCTTCGTGTCGAGAAAATCTTGTGGTTCATTTTAAAATACCTACAAGTACATTTCCAATAACATTTGTAATTAATTGTTTTACATTAATAAGCCTATAAGTAATAAATTATTTTCCCGATACTGGTGGGCTTCTTTTTTTTAAATGAAAGCGAGTGCCGATATTATTATAGGTCTGTTCAATTGTTCAACCCTCGGGTTCAACCCTACGCACGCAATCGGCGGGTGCTCCTCTCCTAATTCGCTATACACAACATTATTTGATTTTTAATTCGGCTCAGTGCAAGTGGAATGCGCTTATTGACTTGCTCGAGTATGGTTCTCCCCCGGGTGTGACAGCGTTGTCACGGTACCGGCAACTCTGCGCACATCCACACTCTACGCGTATGTGGCTGGCTCCTCAAACACAACACTAACGAAACTTAAGGTAGAGCCATCTGTATGCAGGTAGGTATAAGAGTCTAGCAAAATTTGTGTTTGAAGGGTGTATGGTGGCGGCTGAAATTCAGTGGAGCATCAAAGTGGAGCGGATTCCGCGTGTCACGCATGGGGGGATGCGGGGAGGGGCCGACGGGGCTGGATTGTAGCGAGCGACCCTCACTCGTCTCGAGCGATATATCTGCGCGTGTAATATTGCCTTTTATTAGTTTTTTCGCGGCGACAGCGATCCTCCGACGATCCGCATATTTGCTTTGATGATGCGCAGCGCCGCCGGGGCGCGCCCTCGCCGCGCGGAGACAATCGCGTGCCTTTCTTGTCATTCATCTTCCTCTCGGCTGCGCATCCCTTTCTCTCCGCACTCCTATTATATTCTTTACGTTACAAATTAAACTACAAACGAGCTAATACCGACTAATCTGTGCGCGAGTTTAGAGCGTTACAGTCGATGGCGGAATGTCGGCGATGGCATCCGACGAATGCTCTCAATTAACGTTGTTATTTGGCTGTTTGGCAAATTTCTAATTGAAACGGTGAATATTTGAGACGGTTAGTGTGTGATGTCACATGATGTAGTGGCGCTGGGCGTCGCCGCACTCGCCACACAATGGCATTGTTGGCGCGCGTCCAGCTCGCTCCTCACATACACGCACTACTGTAAAATTCTCTGCGCGAGCTGCGACCATGTAGCTGAGCCGCTGCAGCTGCATTCATAATCCAAGGACGTATAATCAGTTGCCGGCGGAGGTGACTGAGGTGACGGCGGGGACGGCCGCGTGGGAACCGGCAACTTTACAAATTAAAATCGTTCGTCGATCGCGGCTCCGGTTCCAGGAACCCATCGCCTGTCCCCGTTGCGCTATCTTATAATAATAGGTATATCGTTAGTCACTCACGCGCTCTGTGTTAAGCCGACTACGAGACACTGTCTTAGTGTTGAATTCCTTCGAAAGATCTACCTAATCCGATATAGTTGTATTATATACTAGTGGACCGGTCGCTCTGAGCTGCGACTGCTGCGAGGCTTCACAGTTCCGCGAAGGGCATGAGATACTGTCGCCTCGATAGCAGTTAGCATCAGTTAGCTCCTCGATAAATCTGTCACAAATTGAAATCACAGTTCGTTGGCCCGATAGGCGAGCTTTGTTGTGTCTAGTTTATTGGAGCTTTTACTCATATCCATTTTATTTCAAAGTCGTTCTGGGAACGTCTAAGATACAATATACGGCGACGTACTCACGCGGAGCTTATCGGGAGAGCGTATGCAAGACGTGGATCTATATATAATTGGCAATGCGTTATTGCAAATGAAGTGCGCAGTTCATCAATATGTCAGTGGCGGCGGGACGGACGCACGTAACGTGTTGGCAACTAATAGTGTAACGGCTCGTCGAGGACGACACACGTCTACTTAATCGTGGTGCGTCTCTCCGCGTGATGTATGTGCCGTGCGTCACGCGTCACGCCACCGTCACGCCGCCGCAACGCGCTGCGTGACGTCGTTGTCAGCGGAACACACGTTATATTCACTTGTGCTCGCACCACATTCGCAACTGTGTCCGAGCCACAGCGACTCATCCTTACTTATGTTAGTTCGCCAACTCAGTCCACTGTGTGTTCTAGGACAGTCTGCCTCTAACTTGTTATTCAATCGTAACCAGTATTCATGTATAAAACTCATAAAACCTTTTATAAGCAACAAGATGTTGAAGATAAATTTTATTTTCTTGGCAGTAATGTCGATTTTATTGGTCAGTGGCTCAGTGGTCATCAATGCGGCGGCGGTAGGTATCGGAGCCTGCTCTGCCGGGGCTGATCACAATCTGTTGGGCACCGTGGCACATGATGTTGGCTGATATTAATACACTTGTACACCGGCGGGAGGTACTTACCTATCAGTAATTTGCCAAATTCTATTTGTATCTAAAACAGGTGACTTTGATGGAGTGCAGCATTGATGTGGTTTTAGATTATGACACGATATCATCCGCAGCCAATAAATGTCTGCTGAACGTCAAACTGTTCGGTATCATACACAATTACACACACTGTAGCTGTATAGTATTGTGAAGCGACAGCGACGACCCTTGGCCGCCTAGCCGCCTGCAGGCTTAGCATGACGCTTTCTATTTCTACTCTACCGTAGAATAGGAATCGCTTGTCTACATTTCTCTGTACAAAACTGTCAATTGTCTACACGGAAACGTCATTTTTGTCTACTCTTCCGTCGACAAAACGCTTCTCTACGATTCTCGTACTAAGTCTGCTGGTGCACTCACACTTGTAACACGCTTCACTTGTTTGATTTGTGATAAACGGGTAGTTGCGTAACACACTAGCAGTAGGAAATTAGGAATCGCTTTCATTCTGACATTTCAACAACATTCATTGCGTTATTTACGTTGTTGAGCAAACAAATTTTTTGAACATAGGTAATCATGAAGCAATGGAATGGCGGAGTCTTTCAAAATGATTCAGATTTTGATTGATATTGATAGTGTATTACGGAATTAGGACACAGGTTTATGGCCACAGAAAAACGTCAACAAAGACAAGAAAATAAGTAGGTAAATATTTGAAACCATCCCATTCCACACAAATTACCTATTAAGACGGTTCAGTTAGGTTCGTCACTTTGTGTGTCCCCGTGGTCCCCGTCGCACGCCTGCACGGTGCACGGTGGCGTGTTGTTTCCGGGTACATGCAGTCAGGACATCCCGTGCGCTCCCGAGAGGGTCGTAAACCAGATTGTGGGAGTTTGATTCAAACTGCATACATTCATCAGATGTAGCTCCGTTACAGCCTCTAAATGTGATCTCTAAACGGGCTGAGTGGGAGAGCATTCTCAATATAGTAGAGGAAACTTAGGCCTAACAGTGGTCGAATACCGACGGGTGCAATGAAGACTTAAGTAATTATAGATATTGAAATCGCAGTCTCCCACGTATTAAGTATATGTCTATTACCGATATGTATAATTATGTAAATTCACTACCTACAATCTTGTTCGAGGAAATTATAAATATAAATTTCTTACTTATATGTTTTAAATTCTCATTTGAGCTGCACGATTGGCGACGAATGCGTGCACCGACTGCCGACGGTCCACTCAATCTATGTGGTTCTTTCCTCAAAAGACCATTTCAGACACCAATCTACATGGTCTTCACATGATTTGACCAAGATTATATCTGAACTTTAATAGAGACTGACCGCTGTGTTTGTTTCGGCATTTCTTCTTAGAGTACTTAGTCAGGTAGGAAACGCTATGATTGACGCGTTAAAGTATTTGTACAATCCTACTTACAGAAATAAAATCATTTACCTCATTTTGATTAGAATCAGAATTAGAATTGATTTAGTTGTAAGAATGTAGTTTTACATAGTAGGTAGGTAGGTAAGATGTTATTTTGTGTTTAGTGTTGCGTGCCCAAAGGGTGCCAACGGTGCCCTATTACCAAAGACTATAAAACCACAATACTCTATGCCTATTACCTACCAAGCCTCCGTTGTCCGTCCGGTAGTCTTTTTGTGATCACGAAATAATTCTCATTTTGATTTCCATATAGACAGGCTCGTTTATGCATAAAAGTGAACATCATTAGAACATCTAAAAGTTTTAGAGGACTAAAAAAAAATCCCTTAGGAGATCAATAGGTAAGAATTTAGCATGTTTTAAAAGAATCAATTAAATATTTGTCTTTGTAATGTAGGGTACTTCCTTACTACACCATGGTATTTAGTGTAATCTTAAATAAACAAATCCAACATGATCGTGATTCGCACCATATCGTCCGCTGGCTATCCGTGGTCGTCGCGCGGCACATCAATCACATGGGCGTCATGTGCCGCGCGAAATGTACCAAGAAGACAATGATCGCCAAGCATTGCGCACTAGAATCTCAGCAACGCGTGTTTGAAGTGGTCCGTCGGTGCCCGCATCCATTGAGCAGCAGCGTAATAATAGCCGCGCCGTCCCGCGACCGCAGCACGCCCGCTCGCAGCCTGCACGCC
Source organism: Antitype chi (assembly GCA_947359405.1). NCBI lineage: Eukaryota > Metazoa > Arthropoda > Insecta > Lepidoptera > Noctuidae > Antitype > Antitype chi. Next base: position 2,724,102 of record OX375810.1, on the reverse strand, counting down.
GCTCGCACGCCGCCCGCACGCCGCCCGCACGTAGCCCGACGGCCGCATGCCACCGCCAACCACCGCCGATTGATTTACGACCACTCCGTAATTTATGCACGTTTAATTAAAGTACCAGCAGCCGGAAGAGTCGTTGTTGTACCCCGTCTCAGCTAAACTATACGTGGATTACTCTTTTCAGATTGATGATTCACTTTGTAGCTGACCGAAGCGTCTGACGAATCCCGCGGCAATGTCGCACCTCGCCATCATAGCAATCAAAGCTGTCGGAAGGCTAGGTGTGCAACTGTATGAGTACATGCGGCGGGTCATTAACATAAGCAGGGTTACAGATAGTGCGCAGGACCGGCCGCATAACTGTGCCCGTACGCGGCGCGCGAGGAGGGCCAGTCACTCATAACAACATGTCGCGTCGCCATGTTAGTGATGTTGCTTGCACAAACTCCATATACGCGTGTCATTAGTTAGTGTAATCACCGAGCGCTCCGCGCTGGATATCTTATTTACATGCCTCGAGGTGGACGAGTACCGCTTGTCATAGAAAGTGCCAGCCGGGTAGCGGTCATGCCAAACTGCCAACATTCACAATCATGTTCCACAGCATCGAAATGATCAAAGGAATCAAAAGGAAAGGAATTCCATTTTGAGGCGCCCGTTGTGAATCGATTCACAATATCGCAAGCAAAAAACGTACTTACGTACAAAGAGGAAAAAAGGAAATTGAACGAACTCTTATTTAGCGTCGTTTCGCAGAGCTCCGGGAAATTGTTCAATAACTGTGAAAAATGGAGGCTGCGCCGCTAACGGCGCAAATTGAGTGAAGTAACCTCGAACCTGCGCTCCAACTTGCCATAATACAGCCAGGAATATGAAATGCCACGTCGATGACTAAAGCGATACTGCTATTATATTATGATACGTACATTGTGACTTCCGCGCATATTTGACCACAGTCTAATATTTTATAGCATACACATTTTGTCAGGCTGGATAATACTGCCAGTTTGCCAAAGAAAATTTGTAGTCTGTGGTGAGAAAGTAGCGGTGGTGTTGTATTCTGTGCATGTATCGCGGGGCGGCGGAGAGATGCGGGGGGTGTGGGCGGCGGCTTTGAGCGGCGGCTCTGAAATTGATCCGTTCATACTTCATAATCATTGGCGGGAGACGGGGCCGCATGCGAGCGGGCGTCGCGCCTCACTGCGGCATCACGGCTGTCACGGCATGCCGCGCGCTGGACGCGACCTGTGTCGTTCACGTCGAGGATGAGTGTGAGCACCAGGTTAATATAATGATATTACAGTCGACAACAGAAACTGGCCAGTTATACCACTTCAAAATACTTATTGTCGGCCACTTGAGTGACATCGTGGATCGAAGGGTGACGTTAAACGTTATAGAAATTCATGTATTCATGGATTCGCAAGTAGCGCGAGGCGAGACGCATAAAAACTACCCGCGCTGCCGGAAAGACATCGCGCCGCCGCCGCCGCCGCCGCCGCGTGCCCGCGTGCTCAAGTGCTCACCCCGGTCGCTGTGTGAATAATTTCCGTGCAAATATGTTACTACTGACGATCAGTATCGATATCCTATACGCACAATTGATTCGAAATCGTTGGTAGATTGACAGCTGCGCTGCACGCGAGCGGACTGAGTGGCGGCACCAAGTGGGGACACTACGTTTAAGTTACAAGTATAGGAAGAGATACCTACCTACAGGTATAGTGACGACGCGCACAATTAGCTAATAACTTTGTTCTACCTAGACTGGTAGACGTGAGGCTAACCATAACCAGTAGGTACCTACAGAGCGGTAGGCAGGTATGCGGGCTGCGGCAGTAACTCAACTAGTTTTGATTTGTTAGTCAATGCTGACATTATTAGTGTTATTTATTAGTTGCTCATACAATAAATAAGCTAAGTTGAACCGATCGTAATGAAAACGTGTGGCGCGCCGGTCACGCGGCCACGCGGTCACACCACTCACACCGCGGCCGCTGATCTGATAAGTGCGGGCCAGCGGGCCAGCTGTCGGCTATTGTATGCTAATACAGCCGAACTGCGAACACACCTAACACCGAGCGAACATTTGAAACGAGCAAAAAGTAGCGTGACGTGTACAACGCAGCCGTCGTGTATTAGTGCTGTAGTCTGTAGTCTGCGGTGACGCAGTCTGTAGTCTGCGGTGTCGCAGTCTGTTGTCACTTGCTGCAGCGCTAAGTAAGTCGCCGCTGGCGCTGCTTTCGCGCTTATTTAGTGGCGCAGCTGCCGGCGCGGTTGTCGCCATAAACCATCCGCTGTCTGTTGCGACACAAAGCTCTTAATAAGTGTTGACTAGACAAAACCTCGCACATAAAAATCTGTCACCATGCGGTTTGTGACAAAAATATCTATAGATATTGTTACTGACTGCGCGGTCGTCGCAAATTGACTAGGCATGTAGTGGTGACAGTTGAGACAGTCGCCGCACATTGGCGCGCCAGGCACTCGCATAGAAATTAAATTAGCGCTTTTTGAAATGACACGCCACGCGCAGTTGAGATGTCGAAGGATTGCGCGGAGCGGTCGCGGCCGGTATGCGCGGGGGTTCACTTATTCTATTTTGTAAATAAATACGTTGAACAATCAATACTAAATCGGAATCGTAGGAAGTGAGTATAAAGTGTGTCACCGGGCAGGCCCGGCAGGCGTCAGGCCGGTCGCTGTGGCTGGCAGGTGGATGATGCGCATAAATATCGCGACGCTAGCGCGCGGGCGCATGCACGACACGCTGGCTAGCGGCGCGGCGTGTTGCGGCGCGGGTTCCTGCGCAGAAAGCCTACTCAATCAAGAATTCAGATGGAACCAGTCTCTACAGCAAGTTATGCGGACCCCGCTCGAGGCACTGCACTCTCAAATTCATATTTGTCTTTCATTCCGGTTTTAGTTCAGCCGAGCTCGTTTTGGCACATTGTATAAGCTTAGCATATCTGTTCATATCCACTGTATTGTCCGTGTATTGCGGCAGCGGGACAGCGGGACGGTTGCGGGACTGCAGCATCTGTCGCCCTACTTAAAACAATAGGGTTCCGGTTCCGGCGCGCGCAGACCTGGCGGCGCCCGCGCCAGCTGACTGACGTCACTGGACACTGGACATGTGCGGACACATGCGGCCGCATTGGACTCTATACAAACGTCATGCTTGCTTCAATAACAATAACTTAATAGGTACTTTAACCACCCTTTGACTGAGTAAAAACGTTTTGTTTCTTGGTTTACAATAAAGTATACCTACACATTGTATATATAATAAATACAATGACGTCTACTACATTCATATGAGTAATTTTTTGGGCAACAATTCAAGGAAAATTGGAGGCCCGGAAGTGTTTGAAAAATAGATAACAAACAGAGTAGATACCAGAAACTCAAAACATTTATTTCCAACCCTAAAGGTGTCGTCAGGTACTTTTAAATTGACAAGGAGTTAGGTAGTCAGAAATCTGAAGCTAGTTGCCCGTTCCAAATCGTAGTAGGTTACCTATAGAGAAGAAGAAAGAGCAAGAACTTCCAGAGAAGCTCTTTTAAATTATCATCATCATTTCAGCCGAAAGACGTCCACTGCTGGACATAGGCCTTTCCCAAATAGTTACATATATTTAATATTAAATTTATACTTAATAACTGATAAGTAAGTATGTGAGAACGATGTAAAAAATATGTACCTAGGTTACTCTAGTAAACAGAAACAATTCCAAATATTAAAGTTAGCCGAGGCTGCTAAGAGATGACCAGTCCCAACTGACGGGGCCCATTCACGAACATGACGCATGGATCAGCACCATTTAGCTCAACTATTTTGAACTAAATGATCCAACACATGCGCCACCGTCAGCGAGACATTTGAGTGAGTATGACATACTCTCAATAGCCAGGGAACATTCAATTCAATGAAAGATATTGTTACCCGGTAATGATAGATCTATAGTATATACTCCTCACACCTCATCATCATCATCATTACAGCCTAAAGACGTCCACTGTTGGACATAGGCCTCCCTCAAAAAAATGGGGGGTTTGTCATAATCGCTATGCTTGACAGGCGGGTTGGCGATCGCAGTATGGTGGTAAAAAGCATCGAAAACGCTGCTGCCCATTCTCTAGTAAGTTCCTTAGTCGCCTTTTACGACACCCACGGGAAGAAATGGGATGGTGCTACTCTTTACGTCCGGCATCGCACGGACGCACACCTGTTCTAAATCCCTACTAATGCCTACCTATATATATATTACATATTTATTTATATAATATTAGAAATGCGAAAGTAACTCTGTCTGTCTGTTACGCTTTCACGCCTGAACGGTTTAGGCGTGAAAGCGTATATCTTCATTCTAAATTTGAAATTTGGCAGATATATAGCCTGGGATATGGAGAAGGCTACTTACTACGGGATAACCGACATCCACGCGGGTGGAGCCGCGGGAAAAACCTAGTTATAATATAAAGGAGATTGACTGTATATAATGCAAAGATAGATTTACAATCTTCAGCAGCTCCAACAGTATTTTCAAATGTTAATTAATAATTTATTAGTAATGGTTGTTGAACAGGACCAGCGTTGCGACCTGGCAATTTTATCAGCGATGCAATCCCCTAATTATAGTATGCCTGAAAAATAAAATTTATTTTAAACAGTACCCCATGAAAATTGCATATTTCACTTTAATCAGTCTGAAACCTGGTTCAAAATCAAAAGTCATTTATTCAAATTAGGCCGAGAATCAGCACTTTTCGAACGTCAAAATACATAAGGCAGTCCCCAAAAACGCCCACCCGTCACCGCTTCCTAGTGCTTTAGCTGTGAAGAAGAAGTGGCGGAACATACTCCCCAGCAGCACAGCTGTCTGTTTAGTCGGATAGACTTGATTCTATACATACATAGACAAAGTAATATAAACATTACGAGACACAGAACATTAATTAAATAGTTATTCATACATAATGTCAGGCAGCCATGCCAATATACATACCAACAAATAAAATGAAAACTTAACTCGAGCACAAAGAACAAAAATAAAATAAAAAATTATAAAGCTTAATACCAAAATAAGAGCCTCCTGGTATTAAGGGCGTGATAGCTTACATATGCAATGCTGAATTATGTTCACGGTTGAACTAATAGGTCCCTATTTCTAGTAATATAACTATGTTTTTCACTTTACTAAAAAGATGTAAGATTACCGTCATGATGTTAATATCCTTAAACAGTTCCCTTAGACAATCGCTCCTGCAGAGATTATTTATGGCTCTGATGGCTCCTTTCTGCAAGAAAAAAAAAAGACTCATCGTCTGCAAACATAGGTACGAACGAAGCAAGCTTGCAAAAAGCTTTTTCCTCTTCAAATAAGTACAATAATTTTCACAAGCAACAATAACGATCAGCCTGTACGTAAATTGCTACGTGATGTTCGCATCACGTAGCAATTTCGTCGTGTAACAGTGAAAACTCAACCCTTCCTGTAATTAAGGCGAGCCCGGGTTTAAATTAGAAATGTCTACTAATAGCAAGATCACATGACCCCGGAGTGGAAACTTGTAGCCAGAGCTTGGGTGGATAACTGGATATCACGTGGAGTACATGTGTAATACTGTGGAGTGGGTACACACGGGGTGAGACTTCGAACTTCACTAATGGAGTGTGAGATTAACTGAAGAGTTCGAAGAGCAGTGTTAATTACACACCTGCCTATCTCGTACGTTTTTAATATGAGCTCGAGATGTACCACTTGAGGCGCTCAACTTTCATGTTGGCATGAAGGGGATGACGCCCGAGAAAAGTTCGTGCAAAGTCACCACCCTCCAGTGCGCGTGTTATATTATTACCTTCTTCTAAATTACTTTAAAATTACATCAGTGTGTTGTTTCTTCAGCATTCATTAAAATAATTAATCTGTTTCAGAGACCTTGTACTGCAGAAACTGTTACCGACTTACCAAACCGGGGTATGAATAAGTTTAGATTTACGTAACGTTTCATCATCGCGAAGTTTGGCCGAGCTCAGCATTGTTTGCGTCAACAATCACTCGAAATAAATACTCACTGAAATATGCGGCTCTGTGGCAATGTATTATTCTAAAGTTATATCTAATTATGGTGTTGTAAAATCAGGTCATTAACATTTTTGATAAAATTCCTCCAGCGTTGTGTTGAATTATGTGATTTCCTCCAGTTACGCGTACATGGTAGGTACGGGGCGGCTACAGTTGCGTAATACGACATTCCACCTATGACTAATTACAGTTCATTAAAATACTTGCTAATGCGATCTTAATCGCTGGTGCAGACTCGCGCGGCTCACTTCCCGCGATTTCTCCGCGTCACGCCGCTCGCTGGGCCACGCCGCGCCGGGCCGTCGCGTCGGGCCGGGCGGCGCGGTGGCGGCGACGCTCTCGGTGGATGAACCCGCGTCTGTTATTATCATACAAACAGCTCATTGTGCGACTCCCTCGGCGACAATTACCTTCCCTCTTTATTGTTCACTCGCTGGAACTGTTCGGAACAGATTACCTTACAATTGTTTGTCGAACTGTGTTCACTTAATGAGCCTGCCATTCGCGGTCTCTATTTAAACGTTTTCGTTTAGGATTTTTTATCACAAGCACAATGCGAGCTTTTGTAAATTATATAATCCGATTGCGAATCACGATAAGCTCACTTGTGATCATGAAGCCGTCATTGATTGCATTGATAGAACTAAGTTAACGAGATTAACATGAAATTAATAACTGTTTTTGTCGGCTCTTGCTTTTTCTATTTATTGCTGGTATTTCGCTACACTCGATATTAGCACGCAACCAGGGAATGAGGTAAAAAGGTTCTGCTGCTATCACACGCGATTACCTGGTACTAGTAATTGAGCGGGCGTTGCGGGTACTAGTGCTAATGTGAGGTTAGTGTTAAGTCTTCATCGTAATTGTTATGAGTAAGCGCTGATTATTGTGTGAGCTTTGAAGTTCCGCCGCCAGAGCTCGCGCTACTTGCAATACATTTAGACACGATGGAAAATATATTATTGTACCTGAGCACTTGCAGGATATCGCAAAAAAAAATATGTTTTAAACCTCTATAGGTTTAAAACATCTTTAAATCATGTACATTGGTACATATGCCTCATGTAATCTCCGTCATTATCTACTTATTGCTCCAGCGACAGCGATTTTCCAGTTTGGCATAAAGCTCGTATAAAGCTAGGCCTGAAGCTAAGCACACACGCGCTGGACAGAATCATCAAATATATAGTATGGTGTTACTTTAAGCTTATTTTATAGTAGGTTAACCTATTCAAGATGACAACGTGCGAGGGTTGAGTCGACGCTGCCGCCGCCGACAGAGCTTGAGCTCCACGGTTCTCTCACCGGACTAAACAAGAATTCCAAAACTGACAAATTATGATCACTTAATTATATTAATTTAATCTTGAAGCCATATAATTATGTTAACGGCCGGCTAGAGGCTTTAATATCAAGTATTAGCATACGCCACTAATTACCCGCGTGCCGCCGAACATACGCGGCGTGTCACTTGCGGTGTAGCCAGATAATAAACTTGTATGAGTTGTGTCTGAACAGGCAGGATACAGCCTAGTAAATCAGATATAAGATATTATTTTATCTTTATGATGAATACTTACAAACAGCTTACATATTAAAGTGCATGCAACACTATGAACTTGTGTAAACTGTAGTAGCGTGGCGGTACGTCGCCTGCTAACATATATCTTGGGCATGTAGTTGGCGCGTGTGATGTGCAGGGTGCAGTGCGCAGTGCGCAGTGCGCAGGGTGTAGTGCCCAGTGTGCCTTCCTACTGTGCAACACGTCGTTAAGCTGGTAATGCGCAAAGTGCGCGCCGCGGGGCGCCTCGTGGTACTAGGTGATAGTGCCACTAGTACATAATCCACAAGCCTGTCGCACATAACCCACTGAGTATGGAACTCAGAAGCTCGAAATTATTTAGTTGGAATACGTCGCTGTTGAGAATCTGAAGTGATATGAAATAATTCAACTTCGTAGGTTACTAGTTTGTGTAGTAGAAATAGTGCAAAACAAAAAAATACTTACTGGACATAACTTATGATTATACTATAGTCAAAACTGATCAACTGATCGTGCCCTACCCGGGTTTCATGTTCGAACTTACTTTGTATTGTAAAACTACTAAATGTACACATGAATGCAATAAATAGATTTCATTTGATTTGACATTATGCATCATTTATTTTGACTTTTTTTCTTCTTTCTATATAATGGCAGTTTTACACAAAACCTGCCGTTCCTAGGCCATGATATGCTATTCAAACTGAAAATTTGTACATATTATGATGTGGCACCTACATTATGAATTTCATATTCACACAGGCTCTACGCGCGAGAGCCTCCAAATTTTATGACGAGAGCTGATTTACGTACTTCATAAACTTTTTAATGGTCTATAATAAAATTAAAGTATGATTATAATTAATTTGTTTAGCAATTTGCATATTAATATTAAAATAAGTCATGTGTTCAAGTGAGCATGTAACTATGAAGTAATAACTAATTGCTACGCTCCGTAGCACGGCGTAGCACCGCGTAGCACCACGTAGCAGATTCAAATTTCTGAAGATTAATAACATTATGATGTTTCTGATTTTTCAGCGTCTTCCGCACGCTGAAGGTCACCGGTGAGTTATGTGCTCCACTCATCAGTGACGTAGTTACAGCGACACCGTCCATTAAAATCGTGGTATCGGTATTTCCTACAGTTGTCTTTGTCCACGTCTGACGTCGCTGGCGATGCGGAGCCTTTGTCGGCGTGCGGGGTGGTGAGGTGCGGTGCGGGGCGATGCGGGGACGGGGCGGCGTGTGATCTCGCCGCGCCACGCCCCCGCCAACAATGCCACACTGCCTACGTACGTATGTATAGCACGGAACAGCTTCGCAGAACAATGGTCGCGCACAGATCATTATTTGTTCCGATAAGTCATTTAGCGGCGAAAGCGCAAGATTTACGTTTGTTGTGTTGTCGCCATGTTGCAACAATTAGTCCGAGTTAGCGTTATTGTCTGATAGCTTATAGATAGCTCCGTCGGTCAGTTCCAATTCGAACCCCACTGGGGGTTCGAATTGGAACTGACCGACGGAACAGATGGCGTCAGTAAGGGTTTGACTTACTGGTAAGCTGATGATTTCATAGATGGGTAGTGTAAAGCTGGCTGGAAAACATCGTAGGGTAACACTGTAGGTACGGATTTTTCAGGATGTTGTTAGGATAGATACAATTAGTGTTAAACCAAGTTTGCTGCTTCGTAAGACCTGTGCTAACTGTGTAGGTACCCGAAATTGGTAATAGTACGACTCTGAAGACCGCTAAACTATAATTTTAAACTTGTGCAAACAAGTGCTGTATCTCAGGTTTTATTGGACCTACAGAGCTACGGCTGCGCTCAAATTGATGTTAGATGAAGAATGTTATAAATACTTTTTTCCGTAGGATGCGTCTTTTAGAAGTTATAAGTCAAGAACTGAAAGAGGTCCACAAATTTCAAGGGTTTTCGCAGTTAGCACAGGTTTTTTGAAGCTGAAAACTACTGCAAGGTTTTACACTATTAGTATCTATCCTAACAACATTCCAAAAAATCAGTTCATACAGTATATTATTCCCGACCTATGTTTGTGTCTACGCTGGGTGACCTAGCACTGATAGGTACCGTTGCTTAGTATTACAATAGTATGATATAGTCGTAACTATACCTAAGTACACCGGTTACCATTGTAATTGTAAACACGCTCGTCAAAACACACAACATAAACTAAATGGAAAAAATGCGTCTTATAGAGGCTAACTTAAAAAAAAACCACTAATTATAAATTCACCAAATTAATATGAGACCACTCGGTACCCTTTCAAACCAAAGAATAATTTTATGAATTACACACATCGGTTCATAAATGACGAAGCTCCGAGGTACCAAACATAAAAAAAAACTAGGTATCGAATTGAGAACCTCCCCTTTTTTGAAGAGTTAAAAAATGTAAACATGAAGACATTAAGTACTGTGGTAGAAATAACAGTGATAAATACAATACCTATATTAAATACGTTTCAGTTTTTATTGATTTTACATCATAATCTTTTGAATCATCATCATCATCATCATTTCAGCCGAAACACGTCCACTGCTGGATATAGGCCTCCCGCAAGCTCCGCCACTTCGACCGGTTCTGTGCTTCCCGCATCTTTGGAATGGCACAAGTATTTTATTAATTATTTGGTTTAGTTTCTTGGTTGCTCTAAATGTTAATTTGATTAATTTTAAATGGTGCATCGCACATAAATACAGTTTGTTTTTATGTGCGACGTGCGTGTCCCAAATTTTATTTTCTTTCTATCAATGGCCTTGTCCTATATATCTTTTCTCTTGCTTTTATCTCAATGTATTTAAGGCCGGCGTAGCATTTATTTTTCCTCTATGCTTCTGTATTAGTAGTCACCTCAGTGGTGAGTACTAAGATGACGACTATTAGAGAAGCAAGCAGAGAACCCTTTCTAACCATATCATCTTTCACACAGGCCATCCATGGTTTCTTTGGTCTTCCCCTACTCGTAGATCCACCAACATTCATATTAAGTATGCTCTATGCACATAGGTATAGGTACCTAGGGTAGGCCCTACGGTATAGTTGAACAAAGGAAAAACCAAAAAAAAATGTTTTCAAAGCCTCTTCACTGATAATGGATAGATTCTTGTCGTAATAGCGTAGAGTCTTTCTATGCGGTTCATTCGTTTAAGGACACTCAGAATTATTTCATTTCGATGATTTCCCAGCGTTCCCATCGGGCAGGGTGGCTTGCCCTCAGTTATCGGAGTTTCTAGTTAAGATGGGCGTGCCTCAAGGTTCAATTCTTGGCCCTTTTTTATTTCTAGTTTATATTAATGACCTTCCCTATCTGATGGCTAACTTCTCGGATATAATTTTATTCGCTGATGACACTTCTCTTATTTTTAGAATAGATAGAAAGATACGGATGTCTTACATGTCAACGATAGCCTAGCTGTTCTTTCGAAATGGTTTGCTGCTAATAATCTTTTACTCAATGCGAACAAAACTAAATGTCTTAAGTTTTCGTTACCAAATGCTCCAAGTTGGTCTAAATTTAAAACTTGATGGCAAGAAACTAGATGCTATTTCGAAAACTGTATTTTTGGGAATTACTTTAGATTCTAAATTGCAATGGGGTGCCCACATTAGAGCTCTTTCAAGCAGATTAAGCACAGCTGCTTACGCAGTAAGAAAAATAAGGCAGTTGACTGATGTAGCCACAGCTAGGTTAGTATACTTTGCTTATTTTCACAGTATTATGTCTTATGGCGTTCTGCTGTGGGGATCGGCAGCGGACGTAGATTCAATTTTTATTTTACAAAAGAGGGCAATCCGCGCAATCTATAAAATGGGGCCTCGCGAGTCTTTTAGAAACAAATTCAACGAAATTGATATACTAACTCTGCCTTCTTTTTATATCCTAGAAAATATCTTGTATGTTCGCAAAAACTTGGGTCTTTAAAAAGAAGATGCGATTTCCATAATCTAAATACACGTAGTAAAGGTGAAATTGTGATTCCAAAATTTAGATTAACTAAATCTAGCAAGTCATTTCTAATAAACAGTATCCGATTCTATCAAAAAAGAAAAAAGCATATTATAAGATAAAATACTACTTTGAATAGAACAGGGAAGTTTGGCATTAATTCCTTCTGCATATGTTGCTTCCCTTGGTACCTCATTAACAGCATAACTGTGAAAGTCTATTAACTGCTCCCAAATTACAATGTTAATTTTTATTCTTTTTATTTTTTACAATGTCTGACATATTCTCGTCATTATTTGACATAATACATCAATTTTAATTTCGACTATATATTAGTGATTGTCATGGAAATGTCACTTGGTTCAAATAGGTTAATTTTATATATAGGTAGACTCTTTTACATATTCTGAATGAGAGAACGTTGTAGGCTTTACAGACGAGATTTGTAGACGATTTTCTATTCTGTATTTTCATTCCTCTAAGTACCTGGTACTTATTGACAGGCCCGCACTGTCCTCCCATACTTATTATCACTGTAATTTGAAAACATTGTAATAGCCAATTATTTTTAAAAGAGTAACTGTGGAGTTTCTTGCCGGCTCTTCTCCATAGGAAGCGACAAATTGGAACCGTGCATCTAGCTTCTGACGTTTCTTATGTGCCCATGCAGATTTGTGTGAAATAAAATATTTTGATTTTGATTTATCTAAAAATCATGTGGAGGTACTACAGATACAGATTGGGATGTGCTCGGGAGACACACTGAATAGTTTATCATGAATTAAGATAACTTATGGCATCAGGCATTATAAATTAAATAAAATAGCTTTATTTCTTTCTAAACTTATTCCTTATTATTATTATACTTCTTATCTCTTATTAAAATCCTATGTTACTCATTACTACTTTTTTTTCTTATTATTTAATGTGTAAATTTTTTATGGCTATTGTCTGATTGGTTGTGTATTATTAAGTCTTATTGATAGATGCTGTGTGTTGCCGGACGTACAGAATAGTAGTATCCCATTTCTTCCCGTGGGTGTCGTAGAAATCGATTTAGGGACTTACTAGAGAATGGGCAGCAGCGTTCTCTATGCTTTTTACCACCATACTACGGTCGCCAACCCGTCTGCCAAGCGTGGCGATTATGGCAAACCACCTCCTTTTGGGGGAGGCCTATGAATGATGAAACTTTTATTACTTATTATATTCTAATGTCTCCTCCAGCCATTTCGAAGCTGTACTGTCTCTGGCCATTCTGCTCCTTGTTTTACCTGCTACCTTTGTGATATCGTCGCCCCATCTTTTGTGTGGTCTACCTGGTCTATATTTTGTGTGTATTGGGTACCAGTTCGTAGTGGTGTTTGTCCATCTGTCGTCTGTTACTCGTTGGACGTATCTAGGCCCACTTCCATTTTAAGCCCATGAGTTTCTTGGCCGCATCTTTTACCGTGGTCTTCCCTCTGATGGTACTATTTTTCAACCATCAGGTATTACTTTGTGAAAATCCATGACAGTAAAGTGTTATCACTAGAACCAGGCTCGGATGCAGTTCGGTGCTATGCAACATGCAAGCCAAAAAGGTGAAACACGTGTCGTGCAATAAAACAAAATATTTTTACATAACGTTTTACTCTCTTGAATTGGTACATACAGTTGTAGTCATATAATTAAGAACGATTTGTAGTTTTTGAAATTTTTATCTAAATCATGTCATGTGTAGTTATGTGTTCCTTCTTAGAAGTAACTAGTTATGTTATGAAATAGCCACATGAATAGAGCAAACAGGATTAGGGATATAGAATAAAATCACTAACTATTTTTTTACAAATTTTATTTATTCTCTAACTAAAGTAACAAATTCAAATAATAAAGAAGCTGGAATAATAATTAAGAACGATTTATTAAACTGCTCGAGAGCTGTTTTATGTGAAACTTAAATTAAATAAATCACATTAAAGTGCGTAAAGAAAAATAGTGCGTGCCGAGATTGCTGAAGGGTTGTTTCACCAAAATATTATTTTCTCAGCTCATTAAACCCTTTAAAAGATCATCTCGACGAGATGACTTTCTCTGTTTAGGTACACGCTGAACATTTGAAGTAGTTTGTTACGTGGTAAACTGCCTCACAGCGTGGAAAACCATCGTTTTTGAGCATTGCAGATGGTCGGTTATCTTTTTGTACGATACATTTTTCTCGCTATGTTATATTATTGCTTCCCTTGTAGATTTATTACAACTTTTATTTTTCTCCATTATTTTCATATGAAGCAACCTTTAAGACTTTTACAGAACTAAATGGAGCCAAAATTATACGAATAATAACCTACAACCACAGAACCCACAGAGCGTTCTCTATTTAAAGAATACAAAAATAAACTATGCCCGTTTTCACCGACATCCCCTAAACTACCACCTACGTATGGGACTTTTAGCTTAAAAGCTCCCCTAAACTAGCCCCTAAATTAAATTTCATTTCACCATCATTTTTACCTCCTAACTAGGGGACACATATCTATGTGACGTTTTGTTCTCTATAATAGTGACTGATTCGTCTATGAACTTATCGATACTTTGTAACAAGATAGCTTTTTAAAAAATTCTCTAAAGTATACACTTATATGGATACAAATATTTATAAATCGTGTTTTGATAGCAATATTATATATTATTTCATTCACATTTTTAATGAATTTCATGTTTTCTTACTTATTTACTCTGTGTACACATTACGAAACGTCGCGTGTTATCTGTGGTCTTATTTGTATTTGACACTTCTTTCAATTGTGACGTCGTGACGTAGGATTTGTTTTTATTTTTGGGATTTGCAAAGAGTTTATTATGAATAATCTAGTCAAAAATATTTCCATACAAACTTCGGGAGTGTATACTCCATGGTTGACAATGTACATCAAAAATTAAACATGGTTTAGTTTTGTCTAATTATTAATATTGTCTGTGCGAAAATAGAATACTAAAATAAAAAGCCATTAAACAGTTATGAGCCAACAAAGATTAGTTTTTCTTGCTAATTTAACCTAACGTTGGGTGTGTAAGAAGTGTAAAACCTTCAAAGCCAAGTCAGTAGTGACAAAGCTCAAATATCGAAAAGTTCAATAAACTTTATTTGTAATTGATTTATACAGTGGGTTTTTCATAAAACTCGATCTTCCGAAGGACTTTTCTTAATTTAATACGCGACTGTTTTACTACAAATGATCAGCTGCATCTCACTCAATAACGTGCGTGTACACTAGCGTCCTTTGTCGGACACGATGGCTGATGAGACAGCGTGCTTTTTAGCCAGGCTCACCAGTGAGTTCGAGCCCGCGACTAGATAGAGAGTTGGAACATAATTAGTTAAGATTTTTTGTTTGGTAACCTAGTGAATGTGCATCGTAAGGTATATTTTACCAATTTAACGCAAATTTGCAAATTGTCAGCAAATTTTTATTTTATGAGCTGATATCTCCAAAAAAAGTCAGTTTCATTAAAATTTCGAAGTCGTTTGGTCGTTTCAGAAATATCTTTGGTCTACGACTATTATTTATGATGAATATAGTAGAAAAAGTTTCAAAATTTTCAACAAATTCTAATATATCATTATCCATGTTCGTTGCTTGAGAAATCACATACGTAAATGCCGGTTTATGGGCCCACATTTCGGCCACCTAAATTTAGGGGACCTTTTAGCGTTTAACTGACCCCTTACTGTTGGTGAAACAGAAACCACCTTTTAACAGCCCCCTAACCATGCTTAGGGGATCCCATAAACTTAGGGGATGTCGGTGAAAACGGGCATCAGTGTTCTTAATTAGGTGACCATTCAGTAAGTAGTAATACTAGGTTCAGATCGAATGTATAAAGTTTATCTTTATATTTTTTAGCCAATCATCAACGAATGTACCGCTAGTATAGAAATGTTTTGCGATAACGAGAGAAATACAAAAAATTGCATGCATTAGTTATACTTGTTAGTTTGAAAAAGTATTAAATAAGCGTTCTTAATTCTACGACCACCACTTTATGTATTTATTTTAACTAGGAACGGTCAGCATCACTGACACTTTCGACAACTAAACAGACAGATAAAAAAAATGTTCTTTGCTGTATTTATTGTTATGTCAAGAGTTGCTCAAGATTGCCAAGAGTTTGAATTATTTAAAGTTTAGAGCTACTATTATTTTTGAATAATATCGAGCTTATTTTCTTAAACTTAACTTCAAAACTTGCTGACTGTACCAACCTACCTAAATCCAGAAATACCTCATTGATCTTGAAAATCTTATTTCTAAATTCCTAATATATCTACTATTATTCAACTTAACAATAGGTAAGAAATAAGTACAAGTAGGTATTTATTTCGGTTAACTACTTTGTAAGTACATATATTATAGTTTAGTACCTCGCCGTGTCTCAGGTGTCACTCCGCGCTATCCTCGGAACAGATGAGCAGCTCACGGCGACATTACAAAAGATTTATAGCGCTTCAAGCGCGGTGCGTTCAGCCGAGCACCATTTATGAGCATTCTTTCAGGGACTCGCTCGATACAGCGCTGTTCCAGATATATTTAAACTTTTGAATAAACACGTTTGGATCTTCTTTACTATGATTTGATTCACATTTGTGGGTACCTACTTTACCATAATTTATGTTATTAAATATATTAATTGATCAACCATCTTTGTGTTCTCGTTAGTTCTTGATGCAAGTTCCCTCGCTGCCACACTGTATTCTATGGGATACTGGTTGCAAATCAAAGATAGATTTTTTTAAACGAAATAGGGAAAGGGATATTTTTTTGCTCGGATTCTGCATGGTTAATTAGTACAGTAGTCAATCCTCAAAAACAGAGGAATAAAAAGGTATCTACCTAATCAACCATGAACGTGAAGTAAGCAGATAGGTAATGAACAATAATAAAAACGTGTTAAAATATATCGTAGTTAGGCGTAAACGTCATGAATATGAAGCAGGTTGGGTCAGTACATTGAGTAATTGTAGTAATTGAAAACACTTGCCGACTTGCGTAGTGAGCGGACGTATTCAAGTTTTACTTCTGACAAATATTAAAATTAAAATAAAAGTGCTTTACTATAATAAACCTTATTGTGTGCGACATATAGTGTTCTTTTACATAACGCGGTGTGTGTTAAACAAAACCATAGCGGCACTAGAACGAAACAGATAGACTCGGTCATACCGGTTTCGCATTATAAGGGTCTCTGTACTCTTACCGAGCGAAGCGATAAGCGATAAATACGGTAACACTTACAACAAAATGAGTGTCCTACGTTCACCCACTGGTAAGTCCAGCGACAAAATAAGTGTTCCTGGTGGGAATAGTAGTTCCCAGCCCGACCTATCAACTATCGAAACTTCTGATTATGCTGAATATGTATCGCAACGCAAAAGAAAATTACCGGACGATGACTTCTCGTTCCATTTTAAGGAATTTAAAAAGGAAATCATGGGAGTACTGAAGGAGTTTGGTAATTCTCAAATAGAAAATATAAATATTATAAAAAAAGATATTTCTTCTATTAATGACCAACTTACTGAAATGAAGACCAAAACGGATCAATTGATTATGGAACATAACAGCTTTAAATCTGAAATACAAAACCTTTCAAGTACTGTCAATAAGAACCAGGAAAAAATTAAAGGTATTGAAAATGATGTACAGGCTCTCCAATGTGTTTCATCTTCTACAACGTTAGAACATCCTGCACCAACGACTATCTACGGCGACATAATGACCGAACTACAAGAGCGTATGGAACGTAGTAAGAATATAGTAATCACTGGTGTTTCTGAAACTCATTCAGAAAACATGGAGAAGAAAAGGGAAAACGATAGATGTGAAGTGAAGAAAATTTTATCAGACATATATCCACCCTATCCTGAACCGGAAAGAATAATTCGCTTAGGAAAATATGATGGGAAGAAAACACGCCCTCTAAAAGTTTATTTTTCAACACCGGAAGTAGCTAAAATAATACTTAAAAATAAAGCTAATTATAAGGATAATAATATTAAAATCTACTCCGACCAGACACCAAATCAAAAACAGGATATGACTAACCTACGAGAAGAGTTACGTCAACGTAAAGAAAAAGGAGAAAGTGATCTAATTATAAAATATATCAAAGGAATCCCTAAAATTATAAATCAACAGCCAAAAAACGAGACACAAGAGAACATACAATAAGTAAAACTAGAGGTAACAGCTTCATAACTCATTCAATTCACAATAACTATGCCGATTTAGTAATCACAAACAAAGCACTGAAATTTTTCTATGCTAATATCCGTAGCATAGTGAAACCAGGAAAATTAGACGAAATACGATGTGTTATAGAATCGTTCGAAACTAAGGTGCATGTAATAATCCTTACGGAGACCTGGATAAAAAGTGATGAAGAAGCACAAAGGTTAAAACTGCCAAATTATACCCACTACTACAACTACAGGAAAAATTCTAGAGGTGGTGGAGTGTCTGTGTTCATTCATAACAGTCTAAAACATGAGTTTTTGGAAGAACAGTGCGAAGATGGAAACCATTTCTTATGGGTACATATTGACACTTTCTCTTTGGATATAGGTGCCATATATAAACAACCATCAGCAAACACTGGCAAGTTTCTCGAAAATTATAACCAACATCTTGCAAGAAGAAAACGTGTCATTGCCTTCGGTGATCTAAACATAAACTTACTAACTAACGAAAAATCTGTAAAGGAATACAAGGAAATCCTACGTGAGAATAATGTAAAAATATTGAATAAAATCACCGCTGAACATTGCACTCGTGAGACTACGACCTCGAAAACAATCATAGATCACGTGTGTACAAACTTACAGAATAACACTTTCCAGATGTCTATTATTGAGTCTTCCATTGCTGATCACAAACAAATTTACCTTGAGATAAACAGACCCCGAACCGAACGTATAAAAAGAATTGAATATGAATCAATAAACTACACTGGCTTACAGAAAGATACCAAAGAAGCTTTCCACGCAACCCTACATAGTGAATATGAAGAACTGGAATCTCAGCTCTTGCAAACAATTACAAAGAACAAAGTAAGGAAAATAAAAATGCTAAATCCCCCTTGCAGAGAGTGGATAAATAAGGACCTAATAAAATTAATAAACAAAAGGAACGAACTGTGGTACAACTTAATACAAACACCAGGAGACGAACACCTGAAAGAAGAATTCTTAAAACAAAGAAACCATACATTTAAAAATATACAATTAGCAAAAAATCAATACTATCATAAGGCTTTTGGAAACTGTAAGAAATGTCCTTTAAAAATGTGGCAACTAATTAATAAGCTATCAAGCAATAAAACAGAATTGGCAGATCTTGGAAATTTAAAAATCAATACCCCCCATGGTCAAATCTCAAATACTCATGAAATTTGCGAATACTTTAACAGATATTTTGCTACAATAGGTACTGAACTTGCAAATAAAATACCACAAAAATACCATAACAACTTAACACAAACTTTAACATATATTAAACCCAAAAATAATAATCCAGAATTATCAAAATTAAACCCAACCACTGCAGACGAGGTATTGAAAATAATAAAAAACTTAGATTCCAACACTAGCTCTGGTTTAGACGGTATTAATACAAAATCCATTAAATGTGTTAAAGATAATATAGCGGAAAGCATGGCAAACTGTATTAATAAATGCTTAAGCGAAGGCAACTTTCCTAACCGCCTTAAAATTGCAAAGGTTCGCCCAATCTTCAAATCCGGTAGCAAACTTGACCCCAGTAATTACAGACCTATATCGGTACTACCAGTGATGTCGAAAGTTTTTGAAAAAATTCTACATAAACAACTTTATGAATTCCTAACTACGATTAATTACCTATACAAAAAGCAATACGGGTTCCGACCAAAATCAAACACTGTTTCTGCAACTGTTGATTTAGTAACCAATATCAGATCTAACATTGATCAGAAGAAAATTACTCTGGGAATCTTCATTGACCTAAAAAAGGCTTTCGACACAGTTAGCCACGACATACTGCTATCGAAATTAAATGACATAGGTGTAACGGGCAAAGCTCTACAGATTTTTAAATCATACCTTGCAGATAGATCTCAAGTTGTCAAAATTAATGGTCAGCAGAGTGGCCCTCAAACAGTTACTTGTGGCATTCCTCAGGGTTCAATTTTGGGACCCCTGTTATTCTTAATCTACGTCAACAATATCTATGAGATTGGACTAAAGGGAGACATCACTTTATATGCCGACGATACGAGCCTGTTTTATTCTGGTCACTCATTACAAACAGTAATAAATCAAGCTCAGCATGATTTGGATCTCTTACATATCTGGTTACAGTCAAATTTGCTTACTATTAATGCATCGAAAACGAAATACATTATCTTCTCTGCTAAGAATAAAAAACTTGAAAATTATAGTCCTCTTACTATTAACGGAGAAAAAATAGCTAAAGTTAATAATGAAAAATATTTAGGCCTTGTTCTTGATAGCCAGCTTACCTGGAAACCGCACATCGAAAAAATTCGCAATAAAATTAACTCACTAACAGGTGCACTAAAAAGTATTGTCCGATGTCTCCCGAGACATGTTCGGTATACCATATATAACTCGTTGGTAAAGTCTCAAATAGATTATTTAGTGGAAGTATGGGGTTCTGCAACTAAATCAAACTTGCAAAAATTGCAAGTTGCACAAAATAGAATCATTAAAACATTATTTCAATATGATTATCTTACACCCACAATAAAAATTTATAAGGATACAAAATTATTCAATCTTACCCAAATATATAAATATAATACATGCACTTTAATTAGAAAAATTCTTACAAAAGATATACACTCACAAATTACATTCACAAAAAAGATAGACTACCATAAACGCATGACAAGGCAGGCTAATAACCTGTGTTTAAGATCCCACAGAACGAACTATGGAAAAAAGAGTATTCTATATGATGGAGCCCAACTCTACAACGAACTACCTAAGGATATAAAAGAAGCCAAATCTCTGTTTACATTCAAAAAGTTATTAAAAAACCACATTTTAAAGGATTCTTCATTAATAGGCACATAATATTGTTATCATTATAACTTATAAATAGTTACTCATATGAATGTAATACAAGTAGTACATTAATATTGCACGGAACATATAAACATACCTGATACACATTACCGTGTAAACGCAATATACACATACATATTATTATATACCTATATACATAGGTACGCACATACTTACATGCAAGCACTATATAATAATCTACATTAAACTAACTAACTATATTTTCAATAATAGCAATATTTTAACATTACACTAAAACCATTTTCGCAATGCTATCGCTGTGTCACGGGCCTAAGTAAAAATATCTTGTCACTCACGCACACTAAGCCGCTGCACAGCGAACATAACGAGCGACGTCGCGCACTTTGTTTTGTTTACATTATTTTTTTGTTGTAACTACCCACAATAAATTACTAATCTATTACTTACTACTACTTTTTAACCTTATTATATTTTAACGTAATTTGTCAACCCACTACGCCAATCGGCCTAATGTACCTATTCTTATTCTTACCTAGATATATTATATGTTCTCTATAAGTGATTTTGTAAATCTTTTGAGAATAAATGTCTTAAACCGTAAAAACGTGTTAAAATATATCGTAGTTAGGCGTAAACGTCATGAATATGAAGCAGGTTGGGTCAGTACATTGAGTACATGTGCATCAGTGAGCGGCGGGTAATGAGGTATCGGTGGCTGATCCAGTCGACTCAGTTTAATGAGTCGTGAGGCATCGCGCCCTCGCACCTGCGCACTAGCCACCAGTCACAGATACTAACAGAAGGTCCACCTCTCCCTCGGGTAAACAGCACAACCATTACAACAAAATATCACTATCAAATTAGTCATAAGACTTAGTAGTCATAGTCTTAGTCATAGTACATACATACATAGTCTTCTGACCACTGGTCTGGTGGGTTCGATTGCTAGGTCGGGCAAAGTATTATTGAAAGGAATTTCTCAGTAGCAGTCCTGATTCTGTATTTGTGCCCGGTTGATGGCAATAGCCTCGCCCCCTATTACATGTGACTTTAACATAACCAGCGAAATGTAGGTACCTATACCTTTGCACAACTCTTCGGGACAACAAGGCGTTATATTATGTATTTATCACTATTGAATCTGCTTGAAAATACAACCGATGTCTGCAAAGCAACGTACTTTATTTAGTTTAAGAAAATGTGATACTGGCCCACCCAAAATGCTCTATTCAGCGTCATCGTCTCGTACGAAGTAGGTATATAATAGGGACAACACACAGTTCGACTACTATTCCCCGACTAATAATAATAATGCCAATATTTTGATCCAGCCTGTCCCCAACGATAGCTGTCCCCCTATCAGTGACGCCCTGAGCCGAGGCCCGTACCCCACAGGGGGTGCCCTCAGCGTGCAGTCGCTTAGCTTGTAATTTATTTTAGTTTGTAAGCTCTGGCTGCGGAGGCGTTAAGATTAACTTCTTAATGGCAGCCCCAGGAAAGCCCGGTTGAGCAGTTACGGCCTCTCAAGGCCAACTGCGAGATGCCCAACAAAAAAAAAAAAGTTCGACTACTTACTAACAGTACCTGCTCGCTACTCATTCACCTACCTGCTGAATTACCGTGAAGACCAGCAGGCTTATCACGAGCACCGATTTGTCGACGGAAGAATAGACATGACTATTAACTAAATGATGTACATTAGGAGAAGATAGCTACGTATTTCTATTCATTGTCACAGTTATGCGTTCTAAACGAATCATAATTTTGTAGGTAATCGTTTGTACTTGATGGCCGTCGTGTAGAAAGTTTGTTGTCAGTGTGATTTTGACAGTTTGGGAAGATAAATATTCTACATTTATAAGGACCTAAACAAAGATCGTTAGAAACGAAAGACTAAATGACAGATTGTAGAAGAATTTCTACGTTGCGATGTCAAAAATGGAGAAACGAAATGTCACTTTGTATTGAAAAAGTACTGTCTATTCTTCGTAGAAATAGAAAACGTCATGCTAAGCCCACGGCGACATTATTCTTCTTGAACAGTGAGTAGCAAGTCTTTTACCCACATGATTCGTTCCTCGTGGTATCGGTGGCAGTACGCCTACGGCCCTGTGTCCTCAGCGCGACAATGCGCGTCTGCTCACATTTCCTCGCGCTGACAATAATGAAGTGGTTATTGAACGTGTTGACACTGACACACGTGTGTGTTCAACTTGCACCGATGCCTATCCATTACCTACAAGAAAGTTAAAAGTGTGACGTCAGCTTTTTGCTCTAATTAAATTCGATGGTGACAATGAGTATTGGTAAAGGGTAAGTAATGTTAGAAAAACGGTGTTTTGCTATTATAATTTGCCTTGCGGAGCATTCAAGGAAATGCATGATGTCTTTATATGTCGCAATAAGAATCATGTTACTAGGAACATATATTTTTGGTTTGCCTTTTTTTTTAAACTTCGCCCCACACTAGAAATTCTCCTGTTTTGTGGGTGCGTTTACAAAGATAAAGATATGTAATTTTATTTGTCAAAACATGTGTATACATGCAAATTAAGCATGCAGGATGTCACAATATTAATATTTTGTCCGTACATGTTTCACCCGTATGGCGTACAAATTTAGAAAATTTACAAAATAAAATAAAAAACATTTAAACTCACGTACGCAAACAGCCAGAACTGGAAAAATTAATTGTAGGTCATACAAATATTTGTTCCGTGCGGGAATCGAACCCGTGACACGCAACGCAGCAGTCAATCGCTTAACCACTGCGCCTACCGTGCCGTCAAAGCATATCTACTACATAATGCAAAACGAAGTCGCTATTCGTGTCTGCCTGTGTGACCGCTTAGAACTTTTACAAAAGCATTATGAAATTGGCAGTCACTACTTCTTATGTCCTAACTATTTATCCACACAAATATCCCCAGATAGCATGAAACAAAGTCACTTTTCGTGTATGTACGCTTAGATCGTTTAAACTACGCATCGGATTTAAATGCGGTTTTCACTTATAGGCAGAGTGATTCAAGGGTAAGGTTTATAAGTAGGTATACTAGACCGACCTCCACGTGGGTAAAGCCACTGAAAAAAGCTAGTTAAAAATAAAATTATTTTCTATTATATTTCACGTGAGGTAGAGAAAGCGCAATTGCTATCGCCCCAAAATGTGTTCCAGTAATAAAGACGAATCGGTGCAAGAAACAAATGACTAGAAACTGTATTAAATCTCTACGCCTCTAGGTTGAGGTACCATCTTTATTAACGAATATCGCAATATCTTCTGCTTGCCAATCCTGGCTCGAAGGAAAAACTGTTCCTACAGTATTCAACTCGAATCTGTACATTACTCAGGAAGTTAGTTGTTTTTGTACAACTACCTTACAAGATGAGTTTAGTTTTCGAATGGTAGCGACAGCTCATAAGATACAATGTTGCTTCATTACGTTATAGTACCTAGCCACGGATTGCTAACTCGATTGGAGACTGTTTTTTGTCATCTAATGACGTCGTTTCCAATTACTTAGAGAGTTCCTAGGTACATGTACCTGGAAGGCTAGATTTTATGTAACTATTATAATTAGTTATATAGTCCTTAGGTAATTAGCTTCCTAGAACGGACTGATACGTAAGTATATATAACTCAATACTATGAAATGGAAGCTAATCTAAACAGTAAGCATTTGAGTTAACATTCAAATATATCTTGCCTAACTGTTACTGTAGGAGTCATTAATTATTATAATTGCATAGCTTTAAGCTTATTATAATTTATTTACTACAACATGAATAGGTAGGTACTGAATTTATCAAGATAATTAGTTAAAATACCAAATTGTTTTCGTTAATTTATAATTATAACAAATATGCTTATTGTGTGGTAGTCGTTGATTCCAAGTTACAGCGTACTTAAAACTGTGGTTTTATTTTCACACTGTCTATGAAAAACACGCATTAAAATACCTCGGATATCTTTATTGAGCATAAAGAATACCAGAACGTTCTCTATTGGCCCCGTTCCGTGATCATTTCACCATTGTTTATGGCCGTAAAATTTGACACCTAGTTCACATAATTTATACAATTTGTCAGTCATAAAAGCGTGGCAGTACATAGGTAGGTGTTAGGGAGATAGTGTTGCGCCTACAGCACGTTATCTGTGGTAGATAGTGGTGAGCAGCCGAGGCGGCGGCGGCGTGCGGCGGGTCGGTTTACTGCCGCGGCCCTGCAGAGATATTTATGTGACGGCGACGACGAGTTTGATTGATGGCGCATTGCTGCATTATCTACAGGCATTAGGTCCCACCGGGAATGCAAGCGAGTTATGGAAGCAATAAAAATTACACACAAACGCTGCGAAAAGTATGCGGCGGATATAGTAGCCGCAAGTCGATCGATATCAGTGCGCGCTGGTAGCTCACCCGGCTCCGCTAGGCAAGGAGGCAAGCCTTGACCTTAATGTGAGCTATAATTATGGAGGCATTAATTTATGAATAGCTCACTTACATTCTCATAGTGTTTACTAACTAAGTGCCTCTTGTTCAAGGCGTATAGTTTAGCTCCGCGAAGGCGAGCCAAAAACCTGCCTTTTCTCGAAGCGAATGGATAATGCTAGAGACCTCAAATTCTCAAGATGAAGGAGTCTGCCCACTTCACCGGACCATATCATGACCGTGCTAGGAAAGTGTCTGGCAAATCTCAATATCACTCATCGAAAGCTCTAAGGCATTTCCCAAAGTCTTAGAATGCTGAAATTGTTGTGCAGGCAAGGATTTATTTGCACATAAACGACAAGAAAAAACGAAAGCGGATGGATGGTGCCAGTCTGTTTATAAAAAAAAATCTTTAAGGTACTTCCCAAATTCATAGAAAGCAGAGGTATGCAGAATAACCTATACTTACACACAAACAACAACAAAAATTAAGAAAGCATAAGTTTCACCCTACCCAAAAAAATTTTTTTTTTCAATTGCAATCCTGTATTTTGGTCCGTACAATATCACCGTTAAAATAATACAAAGAAATAGGATGAGGGGATTTGAAAGCGAATTGAAATCCCAACAAAAACATTTCATATAAAGTAGGTTGCCAAGTGCATCTATGGGCAGTTTTTCCGTACACTGAGATGTAGTAGGTATGTAGATTGTTGATGGATAGGTGCGGATCACACGGGACGTTGACAGGAAATAAAATCACTGGTATGTGTCCGTTATAGATTGACCCCATTTATTAGGAAAAACATTAAAATATATAGGTACACACAAAATGGCACGATACTTAGTTTATTATATAAACAAGTACTCGGTGAATAAGCAAATGCTTGTTAAGGAAAACCTAAAATAATACCGTACGCCAACAAATACGTAACCCTTTCTCTGTTAAAACTTATCAGATCTAATGAAGAGCCAATAGCTCCTAACTCTACAAACCTTACCATCTTGGTCAAAATGTATGACTTGGTTATAATCTTATAATTACCGCTAGCCTCTTTTGCAAAGTCAAAGCATTTATTTCAAATAGGCACTTAAAAGGCACTTTTGAACGTCAACATTTAGGTACATTAAAATAGAATTGATTGTAGTTGCCCCTTCCAAAATGTAGTTTCGTATGGAGAAGAATGGGCAAGAAACTCCACCGTTACTCTTTTAAAATGTTTTAAGTACAATATTTAACATAAGTAGTACATTCATTATATTATTATGTGTGAAAACGATGCATCCAGAATAAAATAACCATACCAAAATAGGTAAAAAGAATCAAATTGAAGCAATACAGATAAATTAATTCTATGATAGATGGATACATGGCACGACGGATGAATTATTTATTTGATGATATAATTCTATTGCGTTTACAAGTATTTTCTTGGGAACGAATCTGACCAAGTCGGGAGGGCAGGAACAATTCTGACTGGCTAATTAGGATCACAATCGTCCTAACCTTATTACACCTTCTTGAATCCTAATAATATGGCCATCCTGTAGGTACTGATTTTCGGCAGACCGCTAGACACTTTTTATTTTCGGCAGACCGCTAGACACTTTTTATTTTCGGCAGACTGCTAGACACTTTTTATTTTCGGCAGACTGCTAGACACTTTTTATTTTCGGCAGACCGCTAGACACTTTTTATTTTCGGCAGACCGCTAGACACTTTTTATTGTCAAAATACAAATCGAAGTGACGATACCGTCGATTAGTAGGTAAGTAGAAGTACCCAGGTAGGTACCTACTACCTAATAATACCTATGTTGTACTGGACAGATGATACCTACAAGAAATCCAACACTATTGATTATTGCTACAGGCAATTAATTTAATGTCTACAAATGTATTCTTAAATGAACTTGTAAATAGATATGTTATATAGATTCCATGTTCTGTGAACTTATACGCCGAACAGAGCGTGAAGAATCTACGTTAGATAAATATCATGTTGTTACTTGTTACATTAAGTACAGTAGAACCTTATGGTTATCAGAAGGAATGCGTGTAGCTACAGATTTTTTCCGCGGAGTTATTAACACAATGCAATGCCCTCCTAAACGATGTTCATTGAGTGCGGGGTGATGGCTGGCCCAGGAGGGCCAGCGGGGCCCATGGGCCGGGCGGCACGCGGTGCGGAGCAGGCAGGTAGGTGCACTAATTATGTGAGTGCCGAGTCGGGAGCCCCGGGCCCACCCACCGCGGCCGCACTAGATTCCACGCCCGCCGCGTTTTTTACACCCTAATTAAGCTAATTTATCGGGACAATAAGAGAAATTATTGGTAGCGGCTCTGCGGTTACTGGCCGCTTTATGAGAGGTATTAAATTGTTGAATTTAAGAGCGCTACCGAGCTACACCGCCGCGTCCCGCGGCCCGGAGCCCTCGGCTTGATGCCCCAATAAATATACAAAAGATCCCATCAGATAACCCGTGAATGGTGCCGCCGTCGATTCTACCGCTCTTAATGAAAGCCACGCCGAGGAATGTCGTGGACAAAGCCTTAAAATGCTAATAACATGAGCACGACACATCGCCCCCGCATCCCCCCCCCCCAACGTCTCCCCTCGCGCGTCTAGAATGTGTCCTGATAACGAAGGTGCCAATCTCGCAGGTGGACAGATTAAATGAGTATTTTATGGCAGATTAAGTAAAACTTTTTTCCTTGATGTGTGTTTTATAGCCCGCCGGCGTGTGGGCATAAGATCCTTGGTATGTTTTTTCAATGATAGCTACCTACCTCATTGAGATCTACCCAATTATTTTTAAATGTTTTTTAATTGGTATTCATCGTATTAAAATTAATTAGATACCTCCTGAATTTCATACACATGTCTGTAGATAACAGGCATGCATAGCTTACGTACCTACTAGTAACTGGAAAATATTTACCTATAATGCAGACATATAATGTAGGCTATTAGACCGTGCCTGCCTGACATTTGGGAGTGGTACCAAGAGAGGACTATTAGGTATTATTTTGAACCAACCTTTAGGAATCTATAGATAACTTCTTAAAGGAACTTACTTATCAAGGATCATGATAGGTCTGGGTACCTAAGTAGGTATACTAGGTAATCAGATTACAACAGATGAGTAAGAAGCAGAAGTAGGAAGCTCGCTGTCCGTCTGTCACACAACTAACTACCGTACCAACTTATAGACAATTAGGTTATGTATTCTGTGCCTATAGCTAGCTAGCTATTATGACAAGTTTACCATACGTTCTTTACTGAAACAGGTAGCCAGTTGAATATTTTCACATTATGCCCACCGTCATTGCAAAAATAGAAGAAAATATATAATAAAATATATACCTATTATAGTAAATATATGTTCCTAGTAGCCCTAGGCATGTGAGCCCAACTCACACTTGGCCGGTTTTCATAAATCGTAGGCCGCTTTAACCTTAACTTTGAATTTGGATCTAGTTAGTATAAAGTTCCAAGGTCTATAAACCTAATTTAATTTGTCCTATGAGCGGTGGGCAGATATACCTAAGTAGATTGGTACTTATGTCATGAGACGTAGGAATGTTTTTATTCCACCTGGGCCCAAGTGATACGAAGATAAGTTTTACTTATTCAGAGTTCTACTCCGGCCACCTACCTGTCAGCGATACGCATCTTATCCTTACAAGTATCCGTCATAAATATTAATGAGGTAAAAACGAACCCTATTAATTAATTAATTTTCTACCCATGAATAGATGAGACAAGAAGTTAGTGCCTTTTACATAATAGCTGTGTAAGTACCTACTTACATATATCTAGATTCCTATCTAAATTGTAACGAAGTCAAAACTGTGCCTTAAATATTATTGAAAAAAGTCATTTTGGTGAGGTTTTAGGAACGATGATAATGCCGACGATGCGATATAATCTTTGTCTGTTTGTCTGAATGTGTGTTCCAGCTTCACGCAAATACTAGGTACCTACCGGATATTTTTTTTTCAATTTTGCATAGATATATACCTACGCTATAAGTCTGGTTAGTCTGTAGGCAATTATCACGCTATTAGCTATGGGGAATTAGTAATATTCTTCTAGAGTTCACAGCAAATATTTTAAAAACGATTTAAAAGGCAGGTAGGTACTTCAGATAGTTACAGATTTAACCTTTTGAATTATGATCATCACGCTATTCATTTGTGGAGATAAAGGTACCTAACTAACTATAAATAATCATGACATACCTAATTATAATAACGGCTATTTTGTTTAACTAAAGTAACTAATTAGCTTAGCGGTTCGACGACTGCTTGGCTAAACTCTGGTTGTATGTTCGATTCGCACTTTTTGCTGTTGTTTTTTACAATTATTTCAATGTTTTTGAAATATTATCTCGGAACCCTTCCAGACATTTGAAACGCGTACGAGGAGCCAAAGCCAACTCGCAGAGGCCCCTTGAACAGTTTTAAAGGATGAGAAGGCACCAACCGACCAGCACGTAGCGAACGCTCGCTTCGAGCACTTGACTCAAGCGTGCTCTATTTTTATTAGGAACCGGCTGACCCGGCAGACGTTGTCCTGTCTTAACTATGAACATTGATTGAGCAAATTTCTTTACTTTTTCTTTCATGAGAACCTTCTCCTAACAGTCACAAACAAAACAAAAAAAGAATTAAGTAGCAAAATTGGTCCAGTTGTTCACGTGTGATGCCGTGACCAAGGGATTTAGGGATTCATTTTTATACATAAGATATGTATATAATATATATAAGAAGATATTATAAACAATTGCAATTCCGTCTCCGGCTTTAGCTTTTGCCGTTACAAACTTACATTCACATATTGGAACATCGTAGGTAGGTACCTACGTGATGTAGAACGATGTAGGTAAGGTAAGTACCTACCTACCTAGGTAGCTATGGCTTCAATCCGGAATCGGAAATACATAGACCGTAGGTTAGGTACCGGCTTAGCTTGCAGTAGGTAACATTTAGGTAGTCTATTTTTCATTCATGAAAATTTCTCCACTTTCCACTCTTTCAAAAGGTTATTTCAACTCGGAAGTTACCTTTTGTCCTTTAATTCGGAATTGGAAATTAATGGGTGTCGGTGGTGTCACTGGCAGTCAGACACAACTCTTAGGCGGAACTCCATGATGCAAACAGGTTCAACATATTGTAAAATAAACCTCGATAAGTTTACTATGTTTAGGTAGGTACCTATCAAAAATCACAGTCTTAAGACCCGTAGGTATTACAGAACCTCACGCAAGAATCAAGCATTACTTAAAACTAGTTTAGAGCCATTTGATTGGTTGGAACTAGTTTTAAGGAATGCTTGAGTATTGAGTGAGGTTCTGTAATACGGGACTAAGATTCAACTAAGGATCTGCAAGTAAAAGATATTTATTAACGCTAGTTGTTGAGGCCAACGCCATCTATTGTTACTTTGCAGATTTATTTGCTGTTACAGAAATATTGTTAAACTGGAAAAGTTATTATTTTTCAATCAATCTTTTTAAGAATAAATAGTAAAATACGTAGTTTTATAAATGATTAGGCAAGTATTTGATCATATAGAAATCCATTTATGCGTTTTATTATTCTTAAACTTAGAACGAAACGTAATTATAATAATAATACCTATGTTATGTCAGTATTTCTTGTAATGTCAATTGTCAATGTCATCAAATTGTCATTGTCAGTCAAAAAATCAAAAGAAGTCGCATCGTCCGGCTGTTGTTTGTTATAGATTTGCGCCGCACTAAAATATTATACAGCGGTCACTGGAAGATGCACCATCCTCATGCCGATGGCTAGCCTCAACGTTGCGGAGTGGTCTGCGGACCAGGTGGCGGACTGGCTGTCAGGTACGTGTCGAGGCAGCGAGTGGTCAGTGTGTGTGGTGGACGCGAGTGAGTCACGGCTGTTGTCGCAGGGCTGGGCCCGACGGTGGCGCGCTACGTGCCGGCTCTGCGCGATCGTGGCCTGGACGGAGCCAAGCTGCTGACGCTGCGCTGCGACGACCTCGAGTACCTCGGCATGCACGTCATCGGACACCAGGAGCTCTTGCTGGAGGCCGTGGAGCATCTCCGGAACTTTGTAAGTGTTCAGCTGGCATAAATATCGAACTGCACCCACTAATATACTTGATGAGTCACAGAAGAGCACAATGTTATGTTTCACTTATCTCAACAGTGTTATCTGTTGTGAGGCCGCTACTGAACTATTTAATGCTTATGTCCCTGCTGTTTAATTATAGTAGCACTGTAGCAATAATTTGTATATGATTAATTATTTAAGGTGAAAGCATGAGCGTAGCCCGTGCAATTCAAATGTTCCTACGTTTTTTTGCAATATGCAGGTCAGTATCACGTAGTATAATGATTTGTGGCAGTAACAAATATTT
Organism: Antitype chi; assembly: GCA_947359405.1. Taxonomy (NCBI): domain Eukaryota; kingdom Metazoa; phylum Arthropoda; class Insecta; order Lepidoptera; family Noctuidae; genus Antitype; species Antitype chi. Next base: position 2,692,570 of record OX375810.1, on the reverse strand, counting down.
ATATATACAGAAATATAGTCATAAAAATCATTAATACATCTCTCTGAGTTCATATTACCCCATTGAATAACTATTTCATGAAATCATGACATTTGAGGACAACTCTTAAGGAGCTGAATTGCTGATTCTAATGATTATAATACTGTACAGCCATATTTGTTACGGTTGCAAATCTTATTTTAATCAACTTAAACCGGACATTGACTTGCAGATTACGGAAATGTAAGTAAAGTGGAATTTCTTGAGCTACCCTAGAGTATCGCCCGGCTGCACTTCGTATTACCGCCCACTAGTGCGGAACTTCATAATTGTATAGCGTATACATGTGTGTAAGTAAAACACTTTAGCAAAATTTCACACCCTGAAAACGCTTAGTTTTTGATAAATAAAATCTGAAAGTTTCAGAAAATTCAACTTATTTTCTAATTAAAATTGCCATTTTACCACAGATAATGTACGAATTTCTTCTCCTAGGTTGTTCAGTTTTATGATCTGACAAAGTGACAGCAGATTTTAATAGTTTTCTGTATAAATATTGAAAGTTTTTAACTTTTATTCTTTTTAATAGCTGCTACCACCATGTACTGCATTATAAAGCAAGCATATAGTTAATTAAATGAAGAACAATAAAGCTTTATTTGCATTATTTGTAATCTTAAAAGATTGTGGATAACAAAACGTAATCCAATCTAAGTGACGTTAACGTTTGACAGTTGTCATTCATCTTATTACACTCAGTCGAAAGCGTCTCAATCTCAATACTGCCACTAGGAGAACTTGGATGCCAGAGTGAGCGAATCGAGGTCTGCACTTGGGGCACCCCGACTCAGACATGTTAGGTTAGAAAAGTGGTATTTTTTTTTTAAATAGTCGTCGTCGTCGTCGTCGGTCGTTTTTTTATCGTGGTAATTTTTTTTTAAACCATCTAGAAATAGGAGCCCCGCGAAACGGGTCTCTGGCGACTTTATCTACCTCCATAATAAAAAATAAAAAAAAATACTTGACCTTCGAGATTTAACTTGTTGACCTTGACCTGGAATATGTCATAGACTAGGGTTGCCAACCCCAAATCATAAAAATAAAAAACTAGGATTTGAAGTTGGAAAAACCAGGACAATTCAGTTTAAAAACAGGATGCAGTATTAGAGTTGCAATTGTTAAATGAATATGTAGTGACAATAGGTGAAAGGAAAGTCAAGTAATTAATATATCATATTTTTTAATAATAGTAAGTATTTGAATATATAAATAATTTATACGAGTTGAAAACTAGTTATTAAAATATAAAACAAACACTTTAGTTTGTAACAATTTTTTAACTTATGTTATAGTATCTAATATTACAAACTTATTAATTTTTATTATACTTTTCAACCCCACCAATTTCCTTCAGTATCTGTGGTTGAGTTAACAAATAATCATAAAATTGGTCACACTTCATATCTATGTTATAGATAGTTTATATGATTGTTATTTTTATTTTATTTTATTATTGTTACTGTTGCTGGCAGTAATCGATTTCTTTCTTTTGACCACTGTGAATTTATGAGGGAAAAAACTCGCCCGACATTAGCGTTATGACCCGGTATATTATATACATATTCAGCCACTTCTGCATACTGTTCCTCGGAAATGCGTTGCTTGAAATATGTTAGCCACAAGGCGTTTAAGCTGTCGTTTTTTTGAGTAGGATTCAAATTTGTGCTAAAATTGTAAAAGAGGCGCGTGAATTTTAAAATTTAAAAACCCAGGACGCTGCTTAAAAACTATTCAGGACGTCCCAGGACACTACAAAAACTAGGACATTTCCTGGGAAAACAGGACGGTTGGCAACTCTATCATAGACCTCATTATTGCTTGGAAACACAATTAGACTTACCACGTGATCTTCCTCACCCAATATTCCATCAATTTCGTCATTTTTTTGTTCAAATTTCAAATATATTTTTTTCCGCTCCTACGGTTTTGCAGACTTTGGGGGTTTTCAAATTTGCCCTTAAGAGGGTCTACTCTCCCCAAAAAAAAATACCTACTATAAAAAAGCGGCGGGTGGTAATACGAAGTGCTTCCTATCCCCATTAACTGGCGTTTTTGTAGTTATTATGCGACATATTGTATTTCACAGTAATTGTGTGTGTAATATCACTGATGTGGATGTGTTTAGCAATATGAGGTGTCTCGGGAGTGTGTGCAGCAGCTTGCATTGCGTGTGTCCGTGGTGGCCACGACGCTGGCGCGCGCACTGCGCCACCATCCCGACGCGCGCCTCGAGACACAGACACTGGCTGATGTAGCTCGCACCGTACACGCTGTTAAACCACTAGTGTGCTGGCTCGACAGGTAATGTGATACTAGTAATTATCTAATTTGCTGTCTATTAAAAAAATCTATTAAACTATCTTAAAATTTTGGTCTAGTTTTGCAGTCAACAGAGTAAATTATGAGTTGTAAAATGCAATTGAGTTGTAGTTGTTTGTCTAAGAACAAACTAACGATTATAAATGTACATCTCGATTCAAATTTTTGGCGGCTCGGAATCGGAACACAAGGCGAGTCGCTGCGCAGTAACAAATTCTTGGGTCAGCGGGGTTGAGGGGTGGGGTACTGCGCAGCGAGTAGCGCACTTCAGAGCCGCCATAAAGTTTGACGCGAAGTATACTTACGTGTCTCAATTACTTAATTATTCTAAACTCAGAATGTTTATCACCTTAAAATAAATGCATTTAGCATTCATAGAAATAAAATGAAATGCTGTTTGTTGGTTATATGGGTAACACTGACGTTCCTGTTTTCTATGAGATTTTTGTATGAATGATGAAAATTGGACACAACAACATCTCAACATTGCATTGCATTGCAGATGTTATAAATGTTGAATGTTATTTTTTTTTATTTTTTTTAAAAACGTTGCCCCACACTAGGAATTTCTCCTGTATCGTGGGTGCGTTTACAAACATTTAAACTCACATACACAAACAGCCAGACCCAGAACAACTACTTGCAGATCATACAAATATTTGTTCCGTGCGGCAATCGAACCCGCGACACGCAGGGCAGCAGTCGATCGCTGAACCACTGCACCAACCGTGCCGCGTGCGCGTGCGCGTGTGCGTGCGTATTATTTATTTGTAGTGTTTTTTTCAGAGTGATAGTTGTAGTTCATAACATTTAATATCAGTTCTGAGTGTGTGCCTTTGCTAAAGCAAAGGCATCCTCTACCCCTTCTAATACTCCTTGTTCCTTAGCTGTCTAGTCCATTGTCTTTCCAGCCACCTTCACTAAGTTATCCTATCATCTTTTCAAGGGTTTCCTTTCTTTCGCTTCCCCTCACTAGGGTACCATAGGGTCAGATTTTGATGCATTTCTCTTGCCCCCTGAGAGTGTGACCGGACCATCTCCATTTTAATCTTCTCAGTTTTAGTACTACATTATGTGTTTTTGTTGCCTTCCTGATTATCAGTGATTGGTCCTTTTTATTAAGAAAAGATAAGATGCATTTATTTGTATAAACATGTGTAAAATGATACATAAATGTGCACATATGGATGGAAATTCGTTTAAAATTGCTGGTTCAACATGTTTTGTCATATTCGGCGTACAAAATAGTTTATAATATTTAGTTTAAAATTATAAATGAGAATGTTTTTAATAATCGTCAAAATCCAATCAATTTCAAATACAAAGAATACAAAGTTTTTGCATGGAGTTGCATGACAAAAGCAATAGATGAAAACCAACCCAGGTCCATGTGGTAAAGCAAATTTATGAAAAGTACAAAGATTACAATCTTTCTTTCACTTTATTTAGAACACAACAGAATACCGATGCATGGAAGAAATACTGGTCCTACAAAAAAAGAATGAAAAACAAGAAAATTAACATCTCTGTTAAACATAAGCTTTTCAACTACAGCACTCTTCCTATACTAACTTACGGGTGTTAAACTTGGGCCTTGACTTGCGTAGCATGGAACGGAGTATGATCTATATAAATAAAAAGAAAAGTCCTGACTGACTCAAACTCAAACCATTTATTTCAAATAAACCAATTACAGGCACTTTTGAATTGTCAAGGTCGGTGAGATAGAAAGATGAAGCTAGTTGACTGACTGACTCATCAACGCCCAGCCCAAGCCGTTGGACCTAGAAAGCTGAAATTTTGCACAGAGGTTCCCTTTATAATGTAGACAAGGAATAAGGAAGGATTTTTCGAAATGCAACCCCTAAGAGTGATAAATAGGGGAAAGTTCCGGCGGGCTCATCAACGCCCAGCCCAATCCCTTCGACCTAGAAAGCTGAAATTTTTCACTGAGGTTCCCTTTATATTGTAGACAAGAAATAAGGAAGGATTTTTCGAAATTCAATCCCTAAGGGAGTTAAATAGGGGATGAAAGTTCGGCGCGGGCGAAGCCGCTGTCCAAAAATAGTTTGAATAAGAGATAGTTGCCTACATCGTTCCTGTCTCCCTTTTTATGGATAACACGTATAATGGACGGTAGTCCACTGCGAAGAGATGGCGTCTATTGCTATTAGGACGTTGAAAATAGACACCAGTGGCGATATAATGGCGTATTGTGTTGCTATCAAGAGTTTGTCGTTATGCTATCTGAACATGGGGGTTTATCCGTTTTGTGATTTCAGGGCCTCTTCTTCTTCCTCTCCTAGTAGGTATGGGTGGTACGCCGGTTGGGTCTTCTAGAGTCACATCGTCCGTAGTTATTGACTTTAAATAAAGATCTCTATAAAAGTCAATTGCTATTTTGAGTATATCCGGTCGCTTTGTCTTTTCTTCGCCTGTCTTTCCTCATCACGGTACGCACGTTTTGTTTTTTTGTTCTGCCTTACTTCTTAGATATACTTTGAATCCAAGAAGTGCTGCCCTTTCTTCCTGTAACCTTAGCGGTTCTTCTGAAATTTGTTTTGCTGCCACAGTTTTTGTTTCAGGTATTTTCTGACAAGGCATTTTTTTGTCACTAATCGTATTTTCGTGTCACTAATCGTATTTTCTTTGAAGCTCTAGTTGGTGTGTAGATGTTGCATAGTTACGTTTGTCTTGTAGTTTTCTTGATAGTTGCTGCATTTCATCGTTTGTTAATGTCGAAGAAGTTTTGAAATTGTTTCTGATCTTTTTTCCTGGGTTCAATTTTAGTTTCGCGCTTACGTGATTGTTGTGCGAAAAGCTTGATGACCGTTCTCGCCTACATTTCACAAACCCACATTTCCAAGGACCGTGTACTTAAGTTGACGCAAGGCCAATAATGGCTTTCTACAATGTTGTGGAAAGGCACATTTGCTTGCCTTAAAATATTTTAGATAGAAGTATTCCTCATGCAGGAAAATGTTAATGTTAGTCCTCTGCTCCATGAGACAATTATTGCACTTTGCTCCATGAGATAATTCTGGAACCACACTAACGTGTGGTATTTATTTATAATCGCGTCATGTACAGTCCACGTGGTCATAGCATTATTTTTCGGATAGTTTGATCATTGTCAATGAACGATTGTGTAGATGGCCGCTGTGTTCGAGTGGCAGCGCCGCGGCGTCGCTGGCTGAGCGCAAGGCTGCGCTACTAAAGCTATCGCTAGAGGCAGCCACGTGCGCGCAGCGGGACCGCTTCGCAGAACAACCCGCGCGCGCCGTGGCCGCCGCCGCTGCCACCACCGCCACCACCGCCGACTACATCATACAGGTAGATACTACACGTGCATGTGTCACTACAGACCGCACGTGCGCGCAGCGGGACTGCTTCGCAGAACCACCCGCGCGTGCCGTGGCCGCCACTGTACTGGTGGGCCTACTGCTTTCCTGGAGGAGGGTAATGGAGTCATCAGGGTCGGTAAGACCAGGGATAGGCGCGCGTTGTCGCACGGAAAAAAATATTTTAATTTTGGAAGTCGGTGGAAATCAATGAAAATAAAAAAAAACAAACACACCGACTTCCGAAAGTAAAGTAAAGCAAAAGTTTTTTATTTAGAAACGAAAACTTACTGACAGAAATAACAATATTTATAATATACAATGAAAGTAATTTTTCACTTTGTAGTGATGTTTTTGGAAGTCGGTTGTTTTTTTACATTAACTTTTTTAACTGGCCCAACGTGCAATATCAGCAACAAGTATGTGGCAGGACGTATCGGACCCGATGATCCTGCAGCCGGCGTCGCTGGACAGCGTGACGCTGCGGCAGGCGGGCAAGCCGCTGGGCTTCGACGTGGTGCCGTCCTTCTGCGGGCACCACCAGCTGGCCGACATCCGCTTCGGCTCGCCCGCGCACGCGTCCGGCGCCGTGCACATCGGGGACGAGATCGTGCAGGTACCACGATATATTATCTTCTAAACATATTATAAATTAAAGTCGCTTTTCTTGCCTGTGTGATGGCTTAGGTCTGCTTAACTATAACGTAGATTTTGACGCGGTTTTGACCATTATTTAAAACATTTATTCCGGATGGTCTATGTGTACACTAGCTTCTGCTCGCGACTTCGTCTGCGTGAAATTTCTTAGTCCCTGGGCCCCCACCCCGTCGCATCGCATCTCATCGCATTAGAATTAAATCAGACTTCTTGCTGGGCTCCTAAGGGTTGCAACCTATAGCGTTCCTCATGACTGTGGCTATCATAAACAAAAATATTTTTTCGTATCCGACTGGTAGTTTCAGAGATTAGCGCGTTCAAACAAACGAACTCTTCAGTTTTATTATCTATACTGATATTATAAACAGGTAAAATTTGTTTGTATGTTTTTAAGTTTGTATGTAGGGGGTAATCTCCGAAACTGATGGTTTTTTTTTTTTTTGTTGGGTGGGAATTTGGGAAATCATCAAATAACTTCTCCCGCTCTGGGTGGAGCAGGAGGGCGTGTCAGACTTTTACTGACTAAAACCCACCCGTGTTCCCTCAGTTGCCTGTGTGCCAGGGGCCGCGGTATCTCTTTCGAACAACCCGCACCCCTGGCAGGCATCGGCCCTTGCGGACCCCCCCATTTGGTGATCTGATGGTCCAATTCTAAAAAAAAATCACCGGTTGAATGAAAGATGCATTATTTGTGAGTGCTATAGGCTATAAATTATATTTATATCTTGCATACTAGTCGACCTATCACAATGTTTGTCTAACCAGGCGGATTAAAACAGAGTTATTTGCATGCGCTGCCTAAACAGTTGTAGGTATATAATTGAAAATAATGTAAGGCAACTTGGTCTGCCTTAAATATTCTACGAAAAAGTCCGCGATATCATACTTTTTCTATCTTTTATATTTTAGCAGATAGAGTAGCTTTTATTTATTAAAAAAGTTTACTTACTTTTGGATGATTTTCAAACAACCAAATATTAAACCTTATCTAAAAAATATATTTTATGATCGCAAAGATATCATAGAGATAAGATTTGCCATTTATAGTATATTAATTAAATAGTTAAATAGTTTCGAAGGAAACGCGCTAGGGAATCTAGCTCCGAGCGTTCGCAGCGACTCGCTAGCCAAGTATGAGAACATCTCAGGGCCGTGCTCGGGAGTCTAGCGCTGAACGTGCGCAGTGTCTCCTTGATTTAGGGCAGCATGTATCTGCAACAAGGGATAGAGAGACCAGCTCCGATAATTTGCAGCGACTCGCTAGCCAAAGTTTGAGATCATCTCAGAGCTGTGCTTGGGAGTCTAACGCTGAACATGCGCAGCGTCTCTCTGAATTAAGGCAGTATGTCTCTGCAAATGTTGGTAAATCCGTAAAACATCAGTGAATTAGCTGCTTTTGTAAAACAAAGAAGATGACCAAAAATTGTATGGGCTTGTACCCCAGAATGTACAGATATCAAATCTATATCATTGAATACTACTGATCTTCTATAAACAAAATTATAAAAGCGCATGTTGCTCAGCAGCAGTGGACAAAAATTATGAAGGTTTAAAAAAGTAGAACTTTTCTCTACGGCTAAGGTATTTTAAATAGATTATTGTGTATATATCTGTGCCAGGCGTTTAACATTAATAGTATTTTAGTTTAAAAATAAACTAGGAGAGCAGTTTTTTTATTATCTGAGAAAATCTATAGTTTGCAACTATTTTATATAGCATTGTTGTGCGTGTTATTGTTGTGGGTCCACGTAAATGATACGCGAGTTTGTATTATACTGAATTATAGTTATACAGTAAATTAGGAACGTGGCAGGGCGAGAATTTTTTTCTTTTATATTTTTTTTCTTTTGTTTGGTGTTTATCTATAAGCATCTTGATTTAGCGCAAAATCATGCAAAATACTTTTTATTATGATTATTTGTCCACTTCTGGTAAAAGGCATAAAAAGTTATTCAAAATTCTTAATTTTTTTTTAATAAATTTAACTGGAATACGTTTGGAATACGGTGGGTCAAATTTGTCCATCTCCTTTGCTGAAGTTAGTCACAGATCAAAAACAGGGTTTTGATGCATTATTGACAGCGTAACGAACAATAAAGGAAAAAAAATGCTGCGTCTTCGAAATTCACGCAGACGAAGTCGCGGGCGAGCTGCTAGTATTTTTATAAGTGTAGATAAATGATTTTAGATATGCTTAGCATAGAAATCTCGATATTTTGATGTGTTGCCACATTGGTAGATTATACCTGTGAAGTAAGCTATAAGTTCTTCGTATTTATACTGCGTAGTTTGTCTAGAAATTTTGTTTCGACCTTGCACACCATGCAAACAGGCAATATGCACTGGTTGAAGACCTTCGTCTTCAAACATTGCTGAATAGGCGATGAAAAGTCTTGATAAAAATTGCTAAACGCTGTTCATCCTAACTGGATCCTTCTGTCGGCTACTTTCTGAAAGTTAAAGTAAAGTAAAAAGCTTTTATTTAGGAACATAAACATATTTAAATAAATTACAATAGCAACGATGATAGATACATAAGTTAAAAACTGTGTCGCAGCTACTAACACCGTCTAAACATATGAAACACATTGTTCTACACTCTATGACATAGGTACAGTTTAGGCAAAATAAAGATCACAAACATGAATAAAAATTTAAATATTTAAAAGAAAAACAAGGTGTGTATGTTGAGTTGTGGTGCAGTGTGAAATGGTAGTGTGAGTGAGTGTGGGTGTATGTGTGAGTGAGGGTGTGTGAGACTAAGGGTGTGAGTGAGGGCTTGGTCTAGTTAAGTGTTAAGTTTTCACAATTTTCTCAGTTGCATCATATGGTAGCAATTTCAACCTGTCGGTCAACTTACTCGTATCTCTTAAGACTTTACGAGGTTACCGGTAAATGCTGAAACTGTTGTTTATTTTATTATAGATCTTAAAGCCAATGAACCTGATGTATGTTCTCGCCACTTTGTCTTTCCGATGTTGAGCGTGAGGAGGTTTGTATTTAACCATTTCATGACCGTACTGAGAGCCATCTCTGCTTTACAGAAAGTATCACACCAATCTTTACGGTGAATTACAAGAGCTGTTTCATCTGCGTATGTAACTACATATTTTAGAGTTAGGAGAAGACAATTGGCACAGTTCCTTCACGTAAACGATGAAGAGAGTTGGTCCAGGAACACTTCCCTGGGGGAAACCAAAAATATCTTTATCTTTTTGCTAGTGTAGCTTTCTATTTTTACTAACTGGTGGCGGTTTTTCAGGTAGCTGCGGAAAATGTCGTGAACTATACCACAAATTCCAATGCTTTCTGTCTTGGACAGCAACTTGGGGACAGAGACGGTGTCGAAGGTTTTGGATAGGCCTAGGAAGATTCCAACAGATTTTTGTTTATTGTTTAAGTGATCAATTCCGATCAAAACCGGATACTGATTGGACAGGTCCACTCAATCTGTGTGGTTCTTTCCTCAAAAGACTATTTCAGACACCAATCCACATGGTCTTCACATGATCTGACCAAGATTATGTCTGGACTTTAAAAGAGACTGTGACCTCTGAGTTTGTTTCGGCCTTTCTTCTCAGAGTAGTCAGATAGCCGACCTCATCTAGTTTAAAAAAATATGATTGACGTGTAAAAGTGTTTGTACAAACCTACTTACAGAAATAAAATCATTTATGATTTAACAATTATTATGTCTGTGAGTTCCTGAATTGCGTCGCCTGTTGATTTTCCAGTCCCAAACACTATTCACACCGGAATTTTCTTTTCTTAAAGCGGCGGGTCATGTTTCTTTTTCTCTCTCTCTTTCATGGTGTGGTGGCTAGGGAGCTGTAATCTACTCCATGAATATTCGCAATGATTCAGTAAGTTTTTTTCGTTGGTACTTAATAAGCTGGTTTTGCAGGTGGGCAACCAGTGCGTGATTGGTTGGAGCGGCGACGCCGTGCTGCGCGCGTGCGGCGCGGCCGGCGCCGAGTTGGCCCTGCGCCTGCGACGCCGCGCCGCGCGCGCCCCGCCCGCGCTGGCCACGCCGCAGCTGCACGCGCGCCCGCGCCGCCGCCCCGCGCCGCCCTACGAGCTGCGCCTGCACGCGCGCGCGCCGCCCGCGCCCCCGCCCGCGCCCGCGCGCGAGCCCTCCGAGTCCGACGAGAGCGAGCCGCTGTCGCCGCCCGCCTCGCCCACGCACCTGCACCCCGACCACACCAGGTACAGTACACACATACCACCCGGCCGCCCGCGCGCGAGCCCTCCGAGTCCGACGAGAGCGAGCCGCTGTCGCCGCCCGCCTCGCCCACGCACCTGCACCCCGACCACACCAGGTACAGTACACACATACCACCCGGCCGCCCGCGCGCGAGCCCTCCGAGTCCGACGAGAGCGAGCCGCTGTCGCCGCCCGCCTCGCCCACGCACCTGCACCCCGACCACACCAGGTACAGTACACACATACCACCCGGCCGCCCGCGCGCGAGCCCTCCGAGTCCGACGAGAGCGAGCCGCTGTCGCCGCCCGCCTCGCCCACGCACCTGCACCCCGACCACACCAGGTACAGTACACACATACCACCCGGCCGCCCGCGCGCGAGCCCTCCGAGTCCGACGAGAGCGAGCCGCTGTCGCCGCCCGCCTCGCCCACGCACCTGCACCCCGACCACACCAGGTACAGTACACACATACCACCCGGCCGCCCGCGCGCGAGCCCTCCGAGTCCGACGAGAGCGAGCCGCTGTCGCCGCCCGCCTCGCCCACGCACCTGCACCCCGACCACACCAGGTACAGTACACACATACCACCCGGCCGCCCGCGCGCGAGCCCTCCGAATCCAACGAGAGCGAGCCGCTGTTGCTGCTCTCCTCGACCACGCACCTGCACCCCGACCACACTAGATATAAAACTAAACGTCCGCGTCGCATCTGCGGCTGGCACACCTTAATTTAAAAACTGCTAAAGTCACTCAGATTTACAAGGCAGGTACAAACTCGAATCGTGGTAATTACCGACCGGTTTTAGTATTACCAATACTATCCAAGATATTAGATAAAATCATATACATGAGGTTAGACAATTACTTAACAGAAATGAACTATATTACAATATGGCTTTCGACCTAAGTCTAAGTCCCTTGGCGCAACTATTCTATTCTATTTATATTTAACTAGGAGTCTTTATTGATTTGAAAAAGGCTTTTGATACGGTCAGTCACACCCTGAAATTAAAGAAACTGGAAGTTATGGCATAACTAGAACCGCACACAAAATCCTTAAATCTTATTTAAGTGATCATTATCAAGTTGTAAAAATTGTAATCTATCAAAGTAGCTCGCTTGGAGCTACTCTGATAGACCTTAACGTGCGGTGTATCACAAGGTTCTATTTTGGGGCCCTTATTGTTCCTGGTGTATGTAAATAACATACACCCAGCAGGCTTGCAAGGTCACCTCACCTTTTATGCAGACGATACATGTCTATTCTACTTCGGCATTAACATCAATGAAATCATAATTAAATATTCCTTATTGAAGTATGGGCTAACGCATCTAAAACAAGTATAAAACCAATACAAATCCTACAAAAGAAAAAATAAAAATCCTGCACAGTCACGACCATTTAACGCCATCTAAAACTATTAACAAGGGGACCAGACTGCTGAACATCAATCAGCTTTTTACATACAACACGTGTATACTTATTTATAAACTAACTCAAAAACTCATTCGCTCACACATTACCTTCACATAAAAAGGTCAAACGCGAAAATACTCATCACGTCGCGCCAGTCACATTGTATTGTCTAGTATTAAAACAATTGATGGTAAAAATAACTTAACCTATGGGGAGCACAGATATACAGGAAAAGTTTTTTATTCAGTGCGCAAATTTTAACCCATGAATTCAGTATACCATTCTGGACCCTGAAGCGAAGAAATTTTACGTCAGTTTTATAAAAAAAAAAATCTGCTGTTTCATAGAAAAGTGCAATACCTACGCGGTCAAAATGTATGGAACAGCTGATTTCTTTTTGTATGACCGACAAAAAAATTCTGCTCTAGGGGGGGGGGGGGGGGTCAAGAATGATATGCTGAATAAATTCATGGTTACAGTTAGCGCACTGGATAAAAACTTTTCTTGTATAATCAACTTCCAAAAAAATTATAAGAGCCGACCTCACTAAGCAATAAAAAAAAATATCAACCCATATTTACAATTACGAAACAATACAATGATTTTCGTTTGCTTAGTCATAATGAATTCAGTAATTGAGTAAGTATTTTTATTTTATTTTCAAATGTAAAACGTCTTTTAACTTTGGCTACTGCCTTATTGCAAGAATGCAGTAAGGTTCCTTCAACTGGTTCACTAATTGTTGTCTAACCATTTTATTTTTCTTGTACCCGCACTGGGTTAATATTACTAAAGTGTTTATTGTTCTCATGTAAGTGACGATTATCTTAATATTTAAACTGAACTTTGTCCGCTTACTGAGCTGGTTCAAACCGGTGTGCACCTGATCGGGCGCCGGTGTTCGCCCCACGCGCCATGTCGGTGACAGGTCACGTACACATTGCTGTGCGTGTAGTAGTGTACCTACGCACGGCGTTTGTATGAAGTTTTCATTCTGCTTGGTTTTTTATTCATGTGCTCTTAGTATATTACGTTTAATGCCTGCTTCGAGTTCTTTACTTGTATGTTGTGCTGAGCATGCCAAACGTTTTTACTTAACGATTAGGTATACTACTACATAATTTTTCATTGATTTAATCGAAATATATAGAAAAATTATTTTGCTTGATAAATAACAAGATTCTGACAAAGGCAGGAACTTAGAATAATCAGTTATACCAACAAAAAAATTGCTTAGTTCCCGTTTGTTTTGCTCACTGCAAATAGTTCATTATTCGCCATTACTTTCAGAATGTATCCGCCCAAGCCAAGGACAGCCGTTCAGAGACGCCACACGATCAGCGGCGACAGTCCACTGTACAAGCGACCGAGCCACACCATCGAACAGGTAACCCTCTTACTACCTCATGTCACTTGATTGCTTATTCAGTCACTGTCTCTGGAGATAACTATGGCAACGTTGATTGTGCATATGTGCGCAAATTCAGTGCAGTGCATATTAAATGACAGTTTTTTGTTTTATCATGTTTAGGTATCATCACGTCTGCGAAGTTTAGCTAATTAATTGAATCCTGCATATCGTCGGCCTAATTCGTTAACCTGCTAAGTTCATTTTGACATAGTTTTTACAAGACAAAGAAAAATCGGAATAATATCTCTATTAATTTAGCAATCAAAATTCTGAAAATCCCGTTGGTTTCCATAATTTTTCTTGATATTTTAACAATATATGTAGCAGCATAACTTATACACATTTTATAAAATTTAGAAAAACAATTATTTAGCAGTTTGTCGAAAAATGGACTTAGCAGGTTAACGAATTAGGCCGACGATATTGACTTGGCCAATGTTTTCCAGTTCTGGCAAGAGCTGAAGCAGCAGCGTTGGGGCCGCTCGGGAGGCAGCGCCAGCACCACGCCCGCGCCCGACCACGCCGCGCTGTACGCGCGGGACAAGGTGCGTGGCTCATAGTTAAACAAAACAAAGCACTCGTCCAGACACTTACGAGACCATTTTTTTTCACTTTTTTCGGTTACACTCCCTGTTACTGAATGTTCGTTCTTTTCTATAGGAACTCCCTGGTCTTTCTGACTGACCGATCCTTTGATAATTCAAAAGTGCTAATTAGTTTATCCTACTTTCTACTAATATTAGAAATGTGAAAGTTTATATGTTTGAATGTAGATAGATGAGTTTGAGTTACAAACATCCTCATGGATGATTTTTACTCAATCACGTAAAAACGGATGAACGGATTTTGATGAAATAGGACACACAGATAGTTTATAACCTTGATTAATATATAGGATACTATTTATCCCGGTGGGATAGTTGCCGACCACTACGCGGGCGAAGCTGCTGGCAAAAGCTAGTTTGAGATAAAGGTTTTGACTTGAGTTGAGTTTACCGAAAGGTTTTTTTTAAAGTCTGTAGTGTTTGTTTGTATCTCATATTCATGCTGACATAACCCCGCAGGCGGTGTCGTGCAGCACGGGCCTGGAGCTGTCCCCGCGGCCGCGCACGTGCCTGGGCGTGCTGGCCGCGCGGCCCGCGCCCGAGCCCGCGCCCGACCGGGGCCGCGGGAAACTGGACAAGGCGCACTCCACTCCCGCGTACGACTTCGACGCTAGCATCGAGGAGCCCGGGCCTCTGGCCGCGCAGACCATCCCCGAGTCGCCCACCACGCCCACGGACAGCCCGCTCGCGCTGCACTCGGCCGATAAGGCGGACAGGATCCTCGACTTCAAGAAGTCAAGCTCGCAGATCGGCGAGGCCATATTGCAGCGGGGCCGGCGCAGTAACGCGGAGGCGCCGCCCGACGGCGACGGCCTGGCGCCCGACGGGCCCGCGGCGGGGGCCCCGCGCGCGCTGGAAGCCCTCAACACTGCGCTGCAGGACGCGCGGCGCCGCTCGGAGCAGGCCGGCGCCGACCTAGCGGAGCACACTCAGCCCAGGTAACCAACTTACCTTCGATAATCTGTCGTACATTTTATTTGTCGACCATAAGGTGCCTACCATTTATTAATACTGTTTTTCGATTTTGACTTGCTGTATGATTCTGACCATTATACAGGATAAAATCATAACCAGTACGCAAACTGTAACTATGAATTCAGTATATAATTCTAGACCTCCTAGCGTAAATAAATTCGCCGGTTATAAAAAAAAAAAATCAGCTGTTCCATACATTTTGAGCGCGTAAATATTGCACTTTTCTATGAAACACCACATTTTTTTACGCCACGGGGTCCAGAATCATTTGCTAAATTCGTTCTTACAGTTTGCGCACTAGTAAAAATGTTATCCTATATCATATCACATCATTAGGTTTCCTTCAAAACATAGCATTTGGTTGAAGAGGCAGTCTTAGATTTTGATTTGTATAGTAAGAATAAACGTACCTTCATTCCCTCTTCGTTACGTGGCATAAGCCTCCTTTATTATCTAGCCTCTTCGCTATCTTTTACTGGCAGAACTCGCGGTGAACTATGGTTACAGCTGTCACTAGCCAGTGTCATTCATAAGAGATATAATTCTAGTGTTACGCTCAATACTCAGCGTAATGTCAAAATTGAGATCGAAAGCTTAAATGCGCTTGCTTAGAGCAACCGTTTGTAGCGAACCTGACCCGCCACCCTCCCTAGTGCGATAGTGGGAAAGAAAACTCTATTCTTGGAGGATGAAGGCACCTTTTTCCTGGCACTGAACACCAGGGCAAAGAGATCGAAACGATTTCCCGTAAGTAACCTACGCATTTACAATTGAATGAGTAGCCAAGTAAGTGTTACATATCGGTTAACGTGACAAAATTTCTACATAATATCACTAACCTTATTCAGAAACACTATCAACAAACTTCTAACCTGCTTTTTTGGTAGTATCTAAACAAAACGTTGTTGTTTTCTAAACAATCCTGTCGTTTGTAAGGAGACCCAAATAATATTAACTTAAGGATCCCAGTGATGATTAGGTAGGATGTCTTG
The DNA here is from genome assembly GCA_947359405.1 of Antitype chi. Classification (NCBI taxonomy): domain Eukaryota; kingdom Metazoa; phylum Arthropoda; class Insecta; order Lepidoptera; family Noctuidae; genus Antitype; species Antitype chi. Next base: position 2,676,612 of record OX375810.1, on the reverse strand, counting down.
AGGACCTCAAAGTACTCGAACAGTTTTTTCTTGACATTCGATCATGTAAAGCAATCGGCTATAAGAAAACCTTACATTTATCCGCACCCACCACTCGTAATTCACTGAATTAGAAGTAAAGGAGTACCTACTCATACCACTAAAGGCTATTTAGCCCCGCGGAGGGAGTTTTAGCTGGGATCTGTAATTTAGACCTAGACTAAAAGGAGTTAGCTGCTAAAGCAGGTCTACAAGGGCTTGTCAAATGAGCCGCCCTAGGATTGTATACCACTGTCCCTTTTGGAAGTAGTCTGAACTTGTGCCTCGTACCAAACGGTGATCACTACCAGTTTTCACCGCGTTGATCACAGAGACATCTTTGAATACTTGCTTCTTCGTCGACATAATGAAGTCAATCTCATTTTTGGTGGCACCATCAGGGCTCTGCCAGGTCCACTTTCTGTGCTCACGTTTTTTGAAGAAGGAGTTCATGATAAAGAGGCCTTCCTTCTCCATAAAACTAGCCAGTAGATGACCCCGGTGGTTCCTACGTCCAACCCCAAATTGCCCCACTCGCAACTCATCGCTTCGTTTGCCCACTTTCGCGTTGAAGTCCCCCATGACAACGGTGAAGTGAGTTTTGGAACCATGCATGTCTCTGAAAATATCCTCATACATGGTCTCCACCTCATCGTCGGGGTGTGACGAGGTCACCTGTATGACCTTCAGCGAATACTTTGCGGATATTCTGAGTATAACAAACACCATGGTCGACAAACTCTCGATCTTCACCACGTTGTTCATAAGGGACTTATGGACGATAAACGACACCACCTTGGGACTGCTGGTCGCCCTCCCGGAAATAGAGCAAGTTACCGGATTTGAGGATTATCGAGTCCTCTACCTCTCGTCGGACTCCAGAAAACCCTACTATATCCTACCGTAACCTGCTCAATTCTTCCTCGAGTTCGACGATCTTCTCGTCAGTCCGGAGTGTACGCGTGTTATATGTTCCCAGGTCCAGTTTTCGGTGATTGTGGTAGCCGGATATCTTCCGGGGACTGTTGGCACCCCTTGCCTCACCGTGGCCTTGACCGCTACCGTAGCCAAGGGTGCGGGCCGCCGGGCACTAGCGGACATTTATTTTTGGTGCTTGTCATGTTGGGGGGGCATTTTCAGTTGGGTTTGCCATAATCGCCACGCTTGGCAGGCGGGTTGGCGATCGCTGTATGGTTTTTAAAATGTATAGAGAACGTTGCTGCCCATTCTCTAGTAGTTCCCTTAGTCCGGCACAACACAATAGCCCATTAGAACATTGTTGCCCACAGTAGAACATTGCCCCTCCAAAATTAGAAATCCCTTTCTAATTTTGAATACTTATAGTTCCCACAAATACATCCACTTAACAATTTAAATCTGACAATTGTATTATTTAAAGCGAATTATAAATTAAATTAGTTGTTTTATTTTTTTAAACATGGTAACTAGGCCACGATTCATACTTTTTAAAGTTAATTTTAGTTAGGAATGAATGTGCTCAGATTAATTAGTCTGTCTTTGATGGGACCTCTTGAACTTTTAGAAGATTTAGGCGTTAATTTAAAGGTAATTAAAAATGGTAATGAAGATGTAATACATAAAGATAAGACAAAACAATTTAGTAAGTAAGTAAGTTTTTATGAAAAACTACCTTTGCGTTGCTAGTCTTAATTTTAATTCTTTCACCCGGAGGTGAATGCCATAAATGTATTTAGTATTAGTAGTAAGAAATATTTGTTAAATAATTAACCTTTAAGTAGTTCGTAATAAACGCTTGTCTTGAACAAACGTGTTTCCATTAACCTCCATACTTAGTGTCGTTTACACAAACGTGAGCGAGTAACTAGTCCCTACTTTTACAAAGATTGACCACTAAGTGGTGTATTAAAAAAAGGCTTTGCAAGAATACCCTCCATTTTTAATAAGGGTGGCAGAACTATAAAATGCCACCTGCTATGATATATATTATCTACGATTATAATATGAAAAACTTCTATTTAAAGGCGTAAACTATGTAATTAATTTATATTTTGAGAAATAAATTATTTCAACAATGTGCACAATAACAGATAGTGTTTCTTATTCTATTACTGTATACTATTAAAATTCATTATTGCAACCTATTCACTCAAAACGAATAAATATTATTCAAATTCTTTGTTCCCATGCATATTTTCTGTAAAATAATATCACTTAAATAGACATTACATAGCAGACGTAAGAAACTATAATTCATAAAAAAGAGATGAAAAAATATCTAAAATACAGTTTAGTATGCGATTAAGAAATATCAGTAAAGCCAAACAATATTTCATACGGTCAAAGCACTCATAACCACAAAAGTTTTTCATCATCATCATCATCATTTCAGCCGATAGATGTCCACTGCTGGACATAGGCCGCCCCCAACAAAAAAAAAATGGGGGGGTTTGCCATAATCGCCACGCTTGGCAGGCGGGTTGGCGATCGCAGTATGATGGTAAAATGCATAGAGAACGCCGCTACCCATTCTCTAGTAAGTCCCTTAGTCGCCTTTTACAAAAACCACGGGAAGAAATGGGATGGTGCTATTCTTTACGTCCGACACCACACGGAACAAAAAAAAAATAATCTAAAAATACGTATGTAATAATTTAATAAAGTATTATTTCACCTTTTGATTTTATAGTTAACTAGATTTCGCCAGCGGTTTCGCCCACGTGGTGGTCGCAGGAGAAAGTACTACCGCGATAAAAAACACCCTAGGTGTTAATCCAGGTTATTAAATTTCTGTGGGCCAAATTTCATCGCAATCCGTTCGGCCCTTTTTGCGTGATTGAGTAACAAACATCCAAACATCTGAACATTCAAAATTTCACATTATTAATAGTATTAGGATACAAATAAAAAGTAATAAATAATGATAGTGTAGATTCCAAACTACCTACTAAAAAAATACAATTAAAACAAGAATGCCTAAGCCATTAGTCCACAAATCCGTGATTATTTGGCGTGTGCTGCGAAAACTATTGATGATACCTAAAATATTGTTCTACATGTTTGCAATACTCATGATTACCTACAAAAAAAATCTGCAAGGCTGCATGTCCAACTATTATATTAAGTTGAGCAACAATAACCCCTTTTTGTTCAAATTAGTCCGTTAAAACATGAGAACGATAAAAGTGTTGATATTCTTATCATGATTATCAATCCTTATCCAATTAAATATTATGTGGTTATGGTGTAAGTATAATATTCAATAACAGAGTTTTGTAACTTTTACATTAAACTTTTTTCGATAGGATCCACAGTTTAGCCGTAAAATCAAAATCAAAAGTGATTTATTCAAACTAGGCTGGTTTCAGCATTTTTATTAACGTCAAAATTACATACGACAGTCCCCCAAAACGCCCGCCCTTCACAACTTCCTAGTTCTTTACCTGGCAAGAAGAAGTGGCGCAACAAACTCCCCAGGAGCACAGCTGTGTGTTATATTAGAAGAACTTGATTCTGTACAATGGTAGCTACGTAATCAACGTTACGAAACATAAAATGAAAATATTTGCCATAATTATGTCACCTAACAACACGCCAATGTACCAAAAAAATCATTAAAAAATGTTCTCAAGCAGAAATAAATAATAAAGAACAAAACATAAAGAGAACTTAAAATCTAAATTAAAGCCTTCAGACATAAAGGGCGCGCCCGTTTACGTATGCAATGTGGCATTATGTTCACATTCTCGTAGCTAGAAGTAACAAAAAATGTTAAACTAGGACCTTCGGAGTAAAATAAACAGTTAAAAACAATAATAAAACCATGGTCAGCAAGACGACCAGTCACCACAAGCAGCACCCGTTCACGAGCATAACGCAAAGATCAGCCATAACCCCTTCGCCATTTTTGAGGGAAGGAGGCAACCCGACCCCCGACGCTACCGCAAGCAGTGACATCTAAGGGAGCATGACGAACTTGCTGCCGGTTGCTCAGGCAAGAATAATATGATCAATTGTCGAGGTCGCTAGCTAACTACACTACTACTACTACTAAAGAAAATAAATCGGACCTCCCATACAAAATCAATCAGCTGACTAAGGATTTTGCATGGGCAGTCCGATATTTTTTTTCATATTTCGACCCATGTTCCTTGGAGAAAGTTGTTCAATTTCACGGGTACTTAATCACCCTGAAAAATTTAAACGGTGACTAAAAATTCACCTCGCAAAATCTAAGACTGCGTCTCATTAGCTCTATTATATCTTTCATTTTTGTCTTCGTAATCTGCATGTTGAGAAGGAGTTAATTTAGATGTTCTTATGTTTTTTTGAAACTTGGAGGTTAGTATGAAGTTGTTTGTTGATCAAAATATGATTCGCAACCGTAATATATTATATTTCAGTTATTATTTATTGTGTTACGGTCATTCACCTCTGTAGCCGAAATGACTGGGCACAAATCCAGACTCCGGGCAGCTACTGAGAAATTCCAGATAGAAATACCCAATAACACTGCGCGACCTGGGAATCAACTGTTTGTTCCTGTACGAGTATGAGGCCATGATTTAAAGCCTGATACGCTTAAAATATGACGTTAACGCACGGCAATAATAAAAGTTAATCAATTGACGAAATATCTCAATTTCGTAGGTACTAACAATTAAGAGAAGTCGTCGTAACAAATATTCTGCTGTAATGAGATCTTTTCATTGTTGACATATATACTATATCTTAACGCTATTGGCCTTCAGGACAGAATCGTGCAATCTCCTTTTTAAAATCCCCGACGCAAAAAGAGGGGTGTTATAAGTTTGACCGCTATGTGTGTCTATCTGTCTGTGTGTGTGTGGGTCTGTCTATCTGTCTGTGGCACCGTAGCTCTTAAACGGGTGAACCGATTTGGGTGCGATTAAAAAAAAATTAAAGGTAGGGTTTCTAGCGGTGGTTCTTAGACATGTTTCATCAAAATCGGTTCAGCCGTTTGAAGATTATCAGCTCTTTTCTTGTTGTTGAAGCGATTTGAGCATATTCCACGGGTCTGTTAAAGCCGAAATTTGGTATTCTATTACTTCTATGAAATTAGACGTACGTAGTTATCTTGAACTGATGTTGGAGCATCACCTGGAATTTCCATGATACCCAAGTTACTCACCAACAAACACCAGAAGTATTGTGTTTGGGCTTATTGAAAAGATCTCAATGAATAGGTTATAGATAAATGGTGATCAGGACGAGGAATGTGGATAAATTAAAAACAAACTTCACTGTGGGAAACATACGTAAATCTGCCCAGATTTAAGCGTGACATGTGTCTATCGTAGCATGTTAACTATTACTATATTATGTTTAAAAAGCAGGAAATAAAAGTTAAATAAAAATAATAAAAAACCCCCGGACCCGAACAAAAACCTCTAAAAAGTGAAAAATAAATAAATATTGGCCTTTTAAGTTGTAGGTAATATTTTGATCAAAGCATTGTCACGTCGGCGGGACGGTCAATGAAAACGTCAAACAGACGATGCCCAGCAGTAATTAATGTAAATAACTTTGCTATTCTAGAAAGGATAACACTTTCATTAGCCGTCCCCCAACGTGACAATGCTTTGATCAAAATATGACCTACAACTTATAAGGCCTTTTTTTACTTTTTAAAGGTTTTTGTTTGGGTCGGAGGTTTTTTAAATATTAAATGTAACATTTTTAATAAAAAAATTCTTTATTTTGGTTCTTACACAATTGAATTCTTTTAAATTTGCATCGTTGCTAAACTGGCATATCTCACTCACAAATGCGGTTGGCGTCAGTTGTGATTGAGCAGATGGGTTTATAAATAGCATAATATCTTTACTAAGATAAAGAAATATATTATTTTCTTACGTAATTTAATTATCATTACGCATTTTTTCTATAAACTTCTTGTCTGTGAACCTTAGGTCTACAGTATATTTTGGCTTTATATTAGAAGTGTACGGTCTCATCAACCGTAGGTACATTTACTTTGCGAACGCAGCAACCTACTTGGATGTCGTGCGTCACAAATATTATGCTATAATTAGAACGTTTTAAGCAAGGCGCATCGGGTCAGACAATAACTGTGGAATTAACCACTGGCCAAGAGAAAGAATCGCTACCACTTTAACTTGTTAACCTTCTACATTTGAATATAACTTTAAACTAAACTTGTGGTTCTCTCTGTGTACTCCGAAAACTACATCAACATTAACAAAGTAATAATGTACGGTACCTACAACCACTGGCTCCTACAAGAAGATTCTACCAGTTATGTCTGATTCGGCTGATTGCCTATGGTTCCTTATTAGTAACTGTTGAGTATGTGTGCGTGTGCCTACGCATCGTTAAGTATGTAAGCCAATAAACGTCAGTGCGTTACTAGCAAGCAATAGTTTCACTCGTCTGTCCTCATACTTAACAGTAACCGTTGTCCAACCATTCTGTAAATACTTATTTTTTACGATCGCCAATCGTATTTGACACTGACCTGCCAGTTATAAAAAACATAAGAAATTTTGAGTAACGGGGACTAGCGCATCCCCCTAGAAATGTGTTGCACTGGTCGTGCGCAGGTTCCCGCTGCGCTTGCCCCGCGCCCCGTCCCCGCCGCCGCGGCCTTCGCCGCCGCCCCGCCCTGCCGCCCTGCCCGCCCCGCCCGCCGGCCCGCCCCCCGGCCTGCCCCCCGCGCAGTACCCGGTGTTGCGCGCTGTGCCCCGGACGGACGAGCCGCCCGCCTCGCCGCTGAAGCTCGTCCGACCGGTCGATACTACACATGTAAGTTTATTAATAGTCGCAGTGCTTTGTTGCCCCGTGTGTGAGCTTTTGAGCATAGCTTATGTTAAACCCGAATAAAATAATTAATAGATAAAAAAAAAAACTAAAAAACACGCTTTAAAAACGAAACTAAAAAAGCAGAAAATAATTTCGCGTGTTTTTTTAAAATCTATTATTTATTTTCTATTTTTTAGTTCTGCTAACTACAAAAGCGTAATTTTTCAGATTTTATTAAAAAAAAAATGTATTGTCATCGGCCTTTGATAGTCTACAAAGTTTAAATGAAATCTGACCGTTTGAAGTGGGTCAAAATCAAGTCCAAAAAAAGAGTCGATTACAAACAAACATGCTTACAAACATACAGGTGAAGCTAATAAAAGCGTGTTAAAAATAAATATTTGAAGTTATTTCTTTATATTATTATTACAAAATGACTTTTTACTTTCTTTCGAAGTTAAATCTGAAAACCCAAGAACTGGTTTTAAGATTATGAACTTAATTTCGACGGTCGTAAAGTTCTTAGTAAAAATATTACAACTTCCGACTCAATAATTAAAATGAGTTTTAACTGGCTAAAAAGTCGTTTTGTAATGAGTTAACGCGTAAAATAAGTAGTGCGTGTATCCAGCAAACCATATTTCATTTCCATTTCTATCTAATTTTAAATAAGTGGACATCATACATAGATATTACAGCAAATAATTTATTTGATTATATCACTGTGCGAAAGTCCACCAAAGTGCAGTTAATCATAGTAATAACTCTGTGCACCGATTTGTCATAAAGGTTCAGCCGATATATTCTGTAAAAATCTCACCGTGAAAACTGAGGTGAAGTGAGCTTGAAGTGAGTTGTCAATAATGTTAATCCCTAGCATCAGAGGCCCTAGTGTAAGATTTTTTTACCATCTCAATCTAACGCATCGAGCGCGTTCAGCGCTCCGATTGGCCCTGGATTAGAGAAGGACCAATGGGATCGCTGAATGCGGTCGATGCGTTACATCGAGACGGTTAAAAGAAACTTTCTCTAGGCCCACGGGGAGAATGGACAGCAGACTTCACCTACGTTTTCACGGTGAGATTTTTACACAATAGCTTTGCAGTAATCAGTTACTATAGAGAAACAGTTACCTATTAGTTCACTATACATATTTTAATTCTTTAGTCATGTTATTTTAAGCTAAATTATGACGCGTATCGTGGGTCTAAAGTAGGTTACAGAGTAAGCAGAAAAATGTCCGGCGATGAGACCGTACAAACACACAATATTATTGTACTTCAGATATCCGTCCCCCTTCGGCATATAACCAAGCACGACATCCGCGTGATTCCGAGCGAGCGGCGGGAGATGCCCGCCATCAACAGTACCGTCAGTGAGCCGGGGGTCCCGGGGGGCGCGGTGACCGGCGTGGGGTCCGGCGCGGGGCCCGGCGGGTCCCTGCGGCGCCGATCGCCGCCGCCGGTCCGCGCGGGTGCGGGTGACATCGTGATGGGCGCGCAGGCGCACAGCGAGGCCACGCCCACGCGCGGCCACGCGCTCTCGCCCACCAGTGCCGTCAGGGGCATGTTCCCCACTTCCAAGTCCAGGAGCTTGAAGAAGAAGAGTTCCATTCTTGCTAGTGAGTCTACTTGCGTTTTGTATCGTTATAAAATAGAAAGAGGTTTCTATCTATAAATATTGTTACTCATTCATTGTTTTTTTTAAATATCTTTTCAGATGTAAAGTTTTTTGATCCATTGATGTTCCAGACTGCGTGAAATTATAACATTGTGCATCTACAGAGCGGCGCTCGGTGCCGGCGCGTGCGCTGGCAGCGCGTGGCGCGGCGGGCGGCGTGTGGCAGCGAGTGCGCGCGCGCACGGCCGCACAGCCGCGCTGGGCCCGGCGCCACCTGCTGCTCACGCACAGCCTGCTGTACGCCTACCGCACGCCCGAGGTGAGTGTATGTGTATAGAGCGCGTGGCAGCGCACGGCCGCACAGCCGCGCTGGGCCCGGCGCCACCTGCTGCTCACGCACAGCCTGCTGTACGCCTACCGCACGCCCGAGGTGAGTGTATGTGTATAGAGCGCGTGGCAGCGCACGGCCGCACAGCCGCGCTGGGCCCGGCGCCACCTGCTGCTCACGCACAGCCTGCTGTACGCCTACCGCACGCCCGAGGTGAGTGTATGTGTATAGAGCGCGTGGCAGCGCACGGCCGCACAGCCGCGCTGGGCCCGGCGCCACCTGCTGCTCACGCACAGCCTGCTGTACGCCTACCGCACGCCCGAGGTGAGTGTATGTGTATAGAGCGCGTGGCAGCGCACGGCCGCACAGCCGCGCTGGGCCCGGCGCCACCTGCTGCTCACGCACAGCCTGCTGTACGCCTACCGCACGCCCGAGGTGAGTGTATGTGTATAGAGCGCGTGGCAGCGCACGGCCGCACAGCCGCGCTGGGCCCGGCGCCACCTGCTGCTCACGCACAGCCTGCTGTACGCCTACCGCACGCCCGAGGTGAGTGTATGTGTATAGAGCGCGTGGCAGCGCACGGCCGCACAGCCGCGCTGGGCTTTAGCTGTTGAAACAGGCGTTGAAATTCGTGTCAATCAGGAGTACCAGAACATGGTGGTGTGCTACAGTAACAAGTATCATAGTGAAGCACTAAGTACCTACCTCCCGAATGCCCATCGTTATGTGATTCCTCCAGTTCATTTTGGCAACGACATCGTATTTTTTGTAGATAGGTAACTAACAATATCACTACTACGTTTCCTGATTTAATGAAACATAGTAAAGTAGTACCAATTTTAGAATCGAGTAGTAAGAGTGATCCCTCTAATTTATCTGTGCTTCCAGCATTCAGCAAAATTTATGAAAAAATTACGCTAGACCAGATTTTGTCACATTTTAACTCAAATGGGATTTTACATAGTCGACAGTTTGGTTTCACGAAAGGTAGGTCGATGACTGACGCGGGAGTAAAACTCATCAATCACATTTTGGAATCCTGGGAGAGTTCCCAGGATGCGATTGGCATTTTCTGTGACCTCTCAAAAGCGTTTAACTGCGTTGACCACAATACACTGATCAGTAAATTACACCACTACGGAATTCGTGGACAAGCTGCTGATCTTGTACTTTCTTATTTATCAAACAGGCAGCAAAAAGTAAACGTTAACGGGGCGACATCCTCGGGGTCTCTAGTTAAGATGGGCGTGCCTCAAGGTTCAATTCTTGGCCCTTTTTTATTTCTAGTTTATATTAATAAATAAATAAATAAATAATCCCTTTATTATCAGGCAACTAAGGCCCATAGATAAAATACACAAAATTATTCTTAAACAATAATAACAAACTAATACATATTAATAAACAGCTTAAAACTATAACTAAACACGTAAAGTCGTCGGCATCGTGTTTTGCTGCGAGGTGTCACGTAACCGTCCCCGGAAACGTCGATATACGACACCTTTCGGCCAAAAGTCCTCTTTCAAGCAGTGCTGTAGATGGTGCGTTGGAACTCGTACCACAAACCGACAACCGCCGTCCGTCCGTACCGTCGTATATTAATGACCTTCCCTATCTGATGGCTAACTTCTCGGATATAATTTTGCTCGCTGATGATATTTCTCTTATTTTTAGAATAGATAGAAAAGATACGGAAGTCTTACATGTCAACGAAAGCCTAGCTGTTCTATCGAAATGGTTTGCTGCTAATAATCTTTTACTCAATGCGAACAAAACTAAATGTCTTAAGTTCTCGTTACCAAATGTACCCCAAGTAGGTCTAAATTTAAAACTGGATGGCAAGAAACTAGATGCTATTTCGGAAACTGTATTTTTGGGAATTACTTTAGATTCAAAATTGCAATGGGGTGCCCATATTAGATCTCTTTCAAGCAGATTAAGCTCAGCTGCTTACGTAGTAAGAAAAATAAGGCAGTTGACTGATGTAGCCACAGCTAGGTTAGTATACTTTGATTATTTTCACAGTATTATGTCTTATGGCGTTCTGCTGGGGGGATCGGCAGCGGACGTAGATAAAATTTTTATTTTACAAAAAGGTCAATCCGCGCAATCTATAAAATGGGGCCTCGCGATTCTCTTAGAAACAAATTCAACGAAATTGATATACTAACTCTGCCTTCTCTTTATATCCTAGAAAATATCTTGTATGTTCGCAAAAACTTAGGTCTTTTAAAAAAAGATGTGATTTCCATAATCTAAATACATGTAGTAAAGGTGAAATTGTGATTCCAAATTAACTAAAACTAGCAAGTAATTTCTAATAAACAGTATCCGATTCTATAACAAGTTGCCAAAGTCGGTTACAGAACTTAGTGATGGAAAGTTTAAAACTCACATCAAAGTACCAAACGTGTCCTTATAAAAAAAGCGTATTATAAGATAAAAGACTACGTTGAAGACAGGAAAGTTTGGCATTAATTCCTTCTGGACATATGGCTTCCCTGGTACCTCATTAACAGCAAAACTGTGTGAAAGTCTATTAACTGCTCCCAAATTACAATGTTAATTTTTATTCTTTTTATTTTTTACAATGTCTGACATATTCTCGTCATTATTTGACATTATACATCAATTTTAATTTCTACTATTTATTATTAGTGATTGTCATGGAAGTCATGTCACTTGGTTAGGTTCATTTTATATAGGTAGATTCTTTTACATATTGTGAATAGGAGAACGTTGTAGGCCTTAGAGACTAGATCTGTAGACGATTTTCGATTTTATAAACTCGATAACATGTTCTTCTGTGTCTGCCCGCAGTGCTCGAAGGCGGACTGCATGATCTACCTGGAGGGCTGCACGGTGGCGGCGGCGGGCGAGGTGAAGTCCCGCGCGCACGCCTTCAAGGTGTACCACACCGGCACCGCCTTCTACTTCGCGGCCGACTCGCGCGACGCACAGCTGGCCTGGATCCAGCTCATCCACCGCGCCACGCTGCTGCCCTCGCTCGCCACGCATGTGAGTCAGGAACGGAGGACGGGCTTATAGAGGGAAGATTGCGCTACGCTTGCCGCGATCGGTTCGTGGATGGGTGGCCATCCGTTTCAATCGTTTGACAACCGTTACGGGTAGTCAATAGCCCAAAAAATATTGATAAGCTTAGTCTTACCGAGGAGTATCGTGATAACCAGTAACTCAGTTGTGGAAGTCAGATGGGCAGTCAACCCATGTCAAATATTGGTATTCAACTAGGTTAGACGGGAAGCCGACTCTCATATAGTTGGGAAAAGGCTAGGCAGATTTATACAGTTACGGCATGTAGCGATATGATAATGTAGCATCGTCGTGAATATTGCATATTTGTGTCTTGATACCCCACACTCACGTCTACTCATTGTTGTTTCAGACGGACATATCGAAGCAATTTTCCGAGACCGATTACTCCGAAACAGAGTCAGACACAGAGAGTCCTCACAAGGAGCGGGAGCGGTCCCGCGACCGCGACAAAGACAAGGACAAGGACAAGTCCAAGTTCGGCTCGTTGAAGAAACTGACGCACCGCATGCAGCGCAGCGAGTCGCACGAGAACGTGCCGCACTCCTCCACCAGCCTCGACCGCAAGTACCTGCGCTTCTTCTACCGGAACAAGAGCAAGGACGACGCCAAGCTCAAGGTGAGTGCTGCCAGTAACCCGGGTTACTATACTCTGATATCTTTGACGCACCGCATGTACGTGAGGCGTACAGGAGCGTGCCGCACAAGCCAAAGTAACGAACACATTCATATGCAAAAAAAAAACCAACTAAGTTAACTTAGCTTACTAATGTTCAAATCGCACAATTGTAGTCGTAAAGGAATCGTTTCCCACAGAAGGCGCAGGCGGGCGTGCCGGTGCCCACGGAGCACTACCGCAGCTACCGGCGCGTGGCCCCGCCTGCCTCGCCGCCCACCGGGCCCGCGGGCCCCGCCAGCCCCGGGCCCGGCCCGGCGGGCCCGCCGCGCGTCACGGTTGAGGGCGCGGACGAGGGCCCCAAGTCGCGCCGGCTGCCGAAGCCTATCAACTACATCCACGCGTCCAACCCTAACCTACTAGACTTCGATAAGAGCGATTTCGTCACTAAACCTACGCTGCACGTGCCTAAAACTCAACCTAAGGCGAGTACCTTAATGTTAAATGTTCTTAATAGTGTTATTTATATTAATTTAATTAATACACAATGGACATGGGACAATGGACGATTGAATCAATTCAATGTTCCGTAAAAATTGTTAAGCACTCACAGGCAGAGATTTTTTTTAATGAGAATAGATGCGAAGTTGTTTCTTTTCGGTGAAAGTGAATACCTTAGGTTAGTTTAAATCGACTTGTGTAAATGTACTTCATAAAAGATTGAAATGAATTGAATGAAGATTGGTTGTAAAAAGGAATTACGAGACTCTTCATTAGCGCGGTAACCAAAAAATGGCAGAATATCGTACACCGGTGTTCGCGAAGAACATTCATCCAAACATACCCTTGACATTCACCGACGGCTACCACCCTCACCCAGCACTGCAGCAAGTCTCCAGCACGCTCGCGACGTGCCAAGCCTCGTCCGCCCGAGCCTTGCCCGAGCCAGCCGTCCAAATGCCACGTCGTCAAAATGTTGTAACCGTCGATCTATTTCGTAATGTTTGTCTGTAAATAACACCATCTTCGGTGGATTTTGAAGTAATTGGCGTAAATCTTTCATGTAAACTAAAAAGAGGTTTGGACCCAATTTCGAACCTTGAGGAACGCCCATTTTCATTTATTCATTTCATTTAGCCTTACTAGAATTTAGGAGTGTTCTTAGTCAAGGCCTGTATTCTTAATTAATCCCATAGTGCTTAAGTTTTAGCAGGCTTGGTTTACGCAATCGAAGGTCTAAGAGAGGTCACAAAAGATTCAAATGGTATCATGTGCTTCGTGGCTGGTAACTTAGTCACATTTTTGATGTTGATGGAGCCAGTTGTATTAATAATGTTTTCCTTTTCCATTCTCTTTTAAATATTTTAGTTAGTGCATGATCTTATCGTACCACTCAACAATACTCCACATATCACTTACCGTCGTTTTTTTTATGGATAACGTGCCAAATATATAGCGACTCTCTTTAAACAAAATACTGTCTTGTGTTAACAGATCATGCACCCCTAAAATATAGGCTATGCTAGGTCTAGTTTAGGAGATAGGATCAATTTTTTGTACCTAATATATTTAAATTGCAAGATTATGACTTTGTGTGTCTGTCATGTTTCTAATGTATTTCTTTTAGTGACAAATAAACATTTTAATTTATTATTTAAATTATCATCAGCTGATTTTAAATAAAGAACTTTAGCTATTTTGCACATACTTTTAAAAGTTTTTGATTAGTTTGCAACAAACTGATGAAAGCTTGTATTATTTATGTTGCTTTAGTCCATATAATTGCAATGGTTTTTTTCCTGCCTTTACGAATACCTGGAGTCGCCCAGTCACTTGATTTATGCACCCAAAGACCAGCACGAGTAAAACCTAAATGTGCTCTTCCCCACACCTTAATAATCCCATTATTGTAAGTAACGAGTAGACGGGATACGATATGAGAAACGATTTTATTGTCATTTATAAAACAGTGTTATGAACACAAGGACACTGCGACTCACTTTACCTTGGCTGTGCGCGAAGCGAACTTTGAATAACACTTATAACTCAACACCTAACGTTTGATATCAAATGCCTACAGACGGAGAACCTAGTGGGATTCGTGACCCTGGAGCAGTTCATGCTGAAAAAGCAAGCGGAGGAGAGGCGACAGCTGTATACCAACCGAGTGCTGATGGGCGTGGAGCATCAGAACCGCGCCGCCGCGCAACACGACCTGATGCAGAGGCTCGACAACATCGGTATGTACGAGTCACATCCTAAATATGTTTGTCACCTTAATGTCTATTTTTGTCTGTTTATTGCGCCATGGAATCTGTTTTGCCGATTTAGCATTATTGCGCCGTGATGCCGCAGAATGACATTCATCTATTTTCTTTATTATTATTACATATGTCAGACCGAATCAAAAATGTGACGCTGACCCTGACTATTAAATGAGATAAAAAGGTCTTCTCCCTATTCTGTCTAAGGTATTCGAAAAAATTCTTTTGCTGAGACTAAAACCTTGGACGAAAACAAAATTATACCTGATCACCAATTTGGGTTTCGGGAAAAACATTCTACTGTAGAGCAAGTACATCGAGTGGTTCACAAAATAAGACAATCGCTAGAGAAAAAGGAGTATTGTTCTGCAGTATTCATTGACATCCAATAGGCATTCGATAGAGTCTGGCACAAAGGACTGCTGTACAAACTAAAAACCCTCCTGCCAAACTCATTCTACATGATCCTAAAATCTTACTTGGATCAAAGAAGATTCCAAGTAAAATACGAGGACTAACTATCAAAGCTGTACTACATCACCGCCTCAGTTCCACAAGGATCGGACCTTGGCCCAGTCCTTTACTCAATATATACGGCAGACTTGCCTGAAACAGAAAATGTTGTAACAGCAACATACGCAGATGACACTGCATGCCTTGCAAGTGACAGTAACCCTAGCAACGCATCGCAGAAACTACAGGAACAACTCAGTAAAGTTAGCTTGTGTCTTCAGAAGTGGAGAATTAAACCTAGTGTAACTAAATCGACACAAGTACCATTCACACTCCGGAAAGGCGACTGTCCACCTGTGCGTATGGAAGACAAACCGTTGCCAAGCAATAACAGCGTGAAATATCTCTGTCTACACCTGGATAGACGACTTACCTGGGCTAACCACATCAAAGTCAAGAAAACAGAAGCCACCTTACAATTCAAAATTCTATCTTGGTTACTCTGACGTCAATCTCGGCTGACCCTCAGTAACAAACTACTTGTCTACAAAGCTGTTATAAAGCCAATCTGGACCTACCGGATAGAGCTCTGGGGGCTGTGCTAGCAACTCCAATATCGAGATCCTCCAGAGATTTCGCCGCTTTAATACGGATCGCATCAAGGAGGCGATGGCTGTACTGAAGTCTCTTCAAAGGTGCCAGATCTACTATCGGTACATCGAGGTGCTGAAGTGTCTGTGCGAAAACGCTACTATGCCAGTCCGACTCCAGAACCAGACTTCGAAACCTATCCTTCTGCAGCGAGGTGTGAGACAGGGAGACGTTATCTCTCCGAAACTGTTCACCGCTGCACTGGAGGATGTCTTCAAAGTTCTGGACTGGAAAGGGGCTGGCATCAACATCAATGGCAACTACAACACTCACCTTCGGTTTGTCGATGATATAGTTGTCATGGCTGAGACCATGGACGACCTCAGTACAATGCTCGATGACCTCAGTAGAGCTTCCTAAAGAGTGGGTCTTAAACTGAACATGGACAAGACAAAGGTTATGTCAAATGCCACTCCCATGATGCTACACTCGCTACACTCGGAAGTTGTGGACGAGTACGTTTACCTAGGACAAACTGTCCAGTTAGGTAGGTCCAACTTCGAGAAAGAGATCAATCGTCGAATGCGACTCGGTTGGGCAGCGTTCGGGAAGCTACGCAATATCTTCTCGTCCCAAAAACCGCAGTGTCTCAAGACAAAAGTCTTTGACCAGTGCGTGTTGCCAGTGATGACCTATGGCACTGAAACGTGGTCGCTCACAATGTGCCTTATCAGAAGGCTAAAAGTCATCCAAAGGGCAATGGAGAGGGCTATGTTCGGAGTTTCCCTACGTGGTCGAATCAGGAATGAAGAGATCCGCAGGAGAACCAAGGCAACCGACATAGCCCGAAGAATTGCCAAACTTAAGTGGCAGTGGGCAGGGCACATTGCTCGCAGAACAGATGGCCGATGGGGCCGAAAAGTTCTGGCGTGGCGACCGCGTACTAGAAGACGTAGATTTGGAAGGCTTCCCACAAAGTAGATTGTTGACCTTGTGAAGGTCGCAGGAATCTGCTGAATGCGGGAAGCACGGAACCGGTCGAAGTGGAGGATCTAGGGGTAGGCATATGTCTAGCAGTGGACATCGGCTGAAATGATGATGCAATTCTCCGCTCAGTGCCGTAGCATCGAAAGGTATCGTGTCCCCAACTTGATAGAGGAAAGAATTTGAAAACTGACGAAGATATAAAAGATACGCCATACTATTGTGACCACACTTTATTTGAGTGCGATATTGTGTCACATACATTAGTGTGTGATATTATGTAGTCCTTCAGATCGTATTTTGGCCATGGCGGCCAATCTCAATGGAGACAAGCCTTCGGTGTGGGAGATATTATAGTGCACAAATGTGTCAGATACGGGCACTCCCTCTTCCCTCCGCGTCATAGACCAATGGGTACGGCAATCCGACACGACCAGATAGAGATCAGGCATAGAACCAACGGCAGTGTGTGATACTATGTTATTGTACAACGGATGACATTCATTCGTGATTTGTTCAAGCCTGTGTTTATGTTACCTTGTTGTTCCGTACAGTTCCAGACGTGATCTACGGCGAGGTGTGTGCAGGCGAAGGTGGCAGTACTGCCAGCTCTACAGGTGGCGGAAAACCTGTCTCAGTCAGGGGGAAAGATGGGTCAGTGCATGTTTATCAAAGTCCTTGTTATTTCCACTTACAATTGATTAAACTGGCATAGTTACAACAATAAACTATTTGACAGATCTTGTGTCGAGAAATGGTTCGGTTGCAGGTCGAACGTGTCATCTCACTTACACCACCACTACCTGAACCATTGCCGCGCAATATCTTGACAAGGTTATTAGAGACTACGAGCCTTGAGTTTCAACTTGGATACTGACATTTCTCTTGCTGTTACGTTACAGATACGAGAAGATAGTGTACCGCGACGAGTTGCCTCATGCACCCAGCGCGCACAGTGCGCACAGCCCGCACAGTAGCCACGCAGGCGGCAGTGCGCGTGCGCGCGCGCGGCGCTCTCCGCCGCCCGCGCCGGAGCGCTGGCGCGACTCGCTGCGCAGGAACGACAAGGTACAATGACCGCACAGTAGCCACGCAGGCGGCAGTGCGCGTGCGCGCGCGCGGCGCTCTCCGCCGCCCGCGCCGGAGCGCTGGCGCGACTCGCTGCGCAGGAACGACAAGGTACAATGACCGCACAGTAGCCACGCAGGCGGCAGTGCGCGTGCGCGCGCGCGGCGCTCTCCGCCGCCCGCGCCGGAGCGCTGGCGCGACTCGCTGCGCAGGAACGACAAGGTACAATGACCGCACAGTAGCCACGCAGGCGGCAGTGCGCGTGCGCGCGCGCGGCGCTCTCCGCCGCCCGCGCCGGAGCGCTGGCGCGACTCGCTGCGCAGGAACGACAAGGTACAATGACCGCACAGTAGCCACGCAGGCGGCAGTGCGCGTGCGCGCGCGCGGCGCTCTCCGCCGCCCGCGCCGGAGCGCTGGCGCGACTCGCTGCGCAGGAACGACAAGGTACAATGACCGCACAGTAGCCACGCAGGCGGCAGTGCGCGTGCGCGCGCGCGGCGCTCTCCGCCGCCCGCGCCGGAGCGCTGGCGCGACTCGCTGCGCAGGAACGACAAGGTACAATGACCGCACAGTAGCCACGCAGGCGGCAGTGCGCGTGCGCGCGCGCGGCGCTCTCCGCCGCCCGCGCCGGAGCGCTGGCGCGACTCGCTGCGCAGGAACGACAAGGTACAATGACCGCACAGTAGCCACGCAGGCGGCAGTGCGCGTGCGCGCGCGCGGCGCTCTCCGCCGCCCGCGCCGGAGCGCTGGCGCGACTCGCTGCGCAGGAACGACAAGGTACAATGACCGCACAGTAGCCACGCAGGCGGCAGTGCGCGTGCGCGCGCGCGGCGCTCTCCGCCGCCCGCGCCGGAGCGCTGGCGCGACTCGCTGCGCAGGAACGACAAGGTACAATGACCGCACAGTAGCCACGCAGGCGGCAGTGCGCGTGCGCGCGCGCGGCGCTCTCCGCCGCCCGCGCCGGAGCGCTGGCGCGACTCGCTGCGCAGGAACGACAAGGTACAATGACCGCACAGTAGCCACGCAGGCGGCAGTGCGCGTGCGCGCGCGCGGCGCTCTCCGCCGCCCGCGCCGGAGCGCTGGCGCGACTCGCTGCGCAGGAACGACAAGGTACAATGACCGCACAGTAGCCACGCAGGCGGCAGTGCGCGTGCGCGCGCGCGGCGCTCTCCGCCGCCCGCGCCGGAGCGCTGGCGCGACTCGCTGCGCAGGAACGACAAGGTACAATGACCGCACAGTAGCCACGCAGGCGGCAGTGCGCGTGCGCGCGCGCGGCGCTCTCCGCCGCCCGCGCCGGAGCGCTGGCGCGACTCGCTGCGCAGGAACGACAAGGTACAATGACCGCACAGTAGCCACGCAGGCGGCAGTGCGCGTTGGTATGGCTTGTAATGTCGAATCTGTTGCAAGGTCGTCATGCTCCCTGGCGGAACCACTTTTGCTTTAAAAAGTATAAGTAACATAATAAAAGTCAATAAAATTCTAGTCCCAAAAAAAAAGGTTGTATCTCTAGGTTTGATGTAAAATTTTATTTAAAGTGGTTGTGCTGTGGATAAACCACCATGATACATATATTTATTACTATACAAAGCATAGACAAATATATATTATCAAATAATTCTATAAAAACTCTATATTGAACTAGTACCCCCAAATCCTCAATCTCATTTAAATTTACGAACAAAATTGTGTCTCAAACTTTCTCTTGAAATAGTCCCTAAGCGCCTAGCTAGAGTAATGTTCCTAGCAAATAACGTTTACGTGAAATATCATACAATGCTCTTCCAATGGTACAGTTTATTAGTTTATTTTCTTGTGTTAAATTATTAGTTTTATTACAAGTATATTATAGAATAATAGATTAGTTATTGCGTTTAACATGTCCCTGCCCGGCCCGCAGGTGCACACGTGGCGCACAGACGCGCCGCAGAGCTCGCCGCGGGCACACCTGCAGCTGGCCGTAGACAGGTATGCCATGTTCTTCTTCATCTTTTCGTGGCGATGGTATTCGTATTCTTTCTTTCTTATGCCATGTTGTCGTTTCACGAATTAAGTCACTGGTTCGAAGATTGAGGTGGCTAGGCCAACAATCTATGAAAAACCGAATAAAGATAGGATATGTGCATATCCTATCTTTATTGGGTTTAAAAAAAAACTAACTCAATATCATATGTGAAAAAGTTCAAAAATTACAACAATTTATTCGTACAAATAGTCAGTGAAAAATAAATTAAGACTGTACTGTGTTTGTAGTAGATAGTAAAACTAAGTTTATGATAAGGTAAGGTAATTGGCAATGATTGTAAAATGTCGAAGTCTAGCGAGCCGCCTCTGCATTCCACGGTATTTACGAATTGACAGGTTATCGAGACTTCTTTAGGTTATCAGAATAATCAGAATAGTATTCCAGAACACATTCTCGTAATGATCACCATCTAAACAAGAATCGGTGATATTCTTTAGGTGGTACGAGGAATAAAACACGGTAAAACACAATTAATGGATTGCTTTTCTTTTTCCGTCTTGTTTTTTCTTCTTTTTGGGGTGGCCAAGATCTTTGTTTGAGAAGTCTGAAACTGTACACGTTTTGCCTACAAGATGGCTTGCACCAGTCGGACGAAATTTCATAAATGTTAAACTTCATTATTATCAATAAATTAGTGAGTGTGATTACCTACTACTACGTGGTGACTTACACTAATTAGAGACGGATCGTCAACAGTTTTACTTGTAAACACAAAATCAAAAAATACAGCGGGTACTGCGCATGCGGTCATGCCGAAAGACATGAAAAACGATTTTGTTTTATACTATGTGATGATGTTATGTTTCCAGCCGCAATAATACAGCGAGCGGCTCCCCGACGGGTACGGGGGCGCGGACTCGCTGGAGCGGCGCGGAGGGCGCGGGTGGCGCGGGGGGCGCGGGCGGGGCGCGCGGCGCGCACTACCCGCACCTGCAGTGCCCGCCCACGTTCCAGGCCGAGACCTACTCGCTGGCGCGCCTGCCGCCGCGCGCCGGCCACGACAGCGACGCCTAGCGCGGGGGGCGCGGGCGGGGCGCGCGGCGCGCACTACCCGCACCTGCAGTGCCCGCCCACGTTCCAGGCCGAGACCTACTCGCTGGCGCGCCTGCCGCCGCGCGCCGGCCACGACAGCGACGCCTAGCGCGGGGGGCGCGGGCGGGGCGCGCGGCGCGCACTACCCGCACCTGCAGTGCCCGCCCACGTTCCAGGCCGAGACCTACTCGCTGGCGCGCCTGCCGCCGCGCGCCGGCCACGACAGCGACGCCTAGCGCGGGGGGCGCGGGCGGGGCGCGCGGCGCGCACTACCCGCACCTGCAGTGCCCGCCCACGTTCCAGGCCGAGACCTACTCGCTGGCGCGCCTGCCGCCGCGCGCCGGCCACGACAGCGACGCCTAGCGCGGGGGGCGCGGGCGGGGCGCGCGGCGCGCACTACCCGCACCTGCAGTGCCCGCCCACGTTCCAGGCCGAGACCTACTCGCTGGCGCGCCTGCCGCCGCGCGCCGGCCACGACAGCGACGCCTAGCGCGGGGGGCGCGGGCGGGGCGCGCGGCGCGCACTACCCGCACCTGCAGTGCCCGCCCACGTTCCAGGCCGAGACCTACTCGCTGGCGCGCCTGCCGCCGCGCGCCGGCCACGACAGCGACGCCTAGCGCGGGGGGCGCGGGCGGGGCGCGCGGCGCGCACTACCCGCACCTGCAGTGCCCGCCCACGTTCCAGGCCGAGACCTACTCGCTGGCGCGCCTGCCGCCGCGCGCCGGCCACGACAGCGACGCCTAGCGCGGCCTCGCACGCACGGGTACACGCGCGTACGTGCAGCGGGGGCGAGCCAACTCGCCGAACGTTCGTGTCTATATGTGCATGTACCTGATTTTTCTCCTCCTATGGAACCGACTTTCTGTTCTTATCTATCTCGTGACTTAAATGGTCCACGTCCTCATTTAGTATGGATGGATACAGTATCACGTGAGCTGAAAGTTAACGACGCATCCACACGTTACAACAGTTTGTTCCACATCATTCCTACTTCCAGGAAACAAATTTTTCAATACATCATTATTGGGAAAATTGCAGCAATAAATAACTCACAAATTATATTAAATATATTAAAGGAAATATTGAAATCACACATCGATGAAATACATATTTATCACAAAATATATAATGCTACGCTCAATTATTTTATATTTCAAATAATTAGAAGTAAGCAAAATCACCGCTAAGATAAAATTAAAGTTTAAACAAAAATAATATGTGCGATATAAAATTGAAAGTAATTGAAAACATATCGACGAATACAAGTCATCTCTGATACTATTAAAATTAAAAAAAAAACAACAGTATTTAATTAAACGAAATATTCACATTATGAGAGAAAACAATCGTCGCTGCAATAAAATTATGAATGAAATTTGTGTCGTAATTATGCTCAAATTTTCAGTTAAATATATTGTTACCCCTAGAGCTTATACCTATAATTTTATTGAAAGTTACTAAACGAATACTCGTTAAATTGTATGATAATAATATGGACTATTTAGAGTGTATCGCCTCATCTGCAAACAAATTCTTCCCTCAGCTTCTCGCAGTCCACAGCTGAACATGTCTTCCAACAACTATTTACCTAACAAATGCTTACTTCCAGATTTTAACTTTTTATATACTTCCATAACTGTTATTTATTCACGCGCTACTCACTTAGGCCGTTGGTCCGTCACCACCGTCAACCAAACGTCAACAAGAAACTAGATTATTCGGACCGAACGTATGTCCGGTGAAGGCCATTGTAAAGTCCACCGTGACTGAACTCTGCGGTTCATTATGTTATGACTTGCGGTGGACATGCGGGCATAGTAAATGTATGTCTCGCTACTTCGGCGCTATCATATCGTACTCGTTAGACTTTGACGTGCCGTTGACGGTGGCGGTGGACAACCGACAGATTAAGTTCTCCGGTGCTAGGCCTAGTAAACCCCAAACGTTCAAAGTACCTAGTACCTTGCTGTTTGTGAATCTATCGATAATGTATGTCACAGCGCAGCTTCTCAGTATAATAATATATGTATCGATGTTTTCCAGAATATAATGTATCACAACATATATAATCTCATTAGTAATTACTAAACAATCGAACTCGTAGCTTTTCTGCTAAGCCCCATCTTCATGTAAACAAAAGCTGCGCAACATGTTTCAGCAACATGTTTTTGTGTTACACGTCCAATATTGCGTAACTTATGATCATGATTACGGGGCTTAACGCTACCGTGTATTTTAAGTAATGTGTAAAATTGTACATATAGTGGATGTATGTGTGAGTGGTGCAAAGGTTAGCGTCCGAAATGTATTCTAATATGTATAGTTATATCATGTTGATTAGGTGTTTACCTGAAGCAAATGTTGTACGACCGCCCCTCGATCACCGCTACGTGTAAATTTACTTAAATGTGGTTGTAGTTCTATACTTACGACACTCTATTATAAGTGGTGTAAATTAAAAGTCTCCAATTTCATTCCAAACCTTTCCGTAATGTATTGGTGTCGGGTTTACTTTAGCCGGCGGACCTCAGAATATTTAGAAAATGATTCGAGATATTTGTAGCGTAAAATAAAAGAATGTAACTAGATACTTTATTTTATATAAAAATTTGTGTGGTAAGATGTGGATTGGTAAGCGGTAAGCACCTCACTAACGCCTATATCATTCGATGTCAGTATTCGCCAGACACGTCAAAGTTACGTTGAACTTCGCGCTGTTTCGAAAAGCTGACTGTATCATAAATATGCCAAAAAAAATATCCAAATTGCTAATATTCTAGTTCTACAAATGAGGCACCACTCGTGGGGATGCTGCCGCTGCCGCTGCCAATTCCGCTTTTACAATTTATTGTAACACGCGCGTCACGGTGCGTACAATGACGTTTGTTGACGTGGAACGAAAGTTCAAGATGAAATTTTTGGCGAACGTAGAATATATATATTAAAAAAAAAGGTTCCCACAAATTGAGAACCTCCTCCTTTTTGAAGTCGGTTCAAAAAAAGTCTTAATCTGTGATCTGAATACTTACATTTTGTTTTGCTTTTGTGATGCGACGGTAAAATTGTGACGTCACTTGGCGTGCTACAGTAAATTGTAAAAGTACTCGATGACGTAGGTATGTATACAAAGTCAAACAAGTCTGAAGTCGGCCTCGAGCCGACGCGGGGCGCGCCACATAGAGGGCGCTAGTTTCTACTAACTGGATAGATATACTTTATAAAAATGTGCTTTAAGGAATACACCATAGCGACTAAATTATTTAATCATGGCTTCCATCTTATAATGTTTTTTTATAGCAAGATTTTTGAAATGAGTATTGTTTAGGATTTATGTAGCATATGAATGAATACAGCTGTATGAGGCAGTCTGTGCACAATCCAGTGTATTAGCAGATTACGACGTCACATTCGACTGAGTTGCGAGCTTCGTCTCGTGCAGGGTACTATCAACCCGTCGTAGATCATTAATATTATGTTTTATTTTACAAAGCCGCCTCACCACTTCCTAGTATATCAGTCGGTGACTACATAGAGGACCTTGTCAATGCATACCAGTCTTAACGATTTAAAAAAAAGTGGTGATGCGGCGTTATATCACTTAGGTATACAATTTTATGATACTTAGATAAATAAATTGGTGTCCTATTTTAAAATCAACGCTTTTAACAAGCTCTATGTCGACTGTTTCGAGGAATTTTATTTTTATTAGATGTGATAAGAGAAATAATTTCATCGTAAGCATAAATTATTGTTTTACAAAAAGCAATGAAAATGTCCACACATGTTCGATTACGCGTGTATTCGTAATACGTACAATGTTATGAATGACTATTAAATATTTTTTATACAAAATGATGGCGCGTTTAATTTGACCATGATCTCGTTTAATCTGCCTAGTATTTTCCCAAATATATTGGGGTCGGCTTTCAGTCAACCGGATGCAGCTAAATACCAGTATTTACATGAAGCGATTGCCTCTCTGACCTCCACAACCCAGTTACTGGGAAAAACGGTACCTACTCCTTGGTAAAACATGTTGTCAAATAAATAATAGATAAAAAAAACACGCTTTAAAAACCAAACTAAAAAAGCAGAAAATAATTTCAAAAAGGGGTGCTTGATACTAATCGATTATAAAAATAACTCAAAGAGCACCCCACGCTTTTTTTAAATTATTTTCTGCTTTTTTAGTTTAGTTTATAAAGCGTGTTTTTTAGTTTTTTTAATGTATTATTTATTTTCTATTTTTTAGTTCTGCTAACTACACATTTTTTTTTTCGCTTCAATAACAATTATAATTAGTTAAACACAAAGCAAAGCTAATAATATGTACAGGTATATAAAAAAGAAAATAATCATAATTAAGTTTATTAAATTGTCATCTATCAATTGTATACTACAAGTTAAGTTATTGAATTGTCATCGGTCCTCGATAAGTCTACAAAGTTTAAATGAAATCTGACCGTTTGAAGTAGGTCAAAATCAAGTCCAAAAGAGTCGGTTAAAGAGTCTGGTCGGTGTCGGTTTGATGTTTGGTGAATCTAATAAAAGCGTGTTAATTATCGGGGTTCTGACCACCCGTAACGACTGTCAAATATCCACGAATGACAGCCGGGACCAATGCTACGTCCGAGGCACGAAGGGATTTCGGTATGTAACGGTTGTCACCTATCCACAGACCAACCGCGGCAAGCGAAGCGTAACTTAACGGATCGACCCGTGCTGCCATTATTACTTATGCACGAGCCCCTCCGTTCTTTTGACTATGTTCTAGTACTCCTTTATTCGTCAAGTTGGGTCTTGTCAGTGTATAAGAAAGCAGGCGAATAATTGTTCTCCGCTTATAATTACCGACCGCACATAAATGAGAATTAGCAGCTAGCTCAGTGATCCCGCTCTTGTATGTGCTAATTCACTTTTTCAGTAGTGCTGTTCTATATAAAAAAATCCGTGATACCTTGGATGAAGTGAGCTGTCATTAGTAGGTATTAATCCCTAGCATCAGATGGATTGACAGATAACTTCACGGTCACTTCACCTCAGTTCTCACGGTGAGATTTTTACAGAATACATCGGCTGTAGGTGTGATTATCTCCTTTTTTAATTTCACAAGTCTCATTTCATATTTCGTTTAGATTTTTGGTCGTACCTACTTGGAGCAATTATTCAAATTGTCTGCAAATAAGTGGGTACCTAGGTAGTTGTCGAGGGTCCTAGTGTTGCTGCAGGTGAAATTGTGTCTGTAGGGACATGTTCATGCGACTTGCAAGGTACCTATTATAAAAACCGGTCTAGTGTGAGTCGGACTTACACACGAAGGGTTCCGTACCACAAGGCAAAAAATGCCGAAATAAAAAAAGCTTCTTTTATGGAGACCCCTTTTTTTGAGGGTGGGAAATCATCAAATAACTTCTCCCGCTCGGGGTGGAGCAGGAGGGCGTGCCAGACTTTTATTGACTAAAACCCCCCGTGTTCCTTCAGTTGCCTGTGTGCCAAGGGCCACGGTAGGTATCTCTTTCGAACAACCCGAAGCCCTGGCAGGCATCGGCCCTTGCGGACCCCACCAGTTGGTGCTGACATCTCTTTGAGGCGCGCGTGGAACACAATATACGGATCATGAGATACAGCCCGCTGACAGACAGACGGACGGACAGCGGAGGCTTAGTATTAGGGTCCCGTGGGTTACCCTTCGGGTACGGAACCCTAAAAACTTGTTATTAATCCGAGCCCTCATTTTCGTGCTTTGCTAATGTCGCAATTGAATAATAATTAGTGCTTCTGAAACGAAACGAAGTGTGAGCTGCTAAAACTCATTCTATTGTCATTACAAAACTACTAATGTGAGTTGCATTGCTGGTGTGTTGTAACTTGTACGGACTAATGCATTTTGGACACATGCGTTGAAATCTAACAGAATAATATGAACATGTAGGTACTGATCCGCATAGGTAAGCCAGTCTACTGTTAGACATGGGCCATGTTAACGAACGGTAACAGATAGAATCAAGTTGATTTTCTGACTCCTAGTCCTAAAATAATTATAATAATTTAACGTTTTATCTATTTCTGGTTTCGGGTCATCACTTCATGCAAAATTGCAAAGGTAAGAAATCAGTTATACATTACAAATATTCATAATTAAATATTTAGTTTAATTATTTTTGCTGAACAGTTTTTACAATTGACTTCCTTTTTTACGTACCTATGTATGGCCGGTTGTGAAAACGTGAGTGGAAGGAACACTAGGGTTTTTGGTACATATTGTATAGGTATAATAAAAATCTTAAATAATCGTAAATTTTCTTAAACTAGGTAGTTAGGTACGCTATACGTCAAAGGTGAGGAAGACATTTTAGGGCAAAATACCAAAGAACACGCGAACGAAAGAAGTCGCGGGCGGGCGAATTGCTGGATAAAATAATAAGGCAACATCATTTTTACCCGACGGCAACTTCAAAAAGGAGGAGATTCTCAATTCGACTGTTTTTTTTTGTGTAGGTACAGGTACCTACCTACAGGATGAAAAATGGAATGGGTACGCAAAAATGTTTATATTGGGATAGTAAATGAAAAAAAAAAACAATTAAATTCGAGAGATAAACGCGTAGTGACATTTTGATAGTCGGCTACGCGGTGGAGATAAGTTTGCGACGCCGCGCCGCGCCGTAGCAACGTTTCAGATACTGAATTACAACGAGAAAGTGCAAGCATAGATCATGCACTCTCCTACCAGTGTGCCTAGCTACAACGATTAGAATGTACCTCGGGAGCAGAGGCGTATGCACAGAGTTTTTAGACAGAGAAGGCAGAAAAAAAAAAAACAGAATAAGTAACCGATTGTTCTACCTACAGTCCTATACATATGAGGCAATTAAAATAATCATATTGTTTTTTTTATCGAATTTACGATTGATTTACCTTTAGTTTGTATTATCTAATTGCAAATCCGGTGTAAACTACTTTTCACGATAACCTTTTTTTTTTCACCGAAAGATAGTTTTGAAAACGCATATTTTTTTCTTTTCTCTATAAGTACACACCGCCTGAACAACTTTCACAGTTAATATTGCCTATTTTTCACACTATTAGCAACGTTACAATCTTAAGTACATGCTATCATAGCTCACAACTAAAACAATTATATCAAAACAAACAATGGCGTCGGAATATAAAAATAATATGACAAAAAAGTAATAGGATGTAGCGAAAATTCAATGAAACAATACTAGGTATTTTTTTTAATATTCGCATAACCAACTTTGTTCGGAAAACTTCAGTAAGTTTCGAAATTCGTCTTGGAGTAAAAAACACATTGACTTCTCTGTACGGTCGTGTACGTTATTTGTTACAATGTGTGCCACGTATGTATAGGAACGCACAATAAATAAATCGGCATGACCACGAGAGCAAACATACATTAAGACGTGAATAGTTCGTGTCTCTCCCGAGGCACTCAGCGGCGCTAGTGCATCGCAATGCGAAGTTGCGTCAAATCGTCAAATAAATTGTACATGATACGAACGAGCAGGCATCGATGATATTAATGATTCGACCGACGCTCGACAGGTGGAGCTGATTTATAAATAAAGATTTTGTTGTTGATTGATAATATTTTTAAATATTTATCTGATTTAGGTAGGGTAGGCAGTGTCTTTCTGTCTTTATGGACTGCACGCTACTGCTCGGGAGTACTAGGTAGGTATGTACGACGTAGGTGGTATTGCACTCGAACATTGATCCTCTAATCCCTGGAGAGACTGTAGGTATGTGCGGATGTTGTCTCGGAACTGTCACCGTTATTAATCAAAAGAGACGTCTAATGTTCTGTTACACGAAGATATAACTAGACAAATCAGTCACAGTATTTAGGTATCTAACTAATAGACTGCTGATAATTATTATTGTTAGTGTAGCGGAGAATCAGAATAGTTATAGTCATTTCGCCTGTTCGCGTCCATTTAGTGCAGTTGGCAAGTTTGACGGCGATAATAAAAATATCCCAGCGCTAATTTCTATGAAAAATTTATGTAATGTGTTCATTATATAGTCTATTTTAAGATTAACTTTCAGTTTTATTCGAAATATTTTGTGTTTTTTTTTTTAAATAGATAAACATCAGAATTAGGCGTTTTACCCAGTTTGCGTCCACAAAATCCGAATTGCGTCCACCCGTGGACCACTTCGCGTCCACCAGCTTAGAAAAGGAATATAGGGGTGATAGTTTTAAGAATTTGTGAAGAAAGATTGTATTTTAACAATTTCTTTATTAAACATCAACATTATTTTCATTAAAAACATCACTTTAATAAATAAAAATAATTCTTCTGGCTTTATTTGGTGTAAGTTTTTGCACCCTCTTGGACCTAAAACTTTTCCTGTTTTTGGACAAAGAGCAAAACCACTTTCGTCCCCATTAAAAATTATTTTTGGGTCACTCAAAATATTTTTTTGGTGTATACTATCCAAATATTCCTCTAATTCTCTAAACCACAATCTGGTTGACTCTTCTGTGACCTTTATTAATACCCTCCGCATTTTTAAGTAAGATTTCTTTATTTCTGGCCAAAAAAAAAATCAACTCATCTTAAATAGAAAAAAAAAATAAGAATGAAAGAAATTACTCATTTCATTTAAAAATAGAATTATAAACACGTATTCTTAATAAAAAATGTACATTAATAATAATTAATACATTTTAAATTATATTTACAAGCAAGTCAATTGTATTTAATTACCGAAAATAGTGGACACAATTTGGTTTATTATTATCCCCTGTAGTTATAGTTTGCGTCCATTGCGGACGCAAAGTGGATGTTTTGTAAATTCGATGTAGTAATTCGCGTCCACCTTATTTTATTCGTTAAATATAAAAAACATAAGCAAATTCATAATTAATATTATTCCTTTTTTCATTATAAAAGTCTAGAAACAGCTATGTATCCTAAAATTCACATAAAACAATAAAAAACTTACCATCGAACGGGCCGCTGCACACTATTTTTTATCTAAAAATCCCCCGCGTACGCACTCCCTTGATAAACGGCCAGACTAACTATTTTTTTAAACGGGATTGTTTTGGCGCACGGACCTTTTGTCCATCTGTGCGTGCCTCTTATACATTAAGGTATTAGCGGTAATGACTTGTCGTTTGATTGGTGTGTTAGTTTACTTATTTTCGACGATTTTTAAAGGGAGATCCGTAAAATGGACGCGAATTGGGCGATGGACGCGAACAGGCGAAATGACCTTCGTACATCGGGCGGTAAGAACGATGTATGCTTGATTATATTTTATTCATAAATTTTAAAACAGTATCGGATCTAATAATACGGTATGCAGATACGATCCCAGAAGCGGGAGGCTCCCGAGCATGTACTCGTTTTGTACGAGATACGTGACGGACAACCAGACCCCTCCCGCTCTCCGCGCACCACCCGCCCTCGCAATCCAAATAAATAATATATTATGTATACATACGTATAAATTGGATCGAGAAGCGATTGCTCCAGCTCCGCGGGGACTTGAATTACGGTGAAGACATTCACCTTAAAATATTGGTACGTTCGTGCACCGCTCGATTTATGTAGGATCGCACTCGCGCGCGCCGCCGCGACCTGCCCGCGGTACATACCTACGACCGAAGCCGCGCACAGGACGCCTCCGCACTTACGATAAATCCGCGGGATTCGTTTAAGCGAATTTCCTACAAATCAAAGAGAATGGCCCGACTCGCAGTTTAATTTTAATCCCATTTGTCCTTTTGCTTAGTTAGAAATGGCTACCAAGTCTTACTTACGCATCTGTTAAATTCTAAATCCTATTAAGTAGCTGTCTTCATCTAGAGTATTTACCTAGGCAGAAACCAGCAGCTGTAGTACATGCAGTGGTACGGATATCTACTAGCAGCAGTTTGTCTACCTCTTCAAATTGTAGTGCGTTCGTTGTATTTGAGGAATGGTGATGATCACCATCAATGTTAGTAAGTAGGTAGACGAATTCAGAACTGTATCATATAGCAAACCTGATCAATAAATCCATGATTGTTTCCATTGGCTTCGGTGTCCGCAGGCTGTGCAGTCTCGTTCACATTAATTCCCCGGCGGCGCGGCGACACAAAACGGCCGGGACTCATTTGAATACGCGTTTGTCTGTTGTTTAATGCTAATTCTGGTATCGGCTAGTAGCACACATGCACGACAACGACGGGCACGCAGGCACGTAGCCTTCTGTGGGACACCACAGAATAACTGATTTATTACCTAATCTAGGTATAATAAGTAGGTACTTAATGTTTTCATTGATTAGAGTGTTGCTGGACTAATCTTAGCTCAGAAGTACCTACGTTCAGCACACGCACTTCGTTAATCTTAGCAAAGTGTTGTGGCACTTGGTGGAAAAAAGTAAGGCGATCGCCTGGTTGTAAACGTAGAGCTAAGTTCGGTACTTCACAGACCAGGTGAGTACTTTCTCTACCATTGATTGTTTAGTAGATATAATATTGACATAAGAAGTTTTCTGTGTCCACCTCAAAGTACACGCTAACCTGAGCCTTTTTAGACCAACACACTTGTGACCCAATATTTACGTGCGTACCGATCTGGAAAGACTGTCGTACCTATAAGTTGCATCTTAAATTCTCAAGGGTCCCGCGGTTTGGTTTGTGCGATATAAATGACATAAGAAATAAATGGAATCCTTATTTTCATGCTGATTCTTGTGATGATACGAACAGTTCCTCTGAGAAAAACTAGTCTTAGAATAAGAAGTTGATATAGACGTACCTACGTTTGTGTGATTGTCATAATAGTATATCACGAGAAACACTCCACGATCGCAACACTCCGGCGTACAGGTACATATATACGAGACTGTTTCTTTTCACTAAATAATACACGGCCCATACATCGGCATCGCTCGACATAATACATATTAAATAGCCGTCAGTTCGGAGCACTCTCGCCGATTACCTCTCATATCAGATTTCTTACGGTGCGGGCGGATAAAAAACGCACTTATCATTGGAGGCTGTGACTTATGACTTCAATCTAATCGCGCAGCTATTTGTGGAGCTTTTAGATGATCACGAGGAAGATTGTTCAAATGATTGAGAAATACACAATTTCGTTATGTTGCTTATTGATCGACGGATACCTATTTGGCATTGCCAAAATCTTGGTGAAATAAACCATAAAAGTTGACAAAACTAATTTTTGTCACTAACCTATCACCGGATTTATGTTGATAAATTGATGTCCTAAAAACCTAATCAACAGTCCGTCTGAACGGAATGCCTATATTTCTAGTGAGAGTGAACTCATAATGCAGTACCTACATTAAGTGCCGATCCGCGATAATTCAGCAAATATAATCTAATACATATATGAATATTTCGCTGATAATAACTGCATGGCACGCTCAGCCTCTGTATCAATATCGGTATAATTTCGCTATTATGGGCGCAGCTCCGGTATTTTCCCATCCGTCAAGCGAGACGGTTTCTCGTAGATATTTGCTGTGTAAGCTGTGTATGCACTGGAACATTAAAAAAGAACGTACAGAAGATCCATCGTGATAACCGACATAATATTTTTTATTAAATGATAAATAAATAAACCGTTTCCGCTGGTGTAATGCTACCTATATGATATTTTTTATGTACCTACCTGTTACCTTACTGCTTCTGGTGCCTAGGTCCCTTTCAAACTGAAATAAAACAGTCAGGAGATAAACTTACTTAAGGGTACCTATTGGTGCGGGTTGTTCGAAAGAGATACCGCGGCCCCTAGCACACAGGCAACTGAGGGAACACGGGTGGGTTTTAGTCAGTAAAAGTCTGACACGCCCTCCCGCTCCACCCAGAGCGGGAGAAGTTATTTGATGATTTCCCACCCAAAAAAAAAAGGTACCTATTTAAAAAATTACATAATAATTGGTTTGAAGGATTTCATCTCCCGCTCGCAGTGTCTCCTTTATCGTCGTTTGTAAAGTTATATTAAACTATTTCATTTGATTTTAGATAAGGTTGACTACTGGGGTCTGATGTCATTATTCAGATTGCAACTTTAGCGCTCGGACCTTCTGCACGTGTAGTTAACGCGACGGGTCCCGGGTAGGCAGTATCGTGTTGATTCAGCTCGAACTGTCGATGCGTCACAAGCCGGTGTTTGCGGAGAGATGCACCACACACACGTACCTACATACTAACGTTGGTACACACTGCTCACTGCTCCGTGCTTCGGTGACGGGTGCGCGTGTCTTGATGTCTTGCACCGCTGGCCCACTCAAGCGGCTCTTCGTTTTCGTTTTGTAGCTATCGTTCTGTTAACTGATGTGTATTTTATACTGTTCTCCTAAGTTCAGGTAACACTAGTTCTCACGCTCACGTACTAAACCAAAAAATCTGGCACCGAAAATTCTCTGTTAGTAAAAGCATAGTACCTGCACTTCCTCAAATTTGCATGTGCTTCGCATACCACTTTAGAAGTCGGGGCTGGCTAGAGACTTCATTTTTGGGGCACGTGTCGGTCTTGTGTCACTTTTTGCTGCTGAGACGATATACAGTTAGGTACCTACTTGAAACTAGAATTATTCATCACTAGCTTTTGCCCGCGACTTCATACGCGTGGACTTTAGAATCAAGTAGATAATAATTTTTTTTAAATTATATATAGCCTATTTTTTAAGTTAGACCTCTCGGAATACATCATTGAAAACTGCATTCAATTCCATGCAGTGGTTTTTGCGTGATGTGGTAACAAACATACAGACAGACAAAAATTCTAAAAACCGTTGTTTTGGCTTCTGTTGCTCTAATAAAGACCCCCATACTATTTTTTCTTCAATATCTTTAATGTACAGACATCGGCCTGTTACAATTTTATTATTTGTATAGATGTTGTAGATTACTTGTTTATCTAGAAACTTCTGTTGCCTAGCGACCGATGATTATTGTCTTTGAGTTGTGAGCATGATGTGTGCACACCCGCTTGTGGTATATATGTTCCTTAGTGCACACTGTAGTAGTAATATGTGTGTGTGCGCATTTGAGTAAATTGTCCAGCACCCTGCGTAACGCACGATTAATAATAAATCTGTTTCAAAACGAAACAGATTGCTGAACCATTGCTTCATATGTTCTAAAAATGTGTCTGCTCAACAACGTTGATCGCGAAGTGAATGTTGTAGAACTGTCAAAATGAAACAGATTATTATTAGATAATCGTGTGTTACGCGACTAGGATGCTGTCTTCATCGAGCACTATAGCGTGAAAGAGCTATGCGACGGCGATCTAACTCAAAGAAAGACATGGTCGTGAGTTCGAATCCAACGACGATCTTTAACACTTAAAAAGTTAAAACTGGATGATATTATACCATAGAATCTCTATAATTATATTATGCTGACATCAATTTAAATACTTCACATTAATGATTTTCTGAATTGACTTTTGAAATGAAATTAAATTGACTTTGAATTGTATTCAAATTAATTAAATTTGCTTCCATGCACAATTATCAACTCCAATAATTATATTTTTTATTATATACCAGTAAGAAACAGTGAGTCGTTGCAATAGAAATGGTTCAGTGGTGTCCTGATGGTACTGATGATAATTTATATGGGTGGATGGTTATTTAGGGTACGGTGTAGGTACTACTTGTTTTATGTGATTAAATCATTTTTGTATTCGTTGTATTCTAAGCACCCTTGTTCCTGTGAGAACTATGCGACTTTGTTTGTTTGTTTGACATCGATACTTCGACAGTGTCACAAACGAAAGGCCTGAGTGGAACTATTATAATTATGATTGGATTAGCTTTGACGTCGTTTCGGTGAGCGGTTACGAGTCTGCATATGAGCAGGTCATGTAATTATGAGCGTAATGTATCACTTGATGAGGTGAGATTGGATCAGCCGTTATTATGGTGATATTGCTAAACTCGTATCAGCTTCTGTCAGCCGTTGTACTAGGCTGAGCTTGTGTATACCTTGTGTTCCCGTATTATGAAAATTAAAGTTTGGTACACATTCTGATCGGTTAAAAAAGTTCTTAGTTGTACCTATAATTCTGTTATTTTCTTCTTGTCTGTTTATAAATGTGTGTACATAAATGGTTTAATAAAATAAATAAAAATGTATGTAAGTAGTTGGTTATTGATTTCTCTGAGTCATGTAACTATAATTTGGACGAATCAAGCCCACAACAGAATATTTTATTTGAATCCGACAAGTTAATTTAAAAGTAGGTAAGAGAACAGGACAACTCAAGCATCTCGTCGTACTAAAACAATGGCGTTTGCTCCAAGAATTGTATTTAACTAGTAAACAGACTTAAACAGTATAATAGTTTACCAACTTTAAATAGAAACCATTGAAACTTAAACTTACATTCATTTCACTTACTTGTTTTGATTATTACAAAGGGCGCGCGGCGTAACTCCCGCTTGACCCGTTTTACGGAGAGCCCATACAATAAAGTTTGCAACAAATACAGTCGTTACTGGGATGAGCTCGTAAAAATAATACCTTCGAGTCGCGCTCATTGTAAACGAGCCAAGTTTTTCTATTTCCTGCGCGCTCCCCCCTGCCCCACCTCTGTCGAGCCCTTCCCGTCGATCCCCTGTGGCAGGTTCTTGATGAGCAATATGATCACCTGTCGCGTGACGTCACGGCGGAGTGATGGCGCTTGGTCAAGTTATCGCAAGTTGGTTTCTGCTATTATTACTTTAGCCGCAAATGAATGAATTTCGATTTGATCTTTATCATATTCAGATCGCACTGTGTTACTGAAGCCGACACAACAATGATGAAAAAGTAATGATGATGTTAATGCTTTCCAAGCAATTTTTTGAAGATGTGTGTTGTCAAACGTATGATTGTGTGTTAATTACTGTGACATAATGAAAGGGCATGTAATTGGAGAGTGTCGGGCGCAAGTCGTGGGGCGCGGCGGCTCTGATTAGGATTAAGTAAATTACGTCGTACTTCTCCTTTGCTTGTAATCCCGCGGGCTGACGACTCTCAAACACGCTGCTAATTCTGTTAGCTGCAGAAATGTGTCGAGGTAAGATGATTGAGATTTATATACATGTTGGAGGTATTCTAATTTACTGGGAAAGACTTCTGCTCCTTTGACGGGGTATCAAGCAGGCAATGGCAGGGTGGTAGGTAAGTACGTTACTTTCAAAGTGGCCGCCGGATTGCGATTGATGAGGAAATGTAAGTATTAAACAACAAGTAAATAAAACAGCATACCAGACCCTTTCAGAGGTCTTTGTGGTGGTCTGGCATGCTATTTTGTTGAATCAAGTTCTAAGCTAGTAAGTTCTTGAATACAGACGACAATAGATGATAATGATTTTCATTCTTTTTGGTAGTAACATTTTATTTATCTCAAATACCTTGCAAACTGTAGCTTTATATAATTGTAAGCTATGATGTCGCAGAGATATGAAGTCACCTGTAGTAGAAATATCAAATCACAACCGATTGACACTAAACGCCACTGGTTGTTATTTACGTTTAAAAAAATATAACTTCTATTGTATTTTTCAGAGTCCTCAACTTAACAAAACTAACTATAAAAATCAAATGAAAACCTTCCTTGTAGTGAGTGATAGATAAGCTAAACCTGTAAGCTTGTGTTCAATCAACATCTCCTATCGGCAGAGTGTGTAATCTGTATGTAATAGTGATAAGCGCACTTTGCGCAGATCTGCGCAAACATGGCGTGTGAGCTGTTGACTAGCTCAGTTGGTTCGAGAAATACGAGGTGGTCGAATCAGCGGTTTCTTACAATGGCTTATTAGCCGACCACGGAGTGTAACGAGTTAAAACTTCGAATCATCAGAATAGCGAAAAAAAATCCATATCCTTAAAATAGACCACACACTCGTAGTCTTGATAAGTGGTGCTAAGTACCTTAATCGGTTGAAGGACAATGAACGAACCACGAGAGAAGTTTTTTTTACGTCCTGCAAGAGTTCTTTTTTAATGGGAAATCATCATATCTTCTCCAGCTCTAGGTGGAGCAGTAGGGCGTGTCAGACTTTTACTGCCTAAAACCCACCCGCATTCCCTCAGTTGCCTGTGTGCCAGGGCCGCGGTATCTCTTTCGAACAACCCGCACCCCTGGCAGACGGCCCTTGCGGACCCCACCAGTTGGTGCTGACAATTCTTTGAGGTACGTCCTGCAAGTTTTAAGGTTGTAATTTGATATTTCTACTATGGCGTAGCTGACGTCTCGTCTGTGCTACACCATTGATGATTCATCTGCTACGCCTTAGCTGATACAAGCTACGCTGTAGCTGACGTCCGTGGTACGGCTAAGTTGGCGTCTATGCTATGCGTTTCGAGATATTTTAACCAGACACACGAAAGGCCTTTCGTAGCCTGCCGACGATAAAATAAACTGACCCAATTCTTTTCGTCTTTTTTATACGCCAACAATGATGTCTGTTTAAAACATCTCGAAAATATTGGAGATTTCACAATGTCTAATTAGCTTCACGTTATCGGAAAAATGTGAGATTATTAGGTATGATAATAATGAAGTAGGAAGTGTTCTCAGTCCGAGGAGTGCCGTGGGCCGTCGTCGGTGAGTTGTCGAGTCCCTCCCGAGGCGCTCCGTATCTAAAAATACTCATAAAGTAGGCGCGCCCGGTAAAATACTGAGATGAATGATTTTATACTCAGTACCCACATATGTATGGGCGTATTCGCTAAAGTTTCGCAATTATATAGTGTGGTTGTTGGAATTTCAACGAGGCTGAAGAAGTTTAAATAGATTAGACTGTTTTACTTTTAGAACTGAGTATACAGGGTGGTAGGGACATCGACGCGAAAACTGAAACCATGAATTCAGACATGATTTTAGAAGGTGATAGAGAAACTAAATTATTCGTCGTGTAAAAAAAAAACTGCTATGTCATAGAAAAGTACAATACCCACGCGGTCAAAATGTATGGAATACCTAGCAATTTTTTTTTTAACAACCAGTTTTCGAATCCATGGTTACAGTTTGTGTATCGATGTCCCTGTCACTGTCCCTGTATATTAGGGACAAAGTTGACTTATATCTAATACCTTTAAACGAGCAATTCTTGTATATATAATATATATATATAATCTGAATCTCGGAAACGGCTCCAACGATTTTCATGAAATTTAGTATGCAGAGGGTTTCGGGGGCGATAAATCGATCTAGCTAGGTTACATTTTAAGAAAACGTCAAACAAAAAATAAACCGAGCGAGGCTCGGTATTACCAAGTGTTTATCAGTGGAAACTTGTAAATGGCCTTCAGTTTCGTATTGTTTAATAACATTGTTTATCTTAGCTGTAAGTTAACCGAATAAAATATTATGTACTAGCTCTTTGCCCACGACTTCGCCCGCGTAAAATTTGTAGCTCATGATACTCCGGAATAATGCAGCTTACCATAGGTGAAAGAATTTTTTAAATCGGTTAAGGAATTTTTGAGTTTATTTTTATTATAAACAATCAAATCTTTCCTCTTTAGAATATCTATTAGTGTAGATATCTTGACTTTCCTTATTATTTTCAGCTAACTCTGCATGCAAGCAATACATTCAATAAGCATGCCACGGGTACTGCTGTTTTTAAAAATAATTCAATTGTAGTCAACATTATTTCCATGCTGTAATGTGTTGTACTGTGTCATTCCAAAATTCTACGATTTTCTTTGCAAAGCCTTTTCATTCTTATGTATAAAAAAATATTAAACCCTGTACCATGCCACATTTGCTGGAGTCCCCTAAGTGCCCGTTCACCTGCACCGTATAAACTTGGCCACCTACTGGGCTCTGAGTATATAAAAAAAAAACAAAAGTAAGTGTACGAATACCATCGACACGAAACGAAGAAGAACAACCCTGTACTTGAATCAAACACAACATGTACTGTTTTTTACTTTTAACTTTTCAATCACACCTTTCCATCTATCACAAATACCCTTAAACTTCGCCAGCGGCGTGATGATCGGTAACATGAAGGAAACAGTACGCGTATAAACCACGCGCTTGAAGCGTTCACAACTTGCGGTCACACGCGGATCACAACATTCACAACTCAGGACTGTGTGTGGTTACGGCGTCGTTCATCATACTGCGGTCTATGGGTACCAACGCCTGTAGGAATAACAACAGAAAGAAGCCTTACAAAGATAATGGTTGAGACTGTTTATTATTTCTAGCTAGCCGGCGGGGTAGAAATTCAGCTAAGGGACTCTCGTAACATTGGAAAAAAACCGCCCTTGCAGCTACGAGAGTTACAAAAAGAAATGTAAAGACAAAGTCAATAGGCAAAGGCCTGTATAATGCAGGAATAGTTTTATAAAACAGCATAATAACCCCGTCCGTCCACTGAGGCGCATCGTCATAAATTAGCAGAACGCAATGCGTAGCACCAGCACTAGTGCGACGCGTCACAATCGCAGCACATTCGAGCGCACTCCGACAAACGAGCACCACATCCATCTCCTGTGAGCCAGATCTACAGTGTGCGCATTTATATTTTATGTGTTGTAAACTAATGATAATGGGACTACAGTACAACAATAATACTAAAACTTCCGTAAAAGTTTATGTTCTAAATATTCGTTGTTAAACATTTTGCGGTTTTCGCGTCCATGGCAGAAATAGTTTGCACATAAAAAAAAAAACTCATTTGAATGCTGTCTACGGCAAACGTGATCTGCCAGGGGTGCCAGTTGTTCGAAAGCGATACCGTGGCCCCTGGCATACAAGTAACTGAAGGAACATGGGCGGGCAGTCAGTAAAAGTCTGACACTCCGCTCCGCCCAGAGCGGGAGAAGTTATTTGATGATTTCCGACTCTCAAAAAAAAGAAGGCAAACGTGATGATCTGTTTTTACCCGACTACGGCAAAGCAAAGAGGTGGGTTATGATTTTGAATTTATCTTCTTTACTTCTTATTAGATATAATTTGACGAATGAGGTATCGTTGAAAGCGTCTAGATTGTCCGCCGCTGGTTATATGCTGTGACGTCACATCAAATTAAATATGGCAGGACATAAGTGACGATGTAAATAAATATTTTTCCAATGAACCGTGTTTGGGTTACAAATGATTGGGCGTGAAACACACATTTCAAAAATATATTATTTGTGAGCTAACTCCATAACAATTTAAAATCACACTAAAAAGTATGGAAAAAGAAAATATTTTCTCATCTGAAAGCCATGGTTGTATGCCTAGGTGGCATACGACCACGGTTTTCAGCTGACAATATTTTCCACAATACATTCTAACAGTAGTAAGCGATCATAAGCTTTCGGAATTTGCCCTAAAGCTTCTTACTACTTCAGATGACCACGGCTTTCAGATGACAATATTTTCAACAATACATTCTAACAGTAGTAAGCGATCATAAGCTTTAGGAATTTGCCCTAAAGCTTCTTACTACTTCAGATTTCTTCAGGCTCTACTTCAGGCTTTCAGATGACAATATTTTCTTGTTTCATACTTCTTTTAATGTGATTTTTCAGTAGTTGGATTTCGTTTTTGAACTTATCTACCTTTTTATTTTTACTTTTAATATCTCTTACTTGCTGATAATTTGTGTTGCATGTATGTAGGTCGTAAGTCGGCTGTCACCACTAAACCACCACTTTGTGTAAATAATTTCATCACCACTGCTCTGCACTTCTCTGTTCTAGAAGCAAAAATTCGAAGACATAGTCACATGTCAATCCACCAACCCGCACTGGGCCTTCGTGGTGGATCATGGCCCTCTCCCTCTCACAGAGAGGAGGCCTGAGTTCCAGCAGTAGGAACGTTAAAAAGCTGATTATGCATTATTATGCATGTATGTAGGTGTAGGTACTATTCTCATGCTAGAGCAAATAAATTAAATTCTTATGTTATCTTAACTTTTTCATTGTGAAAATGTTTAATTGTTTACCTAAATGCTTCGTTTGCAAAAGAGCTAATTGTAACACAGTGGAGCACAAAGCGTCAGTCACATTAGGGGCAGCACGGGCGGCAATGCGCGGCCAACTTCACCGCAACTAATGTGTTTAGCCGCGCGGGTCGCCGCCACCGCGCGGTGTGCTCCGACCCGCGCGCAAACACTCGCGTGTACCGCTTATTACTTAACTTTGTATCGCTCCGGGAAGGGATGAAGGGTCAAACCTCATCATGTTTTGTTTACACTCTTTTTTGTGCATTTGTTCTGTTCCGGAGTTTAAAGAACTGTTGCCCTTTTGTCAAGACGGAAGCTTTTAATTTACAGCTACGATGCTGCAATGATTTATGTTGACTTGTTCCAGTTTGTTTTCTATTTTTCGTAAGTAGGTGTAAACAATTTTGTTTTAAATAAAAGTGAATTCTTTGTAGTGAATAAGCAAACTTGTTGCCAAATTAGAACACTAGGTAGTTCAAAGATCTCAGAAAATATCCCTTAATCGGTTTAATCTCAATCTACTTGAGTAGGAGCCCGGAGGCGCACGACACAGCTGACAAATTGAAACTAGTGGCGTCACCGAAGCGTACGAACAAACGGAGTGGGCGATACTCACGATTATGTAAATTATTTGTTGATGGTTCCTAACTAGGCTCACTGAGTGAATGCTGTTGTTGTTTTTAGTTGTTAAAACAGACCTACTTAGTGGCAAAACGTTGCAGTCTTATATAAACGGGTTTCGGGAATACCTATAAAGCGGAATAAGAGTTCATGGAAACTATTTAAGTAGTCATTATAAATGATAACATAATGTTGCTGTAAAAACAGCTGGCGTTGGAAAAATAAGAATATTATTAAATTATAAAGATAAAACTTCAGAAGATGCACAAAGAAGAAATTATATCGTCTTTTAAAATCGTCATGCAGAAAAAAAAAAAAATTTTCACCAGCAGCGTAAGACTAGCGCACAGTAAAAGTCGAGTCACTATTGTTGTACATAAGCAGTGTGTAGTACAAATGTGGTGCGCTTGCTCTGACATAAAGCCAGCGATTTATAAATTCCGCTGTTCCCACGCCCGTGGCAGGTCGCGGTGCCCGTCAAAAGGCGCGCTGTCATTCGTGGGGCTCCGGGACCCGCGCTCCGGGTAAACAGTTTATGCAAAACGAGGAATTGAATAAAGGCAAGGATCGTGGGCCTCGCACTAACACCTCTTGCACGTACGCGAGCACCGAGCTAAGAGCGA
Organism: Antitype chi; assembly: GCA_947359405.1. Classification (NCBI taxonomy): domain Eukaryota; kingdom Metazoa; phylum Arthropoda; class Insecta; order Lepidoptera; family Noctuidae; genus Antitype; species Antitype chi. The sequence continues at coordinate 2,634,611 of OX375810.1, read as the reverse complement.
GCCCTGCTTGACGCGAATATAGATTCTGAAGTGATTGCTTTTAAGGTCTTCCTTTGAAGTTTTTTAGTGAAAATTTGAGTGGTTCTGTGGTGCATTTTAAATTTTGTAGCGTTGTAATTTTATACTCTTTCATGTGGATTATTTTTAAATTCTATCTTTTTTGACACCTTGTGTGGATTTGGACATATCTACCGCCTTTATTGTGTAAGTACTTCGTATTTTAAAATGATAATGTTTTCCTCCAAAGTAATTGTGAATGTATTATAAATTGTCGTTTATTTTGTTACCCTCACAACGCTGCGGTATAAGTATAACCGGCGCGGCGACGCGTCGTCGGCGTCGGTGTGACGCGCGGCCGGCGCTCGGGGGCGAGTGTGATGCGATATCGTTGCGATATCGTCATAAATATACGCGCTTTGTGTTATTCAACTAGTCGAGGGAACTAGTTTACATACGCGGCCCGCGTTATCGTATTACGTTTATTCGTTCACGAGTTCCGACTACCGCCTCAGACTCTGTAAACTTATAACCCTATCAGATATTGTTTTTCAACTATTATGAGAAACTCTCTCCTCTCACAGGCGCCCCTCTCACAAAGAGGACGCCACAGCAGTGAGAACATTATAACTGATTGTCATGTAGGTAATGTTGTGAATGAGGAACTGGGTGACTTGGTGTGTACCTACCTACACTTTTGTATTGAATTTGTTGCTGTAAAATGTTTGAAAGAAAAACGTTGATGGTTTCCCGTCGCGCGTCTAATTAGCAGACACAATAGAAATTCTATTGTTATCGGAACACCTGGTGTTCCACTTGACATGCAAGGGGTTTTAGAACATTATGCGAAAGACAGGTGAACGAGAGACTCATTATGTTATCAGACACAAACAATAAACAATTTATTTTCATCGGCTAAGTACTTGCATTTAATTTAAAAGAATAATTTCTAAACTGACTAGCCAAGGGTATATTTTCTCGAACAATTCATTACAGAAACCCAATCTGTGCTTGATTGAAACGATTAGTTTCAAACAATACGTAAATGACTCAGTCTCAATAGCGGCGGCACATAGCGCCCGCAGCGAACATCTACTACTTTCGTTTCCATTCAATGCGAGTTGTATGCATACAACATCACAATAGAAAAACAGAAGTACATTTTAACATGATAACATACAAAAATATAAAGAACACTTTACTAATTCACGACTGCAAGTAAGTGTTTTGTAAATGTAATACCAATTTTAATCTAGGAGGGCCACAAACGGTTTCCTAATATGTAGCAGCTCAATATATTTTTTTTACTAAATCCGAAAACGTAAATCCTTTACTATTATTATGTAATATTAATTGTGCAGGATTTAAGGATTTTTTCCTTTTAAGGTATTTTTGTTTCTAGTGCGACGTTGTTGTCACTTTTATTTGGTGATACAGTCAATGTCATAGTAACAGAAGACAGGGTCAAGTGGGCTATAAACACCTTTCAGCCCTACAAGTCCCCAGGGCTAGACGGAATCTTCCCAGCCCTACTGCAGTGGGGGGTTGACCACTTGATACCATGCTTGGTGAAGATCTACCGTACCTGTATAGCACTCAGATACATACCCCTAGCGTGGCGCGAAGTGAAAATCATTTTCATACCCAAACCAGGCAAACCAGACTATACACAACCCAAGGCCTATAGGCCCATAAGTCTCACATCCTTCTTACTGAAAACCCTCGAGAGACTCTGTGATAGGCATATCCGAGACGGACCTCTCCGGGTAAAACCACTTCATAAACAACAGCACGCATATTCCACTGGCAGATCAACAGAATCCGCACTCCATAGCGTGGTATCCAAAATTGAATGCGCAGTGGACCACAAATGCTCAGCACTGGCTGCTTTTATTGATATCGAGGGCGCCTTTGACAAGACCATGTTTAGCAGCATAAACATGGCCCTCGAGAGACACAACATTGATACGACCCTGAGTGGGTGGATTACCAATATGCTCAAATTGAGAGCGGTACAAGTTACCGTAAACGACACTACAAGGGCAGTAGTGGCGAAGGGCTGTCCACAAGGGGGAGTCCTCTCGCCACTTCTATGGAACCTGGTAGTAGACAGCCTCATTAAAACACTGAATGACAAAGGTTACTTCACCGTAGGCTACGCCGATGATCTAACCATAATAATAAATGGCACCCATGAAAACACCCTATGCAACCTAATGCGCCAAGCCCTGAAAATAGTCGAAGACTGGTGCAACAAACACCAACTATCAGTAAATCCAACAAAAACCGAACTGATCCTCTTCACGAAAAAGAGGAAACTCGCGGAACTGAAACTTCCGCGTCTGTTTGGCTCCACCCTAAGCCTAGCAACTGAAACCAAATACCTGGGCATATATTTGGACAAACAGCTGAATTGGGCAAAACATACCAACTACATCACTACAAAAGCCAGCATATCCCTGTGGCAGTGCAAGCGAATGCTTGGCAGGAACTGGGGCATTAGCCCCAGAGTCACCCACTGGCTGTACACCACAGTTATTCGACCAATTATTACATACGGCTCAATAGTCTGGTGGCCCAGAACAGACTTAGGCACAGCACAAAAAGACCTTGAAAAGCTGCAGCGGTGCGCCTGTGTGGCAATCACCGGCTGCATGAGAACTACACCCACTGCTGCCCTACAGGCAATGTTGGGGCTGCCCCCTCTACATCTCATAGTGCGGGAGGAGGCAGCACTGGCTGCCTTGAGGCTAGACATAGCAGGAACCCTAAGCAAAGACTCTAGGGTCAAGCACACACGCATTAAGGATGATGCGATCAAGCGACAGCCAATGATGGCATCACCCTGTGATAAAACCCCGAAATTGCATTACTTCCAGAGACACTACAACGTAGTACTCATAGAAGAACAATACGATCACTCAGGCCCGGATGAGCTAAGAGTTTACACTGATGGATCAAAGACCGACTCCGGAACCGGAGTCGGAGTTTTCTCACAAGACCTTAACATAAACATATCCAGCCCGCTGGGAATGCTAAACACCGTATACCAAGCGGAATGTGTGGGCATTATACAAGCGGCGTACGCCATAGAAGCTAGGAGGGTCACAGACACACACATACGTATACTCTCCGACAGTGCTTCAGTTCTCCAATCCCTACGAAAAAAATACATTACATCGAGTTTAGCACTAGAATGCCATAATGCACTAGAAAGAGTAACGGTTGCCAACCGCAACTCTGTGACACTGCAATGGATAAAAGGACATAGTGGATCGCTAGGCAACGATGCTGCTGACGAACTGGCCAGAAGGGCATCCAGCGCGTCAGTATGTGGTCCCGAGCCCATCGTGCCCATCCCCTTCAACCAACTACGCAGGTGGCTTCAAGAATACACCCACACACAAGCCGAGAGCTGGTGGAACCTAACACCAGGCTGCAGGCAGTCTAGGGAAGCAATGCCATCCTTGGATGGCAGGCTGACCAGACGACTGTTACGCCTGGACAGGAAAGATCTGCGTCTGGTGACTGGAACCATCACAGGACATTGCCCACTAAACAAACACTTCTACACAATAGGCATAACAGACAGCCCCTTGTGCAGGGCTTGCATGGAGGCCGAGGAGACCGTCACGCATGTGCTTTTCGAATGCACAGGCGTAGCCCAGATTAGAACAGAAACCCTCGGGGAACCCAAATGTTACACAGATATTCTCAACAGACCAGGAGTTATAGCCAACTTCTGGAGGGAGGTGGGCTGGCTGGAATGACAACCGAAGGCCGCCATGGCTCACGCACAATGGTCCACTTGAAGGACTAAGTGCGGAAACCAAAACCCTTAACATAGAACATACAGTCAATGTACCGTCGTCGTTACCGTCGTCGTATGTTGTGAATATTACAGTGTACGGATATGTCGCAAATGGATTGTGGAATCTCCACTTTTTATATAACCGCTAGCCGTTATACAAAACAGCTTCGTTATGTAAAATAGCTGAACAACGTTCAGACAACGGCTACCCAAGTTTAGACGTTATGTAGAATGGCTTATCTGCAGTCATAAGCGTTTTGCGTGGCTTCTAGTGCCGAGTCGGTCACAGTTATTGAGCAAGGGCACCCTGACCTGGTTTAGGTTATAGTAGGACTGTGCCATCCGCACGCGAGCCGAGCGAGCAAAGCGGGCGGTGCCCCGGCAGCAGACTGCGAGCGCTACTTCCAAATTGGTCACGTTCTTTCGGTTGTTATGACACACAGCGTGTCATAACAACCGAAACAGCGCGTTACAAGAGTAAATTTTTTGAACTAAAATGCAAATGTAGTTTACATAACAACTAATCGTTGACCCGCTGCATTTATAAATGCATAACGTTGATGCAATGCTTCGTGTTAAAGTTCAATAATGATGTAAAACCGCTAAAAGCTGTTCAGTTGTTTAACATAACGGAACCGTTATGTAAACACCTAGCGGTTTTGTAAAACAGCGGATTCGACAATCCATGTGCGACAGATACATCTGCAAATTACAGCTGCAACGGGTCGCAGCGAAAAGCATTTTTTTATATAAAAAATGTTATTGCGGCTGTAGTGGGCTTTGGTTCATAGGTACAAAATGTACGAACGTGAATGAGGATTTTTGCAATGCGCTGCGTTGCTGCGCGACCGATCCCTATCTGCTTCAGCCTTTAAGCTACGTAGGACTTCTGTGATTTGTTACATTGTGGCCTCTGGAGCGTCTGTAGTCCGAATTCGTGAAGTAATCGCGTTAATTGAAGGCGTGCGATTGAGCCGTGTTACCCGCAGCCGGTTGAATGCCGACCGGCCGCCAATCGACGCTCAGCGCCCACCGACGCTCACCCACTCGTCCCATAATGCTTGTTACACTGCGTATACTGTGGTGTGAGCTGTTTGAGATAAAGGGTTTTCTTGAATTATATTAAAATCTAATTATGTTGCCGAGAATCTAGTTGAAGGCGTGCAATGGGAGAGACCTATGTCCAGTAATACCCAACCAGCTGTGATGATGATGATATAGAAACGCTGTAAGGTTCAATGTTCGATAAAGTTTCTCAGCAAGACCTGTAGCCACACAGTTTATACACACCTCATCATCTGCCTAGTCTTTTCCTAACTACGCTGGGGTCACAACACAGTTACTGGGTAATACGATACCCCTTGGTAAGACTGGTTGTCAGACCTTCCGGCTTCTGACGACGCGTAACTACTGTCAAAGATCCACGAATGACAGCCGGGATCAACGGCTTAACGTGCTTTCCGAGGCACGGAGGGTCTTGGTATGCAAAGATTGTACCCCATCCACGGACCAACCGCGGGATGCGTAGCTTAACCTGATCGATCGACCCGTGTGGCTGTTATTACTTAGCCGCAAGCCCCTACAAGCACAGTTGATGCAAACCTATTGCTTATAATGATGACAACTTATCTAGATCACAGCCAAAAAAAAATGCCAGTGCTGCTATACAACCGGTTGATTAAAATATACTCACATAGCGTATACCGTAATCTTTTGCTCATAACATTTTAATTTCTCAGTTTTAGTGGTCTTTTTGATCTATGGCTGATTTTTCAATATTCAGATAATTTTTATCTGAAGAATAAATCTGACAGCTTGGGATATTTTCTATACAAAAGCTGTCAAACAGACCTATTTATTCCTCAGATAAAAGTTATCTGACTATTGAAAAATCAGCCCTAAGTTAGGTGAAAAAAGAGTGCCTTAATTAATTGCGCTTACATTAATTGTTTGCACTTTTAGAAACACCAGAATAGTTAATTTAATGTTAAACGTGAACTTATTTATTTCAGTTTAGATTTTGGGTTTACCGTAATTTTTTTAAAGTAAGTTTTATTTTTCATACGGTATCACAACTCTAAGCTATTTTTTTATTATTTTGAACAAGAATCCGGTTACAGTCGTAATAACAAGCAGGCTGGCCCATTTTAGAACCAACCTTAGTGTAACGTTATTATATCTTTCATTCTATTATGACTTACTATTTATAAGCAACCAGTAGGTAAAGAATTAACAACATCCATTATTGCCACTCACTCGTACGGTTGGATCAACAAACTATTCCACAGCAATTCCATGTACGTATGTACTCGCAGTGGGTTATACTGAAATGCTAACAACTGAACGACATGCCGGTCCAATATGCTAAACCGTCGCAGTACACACGTACTAGTTACGTCTATCTAAACAACGTCAAATTGTTTACTGTACCTGCCCGGTGTCCGTCTGATGCACCCATTCATCGTCTCCGTCTGGGCCGCCCGCTGGCCCCCTGGCCCCTAGGCCCCTGCGTGCCTCACCCCGGATCCCAGAGCGGCCCCGCACGTCCCCAGCGCGGACAATTAGCATTTAGATTAAACAAATAAACGGCACCGCCGCGTGACCAGGGCCTCAAGTCTGCTATTACAATAGTGTCAGACTGGTCTATCATTGATTTCATAATTGTTGATTTTGACAGGTTTGGTAATCTACTAATAAAATGGCGTCATTATGACTTTCCAATGGTCAGCCACTGACACTCCATTGAAAGAAATGGCATATAATGGTAATCTCGTACATCATGACAAATGAATGACTGACTTAATTTACGAGCTTCCTACTACTTTAGATTGCTTATAACACTAATAAATAATATGTAAAAATATAAATAAATGAAATCTGGCATGAATAAATGTTCAAATTTAGTAGTAGTCTTCTAAAATCATTTCTAGTAACGAGTTTTATAATAATGGCAATACGAAAATGCCATTATGACACAATTCTATTACGACACCATTGACCGACCAATGATCGACCATTATGAATTTAGCAGATTACGAACTTTTAGCAAAATGACAATGGGATCGTGTTGGAATGACGAATTTATAAAAATAGCAGACTTGGGCCCCAGAAAGAATTATCTGTGTTATTTATTGTTCAATTAATTTATTTATTGCATTTTTAATTGTCACGTTAGTGCTACGCGACGATACTCTATAACTAATACAGATTAACAACCAAGAACTACAAAGGGTTGGTTTGGGATGAATTCCACGCTTTCACTAATGACAGGGTCATTGTCGCGTCTGACCCCCTATCATACGATGTCTCGTATTATAGGGGATCAGACACACTGATCATTACGTAGTTAGGCGATGAATATTGATAATGAATACAAGGATGATAGAAAGTAGTGGACAAGGAAAACTCGTGCTAAAATGTATAGCCAGGAATGATAAGTGTTTTCTTTAAAAATAAGGTTTTATAGCATACAATTCGTTTTTAAATAGCAATACCTTAACGTTAATAAATCAAGTGAAGCGTCTCATAAATTCATCAGTTAAATATCCATTTAGCTAATAGTGTAATGTCTGAGTCAAGAATAAAGAGAGATGCAAGATAAAGTTAACTTAGATTTAACTGCAGACTGGCTTCAGTACTTGCATACATTGAAGATAAGTTGATTCGTCACGTTTATTCCATTCGACCTGTAACAAAGCGGTCTCAAAAGAAATGAAAAATTAAAATGTTCGTTGAATTCCGCAGCTCCAAATGTCTCGAGGCATTTGAATAATAACTAACTCACTTAGGCCTGCGTTTTAAATAGGCACTTAACTATGGAAAGAAGATAATTTAACAAAAAAGTTTAATTTACGGAATATTTACCTTTTTGTAAATACGATTGAATCATTTAATTCTAATCTACCTTGATATAAGCTGTTATCTGCTCGTTTCAGTCCCATGAAAGGGTGAAACGTCCAGCCTAATGAGAAAAAAAAATATATATATATAGAAATTCCACCGGTTTCCACGTCATCGGAACATAAGATTCGACCAATCTTCGACCAGTACAGTACAAAGCGATTAGAGAATGAGTTTTGTTTAAATACAATAATAATACGAATAGGCTCAAAATGTACTCTTATATTATATGCTGTTCAGTGTGTTTTAGAGCAAGTTCTGTTCTCCGAGTGGCCACAGTCACACAGTCGTACTCTATCGAGCACGTTCATAATTAGCGGGAGCACTGGAAGCTAACCGATGGGACGCCACTATGATGCATCACTTTGTTTTACTTCACGTATACCTTCACTTTGCACTGTAGGCTGCTACCTGTACCTATGATTTTCATGGGGAAACTAATATAGTCCTACAGACCGTATTTCGCTCATAGCGGCCAATCTCAACGGAAACTAGCCTAGTTTGGTTAGTTACAAGTGTGTGCGCAGACACAAGTGCACGCTCTCTTCCTTCACTCTCATAGTCCGATGGGACGGCACGTAACCCGACACGACTGGAGAGCGATCAGGCGCAGAGGCAATGACTTAACGTGCTTTCCGAGGCACGTATCACACCGCCAACTTCCAAACTCCGGGCGGTGACTAAGAAATTCTTAATGGAAAAATCCAATAACACTTTGCCCGACCTGGGAATCGAACCCAGTACCCCACGCTCCGAAGTCCCACTTGCAACCACGAGACCAACGGGGCGTTGGGAAAACTAACTGAAAAGTTGAATAATTGTAAGCCCAGAGGGTTTTTGAGCAAGCATGTGCTCGGCGAAAAGTTGATAGCTGGACTAAGCGTAGCATGATGAGAAAACACTGAAAATATATTTGCAAAACACAAAGCCAAACTCAAAGCATTTATGTCAAATAAACCAATTACATGCACTTTTGAATTGTCAAAGAGTCGGAAAGATGCAGCTAGTTGCCAATTTCAAAGCGTAATAGGTACCTATGGAGAAGAACGAGTAAAAAACTCCATGGACACTCTTTTTAAATCATGATAATGTTAATAACAATTTGTTACAGAAAGTTGGTTACATCATTTATGTTCAAATGATCAATGTGAGAACGATGTATAAAGACGTGTATATTAAAAGCGTCCGTAATTAAAAACAAAAATCAAATGACTATTTAAAAATTAAAATAGGTCGTGGCAGCTAAGAGATGACCAGTCCCTACTGGCGACGCCCGCTCACGAATATGACGTATGGTCAGGCCTCCGTCACTCCATGTACTTGCGCGCTATAAGTGCCTACCGCCCAGCCGAGCGTTCTCGGTCCGCCGGCGGATCAAATTCAGTGCGGTTTTCGCAAGCGAAGCGCGCGCACTCCGTTCAATTTTAATAGTGCTGTTCGTTCGTACGCGTATTACGATGCCGTGTGGTGCCTTATGTTCTGTAGATGGGTGTAAATCAAGCAAAAGAAGGGATTATTTTACCTACACACTGATGTCTATAATTATGTTTTATCTAGGTTTCTTCCACAGTCAGCACCAATATATAAAACAAAACAAACTTACAAATATAATAAAACAAACTTTAAAAAAGAGAACCGACTTCAAAACACTAAACCGTAAGAAATAATTTCTTCTTTGATGTCGGTGCTTTTTCGATTCGTAATTACCAGCTGTTAGCACTAACATAAAAAAAAAAAAAAATTTCTTACGGCTTAGTGCTTTATTTGAAGTCGGTTCTCTTTTTTTAAGGCTTTTTTTTTCATTTCTAGTGAACATCTCCGAAGATCATCATCAAACTAAGAAGTATTATACTTATTTTAAAACGTTCTCCTAAATGTAACAAATCCTTTTATGAAAACCGCATCGATATCGGTTTAGCCAAACGCGAGATTATCGCGCACAAACATACATACCTACAAACCATACAAGTCAAACTTCTCAGTTTGGCCTGTATGTCCTCCTGTGTCTGATCACCTCCTTTTTTTTAAGTTGGTTAAATATTTTATAAATGATAACATTTTTAACTGCCACATAAAAGTCAGAACATATTCACAGTTCTCAATAACATAGATAAAAAGTTATGTTAATTTAATTTTATCGAAGAGGCAGCCCTGCGATTACTGTGGAATCGCGCGGTGCGAAGCAATCACTGCTGTACGCTTGAGCATTTAGGCGCATTTTAGCATACAGTGGTTGTTGACGCGAGGGAGTAGGCAATTATCGTAATAGGTATTGGAAATTTTCTACTGAGTGAAGTATCTGTTACGTAGTAACTATTCAGTAATCTGTGGTATGGTTCAGCACCATTTAGCTCAACTATTTTGAAGGGAACTTAATGATCCAACACAGACGCCACCACCAGTGAGACTTTGCGAATGCTGATTAAATTAGTTTTTAGCGACCTTGTGGATCAGGGTAAGCAGTGTTTAGCCAGGCATTCTTGTCAGTGATGTAATCACCCAACTTATATTATGATTGGCTGCATAGTGTGCGTTTTATACAAGATTTAAATTTCGTTTCACTCAGTTGCAGTATGTGAGTTTATTGTAACATTTTAAACAGTACCCCATGAAGGATGAGTTTTTGTACCACAAAGTTTCAGGCAGAAGCCCCGTGGTCAGATGTAAACTTTCAAATTTCGAAAATGGACAAAAAATAAAGCGATCTTCAGAGCTGTTCATTCTGGTATGATCGTGTGTGGCCTAACCCATACTGACTTAAATAAGCAAACCTGATGAAGAAGTAAATGGGATTAGGACTTTTTTTTAAAGACAATTCAGGACGAATACAAGTTAATCTATTAATACGTAAAGGGTCAAATTCAAATGGCAATCAAAGCTACACGGTTCGTTGATTTAGAGGTAATTGCAAATTTATAACCACTTTTGGCTACCTACTCATATGAATTATAATGAAATTTCGTCATATTCGACAGACACCTCCATCAATCTGTCAGATATTTATTTAATCACTTTCAGGACATGCAACGCAATTGCACAGAGTACCTTTTGTCCACCCTGAATGTCCTTTAAAAATAAACTATTTAAGTCATTATGGGTAATACTCCTGACTAATCTTAAAAAGTACTTACATGAATATGAGACACATTAAGAAAGACTGGTTAGGGGAAGCACACGTAGCAAGGATTTGAGAAATAAGATAAGTCCTCACTTCAACATTGTGAAACACAGTTAACTATATCAAGCAGTGCAAATATTTAACAAGTAACCACTACTTTTAAAAAGCTAGATTTATACATCTGCTTTTAAAACAAAGATTCAAGCATTCTTATTAGATTAGTGTCTCTACTCCGTTGACGATTGGTGATATTAAAATATGACCAAGCGTTTATTTTTTATTTTTTCCTGTCAACTTATGTAACTGTCTGAAATTATTTTTTAATGTAGATTTATGGACATCATTTTTATGTGACAACTGTATTAATATTCCTTTTATTTATTTATGTTGACATCATACTATTTTATTGTGATTTAATTTTTAAATGATTTACTGTTTTTAATTTTAGTGAGTTGACATTGAATAATATTATTGTATGTGACTTATGTTTTTAATTTTTAAATTACCTGTGTGTTATGTGTTTTTATGAGTGTTTATTTTAATTTTATTATGTAGTATTATTTCAAACACAATGTAAATTGTTAATGAATAAATTGAATTAGTTAGGCCGCACAACCGAAATCAACGGCGCTGAAGACCACTTTATTTTTGGGCCTTTTTCTAAATTTCAAAAATAGACTCTTGACCATGGGGCTATCTAAAACTTTTCATATACATATATTTTCGGTGTTCTACAATCATGGCGCACCTACTCTATTAAGTTTTCGCTTAGCAAAAATGCTTGCATGCTCACAAACCCTGTAGGCTTACCTACAATAATAAGCAACAAAAGACGGCAACCTCCAGTATTTTATAAATACTGTAAAAAATAACAGTATGGTATAATACCAGCCTATATTGTCCCACAGCTGGGCAAAACCTTTGCATCGAACCCCACGCCTGCTAAACACGGGTTGGCGATTTCAAACTTTTATTTGCTACTAACTTTTGCCCGCGGCATCGCCTGCGTGGATGTCGGTTATTGCGTCAAAAGTAACCTCCATATCCCAGGCTATACCTCTGCCAAATTTCGTTGTGATCGGTTCAGCGGTTTAGGCGTGAAAGCGCAGCAGACAGACAGAGTTACTTTGGCATTTATAATATTAGTAGGGATTTTCCTCACGATGTTTTTCTCCACTCATATCAGTAATGACCTAAATAAACTCAGAAACTACATATTTATTGAAAAAGTAATTGGTTGGATTTGAAACTACAACTTCGTGTAAGAGAGGTCAGACCTTAACCACTGCGCCATCATGACACGTCACCAATCAATTGGTGACAATAGTTTTGTCACGCAGTTTAGGTAGCTTATTTTCTTTAACAATAAGATCAACTTTATAAGGGTTTTCTTATCAGTTTTCCTTACAATCAGGTAGTTTATTAGGTTACCTGGAACTCTTAGACCTTCATCGATAAAAACTTAATTTACACTCCAAAGGTTCCGTCGTCGGCCCCTTGTTCCAGCGACGTCCCTAATTTGTGGCCGAATTAAATTAAAACACATATATCATTATCGGAATCCGGCTTAGCACGGGCCGTGCCGAGTGGAGCCGAACAGTTCCGAAGCAAGCCAGTGGTAATTCTTTAATTGCTCCTGACCGTTAGCTACTTCGACAATTCGCACATAGCCTGAGTAGATTCTAATATGTATCAGACCACGGTCGAACAGATGATAAGGATAATCTGGTATTTAACGAATATTTAGAAAAGGCCAATTATAGTTACGATGACCCATGCCTACGGTATTTACACGCTTTATATTAGCTTCACTTGTATGTTTGTTTGTTGGTTTGTTTGTTTGTATGTTTGTATGTAACCGACTCCTTTGAGCGCGATTTTGACCCACTTTAAACGGTCAGATTTCATTGAAACTTTGTAAACTTGTCGAGGACCGATGACAGTTAAATAATTTTTAAAAAAATTGAGAAAAAAAACACGTTTTTGTAGTTAGCAGAACTAAAAAATAGAAAATAAATAAAAGTTTAAAAAACTAAAAAACACGCTTTAAAAACCAAACTAAAAAAGGAGAAAATAATTTAATTCAATTAAAAAGCGTGGGGTGCTTTTTGAGGCTCAAAAAGCACCCCACGCTTTTTAATTGAATTAAATTATTTGCTCCTTTTTTAGTTTGGTTTTTAAAGCGTGTTTTAGGTTTTTTAATTTTTTGACAAATGAAAGTAAAGAAGAGCCTTTCCATTTTTGTCATGATTACCTTGAATGACAAAGCCAATGCTGATAATATAGCCATGACACGAGCTGTTGAAAAAGCTGTGGTGGGGATACTATGAAACTATTTAAAGGTCCCACTATGATAATCTGAAACCTTCATCAATCATCTATTTTAAGTACAAGTAACTTATTATTTCATTACTACTGCCGTTGTCGGGAACTCCATCTATGATACATTTCATACTCCACTCGCTGCCAAACGGAAGGGCAGCACTTCACCTCTTTATTTAGTAGGGCTGACGTCACGGCGTCACGGCACATCCGTGTCACGTTAAATACAAACGTGACAGCGGGACAGGCTCGCGGCTGACATCAAAGGACCCGCAGGATTACGGTTATAAACTCGCGCTTTTGACACTCATGTTACCGTTTGTGTATGTTTCATAATTATTATAATTTTAGAGTCATTTTCTCTGTACGACGTGTTTTCATCAGTTTAAAATAATTGGACTAATTTGACGGTGCGTAGAAAACAAGACAGGAGCAGGAATACCTAGACATTTAGAATAGGATGGCGATGAGCCATCCTACTCTAAATATCAAAATTTCTAGGTCTTCTTATTATGAATAGGATAGCCTACCTCAAAAACTTGGTCCTCTCACAAGAAGCCTAGGCATACAAAACATAATTCATATACAGTTTCTGCAGTATTCTATCGCATTGCTCTTTGTCTCGCGGTGCGCCATACATCACAGTGGAATAAATTCACTGGAATTTATCCGCACTTACGGTGACGTTTTATTCGCTTGACCTCCCCCCTGCCGCCCCCTACTGCCCCTCCCTCCAACAGCTCCGTCGTTGCAGTTCAAAGTGTTCGCTTCTAAAATATTCAAACTGCGCAGTCATGTTTATTGAAAGGGAACTTTGTCTCAGACTACTTGATTACCTAGAACACCTGGACAGAACTGAAACATAAAAAATGTGTAGGTACATGGACAGCCGGTGTCGTCGTGTAGTCCCACCTACCTGTTACTTAAAGTCTTTGTATTCAAGCTGAGTACCTGTTTTTACAGTGTTATCAGGTTATTGGTTATCATTTAAGTAGGAATAATTTAACCATGTCTTTTTAAGTTTACAAACCTGCATGTTTATTTATGAGTTCAAGAATCCACGCTATGACCCGATGGTGATCAAACGTTTGTCAATTGTTTATTGGGAAACAAAAATGCGCCCACATAGCTTTTTATTGCCGTGGCATGTGTACATGCGTGGTCCCTACCTCAAACATGTTGTCTACTGTGCAACACTATCCTATTGACTAATAGGTAAAATTCGAGAAATACAATTTAAAATAGCCCCTTATCGTCGCTAGCAATGGGTACCATACATCTCCTATATCCTCTGATAGTGAAACTGCTCAACACACGATCCCTATCTTATTATGCCACTCAAACGCATTAGATCGCACGGGAACGCATCGTACCGCGCGGGTCCACAACGTGCCGTCAGTGTCGCGTGACGTCACGGCAATTAAACCCGCGCACGGCTGTTTGCGGCGCACTCAGCGATTTCAGCGCTTTCCTGAGTTGTGTCTGCAATTACACGCGTGTGCATACGCATATTGATTTTGTTTTGTTATTGAGGCGATTTAAGCACAAATTTTGTAGCGGAGCGCTAGTTGTGTGTTATTTTGGGAGGACTTATTGCAATTGTTTTATGTCTGCCCATTTATGTATCATTATAGGTACTATGCTCTAATCTATCAGTCACGTGTTGTGATGGTACGCGATATGTTAGGCTATTGAAACTCTACGGCAACAGTTTTCATGAAACTACAAAGTAATTCCCGTATTCTGGAAATGGAACATACAGAGACATTTTAATCCCAAGTACGCCCTGTTATTGAATACAATAGTGATCTACATACACAAACAACAGGTGCTGATATTTGTAGCGTGACGTCACGCGTGTATCTACCCTCCGGTAAAATTGGCAAGTAACAGCGATGCCTCAGCCGCCACCGTCTGCCGACGTATTAATTATCTAACGCAAACAAAGTAAGCGCGGTGTTTGTCTTCCGATACACAGTGGAAAAGGAAGAAGCTCAATACATAGTGGTATAAAAGTCAGATCATTTTCTATACAGGATAAGTTTTTATCGCAAAAACTTTTTCTGTATATGCATAACGATGTGAAGTGAGCAACTAAGCATATAACTAGGTGGAGTGAGTAACCGAGCATAACTATGTGGAGTGAGCAACCGAGCATAAGTGCATCTGAAGAACTCGGGGAATATAATTGTGATTTTGCAGTTTGACTCTTAATTGGATAGCAAAATATCTCGAAGGTTGACGTTTAGCAGCATCATGGAACAGATTAGAGTTCTATGATGATCAATATGGTGTCAATGCCGAGGACCATGATTCTGGTGCGTGCAAGCAAAAGCTTAGAATAAAAGTACGATATATAGTTTTGCTATTTAGTTTCTACTACTACTAGTCTACCTTCTGTTTTTATCTGTTGAATGGCAATGTTCAAGTCGCTTTCCGTTCGTCTCGTACGCAGCTCGGCGCAATCTAATCGTGATTCCAATGCTGTGTTTGAACGAAGACGCTGATTAGATAGGGATACCGTTACACTACGAGCCGTAGTTTGGTCATAGAAACACACTAGAACATGCTTATGCACATATGCACAACTTAATTAATATAATGATGCAAGTGTTTTGGAGATAATGCAACAAGTCATCATGACGTGATGATCACACAAAGAGAAAACAGACAGAAGTCCGCTTGACAACATGGTAAATTTTCTCTTTAAGGTACAAGAATATCTTTTTCTCCAAGATATTTTTATCTACACGAATGCCCATTCATGCTTCATAAGAGTCGTAAATTTAATGAAATCATAGATAATAACTCAATGTAAATGAAATAGAAGAAAGATATCTGCAGAGGAATGGAAGTTTTCTAGCAAACAATATTCATGGAAAGTTACAAGTATGCCATGAGTTCAAAATGAGTAAAAAAACCAAAATAAGCTTCAGTGAGCTATCTTCACGTAATTGTCTAACACGTTGTTAGATTTTTAAGAAACCACAAGTCACACTTACCGTGTTTACCACCCAGGAAGTGAATTTTCTCAAAACCACCTTTAAAACCCCACGAATGTGTTAAGACGCCCCCGCGACGCAATCCGGTAAACGATTGTTAGCTCACCGCTTAAGAACTCATTTCGTTCACAATTTACGGCACGCAATGCGCTTTTATGAGATAATACATTAGTATTTTTATATGTCCCACATCGGGGACGTTCCGCACGTGGTACGTTTAGCAGTACATTTAGTTTTTAATACGTGTTTGTTTGTGTCGCACGTTGTGTGTCGAGTAATTGGTTAATACCTTGCAGGTATCAGGTACGTGAGTATCATATTTATTTCTGGTACAGTCAGCGTCAATAACAGGATGAACAGACTGTACAAAATGATCTAAACAACTGAGAAAATTTAATATTAACTCAATGACACAGGGATTGTTTCAGAATGAAGACAGCACACGACACCTGTCATTCTGACATGAACTTTATCCAATAGAGATAAAGTTTAATTTTCTTAGTTGTTTAGATCAATTGAACAGTCTGTTAGTCCCGATATTTTTGACGCTGACTGGTAATAGATGTGGTTGTTGCGAGCGGTTTTCTATACTTACTTTTATTTTTTATCCATGGGGAAGTTTTGTTGAAAGAAACTGACATTATTGGAGTTGTTGTAGTTGCACATGATACAGTTACACAAAATACATAAAAATACTGTTGATCTGTTGTATATGATGCAGCGTGTGTCGTGGCAACAGTAGCAGCCCTGGCGCGGAACGTGCGTCTGCGGTGAGTTCTCACAGCCGGGAAATTAACTCGCGGCTTAGCGCACCGCGTCTCGGGACTACCGCGTAATTGATTACATGGACGGTTATATATTTGAACAATCCACTCTTTTCGAATAGTAGTAGGGAAAGAAAAGTTAGACGTCCAGTGACTTGTTCTTTTGTCTAAGCTTTGCTTTCAGTTTTAGACCTGTTATAAAATACCTAAATTATTTTGATTTATTTCCTTAAGGAGCAGGTGGTGATCGTTCTATATTTTCAGTTGATAAGATTCTCCATTCAACAGGATCTACGTTTAATGTTTTTAATAAAACAAACAATTTTATACGTCGTCTTATAAATTTTGTGTCATCTTTCCTCAGAAGAATTTCTTGTAAACTGGCGCCCACAAGAAAAATATTATTTTATGTACACAGTATCCACGAAATAACTGTACGTATGGGAACGAAATCATCTGGCGGCAGCTCATTGTAAACTTTACAACGCGATCTGCGCCCGCTGTAATGATTACATTAACGTTTGGAACCTTACTGCTCTAGCAATAAGGGCGATGTGCATTACTCGAAGCAGAACAAAGCAGTAAAGAAATTTCTTAAGTAAAGTTTCTCAGCTAATATTTGTGGTACATTTTCGCAGAATACATTTAATACAATCATAACATTAAATGTTGTTACAAAGTTTGTGCTGGAGAAATTTGTGTTGTGGGGAGTGACGAGGGAAGCCGACACATGTGTCGCGACACTGCGACACCGCCGACACCGCAGGGCGCGGGTGTCACGCGGTGTCGACACTGACACAGTGCGGTGTCGGTGTATCAATGCTAGTAACTGTTAGTGTGGCGCCGCACGGGGATCAAACGAGCGTTGAGCGTGATCAGTTGCTCCAATGTACGTGTTGAGTAATAATGTCAAACTGTTGTAGAGTTGGTTAATGTCGTTAGAGAGAATGGCACTTGTTTTCATGTACCTATTACTGAAATGACATAAGATCGTTCGTTTTATGAGCTTATGTGCTTCCAGACTTCGAGAAAATGTTAATAGAGATACGAAAATGTAGCAACGACTGTTAGAAATAAGACTAGAAATATGTATCCGCCAAATCAAACAAAAAGTATCATCAAAGAACCTATATTATCAAAATATTAATTATCTACTTTATCCATGCAAATTATATGTATGTGTTAACGCACAAACAACAACATAAATATTTACTTTACTAATCACTATAATATGATTTGATCCAATACAAATACCGCGAAATAAACGTAAACCATAGTGATATAACAACAAGGCTACTACTGTCACTAAAATAATAATATTGTAATAATAATTTACTAATGTAGTACTACATATACTATCACGGATTTTGCCATATTGTAATAATGTATTAACCTGGCGTTGAATATTGTAATGGACACTAATTGATGTTAGCGGTGGATCCAGAGTAGGTAGATAATACGATACATTAAAGTAAGTATAGTTTAGATGCCAGCCCTAGGTCATGACAACAACCAACTACAACTACTTTTAATCAAAGCCTCTAGAGAATTTATTTCTTGCATGTAATTTCAGATAGAGGAACAGTTTTAGTCGTTGACTGCTCGTAGGTAGGTGGCCGACGGTTTTCTCGACAGTATATTTATGCTGACTTATGAGAGCTATACTATCTTAGGAGACCATAACTTGACAAAATGTTAGCTTATTACTTGGATTGTTTTCATTGCAATTCTTAGACTCTGCGTCCATTTTATATAACACAATAATAATTCGAAATTGTTTACTCCGTTTCCCGCAACACATCCGCACAGGCTTCCTTGCTCGTTGTTCTCAATCACGTGCTTCCGAGTGCGTGACAAAAACACATGTTTATCTAAGGCCGGTCGATAAGCGATATAAATAAAGTGGGTGCCATAAATATCTGCGCCGGCCGCGGTGTGACGTCACGCGTTACGTCACGGCGATGAAATATGGCGGCGGTGGCCCGTGCCGGCGGTCGACCGTGCCGCGGTCCCGGCTGCCGGACGGCGCGCGGGACACTCTAGGGCTGAACAACAAGTTTTTGTGGAGCAAGTTTCTGTCGGTGGACGTTTTTATGGTGTACTTGAAGAATGGTTTTGGTTGCTTGAGTTATGTGCTTTTTTATTAATGTATCTATAAGTTTTGTTCGAAATTTAAGGTTAAGATATTTAGTTCTTGGCTCGCATCGGTTATTCTATCTAGAATGACGCTAGAAGAGTCTTCAGCATTGTAACAAATGTTATAGGGTAGCTTTTTCCCATAATATTGTGTTCTATTTTGCTGAACTGATAATATGAATTTTGTATACATCAATGGCGGAACATAGCAGACTTACCTGTAACACAACATCATATGAACCTATGATCCACAATAAATGTTTTGAGTTTGAAATGTTAGGTACAGATGTTTGCAGTAGTCACATGCAGATATAACGTCTTGAATACGTGTATCACAAATATTATATGCGCATGTTTATTCACATCCCACAGCTGGAAAAATATGGCATATAGGCGAGCTTTTGAAGTAAGTATCCACCACCGTCGACTGCATCTTCTTTTACTATTAAGATAGAAAAAGTGTTTTACATCCGCCTATTAATATTTTAAAAATATCTTATCGAATAGGAAAAAAAGAAGAAAAAATCAATGTTAACCCAAGTTAAGACACAATATACCTCATTATCTGCCTAAACTTGTCCCAACTATGTTAGGTTCGGCTTCCAGTCTAACTGGATGCAGCTGAATACCAGTATTCCCAGTTACTGGGAAACTTTGGTAAGACTGGTTGTCAGAGTTTCGGGCTTCTGACGACCCGTAACGTCTGTCAGAAATCAACGAATGATAGCCAGTCCCAGGCACGGAGGGGTCTTTGTATGTAAATATGGTCACCCATCCACGGACCAACTGCGGCAAGCGTAGCTTAACCTGATCGATCGACCCGTGCGGCTGTTATTACTTAGCCACAAGCCCCACAATATACCTACTCACAAAAAAGGGAAAGAACCTTAGTTTTTACAGTTTTGTGTGTATCGGTCTCAAGCTGGACCCGCCGTCTATACCTAGGTCTCTCTTGGCGTCCATGTTGGCTAATGCGATCGATTTGAGTGGAAAAATAATAGTTTAAAAAACTATTATTTATTTTCTATTTTTTAATTCTGCTAACTACAAAAATGTGTTTTTTTTTTCCTTTTTTTTAAATTATTGAATTGTCATCGGTCCTCGATAAGTTTACAAAGTTTCAATGAAATCTAACCGTTTAAAGTGGGTCAAAATCGCACTCTAAGGAGTCGGTTACATACAAACATACAAGTGAAGCTAATATAAAGCGTGTAAAAAGGAAAGGGAGACTTGCTCCACCGGGGGTACAACGGCTAGTTTATTCATATTTATTTATTTAAAACATCCGTTGGTGACCGCCCCTTATACACATGTTTTGGGTAGCCCTGTGAAGCCCCGTCTTATTGACACTGACACATTTTATTATCATTGGATCGGCCCGCACCCGCATCTCCCTCCACCCGCACCCACTATATTGTTGCTCTATAATATCTTTTACAAAAACCACAACTAAATATTAAACACCCTTTTTTCGTGAACGTCGGCGGAATACTGATGGGATCTGTTGTGTTTTAGATACGAGCGTGTAAGGTGAGACTGAGTTTGTAAGTGGATTATAAATACCTTGTTAGAGATATCGCCAATGTTAATGAAGCAATAATCATGGACATTGCGATTTAGAGTTGGATAAATGAATGTGCATAATATATACTTACTAGTCAGCCAATGCTGTTTATAACAATAAAAAAGCTTAATATATCATTTTTTTCACCTACCTTCTGTTTTCCAACAAAATTCACAATGAAATTATTTCATGTTAAACCCGCTCGTACAAATGTTGGAATGTCTTACACAGTGAGTCGTCGGCGGCTTCGTATTGCTCAGTAAGCTAATATTACTGCTCCCTTATTTGCCTCCGCGCGCTCTCGATGTAAAGCTGATACGTTATAAGTTTGCTTACATTTAATTTAATTAACACGTTGTTCCGTGCTTTAGGTTCGTGTATTAATTAGGGCGCCATCATTTCGCGGCAACTGTTGTTGTGAGACTTGCAGCAATATGGGCATGAAATAATGGTTCGGTCCGCTAAGTACGAACTAAGCAGCGCATTAAACATTAGCGCAGTAAGCGGATTAGCGCGCGCGAGCCTCGGGTTATAACCGCGCTGATCCGGGATAAAGTGCACTAACTCACACTTGTGTGAACTGCCGCGACGACATGCGGCCGCGCGGCGTGCCCCAGCCGGCACACGCCACGCAGGTATGCAGGTCTTTAGAACTTTTGGGTAGATGAGCGTTTATCTAGGTGTTATATAGTTTTTGAGGCAAATATTTTGGAACTAAAAAAAAAGTCAGGAGGACAAACTATACTGTTTTCTGAAACATTAAGTTAGAAATAAATTAATAATTAAATTTTAGATTAAATTAATAAAATATTACCTTAGACTATACTTAGAATAAGTTAGTTGCATCTATACCTAAATAAGTCCTCTTCTTTAAAAAAAATATGTTGCTACCCGACAGGGTCCACGATTGTTACAACAAATGTTTACTTACCACCTAAGCATATACATTGTGGAAAGCAATAAATGATTGAGTATTGAGTATTGTGGAAAACACCAAGGCGATGAACTGTGTCACTGTTTATTAAAGTCCGATAACTTTCAAGTTTGAGAGCATCATAATCAATCACCGACCTTTAGCTTCATTCGCATTCGTTAAGTAGAGAGTCAAGTTTCTTGACGTCTATACGTGACATTCCTAAAACAAAACGTGTCATTTTTAGTCTAACGTCTAACAATTTTTCCCACTTGAATTGAACGCGCAACTTAACTTATGAAAATGTGAATTGGCTACGTAAATCCGCCAAAATCAGTCCAGCAGCAGTAGGCTTGGAGCCAACCAACTATCCTTATTACGAGCTGCATAAGGTTTTCTCTCCCGAGTGTCCTCCCCGCGAGGTTAAACACGTGTGTAATGTTCCGGCGCATTACGCATTGTTCGGGCGGGATTAGCTGCACGCACAATTGCGCGTCAGCGAACACCAGCTTACGTACGGTATACATAACGCGTATGTACATGTAACATGTACCTATGTATACATAGCAGCTATATGAAATAGGTATCACATTATTATAGGATTAGTACAAACGTTTAACTATTTATTAAGTTAAAGAGTAGAAATACCGCAACTACATAAAGTTGCCGTAGTAACTACTATAAAACAATACACTGCAGCTCTTAAATTAGCTTATTTGGTGAACAAATTGAATGAGAATATTATATTATACTGTCATAAATAATTGTTACACCTAGTTTTAAAGCACACTACAAGAAAAATGTCCAACGACAAGAATGAAGACTCAACCATCAGCCAAATTAGTGCTACGAAACTACGCGGTCGTAGCAGTAGCTACGCAGATGTGGCTACCCTACGCAATCTCGTAAACCGGCGATTCGTATTGCACACAATCAGTACTCAGTTTGAAACCATTTGAAACGCATGACTATGATAAAAGTCGACATCGCTTTATATAGTGTAGTAAGTATGTAAATATTCGGTAGGTAAACGTTTAAAAACCAACAAACATCGGCACAAAGTTTCTCGTTGACTCGCTGTTAATTGTCTCTTTAAGCCGTGAACGAGTCGTTAATCGTCTGACAAACTGCGCCAACAGTTAATGTCCGTGTAATGTAATACTTCACGCAAATTGTTTATACAGTTTCTGTTAACTTTATAAACGTACGAGTTTTCGAAAAGGATAAATAAGTCAACATCACTCCATCACTCCAAGGAGGCTGTTTCGTAGCCGTCGTAGCTCGTAGCTCGTAGCGATCGACTGTCGGCCGTTGAAAAGAGTTCAACGAGAATCAAAGCAATGTGTCATCAATTTGTTGTGTTCGAATGTTAAGTCTATTATCGTATCTCGATTTTAAGCCTTTTGCAGTTAAATTCTGTCAAAATAGTTGTGATATAGTATATTAGCTATTCGTTAAAATGTTTGTAGGGTGTTTATGATTTAAATTTATAATATATATTAAACCAACTGGTTAAATAACCGTATCTAGTAATTAATAATTTAGTGCGTGTTAATAAAATGGATGGCAAATAAATAAATCATTTATAACTTGGATTTAAAATAGATTTCGTATAACCCGTAACTTTGTTCTCCTAAACCTTCCAAGAACAACATTCACCAGAAAAATGTACGAATTCCCTCGACCATGTCCATTTATGTTAGTCCACTGTCTACCTAATTAACGGCATTTTCTTTAAAAAAAAATCGCTACTCACATAGGTGAGTAGCGATTTTTTTTTAAAGAAGAAGACAACATAGGTTGTCTAGATTTCCTAGTAAGCCTGTCGCTTGTTTGAGCACAAAGCCTTCGACGGTAGTCACGCGACACGCGACACCGCGCGCCGGTGTCCGTTACCAATTACCGACGCGAGGGCGCCGCCGTCGTGCGGAGCTACTGTCCTGATCATTACTCGTTCCTACTGTTTGCTTCAGTGGAGATTGGGTAAATAGAAGGAAGCTGATGCATGTTTAAATTTGAATTATTTTTATTTAGGATAAAATGATGCTGTTTTTTGCGTTGAAATCATCGTATCGTCATAATCAGCCTATTATATTCCCACTGCTGGGATACAGCCCTCCTTTCTGTGAGAGAGAGTGACTTGGTTGCAGGACATACCGGTTTCGTCACGATGTTTACCTTCACCGTCTTGAGAACAGTACAGATGAATACAACTCGTGAGTCGCGGCCATTTTTATTAGGCCAGCACTGCTCATCAAAGGGGTTTTTTGCCTGTAATGTCCCGGGTAAGGTCTAAGGCCACTTCTAGTTCAGAGAAGGAATGAGCTTGATCATCACGCTGGCTC
The DNA here is from genome assembly GCA_947359405.1 of Antitype chi. NCBI lineage: Eukaryota > Metazoa > Arthropoda > Insecta > Lepidoptera > Noctuidae > Antitype > Antitype chi. The sequence continues at coordinate 2,610,739 of OX375810.1, read as the reverse complement.
AGTGCAGGGTGATGATTTTAGACCAAAGTCCAGGGTTTCTCCACGATGTTTTCCTTCTCCATCAGTCAGTGATGTGGAAGAAAACGAACCAACTTCGAAAGTATAGTTTTGAAAAAGTCACATTGGAACTTTCTTGGTTTTATATTATTACTGTTTTATTATTAATTGTTGTGGTTTTTACCGAGTTGATAATATTATTATTGTTTTCTTAACTTTCGGTTACTCAATAGGTAATGAGTTTGATTTATAATGGTATTAAGTAATATGTTAATATGTACTGGCTATAGGTAGTAGTTATTTTCCATAAGTTACACTGAAATAGAAACAAGACGTTACAAGGAGCAGCGCGGTGCGGTGCTTCTTCGCGGCTGTAAATCCGGCGTGGTGACGTAACGACGGCGTAAATACCGTCCGATGCGGGGCCAGCCAGGGGATGGCAGAGCAAGCGGGGGAGGTAATTTACTCTTTAATTGCACACTATCTGTTAAAATAATGGAGTAAACTTGAATTGCAAGGAACTAGCCGGGAAATCAAATTCTTGAGTCGGATTCGCTTAGTTTGCATAGACGGAGCAGATGTTTGACAATCTGCAATCTGTACGCTTTTCTTGTTAAACGTTTAGCACTATGTCAAAGTACCTAACACCATTATTGTAATTTAACCAAAGAGACGCCGTCAGATATTATGATAAACGTTTTTTTTAACCATGCACCATCATGACAAGTGCGGAACAGGCTTATAATTTTTTTTTTGTATATGACATGACGACTACCCCAAGGGAAGTAGTCTCTAACTAGTCTATGGCGTAATCTTTCGTTGATAGTAGATATGGTAGTTGAATTTGAATCATACACAACATTGAATTCTAACTAACTCAAAGCATTTTTTTTCAATTAAATCATTTACAGGCCCTTTGTAATTTCCATTTATCAAGGAGTCAGTTGGATTCAGTTATGAAGTAGTCGCCCATTTCAAAACAAAAGTAAGTTCCTCATGGAGTAGAACGGGCAAAGGACACTCTTTCAAATCAAAACATTATGTTACACAGGTTACTTGTTCGACCATTTCAATTTCAGTCCTTTTTACACACTTTTCAGTTTAGGTAGAAGTCAGTTTAACAAAACTTACTAACGACGCTAAAATGCATCAGTTAATTATTTTAAACTAAACAATGTAAATTTTCACCAATGCAAAGGTGTTGTAAGATAAAAGTTGAATTAGTAACTTCGTTAGTTTTGTAACTCAAATTGAGATTTCCGGTAGTTCAAGGAATTTAAACGAGCAACAGATTTTCATAAATAAATGTGTGTGTAAAATGTAATGTAATCTGCTTACCTTTAGTTTCTAAATTATTATTGAAACTGATTTACTTCTCGTATTAAATTTTAGCATTAAAGTATTATTCTAATTTAATCGGCGCCATTTTGCTACAATATTGGATGACTCTTCAGCATAAACAGAACGAACTATGTCAAATGTTGAATTGTTAATTTGACTTTAATCCAAAAGTCATTCAATAAATGTTCGCTTTTAATTTAAATGTAATTTTAACGAGAACATCAGATATAATTTAATAATTAATTAATCTCAAAAAAATACTAGGTATGTCTAATTCACAAAGAAGCCAATAGATGGCGCCGATCTCTTACAGCAGTCGATTATAACACGTTTTCATTTGTAAGAATATCTAACAAAAGGCGTTATTATTAAGGTTCTGATAAATTGAAATAATTCGTTCTTAACTAATAAAATTATGTAATAATCTTAACAGGTAGACGCTCTTGCGGCGACACACACAATGACGTAAAAAAAAGTACGTTTTAAAATCTTACGTTTTTATTTAAAAGTTGCAAGCATGTCCTTACCACAAAGCTTTTCAACCTTCAACCTCACATACGAGATCCAGCCTTATTCCTCGATGACTTATTCCATGATATCAGCAGCAATACATTTAAAGCCCCTTCTCCTTGCACTGTCTGTTTGTTTTGACTGATGACCCCGCTCGTCTCGCCAGATTAACAAATAAATGGCGGCGCCCCTACCTGAGCACGCGCTCGCGACTCGCGACACAATAATGTACCTCCACATTACCTATGACACGGGCACATTGCTCACTCCAGCAGGGCTGCCCACTGCTAACAAAGGCAGTTGTATCTGGAAAATAATGCTGTTTGTTGAACTTTTACCAGGGACATGGAGAGACAACGCTTGAAAAATCCAAAATGTTTTAATTCACATTAACCTTCAGTAGCTTCACGGGCATTATGAAGCATCTGAAGCTATGTACAAGGTTCTAATTGTTCGTTTTCTATGGAGAAGAGCTGGCATAAAATCCACGGTTACTCTTAAAAATGATTGGTTTTTACAATGTTTTCAAATTTCACTGTTCACAGGTATGGGATGAAGTCATCCAGCGTTAGCAAACTGAAGTGGCAGTGGTCGGGCCATGTTTGTTGAAGGACCGACGGCTGGTGGAGCTGACGAGTCCTGGAGTGGAGACTACGTATCGGCAAGCGTAGTGTGGGACGCTCCCCAGCTAGATGGACAGATGACGTTAGAAAGGTGACTGGGAGACGTGAAGGACTGTATACCAAGCTCTGTCAACAAACGCCGCTGGCCTGTGGCAAACGAGTCGTATTGCTGTTAATAGGTTAACATAGGCTTCATAAACTACGCAGTTTGATATTATTCTCGTCCAAAGACGTGTTGCTTAAAACTTAAAATTTAGCTACTAAAAGCGGCAATAAAAATTAAAAAAAACTTTTTTTTTCAGGTGAATATAATATATAGACTATAATAGAGTACATTTTATCATTTTGTCTAATTAAATTTCAGCTCCTATCCGAGGTATGTTCCAGTCGGCAGCCCTGTGTTATGACAGTGAGAGTATATTGGCCATATAGAGACGTTTAATTCGGCTAATGGCGGCGCGGAAGGCGACGCGCCGCGATGCTCATTTGTTCAGCAGCTATTACACAAATTGTGCGCACAGAGGTCAGACTTAGCTTGAGGTTAGCATTCGATTGAGATTTTAAGATAAGATGCAGCTCTAAAGAATTTTCAACTTTTAAATATTTCTTAATTATATTTTATCTTGACTCAATTATGTAGATTGTTTTTTTATATGAGAAAATAGTTGGTTTAATATATAAATAAATACTGGAAACAGGTACTTAGCAATTTATAGCTGAATCAAACACTAAACATATTATTTTGCGTCAGTGGGATTTAGAACTGTTACTTTTTCCTCTATACATTATAATACAGAGTCCAATCACTCACTATAAGTAATAGTGCCGCGACATATCGTTCGCTAACACGACTTGCGATTGACGCGCAGCAGTTGTTAACGCGATCGAGTCCCTATTCGTGTCCATGGGCAACACTAGCTGTGACGTCACGCACCGGGCACTACATGATACGCACGGTATGAAGTGTTCGCTGTTAACATTACTGTGATGAAACTTTGGATTGTGTGTTGTTTCCTGTAAATCATTGCCAATCTTTGCGTAGCATTTTATCGGATAAAAAAGTTTGACATGTAGTTTCTAATGTTGAATGTTATTTATTCATTAAAATTTAACTGTTTATTGTTGCGCTATCGAGAGCCTTCTTGATCTTAGTGTGATTGCAGTATATTGTAGTTGAATGTTGAACTCACGCGCGAATAAACTTTTCCTGTTTAGCATGTAGTTTATGTAGTTTATACTGCCGCCTTCAGTGTCTGTTCACGTAGACGCGACGTGCCCTCGCTCCAACTTAAATAATGTTAACAAAAGGATACAATACGGAGGGTCTATTAATCCACCCACTACAGACTACAAGCAGGTATTCGATATTTCACGTTGACTATAAAATTGAATAATATTTCATGGTGACTGCCGCGTATTTGCTCGGGAGGATGATATCCTAAAAGGTTCCATAAAGAGGTCGCCGACGGGGGGCGGGGGGTGCAGGCTACGGGGTGCGGGGGTTCATGCGATGCGGGGGGGGGGGGAGGCGGTGCAAATGTGCATCTCACGAGATGAGCCGCTTGAATATGCCTCAGTTATGCAAGGCACCTTCTGCTACACTAGTGTGGAGGGGCTCCCGTTGAAACTTCAATATAGTTTCTTTAAGTCCCTAGATGTCCGAGCCTGTAACTCAAAGAATTTAGATTTTTCAGGTCACATACTTGAACAGCTGTCCGTGATATATATATTGCATTATCGAAACGGCTCAAATTGGTCAGCATAATAATTATGCACATTATAACACCATAAATATTTGCATGCTTACGAATGAACAAACATATCAATTATGTTTATGATAATTTTGTGAAATTTTGAACCGCATATTAATTAACAGCACACAACAATATGGTTTATTTAAAATTATATAACTATAGTAATTACGCAAATTAAAACGATTTGTTTTATCGTTGTTACCTCAATTATAAATACAATTAAAAACAAAAATTGGAAATCAACGGAGTGTTTTTGTTAATTAGCTGCTATTTGTTTTCCGTCCATAAAATAATTAATTTATTTTGTGGCTATATGTAGCTTGTTTATTACGACATAAATCTTTGTTAACTTGAAATGTTATTCTACTACAGAATTACATTATTTTAACAAGCTTTCATTATCGAAAATCCACCAAAAGACGTCCAATGTTGGACATAGGCTTCCGCCAAGCATCGCTACAGTTACCAATCACAGGCTAAGTTACCAGTAAATGAAAGTCAAAAATAATGTAAAGCCTTCGCCATATCTGTGAGCCATTAAAGCAAGCCAGGTGTGTGAGTGGTATGTCTCGCAAGAGGCGACGTTTTGTTGCTACGACGCTACGCCGTTACGGTGCTACAGAGCTACGCCGCTACGGTGCTACGCGCTACGAGGCAGAGGTCGCGATCCGGAGTCGAGCCATTTGTTGCTATTGTGTGCACATGTGAATATTTAAAATATGCTTCTCTGACATATGTATGCAAATACCTTATACAAAGTGTAATAGAGCCGAGGGGAATAGATATAACTGATTGTGAGGCGTTCTTCGAAGACATTTTCTTTGAAACAACTTTTGTAAAGTAATAAATGTGTTTAAAGTGCGCGTGAAATATTGTGTTTCTATTATTTATTGCTGAAATATTGTCCTGCATCGTAGTACACATACATATATAAACTCACGCCTCCTTCCCATGGGGGTTGGCAGAAACTAGAGAACGCCACCTGCTACGATCTGTACTCCTTTATTTTGCTTAGTTAACGTACATATGTATACGCACGCTAATTGCGAGTACGTACTAACCTTTGGATCGTAATATCTTAACTCATTGTTGATATGATATGTTTTATTTTGTTGTACAAAAAATCTTTTTTCATCAAAGACTTCAAAATATACAGCAGTTATAAATATTTATTTAGTTTTTAACGGTTATTTAAAAAACAAAAATCCAATGACATTATTAGGAGTACTCATTATAGTATACATGTTCTCATTATGCAATTAACAACATAGTAATTAAATAAGACCTACATAATAAATCTTGAATGACTTACGTACAAAGTATACTGTATGGCGACACACCGGGCGTCCAATTAGTGTCAATGTGTGTTCATTTTTGCCGCGCCGCGCATTCCCGGGCAACGCGATGTGTGTTGGGACGTACCTACACGTATGTAACTATAGCGCTCGAACGGGTGTGTTGGGACAACGTCATATTCGTGTTAACTTTATTGGAAAAGAAAGTTAGGACTTTAATAGTTACTGAATTAGTTCTTTTTCTGTAATGTCTTGACCATAGTTGCTGTGTTACGTTTGATTAAGAGTTGTATTACGGTAAATTATTGAATTAAATGTTTTGTAATTTCTGTTTTACGTTGGGTGTTTTTAGTCCAGCGAAGCCAAGCTGAATGCTCGTTACACATAAAAAATAACGCATACTATCTTCATCTTATAAAGAAAAATTACAAATAACAACCAGGATTAAAACAATAGTTCTTTATCTCAAACCAGCCAGACCAGCATAAGAGATACCCCATGTCGAGTAGATATTATTATCACCTTGTACACAGTGATGCAGCGCTTGCATCCCACGTTATCTCCCAACATCAATTACACCTCTAATCCGCTGCAGCGCTGCATGCGGCCGCTGCACGCTGCGGCCAGCGGCTGACAGAGACGGATACCGTATCGCGTGGAAGTGGGAACAAGCGGCCGAAGCACCGCGCGGTGCGAGCCCTACTTTATTAAATCTTGGACTTAGATGCTTCAGCAGTACATTAAGTGAAGCGGCGAAGTGTTCGCCTTTTGTGATGTTCGAGGCTTCATGCACTTACACAGTAATGTTGAAGTAAAAAGATAAGTACGGCGAGCGCGGTTCGCAACCACTTTCGATTCTGTACTGTATTAAGTCTTCCTACCTATACGTTAAGATGAGAAAATTAAAACCAATAGTGAGTAAAAAAGTAGAGTGTTCTGAAGAAAACACAAAAAATAATAAAAATAGAAAAAAACAATAATAAAAAAATAAATTAAAAAACAATCTGATGATCGCGACGACGTCTTATTAAGGTTGCATTTTACAAGACTATATAGAATAATTATATACCTTTTGTTAGATAAAATTCAAGACGAAATGTGCCTTAACTCACACTCTTACGGTAAAAAATAATTCTACACTAAAACAGCAAGGATGTTGTTACTAAAAAAAATAACAAAACAATGTTCCACGTCGCTTGAAGCACTTTCGCACGAAATGTTTAATTAGCTGAAGTAATAAATAACGTGAAGCGCTACTTCACATCCAACCTGTTAATGTACATTCATTGAGCTCCATATATTTGCACTGGCGGCGGCGGTGCGCTTTTAAACGCTAAACGAAATAAACTAGCCTTGCTAAAACTAACTGAGTTTTTGTAAAAACATTTGTTCATAGTGTAGCAAAAATAATTGGAAAAAGAAGGTTCACTTTAACGTACGGAAAGTGATTCAACTCAAACTTGAATAGGTAAATGCATTTGTTTACTATACGACGGCATTGGTAAAATAAAAATACTCCTGATAAAGGCAGATTTTGTTTGATCGACCAAAAGGTCAAGGACAAGTCAGCTGTGAATGTGCAAAGCGGAGTAGATTTCTCACAATTAGCAGTTTATGGTTGAAAGGTAGGAAATGTCAACAAAAAAAAACTCACATTTTGAATATCTCTAGAACAACGCATTTTCGCCCCTATGTTATCGGGATATAATATTGAGAATTAGCTCTAGTTTTACCCTTTTCACCCAATTAACAATAACGTATTCAATGAAAACACGAAACTAGTCCATTTTTACCCTCTTACTATTATAAACACAGTTTAAACCTATGAAAATGTATTGTTATTTATTCCTTTGTTATCCCTGGTATAACTTCATTCCGTAAGAGGGTAAATAAATTATTCGTATGTTTTGAATTTAGTGTTCAATTAATTTTTTCTAATGCATTTTTCTGGTTTCCAAGGGTTTTACAATAAAGTACATATAAATTAAACGGCACTTGTGCAACTTCACTCTTTTATGTGAGAGTAACTTTAACAGAGTACATTTTCCTCTAATATAGCGACAGCTTCAATCTGCACTCTTTTATACGTAGGTTTTCTGCGCTTTCCTATTCACGTCACAACACTTAACCCTACGTATGCAAACCGCCCGCTCGCGCGGCCCACATCCGCGACGCGCGACGTGCAGCCGCGAGCGCGCCGCATCGTGCACCGGTCTGCACCGGCCTGCACTGGTTCGCCGCCGTGCCGGAGTGCGGCACTATGCAACGCGAGCTTATGCTCCCGCATCTAGTTGAGCACCGAATACGGCGCAACAAATAGACGAATGCGCTAATTACTAACATTACAAATAAAACGGCTTGATGCCTGCATTGTTAAAATTGGCTTTGCGTATGTTTAAGCTGTACTTTCATATGAAGCTGATGTGTTTTGAAAATCTTTTGTTATAATAAATGTAATTTCATATGATGTTGAGTGGCTCGTTATTTGTAAATTAATCGTGTTGTGTGGTGAGTTTTACGATGGAAAACACCTCATGTATTCCGTCGTTTTACTAAGAATAATGCAGGTGTTAAAAATATTTTTCTTAGCATTTTTTAAAATGTTTTCTTGGAACAATAGTATTTTATAACGCCCAAATTGAGCCTCTGTTGCCAGTCGCAGAGGCGCGGAGTAGTGAGGACAAAGTGCACGTAATTTATGGGCCACGCGGGAAATTAGCGGCGCGCGCGGCCCACGCGGTACCGCGGTCGCAGGGACCTGCGCCGACCCGCGCGACCCTCTCGGTTCACGCCGTGTGCGGGCGCCGGCACAATTAGTGGCAATCGACGTTGAGCGTTATTAAATTCTTCCGTTGAGGATGGTCTAGATAATTCGCTGATAGTTAGTCGTTTTTATGGTTTATGTTATCTTGTATGAAAGCCTAAAATCAAAAAATCAAAATCAAAATATTTTATTTCACATAAGCCTGCATGGGCACTTATGAAACGTCAGAAGCTAGGTGCACGGTTCCAATTTGTCGTTTCCTATGGAGAAGAGCCGGCAAGAAACTCCACGGTTACTCTTTTAAAAATAATTGGCTTTTACAATGTTTTCAAATTACAGTGATAATAGGTATGGGAGGGCAGTGCAGGCCAGTCAATAAGTACCAAGTACTTAGAGGAATGAAAATACAGAATAGAAAAACGTCTACAAATCTAGTCTCTAAGGCCTACAACGTTCTCTCATTCACAATATGTAAAATAATATACCTATATAAAATGAATCTATTTGAACCAAGTGACATGATTTCGATGCCAATCACTAATAATAAATAGTAGTAAAATTGATGTATAATGTCAAATAATGCAATGCATAAACATTGCAATTTGGGAGCAGTTAATAGACTTTCACACAGTTTTGGTGTTAATGAGGTACCAGGGAAGCCACATGTGCAGAAGGAATTAATGCCAAACTTCCCTGTCTTCAACGTAGTCTTTTATCTTATAATACTAGTCTGCTTCGTTGGTCTCTAGACCAACGAAGCAGACTTAGTGCCGTGGTCGTAAGTGCGACTACTGAGTATTTCTAGGTTCAATCTCCAGGTCATGGAAAGTGATTATTTATTTAGTTATGGATGTACCTCCACACAATGTTCCTGGTGTTTCCTCATGGACCTCAGTCAGAACCCGGAACTGCGCCCGGATAACACGCTCCTTAACAAGACTGACTATACCAGTGTAGGTGTTGTAAATGGGTTAGCAACATTACATTTAGTTCACCGACGAATTCATCATTACTCTCATTACCTAATGAATGGCTCGCGTGTAGCGAACCTAAAGCACGTCACGCGAGACTGAGACAGAATCGAATTAATTTTAACACTAATTCATTATTAATTGTTTTATATTATTATAAATAAGACTTGTATCTAGATGCCCTATTTTATAATTTTGTTGAAAATGATTAATAGTGAACCTAGTGAATACTTGCAGAGGTAACATCGGAAAGGAGGTCACTAGTCCATATAATCGATTAGTAATTTAATTGCCTTGATAGGACTAAGTAGGTTTATTCTTACTAGCATTATTGGAACGCCGGGCTATGTTAGATTGTGAGCAGGTATTTTATTTATGGACAACAAGTTGTACCTACCTATTTTATTTATAAAAATAATAATAAAAATAATAAAATAAATAATAGTTTAAAAAACTAAAAAAACCCGCTTTAAAAACCAAACTAAAAAAGTAGAAAATAATTTAATTCAATTAAAAAGCGTGGGGTGCTTTTTGAGGTATTTTTATAATCAATTAATGTCAAGCACCCCACGCTTTTTAATTGAATTAAATTATTTTCTACTTTTTTAGTTTGTTTTTTAAAGCGTGTTTTTTAGTTTTTTAAACTATTATTTATTTTATATTTTTTAGTTCTGCTAACTACAAAAGCGTGATTATTTCAGTTTTTTTTCCTTAATTTTTTCTATTTTATTTTAATTATTAAATTGTCATCGGTCCTCGATAAGTTTACAAAGTTTAAATTAAATGTGACCGTTTAAAGTGGGTCAAAATCGCGCCCTAAGAAGTCGGTTACAAACATACAAACAAACATATAAGTGAAGCTAATAAAAAGCGTATCAAAACAAACACTGCACACATTATACCAGCTCGCACTTAAATATTACTTTAGAATATAACAGAGAGTGCAGGATTAGATCGAGAGATAGCTACCAGAGTCGCTTTGAACAAAGCGCTCCTAAAATTTTAAAAGCAAACATCTTTCACAGAAACAATAGTACTGCATGGTACAAGTCAAAATCCGCGGCCGCGCGCTTCGGATTCCACAATACTAAACGCGTCGGGAAAATACATCGGGATCCCGTCGCAATCCCGGACTGCCCGGGATTCCTGGCGCGCTTCACCCAACGCTGCAATACACCCAATGAATTGCTGATTGTGCTCTTACTGTATTTAGTGGTTTATTAAGCAGTAGCTACAGCTCCCAGCTCGAATCAAACGTTGCGGCTCGGATACTTTGTTACAAGTTACTGCTATTTATTGTTTGTTAGTTCTGTAGTTCTAGGTGATGAGTATAATTGATATTTGTTCATTATTTTGTAATTAAATGAAATATACTGTCTAATGATTTCTAAGTATCATGCATTATAAATACTTAATGGAAATTCTATTGATGTGCGTTAATTTGCATTTTTATTAAAGTCTTTAATAATTAGATTAAATTTCTGGATGAAATAGAACACTTAATAAAACCCGCAGTTTATAAACAAGCCAACCATTATATTTTGTATCCACAAATCAACTTATATTCGGCAATAAAACAAAAAGAAAAGCCACTAAAAATAAATCGAACAATTTGTTCAGCAATCCAAAACCACGTGATTGGATACGAACCTCGATCGGTTTATATCGTCCATTTTTTGTAATGTGTATGTGGCCGGTCGGCGATATATTACGCTGCGTTTGTTAAAGGTAAGCAGGTCGGACAGGGGCGCGGGAAAGATATTAGTTTTCAATATTTAATATAGTGGCGGATACCGGGCTGCGTCCCGTGTCCCGGGGTCCGCTGACGCGCGCTGTCGCAGCACTAACCAGCATTGTTTACGCGCAGGTGTTGTTGTTATGTAAACTTCTGACCGACTTTATTGTGACTGAATAACTTATTTGTTCTGTATTAGTTGAACATAACGTCTTATTCGCTTCATGGGTTACAGTAATAGCTGTTTATGTGTTTAGTAGCTTACGATGGAATAAGAAGATGATTCTCCAAGTTCACCAAGAGTTTTATTGAATTTATTTATGACGCGTGAAAGTGTCACACTTGTACATCACATAGTGCTTGTGGCACAATCATTACGATTATGAGGCATGCGGTGCTAACGTATAACAAATTGTTACACTAACCTTAGTTTTAAGTAAAATATTATCTTAAAATTGTAACGGTGTAAACAATTGTTGGTTCGCCATTACAAAAAAAAATCACGCCTGTAATTGGACGTAGTTTAGCAGAAAGGATCTTCAATCCACACTTTGGCCAAGTATGCCATCGTACTCCTGTGGGTCGAATTTACCATGTAGTGAAAACCCTATTTTTAAAATGTACACGGAAACTAGTTTTTCTCGCTACCCCGACTCAACCCACAGTATGACGATATGAGCACATAAAATGTCAAACTTCAAACGCCCTTAACTCAAAAGTGACTTTGTGTAGATTAAGTCCTTTCTGCTTAACTACGTCCAATTTCCCAATGGGTTGGGCAAAGGTGTACATAAATACCAACACCGACATTTCACTGGTTATGTTTAAGATTCATGTAATAAGGTCAAGCCCATTGCCATCAACCGGGCACAAATCCAGACCCTGGGCTGCTACTGAGAAATTTCTGGAGGAAAAATGCAATAACACTTAGCTCGACCTGTTAATCGAACCCTTATGCTCTCAGCAGTAGCGCTTGCGACCACTAAACCAACGAGGTGGTTTTATTAAATAAATTTATAAAAATAAATCGGTATTATTTAGGCACTGTTTGTTGCATCATTAAGCATTTTAAAGTACTTACAGTATTATTATGCAAAACAGTCAAAATAATAACGCTATAATAAAATACCGGTGGTTTTCCTGTTTACCCCTGGCTATACCCCTGGTGGTACAACGGAAGATCAGTTTTAACCGCTGTACCCTTGGCCGTGAAACCCGACCAAATTGAAGGAACAGGTGTCATGACTTTTTACACGCTTTATATTAGCTTCACTTGTATGTTTGTTTGTATGTAACCGACTCCTTTGAGCGCGATTTTGACCCACTTTAAACGGTCAGATTTCATTGAAACTTTGTAAACTTGTCGAGGACCGATGACAATTCAATAATTTAAAAAAAAATTGCGAAAAAAAAAGAAAAAGAAAAAAACACGTTTTTGTAGTTAGCAGAACTAAAAAATAGAAAATAAATAATAGTTTAAAAAACTAAAAACACGCTTTAAAAACCAAACTAAAAAAGGAGAAAATAATTTAATTCAATTAAAAAGCGTGGGGTGCTTGACATTAAGTGATTATAAAAATACCTCAAAAAGCACCCCACGCTTTTTAATTGAATTAAATTATTTTCTCCTTTTTTAGTTTGGTTTTTAAAGCGAGTTTTTTAAACTATTATACCGCTCCCTTCGAAGTACCAGGTCGTCATAACTTGGTAGGAGAGGAGCTCACCTTAACATACATAGGTGTGTCAGCTAGAAAACTGTTTAGCCCACCAGGGGTATAGCTAGATAGCTAGGGGTACACAGAAAAACGACCGTAAAATACTCGTATGAAAAAAAGTATTATACAGATAAAGTTTTTATCCAATGCGCAAACTGTAACCATGAATTAAGCATATCACTCTAGATCTAGATCATTCTAGTGCAGAAATTTTTCGTCGGTTATACAAAAAAAAAACAGCTGTTCCATACATTTTGACAGCGTAGGTATTGCACTTTCCTATGAAACAGCTGATTTTGTTTTGGAAAACCGACGAAAAGTTTCTTCGCTGGGGGACTAGAATGGTATGCTGAATTCATGGTTAAAGTTTGCACACTGAATAAAAACTTTTGCTGTATACCGTCAGAATTTTACAGTGTCAATATTTTTTAATGTGTTGATATCAGTCTGATCAAAATTAAATAAAGATTGAATAAATATTATCACAGCGCTCACTCGCTTGATACGGATACCGATTGTGTGATCCAACCAATGATATTATGCAAATGAGAAATAACATGAGTTTGAAATTGTCAGCGAACGGTATTTTGTTTACTATAACAAACATTGAATCGAGTCATCTCTGTGAGTGATCGGCTGTCGTGGCGATAATTAGAAGATTTTATCCAGATTTACACTACGACAGGTTCGTAATTGATACTATAATACAACCACATGAATTCACCGATAGTGAAACGAAGACTACTAGAACTTACTCTTTATTCGGTATTAAAACAAGTTAGAATAAGTATCAATAATCCCACTGCAAAGAATTCCAATCTATCTCGTACTGATAATGTAATTTCAGTACCTACACTATTCAACCGTGGAATCAAAATCATACTTTACGCTTAACAACCGCGCTTAGAACACTACACCGATGCCACAGTATCAAACAAGTATGAAACATAGTCGTATGTCATGTTTAGGGTAAAATACACACAAGCGTAAAATCTATCCGTGACGTACCTCCCTCCCCCTTCTGTATTCCCCGAAGGTTGAAGTAGCGTTCAAACGCAATATGTTCAGCATAGCAACTCTGTCAGGTACAAAAGTGCATGTACATACATTTGACTCCTTACGGCTCCTTACTGCCCCTTACTTCTCCGTACACGATGTTTTAACATTCCGATCCCGTCACACAACTCCAACTTAACTCCGCGAATGTGTAATGCACTCTAAATACTTGACAAACTTTAAATACTTCTCATAAACTCAATTTGAAACCTTATTTCCCACACCTAAGAGTTGTATTGTATGTATTAATATGTTTGAAGGTGGTATTCGTAAGGTGAACGCCAGTTTTTCTCACTGAGCGTACGTACGTGAATGTTTCATGTATTTAGGTGTAGTTTTATATTGTTCTCCAACCTGCGATGTGAAATTCTTGTACATAGTTGAGAGTTCCACTGAACGAGCATTTAACTGACTTTAAGATTTGATAGTGAAGCTGCATATAACCGAACTAGGAACTTACTTATCTTAAAGCTGCGTAGAATTCTATTGCATGTAGCATGTGTGTTAAATACATTGATATTTCTTTACTCATATTCAACCCTAGTTTTCTGCCTTGCTGATTGTAAATGCAGCATTTGCAAAAAAACGGTTTCGAGAAGAACGCGGAAATCTAAAAGTAAAATTGTCATACAAGTACTGTGAATCTCGTTATCAAAAGTTCATACTTCCAGTACCCAAATATTTTTATTTTTCCATATAGGTTTGCCCCTAAGGATGCCATTTCGGCAAAAAAGTGAAAACCCATAAGTCTCGATTACTGCAGATACAATTAGCAGGGTTAGTATATGCGAAACCCGAAACAAGTGTCTAGTATTTTTATGTAAAGAATGTATGAACAAAATTTCAAAGCTGTATCATGAAAAATCTGAAAGTTATAAGCTTGTTATGTTACCTAGTTATCTACACAAACATGGTCACCACGCGGCGCCCCTGCGACCCCGCGTGTCCAGCGTTGTATTATAATTAGGCAGTAGATAAAACTTTTTTTTTTTTTTTTGATTACGGGGGGAAATCCTCATGGATGTCCTCCGCCCAGGGGAGGGCGGAGGGGTCTGTCAGACTCTTACTGACTAAAACCACCCCGGTGTTCCGCCTCACACTTGCACCGGAGATCACGGGAACAAAAGTGACTTCCGCGATCCCCGGCTAGTGCCGGCCCGCCTATGCGGGCCACCTCGCGTTAGGGGGGAGTGAGGTGTTAAACTCCCCCCTTACATCATATAGAGGCGCGCGTGGAACACTACGCGCCGTCATCTCGGGTCCTAAGAAGTAGGGGGCGACGGATTTCCCCAGATCCGTTGCCCCTGGACCCATTTAGGGGGGCCGGAAGAGGGCGTTATCCGCCCTCCGCCGACGCCCGGTGCGTCTGCTGCGAATCGGGTTAGCGGAAGCAATCTCCCGCTCCCTCTCCGCAGCCTCCTTCTGCGAAAGTACTGTTTCGCAGAAGGATACCACCGCGTCCCAGGACTCCTCGCTGCCGACCATCGAGTCGACAACGGCCGGCAGCGACAGGTCACTGCCGACTCCTGAGATGAGGGCACGGCGTGGCTCCTCCCAAGCAGCACACTCTGCAAGCGTGTGCCACGCCGTGTCCTCCCGACAGTCGACGCAGTGGTGACACCGAGCGTCCGGCTCCCTGTTTATGCGACACAGGTACTTCCCGAAGCAACCATGCCCCGAGAGCACCTGTGTCACCCGAAACGTCAGGGAGCCGTGCTTCCTCCCGAGCCAGCGCTCGAGTACCGGCCGGACCGCCCCGATGGTGGCGGGGCCGGCGGTAGGGCGTGAAAGCCTGTCCCGCCATTCCGCCACCAGGGCTGCGCGAAGCTGTGACCGACGCAACTCCAAATGTCGCGGCGTCAGCCACTCGCCCCGCGCCCTCGAGTCCTCGCGCCACCGATACAATGACGCGAGTACCTTCGCCTCGAGGTCCCACGGCGGGGATCCGGCCAGTACGCAAGCCGCCTCGTAGGAGATCGTGCGATATCCCCTAATGACTCTGACGGCCATCGCTCGCTGTGGCCTTCGCAGGACAGCGATGCTGCCGGCCGTCAGGTCAGCCGCCCAGATCGGGGCCCCATACAGGGCATCGCACGATCCCCACGTAGAGCCGCCTACAGGCGGCGCTCGGGCCCCCCAGATTGGGAAGCAGCGTTAGTAGATAAAACCTAACCTAACCTAACCGTACGGCGATTGTATTCTAATTAACTGGTGATAACATTTTACATCACACTTTTTTGGACAAAAAACATGGTGTAAAAACGATTGGAATCGATTCAGTTACTTATTCTGAACAAACTATTTTTAGATTTCGCGTATACTATGATGTTGTATATTACGTAACAGACAAAGAGGTTATACCTGATTGGGGCCTAAATTGTCGTCATAAATTAACAAGTCTATTACATTACACTAGTATAGACATAGACACAATCTTTACCAAAGATAATGTTCTAAAGATTCGATTCGACCAATTACAAGCTGATGAAGTTGATGTCCTCTAGATAATTTAATCTCAAACTAGAGGTTTCCACAGCCCCTGAATAATTTAAACATCCTCAAACCAACGTGATCTAATTAAAGATTTCTTCGTCACAACTAAGTACTCTCACTCACCAAACTTCGGCCTGCTTCCCATAAATAGCTGCGAACGGCGGCGACCAATCATTTTAAGAGCAGCTTCCTGTCCCCGTTTGAGAACCTCGAGATAAAACAGAGTAATGAACACAAAAATACGAAGAAATAGCGGAAAGTTAATAGAGCAGTGTGTGGTTACAAATGGGGCGGAGTCGTGCCGCAGTCGCTCCGTTGTCGTGTCTTGTCGCGTCGCGGATGGTTCGCGTCGCTTGATTGCTTAACATATCTCGCGGCGCCCTCTTCGAATGTGGAGACGATACGAGAATATATTGTGGCGAGAGATGCTGCGTTTCATGTATCTAACGCCTTCACAATAACATGAGCTTTGCTTTTTTGTAGATGTGCATCCGTGTGTGCTGTACAAACTCTTTTATTTTTACCGGATTGCAATGTATGGCTTGAAGCTTACTCGCAGCCTGTCAGTTGTTTTGGTGCCCACTCACAAACGCTAAGCTCTCGTTTTGTTGTGCACCATAGTTTTAAAAATATGCTTCAGGCTTGCAAAGTACTTCCTATAGATTTGAATCCGTAGTTGTTTGCTGACTAATCAAGTAAATTGCCTCACAACGATTAAAAATCAAGCCGTATAACAGTTTGTCTGCAGTTGTTCTCGTATAACAGTAGATTATTTTTTTGATAATAATTAATGTTCTTGTTAATTATGTCAAGTAAATCATATTTCTCCTGATATTATCTCAACTTATTTGTGGCCAGCGCAACATGTCCTTTTATCCATTCTTCTCTATTAGTCGTCACCTCCGTAGCCACTGCCTTTCTAACCATATCATCATTCACACGGTTCATCCATTGCTGGTTCTGGTCTTCCTCTACTCATAGAGCCATCGACATTCATAATTAAAACTTTTCTCTAATTTCTCTCATTCCTCCGTATCATATGCATGAAGTACGTTCTTGCTGATGACATTTTTAAGATTTTTCTGTTTACTCAAGATGGAGCGTAGCTTATTACAAATGTTGTTAGCATGCAGATTCCATGTGAATGTATTATCTATTACTAGTCCTAGGTATTTATTAGACGCAACTACATATTTTTAAACATAAACACTGACATATTAAATATTCCAATCTTATTGGAACCTATATATTCGAGCCGTTTGGGGTTGAAACTCTAGGGCCATGGGGTCCGAGTGCCCACTTAGTTTTCCGAGATATTTCCAAGCGGTTGGTTGACTCTTCACGTGACCAAAAGGCTGGCCGATATTTCGGCCAAAGAATCAGCATTGCCATACAACGTGGCAATGCTGCCAGCTTTTTGGGCACTCTTCCCGTTGACAACGATGCGGACTTATTTTTTGATGCATTATGATTATTTTATTTCTTATATACCCGTACATATTATTAGCTTTGTTTTGTGTTTAACTAACACTGACATAGTTGCTTGTGATGCAGACATTAATCCTAATGACCTTTTACTTGCACTAAAAAAAAACATTTTTATTTTATGATACACGAGTGAATAAGCATGCATTTCGTTTTACATAATAGTGCAGTTATTTCCCCTGATAGTATCTTTGAAGAGCTACCTCAAACTTATCTCGTAGACGCCACGTGAATGCACGTGTTGCATGTCGGTATGTTTGCCAACAGCGGCGTCACTAAATATTATGACATTTGTCGCTGTCCCAGCCGGAGAGGAATGCCGCACGAACTTTACGTTCCCCTATTAGTCGCAGTATTTTACTATCTGTATAACATTTAAGACAAAAGTATATGATATAAGTAACAGCCAATAACAAGTTATTAATTCTTACAGCTTGGTGTTGGCAACTGTCTGATGCTCTCATTTTACACATGGGTGAGGGACGGTGAGGGTGGGCCCAGTCAGTTTGCTTTCCGAATTTGTGTAAACACAGATTTCTCATAGTACTTTCTATTGCCAGTCTAGCTAATCGTATAAAATAGCTAGATACTCTATTCGAAGCACTTCATTTTAATATTTGGATTATTGAGTCCAAATTAACCTAATTATCTTTTTAATTAATGACTTCTGATATTCAGAATAAAATGTGGTTTTAGTTTGAAACAGGACTCTACTCCTACCGTGTTAAGACAAAACGCTTGTAAGAATATCTACGCTGGTGTTGCAACAATTCCGTGTAACGTGTCCGGACACTGGGCAGTCGGACACTCACCCTTATATGCGGAAAAATGACGGCGCATCTGACTTCGCATACCGGACATGATTAACTTCCCCCGCTAGGATGTCCGGCTAGTACAATAACGTTCTTACTTGTGTCTTGCTTTTGACACGGTCTGAAATAAGGAAGCAAAAAAAAGGGGGCTCTTAACTACCTACATGTAAATTTGTAACCTGAAATTTTAAGTTGGTCGAAGTCACCACCCCCCCGGAGGGTTTCCGCATTGTCGTTGTGGCCGCTCAGTAGCCGTGGCTTGCCCACCCACGGTGAGGCAAAGAGGAACCCCGAGGTTGGGCTGTTCGTCAGGGCTTTTGCCCACAAGTCGACGACGTAGCGGCCAAATGTAGGTTGCAGTGAGGTGCATCGCAACTGAGGCGGGCCGCGATGTCGTATGGGAGGCATCGTGGCTGAGGGTTACAGGCTATGTTGGAGGAGGGGTGCCGGTGTTTCTGAGCAGCGCTCTTAACATACGTGGCCTGGACGGGGCCGGCACCGTTTGATGGCGGACGCGGTGGGGCCGCGGGGGAAGAGGGGTGTCGGTATAGAGTTGCAGCCGAAAAGTAGTAGGCGGCGAGGCCACTGTGCTGACCCGTCACAGGGTCACCAAAGGTACCATACATGGGGTATTTTGGTGTTTATGCTATTTGGTCCCTGGGGTGATCATGGCGTGCCATGTGTTCTGGTGCGCCGTCGATGGGGGTTATTCCCCTCCGAAGACGGTCCGGTGACGGACCGCCGCAGCGGGTTCGCGAATGGCTTGCGCGTTCTTGTGTTCCCGCCACAAGCGGCATTGGAGGACACCGTGGAGTTTTAGCGGGTTAGAATCCCACATAACTGCGCTATATCCCCGTGGTAGCGCAGTATGCGTGAGCATTTCTCTACGTGAAAAAAGAAAAAAAAAAGTACAGTAACCAAAAGAGATAAGTAACCACGGTCGTCGGAAAGAGTTGAAGTTTAGTAAGTAGCCGATGGATGTTTTACCAGTTACAATAAAAATATACCAGCCATTTAGTGTCTCACTGCAGGACAAAAACTTCTTCTCATCATGTTCGCATTTACAAATCCCTACTTCCCTACTAATATTACAAATGCAAATGTAACTCTGTCTGTCTGTTACGCTTTCACGCCTAAACCGCTGAATCGATCGTCATGAAATTTGGGAGAGATATATAGCCTAGGATACGGAAAAGTACATAGGTTGTTTTTTTTTGCGACAACCGACATCCACGCGGGCGGAGACACGAGCAAAAGCTACTAGATTTATAAATATAAATACGAAAACTTTCTTTGTTCTATCAAATTTCATATAAACTAACGCAAGCGTATCTACTTACTATTGCTTTATAATCAAATTGTTACTTTACTTTAGAAGCATATAATATTTTTGACCAGTTTTATTTTGAGTGCTCACCTACATCCCATCGCGTACTCGAATTCAAGGATGATTGAAAGGTTTCAGCTGATATTCTCGGTCTAAACCGGACACACTGTATTTACATGCACGGGCAACATTCATTCCGTCCATTCATCTGTCGGTTAATGCCTAAAGCGGGCAGCACTCAGGGAGGATAGCTCGCCTCCTCGACGGCGACGCAACAATTCACTATTAATGTCCCAGATAGCGAGACTGGACTTAATCTATGATGGTACCGTACTGACAAATAAAATGTATGTGTATCTCATCTCATTTATTTTGAATAAGAAACGGTTTTTTATTGTAACTTATAACTGTTCTGTATATATCAACAATAAATTATTTGATTTGAGTTGATAAACAGAAAAAATTTCAAATAGTAAAAAAATGCCTCAATGCAACTACAACTCCTCATATTTTACTGTTGACACTGGTTGTCTAATAATTAGATATGGCGTTTCGGGCCATATTTTTCATCATGTTTCAAAATCGTCCGCAAGCCGTTTATTTCAAACAAACAATGAATGGTCTTAAATCGTTTAAGGTCAAGGTATGCTGTTAGAGAATACCTGACAAGTCAGTCAATTTACCACCGAGGTTGACGTGTCTATGGATGACGTCAGTTTGGTATTCGTCTAATAATAGGAATGCAATCTACGCAGAATACGGAGAAAATAAATCACGTAAGTACCGATGTCAAAACAATGATTATTTTTAAAAAGGACGAACATTACTCGCAGATCTATTCTATAAAAATCTCACCGTGAAAACGTTGCTGAAGTGAGGTTAAAGTGAGCTATCGTTCTACCTTATGTATTGACACTATTGACAGCTTACTTCAAGATCACTTCGCATAAGTTTTTAGGGCGATTTTTTTACAGAATAGACTGGTGTTATGGCATCGTGAGGTTTGCGTTCGATTTCCGAATCAGACGTTATGAAATTGTCATAACTGAAATGTGAGTATAAAATAAAATAACCCTTTCAGAGAATACAGCCGTAACGTTATATTGTATTTACAAAAAATCTCAAATTAAATAATTTTATCCACAGCCAGACCCTCGTCGTTAAATATAATTAAGTAAGTTAAATAAAATATTGTCAGCAGTAAATGCATTCATTCTTCGTCCTTCATTTACTTCGGTCATTAATTTTCTCTTGTTAATCTCGATTGACCTGAAATCGAATCTCATTTTGTATCGCCGATATGACGGTGCGTATATTGCATTATACCAGAATATCGTACGTGCCACGTGGGCATTGAAAAGAATGGGTGAGAAGGCTGACTTCAAAATTCATTTTCAAAATTTTTTGGAAAGTCAAAGCCAAGCCTTGGTCAGACAGCTTAGTGGCTGCGGAACTGATGGTCCGGCTGCTTGTCTTACAATTTTCCATCGCCGCGTGTGGCTATTTCTATGATTTTGTATCACAAAGTTGCTGCTCATTATTATTATTATTAGTGTCTGTGATGAGTGGTTCTGATTAATCGTAACGAGACTGATGGTTTGATGTTCCCTTTGGCGCGAATGGATCCTGCTAGCGATTAAAGCACCTGCCATCTAATCTCTTCACCACTCTTGGTTGACTGGTAAAAGATGCCTAGGGTATTAAGTCCGCCTTTGTACCTGCTGCACCTCCTCATAATGCGAGCGGAGACCACTCATTCGCGTAATGATTAATGAGTGGACTCAGCGGCCTCTCTGGGCGTTGCCGCGCAACTCCGCGCGCCGCACTGCCGCACAAATGCAGGCGAGCATTTATATCCCAAATGCATCGTTTAATTCACTACCGGACCGCTAACCGTGTTTAAACCCGATACACGCTTCGGTTACCCATCTCGCTCTAATGTCCTATGATAGAGAAGGACACAATGATTGATAGGATTTAATGAGGTGCGGTGAAGTAACGAGGTGCTATGAATGATTGATTAGAGTATTGAGCAAGTTATACTGTTATAGGTGGGAGGTAATTAGGTGTCCGGTTGAGTTACGGCTGAGCGATGCACTGTGGAGCTACTCAAACCGTATATTAGTGGATATGGGAATGTTTTGAGTGCTTTCAGTTGATGTGGCTTTTGTCTGGAGATGATTGTTGGCGTGGTAATTTAGCAGCCCTATGGTTTAAATAATTACTAGTCTTATCAAGTTATTACCCAGTAACTGGATTGTAAAGGTCAGATAGGCAGTTGCTCCATGTAAAACACTGGTATGCTGCTGCAGATTAATATCTGATAATTATGTGGTTCGAATTGCTATAGTACCAGCTGCGCCCGCGGTTTTTCAAGCGTTCAAAATATACCAAGCTACCTCGCCCTCTACCATACCCCCATTTTAGAGGCAACAAACGACCACTCATTTGCGAGGTAAAAGTTATTCGAAAAACGTAGTCAACAAAGAATTCCTTTTTATCTTTAATCAACTTTCAGACTCATTACAATGAAAGTTCACGTTTGAAGGTTGGTTGTTAGTTTAGAAGTAGGTATAGTTACCATTTGTGACATTGAGATTAGTTCAAAACTTTATTTAAACATTTTTAATTACGAGAACTGTCCTATAAAAAAAAAATACTCTCAATTTTTTTTTTTAATTTTCTTCTTAGGGCTTGACTCCTAGCGAAAGGACTGGCCAAAACTAGCACAAGACAGAATTGTGTGGAAAAGGGAGAGGGGACGCTTTTGCTGTGTAGTGAATCAGTATACGCTAGTTTGATTAGATTAGAAATTTCTTCTGACAATTGTTTCCGTATGGCAGTCAGTAATTTTGGTGGCAGGCCCAAAATAAAAATTCACCGCACGTGGTACGCTGGACGAACCTGCCTCAATAATGAGACTTCTGGTGTCTCTCACAAGTATTTTAATAAAATATAAATGCTATGAAGCACATAGTATAATATTCTCCACTTATCTCTGTCAGGTAAAAAGAGAGAACAGTTCTGACATAACTAATGGGACGGTCGGTAATCCGCAGCACTATAATGTAGTTAACATTTTATTTTTATTAGCAACTGCTGGAGGTAAGTGTCTGCTAAGGTTCTGTTATTTATACACTGAATATGAACGTAAAACTGCGCGTTTCTAAGAAGTAAATATCGCTTGAAGCGACATCGACAGATAAGACGATACGACTAAACCAAATGTGATAGGTTTGTTGGCATCAGCATACAATCATGAAAGGTACTTAAAATAAATTATCACGAAGGCATTACTTCTTGAATCAGCAACTATAGTGGCGTGGCGTTATATTATGTTTGTGTGTAGAACTATTTCTACCGAAAAAAAGGGCAATAAAGAGGAAACACACAAATAGTGATGATTTATTTAATGGTTCGCACTCCTGGTAAATGTCCACTAGAAATATTGCAACAAGAGGGTATTGGTTTGATCGCCAGCTCAGCAGTCGAGTTTGAGAGCGAAATATGATGGATGCATCACAATGCGTTGGAAATAGATGGTCTAGATACCTATTCTTGTGAATACAGATACATATAAAACATTTTAACGTGGTCGTGACATCGATATCGTTATTGGGATCATTGTTGGTAGTCATTTGTCAAGAAGAAGTAAAATAAGAAGAGTAAGTAGTAAGAATTTAGTCGACTTAACTACAGATTACTGGAGATCATTAAGAGGTTTATAATTTATCAATATCTCTTCAAGATTGCAGTGGGCAGGGAACATTGCTCGCAGAACAGATGGCCGATGGGGCCGAAAGGTTTGGAGTGGCGACCGCGTTCCGGAAGACGTAGAGTTGGAGGGCCTCCCACAAGGTGGACCGATGATCTTGTGAAGGTCGCAGGCATCCGCTGGATGCGAGAAACACAGAACCGGTTGAAGTGGAGGAGCTTGGGGGAAGCCTATGCCCAGAAGTGGACGTTTTTCGGCTGAAATGATGACTGACAGATCGACGCAAATCTGTTGGTTATTTCCTCAAAAGACCACTTCAGACAGTAATTTACATGGTCCTCCCATGATCAGACGAAAAAATTATGTCTGACTTTAAAAGAGACTGACCTCTGAGTTGGTTTTGGTGTTTCTAAAGTAGTCGGATTGGAAACGCCAACCTCATCTAAATGAAAAAAAAAGTATTTTTGCAAACCTACTACAGAAATAAAATCATTTATCAATCACAGTCTAGTACCTACCTACCATGAAATTATCAAAGAACTTGAGGTAATCTGTCCATGCTAAAATCATGTTTGATTTTCTCCAACTTAATTTGACAATATTTTGCACCGACACTGAGAAGAAGAAGAAGAAGCATTATATCCGCCTTTTACCTCATTGTGCGCGAGAAGTTTAAATAAATAAATAACTTTGTCATGGAGAGAATTTCAAAAAAATAAAAATAAAACACAAACAAAATTCGAGCCGCTGTTAAACCTATTCAGTTTTGCTCGAGCGAACTCCAAGCATACTAAAGGCCGTATCAAAAAGTATGTAATAATCCTCTGCTCCATATAATTGGACGGCGTGAGGGTATGATGGTGGCGATTTATAAGAGCGGCGTAAATAAAGTGTAGTGCAAATCCAGGCTCCGGTGTAAGTAGATGCAGATTTTACACCGGCTGCCGGCGGCGGGTGATCTATCACTAGCGCCCGACTGAACTGTAGCTGCCTCTAAACCAGCGGGGGCTTAGGCGCGAGAGCTGTTGGACTGGACCAGGAGCTCATCTGTCTGTTAAATATTTATGTTGGCTGTTGTTGGTAACCTTCTGTGTCGTGGTGCGTTTTTGTTTTGAATTGTTATCTTATAGAACGTTCTCAAGCAATCAGTCAGCAATGCAGTCATGTAACAGGTTTTGGTGACAAAAAATTTAAGCAGCTTGAGTTAAATGTGCGAAATTTCTAATCAATTATTCTGGTTCTTATTACTATTTTGATACACAAGTGCGGTTACTAAAGGGTTGTCAATATGTCATACCCGTTTTCATTCAAGATCCCGCTAGCCTCATGGCCTGTCAGTACACAGGAGCTTACCAGGGTTTAATAAATGCCCTGTCTTTGCTTTGCTTTATAATTTCTAGGTGAAAATAAGGTGTCTATAAGACTGAGACACAGGAAATGAAACGAAACGGCCCAATGAAACGGAAGTTTTTATTTTACTCATTTTATTTGTTACGTTATAAATAGCTCTTTTATACCCGAAATTTGAGGAGGTAAATGATACTGAGGTACTTTAGGGTTCCGCTGTGAGGAAACCTTATAATTTGATCGCGTCGATTTGTCTTCCGCAGCATTTTATATGTACATGAATACTTATTTGAAACAGAAACTTGAAAAATAAAGGCTGGTTAAAAAGTGATAAAATAAATTAAACACAGTTACATAATTTTGGAGGTATGATAATACTGTTGTCTTTTTTCAATGTGTATAATGAATATGATGTTTAAATTGTTTAATCAATCGGTTCACTATGAAAGCTATGAGTTTTTGTTGCAGTGCACCTTTTACGTAGTTCGGTGGTAGTGACCTGTCGAAACATCACATGTCTTTGCTGAAGATCACAGTAATCTCTTCTAATAAAGTTTTATATTCTCGACATATTTGCAGACACTGATCGTCAACTATTCATAAAAATGTTTTATTCCTGTTTAAAATATCATTTCGCAAGACATCGGAGATAGCTCCAACTTCATTGATACTTTATTGATGGATATAAACTGTTAGTAATGAACTGGATCGAATAGTTCACAAATCAGTTCAAGATAATAAAAAGTCCATTGGAAGCGAATGTTTGATCAGCAAGCGATGAATATTTGAGAGGAAGCGACAAGCTCAATGTGCCTAAATATGATTGTTGTCTTCTCGGAAATAAAATCTCTGGAGGAGTATTAAAAATGTAGCCTCATTAAAAATTCCTTTTCTTGGGGCGTGAGGGGGTGTGGAGGTGAGGTGAAGTGGGAGGGTTCACCTTAAAAAACCGGTTAAATATGAACGCTTTCGCACGCTCGCTGTTCCCAGACAAAATTCAGTGACTTTTCCACGCCGGTGAAAAGAGAATTGAAGTTTTTAAATTGTCTCTGTTGTCTTAACACAAAACTGTTTATTAAATATTTTTATAGGTTTGAAGTGTCTTTGTTTTTATTTCATATCGTATAATGCTGGTTTTTAACCCTGGTGCTAGCCGTAAGAACTAATATTGTTATTGATAGGTAAGAATAAATTCGGTGACACAATTTGCGCGGCCTCTGTTTTGCGGCGGTTTTGAAATTCACACGAAATAAAACTAGTGGCTCAACATTTTCTATGTTTAAAACTGTAAACGCACCTACGTAACAAGTGTCATTACCTTCTTTTATTTAAATTTTAATGGCCCACAAAGGCGTGAAATAGCAATACTTTTTGGGCAGCACAGAAGCAACACAATTCCGCGGGCGGCACCGGGGCGCGGACCTCTCTCCCACGCCGGCAAGTGAGAGGAAAAAGCTAATTTCCCTTCGCATTATAAATTCATGGACTCTTTGTGTTCCCCAAAATAACTTGTTTGTTTCGACATCCAAGTTTTTTCCGGCGGGCAAAGTCCGACATGTAATTGCTAGCTGCCTGATCCCCGGTCAAATTTACCTCCGTGCTGGCTCGGATTTATGCGAATATTTAATGCCTAGGGAAGTTATTAGGTGGCGATCGTGCAACTTGTTTTCCTTATCTTGAGTTCAAGGTAATTAGATTATACAGGAACAATAACGTTGTATTGTTTGTTTACTAGAAAGCTATATAAGCACTAATGTAATAATTTAAAAAATCTATCAAAATCAATGACTTAGACGCGCTACGCCGTAGCCTGTCTACGGCGTAGCACGTCTCAGCGTACCTGACTAGTAAGATCCCCAGATTTCCCCTTTTTTTCCTCAGCTGCGAAGCCACCATGATCTCGTTACATTCAACCACACGTACATTAACACGCAGTAAGTTATATCTTCTCTCCGCGGCTCGAACAAGACAATGCTTTTAGCCGGCGCCGCCCACTTGTAGCCGATTTGTCCTCCAATCGACGCCAGTTGCCTCTAAGTAGAAAAGTGCTTCAAGTCTGAGTGGCTTACTTGTGTCGGAGGGCAACAATGAGGACGACTTACTTCCAGGGAGCTTTTTTGTCGCGTGTGACCTAACTGCAGGCCACTTTCACTTGTTTTGAAGTAGGAAATTGCACGCGGCAGTTGTTTAGAAAGTTGAAATAAGTTAGTTGTTTAGATTTTATTGTCGCCAAGAAATGGATGTTCAATTCTAAGGGAACTATGGAAATATTTCAAATGTACCTTTGCTACGATTGTTGCATAGTAGTCGTTTAATATGCACAAAAAAAAAACAAGAACAGAGTTATGTTTCTGCGGTCAAGATTTTAGTTAAAAAAATATTTATTTATTACAATATTAAATATAAAAAATACAGGATATTAAATCTTTTACTATATTTTTTTGCTGTGGGGGGCCTGGTGACCTGTGACACAGGCTTTTTCAAAAACCTACTTTGGGCACCAGTCTCTTACAATGGTGGAATATAACATTACTAAAAACATTGTTAATTTTTAAGGAAAACATTATTGTGAAGAGAGAATAAATATATGAATTGAAAAAAAAAATCGTATCGTATTTTCGTGACTTAACGTACGATGATCGTAGGACCGCTGAAAGTATCGTCAAGTGTGCGCCGACCATTAAGAACCGCTAATGAAAACGTGCCTTACGACACACCGTCATATAGGGCCGAGGGACGATACTGAACTGAAGGAGGCACACTGAGAGGGCTGAGAACGCACTTATTAATAGTTAAATACTAAATAATCAGTGCAGGAGCACTGGTGGCCAAGTGGTAATGGCCACGACTTACGAGTTGTAAGTCGTGTGTTCGAACCCAGCCAGGCGCATTACTTTGTGTAAATTATTTCATCACCACTGCTCTCAAAACGGTGAAGGAAAATATCGTGAGGAAACCGGCATGTCCTAGAAACAAAAATTCGAAGACATGTGACATCTACCAGCCCGCACTGGGCCCACGTGGTGGACTACGGCCCACTGTCTCTCACGTAGAGGAGGCCTGTGTCCCGGCAGTGGGAACATTATAGGCTGAGCATGTAACTAAATCTTCTGTTCTTTAGAAACATTTTCTGGATGGACAAACAATCAACACCTTGGAATAATCACAGAAACAAGGGTAGATCTTTTTTTCCAAGATCTTATAAAAATGCATTAACTAAACCTTGAAAGTTGTGTATGAACAGAAATGATCATGCTACGTCGTAGCCGCCTACGCCGTAGCACCTTTGTAGACACGCTACGACAACTTAATTTTTCTTACTCTCACTGTGCTACCGGACTGTTCCGCAAACAGAACTAAAACCTGACAGCCATTACAGCGCGCGTCCGGCCCCAATCCGCCATAACGCCGGGATAACTGCCGTGAAATTTGTATAAATTATATAAACTATCCGCTGCCGTGGCGGTGCCGGGTCGGTGCCGGGCCGGCCGCGGTCGCATGCCACACAGTTTGTGAGCCTGTAAATCAAGTCTAATACACGCTCTGGCTTAAGAATTAACTTTAATGGTCATTGTGACCTTTTAACTTTTACTGATATTATACAGGCTATTTGATATTTTTTGGTCACCCCAATTGGTGGTTCAAGAGCCCTATATGAGTGTGTCCATAAAAGTACTTAGAAATGGCTATAAAAATCTTTATAATTAAAGTATCTCGAAGCGATATTTCGATATGCGATTTAAAAATAAATCAAGATCGTAAGTAGAAAATGGTATGAAAAAGTATAAAATTCACATAAACAGGGCTTCTCATAAATCGGACTCTGAAAATGGGATTGTATTTTTTAAAGTTATCGTCACAAAGTTGTTTTTGCTTATTGCCTCAAATGGGCATTTCTATGAAACAACTTTAATCAAAATAATGGAGTAAAAATGTGATACCCAATGATTGTCTCTCTCTATCACCAGAATATAAAACAAACCTAGTGATGGATTTATCATAGACCACTAGAAACTATATTTCTTAAAATTATCATACATTTATTTACAGAAGTTACGTATTTGCGATTTAGAAAAAACTAGCTTTTGCCTGGAACTTCGCCCGCGTGGAGATCGGAAATTATCTTACGGGAGAAAGTACTACCGGGATGAAAAAGTATCCGAATGGTCTGACCATATAGTGCTACTTAAGGAAGACTCCGGGCTAATTTCTTCTATGTAATGATAAATCTTGACATCCTATATACTAATCCAGATTACAAATTATCTGTGTACCAAATTTCAATCAAATCCGTTTAGCAGTTTTTGCGTGATTGATTAACAAACATCCAAACATCTAAACATATAAACTTTCACATTAATAATATTAGTAGGATGGTAGGATGACATTTAAGACAGATTACACTCGTTCTCAAGCATTAAAACAGATACACATACGACAGCTTTTTATTGAGGTAGGAATTACTATAAACCTCAGATTATAGAATAAAGGCTATAAACAGAATCTAGAAACCATTATTTCCACACAAAACCCTCAAAGAAGTGTCCCACTACAATATCACATGTTCAAAGTATTTGCGCTTGCATGTTTAGCGCTGCATCTTGCATGCAAATGGTTGTCTCATCTCAGAGGGATCGGATCGTCGGGAGGGATTCAATTACCTCCGTTTGAGTCGCTCTGCCTTCTGTGCAGCTCTTTGAGGCGTTTCAAGGAACATTGTGCGTAAAAAATATATGAATTGCATCACATTTCAAATGGGATTTCGTTCCGTTTGAGTGTGGAATTAATTAATTCTGAGATTGAGTGATTGAATTTGCTGTGAAGCTGGAGAAATTAGGGCATGTATATTAAATATATAGTTATAAACTAAACCGTGAATACAGTATTTTTTGTATCATCATTAAACTATCGCAGTCCACTGCAAGACACAGGCCTCTCTAATTGCACGTTTTTAAATGTCTATTGAAAATTGAGCCACCAGTATGATTATTTATCTCCTTCATGAAACACAATGATAGGTAAATATTAGGGTGTCCTTTATGTTTGAAAGATTTTTATTTTACAACGCTCACGAAAACAATTTTACTTATTGGGGACAGTGCAACCCGAGCCGACTCGCGCGGAAACATGTCGTAGTAAGGACGGATTGTTTTATATTGCGAAGATGTCAGTGGAAGTAAGAAGTGAAGCAAGTGAATCAAAAACTTTGAAAATACGGGACACCCTAGTAAATATACTAACGGTCTTATTTATAAAAAGTTATCGAACATCTAAACAGTTGCCAAAGTCTGGTTTACAAAAAGTGTTATTCATAAACGCATTTTAGCACTGAAGCGTTCTATAAACTACTATAAAGTTATAAACGCCAGAACCCTACTTTAACAGTGTTTTAAGGGAAAAATGGCCGACTCTATAAAGCAGCTGATTTAAAAAAAAAATATGTTCGACCATTTGACGTCAAAATATTGTGTGTCAACAAATGTAAAGTTTCAAGCAATCAGTTGACAGTTAGAATTTCAAATTATTTATCAAATAATCGCATCAGAAGTGTCGAAACTGTAGCAATTAAGTAGTTGCCAGTACGTAATAATGTCTATGGTCACAATTATTCGGTGTGTAGGCAGACATTCTCGTTAGACGATTCGATGTGTTGGTCATTTTGTTGGATGACTTCATTAAAATGGCAACATTTTTATTTATAAACGACATATTAGTTATAGAACTTTTATGAATACATAATTTTATCAAACTTTTTATAGGCATATTGAGCTGTTTAACTAATGAATGTCTTAAACCTTCGATAAGCTTTTTTATGTATAAGACCGTAAATATTTACGGTTTTCTCAGTTGCAAGTGTCGATTGTTTACTTATTTGCTTAAAAAATTCAATCAACTCAGCCTATCGTAGTTCACTGCAACAAAGTAACCGGTTCAGTTTGTCCCAGCATCCTGTTTAGATCATAGGCTCATCTAGGTAGAAACCTCCCATGCTAAGCGTAGAACAATAATTGAAGTTACTATTGAGATGAACACGGTTAATATTATCATCGGTGTTCTTAATTGACTGCTTAGGTCAATGCTAACATGTTTCATTTCCGTTCGACGAGTGCTTTTCATGCAAATCAGCCCATTATATATGCATATGTGTGTGTACAAGCTAATACTTGTTTATATGTGTGTGTGTGCCACTGCGGTATGCAAACCTGTCGTATAACTCCGAAGGACTTTAGAATCACTTGAAATTCTGAAAAGAAAATCGTCAAAGCTTTATATTGCCTCGCCCGATTTGTGGCTATGACTGCAGAGGGAAGAACGGAGAAATAGATCCATTGTGAAATATTCTTATTAAGAACTAACGTTAAATATTCATTGCTCTTATTATTAGATACTAGCAACATGCCTCTGCTTCACATGTTTTCACGATTTGAAAAATCATCAAGATTTATTTATTTTATGCAAGCTTAAAATTAATGAAATACACAAAACCCTTCCGGAATTAAATTTCTTAATAATGATGGAAATCACAACAATATCCATTGCATAGATTATAAGAAGAATGAGGTCACACAGAGTGACACTAATAGTGACTTTATTTTTTATTACAAAGTAAGCATGAATGTAGATATGGATACTGTCCAATAGGTCGTGGAAAGATTTTAGACTATTATTTTCTTTTTATAA
This sequence comes from Antitype chi, assembly GCA_947359405.1. Lineage (NCBI taxonomy): Eukaryota > Metazoa > Arthropoda > Insecta > Lepidoptera > Noctuidae > Antitype > Antitype chi. The sequence goes on along the minus strand of OX375810.1, from coordinate 2,579,118 downwards.
TATTTTCCTCATGAGTTGATTGTCTCAGTGACCGCTAGCAACCTGTCAAAGATGATATTACATCATCACCACCCTTACCAGGGTTGTTCGAAATAGATACCACGGCCCCTGGCACACAGGTAACTGAGGGAACACGGGTGGGTTTTAGTCAGTAAAAGTCTGACAGGCTTTTTGCTCCACCCGGAGCGGGAGAAGTTATTTGATGATTTCCCACCCAAACAAAAAAAAAAACCACTCTTACCAGATGGGTTGGTGGTTTTGCGAGACTCACTGCAAACCAAACTCTTGTATTAGTCTTTTGATTCCCGCTGTAGTCTATTCCCCGCTTCTGTAGTGGCTCCATCAAAAAGGCTAGAACGACGTATGAGTAAGAAATGTTTTATTCATTACGAGTACAGTCGGCATCTAAACAGCGGCGAATATATTTCAAATTAAATTTGGCATGCAAACAACAGTCCACGCCGCTTACCTGCCCGTGTGTGATACACGCAGATTAGCCATTTTATTGTGTGTTCTTGCAGTTAAGGCAGCGATTATGATTGTGTTGATATGGAATCAACATTGTTGATTTGAGTGTAAAGTACTTCATCATCATGTCAGCCGAAAGACGTCCACTGCTGGACATAGGCCTCCCCCAAGCTCCACCACTTCAACCGGTTCTGTGCTTCCCGCATCCAGCGGACTCCTGCGGCCCTCACAAGGTCATCGGTTCACCTTGTGGGAGGCCTTCCAACTTTACGTCTTCCGGTGCGCGATCGCCACTCCAGAACTTTTCGGCCCCATCGGCCATCTGTTCTGCGAGCAATGTGCCCTGCCCACTGCCACTTAAGTTTGGCAATTCTTCGGGCTATGTCGGTTACCTTGGTTCTCCTGCGGATCTCTTCATTCCTGAAAAGTACTTAATTAATTTAGTAATACAAAATGCCGTAAAATTCCGATACATCAATCTGAATTTTAATCAATTGTCCTGATATTTAACTTGAACGGCAATTTGAGAATAAGTGTATCGGTGAACTGATCATTCGTCTAAATAGATCAATCAACTCAGCCTATCGCAGTCCACTGCTGGACGTAGGCCTCTCCCAGGCTGCGCCACAACACCCTGTCCTACGTCCTCCGTATCCAGTCTGTCCTAGCCATTTTCTTAATCTTAAAAGACATATTACGCTTATTGCTTTATACGGGTAAATTTATTGTAAAGTTATATCTTTTGATACACAATCGGTTACGAGTAAGTAATCATTAATATTTCCTTCGATTGATGTATATCTCTAAAAGTAACACGATCAGAAATTACTGTGAAATATATTTCCTAATAAGGTTAAAGTTTCTGATGCTATTCATTTAATCGCGGTTACCCAGTGCAAGTTGTAAGCTAGCCGTAATTCTAGCCATAGTACCCGATTTAAGATGCAAGCCAGCTGAACGAAATGGGCTACAATGACGCCTACTTAAGTAAGCAAATGCCTTCCATACGTACGGAGTTTTATTATTACGAGCTGGATTGCACGATATAAAAAAGAGCTAATAATGTTGTCTGAAATATTTACGTCATGCCTCAGCTTTTTTACCAGAAATTTTCAGTTTGTAATCCTTTTCCTGCCAATACTTCGGCACCGTTCAGCAAACGTCACAAAAATAAGCAGAATTCGAGCCGGCATTGCATACGGTGTTGAAGTCACGGATGTTTCACTCACGTTATACGTCACTTAGCTCTTCACGAGTTTGCCTGCGCTATTCTGTCGCTGATGTTTTATGACGAACAAACTACACATGTGTGCGTGTATTTATATGAGCCATAAAAACTGTGCGTGAGTGTGTGCATTATGTTTGCGATATTATAACAGTCTGCGTGTGTGTGTTTGTGACAAAAACAAACGCGTGTCAGATAAAACATGGAGCGAACTTCATCAAAACGATATCGCTGCGAAAATATTTGGTTTTCCACACACAATATCTATTTATAGAGTCGAATTTCATGTTTGCGTTAGAGTATGTGGTTCTCATTGTCTAGAGACGCGGAAGCGGGTATTTATTTGATTAACTTACTTATGTTAATAACTTGGAGATGTAGTTTTAACTATAATAACGAAGGTGTTCGTATGTTAAAGAAAGTTTGCTGTAAAAACGACTGCCTCTACAGAGTAACAAGGATGTAACATTCCTGGTATTCAATCCCTACTTAATATTTTTTGCATTCAATTAAATGAACTTTGGGTAAAGGTTTTAGAAAGACATGATCTTGGTTTACCCTGTCGCAGCCAAGTGGGTGGAGGAAGAAGGCTTTAATCTGTTGCCGGTAGCTGGTATTAACGTTTTAAATAAGAGGTATAAATATTGTGATGTTATTACGCATCCTTAAAAAAAGGCTGTTTAGATAGCATAAATATTTTAAAAGTATATAAGTATTTAGACAATATGATAATAATATATGTTTTACTGGATACTATATCCTAATCTAGTGTGACTGGCCTGCTCCTTAATTGTGTAACACACACTTTCAATCGATCGATCGATCTGAAGGTTTTAAAGGAAAATGCTAATTTACTGCTTCATAGGTTTGAAAAAAAAATACACAATTAAGTATTGCATTGAAAAATTCAAATAACTCGCTCCGCTTACTAACAAGCGCGCAGCCTATCAGCATAGGGTTGGCAATCGTCAAAATTCTGCCAACAACGATCAGCCGGAACGTTTTCTCTTACAACAGGGCGCGTCGCGCATGAATCATTTATAAATGCAAATGCCCATTGTTCCCAACTACCGCGATTATTCACGTTCGGTTATCTTTGACGTATTGAAGCTGGGTTTGTCGCAGCCCTGATTTATTTATACACACAATTTTATTGATGTGTCTATAAATTTTAACAGCTTTATTAACGATTTTATTTATTATTATATTTTATGTGTGTGCACGTTTATTTCGTACAAATATTGATGAAATTGGAAATGGTGTGTTAATCAATAGGTTTTTCATATGAAAATTATTATTTTGTGTTATTTATTGGCACTAAATGGTGACGAATATTTATATTGAGCAAATGAAGAGTTGGAACTCATCAAAGTTACTACGTAGTAAATTAACTATTCATAGCACAATTTAAGACCAAAATATTTAAGCACTTCGTAATATTTAGGAACTAGCTTCTGCTTGCGACTTCGCGTGGAAGTCGTAAGAAACTATAATATACTACAATAACAGTCATATTTTTGTAAAACTTCCTTATACTATCCTTATAGTTTTGTTCTCAGCAGCCATAATATACAGAGAGTCAGGTCTGATGTCGCAGTTTGTTGTTAACGTCCAGTTGTCCGTATGAGAAGTAGCTTGTCCTGAGGTCAAAAACCGCAGCCTTCAGTATTTGCCCCCGTGACTTGTTGATAGTCATCGCGAAGCATACGCTTACAGGATTAACACGTGCTTAAACTGGAACCGGTAACTGTGGGGAATCAGTAGTATACGCGGTATAAACACTGTCTCGCTAACGCCACATACTGTTAGAATTTTTGTCTTGATGACTTTTCTCTGCAAAGACACGACTTTGAGCCAGATTCCGTTGGAGGTGTACATATATCACTTCGCTCCCTTCAAAAAAAGCTAGTGCAAATACCCACGTTCTACGAAATATTCTATAATTAGGTATATCGCAGTATTACGACTTGTAAAAAAAATCACTTCAATATTTTATTCACGTCTTAATTTAGCTGACCGAACTTAATTCAGCTAAAGAACGGATTTAGAGGAAATTTAGCTGACAGGTAGACAATAACTCTATGATTATGACAAACAAGCAATGGAAAACAGCACGAAAAACATTAAATATTAATGGGTGACCTAAATGCGAAAGTGGGAAGACCACTGCCAGATGAAAACCTTATAATGTGTGAATTTGGTAATGGTAACAGAAATCTAGAGAGATGAGAAATATTCATAGAATTCTGCTATGAACATATTTTTAAGATAATAAAGAACTCAAAAACTCGCCAACTTTAAGATGGACATGAAAATCGCCAATCAAAACTGAAATATACTATACTAGCTTCCGCCCGCGGCTTCGCCCGCATGGAAGTCGGAAATTATCTAGCGGGAAGGTACTACCGGGATAAAAGTATCTTATGTATTAATCTAGGTAATAATCTATCTGTGTGCCAAATTTCATCCAAATCCGTTCAGCCGTTTTTACGTGAAAGAGTAACAAACATCTATCCATCCATCCATACTTACAAAATTTCGCGTAATAATATTAGTAGGATTACCACAAACCTTTCCAGACCAGAAGGGCAATTGCGTAATACACTATTAGTAGAAATCGCTTTCATTTTGACAGATCCATAACAATCATGGCCTTGTTTACGTTACTAAGCAGATTTTTTTTTCGAACATATGAAAGAATGGATTATGTTCTGAATAATAGAGCAAACAATTGTAATAAATAATCTTTTAGTATATAATCATATTAAGGTAAAACTGTTTTGTTATGTTATGTATCCAATGTTTTTTTTATAATAAAGTCTTTTTATTCTTTTTCATACCTATAGGTATTGAACTGATGACACAGTGTCTGCATAAGGTTTTCATTTGTATTTAAATATTGTTTTCATAAATTGTGCAACATTAAAATTGACACCAAATTAATAATTCGCATGTACCTATTTAATTTTAGACCATCGAGCAAACAGCCGCATCAGTTGTCAACGTGTAAATATGATAATCATAAACAAACAAACATGCCTGTTTGTGACTGATTTATTTAGTTGTCTATGTTTATTTTAAAACTGGAGCTCTGGCTGGTATCCAGTTAATGATTTTAAGGTTATCCATGCGTGTGAGGAGTCTAGGATCTTTTTGCGCTGGAATTTCATTAACGTTATTGGTAAAAATTTATGAATCTGTTGAAAAAACAAATATTCATACGTTCATACGAGATAAGTTCATCGAGTCAGTTATCTACATTATCATTAGGTAGGCAATACATGTGTCTCTCTATTAGTATAGGTATAATTTCTCAAAAGCCTATCTCAGAATATAACTTTAAGTTTTGCGCCGACTTTTTGACATATCTAATTAAATTCCAAAAATAAATGTTGTTCGAGAGTAATTTTGACAATTCATTCTTCAGGGACAACCCTAAGGATTCACTCGACGTATATTAAAAAACTTCGCGACAAAACCTACCTACTCTTATAATTGAACTCAATAAGCTTCTGTACTTAATTCACTTTTATTACCACTACAAACTTTGTGAGAATTACTTTTTATACTAAAATAGTCCATGAATTTGTTTAAGAATTGCCCAGTGGAGGATAAAACATAACGTAGATATTTCTCATCATTCCCTGAAATTAAGGGAGAACAGACTGAGGGGACAAATATGTTTTGTTTTTATTGTTCTATATAGTAGATACACACAGCCAGGTATATTATTGAGTCTTAAATTGGCACATCGAGTTCGAATCGAGAAATAATTACTTTTACCGAGGGTGAAAAAACTGTTTAAATCTATCTAGTATTGTCATTAAGACCGATGATCCAAATGAGGCTAACCATAGATGCTATATAGCTTCTGTATAAATAGTTAGTTCAATTATGTTATGTTTATTGACTGTAAGCTTCTTACATCAATAATAGTAATGTACAGATTGGCATTTCTATATCTTCGTTCCTCTTAAAACCCTCCAAATCCACAATACCATTCACAGAAGCACTTTAAATAAAGAACAGTGAGCATTGAGCCACACGGCAGAACAATACGCAGCTTCACAATGCATAATATCGTAACTAATTAGCGGCAACTTGTAACACCGACTTGTAACGCGCAAGTTAAAGAGCCAGTACGCCCGGTACGCCCGGTACGCCCGCCACGCCCGCTACGCCGCGGGTACGCCACCGAGCCGAGCGCGGAAACTTTTCAAGACAGACAATGCCTAATTTAAAGTGGTATGAACTCTGATAATAACGTTAAGTATAGCTGATACTTTGATAGGGAGGGAGGAAATTTTGCAGATCATCTTGCTAGTATTTCGGTTTCGAGTAAGTATTTTATTTGCTCTGTAAAATGGGACTGTAATAACTTCGTGATACGTTGATATCTGCTAGATTGTTGCATTTACCAGATGCCCTTTCTGCATGCCTCAAGTGTTCATTAATTAAATTTGACTTTAAATAAACATACAATTTATTTGTCATTTAGAATGTCTCTAAACAGCTTTCCCGAAAAAGTCATGATCATGAAATATCTGCATTAAATGAGTATCCGCAGGAGATCCCAAAGTGATGGGTACATCACTATAATAAACAGTGTGCGTTGCGGTGAGCCCATAGGAAGTTATGTTTGTGTGCTTAACGCGCTTAAACAACTTGTTGTGATCATTTGATCCGCTGGGAGCAACTCTTGTGACTGCGAGGTGCCTACAAAGTTCCAGATATTCGTTATATACAGGAGCTATTATTGTGTACCTTTCATAATGATATCAGATTTTAACAGTTTGATTGCAGAAAAAAAGGCCTTTTCCAGTATTAAGGAATGAAAAGTTCACCATTAGTTCATATACAGTTTTTTTTTTATATTCAAGACGGAGGTCACTGTTCATCCATGTTTATTATATTTGGGATCAATGCACTCCAGTCCATGCACAATTTCGTTAAAGTTTATTTTTATCAGTGTATAAATGAAAACGATACCGTCTAAGCGTACAATTTTAAACGAAGCTAAGTTTCGTATTTCTAATTCTTGCATAGGGACTCGCAAATTCAAATAACGAAATAAAAAACAGTACCTAACTAATATTTCTCCAAGCTAACCATGCGAGTCTGAAAAATAACCCTTTTTCTGAACGAAATTGAGTCCATAATGTTGGGACAAACGTATTGATGTATACGGAGCATGATTACCCGCACTTCACCCAAACACCGTGCACTCAGGTACAGTGACAATCAAAAATAAAATGTTGATTTATGTCGATTCGATCACTACCCTCAAACGCTATAAAAAGACGGTAGGGCTGCCCCACGATATTGGCGGGATAACCTCTCATGCGGTCTTGTCAACCCTAATAAATAAAGGCGCAATAAGGCAAAGCCTTCCTTACAATCATTTTATTGGTCAGCTGTTATGTATCGGCTTCAGATGATGTAGTACGACAAACGTAAATGCTTTCTAATCCTTTCCGTCGCTCATCCATGGGACCATTACAGGCTGATATTATTACCTATAGGTATTTCCCGCTGCGTATGCTTCGGCAGCAATCAAGCGCAATCAATTGTCCGGTCCCAGGCGACGCCGCGTGTTTTATAAAAGACCATTAAAATGTCTGTTGCCCCTTGATAATTGATCAATGGAAACGCATCGACGCTTCGCACTATGTTAACTGGCATAGTTATTTTAGTAGACAACAAGTTTAATAATTTCTGGTTGTGTAATACAGGTACTATGAAGAATTTTATAAAACATTCTAGTGATTTAGACCTACATGCAATATTTAATTTTAATTATTAGCAAAGGTTCTTATTCTCCAACAAGATCACTTACGTATCTTCCTCTCTCATATACTCAACAACTCATCACCTGGTCGCACCGCGCACCCTCTTCTTGCGAAGCTAATCAGTTGACAGATTCAATTTAACGCGTAATGAGGCATAGGCGCCTAAGTTAACAGGCTGTTTGCTTCTTGGCGGGTCGGGGGTTCGCCGCCCGCCGGGAAATTAATACCTGCGCTCAACAAACTTTGTGTACAACACATAGATAATGTTTGACTACAGGTAGTAGAGACGTGGCCGTTATTTCTTTAAAGATTTATAATCTTTCGAATTGCATTTTTGTACGATATTTCAGCCTTTCTAAATAAGACAAGTATGAACATATTTAATTTTATAAACTTCAAAATTCAAAATGTTGTCTTTGCTTCTTTCAATATTTTTGTTTTTCTACCATTTTTGAAAGACTGCACGTTTAATTGTGAAAAATAAATGTTATAACGCAAAATATTATACTTACATTTACTCCTTACCCAATACTAATTCCTACCAAATTTTCAGAAATATCTATCGGCTAGTTTTCGAGTTCTAAGGTGGCTCCTCAATCCAGATGTCTGAATTGAGGACCCACCTTAAACTACCTGTAACTTTGAAGGATTTTACTACAAATACCAGGATCGCGCCTACAAATTCGGGTTATTTACTACTAAATATTGGTAGTACCCGAGTTTAAATATGAGACATGGCTCCTCAATCCATACGGACACAAATTGTTCAATCATTTGGTAGTTCTACCTGTTAAGTTTTATAAACAATTTACTCAAGTTCACACTCACCGCGATGGTCGCATACGGGCACGTGCCAGTTGTATTAAGCCTAATTGTTGTTATTTTATATCCTGCAAACATAACGCGTCGGTTTACTAGCCTCCTCTCGATTGCGTCGTGAAGCCCCACGCAAGGGCTATAATTACCCACCTCGCGGGTGTACTGGCGCAAAATGTGGGGCTGAAAGACCATTCCTGGTGGCCACCACTGAACTTCTTTAGTTCAAATAAAAGATCTTGGGCAGTCTTTACCGTATTTTACACGCTATATATGTTTGTTTGTTGGTTTGTTTGTTTGTATGTTTGTATGTAACCGACTCCTTTGAGTGCGATTTTGACTCACTTTAAACGGTCAGATTTCATTGAAACTTTGTAAACTTGTCGAGGACCGATGACAATTCAGTAATTTAAAAAAAAAATGAGAAAAAAAACACGTTTTTGTAGTTAGCAGAACAAAAAAATTGAAAATAAATAATAGTTTAAAAAACTAAAAAAACACGCTTTAAAAACCAAACTAAAAAAGGAGAAAATTATTTAATTCAATTAAAAAGCGTGGGGTGCTTGACATTAATTGATTATAAAAATACCTCAAAAAGCACCCCACGCTTTTTAATTGAATTAATTTATTTTCTCCTTTTTTAGTTTGGTTTTTAAAGCGTGTTTTTTATTATTTTTTTGTTATATATGTCCTTCATTTCATTTAAATAAAAAAAATGTAAAATATGTGTTCGTTTACAATTTTATATATTTTGATAGAAGTTTAAAAAAAAATAGGAGCTCATCGGTATCAGAAATACGGTCCACGCTGCTGGTGGTCAGGACTCTAGAGCTTTCTGAATTAATCCTTGACCCAGCCTCGCAATGAGAGGCTCCTGAGCAGTGGTACAAGCTCTCCCCTATCAGACCAGTAACCATAACGATTATCGGAACTGTGATTTCAGAGTTCACGTCCTACATGTCAACAAACTTGTGTGATAAGTCTTGACTACAATAATACTTGACTGTTTTACTTTTTTGAGCGTTCACGAGATTCTTGTCATGAGACACAGCGATATCAACCATCATTGTGCGGCGCTCTCGTCGATCTATCACCATAATATCAAGCTTATTGGCTGCAATAGTCTTGATAGCGATGTCAATTTTATTATTGTTATTATCAGGTGTTTGGTTCTCACTGCAGGACCTTCCCTCCTTTTTACTCCTTGTTTATTCTTATCTTCTGCTGTTTATGGTATAAGATACATTAAATGATTTTATTTCTGTGAGTAGGTTTGTCAAAACATTTTTACATGTCATTCATATTTTTAAAACTAAATGAAGTCGATGTTTCTTATCTGACTACTCTGAGAAGAAAGGCCGAAACAAACTCAGAGAGCTCAGACTCTTTTAAACTCCAGATATAAACTTGGGCAGATCACGTGAAGAACATGTAGATTGGTGTCTGATATGGTATTTTGAGGAAAGAACCACATAGACTGGACCGGTCCACTCGGGACCTGTCCAGTCAGTACACCCATTTGTTAATTATAGTGCAGCTAAAACCGGTATAAGTATGTACATACTGCAAAACCGACTTAAATTGAAAGTTCTGGTAGTACTTACAACGAATTGGCGGCTACTAGCTAAAGGGAACAGTTTAGAAGCCATACAATTACATTATTACGAAGCAAACGCTTTAGGTTAAAGGGTCAATTAGATTCGATTTTTATACCAAACAAATATCGAATGGCCTTCAACAACAGTTCTAGGTTCAACGATTCTGCGGTTTCTGTAGAAAAGTACTTGGGAGCACAGTCTAGACAACACGTGGCTGCCTGCAATTCTTCCTTGCAGTAATGCTAAGGTATAAAATACAATTGCAGCTGGACAGTTGACTTCTCATTAATAGTAATTGCACGGACAGTGCCGTGCTCTGCTCGCCGGCTCGTCGGCTTAGCATACATTAGCGAGGAGACTCGCTTATAACTTCATTGTTACAGCGTCTTTAACACTAGGATATAAATGTACTGCAAAGACGAGGGTTTATTAGTGCTAGGTAGTCCTGCGACTACTAGAATCCTTTGTGAATGACTCTGTCCTCAGTGGTTGGTGGTAGGTAATGCGAGTTGTACTAGCACAGTCTAAAACACGAAAGTTATTTTTGTGAGCAATTCTCATGTGCATTTTCTAGTCATTGTGTTTTTTACACTTGGAAATAGTATCCTGGTATTTTATGTTTTAACAGTTACCTACACTTTGCATTACATAATAACAAAGTACATTCATTATTTTTAGTCAAACACTGTAGTTGTGTGTCCACACATGTCCCGTGTCCCACAGTGTACATTTAGAAGTGGTCCCAAAATGTTTTATTGCGCCCAGCGGGCTCGCGTCGGCGTCACTTTGGCTTCCAGTCCCGCTGCGCGGCTCCGCTCATTCTTCATCTCCTAATTTTGTCCCGTTTACCGTAATTTTCTTGTATTTATGCATTTTCCAAAAGACATGTAATAAGATGGTAGTTGGATGGCGATTATGTGAAAAATAACTTTCATTTCGGAAGTCGGTGGCAAAAGAACCAATGACACTAATTTCCAAAATTAAAGTAATTTTTCACATTTTCGTATTTTGTTTTGATTGTATTCTTTTTTAATAGTTAACTTTTATTTTTCACTTTTCAGTTGTGGTACCTCCAGACAAATTCGTATACATTCACGTGAGAAGTACAACAGTGACAGAAAGCTAATATAATATCATCAATATGCACTAAGTGGAAAAAATACGTACAAGTATAATTGAAGCTAACTTACAAAACACTACTCAGTACTACTCACTACTCACTCTATAAGTATTACGGCGGGGAGTTCTGCGGTTTAAAAAACTTAAAAAAAAACCCGAATCGAACTGAGAATCTCCATTTTTGAATTCGATTAAAAGAAAATGCTTTTAAACACATATTAAAATTAAGCGATATTTTGTGGTAATTATTTAAATAGAATTAAATTAAAGTTGAAAACTAGTTAAGATGCGTGCCTCAAGGTTCAATTCTTGGTCCTTTTTTATTTCTAGTTTATATTAGTGACCTTCCTTACCTGATGGCTAACTTTTCGGATATAATTTTATTCGCTGATGACACTTCTCTTCTATAGATAGAAGAGATACGGATGTCTTACATGTCAACGAAACTCTAGCTGTTCTTTCGAAATGTTTTGCGACTCATAATCTTTTACTCAATACGAACAAAACTAAATGTTCTCGAGGCCCGATTTTATAGATTGCGCGGATTACCCTCTTTTGTAAAATTAAAATTGAATCTAGGTCAGCTGCCAATCCCCACAGCAGAACGCCATAAGACATAGTACTGTGAAAATAAGCAAAGTATACCTAGCTGTGGCTACATCAGACAACTGCCATATTTTTCTCACTGCGTAAGCAGCTGAGCTTAATCTGCTTGAAAGAGCTCTAATGTAAGCACCCCATTGCAATTTTGAATCTAAAGTGATTCCTAGAAATACAGTTTCCAAAATAGCATCTAGTTTCTTGCCATCAAGTTTTAAATTTAGACCTACCTGGGGTGCATTTGGTAACGAGAACTTAAAAACAAATTCAACGAAATTGATATACGAGTAATAATTCTGCCTTCTCTTTATATCCATGAAAATATCTTGTATATTCACAAACTATTAGGTCTTTAAAAAAAATGCGATATCCATAATCTAAATACACGTAGTATAGATGTAATTGTGATTCCAAAATTTCGATTAACTAAAACTAGCAAGTCATTTCTAATAAACAGTATCCGCTTATATAACAAGTTGCCAAAGTCGGTTACAGAACTTAGCGATGGAAAGTTTACAACTCACATCAAACGTGTCCTTATCAAAAAAGCATATTCTAAGATAAAAGACTACGTTGAAGACAGGGAAGTTTGGCATTAATTCTTTCAGCACATGTGGCTTCACTGGTACCTCATTAACAGCATAACTATGTGAAAGTATATTAACTGCTCCCAAATTACAAATCAAATTTTTATTCTTTTTATTTTGTACAATGTTTCACAATTATTCTCGTCATAATTTGGCATTATACATAATGATGTGTAATTAGAATTGTCTAAATTATCGACTATTTATTAGTGATTATCATGGAAATCATGTCACTTGGTTTAAATAGGTTCATTTTATTTATGTAGATTCTCTTACATATTGTGAATGAGAACATTTTGTAGGCCTTATAGACTGTAGATTTGTAGATGATTTTATATTCTTTATTTTCATTCCTCTGAGTACCTGGTACTTTTTGACAGACCTGCATTGTTCTCCCGTTCTCCCATACCTATTATCACTGATATTTGAAAACATAGTAAAAGCCAAATATTTTTTAAAGAGTAACCGTGGAGTTTCTTGCGGCTCTTTTCCATAGGAAGCGACAAATTGGAACCGTGCACCTAGCTTCTGATGTTTCATAAGTGCCCATGCAGGTTTATGTGAAATAAAATATTTTGTTTTTGAAAGAAGATACATTTAATCCTGGGGAAGGACATAGGCTAGTTTGGATCAGCAGGTCAGCGATTATTGCGTTTGTTTCAGGATTTTCTCTCTAGGGGTTGATGACAATATAGGCTCGCTAATTAATACATGGGACCTGTAGGAACCTTTTGACGAAGCCAAGCAGTTGTCATAATTAGCAACTTGCTGCCTAATCCTGCTCAAGTATGCTTCACATAATTAGAAAATAGAGAAGCAAATGTTGAATATTTGCTAGAAAATACATAGAACTTTAAAGTAATAGAACTCCATTGTAAAGAAAAAAGTCATTAATACGTTAAGGACATTATGTAGGTATGTTGGTAACAGCGTGCACTTCACCCGCGTCACTTCTGATCAGAGCCGATTAGCTTTTACATTGTTTTTATTTTTATTCCACTCAAGTTGTGGGCGGACGCGTTTTCTGTGTTCGATTACAAGTTCTGTGTTTCTGTTATAAGTAAACCTTCTGTCAAGTCTTGATTTATAGAATAGAATAGAATAGAAAACATTTATTCGACACAGACACAACACAGCAGCAACAAACATATATAAAAAGAAAGAGAACAACAAACATAACAATAAACATAACAATAAAATTGCAGTAAAATTGTGCTGAGCGTGCCCATACCGAAAGGGTTACCATCTCAGCATTTGCTGGGCGTTAGACACCCAGCGCTGGTTTTCAGTTGGCACCCCGCAGTGACACACGGACGCAGGCAAATAAAATAGATACATAGCTTTTAGATTTTAGCTATATTCATCCTCATCTGCCTAGCTTTTTCCCAATAATTTTGGGAGGGCTTGCAGTCAGATCGGATATAGCCGGATACCAGTATTTTCTATGAAGCGACTGCCTATATGACCTCCACAATCAAGTGGGTAATACGATACCCCTTGGTCAGACTTTCAGGCTTCTGTCGACCCGTAAGGACTGTCAAAGATTCTCGGATAACAGCCGGGACCAACGGCTTAACGTGCTTTCTGAGGCACGGTTCGATGTTAGCTAGAAAAAAAAAACTTTATTGTTTAAAAAAAAATGACGACACATATGAATGCTTTCTATCGTTCTCGTTTTCATGATGTTCATTTCAAAAAACTTCTGAACCGGATCTCATATTGTAATGTAGAATTTTAAATCAATCGAGAAATAGCTTCCGGCCCCGCTCGTCGCTCGCTCCGCTCACTAGGCGCGGCCGATTGTCTCGCGATGGGCGGCTGAAGTGGGTCTCAAATTGACGTCCATCTCTCTATTAAGCGCGATGCTTCGCTCTTCATATTTCACAAACGTCCTTTTATATTATATTACTCTTGTGTTAATATTTAGACGAACAAGTGCACTTTATTTTATTTCGTCTTTGGGACTTTACTGTTTTAGTTGCTTCGGGTCACAAGAGTGTGTTTATAATTATAGGCGGTGTGAATAATTTAACGAGCTATTTGTAATAAAAACTTATTAAGGCTGTTGTTTAAAAAATAATGATTAATCTGCATAACAAGTGAAAAAAAGAAATTTTCGTAATGAAATATTTTTTTAAGGGCAATAGTAACTGTCAAATACCTATTGAGGAGTAGCAAAAGTACTCATATTTCTGGAATAGGTTGAGTTCAAAACTAAATCTACCTAATAAGGAATTAGATTAATCAAGCTAAATGATTCTACCAATAATGTCCTAAATTCCAACATACATACCATAACATTAAGTCGAAACACAAATAGCATAGCCTTTCATCAAACATAGCCGATATTCACATCGAATATAAAATAACCCTCAAAGCACTATTACAATAGGACTTCATTCGCATTTTACAGTGCCTAACAAATATTGACGCCGCCCTATAATTATATAGAACAGACGACCCGTTGTTTCCTTTCATAACCACTGAAATACTATGCCAACCGGGGAGTTACATAATTATGTGAAAAGTTCGCTCGATTTTACATACATTGCCGTGGAAAAGCATGTAGTCATTAGGTGACTGTACATTTAGCGCGCAATGTATACTGAATCGGCAATGCAGTCACTGTCGTAACACTGTTAGCAATGTCACAGTGCAGGAGTACCGATTGAGACGTACAAATGTTTGGAGTGGGATTACTTTTGAATTGGAACGTGCCTACGAAGACAGCCGCGGATCGAGTTATTTGAGTTTCAATTATCAGCGGACTCAAAGCAAATACTAACCGGATTGAGTTACGATATGGATATTAGCGGGCACTGATCTCTTTCTGTTCTATAACAAATATTAACGGTGAATTAATTGGGGTCATCGGAGGAACGTCCTTGGCTCCCGTCTGCTGGGATGCCGACAGCGTTTGGTATATAGACCAGGTGAGGTATCGCCCGATTGACGCGAGCGATGCACGGGGAATATTATTTTTGTACCTACTGCAGTTATTTTCATACAATGTCAGTTTTGCACTTTTCAACATCTTGCTACCGAAGTTTACACAGATCGATGAACCTGGAGTAAACTAATAATAATAATATATCTTTTATTCCATTAAATACACATATATATTAAATTTTTAAATATTATAGTATAAAATTATATAAAATCATTTAAAAATATAAAAAATAGTGGCCCATCGGCATCAGGATATATTATTATTATATTCCGGAATTTATTTCCGGATTATTATTATATCTGGAAGACGTAGAGTGGGAAGGCCTCCTACAAGGTGGACCGACGACCTTGTGAAGGCCGCGGGAATCTGCTGGATGTGGGAAGCACAAGACCGGTCGAAGTAGAGGAGCCTGGGGGAGGCCTATGTCCAGCAGTGGACGTCTTTCGGCTGAAATGATGAATGATGATGATGATTATTGTATTATTTTGTTGTTATTATTATTGCGCATTATAATATTGGTATGCAGCTGCAGCCGGTTTGACTGGAAGTTGACCAGTTGGAGACAGGCTAGGATGATGATGATTGTACCCATGCCTACAGGTTGATACGATTTTGTCCCTAACAAAAATGAAAGGAACAAAGAAACCCACGTTCCTCCTGTTCAAACAATACGTGTTATTTTATACTCACCTGTTGTTCACCTATGTAAGTCAATCGCCCTTATAAACAACCACTATGCACTCTATCTTGTAGGTATAAAGTAGAAAGTGTGCGAGCAGTGTTTAGCCCTGCGGCTGCCGCTTCAGTTGCAATAAATAAGTCCGTGTGTCCGGGGGCGGGTGGCGGGTGCCTACGCGGCGGAGCGATACTGCGCGACTCCTTAAGGCGACGTGTCACATGCAATTTATATCCGAACTATTCCGTCAGTACACGACATTGGTGGCGCTTTCACGTGCTTCTACTCGTTGTACTCAAGAATTGCACCTTCTGGTACGGTCACGGGCATAAATACCTTACAGTTACGAAAAATACAAAAGCGTTTTTGTCATGACAAAAAAAAAGAGTTATTCCAAAATAATATGGTTTCGATAATATTATGTCCGTAAAACCATAAAATATAGAGAATCAACGCTTTTGCGTCTTACTAAATTGTAAGGTATCGTGACCAGGCGTCAGCGTAGTTTTGGCGTCAGCGTAGTCTGCTACGCTGACGCCTGACGACTGTTTATTCTGCCGATCATATGGGCAAATATTTTTTGGATTTATTTTAATATATTTATTTATGACGTTTTTATTTCTATAATATCGAGTACTGACTTCATTCGCCCTGCCACGCCACGTGCTAGAGGGGGACTATTTTTAACGCGTCGTTAAAAGCCTACGTCTCCGGAGTGACGGCCGTCGCCGGTTATTTGCCGACACTCCTTCAGTCGCCCGATTTAGAACTACTCTCAATTGATTGAATAGATTATGTCGAAGTGATGACTTAAATAGCATTGAATTGTCCTGAGAATTATATGTTTTTGAAGTGAAACTTCTTATGCGACTTCCAAAAATGTTGCGTTAAACGTTTAACGCTAAAGATTGCGTTAAACGTTTAACGCAACCGACGCAACAGAGTGAGTCGGTTTCACTTCTTCCGCGCGGAGGGACTCCACGGACTTTTGTTTAAACAGAATTCTTCCACAGTTTTATAATAACGACTAGTTGTATTTTGTTCACATTTGTAGCAATAAGGGCATAATAAACTGCAAAAAGCAGGTTAATGTATGTCAAACTACTTTTAAAATTAAAAGAATGAAACTGATGCTACCAGTGAACTTTTATATGTAAATGTCAACTTTCAAACCAATTGAGTGTGATGCTTAAACCTTATTAACTTGATGCAATGTAATTGCCTGTGGCATACCTTAAGTTGAAACAGCAATTAAAGTTGCACCGTCTAAACGATGCTTAGATGACGTAAGGGATATTGTATTTTTTTTTTTTTTTTTTGGGTGGGAAATCATCAAATAACTTCTCCCGCTCTGGGTGGAGCGGGAGAAGTTATGCGCGCGGCGTGTCAGACTTTTACTGACTAAAACCCACCCGTGTTCCCTCAGTTGCCTGTGTGCCAGGGGCCGCGGTATCTCTTTCGAACAACCCGCACCCCTGGCAGGCATCGGCCCTTGCGGACCCCACCTATTGGTGCTGACATCTCTTTGAGGCGCGCGTGGAACACAACGCGCCGTCGACCCGGGCTTGGTCCTTACCGGACAGCGAGCTACCCATTACTCGCCGTCCGCAAGCCCGCGCCTACGGTGGCCGGGAATCAGCCTGGGATTCCCGACGCCCAGGGCTTCTCCCGCGGCGACTACGGCCGTGAGGGCGCATATACTGCCTCTCCCTCACGTGCGCCGCCTCCCTCTTTGCGAGCATTACTGCTTCGCAGAAGGAGGTGACGGCTAACCATTCACTCTCGCTCCGTACCATGGCCTGCACCAGGGCCGGACGCGAGAGATCGCCGCCGCCGATATTGTATTCAAGTACAGCTACGATACTTGCTTTATTGTTTAATCTAATCTACAAACGAACTATATCTATAACTCATTCAATAAAACAAAAGACACGATGCAAGTAATTTGTTGTTTACATTTTATTGTAGGTATGCCAAATATATTTGCACCATGTCAGTGGGTTACCTTATTGTTACTGCCGATCTACCTTATTTACGAATCCGAAGCATTTTAAGGGCACGAGCCACCTGCCAGAACCACGGTTGGCCGTCAGCAGAAACGTGTGCGACGATATCCATACAAAATGTATGAAAAAGCATGTAAACTGCTTGTCTGGGCTACTGGTGGCTGTGGCTCGTTTGCGTCTAGACGTTCAGGTTCCCAATAAAAAACCAGGCATTTGAAAACGTTAAAACAAGTGAAAATTACAAATTAATGGAACATGTACTTATACTTACCTCATGTTCGGCGAAAGGTTTTAAAACAACATTCGTTTAGAGTTTAGATACTTGATTAAACAATACTTCATTATTGTAGGGTAAATTAAACACTCGTCGGATTCCTCGTACCTACCTACCTACTTTATTTTCATCCAAAGTTGCGGGCGCGGTGATGATGCGTCGCGGGGTGCGCACTGGGAATGTGTAGAATGTACAAAGTATGGAGAACGTTTTTAGTTTTTAAACGAATCTTGGTTCCACTCTGAACTTAAATACTATGTGAAGAGCAACTAAAGAAGCATAATCAGCCTATAATGTTCACTTATGCCGTATCTCAGTGAGAGGGAGTGAGCCTTAGTTGTCCACGAGGGCCCAGTGTGGGTTGGTAGATGTCACATGAATTAGAATTTTTGGTTCTAGGACATGCTGGTTTTCACACTACGTTTTCCTTCACCGTTTTTAGAGCCGTGGTGATGAAATAATTTACACTAAGTAAAGCGCCTGTCTGGGTTCGAATCTACGACCTACGCAGCTCGTGTGTCGCTGTTGTTACCACTGGGCCACCACTGCTAGAGTAAAACGTCTCTAAATCAACAAAATCGTCGATTGATTAGTAAAAACCTATCACCAATAGTTAGTAAATAAAGAATTAATTCCGGAATATATCGGGGCAAACGTTTTTTTTTTAAACTCAGTTGCGGTAGAGAAAACTTTTAAGTCAGTCTTTATATAGCCAGGGATGTTTTTATTTTATTTTGTTTGTTTTTAATGGCTAACCAACAATTGTTAACACCGTTACAAGTTTAGGATAATATTTTAATTATATCTAAGGTTATGTGTAACAATTTCTTATGGGTTAGCACCGCATGCCCCGTAAACGTAATGATCGTGCACAAGCACTAATGTAGTATAAAATTAAGAACTAAACAAGTAGGTATAAAAAATGGACAAGTTAAAACTAATGTGAGATAATAAGATTAATAATAAAATCAAAATACAAATGAAATAAAAATTGGTCTGACATAAATCATGGAGACACCGATATACTTAAAAATAAACACAATATTAGGATAAAAAAAATACGCATTATTAATCGCTATACTGTAGAACTTGGCAAATGAGTCTGAGTGCACGTCAACAAGATGGCTGTAGCTGTTTAACAGTTTACAAAGTCGAGGGACGACAGAGCTTGCGCCGAGCACCGTTCTACGGAGTAGGAGGTGCAAGGGAGTGATAGGAACAGAAGGGAGTCTAGCAGGGGCCCTAAACTGGAACTGGCTTAGCAATTGCGGACAATCAATTTTGCACCGAAATCGTTAGATATCATACTGAACTGAAAACAAGTCTAGTTGGATCATACGTCACACCAAGTGTAGTAAGGTGAGTGAGTGGAAGTATCCTGCTTCAGCAGACATACCTATTGGATATCGTATCTCTAGGATATGGCTTCTACTCGCATTACCCCTTATTATATCCATGTTACGGCTAGTTCAGTGAAATGTCCTGGTATCGAAATGTGCTGATCATTTCCAACATAACGTGGCCACAAGATCGATTGTGACGTGTATCGAAAAGTATCAATATGTGTAGTATATAGAGTTGACTCGATGGTTGTTGGTACCTCTACTGTAGTATTATTGGAGCAGCTGGAATGACGCTCTCGGCTGTTTTCGTATTGAAACGATTCGGGAAATTTCTTGTTTGTACAGAATAGATAATTAATTATGTTTAACTATTTGTTGTGGATAAACAAATTACGATGGTCACAACGATGTAGTTGATCATATTCTCAATTGAAAACCTTTAGTGTATGTACTTTCATACGCTATGACGTTTTTTCCTCGTTCCCTTTCTTAATAGTACCTTATAATGAGTAAACTTATATCAACAGCTAATTATAACAATACAACACTTAATATTCCATCTTCACTGTAGGAAGAAGCCTTATAGGTATATTAGATCTAAGGTTGAGTATGTTTCCTATAGCAATTAGTTGTGGGTAAGTCTCGATCGACGGCAGACAGGCACAGATGTCTGCTTGGTCTATATTCTAGACGCCAGTCTATATTCTAGACTTAGCGCAGTTCGACGGCGCAACTTTATTGTAAGCTTTATGTACTGCTGCTGGACCGATTTGATAAACCTGCCCATTGGTTTATTATTGTGACTAATGTTTGGCAGATTCATACACAACGAGTAACATAATTAACGCAAGACCTCATACACCCCAATTAGAGTATTGAGTTAAAAGCATAATACGATGACCAAAACTATTTTTTTTAAAGCTGAGAAATGTCATTAAGAATAACGTGTCGACCCAAACATTACTTTATGCATTTAAAATTGAATCTTATTTCTTCTAGATTGAATTTTCTTTGGCTCAATCAGAGGTAGGTATGGCAAAATACATAATTAAAAAATGATACTTATCTTAAAAGTTACTGAAATTGATTCAGTAATCAATTAGGAACAAACTACTTTCAGTTTCATTCTGTTCACCTTTAGAAAGACTTATAATATTGCAATATAAGAAGAACGTTCAGTGAAAGAGTTCGTCCTGGAAAGTAAATAAGAAAAAACGCATACATTTTCTGCGGCCAATCAGCGAGTAACGCTGTTTGATCTTTATGCTAGTGCAATAAACGACGACGATTTAATGGAACCATAATAAAATATATACGTATTAGAAATCAGATTGGTGTTTCAGGCGTCCATTAGCGGTTACAATCACTTTTTTTGGATTGGAATCGATGGTCTATTTGCAAATAGACACAATAAAAGAAACTCAGCTTCCAAACCATTTACTAATTATATAAGCCATACTTATTAATAGACTCGTAAGTTAATACTTCAGCCTCATTCGATGCTTCCGTGGGAACAAGAAATCTTGCCATCAGCGCGGGTTCAGATCGGCGCGCGTGTCATGTCAGTGGCTCGCCGCGGGCCTCAGCATGCAGGGAATATTGTAACCATTCTCACTCGAACATACTTCAGTACTCTGTGTCTGACTTTATACTGCTGTATCAGATAAGTTGTACGTAAAAGAACTTATTATTTTGAGTATATTTAAATTTTTCATAAAAAAGCTAAGCTTGTGGCTTAGTAATAATAGCCGCACGGGTCGATCGATCAGGTTAAGCTACGCTTGCCGCGGTTAGTCCTTGGATGGGTGACCATCTTTAGATATCAAGACCTCTCCATGCCTCAGAAAGCACGTTAAGCCCAACGACTTGGGAGCAACCTCCCAGCTGTCATTCGTGGATCTATGACAGTCGTTACGGGTCGTCAGAAACCCGAAAATCTAACAACTAATCTTACCAACCCAGTTACTGGGTTGTGGACAACCCAGTTACTGGGTAATACGATACCCCTGCAAAATACTGGTAGTCAGCTGCATCCGGTTAGACTGGAAGCCAACGCCAACGTAGTTGGGAAAAGGCTGGGCTGAAAATGATGATTTAAAAAAAAAAATCGTTCTGTATTATTACCAATTACCTACTTATTCGTTTGCCCCGTTACTCTAGTGGTCACAATCGCGATCACCGAGTCTTGAGTTCGATTCCTAAGTCAACCTGAGTGTTATCCACGGTAGCGTAGCCGATTGACGTAATCTGCTATGACGTAGATCTGTCGTAGCAACCGTCGTGGTTGATTTAGCATGAAAAATTCAACTGCCTTTATACGACTAGTGTCCATGTGATAACCTTACTTTCTTTTTAGTTATTTTAATATTTCTAAAATATATAAAAACCCTCAGTCCTTGTGACCCTTCCACAAGGTCAAACTGATACATTCCTTACGTAAAGGATACATCCACGATTTTACGAAATATTTTAGTTCCTAACAAATAGATTTGATCTTACTTTCCATTTTACTCAAAAGAAAAGTTAAGACGAAAAATATATTTTTTCCAAGAATATGTTATGTGTTCGGTATTACAGCGCTGTTGGGTATTAGAAATATCTGTAGTAAGGATTTTTGTAACTTAATTTCAGTTCGGGCTTACCTTAGACCTACATTATTCAATACTTCAGTAGATAAAAGGTATTCTCTCAGTCGAAACAGGTAGATATCCCTTATCGGGGGTCGCTACTAAGAAATGTTGGTTCAGGGATTTGAGAAATACCTAATGTGCAGTTTTGACCCCCGCAAGACCCCGCACCGCCGCCTCGTAAACATGGATTTGTACTTATCTGTTGTTTTATTGCTAGGGGAGTTGCTTATATTTGGTAGACAAACAATAATATTACTATATGGTGAACATTAATTGAACCTTTCACACATTGCTGTAATCCAGAAGAATATCACGTATATTCGATACGTGATATTCTTCTGGATTACAGCAATGTTGTTCTACTTCCTGTGAACTGTTTGTAAAACATCTCTGTAGTAACTTAACAACATATTTTGTTATAGGCGGCTCCTGCAAACTTTAGGTAGCTAACTGACCAGGACAGAACCACCGTGATTTAAATACTAGGGATGGGCCAAAATTCGGTTCAACCGAATTTCGGCAGCTTGAACCGAACTTCGGCATTCGGCCGAAATTCGGTTCAGATGCCGAACATTCGGCACAAGAAAAATAATACCAACTTGCACTATTTTGACTGAAATTTAATGGAATTAGAGTATAGCATTACTGTAAAATAAAATTATGTCTTTTACTCACCCATGGTCATTTATTTTAGTTAGGAACATTGTAAATGTAAACCTTAAATTAAATCAGTTCTGCTTATTATTCTTGAAAATCCCTGCCTAATTAATTAGACATACTATTACAAAAATGAAATAAGCTTAGTATTCTTCTAACAAACATCTGAATTCAATTCGTAAATTGAAAAAAAAAAACATTCATTTACATCAAGTATTTTTTATTATAATTAAAGGGTATTGAACCGAAGTTCAAACTTTTCATTTTAACAGAATGTTCGGCCGAAGTTCGGATTCGGTTCAAACCACATTCGGCCCGTCTCTGTTAAATACTCAATACTCAATTCAGTCGCACATGCAACCAATATGAAAAGAAATGTTAATTTATGTTATTAGATGTTTTAAGACACCTTTACACGTTAAAGTTTTGATGGTCAATATTTTTAAACTAGAAGGCGCCGGCATTTCCTAGCTGACTGAGTAGAGCATTGAGGCAATCTGTAATGCTTTATTATAAGCAATAACCCAAACTACTGAATTTTCATTTTAGTCCCTCTCGGTCACATTTGCTTGGTGTAACACCATTGAGTATTTTGTTCGTTGTTCTATCACTGTTCGCGCAAATTTTATGAAATGTTCGTTCGCTTGGTGTAAACGGCGCATAATACGCCTACCAAATGTCATCTACGTAAAGCTCTCTACCTTTTCCCCCGAGTGCCACAGCATGTTTGTAGGTCACAGTATCAGTCGTCTGTTGTGACAGCCGACCGAACGTTTATTTAACATCTAACCCATTGTCCGGCGGAGGCTCAAATTAAATATAAGCCGCCATGATGAATCGATTGAATACCTAATTTGTTTTGATTCAGTTCTATTGTATTCGTTTGTGATCATCGGAGTACTATGATTTTTGACATCAAAATTATTTCCTTGTTTCGAACATTTTAGTGCTGTTCGGTGTTTAGATATTTTAATTCCAATTTTTTTATTGAGTTGGAAAATATTAATATTAAGCTTATTTTTTGTTTTCGTGTTTTCTGACGTGGCTTTTTTGAGTACTCAACGAGAAAGGGGATAATGTACCTAAGTCTAACACGATAATACAAAACCTAACTCGAGTATTGTGGATGATTTTCAAAATATCAAACAAAAAAGTAGGGTCCGCCCGCCACCGCAACCGAAATGTCAGACCAGAGTGTAACAGTGCTTTAGTGCCTATAAACTTAGTTCGTAAATCTTATTATTTGATGAAGATAATTATAAAGTTTGTTGAGCAGTAAAACAAAAAATGTCGCGAGTTTCGACCGCAACCGCAGCCGCGGTGTCAAAACACAGTGCCACGTGCTACCGACACTACTGACACCGCCGACACCAACCTATACCACACCGCTGTAACTGACCGACATTACTGACACCTCTGATGATTTTATCAAAATAAATATTTTATTTCACTTAAACCTGCATGGACACTTATGAAACGTCAGAAGCTAGGTGCACGATTACTATTGCTCGGTTCCTATGGAGAAGAGGCGGAAGAAAACTCCACGGTAACTTTTTTTTTAATAATCGGCATATTCATTGTTTTCAAATTACGGTATTAATAGGTAGGTATGGTAGGACATAAATGTTATCCTATCAAAAATAAAATTTTCTACAAACCTGCAGTCTACAAGGCCAACAACGTTTTCACATTCACAAAATATAAAAGAATGTATTTATAAGAGAAATAATACTTACAATCATTTAAAAGAGTAGACATTAGAATTGAAGATAACGCTATGATCATTTTAACAGTTTGTAGAGATAATCAAAGCGTGATACTCTAAACTGCATGTAACGTTCTTTTGGTACGTGGGCAAAATCTGACTAACCCCGCCATCTTGGGTTGTCAATACAATTTCTGTGCCCATTTCACAAATGTTTACCAATAACGCGATGTATTGACATTGGTCATTCAGGCGCCAAAAGATCGTTGTCGCGGTTGTGCCAGGCCAGTACGGTGTCTTTGCTACTGACACTTGCAGCACAACAAAATTTGTCAATGCGTTGCCAAGCTTAAATAGCAAGTTGGAATACCTAAATGTGTTTGTAATTTAACCGGATCTCAACAATGCTTTTTTTTGGATGTGAAGTCATCAAATGACTTCTGCCGCTCTGTGTCAGACTTATACTGACTAAAACCCACCCGTGTTCCCTCAGTTGCGTGTGCCAGGGCCACGGTAACTCTTCCGAACAAATCCGTGACCCTGGCAGGATCTCAGCAATGCTTTGTGGGCAATTTGACAGCCTGGACTTGAGCGTTGAGTTGTGAGCGAATAAAAGGTAAAATAACTATCACCTTTACTCTACTTCACCCAAGATACTTCAGTGAACCTGAGTCTGGACTAAATTTAATCTCACTTATTATTATTTATGAGCGTGTTTAATAAATAGCTCGTGTGATTAGAGGAGGTCGCGACATGGATCACGTCACGCAACTTGACGCGACTGACGCGTCATCATTTATTTATAGCCGCACTAATGCGATAGACGCCACAAATTGGATCCTGAGACCACTTTTATACCCTTTAGAAGGTAAGTTAGCTAGAATGTTCGAAGGCATTTAGAACGTCACACACTTGGTTTATAGCAATAAAATCGTTAATCGTTTTTTTCACCCAGTAAGGTGTTAGAAAATTTAACTCAGCCAAGCAGACTTCTAAGCTTGCGCTAGAAGGTTCGAAAGATAGGTTTGTTTCAACGAAATCTTGAAATTGAAACATACAAAGCCTGCGTAAGATTTTGAAATGTTTAGTCACAAAACGTTGCCGCTGGATGTGGGAAGCACAAGACCGGTCAAAGTGGAGGAGCCTGGGGGAGGCCTATGTCCAGCAGTGGACGTCTTTCGGCTGAAATGATGATGATGATGAAAACGTTGCTGTTGTTTTCTAGATACTTGCCAAACCTACGTCCTTTTCTGTAGAACATCAACTAAAATAATATTTGAAACAAAAGTACTCGTTTTAGGATAAAAAAAACCATCAATCCAAATCCCTTCAAAGCCTTATGCGTCTACACTAACATGTTTATAGACACGATCCTAATACTAAAAAAATATCGTCTAAATGTTTATTTTCTTGTGTATTCCTCACAATATTATATCGTAGCGCGCGGTGGATTACCGACATGTCACACCATGACGCGGGCAAAGCTGGCGTGAATTCCGTTTTGTGTAATCCCACAAAATTGAAAATACGACATTGTCCTGCTTACGCTTGAATCGCTGTTAAAATGTGTGTTTTTTCTAAATCATAATTGTTGGCAAGTTGTGTGAGAGTGTTTTTTTATGATTTGGATATTGTTGCGTAGCTCGGGAGTAATTTGTGAGTGTTTATTGTTAAGTTTATACCACATGGTAAGGTACGGTACGGTGTGGTAAGTAGGTCTGCCCTGCTAATTGTAAATGCAGCACTTTCAAAAAAGACTACGTTGAAGACAGGGAAGTTTGGCATTAATTCCTTCTGCACATGTGGCTTCCCTGGGACCTCATTAACAGCATAACATGTGAAAGTCTATTAACTGCTCCCAAATTACAATGTTATTTTTTTTTTACAATATCTGACATATTTTCGTCATTATTTGACATTAAACATCAATTTTAATTTCGACTATTTATTAGTGATTGTCATGGAAATCATATCTTGGTTTAAATAGGTTCATTTTATATAGGTAGATTCTTTTACATATTGTGAATGAGAGAACGTAGGCCTTACAGACTAGATTTGTAGACGATTTTCTATTTTGTTTTTTCATTCCTCTAAGTACCTGGTACTTATTGGCAGGCCTGCACTGTCCTCCCATACCTATTATCACTGTAATTTAAAAACATTGTAAAAGCTAATTATTTTTAAAAGAGTAACCGTGGAGTTTCTTGCCGGCTCTTCTCCATAGGAAGCGACAAATTGGAACCATACACCTCCAGCTTCTGACTTTTCATAAGTGCCCATGCAGGTTTATGTGAAATAAAATATTTTGATTTGATTTGATTTTAATAGTTATTTGTTTTTTAGTAGACGTAGACGAGTTGGTCGGCCTCCCATAAGGTCTACCAATGACCTTGTGAAGGCCGCAGGAATCTGCTGGATGTGGTAAGTTTAGTACTGGTCGAAGTGGTGGAGCTTGGGTAAGGCCTATGTTCAGCAGTGGACGTCTTTTGGCTGAAATGATGATGATGTTGTGTTTTTAGTTTTTGATCTTTCTGTATGAGTCCCTATATATAAACACTTTTTCTTTCTTTTATACCAATCAGCACCATATTTGCGTAACCCACTTTCAATCACAATCCAAGTTTTTTGAAATCCCTTAAACTTGCTGCCTAGGTTAAAAAAAATCATCTCATTAACAACGTAAAAAACGCAATGAACGTCATTGAACTGGCAAAATGAAAGACAATGCAATCAATTGTCATTTTAAGTGTGTTACGTAATTTAATTACCTTTCTGGTTGATTTGAATGAATTATGTTAATTTGTAATAACATTAGGTATCTTTTACACTGTTACAATTAGCTGGGTATCTAGGTCCAGCGGTTTAGATTGTGGATTGATTTGTCACCCAGTCGGTCAGTTTACCGTTTTATATAACAGAAGATAAAGAAGACTGAAGAAGCGCAAATCGAAGTTGCGATCGAAGCTGCGAATAAAGAAACATATAAAAAGAGAATACGCAGAAAAATGCATTGAACACGTCGTACCTACCTACACTTAATATACTTTAATCAAAACTCAAGCTCAAAATATGAAAGACGTCAAAGTGTCTCAGAAATATATGTTTCCTCAGCTCATTAAAATACAAAAGGTAAGTTGTCTGCGCCTCAATGAATGGCACAAAAAGTGAGGCATGTTTTATGCATCAGGCTGAGGTGTCTAAATTAAATTCTGGCATCCCGGTGTCAGTCAAAGTGGAGGTATTACCGGCCATGTGCCGAGGGCTAGCAACTGGTTACGAGCTGGTTTATGACGCGTTTAATACGAAAACACTAGAATTTTGATTGGTTTTTAACACGTGCTGTTTCTGAATCAAATGTTTTATTTCGTAATACATACGACGATTCAAGAACCATTTTACTTCAAAGTTGTACCTATAAACGATTAAAAAGTAAATACTCGTAAGTATGTATTTATCTAACTCCGAGACTCAGGAAAATGAAGCGAGTTTTTGGTACCTATAGGTATTACGAACAGCTGAACAGAAGATTGACTGTATAATCAAGTGAACGCAAAGGCTAGGATTTGGCATCATACTGTGATTATTAGTTCACTAAATATAGAGAAAGAAAGAAAATGTATGGGAGAAAAAAAAATTTAGGTGTTCGCTAAGTACTAAGGGATCATTAAAATTCTAATTATTAAAATCTCACAAGATTACAACAGACCTAATTACTAACACAAAACCCGTGGTCTGGTAACCCTGCACGCAACTGCTCAATCTTCGCGCGCCGTTTTTCATTCCGTCTCGAATTTATATAGAAACGTTATCGCGGAATTATACCCGCACTTTATTATGTCCCAAACAAACGCTGTTCTTTGTAATCAAGCGCACAATTAAATAGGCTGGTGATAAGTGATAACATTATACCTGTGTAGGAGAGCTTTATAGGAGATAGAACCGTTGGGAAATAAATTAGAGAAAACATCATAATAACGCATTCAAGCGCTTTAGAAGATATGCGCTAAGGCCGTGTTACACAGCGATTTTACTGAAATATTTTTAAGAAATGTCCGCTACATTGTTTGTATTAATCGTCGAGTAAAAAAATGTTATGCAGACTTACAATTCAGTTATATTAAGATCCAAGGTTTATATCAAGTGGATTAACTGCCTCTTTGTTTCCGCAACTTAACTAGGATAATTCGAAATCCCATTTTCACAAATCACAGTGAATTGCACACAAGAGCGGTGTGTGGAGTGTCTGCGCCGATACCGTGTGGTGGTTAGTGGATACATTAGCAGGGTTGCTGTCAAGCACACGGTGCCACAATATCGACCACCCAGTATCGTGGTACGTACTCGCACATAATTGCTCGATTAAATTCCGAGGTACGAACACGTCCTGATATTTCACGTCATTTTTAATTGATATTTGCCTTTTGGTATTATACGTTTTGCTTTTAAATGAAAATTATCACCTATATACTTCATAGGTTTAGGTAGTTAAATAAGTGTTAACATTAAAAAAAAAACACGTGACTCATACATGCGAAACCTTTTATTTTAAATGTTATAGTCAAATTATTTATAGTCTTATAATAATAGGCTCTATTCTGAATCTGAATCAGAAACTGATGAACTATCAGTCACGTTAATAATAAATTGTTCCGTTGTATCATCAATTATTTTGCTAGCTATAGTAACACAATTTAACAAAGTCGAAACGCACTCGCAAAATCGTAAATGTCGGTTTTTGAGAGCGCTGTCAAAGGCGTCTGGTACTCCGACTAAACGGACTACCTGCCACTTCAGTATGCCATACTACATCACAGTTGAACTTTTTAATTTAGCAATTCGTTGTATTTTCTAAAAGAATTAGGGAACCTGTCTTTTTGGGCCCTTTATAATGGGCAGATTACAAAATATTATATTATTATAATAAATCTAACTAAAAATTTGTGCTAAAGTAGTTACACCTGGGAAGAGTAGTTTAAGAATAATTGATAAAGTTAATTTACATTAATTAAAGAGGAAATTATCGTATATATCGAAAATAAATTTGATTTTGTTACACCGTATTTCTAAACAAGAAAGTGTCAACTATAAAAAAACTTTTTACGATTTGTTTACCTTTATTTAACCACCTAAACCTATGGAGTATAGTTGCCAGTACACATGGACTTTGAGCAATTACTTTAGGTATAGTGTTCAATATTATACTGCACTAGAGATTTAACAATCGACGTTCTTTTAAAATCATACTAATGTCAAATTGAAAATAATTCATTAAATCCTAGCCTTTTCCCAGCTATTTTTGAGGTCGGCTCCCAAGTTCTTAAAACAAATGATTCAGTAATTTTCTAAAACAAGTTCTGAAATAATTAATTGTACTCAAAGATATTTTTCCTGAAGAGGCCAGTCATCGTAATAATACTTTAATGGAGCCCACTGAAGCCACAACGTTATTCGGTCGACTCACTGTCCATAGCTTTGTAGTACTTAACATTATTAATTATTTATCCTATCAAGCATAACAGTCCCTTTCAGAATAGTATCTTTGAGATTAATGTTTGACCGAAAAGTATTGAAGAGAAATCTTTATAAAAAGTATCCGATGATTAAATTGATAACGTGGTGTTTTTTGTGAAGAGATTGGCCCAAACAAGTCTTATCTGACAAAGCCCTTTCGGGCTCCTATGGACGGCTTAGAAGAGAACCCTTTCAGAGGAGAGATCAATGCGCACACGTCGGCGGCGCAAGTTGTAAGAGACTGTTCTAAGTAGCTCGGATACACCGTGTGCACTTTTAAAGCACCGCAAATGTTAAATAGCTCCTTATATTTTTTTCTGATAATGTATATACTTGTTTATATTATTATCGTAACATAATACCTCTTCTAATTACTAAGGTGAAGCCGTTCAGGGGTCATGACGCTACGATTAGTTTTGATTGATCCCCTATTCGTCCGTGCTCTTTTTCCAATACCAACACTTCGAGTGTAAGCTCGCACAGTCACCTGCGGCTATCATTAGCTCACTGTACATTACACAAAATCTTGAGCTACCATACCCTTACCCGGTTTCCGCTCCTTCCTTAAAACATGCGCGACAAGCATCAGATACGGCAGTCTCAAATAAAGCTCTGAAAAAGTGAAAATCCGCGGCGAGCGGCAACTTTTAATGTGGCGCTCACCAACCGCGGCGCTTTGATTTATAACCCCATAAGTGGCTGTATTCACTTTGTTCTATTACCATAAGCCCTGCAGCTGGATAGCGAGTTATTTGTCGAGTCCGGCGAGATGCTGCGGTTCACCTGTGAGCCATCTGCTTTGCTTTGTGGCAATTTGAGTTGGGTGTTTCTGCGTTACTTCTCGTGCGGTTCTGTGCCTATAATTGCGGCTATAGTTGCCGATACATGTTTACTGTCTCGTGATGACTTTATTTTCGGTTGTGTTACATTATGTATTTTATTAAAATTTACGCAGTTTTGTAAATAATTTGCAGAGCAGTGGTGAAAATATCGAAGTTTGTTTTTTTAGCTCTATTTGTTAGCAAATAAATAAAACTACACGGTTTTTTTAGCAAGTAAAATAACTATATAACGTCATGCCCAGTGTGAATCACCAAAAATATGAACGACCAGTAGGTACGCAACTAAAAACGTTACGCTTGGAATTGTAAGCGCAACTAATTTGTTCACAAACTTTGTTGCTAACTGTTTCTCCGAATGAATATATTTGCGAGGTTCGCTTTATTTACACAAATACTGTTTTTGCCCGTTCTTGTATTTTGATAGTTGCTACATGAACGCTAAAAGCATTGTGATTAACTGCATGTGACATCAACGGTTATTTTTATTTTTTATGATGAGGTGCGTTATGAAGTTAGTTCTAAAAACTATATCTGGCTAGCAATTCATGTCATTCCTGCCTGACCTAATGTAACGTAGGGCCATAACAATAACCTATGTATGGATATTCAGATTAATTAGCAGCTATTTCACAATATCTACAAGGTAATAAGTGGAACGGCAAACGTCACAACGTTTATAGGGCCATTCGAAACAAAATTCAGTATAAAGAGCTCACCTTTACCCTCCACAATACAGTAACAGACAAAAATTTACGACACCATCCCAGTTTCCATATCGCGATCATCTCTCAGAACAGAGACCTTTCCCCTTGCCTATATAACATTCCATACGCGGGTAAATATCCGTGAAACTCATCGTCCCGGCGCCGCCGCGCGCGCCGGCCGGTAAATCGCTTTAAATATCCATTACTCACGGACATGCATTTTATAACGGCACGGCATAAAAAATGTTATTGACGTCATAAAGCGATAGTCAATATTGAGTCCGGTATCCGGTGTCCGGCGTCCGCCCCGGAATGTGACGATTTATCGGCGCCTCTCGTCAATCCGTGTTGAACTTTAGTTGGTATAAAATCGCGTTTTTCTTTTTATGGCTTTGCCGTCGGTTGCTGTTTGTTGAGTCGACTAGCGAGCAGCGAGCTCAGTGTCAGGGCATGTAATATTGACATGTTTCAATGTGTTTTGCTCTTCTTTACACAAACATTTCACCACAGTATTTAGGGTTCAGCTCGTGAAGGCGCTTTTATATGAGCTATGTGTTTTTTATCTGAAGTTTTTTGAAGACAAAATACATTAATTGTTTGTACTAATATTTCTACTGTATTGCAGGAAAACAACAAGCTAAAGAATGTAGCAAAATTCAGGAACCTAACGTTATATCCTAAATAGCGTTATTTGAACGCAAATTGAGTTTATTTCGTCGGAGGCATAAAGCGCCGAGTGTGTACCGTAGTTAGCATAATGTAGTCGCTAGTCTACAGAGTAGACTACAGCATACTGCCTCGAAGGCTTCGCAGCGAATCGTGGGCGGTAGTGGAGAGCCCGCGGCAGCTTCTTATATAGCTGCTACTTTCAGCTACGTCACACTGAACGCGTGACGGTGAAACTATTCCATTTTTTATTCGTATTCTTTCATCATGGATTACTCTGTCTGAATAAAACCTCACGGTGTTGCTTACGTTGTTGCAAATGCTTTGATGATTTGAATAACGTGCTTTGTTTAAACAGTTTACTTTTTTCAAGAAACAAATAAAGAGCAGTTCTGACATGACATTCGCTAAAACAACAATCAACAATAACTAATACACATTGTTGTATTAACTTTGCGGTAACGATTCTTGTAAAATTTTCAAACCGTGTTTTTGTAAAACTGCCCAGTTTATAGTTCCGCTCTCTGCTAATCTTCCGCTTGCTGTTAGACACTGGCTCAAATGTAGTAGCAACAAGCTAGACATTGTAGAAAACGGAAATATCTCTGGTACCTAAAGTACCTCGGTATTACTGTTATATTTAATGTTGGCTATTGTTGTTATATTGCTCTTGGTTGAGTTGCCATAGTAGCAGGCAATACACGATTGCTAAATGACACGTCAATAAAGATGTAGCGAGCTCTAGCTATACTTCTTTTCATTAAAAGACTAGCTGACCCGACAGACGTTGTCCTGTCTTAATTATGAATATATTATGTTACGCGCAACTTTTTTTTTCTTTCTTAAGAACCTTCTCCTGACATTAACAAACACAACAAAAAAAGAATTAGCAAAATTGGTCCAGCCGATCACGTGTGATGCCGTGACCAAGGGAAATAGGGATTTATTTTTATAAATAAGATAAAATATACGTATATATAGATAGATAGATACAGACCAAAAGTAACCAGCATGGTAATAATACCGACAAAGCGTTGTCAATTCTCCCATTGTACCCTTGATTGATATGACTGCAATTCAGTTAGTATGTAATATTCTGGACGTCCTCCACAAATCCGTCTGTTATGGATTCTGATTGTAATTAACTTTACGTCAATCAGACGACGGCCATGGAATGGACTGATGTTATACTGAACCTGCAGCTAGTATAAGTTGTTGATGAATAGAATATGAGGAACAAAAATAGGTTTAATACACACGTGTTTATAACAAGACTGAATTCAAATCAACCAGGCAAAAAAACCTTTTACACAGCTAAATAAATTCAAAAACCAAATTAAACGAAATATAACAATGAAAATTGTTACAAATGAAGCAAAAACACGCTCGTAATAATGAGCTGCCGATCCATTTCCAATTACCCTTGGATCAACAGCGGGCACATTTCAATATGTGCACAAATATCTGGCGGAGAAAGCGTTTCAATTACCTATCAAAACTCCGCTGAGAATCTTTCTAATTACGAACATCGTTTGATTATAACAATGTGAAATTTTAATAGAAACGAGATTGGGAAGTTTGAATTAAGGACAATTTCTTGAAATTTGTTTATTCGTGTTGGTAAATGATAAATGTTTTTATTTCTGGAAGTAGGTCTTATATGTGAATACCTCCATTTAAATATATAAGCCACGACACTTAAAACTACACAATTTTTTTTTTTGGTTGGGCTTAAGGTGCATTCGCTGACGTAGTCCTCGAAATTAAAATTTTCTAACGGTTTTAGTAATTTGCAGGTCCGTGTCAGACTTTTTCATGAAACAGTTATTCAATGGGATTAAATGAACTTATAGGTTGCATTGATGATATTAATGATTATTGTTCTTTAAATACATACGTGTCGGTCTTGAATCATATTTTTTTCAATCATTATTACCTGCGGCTTCGCCTACGTTAACCAATTTACACGAAACCTTAACAAATTATTCACTTAAACGTTCCTCATGAATCACTCAGTGTAGTGGTGAAAACGCATGAAAATCCGTTTAGTAGTTTTTGAGTTTATCGTGAACAGACAGACATACAGACGCGGCGGGGCACTTTGTTTTAAGTATATAATTGAAATTTCGCGGGCTACCCAGGCACTTCTCCCTTCAGTAAACAACACCAAATTTAGCGTTCAAATAAGATACAAGAGTCGCAGTTCTAATAGATCTCAAACGAAGAAATGAAAGAAAAGGTCTACAATCTCTGTTTCCTGACAATTTATTTATTATTAGCCTATCTTGTCCCACTGTAGGGCAAATGCCTCCCTTTCTCTTTTCCACTCCTCTCTATCTTGAGCTAGTGGGGACCAATCATGTCTGTAGGTATCAAGCTGATCCCGCCATCTTCTCTTAGGGTTACCTTGATTTCGCCACACGTTTTCTGGGACCCTAAAAAATTTGTCCAGCCTAGTCCTACTTAAGCTTGTCTGCTTTCTGGGTGACGTCGGTGATTTGTGTTTTGGAGCGAAGCTCGGTGTTCCTAACACAATCTGTTAATCTATCGTCTGACTCCAAGAATGTTCGCTTGAACCTCTGCTGAACTTTCAAAGAGTCAAAGATCAGGTTAATTTGAGTTTATGGAAAATTGTAGGTCTCCTTTCATGAGATTCCATCTACAATAGTTCTACCAGGTGTTTTCTATGCCTCTAGGAAGCTAGCGACATATTTTTCCTGTCTCACCTGGAATGACACAATTCGGCAGGAAACATATATGCAACCTCGACATCCTCTACATACAGTTTACGTTGGACGCTGTTAGTCATGAAAACTCATCACTCATCAGGTCTTTGACATATTCATTTGAAGTCTAGTCTTGAGGGTCACCTTCGGTAGGTCACCATTACGAGTATAACGATAGCACGATATCGTCGGCGAAATGCAGACAGTTTAGTTGTTTCAAAATAAAATGTAGACAGTTAACGAGAAGTCCTGTTTCATTTATACAAGATCAAAGTGTAGCTTTATTTTGAAGTCCCTTTGCAAATACTATTATAGAGCTCTGGCATTTAGACTCAAAAGTGAGCGCTGCGGACATTCAGAATTACACAGTACTAACAATTAGCTCACTATCGTGAATTAAGTTTGAAGAGCCACATTAAAAACCGAATTATTGTTTAGCGTATGACAGTTTCTCGCAAAGGTAAGATAAAACAAATTCCACCGACAAGAGGTTGAATCATAAATGATCTTCACTCCTTCGATTTTGGTCTTCATTTTGTAATCCTTTTCTAGAAAAAAGTGGGCTGGCTGGTAGATGACATGCGATTAACTCCTACGATTATTCTACAAAGCTTGTATTTATGCTAAGCTAAATTATAAATCAATTTCAATTTAAAGTAGAAGGAATTTATATAACTGCATTAAAATTTATTTTACTATGCACGGAAGAAAGAAACCATTACGAGTATCAAAAGTAATACAATTTTGACTTAGTTCTAAATTGCTCTGTCTGAATACTAACAACATATGAAGGAACAATAAAAACAACGTTCTGTTTGTGTACCGCACATGAATGAGTGTAATTTCATTTCCAAACAGCTCACGTTAAATTGAACTCTTTGCCTCCGTAATAAGGGTGTTACGGGGTGTATTACATTATTTTTTGTAGCAGTCTTGCCAGTTAAGTAATATAATATCCGAGTGACGTTTTCCATTTGTATGCAAATGCAGGCGCGAGGAGCCGACGCGGCGACGAGCGCGCGACGATGCGACATTGCCGCGAAATGAATACGTCTTAAGTAATGGCTTTATTAAAATTGTTTTTATTCATATTTGTTTGTTAGAGCTAGCTTAGTTCTTAAGTTCTAGAGTTTGAAAGGTCCTAATTAGTATTATTCGTTTTGTAATAAAATAAGTTGGGTTATTCCTAATTTGTATGATCAGAATAAATTAAGTACGGGATTTCTGTAGTTTCTGCCTAACCCCTAAAAATTTATTGCACTGCATTAATAAATCCCTTCAAGTCTTTATCAAATCAATACGGTCTTCCATTAGCCGAAAATTAAATAATATATGTCTTCAAAAAGTTAAATCCATGACAAACCTCAAAACCACCAACTGCTCCAATTTTCTCTATTCTTCCCCACTTACTTAACGAAAAACCTTCCACTACACATAATATAACACAAATATGATAGTAGATATGGGTGCAGTGTGAATTGAATCCCGCGCCCCGGGAGTAAACAAGAATTGATCGCATCATTTATAACGCGCGATTTAGATAGCCGAGCGACGCGCCACCATTACTCAACACCCAGAACAAGTGGAAACAGTAAGACAAGTGCAAGTATTGCTGGTGAATTTACCGCTGGTGTTTTGGTACTAATATACAAATTTGGTGTTTTAGGAGTTGGTGCATGGACCAGGCAGAAATCACCAGGTTTACAATAAAAGTGGAGCGATGGTGACCCAGTGGTGACATCCGCGACTTACAAGTTGTAGGTCGTAAGGTTCGAACTCCGACAGGCGTTTTACTTTGTTTAAATTATTTCTTTATTTTACTAGCTGACCCGTGCCCACTTCGTTGGGCGGTAAACATTTTTACTTGTGATGAAACTATGAGTGTGGTTCGGTTAGTACTGAGTTTGTGATTTAAATATAAAAGTTAGACATGCTGTCGGTGTATTTTTTGTAGACATTGTCAAGTTATACAACTTTTCTCTAGAACTCAATCATATATCTCTCGTAGCTAAGGCAGCGTTCGTAAGAAACGTTTTTGTTCGACCGTTTTTTCTCCGATTTACTTTGCAAATCCGACTACCACGAAAAAGTCTTTTAATTTTTCGGGTTAATATTTAGCCTATGACACTCACAAATAACGTGGCTTTCTATTGGTAAATGAATTTTCAAAATCGGTTTAGTAGATCCAGAGACTACCCCTTACAACCTCACAAACTTTACCTCTTTATAATACTCATATTAGTATAGATTAAAATATTTAATAAATACTTTTTCTTTCTTTCTTCACCACTGCTCTCAAAACGGTGAAGGAAAACATCGTAAGGAAACCGGCATGTGCTAGAACAAAAAAAAATCGAACACTAGTGACATCTGCCAACCCGCACTGGGCCCGCGTGGTGGATTATGGTCCACCCTCCCTCTCATCGAGAGAAGGCCTGTGTCTTAGCAGTGGGATCATTATAGGCTGAAAATGTATGTGTTATGTACAATTATAGTTGGAGTTGGTGGTTGATTTTTGGTTGGTTTTTCTATAGGTACACCTCTGACCAGCGCCTCTGGAAAACAAGGCGTCATTTCAGGATCTGACGTGAACCATTTTGTTTTTGTGTTAACATATAATGTTGGTAGGAATTAAATACTTACAGTTTCTGATTCTTTTTAGGGCAATAGCGTTTTGTTTTAGAGGCACCGGTATAAATAAAAATAGGTAGTAAACTCATAAATTAAATTAATCTAAGATTGTTTTATTCGTTATTTCAGAACATCTACTGTAAATAAAGAGAGAAGAAATATTTTAATGCCACAGAAACACGTGCATATCTCAATATATCTAATTACTTGATGAAAGTAACCATTTATCACCAAGGTAACACAAAACCACTCTAAAATATTGATGACAACGTGCACCTAGACTACTGGGCAAAATATTTAGTGTCGATCTCCTTAACGCCACGTCAAACGTCTTCCCTCAATTGTTTTTTTTTTCATTCATCTATAGTGTAGGTACTCCTGATGTGCTGCCATCATAGCCCGATCTCTGGTGACGTCACTTTTTGCGCCTCGCTCATTGCCCGCTTTTTTTGCTGGACCCTGAAATAAATGATGTGATTTGAAGCAATTTCTGCGGCGTCACGATTTTGACGACAGCCTTTAGATATTAGTTTAGTAAATGCTCAATATTTTTGTAGCAAGACATTGAAATAAATTTTAAGATCTTCTCTCTATTTTACATAAAATTGGCTAATCGCCAAAACTACACAAGGAACCTAGGAATTCCAAATTAAAGTCAGGCAGAAGTTGCTACTTCTAATTTAAAGTGACCGTCTGAAATGCGGTTAGGCGGCTTCTGCAATCTAAATATCGATATTTCTTTTTCAGCCCTGTATTTACTTAAATAGAAACAGTAATATTGTCATTATTGTTGACGGGTGGAGAAAATTGAAATTCCATACTATTCTAATCTGTTAAACTATTTTGGCGAACCCAATTTTAGAAAAGCTGCTTATTAAACACCGCGACTATTATAAACCCACGTTGTAATATTTACGTACACACGTATATTCCACCATTCTACAATCATACACCCACGGTGGATTACGGCCCACTCCCTCGTAGAGAAACGACACCTGTTTCCCAGTAGTGGGACGATTTAAGGCTGATTATGCTATATTCGCATTTATTTTCGGACTATGTCGCGCATTTCTGTTCTACCTCACCTTTTATACAGAAATTCAAAAGCTAGAATGACGTAGGCCAGCACAGCGAAGAGGAACAGCGTGAGGAAGGCAGGTGCAGCCTGGCCGAGGGCGAGAGCTCGCGGCTGTGCGCCGGAGCAAGCCGGCATGGTGCCCGCGAACCGAGCGCGGATGGCCTTCACGTGGCCACGCTCTGTGAGGCGAAGGAGGCTGCAGGAAAGACTTTTATGAAAACACTTGGCCCGGATAAAATTATGTGTATGTGTAAATCTAAATGTACCAAGCACCGTCAAAAAAAAGGAATTTAAAAAATAATTTTACTAAATTGAACATTTGTATTTTTCGTTTGTTACCTTTGTTCTGCAAATAAAAATATTTGAGTATTTTGTTCTGGGAAATATTTAACTAATCTTCTAAAAACTTACTAGTTCTCTAAATAATGTACGCTTTTTTTAATATGAACCTCCAAAATATTTTTGGTTTCTATTAATGCATACTTTTTCAAATAAATTTAAATTTGGTTCACTAAAAGAGGTGCATTCATTAATGCACCTCTTAATTAAATACATGCCTTTTTTACAAGGCATACTTTTTAAACTTATTCCCTCTTATTTATAAACGTTGCTTAAAGTTAAGAGATAATTAAACGTCAAAAATGTCTGGTTAAATAGTCACTAATCACTACTTAACTTTAAGCAACGTTCATAAATAAGGGTGATTTATGTCTTATGAAGACCGCGTACTGTACCTACACACATTTTCTGATCCAAAAGTGAACTGAGTCTTACCTGCACATATACAAGTACAAACATATTAACGTACACCTTTGTTATCTTAGCGCGTCATCCCGAGAGATTGGCGGAATGTTTTGTTATTCACCCCTCAGCAGTGATGGTACTGTCGCGCGAAGAGGATCGAGCTCGTCACCATTGATCGGGCACAATTTATATCAGGAAATGAAAGCAGGTTTATTTAATTATATCTACAATATTATCGAAATGTTGTTTTTTTATGGTTTTGCCACGAACCATTATTGTTTACTAGATTTTGCCAGCGGTTTCGCCCGTGTGGATCTCGGTGTACTGTACATATAAATCTTCCTCTTGAATCATCAATCATCATCATCATCAATTGATGAAAACCGCATTATAATCCGTTGCGGAGTTTAAAAGATACAAACACGAAAAGCGATTTTGTCTGTAAGGATGACTTTGTGTGTAAGGATGTCATGGTATAAATATTAATTAGGCAGCAAGTTGTCGATGGGGCTGACTGCTCAGGGCCCGGGTATGACGGATGTAGGTACATCTTAACATTAGCGGCAAAGATGTAGGGGCAAGGCAAATACATCTGATCGGCTTTAGAACAGTCTTTGCTCATCTTCCTCAACTACATACCTCCAATCAAAGAACTCCTTGTAAGGGCTCCGCTTCTGCGCCATGATGTACACATGAGCTGGTAGCATCATTTGCAGGGCTCCAAGGTTGCAAAGCTCGGCATCATCGTAGGTCTTAGAGATTACCTGGCTGGCTGTGTACGGCTCGGTGTGGAAAGCATATTCTGTGTTTTTGAAAAAAACACTACAATGTCAAAAATTACTTTAATTTCAGAAGTCAGTGTCTTTGGTCCTATATTTTTAGCTTATAGTGTTTTTTTGGAAGTCGGCTGTTATTTTTTTTTAAAGGTTTTTTTTTCTGTGTGGCACCTACCCCACACAAATTTGAATACCCCTACTTGCTATGTAAACATCGGCAACAGAAAGTTTTGTAACATTACAGTTGTTTGTATTATCACAGTTTTGTAACATACATGTAACCAAGTGGTTTAAAACGTGTTATTAAAGCTAAATCAAAAGCTACACAAGCAAAGTTAATACAATTTATTTGGGACTATTGCGCAGGCTTCCTCTACCAAATTTCCCAATTCAGTCTATAACTGCTATAAATATCGATGATACTACATAAAAACTACATTCAAAGAAACAAAGAACTTTCTCCTTTTTTGAAGTTGGGTCGAAAACAAATAATAAATTAGGATTTAACAGGCAACTGAGGGAACACGGGTGGGTTTTAGTCAGTAAAAGTCTGACACGCCCTCCCGCTCCACCCAGAGCGGGAGAAGTTATTTGATGATTTCCCACCCAAAAAAAACCGTCTAAATCATCATCTTCCTCCCCGTAACACAATGAATGTGGGGTTGGTGTTGCATAATCTTCTTCTATTTAACCGCCCCATTAGGTCACCCCGTTTTTATAAAGTCCACCGTGTTTGATGATTTTTTTTTTCTTATCCAAATATACTCATAACTTAGCCGCGTAATGTATAACAACTATTTATGTTAATGTTGAAAGTAACTTAACGATACATACTTCCAGTCCGCAACAGTTCGACGCCAGTTTTTACAGTTTGCAATACTGCAACAGTCCGTTTAGCCTTGGTCACTTTTTTGTCTCTCAATTCATCTTCTTTCAGGTTCGTGAATCCACTGTAATAAAAGAATCCAGGATTCTGAAAAAGGCGACAGGCATTGAATTAAAATGTACCTACTCAAAAACCTAATGATTTAAGAGTATCTGAATGAACAAACAAAATCGAGTACTAATTGATACATACGTCAAGCCACCCTCTGGTATATCCGATGTCTTCAAATATCAGTTCAAAGTCGCTGTTGATGAGGCCGTCTAGGTTGGAAATGGAAGGTGCTGCAGCATTCAGGAGCCAGGACACAACGGCGCTCGTGTAGTAGTTATATAGCAACATACTCGTCAGGCCGATCACTAGAAGAGTTGCCTTGCGACCTGAAAAGTTGTCTCTTAAGTGATCGCATAAGGTTTATTTTCGGTCAGCAAAATTGTTCATCCTTCTCACCTTGACTCGAAAATGTCTCTTCTAACATAAGAACCCCGTCTTCAAAATCTGAGTACATAATAATAATCATTAACCTACATCGTTAGAACAAATTGACATTTTGAACTTCAAAGCTCGTTTTCAAACACATTTCGTAATTATTTAACTAAACAACATGGGTAACGTGAACCCAAGGTCGTATCCATAGAGATCATAAATTCTTATCGTTGATGAGTTTCACGGTCTTCTTTTCTAATGGAACGGCTTTAATTACTTTAAGGAGCTATTATGGCTTTTCGACCTTAAATGACCTTCAATTGTTAATTCTTACTCTAATTATTATTAAATCTTGTTCGCATACTATAACTAAGGTACCTTGTTGACATATTGCAGCAAACACGCTGAAGAAGGCATACCAGCCAGACTTGGGCCTATTTTCCATCTGGGCGGCGACTGCGAGGACTATCGTGCAGGCGATGCCGGCGAGGAGCGCGCAGCACCAAACGCCGTCAGACATGGGCGTGAGGAACTGGTTCTCATACTGACCCACACCTTTCTCTTGGATCAGGTAGTAGAATTTGGTCCTAGAAAGAATCTGTATTTCGTGGATTGATGGCGCCAAAGTACAATGGACAGCGCCACCTAACAATTTGTTTTGTAAACGAATAATCATGTAACCGGAAACGCAAGCGAGCCCTACCGCTTGGACACGATCGTCGGTGGAGGGGATGCAGCGAGGACTGGCGGAGAGACCGAGTGCGGCGACAGTCTACAGTTGACAGTCGAGCTCGGACAATCTAGGCAAACGCTCAGTACCAACGCACGTGTTTGTTTCCGATGCACATGTTTATTTAATTTGATACTCGCCAGTTTATAAAAGTTATTTAAATTCAAATTATTTTAAATTCAAATTATCTTTTCGTTCGAGTACCCACTACAGTGCGTGGGCACTAATTTAATGTAGGTGTGGACCTACCTAAACTATGTTGGATCGCGAAGAACACCCGATGTTTCGCATCTCGGTCACCATGATGTGACCATATATTTAATTAAAATTGACTTCAAGATTAAATCAAAGGGCCTAGTACGAACACGCGAAAAAATTGTTATGTATATTTTAACGATTGTTGTTGTTGTTGTTAACGAGTATCAAATATCGTACAGAATTTAGGTTTAAATAAAAAAAAAAAAAGTAGGTATCACCCATTAAAAATAGACGCCTTACACACAAACATTAGAGCACTCAAAAACAGCGTAAACCATGAATGTAGCTATCTACTAGTAGGGGAAGGTGGGGGAATTGCGGACGCTTAAGCGAAATCATAAATAAAACTCAAACTTTTAATAATAATCAGTCTTTCTTTATTAATTATTAAACTATATTTGTTAACCTATCAAATCAACATTAATTATTATATGAGATCAATCAACATTAATTAAATTTTAACGAAAAACAAAAACCTTCTTGTCCGTAATTACCCTTAGCTCTTGGGGTAAATACGGACTATTGCTGGGTTAATTGCGGACGACATGGGGTATTTACGGATGAGGTTCCATTTCATTTGCAGAGTTCACAAATGTAGCCTCTTGAAGAAGACCCAGCACTGCAATTCTCATGTGCCCAATTCTTACATTCTGAACACATAATCCAATCTTCGGTGGGTGGGTCACAATACTTTTCTTGGCAATAAATGCAGAAATATTCATCATTTTCTTTTTCACATTCAAAATTATTTAAGTTTCTTAAACCTTTTGGTCGTTTTTCTTTAGTATTTTTTGGTTTCTTATTTAAAGTTTTGGTCTTTTCTTGTTCTAGGTTCTTTCTCTTCCTTTCTATTTTCTTTTGTTCTTTTTGCTCTAAGTTTTCTTTTTCCGGTGTGCTGGTAAAAATAATGGAATGTTTTTTTTTAACTAATCGTTTTGTACGAGATGGTTTTAGGGTTGGTACTTGCACTACATCACTAAGTGGTACTGAGGGAGATAGACAAGTTTGACTTGTTATACTTTGATTAGCACCAGTTTCACTAACATCGCCCACTAATGCCGACGTAGGTATTG
Source organism: Antitype chi (assembly GCA_947359405.1). Classification (NCBI taxonomy): domain Eukaryota; kingdom Metazoa; phylum Arthropoda; class Insecta; order Lepidoptera; family Noctuidae; genus Antitype; species Antitype chi. The sequence continues at coordinate 2,535,627 of OX375810.1, read as the reverse complement.
TTTCATTTAAATCTTCAAAGTTTGCGTCAATATTGGGAAATATTTCTTGAGGTTCTATTAGATTATAAATATTTTCATTGACAGCATCACAGTCAACTTGAGATTCATTCTGAGACTCATTTTGGCTTGGATTGTTAGTATTTGTTTGTATCTGTTGTTCAAGAAGAGAATCTGATGTAACTATATCCCCAAAACTTTCAAAGGTGTTTTTGAATTTATCTTGATCCATTGGACAAATTCCAGCAGACTTAAAGCCATTCATAGCTTTTTCAGTGCTTGTGGTTCTATTAAAAGCCTTTGTATAAAGGCCTACAACATCATATGCCGTAATTTTGGTGCCTGGATGGTTGACCATGAAGGATTCACATTCTCTGTTATATGCCGTTTTTAGTGGACCATGGAAAGTTAAATCTAAAGGTTGCATTCTATGGGATGTGTGAGGTGGTAACGTCAAAACATGAATAAAATTCTTGCGACAAAACTCATGAGCTCTCAAACTAACGTGGCTTTCATGGTTGTCCAGTATTAATAAAATAGGATCATCTGCAGATGGTTTTGCAAATGCCTTGAAATGTTGAAGCCAATCAACAAAAATTGACTCTGTTATCCAGCCTGAATCAGAAACACAAGCTACCATGTTACTATTACTATCCTTCATAAGCAGTGCATTCATTCGCTTTCGTTTAAATATAAAAAATGGGGGAATGTATGTGCCTGCAGCATTGAAACAATTTATAACTGTTGTCAAGGAACCACGTTCTGCGCTGGTACATTTGCCTACTTGTTTTAATCCTTTTGGTGCGAGAATCCTGGAATTTCGTTGTACAGTACTAATCCCAGTTTCATCAACATTGTAGATTGAATTCGATTTAAATTGGTGCTTTAACATGAGTGTTTTTAAATTTTCAAAAAATATATCCGTTTCTTCTTGATTAAATGCTGTGATTCTATTTATTGAAGTAGCTTCTGGTCTTCGAAGTGATATATGGGGGTGTCTCGCCATAAAATTATAATACCAATCTATACCTGCCATTTTGGTATCTTTATTGAAGTTATTTGGTATGTTATTAACAGTGGCAAAATCAAATGCTATTTTTCTTAGGGTAGGAATAGTTATCCCAAAGAAGGCTTTGCAAGATTTTAATATGAATTCAACCAGTTCTTTTTCTTGAGATTCATTAAATACTGACTTCTTACCTCTTTTTGGCATGGTACTAACACAGGCTTTTTGCACTTGATCGAAAAGGGTCGCTCTGGGAATGCCATACTTCTCTGCCACCTGTCGAAACGGAGTCTTCTTTTCTTTAATTTCTTGCACAGCTTTTTGTAAAGTTTCTATGGTATAGGCTGGTTCTTTTTTCCTAATATATTTTCGAGGCATCTGGAATATAAAAATATTATTATATACAAAAAATAACGTAAAAAATAGGTTAAGATCAATAATGGGGTAAAAACGGACGTCCGTATTTACCCCAGGCCATTTGTCCGCAATTGACCCAAACGAGTTAGAAAAAGTATAATAACAAAATTTTTAGGTTAATAAAATTTATCAAGGCAAACGATTGTACTTTTTACTCGTCATTAATATCGCAATCGACAGAAAATATGACTTTTTACTGACACTTTAATCTTTTTGAATAACACTCAAAATAGTAAACATCAAAAATTACATCAAAATCACAAAAAATGTTAAAATTCAATTACCTTGAAGCGTGTGCGCAGCCGCCTGTCGGGAATGTTTGGAGGACACTAAAGATGTCGGAACGTAATGCGTGATCGCGGCGGCGGGACGCGGGTGGCGGGGATAAAGTAGATATATGTGAGTCCGTATTTACCCCGCGTCCGCAATTCCCCCATCGTCCCCTACAAACAATCATACAGTTCGCGAAGAACAGGAAAGCCCCATACCGATTCCTGTTGTTAGAAAGAGATAAACATATATGTAGATACGGCAAGCATAAAAAAGCATTTAAAAGCACTTTTTTTTAATACATTTGGATTTACGTTACGTTTCGTCGCGCGTTCTTGTGGCGGCTTCTTGATTTTGGTGCTAGGGCCTCTGGGTAACGGTGCTGGGGTGAGCAACGTTACTAACAGTAAACAAATGACGATCTATATACAAAGTATAGTAAAAACATTTACTGAAGGTTGGTGGTAGGTGGATGATAAATGTCGACCCAGTCAAGCCAATTGGGGAAGATCCTGGCACATGTACTGGATAGGTCTTGTTCTTCCCAAAACAAAGCATTCGTAACCGCCTGCGGGAGTTAAAATTTAATTAAACAATATACACTACTATCTGGCAAGTGATTAGAACAAGATGAAAAATAATATCACCAGTGTGGTATTCCTCTCAGGAGATCCAATCCATCTGCCGGCAATGCTGTAGTTGAATCTGTTAAAAAGGTTAATCCTAATAATTTCGATTTCTTTACTTTTATTAATGGCAAACACATCCTGTATTTCAAAGTGGGTAGACCGTATACACTTCTGGATTATTCTTTCGGAAAAATACAAACTTGATTATTGATTCCAACGAAGCTGAGAATCTAGTCCTCACCTGAAGTTGTGTCGTTCTTTGAGCGTGTTGAGCATCTGCGAGGTGATCTTCGTCATAGCAGCTACCCCGGCCGTGAACACCATCTCTGATAACATCTCTGGGTAGAACACTTCCGGTTGCTCCACGATCTGGGCAATAAACCGCAAGGATAAGGCCTTTGGTGTTTGTTGTGTAAAGTGATGTAAGAGGACTAAAAATACAATTACCAGAAAATTATAATACGAACCACACTTATTGCTCGCAGTGTTAAATTGTGGAAATTCCAACGGTTGTAATACTTGTACCCTTTGAGTACTATTTCTAAACCTGTGAAATCAAACCATCAATGTACAAAAACTGTTGAGAAATGGGACGCGTACACCGGGAATAAATGGACATCTTCAAGTTAGTAAAAATCAAAGACTAGGTCACCTTTGTCTGGTCGCCATATTCCAAGTAGTGTAGTCTCCAAGTTGTTACCTTGTATTTTACCAAAATTATACACATCTGTCATTGTGTAATTATCACCTGAAAAACATTTGGGAACAGACACATCGGTTAGCCATATAAATATATTTTTCACTATCCACTAAATTTTAATTGTAAGAACAAGCATAATAAACGAAAATCCATAGTACTAAATAAAACTTACCTCTAATAATGATTTAAATAACATAGGGACATTAGTTTATTTGTATTATTAAGAAATAAAGAAAGAATAACGTTTATTTGGACACAGTTCGTGAAACACAAAATAAAAGTAAATATAAAAAAGTGAATATAAATAATTAGGTACAACAGTGTGTGCCATACGGCTGCGCCAAAAAGGTTCATTTCAGCATTAATGCCAGACAGATGCTATCTGACGCTGGTTTTCTAAAGAATCAGAGTACTTGTCCAGATGAACCAAACGAGCCCGAACTCGATGGGGTAGCGTCATTTTATTACAGTTTCCATAGCCACCTTCTGGCCCAATCATCAGGACGGCTTCATGTCATAATATTATGGCATTTTCATCTGATTTGTCCGTAATTATGCAAAATTTTAGCTCAATCCGAAACCGGGAAGTGGGTCAAATTTTACTTTCAAGATTACTGACAGACAAACAACGGGACAGGTGAAACTAAATAAAAGCTTGTAAAAAATATATTTAGGATTTAGCATATTCAGTAAATTCAATTGTAGAAACTTTGTCTTAGTGACTCATTTCCTACAATAGGAATTAATGAACTGGGAATCCTTAAGAGTTTAAACGAAAGCTGATTTTGCACAGAACTAAAAAAAAATGATTCATTACGATATTTACTATTTACCGTTTCTGGAGACCACAGCAATATCAGCGTCCACACTCAAGTTTAGCCATTTAAAGTTATCGTCAATGTAACCCGTGGAATTATCAGCATCATCAATATCAGTCAGCACAAGCCAGGGGTGCATCGCATCAAACAGCTTGTTTTTTGATGCCTGAAAACGACAACAGTCACAATACTGGGGAAATTTAGTACAGACAACCAGATGTCCATGGTAATAATTTTTACATCGATACCGTACATTTGTCGTAAAAGCAAGGGCGGTTGTTGTAGTTCAAGTGTTATTTCTGACCACTGACCTATAAACAAGTACCTACGCTGGACTTCATACTATCGATCTCAGTTTATATATATATTAGTCTATGCTATCAATGTCAAAACGAAAACATTTGATTTTCGCAGTGTTCGTGGAAGTAATGAAAACTGAGCTCTAAGAATTATGAATAAAAACGTTTATTCTAAACATAAAATAGAAATACAAAGACACATCACACAAGTATTCAAACCATATAATCATGAAATTCACTTGTTGAAAGTTTGTTTCAATTTTAATTCGTGAGACGCTTAGACGGGGCACTTTGCATCGGCACAAAATCAACTATAATTTCGAATTATAGGTATAGTTAGTCCAGCGTACTAGTATAACATAGGTCAGAGGTCAGAGTCAGGGCTACAATACCAAACACAGACATAAACACGTTAAACTTAAAACACTCTGCTGTTTCCGGCGGTGGTTAAAAATACACGTAGTAATTTTATAGTTGAGGGTTATCTATCTCCGAGCCTGTCAAAGCTTCACAAAATCTTTATCCCTGCAAATATATTTTATGCATAGTGCACTCAAGCGTACTATAGGACTAGAACTATGTTACCTGATGCAGTAGCTGTCGCGTATTGTGGCAGTGCCCGTCGAGCAGCAACCCGACCGCCACGGTGAGCTGGTCTGCAACCCGCACTACATCCACCGGATCGGGATCCACGTCTTTGTCAATACGCCGCACCGACACGCGGACGCTCTGTTTTGTTAATTTGTGTACGAGGATGGTGTTGTCTGGCGGTATATGTAACAGTTTAGTGCCTATGGAAATAGTGATGGATGTTCACTGTCGGGTTGGTTTTGACTTAAACGACAGGCATTACCTTGATGAAAATATTCCTGTTGCAAATCCACAAATTTTACTGCTTTGATCGAACTGGCAGCAAAATCAGGGTCAAATCGAATGGCGTGCAATTTGAGAGGCCTATGTCCAGCCGTGGCCTGCTATAAACTGATTATGACGATGATGATTGACAGTAATGTTTGTTTTTTTTGTATGATCACAATGTTTGAGATGAAATAAATATACTTAAGTACTTAACTAGGTTTATAAGAACTCAGGAAAATGGTTAAAAAAGATACGATTGATTTCATTAGTATAAGAAAATTATTGATACACCTATCGTGTGACGTTTCATAAGTACCTATGTAGGTTTATGTTAAATACAATATTTAGATTTCGATTTTAATAAACCTTTTCATACTAGTTAAGGTAACTTCTAACAGGTTTAACCAAATTGTGAAAGATAATGTTTTATTAAAGATCGCGTAAAGGTGTATTAAAAGTACTTACGATATTGACTTTCACATGTAAAATAGCAGACATATCTTAAATCTTTAAACAGGACATAGTCAGATACAAAATTCGCTACATCCAGGTTGAAACCCAGTACATTTAGACATAGGCTGAAAAATATGCCTAGCATAATCATTTTGTAAGTCTTGACTGCTGCAGTCGCGAATCTGATATGAACAATTTCTATTTGACAGGATCGCGTTGCTATAATAGCTGACGTTTTCGCTGTCTATCAACTTCAGTCACATTTGATGTGTAGCAGAGGGTAGGTTCACATTAATAATTTAATAATCATTTTTGATTCAAAGTAGGTACCGAGTTATCATGTGCAAGTCAAGATCAAGTGTTCGATATTTGTTTTAAATCTAAACCAAAATAGTTGTTTGGCTTTGCAAAGAAGACTATATCGACAGTCATCGTGTAGGGTCTTAAAGAAGGTAGGTTTTGATGGTGTCCAGCAGTACATAGTCGGGCTTATAAGCCAGAAGTTGTTCTAATGTAACAAACATAAGTTCGTGGTAAAAGTTAATACCAATAAATAGATGGATACAGACTTGAAATATAATACTAGCAGAATTAAAAAGCAAAAAGCGTATAATAACTATGTTACATAAAAGCTACAGTCAACAGTACTCTTGTATTCTGCTGACGCTAGGAGATCGACCGAGTCGTGGCTTTACAATCATGCCCTACATCACCGCAGCACAAAAGTCTGCTGTATAGTTGTGTGGTTGTATAAATATGTTTTACATTTAACTGTAATCAGCAATAAAATGTCACCGTCTAAAATACACTCATCAAGTCCAACATTTCACTACACAAAATTAGCTAATTTCTTCCATAGGCTTGTGAAAAGACTTTCATTTACCTCTGAGACATTTATTTGTCCCTCGCTCACTCAGTTCTGAGAACATAGTATTGTTAGTGCTTATCTCCAAATGATTAGTACAATCTGACCTCGGCGTGTATGTAGGTAGACGAGTGTTGCGAGTAATAGGACCAAATCCGGGATCTGCGCAGAGAAAAGGACCAGTTGATATGAAGGTACAGTTATTTATGATGATGATTTCTCGTTTGTTCTGACGTGAAGGTTAATTTACTTTTCCTATGATTAAACATAGTGATTAGTTATTATACTAAATCGTACACTCAGTAAATGGTAAAACTACATCTTACAAATAAATGCATAAAAATTTTGAAGGATTTATAGATTTGTACAATATTTATGAAAAACTTTTCCGAAATTAAACAGATCTATTTTTTATATATTTGTTATGGATAACATTACTGCCATAAACTAAGTTGAAATAGATGTGTTCTTCATCTTTTTTTATTTCTGAATCAATTTCCTACAACCTCGGTCCCATGATCCGCACAAAATTAACCTTAAAATAAATATCCCGTGAAAATCATAAAACCGGCCGGCACTATATGGGCGTACATTGTGCAAACGGCCGTACCCCTGATGTTATTATAGAATTCAGTTTGCGGAACTGTTGCGATTATACAAATTGCCTCAATTACGGCATCGTATGAATATTTAACCCTTTGACCTTTTAACCCTCGCCAGGTAATGGTATGTTTGGTGCTTTAATCTTTTTATATGTTTATTGATAGCCGAATAAAATAACTCTTTATGTAGCACCTTTTGGTAATGGAGAAACGGGGTGATTTAACAGGGATTTACTTTATTGTTTTTGTTTTTTTTTTATCGAAAATCACTTTATCTATATACATTACGCATTGTAGTATGGGCACGCCACGATTGGGGCGGTAAGTCCCCTCTTTGAGGAGTGAATTGAGAGCTGCCATGGCGTCCTCACCTTCCGCCTGACGCAGGTCCTCACCGGACACGGTTGTTTCGGGAGGTTACTGTTTTGGATAAGGCGGGAGGAAACGCCCGGGTGTTTCCACTGCGTAGATCGCCCTGAGGACACGGTGCAGGTCTGCCCGGCTTGGACGGAGTACCACCGTATCATGTCCTTGTGGAGGCAAATGACGGCGGCGATCTCTCGCATCTAGGGCCTGGTCCAGGTCATGGTTCAGAGCGAGAGTGCATGGGTAGCTATCACCTCCTTTAGCGAAGCAGTAATGCTCGCGAAGAGGGAGGCGGCGCACGTGAGGGAGAGGCAGTATATGCGCCTTCACGGCCCTAGTCACCGCAGGAGACGGCCTGGGCGTCGGGAATCCCAGGCTGATTCCCGGCCACTGTAGGCGCGGGCTGGCGGACGGCGAGTAATAGGTAGCTCACTGTATGGTAGGGGCCAAGCCCGGGTCGCTGGCGCGTTGTGTTCCACGCGCGCCTCAAAGAGATGTCAGCATCAATTGGTGGGGTCCACGAGGGCTGATGCCTGCCAGGAGTGCGAGTTGTTCGAAAGAGATACTGTGGCCCCTGGCACACAGGTAACTGAAGGAACGTGGGTGGGTTTTAGTCAGCAAAAGTCTGGCATGCCCTCCCGCTCCACCCAGAGTGGGAGAAGTTAGTTGATGATTCCCCACCCAAAAAAAAAACAACGCATTGTAGTAGGAGTAAGTCCGTTATTACTGTAAATGTCTTCAGTTATCGTGTTATTAGATAGTTTATCTTGAAATTTTTCAAGGGAATATAGAAACAAAGCGTAAACGATACTTAGCTGTAACTATAATGCGACATTCTCTACACTTTAGTAGCAAACTCACGAGGAAGCGCTCGTCGTTTGTGAATAATTCAATAAAAGTTAAAATTGTATCCATTTTTGTTGGAGTGAGCCTCTAAGAGTGTCTTGTTAACTGGCTTACTTAGGCCATTACCAGCGAATTATTGAAAGAAATTGTTCCCCCCGGGACAAGACGCGCTAGCACAGAAAAATCGCTCTAAACGTTACACAACCTTGATATAAATAATGGTGGTTTTCCCTTGACAATAGATTTTGACTTAGGAGAAAAATTATCCGACTTTTTTATGGTTTCAGCCGTAATAATGTACCCCACGTTCCTCCATTAGCTACTAATTAGGAGCGAACGTATCTTTTGAGTAGGACCGTGCACCAAAATTTTATATTCGGTAACTTATTGTTAATTCGAATTTACAACGAACAAGCTTGTGAGACGAGCGCTAATTAAACGAAATGCACACTTGTGAGACACAGTCTGATGTATCAACACATTTTTGATAGATTTTTATTAAATCAAAATATTGGTCTAAAAAATTAATAAAATATTACTTTAATTTTTTTGAATGCTTGAGCGGGTACTGGCGTAATGAAACACTAACAGAAGGAATGGCTTTCATTTTGACAGTCCAACAACATTCATTGCGTTATTTACCTGGTCGAGCAGACAATTTTTTCGAACATATGAAGCAATGGATTAGCAATAAACTAGTGTGTTACGCAATTAGGGAGCAGGTTTACTTGCAGTTCTTTTTTCGACCTATAGCGCCATTTACATCGCCATATGCAAACTACGCAACACACTGACGTCCCGCAAAATCCTACAACGCGCAAGCAGGGTTTGCCATGCATCTAGAATTTAAACATCGTCCAGACATCAATCGTTGGGCAGTTGCCCACCAGATACGACACCCGTCTGGTCAGAGGATCCTGCCTTTGCTATGGAACTATGCCTGAACTTTATGCCCTGTTTCTCATACCTTAATACTGGTGACTCCGAGTATGAACATCAGAACAACCTTAGTTCACCTACTTCAGCGAGATTTCAAAATCATCATTTCCTCAAGATTTTGAGTTGCGAGTCTCACAACCAGCCAGCACCCACTCGTACCAAGGGCAGGTCAAAGGTGTTCAGTCCTACATTTAAAATTAATTCTCGATTATTATTTTATGACATCTTTGAGTGCGGCAGTTATAAATCTCTTATTTATAACACTTTCCGCGCAAGAATTTTCACAATCCAACGCGATTTCAAATCCTTCGTCTCCAAACAGAAACCCAGTATTTCTAGCGTGATCTATTAGCAAAGTTGTGTTAGTTCGACGCCGTACAAAAAGACCAATAAACGCTACACTCGGTGTTTACGCCGGTCGCCGGTGCGCCGATGCCGCCAGTAGCCGTAACCCTATTGCTAAACTGGCTGCTCTCACACCGACGCCGACGTGCAACTGTAATACTTTGCTCTATATTATCAGAACTGTGCTGCTGAGAATGGTTGCTTTTTTCAGTGCTATACAGAACTATTGCTCGTGTGTTTTTATATTTGCTAATATGACTTTTTGGCATCCACTGAGCGACTTCTCTGGCCTACCTATCCCAATGTTTTTCGTTTTTGATATTAATTTCAACTTGATACCTCTACGCGTTCCCGAGACAAGAGGGTTTTCACAGGCAGATAGATGGACAGAAGATTCTATAAGGTTTCTGTTTTTTTTTTTCCTTTTATAGGTAGGTACGGATCCCCCAAAAAGGTTTTTTTCAGTTAATCTATATTTTTATTTAACTGCTCAGGAATAAATCATATAATTCTTTAAAACTTGCTTCAGTAGCAGCAGATATGAGGTACCTAAGTGAGTGTACCTAAACTAAGTAGGTCATTAAAACAAAAAATACTTAATTTATAGAAAGTATCACCCTTGGGCTTATTAAAATGTATTCTATTTCTGATGATTATTGTAATGCAATAGCCGTATTATTTTCCCACGCAGTTTCATTTTAGAACTGCTATTACCAAAACGAAACTAATAGTGGAGTATTAATTTCTAAGACGTTTTTAGATTAAGAAAATATCGAGTTAATTAAATTCAGACAAAGGGCTGCGGAGCGAAGGTTTGCAATTTGAATATTAAAATTCATGAAACAATTTATAACACTTAGATATTAAAACAGTTGAAACACATTAAGGTGTTGTATGAACGCAATAAAAGGTAATTGCTGGTTTATAATTAATTAAAGTTTATTTTACTTGAGATTTCAGCAAATAGTGAAATGTAAGCTTACTTGGAAACAGTAATAAGCGTATTTAAGATGAAACTAAATAGACCACATCTACATATTATTAGTTTAAAAGTACCTAGAATTTTAGTCTAGACTATACTTGACTTTACATTCATTGTAATGAGTTTGTTACTTTACGAATATCATTATTTATTAGAGATCCAGTAGATGAATAATACTATGTTTTGGTAGGTATGATTTAAATGGAGTATTGGATGGTTTTATTTCACACTTTTTAGCTCCAGAGACCAGGCAGGCTTGACAGTCGTTAGAGCTTCTTACGCTCTACGCAAGCCATCCAGGACAAACCACCCAATGTGAGAACAGAAGCATCCACCACCTCCCAACTTCATTAAACTTCACTCCCGGGCATGATCTGCAGTGGCAAATCGATTGCGTACCCAAGTAGGCCGCTGTGGACACAATTTGTCAAAGTGGGAATCGCTGACTCATGCAACACCCAGTGCGAGTCCGGTGCTTTGATCAGACCATGCCCCACGTGCTGGAGTGTCTAAGTGGCCGTTCACCTGCACCTTGGATGAACTAAAGAATGCCACTGGTGCCGCAATAAACGTGGCCACCCACTAGGCTCAAACAATTTTTTTTTTTAATACGACTACCGTCGACACTAAAAGAATCTCTAGAGAGACGCATCTTATCATTGGCTATTACTAGATTCCTATCCATTCGGCATCACCGAGGTAATATGCACGTACGTAGTACATATTACCTCAATGTTCGACATAGACCATTTGTATCCTCGCTACATTATTCAACTGTTTTGCAAAACATGTCACCACTTCGTAATTCGGTGTGATACACATCCAACCAAACAGGCGAAAGCAAAAGGCTGGTTGCGCGCGCGCTCGTAGCAAGGAGACAATATAAATGCTAATTCGTGGCGCGGGCGACCGCGGTGCGGGGCAAGGGAGGCGGGGGTGGAAACAGGGCTTAGGTGAATTAACGAAGTTTTTTAATGACTTTGTTTGTACGATTAAAAGGATTAGGTCTAGACTAATTCCAAACATGCGTAGGTACTTTGTCAAAATCATTTAAGTGGTGTTGGCTTCTAAGTATTCTAATCACAAGTCTTAAGTTTCTCAACAAGCTGTTTATTGAACGTGGTTTCTTAGGATTTATATAGCAAAGTTCGAAATTTTATGAATTTCCAAGGTGAGCAGTTTCTCTCTCATTCTAGACCAGAACGCGCTCACCTAGAAAATATTTCATATTCGTAGAGTTTTTTGGGACATTTGCAGTTGCAAATGTTAGTTTGTTGATAATAGCAACCCACTGCGATTACCTTACGATTGCCAAGCATACTGAGAAATCCTCCTGAAAACTGTTTATTACAGACAATGGAGAAAAGGCAAAGGAGCCCCATGGTCAGCAGTAGGCATTTTCTCGTTTTATAAACTATAGAAAATATAACAATCCATAGGTAGTTAGTTTATTTTCATCGGTTGATAAGATCGTGACGCCGATACCAATAGCTTCAGTTCTTTGTAAAGTATTATCTTAATTTTAGATATAAAAAAAAATATTTTGAGGATACACCAACGAAGTTAAAACTGTATTATAATTTTATTTAGTTTACTTTCCAACTTCCACTCGTTTTCATTAAGGTCGGGGAAAAATAGGAGTTTCTTAAAGTGTTTTAAGTAGAGCCTTGAAGTTCTGACAAGTGCTTCATTTATTCTGGTTATTAATAATTTGTCGGTTCGTTATAAAAACTCACTTTTACATTAATAAATTATTATCTGTATTAACAGCTTTTGTGTGTAACTTGCTGAGAATTAGTAGGAGTAAGAGCGGGTTCCGTGTGGTGCCAGATGTAAAGAATAGCACCATCCCATTTCTTCCTGTGGGTGTCGTAAAAGGCGACTAAGGGGGTAACCCGAGTATGCACCATACTGCGATCACCAACTCGCCTGTCAAGCGTGGCGATTATGGCAAACCCCCCTAATTGGGGGTGGCCTATGTCCAGCAGTGGATGTCTTTCAGGTGAAATGATAATGATAATGAAAAGCGGTTTTCGAGGGTCTAGTTTTACTTCTGACGACAAGCTGTTGGTCGTACTTCTCTATGTCCTGCTAATGGTAAGACACGCATGATTCCAATCATCAAACTCGTCGCTTCTGTTTGCTTTCAAACGGAACTCGAACGAGCTGCATTCCACTCAGGTTGCCTAATATTGCAGTGCGCAGTCAAAGCGAAGTAAATTGCATTCGCGTTCGTATCGTACATACGCATTGTAAACAGCTCAAGTAAATAGGGGATGCCGTATTAGGGGCACTCCGTAAATAGAGCCTTCTTTGATAAAAATGCTCCGAATGGACGCAGCCTTTCGCAGACGCTTCATCATGCAATGCATACAACATTCAAGATGTCTCGGATGGCTCAGAACCTCTTAGGTTTCAAGTTTTAGGAGATGTCTTTGCCTTTGCTTTTGTTTGTTATTCAGCTAAAAAAAAAACAATCATCCGGTGACCTTTGCAGGATATTAAATTGTAAAAATATGGGAGAAGGATTTAAAAAATTGGACGTTGTCATGAATAAAAAAGATAATTATATACTCGTGTGTGGGAATAGTTTCGTTGTAAAATTTTACTTTTTTTAGGTTTCTCTTCTTGGTTGTGCAGATTTTCGCCTTTACAGAATACTTCATATTCATCATCGAGCTCTGGTGAACATTAGGATTTCTATTAAAACCTCCGAATATACACAATTGTGGTAACACAGCATAGACATTAATTTCCACCAGGGATGTTGCTTAAGAAGATACAGAACACTCCTCAACTATACCCTTCTATTACCTCGGCATGATTTTGTCCTACTAAACCAACAAGAGGTATCTAAGCAAAACAGCTTGTCGTAGAAATGTACTAGGTAAGATTAAAAGCATCCAATTCCTCAATTGCTTGATTTGTAGTTTCTTCTTTTTTACGCTTTCTTACAAGAACAAACAACTAACAATGGGTAATAAAATAAGCAGGACCACGGAGGGCAGAACTTACTGTGGTAAGTGATATATATAGTGTTAGTGTTATATATACTTATACCGCTCATAGTGCGTCAATGAAGTGAGATGAACGCAGCCGCCGGAGATACTGCGTGCACATGCCAGCTGCGTTAGTGGCCTGGTGTTGCTACCATTGCAGTATGGCCATATTATGAACACTATTGTGAATAGGTTCAATTAATAAGGATCTGTATTTACTATAAATGTTCATAAAAGCCATTAATAATATTAATAATTGTAACACATCAGGACCTCGACGTCGAGGGAGACCACGGTGAAGGTGGTGTGACGATCTGATAAGGTTTGTAGGGCTGACATGGCCAGAGAAAGCACAAGACAGGGAGGTTTGGCAGGAAAAAGAGGGAAGCCATTGCTGAGCAGTCAGATACAATTTAAGCTAAAAAAAAAACAGTACCTATGCTAAAACTACAGAGAAAAAAAAGTTTGAAAAAGTTATAAATCATGTTAATTTTCTTGATCTTCACCAGATATCATCATTATCATCGTAGTCAGTGATTTACTATTAAAATTGTCCTTAATTTATTACAACTTTTAAGATTGTCTAATTCAACGTTACCTTCGCTCACAGATGCAATGCTTATTCCATCTTTTTCATCACCATAATATACCTCTTTTACTTACCTGTCTGTTCGGATTTCTAATGGTAATTTTGCTGTAAATTTCATTCACACAACTTATCCACCAATAATTAGACTAGATTATACGCAACCTAGTACTCATATTGTTATTCTACTCTTCACGTATCAATAACAAGTTATGCAGAGTTCCCGGAATATTACAGTGTACATACATTATTTCATGGAACAAAAACAAGTGAACTGCTATCAACTCTGAACTGCTCGCCAAAGTTTACAAAACCGGTTCAAATAAAAAACATAGTTTTCGTTCATCAGTCCGTAAATTAAACTGTGAACTCGGTGCGGTTGTCAGAGTTTTTGTACCAAAAACCATGTTAAAATGTCTAGCCTTTTGATACGCGGTTTGTTCCATATCGAAGGTAGTTTACACTCTACACAAACAATATAATATATAAAATTGCAATATAATATATGTTTGTATACTGATTGATTAAAGCATATTGAATATGGTCTACCCAATAGTAGTTGTACATTTAGGTAGTATAGCTTATAAAATACTGCTAAGTAAACGCTTATTTTTTTTTAGGAATAAAATAAAACAATATAAATGAAGTTAACAATTTAAACTAAACGTTTTAACCAAAGTAACTAGATAACAATTAATAAATGTGAGCTTATGGCATCACGGTTTTTATTTTTCTTCTAAATATTCATTAATGGTGTAATATGCTTTCTGTATTATTAGAAACCTATGGAGTATTTTTTTAAGTATTATATTTAGATCTTCGGAAGATTTTATAGGTTTTGGGTGTTTGTTAAATACCACTCAAAAAGTATTGCGAAAAAAGTTTTTATGTATGAGTCACTGGCCAGTTATAATCCATCTTGAAAATATGATTATTTGTAAGTAAAAATAGGTACGTTCCAATTTCAAATTTTCCTTCCACATTGTTTGCGACCTAATTTAAATTAATGGCAGCCCCAGGAAAGCCCGGTTAAGCAGTCACGGCCTCTCAAGGCCAATTCTGCGCATTGCCCGAGAAAAAAAAATATACAGTCAAATAAAAACAAACTATTATGTTAATAAAAATATAAACTGTCAGTAGGCAAGCAAATTCTGTTGAAAGAACACAAACATTGTCTTGAGTTAATCACAGTGACCAACTATATAGTAGTTGTTGATAGCACAAAGGTTGGATTTTACTTTAGCTTTAAACGCATTAAAATTCAAATCTAGCAAAGAAGAGGGAAGCTTGTTATAAAAGGTTATACCAACACCAACAAATGAGTATCAATTTATTATTTTATTTTCAATGAGTAACAATTTTATGTATCTCATGTTGGTGAATTAGTGTTTGAATCCACAAAAGTCGATTTATAACCGGTGTTGTGGTTATGATTATTAATTGGTTCAACTTGATCAATTAAATAGTGACCTATTAAGTAATTCGGCAATCTCATTTTATTTTGTAGTACATTTAGTATTATCTGTTAGTATTTTAGAAGGGTATTCTTTTGGGTAATTCGATTTTATTGAGTTTATTACTCTCCAAGTGGCTCCTTGTTGTCAGCATTATTAATGAAGTAGCTGGGTTAAATATCTAGGTTAATGAACGTCATTTTTGTGACTCTTTGTTACATGCCTGTCTCTTCCTAGTAGAGTATATATTCCGGCTCTTAACATAGTCTTACCGCCCCTTAGCTTAGAGAGGCGAGCTCTCATAATTATCGTCTGCGGCAGCTTTCACCTCCACTACTGCCAAACATCGGTGACATCCACCATTGTTGAATTACCTTTAGTGGACATTCACACGGACGTAATATAATCGCGGCGGGATTTTTTCGCGCACTGGATTTTAAACTTTCTGTGTTGAACCGAGCATTGAGAATCCAACACAGTGCATCTCAGCGCGTCGAAAATCGAAGTGTGTTTTACTGTTAAATTTTCCACTCTCGGCGGTAACTAAGAAGTGCGTTGAAATCCAGTGCGCTATAAAATGTGACTTACGGGAATTAATCCACAAATTAGTTGAAGAGATTTCCATGGATTATCTGTTAACTTGCTAGCAACGAGAAAATGGCAGAATTTATCGTCTATCTATCGTCGTCGTTCCTGGTCTATTTTTAACCGACTTCAAAAAGGAGGAGGTTATCAATTTGTCGGAACCTTTTTTTTTATGTATGTTCCCCGATTACTCGAAGATGGCTGGACCGATTTGGATTTTGTTTTTTAGTTTGAAAGGGTATACTTCCCAGGTGGTCCCATGATCATCAAGTCAGGATCTGATGATGGGATCCTGGAGAAATAGAGAGAACTCTTCAAATTTTATAGGCACACGAAGCGATTTAGCAATTTTTTGGAAGAGTACTTTCTCGTAGTGGTCTCATTTCAATTTGGTGAAGATCTGATGAAGAACTTTGGAGATAGGCAACGGAACTCCTCAATAAATGATAGCATATGGACTGGGGTTGCTGAAATCTCATGTCTGTCTATTGCTTACACCAGTTCATAACATAACATCACGCCGGTATGCTGTAAAGGGGTAAGCACATGTGAACCACTAAAAAGTGAAAAATAAAAACTTTTTCCAAAAAAAAAACAACCGACTTCCAAAAAAAAACACTACAAAGTGAAAAATAACTTTAATTTCGGAAGGCGGTGACAAAAAATTCAAATACAGCTCCAAAGACACCGACTTCCGAAATTAAAGTTATTTTTCACTTTGTAGTGTTTTATTGGAAGTCGGTTGTTTTTTTTTGTATTTGATCGCGTTAAAACACAGAAAAAATAGCGTTGTCAGTAGCTATGTCGCATGATACGTCGATTCTTAGTGCGAAAAACATAAAATAAACTAGGTACTCTAAAAAATATAAACAGGCGGTAACGTGTGCGAAACTCACGCAAAAGAACAATATTATGAAAAACACAGCAGATAACATAATTGCTTAACACACTGAATAAAACCGAATTTTCGCGCCATCAATGTTGGAGACGACACTAAATCAAATAATCTTCAGCTGACAGGGAGTGCTCACACGGAATCCCACGATAATACGCTCAACCTTTGAGAAAAATATTATTCGATAATTCGGCGCGAATGGAAGAAAAAGTGTGGTACAATAAACAGCCCGTATTCAAATGAGGCGCCCCCGAGGACGTCGCCGGGGGCCGCCGGGGCGCGGGGCGGGGGCAGGCGGGAGAAAACAATGATAATATTACAAACTTATTTAGATTGGGGCCACGAGGTGTGACTGCGAGCGGGTTGTTATTTGTCTTAATTGCAGCTCAGATTGCAGTTCATTTGAAGGTATGTAGTTGGTGTGCTTATAGGCTTACAATTGTTGGACAGAATTTATCGGCAACATGACGTCTTGAAATAATTTTTAAGTTGTTTTGGACACAATGGTCTATTCAATTACATACTTAAGTGATTTGAGACGAGAGAACACATTCACGAAAACAACAGTGTAAAATATTAATATATTAAAAGAAACTTTAAAAAGTAGGTAACTTGTAAGTAGCTAAAGATTTTTTATTTTATTTCGGATTAGTCCTAATAAGCAAACCAAACAATTCCAGATACTAAATTGTATTCGTTTTCATTTATAATAATAGTGCCTATTATTCGGGTTAACCTGTTTCTAAAAGTTTTTTTTTTTTTTTCTTCTTACGTCTAACATTACAGTTAGACCTACGTAACTGGACAGTTTGCCCTAGGCTAACATAATCGTCTACAACTTCGTGTGTGGAGCCTCCGATCTTCATGAGAGTGGGTGGCACATGGCCATTCGACATTACTTCGTTTTGTCCATGTTCATTTTGAGACCCACCCTTTCGGAATCTTTACTGAGGTCATCGAGCATTGTACTGAGGTCATCCATATTTTCAGCCATGACTACTACATCGTCGGCAAACCGAAGGTCAGTGATGTACTCGCCATTGATGTTGATGCCTTTCCCTCTTCAGTCCAGAACCTTGAAGACATCTTCCAGTGCAGCGGTGAAAAGTGTCGGAGAGATTACGTCTCCTTGTCTCACCCCTCACTGCAGGAGGATAGGTTTCGAGGTCCGGTCCTGGGGCCGGACTGACATAGTGGCATTTTCATACAAACTCTTTAGTACTTCGATGTACAGATAGTCAATCTGGCACCGTTGGAGAGACTGCAGTACAGTCCAAGTTTCGATCGAATCGAAGGCTTTTTCGTAGTCCACTAATGATAAGCAGAAAGGCAGGTTATACTCTTCGGTGCTAAAGCTTTTTCGGAATCCGGCTTGTTCGGGAGGCTGCAAGTCGTCAAACCTGCGCGCGAGATAGTTCGTGATGACTCTTGAAAACAGCTTGTAGACATGGCTCAGAAGTGAGATGGGCTTATAATTCTTAAGCAGGGTGTTGTCGCCTCTCTTGAAGAAGAGTACCACCTCACCTCTGTTCCATGTGGTGTTTCCTGTGGCGTTTTGCCCTCGAGTATGACGGAATCGAACCACACGCGTTCTCTGGCCATTTTGGCTCTGCAAACCTTATCAGATCGTCACATCACTTTTGCCGTGATCTACCTGGACGGCGATGTATTGATGTGTTATAAATATTGACATTTTTAATAGCTTTTATAAACATGTAAACTTTAAGAAATATGAAGCTTGGTATATCACTGGGTAAGGCACAATAATGTTAAACACAGATCCCTATTAGTTGGAAGATTCAGTATCACTTAAATTAACACTATCGCAGGAAAATGTTGAACATTAGCCTTTTTGAAGTGGCAACACAACAGCTGATTTTCTTTTTCATCATCATCATTATTTCCGCCAAAATACGAACATTACTGGACATAGGCCTCCCCAGGCTCCTCCACTTCGATCGGTAATTTTTGGGGGGATTTTGCCATAATCGCCACGCTTGGCAGGCGGGTTGGCGATCGCAGTATGGTGGTAAAATGCATAGAGAACGCTGCTGCCCATTCTTTAGTAAGTCCTTTAGTCGCCTTCTATGACACCCACTGGAGGAAATGGGATGGTGCTATTCTTTTACGCCCGGCACCACACGGGACCTATTGCTTACAAGTAATTAATCATATCATAATATCATTAATCCGCCATTTTCCTACTCTGCCACTATTGAAGGAAGGTAAACATTTTTTTAAACCACTGTTTTTAATTGTAATAATATTATAACCCTAAAAGAGACACAAAGAAAACGTAAAACAAACATGTTTTCCATGGTATTCCCTCCACATAGTAAACACACGTAGGAAAATATATATTTTTAAGATACATCGCTTACGTGCGCGAGCTCGCCCGTAACGCGGCCCCAGTGTTTTAGGGACAAGTAAATTCAGAAAAAATTGTGAGCACGAATGTAACCTTGAATATTTACGAGAAGCGACTCCCGAAAGGGTTGGACGGAGCGCGACGTTTTGGATAGGTGACGCCTTATGAAATTTTGCCTTTGTATCAAAATGCTCCGAGAAAATAGGGTCTATCAACCGCGCGTGAACTTATTGCCTCCAATTTGTACCCAGCTCAGAATAATGAGCGTCTGAAAATAATTAATAATTAACCTTTTATTTTACTCTTCAAATAACGTTGCGTTATGAAACAAGAAATAAGGTTAAAACTTCCATCGCGAAGGAAAATTTTTCACGCTTCTAGAATTTCGCAATATTCTGTCGGTATTTAAGCAAACTTTAAGAAAAATATTTTTACAACCGAGACGGATCCCTCTTTAAAACTGGCTATATACGGGAAACGTGTACAAAGTACAAAAAGCAAGTTGCTACGAGACATTTGGGACTAATAAAATTATAAGAATAAAAAAGTTGTACATTCAAAGTGTAGGAAGCTATAACTCAATTTTGTGAGGGTGTATAGCTGTCTGAAGACTGAAGACAATCAACACTTGAAGATTACACACGTAACTGAGAAAAAATAGCGGGAAATAATAGAGGAATTTGTTCCGCTGGTCACGTGCGTGACACATTGATCTAGGAATATTGTATGCTCGAGCCGCCGGCGCGCCAGCTTTGTTACCAATGACTACGTCGATATGGAATTCTGGGTGAGAAATGGGTTTGAGATCCGTATTTGATTGTATTGTCGCTGTACGTACAGGGTACTTGTCACAAACATTGATCCTTTTAGGTACAAGCTCCATTTAAGATTAAATAAATAATACACTCGAGAGCAATGAATCCGGGTCACTTAAAGAATGTTAAAAATCTCGGAAACTAAAAATGATAGGTTAATGCAATAAATTGTATTTAATAGACAATGTAATACTCCTTAAATGAAAGTAAAAAAAATATGAGTCACCATACATTTTATTAACACAAAATTACATAAAGAAAAAAACTGCTGATCTCTCCTTAAAACAAAAATAGGAAACATGAAATTTTTGAACTTTATTACGATTTTCTTGAATTTTAATACTTCGTATTGCCTCCTCGTGCTTCCATTACTGCGTTTACGCGGTTTGGCATGCTGTACACCAAGTTCCTTATACGATTTTGGGGAATATTCTCCCATTCCTCTGTGAGAGCAATTTTGAGCTCACGAAGCGTGATTGGGGGAGGGTTTCGTTGTTTTACGCATCTGCCTAGCTCGTCCCAAGCATGCTCGATCGGGTTGATATCCGGGCTGCGCGCTGGCCACTCCATACGAGTAATGTTCATCTCTTGAAGGTAGTCATTCACAATCCTACCTGTATGAGGTCGGGCATTGTCATGCATAAATATAGCATCCTCACCTAAATTGACCATAAATGGACCAACGTGATCATTGAGGATTTCTTCCACATATCTTACGCTAGTTAAAGAGCCGTTTTCTATGATCACCAGCTCTGTGCGACTTTCAGAAGAAATTCCGGCCCACACAAGTACAGACCCACCACCGTAGGCTACTTTTTCTTCGATGCATGCTTGCTTGAATCTTTCCCCTGGTCTTCGATACACTCTGTGTCTTCCATCGTGCTTGTAGAGCATAAATTTTGATTCGTCGGAGAACATAACTTTTGACCAATCTTCAATACTCCAATTTACGTGGCTCTGGGCATATCTTAGTCTTGAAATACGATGCCCACGCTCCAGTTTAGGGCCGTTTGCAGGTCTAAGGGGTTTTAAGTTAGATTCAGCAAGCCGACGTCTTACTGTCCATGCACTTGGGTTACTTCCTCCGAGGCGTCGAAACTGATTTGTGAGTTCAGTTCCTGTGAGAAAGCGATTTCGAAGCATGGTGTTCACCAAGTATCGGTCTTCTCGTGCTGTGGTACACCTGGTTCTGCCCGTTCCTGGTCTGCGTAGGTTAGAACCAGTTTCTTCGTAACGTCGGAGAACTCTTTGTACTGTTGACAGCGACACACCGACAGTCCTGGCTGTATCGCGCTGACTCCGGCCGGTTTCCAGCATTGTAAGTATTCTGGTGCATTCTTCAGGCGTAAGCGACATAACTTCAGCTTGAATAATGAATATAGAGCACTATCAACATGGTTTATGTACCCACATAAATGACAGATTACAAACAAAAGCAAAACCAAATGCTGTAATTTCGTAGTTCCATCTTCGAAAGTGGCCCTTTTTCAAATTAGATTTTTTTATGATATAACTTTACAATAACTATGAAGTTTTAATACCTTCATTTAAGGAGTATTACATTGTCTATTAAATACAATTTATTGCATTAACCTAGCATTTTTAGTTTCCGAGATTTTTAGGATTCTTTAAGTGACCCGGATTCATTGCTCTCGAGTGTAGTTTAAAAAACTAAAAAACACGGTTTAAAACCAAACTAAAAAGGAGAAAATAATTATTATTTTCTCCTTTTTTAGTTTGGTTTTAAAGCGTGTTTTTTAGTTTTTTAAACTATTATTTATTTTCTATTTTTTAGTTCTGCTAACTACAAAAACGTGTTTTTTTATTATTATTTTTTCCTTTTTTTTCTTTTTCTCAATTTTTTTTTAAATTATTGATTTGTCATCGTTCCTCGATAAGTTTACAAAGTTTCAATGAAATCTGACCGTTTAAAGTGGGTCAAAATCGCGCTCTAAGGAGTCGGTTACATACAAACATACAAGTGAAGCTAATATAAAGCGTGTAAAACCGGGACTTTAACTAACATCTTCTTTCTTATTAATAATTATTTAGTTCAACATAAAAAAAACACACCACTTTGCATCTTAAACTGCCCTTTAATTTAACACCGTACTAAACAACTCCTCAATTCAACCATTACTACCACTAGTAAAAAATATTGTCCATTAAAGTCTGCACAACGCCACTAAAAAAAACTAGCGCGCGAGGTGCGAACGAAAGTTGACCGGCGACCGCCCAGTGTGTCGCGTCTCGATCTCACGACAAAATTTATACCTCCGCAGGGAAATTAATATCAGGTGTTAGGAGCTGAGCGACCAACGTGGTGTGTGGCGGGACGAGGTATCACCTCGACGAGGACTGAAACAGTGTAATTAGATAAGTGGCGGTTTAAACTTAATATATTATCATGTTGTACCTTAGTAGGTACTTAGGTAGTCCTAAGTAATAATTATTTGTAGAACCTCGAAAAATATTTTTCACCCTCACTATGCTATATTTTTTAACCTGCTTTTTAATCGGAATAATAATATTGATATTTTAATTTATTATTTTCGGCGGCTAATATTTAACAAACCTGTCTTACTCACTAATATTCAAAAGTAAACCACTTACTTTCTTTGGAGTAATTTTGAGATGTATTTCTAATTTGATTACCTACAGTAGTACTTGTAATTTCCCCCGAGAAATATTTTGAAACTAATAAATATGGTCTGAAAAATAAGTTTTAAAATTGGACGAGCAACTTTAAATACAGTCAAACGTTTTGTTAAGCTGTGCTTGTGCTTTTTGCCGCGTGAGTGGAGCCAGCAAATTGGGAGGAAAGCTTATGAAAGCAGGTGTAAGTAACATTTGGCACACGCGGTATGAATACTTAATTGTAATTCAAGTTACGCGGCAATGTTTGCGTGATAACAAAGTGGATTAAGGTTTCGAAATTCCGTTAACGATATAAAATGTTTTCGAGCAATCTCAGGGTACCTACAATGAACTCACTGAATTGTATAAATATTTAAACTTTTAATTATATAAACCTACATACACCAGAAATGCCGATGTTTAAATTAACAAAACGTTTAATGTATAGACATACCTATTATAGGCAATACAATGTCATACGTAATATTTAAAAATTCACTTCTTTATTTTTTTAATGTGTATTGTGTGTGTATCGTTATTAAATTACACACATTATTTTGTAAACCCTACGTTATCTTGTTAGAATAGGTGCTTTAAACACAAAAAAAACCGCCAGATTGCATTACAATTATTCGAACATGACAATGTGAACGACAAATTATATTTCTTTTTGCGCGGGTGAGGCGCCGCCCGTCGGGATTACTGCGGCCTACACCAAAACAAAGTGACAGCTGCGCCTTTATTCCCCCAAATGATCTGTAATTCAGTTTTGAAATTCGTAAGCTAACAAATCTTCACGGCGCATCCCACATGAGGATAGACTGGTTTAGGAACAATGATAAAAATGTCGTCGTAACACAAATTCGATTTTTCTATTTGTGTCCCCGTTGTTCGTGTAAATTGCACACCGTGCGGCGTGCGTTTAAATATAAATATTAATGTATAATAATCAATAAGTTTATATTCTCGATTGCAAATACGTAATTTTCACGAGGTAAGTTGAGTGGATGTAAAGTGTATTTAGTCTGTATTTTCTCGATGAAGTCGTAAGAGTAGCGAACTGTAGTTAGCAATCTATCTCTACTTTGTACACCATTACAAAGTTTAAACGCGTCTTTGCTAAACGTATCATCTTCAATGTAGGTTAAACGCTTTCAGTTAGTTTATCAGGTAATTTAAAGAGCTATTCAAAGTTGTTGAGATGAATTCAAAACCAAAATTACTTACTTTTCTTCTTTTTCATTTTTCTTGTTAACAATTTTTATGAAAACTTCTTGGAAATTCTTCTACCAGAATCGCGTCGCACAATGCATTGCACCTGCGTGTGGGGAGCCTTAAGGCACGTTGCCTACCAAAAATTCGCGCCAGCCGTGTTTTGGGCAGTTTTTTGGAGCTATCGACTCGTTATTTAAATGAAATATCACCTACCTAAAAAAAATACATTAAAATCCTACATAATCTTGCTTCCGCAATTGTTGTTCTCGTTTAAAAAAAAGTAATATTTGTTTAAAAAACAACTTCCTTACAACGATACCACAGAAATGAGTAACAATGATTGATAACATGCATCTCCTCGTAAAGTAAGCAGTATTTTAGTTATGTTACTGGCATTAATAGATAGAAAATTTAATCATAAACAATATGCAAGTCGATTTTTTTCGAAAGACCAAATTTTGATTTTATACCGATTTTATTCTAACATCTGGGTGTATTAACTACTATATTCATGCGCGGGGATCGAGATTCAGTCTGCCGTCAGACCTCAAGGGTGGAATCCGTGTCGTTTATCACCGCATCGACTGGCCGCAAGCGCACTTGCTCGCCTACGTCACATTATCAGTAGAAAATTATAGTCTAATAAGTTTGTTATTGACATTTATTTTGGTTATAGATTTTTTGTGGTATTGAATTTTTGTGTTATTTACTGCGAAAATCTGACTATTTTTAATTGCGATTAAAAAGGTGTGGAATAAAATTTGTTGTCAAGAACTAAAATTCACACCACACCTCGACTTCAGGTGCAAAAACAGTACCTAATGTATCTTTTTTATCTTTTCTTTTGCTTATATCCCAAAAATGTAGTGTCTTATAGCAAGAATAATGAAAATGTCGCCCCCTTTATTAAGCCCATAAACCTCTAAAACTTAACATGTAGGTAATTTTTCATATTTTCCGTACAAAAAGTGAAACATTCCGTATAAAACACGTCAAAGCTGCAACTAATGCGCGGCTCCGGCTATAAAAAAAATCACAGGGGGGCAAAGAAGTGGCACGTTGCGAAGCAAAAAATATCACGTGGAGTCGCAATTGTCAAATTCGAATTTAGTTGTGTCTAAATTGTTTATAATTTAGAGATTTTTTTGCAGAATAGCTATAAGATTCTTATAGCTAAAAGTGCGGAATTTCTCTTGAATCGACACCCATGACAAAAATTTGGGTTTCTTTTGCAGCCGCCATCTTGGTTTTGCATTTTAACCTCATTATTGGCTTCAACATCTTCGAAAACTACAAAAAAACACCCATGACGAAAAATTAGTTTTTTATTGCAGCCGTCATCTTGGATTTTCATTTTGTTCTCATTATTGGCTGTCTCTCTTTGTCTCTGTCTATTAGTACATGTATACATGATTAATTTTTTTTTTTTGTAGCCGTGACGTGGCGATTTCTACATGGCGAAAAGTTGGACCAATTATTAATTCAATGATTAGATAATTATTTTTATTTGATAATAATAAAGATTCACTGAGTTCAAAACCATAATGTTTTTATCCGCATTATTAACAAACGTTTCTTTCTTATAAAAGTGATTTTATTTCATTTTATTGAATGCCTTGTCTGTGAATTCTAAGATTCTGTGTAGTATGTGATTTTTACGTGCATTCATAAATTGCTCGCCAGATGGCGCTAGTAAAGTTTACGTAGTATTGTAGAGGTGAGGTGCGGCAAATAGGGAGCGAATACTCAAGGTTATTATGCTCGGTGAACCGCCTTAAGCAAGAATGGCTCATGATAAAAAAAAAACTCAACACTTTTTTTTTGTATTTTAGCCCTCATTTCCCTTCTGCTGAAATAAATTAAAACATAGTTTCCACCTAAAATAAAACATGCAACAACCCAATTCAAGGCAAACTGGAACACTGAACTAAATCGGTAAAGGTGGCTTAACTTGGAAACATCGCAATCAGACTAATACCTGGAGATAATAAGTGGCGAGGCGGAAACGAAGTTAAATAATTAGTCGGCGCAAGAGGCGCAGTTGCATGATTGACAAACCGAGCAGCCAACGTAATTAGTTCACTGAATACACTTGATGCGCCGGCTGCTATCAAACCGTGCTGTAACACGGCTGGATAGAATATTGTGAAGTTTAAGTTTTTAACTTAAGGTTTTTTAATTATTAATTAAGTTGATGGTTTGAGTTGCTAGATGTGTACGTCCGATCTTTAAGGGTTTGTTCGTGATTTTATCTAGACCGGGCCTTCTATTTCCTGAGTGGGTCAATTGCTCTGATCACTTCCATTTCATCCATTTTGCTAATCTCTTCCCTATCTATTGGTATTTGGGCGCTTCGTTTTGTGAACTATTCAAATTCTTGTTGAAGGCTGTTGCCATACGTAGCATTTCTGACCTATTTAGTGTTGTGTTTGTTGGCCCTTGAAGTCCTCCGATCCATGTTTTGTGTGATCTTAACTCTTTGTATACTCTTTTGACACTACCGGTAGTATTGATGAATTTTTCAAAGGTTTGTGTACGATGATTCCAATAGTTGCTCTTAATCTTGCAAGTTTGTATAGAGATTTTAGTTAGTTTTTCATAGATCGCGACTTTGGTTTAATTGTTTGTAGTATTTGTCTTAGCTACATCAGCTTTTCCTTGCGGACTAAGAGTACCTTTATTGACTATCTTCGATGTGTGAGATACTTGTTTTTTTTAGTCGGTTATGCTTGTTTTAAATGTGGAAACCAAAAAGAAAGCACCCTCACCTCACCGTGTTCAGACAGTGATTATTACCTACTTTTAGTTAATAGTTACCTATTTTCTACTGATAAAGGAATTACTTCGATAGCATATATTGCGCTTTGGACCTGTTTAAAATAGGCACAGACCGTTATATATTATAATGTATGTACTCGAAATCGGTAGATTAAATCACTGTAAATTACATTACGGTGTAAACGCAGTCCGTTTACTAGTGTGTTCGTATTCAACTAGCGCATTACACATACATGGGCTGCGGCATAAATCGCTCGCTTTGCATACATTGCTTGCTGAATGCGACGCTGTGGGTCTCTCAGCAGAGCGCGCGTTTTAATGCACGTAATCATATCGCGTATGTACGCGTACTTCATTAGTTATATTGACTTGCGAAGAACTTACAGTTGATTTTGTTCTCTTGTTTCGTGAATGTGATGTTAAGCGTAGACGGAAGGTGGAGTTGATGCAGTCTTGGATTAATAATTAATTTATACAATCAGGTGGAACTTACTAGAAATTTATGTTATAGCTAGAAAACATGCGATTACATATTATTTTGCATAGGTAGATACATTTGTGGAAAAAACATGTTTTGAGAAAAACGTTCAAAGTGTGGAAACATATTTGTGAATGAAACAGATTTGCGTTCTTTAAAAATCATTACCAATATGAGTCAGAAAGCACTCAGCGGGACTTCTTTTTCTACATCCAATCTATTCGATTCAAAGTGAAGAGGCATCTGTCCGTCTACCAACCAACCTTAACGTAGAATATACTGTAATCAAACAGTCAATCCATATTTCTAGGTTTTCCTACTGCGTCTAGTAAAGTAGTTAGCCAATCATTGGCCTAGTTTGATAAGATTTCACATTTTATTACTTTAACACACATACACACATACCTGAAAAAACTAACATATCATTTCGTTAATCAGTTTAGTAACAATCTAAAACTAGACAGGTATAACTAGAAAGGCACTCAAAGTTGTAGAAGCCGCTCATCAAACTTAGACATAATCCAAGCACTCCTTCAATCTGTTAAACTTCATTTTCATTTGGAAACCACACTAGTTGGTTATTTTATTCCTGTTCGTAACGAGGAAGTTAGCGAAGAGCGCGAGTTCGTCACAGACATGATTAATCAAGGAGTGTGTGAAACAAAGGAGTTATTAACTGAGGTGTGCCACTCTTGTAATTATTCTATATTAGTTCATTTGAAGGCTGGGTGTGATGCGAGGTATGTAATGTGATTGTCTGTTTTCTCACAGTCGTAACAATGAAGGCTGATAAGGTTGTTACGATATAATTCATCTTTTTCACAACTCGGTAGAATCTTTTTTTGACAAAAGAGCAAAACTCAAGATTTGCTTAACGTTTTCGAAAAGAGCTGGATCAAACTGGTCCTAATTGAATGTAGCTACTGTCAGGAACCTTCTTTCTTGATAAAATAAATTTCATCTAATTACTTTTGTTAATTTACGTGCTAAAAAAGCACCAATTACGACAAGCACATTTTTTTTGTTCTGTGAAAGTGAGAAAACAAAAAACCTAGACATAACGTTTGCCTTCAAACATCGACATCAAGAAATCATAACGTTAAAACCACAAAAAGTTGGCACCTCACAAAGTTGCGGCACAATCAAAGCGAGCCGCGATACATCAAGCAAATAGCCCGCGCTCAATAGCCGGATACATAAGTGCGGGCCGCGCCTCTAATGTTCGCCGGCGGATACTTCACCCATCTAAACTGCGAAACGCAACTATTCCCATGTGAGTCCCGTTCAGGTAAGGATACAAGCGAGGTTCAAGCGATAGCGGGCGTGATTAGGTCGAGGACTGGCTGGACAGATTATTTTCCTATAGTTTTTTTTTTTATTATTTTGTTTTTATTATACGTTAAGTTTAGCGGATATGGATTTTGATTGTTAGTTGTCATAATAGTAATGCAACGTTATGTTTCCAGACGACATTATAGCTCACTGTGACAGTATAAGATAAGAACCCAATTAAAGGAATCCTATCGCGAAAAAAAATAGGAGAGCAGTTGATTGAAAGTGACTAAAATACACATAAGAAAACCAATATGAGTAACGGTCGTATATTTCTCATATTGATTGTTAGACGAGGCCTGATTTTTCAATAGTCAGATATTTTTTATCTGAGTTAATTACTCATATTACGGTTTGACAGCTTTTGTATAGAAAATGTGTCAAACTGTGTATTCTTCAGATATAAGTTAGCTGACTGTTAATTAAATTGACTTTGATACTATGATTGTTCAAATAGCATAGTCAAATTATGCATCCTTGCAATAAGGCAGAACCATGAGACATAGTAACCAAAATGTAGTCCTAGAAATTAATTGTATCTGATCATACATCAACATAATTATATCTACTCGCTTCCGCCCCTAACTCAGCTACCACCCTAAGCCGAGACAATAAATGAATGGCAATCGTGAAGAGATTATAGCAATTGAGAAGGGCCGAAGTTGGGCGCTTACCACAACTTGCGACGTATCACTCGGCCGGATTAGTGACGTGCCGTTACGGCTTGTAGGGATGGGACACCGTGTTGATCTGTGTTATATGATGTGATTTATGAATGTGTGAAGTGTGGTGGTGGAAACTGGCGTATGACGTGGTTTCATGGAAATTGGAGTCTTGATCGATCCAGGTGTATCACAACATGACCATTATACTATAGAGATGTTTTTTAATATTTTAAAAACTAAAAATTTAATATTCAAAGACTATCATAAAAAAGATATTTCGTAATATGATGAGTACGTACTTAACCCTTACCCCTACTGCCAGGGGTGCGGGTTGTTCGAAAGAGATATCGCGGCCCCTGGCACACAGGCAACTGAGGGAACACGGGTGGGTTTTAGTCACTAAAAGTCTGACTCGCCCTCCTGCTCCACCCAGAGCGGGAGAAATTATTTGATGATTTCCCACCAAAAAAAAAAATCCTTACCCCTTAGCTTATGGACTATCTAGTCTACAAGCTAAGGGCAAGGCTTTCTAGAAGATCTCGCAAAATTAATTAAATAAATACCAGTTTTCAAACAAAAAGAAAGGTAAAGTAATATAAAAATAAAGATCTTTGTCTATTGTCATTCACAGTTGAGGAATAGGAAGGTTAGATTTATTTACTTTAAAAGAAATTATACTGTTCATTATTTCTTACATAAATTACAAGTTTTAATTAGCAATTTATTCATTTCAGCGCCTGTTTAATGTAACGTGCGACATCCACATAGCACGCCCCGAAATAGCAGCAAAAAGTCGAGTTAACTCCAGCTATCTCTGAGACCATCATGTAAATGTGATGAATGCATTCCACACAGAAATAACTTCCAAACTTACATAAAGCAAAAACTTAAAATGCAATTTCCTTTTATACAATTCGTTCTGCTTGTAACCCAAGAAAATAGTGAGACAATTTCTGAAATTGCGTAATCAGAGTTGTCGGGGCGAACGGACGGTCAAAATGGCCGCTTTTACATAAATACTTATATACTAGTCGTTTTCATCGTTTTGGAGATAACGCAATAACAGACACGCGAAAATAAGGTTGTGGAATCTTCGCATATTGTGGCCAACTATATTTTATACGAGATACATCTTATAGCAATATTGTATTCTTTGACACGGTTTAATATGGAATACTAAAAATATAAATATGAAGGGTTTTTCGTGGTGTAAGATATTGTACGAAATATTTATTTGAAGTAAATTTTGGATGTGTTTTTATGTTGTACTCAAATAAAATATTCTGCCCTTTCTAAATCAGACCTGTCAATGTGGAATGGTGAATAAGATTTATTTCACTAAATCTATCCCCTTGCCCATGTATTAGAAAATAAATCAACCACGCACACTGCATCATAAAATATCACTAACGTATAACAGTAAAACATTATTATCATTCGTAGACAAAGCCTGTTGATGAGTTAAACCAGCCTGTCTCAAGTAAGCCGGCACTCTCCCTTCCCAACAATATAATGTAAATAATAACGTGGGCCTAACTAAATAGAGACGAGCCAAGAAATGTTGTCGTCACAAAAAATGCGTATCATAGTGAATCCTGGGGATCTTGTACCCATGTTAGTGTGGACGGACAGACGGACAGATTAACGCACAGTGGCCGACAATGAGACTCGCGGCCAGTGAGCCCGCTCTTTGACTATTAAAATGTACTTCGGACAGGTGTCTTTATTGTGGGCTTCTTTGAACTATTTTGGACTTGAATGGTATAAAAGTAATTGTGTTAAGCAGTGGGGTATTTTATTGTAAGCCTCGTTTCCGGTAAAAAATCCTTGTTAATGTATTTTTGAAGGGGAATTATGACATTGCAAAAACCGCCATTAAATAATGTCTAGTATTTTTTTATGTTACCTTTGAAGTTGTGTTAAAACCTAAACTTATAAATAGCAAATAATTACAAGGCGTCGACGTGATGATTCATTTTCGATAATTATAATCTACGTCAGCTACAAGATTTCTGATTCTCCTAGGGTTCCGCTTTACCTCGGTGATACCAGAGAGGTTAACAAATTCATCAAACATAATATTTATGTATGGACACGTGCATATCAATACGAAAAATTCAAAACGATTTTCTCTTGAAATTACAATAAAATTTACTTATATTTGAATAAATATTCAAAACACGAGTTACGTAATTGCACCTACCACTGTTTGTCTCTGCATCACCCAAAGGTCGACTGGTAGAAAATGCCTTTGGCATTAAGTCCGCCTCTGTACATTTCTGTGCGTGAAGTATTAAATAAATAAATAAATACAACTGCAACTTTGAGAAAAGACGTATTTTATAAAACTTATGTCTATTATGAAAAAACTTATCTAGTATGAATTCGTAAATACTGTGTTTGTAATTCTATAAAATAATATCGAGATAATCGATTTTTAACTGTGATTTGTAACTGTACCACTACTAATTAAAACATCAATTTCATACGAAAGTTGGTTAAAATTCGCCTAATAATACAGTAGTTAGGCTTGAAAGCTATTAAAAATACTCTGAACACCAGCATAAACAGTTTGGTCTAGTGTATCGAGTATATTTATGTAAAATCGCCGTATTAATGAGTAGTACCGCAGGCAACCGCCGCGACGTATGCGTTACACTATGTGCAAAGCGCAGTTGACTTGCTTGCAACTTGCAATAAAACTTGCCTCCGGGGAAGGAGCGCCTGGAAGGCCGTGGGGCAGGCGATGAGAGGTCGCGATGGTTGCTATTCGAACCTGTTGGGTTCATTTCTTCAAAGTTACAGTTGATCTTTTACTGTCAACGCAGGCCTAACAAAGGTAAAATACATTCCCTACCTTGTAATCGGGTAAAAAAAAGTTCCCCTACCTCGTTGGCTTAATTAGTGGTCGCAAGCACAAAACTGCTGAGTGTGGGTTCTTGGTTTAACTCCCGAGTCACCCAGTATTATTGGATTTTTCGATCAATAGCTTGGTGTCTGGATTTGTCAACGGGTAATGGCAAAAAGCGGACGAGCTCGTTGCCATGATCAGTATTTTAATAGAATCTGCCTCATCCTGTGGAGTAAATTGGTTATAATGATGATGAGGTTACCCAACAGTGGGACTGCTACAAACCCGTAGTAGTAGGTGTAACAGAGATCTATACTGCCCATCTCGCCTAGCGTCGATGACTCAACGTCTTGCACGAGGACATGAACATAAAAGCGCTATGTGCACGCCTAACTTTGTGCGGGAAACTTTGCAGTCGCAAGGCACACCTCCCTAATTGGGTAAATATAGGAGGCGAGCAAAGTACCCAATTCATAGATAATTTAGTGTTGATATTGATACGGGATGTCATAATGTAAATACATGGTTCACCTCATTCAAATGTTTGACATGCGCGATTCTTAAAGTTATTTTTATTAGCAGCCTTAGTGACCGCTATACAGCTATAAAGCTAGGCACTTAAAATATTCAATCCAGTGTTTTGTTAGGTTTTTCTAATTCATTAATGATTGCCGTCAGTTATCTTATTTACTAGGTACTTGCTGCTACTAAATTAGAGTAAGCATCATGTGTGAATAACTATTAGTTCGGTATTGTGTTTGCAGCCTCCCTGTCAGTATCGACGTTTCATTTTATTTATACTACAAAATTAAGTGTCTAAAATTCAGCTGTTGTAATTTTTTTACGTATGAATCAAATGGACTTTTGTACAGTTTCAATACAGTTGCACCTATCTGAATAAAAACCTGAACGCGAACAACAAATACATAAGTTTATTTGCAAAGTTTCGCCAATAAATTCCACATTGTAAAAGCCTATTGTATATTAAACAACTATTTTAGCGTCACAGGTAAACGCCGGAGTCGGGCCAACACTTAAAATTCAAACTCTTGGCTCCGAAACAAATCCTTTGACTACTTTTATTTCCTCCCGATGCATTTGAAAATGGTTCTTAATGCTAAGATGTTAAGGTTGCAGATGGTAGCAAAGTGGGTTGTTTTAAAGTTTTACAAGCGTTTTTAATAATGTGCGGGACATGTAAATTCGGGTGAAGTTTTCCAATAAAAGTTGCATCGCTGTTGGAGTGCGCCGCGCTCGCGCCGTAGCACATCTGTGTGTAGCGCTGTGCTACGTGTGGCGTAGCAAGCTACGAGACGATACAAAGCGTAGCAGTAGTCGACTAGTGTACAATGTGAACTAAGAGTAGGAATGACCTTGCGCCATATTGGCAGAACAGCGTCTCGTTTGCTCATTTTGGAACAAAGTCAGTGAGATTTAACATAAACAAATTACAATAACCCCACATTTAATAAAACTAGCAACTAGATATTTAATTTTTAGATCTTTCAGCCTCCTTGACAGATCGAGGTCATTCACGTTCTTATTCTTAGTTGGAACGCATTATAAAGTAGTTAAACTATTTGTTATGATGACTTTAAAATGAGCTAGCTTTGAGTATTTGCATGGCCTGATCTGTAATATCATGTTAATACGTGTTAAGGTTGATTTCCACCAAATGGCTAACATCGCATCGGATCGGAAAGGATACAAATGGATGCGGCGACAGCCGATCGCGTCCGGCAGGATGTCGACGCATACAATCGGCTCCGTACTGTCGCTTGGGAACGTTTCTGCGGCAAGTCAAATAGTTTCATTCCTACCGTATTGACGTGTTCTATTTTTTTTATGGCAGACGAACGAATGATTACAGCTAAAAGGATCCGATCGGTTACGATGACAGGTGAACGGAGCCAATCGCGCGTCGCAGCATATTTTCGGCTACGATCGCGTGACGCGGAATGTGCCCGCGGTCAAGCGGCTGTGTGCGGCTTGGTAACATAGACTTTAAATACTATGTACACGATTAAAAATCGTTTAAAGATTGTAAAATCCGTTCCGATCCGATGCGATGTGAGCCGTTTGATGGACAAAATCATATTCCGGCCAACCATAAAACACTTTTTTGTATTTAAAGATGTACTTATTGAGGTACTTCATTTAAAAACTTTCTTACGTTTAATTAGGTTCATCAAAATTATAGTCATGAAGTGAGCTGAGATGTAGCGAAGTGTTCGCTCGTTCAAGTAATGGTTTCGCGACATAAACTTATTTACTTATTTGCATATTAGAGCCTGTTAGGACTGCCCCTCCTTCCGGCGCCTGTTTGTGCTCATTGCAGATTAGTCGAGTGTTGTGCTCCACCAGGTAATGGGTTAGTGGTGGAAAAGAAAGCGCCATGTTCCAAGAAATAGGGCGAAATATATTCATATGAATTAATGAAATAGGACCGTTTTTTTTTGGTGGGTAATCATCAAACAACTTCTCCCGCTCTGGGTGTCAGACTTTTACTGACTAAAACCTACCCGTGTTCGCTCAGTTGCCTGTGTGCCAGAGGCGACGGTATCTCTTTCGAACAACCCGCACCCCTGGCAGGCATCGGCCCTTGCGGACTCCACCAGTTGGTGCTGACATCTCTTTGAGGCGCGCATGGAACACAACGCGCCGTCGACCCGGGCTTGGTCCTTACCGGACAGCGAGCTACCCATTACTCGTTGTCCGCAAGCCCGCGCCTACGGTGGCCGGGAATCAGCCTGGGATTCCCGACGCCCAGGGCGTCTCCCGCGGTGAAAATAGGACCGATGAAAAGATTAAAAGTATTTTTAACTATTTACCTTTAACTGTAACATAATCATTATTTTGTTTGAAACAACCTCATAAACTATTAGTATATTTAACCCGGGTCGACGGTGCGTTGTGTTCCACGCGCGTCTCAAAGAGATGTCAGCACCAACTGGGCCCTAATTCACTATGACCACTTAACGATTCCTTACTTCGAAACCACGTCTATTTCTTAGATCACACACGACATCTGCTAATAAATATCGACAAACTGTCTTGGAACATACAGAATATGACATTTAGATTCCTTACTGAAACATTGTATTCTACAAAACATGATATTAACGTTGTAAGATTCCGGGGGGAATCATTATAACGATACAGAATTGGGGCCCTGGTGGGGTCCGCAAGGGCCGATGCCTGCCAGGAGCGCGGGTTGTTCGAAAGAGATACCGTGTCCCCTGGTACACAGGCAACTGAGGGAACACCGGTGGGTTTTAGTCAGTAAAAGTCTGACACGGTCTCCCGCTCCGCCCAGAGCTGGAGAAGTTATTTGATGATTTCCTATCGAAAAAAAAAATCCTATGTATCAATTTGCTCAAACCTTCCAAAATGGCTTTGCTAACGACTTTTTCATTCACCAATACATTGCTCATAAGGTTTTCAACAATGAAAATAAAATTTCATTCTGTGTAAGACACATTGCAGTCGGTAAAGAAGTAAGTTCCGCGTTTGCAATGCACGTGCCTACTGCACGGAGGTGCGTTCAAGCACACTTACTACTAGCACTAGACTATCA